>JAVQMG010000078.1:7181666-8472500 GCA_032878915.1 Castanopsis chinensis
GTAAGAGAAGCACAACAATGACCAAAGTTTAGAGCATCCACATCCATTTTTCTCAATTCTATCCTATTTTACCATCAAAAAACCTCTTTATCAATTATACAATACCATTTTTCAATTCACCCAGCATTCAATCTTCTATATTTCTATTCTACTCATTAAAATAATATATTTTTTTAATAAAATATATTTTTTACTTTCTTTTTTTTTTCCCAATTGTATCCTCCTTCCAGAATCCGGTTACATTAACTTTCACCTTCCGGACTCCTCCTCCATCACGCCGATCACATGTACCAGCAAAACCAGACAAAAAAAAAAAAAAAAACATTAACACCGATCTCGCCACAGCCACCACAGCTCCACCGACTCGCCAACCACCGATCTCCGCCACAGCCACCACAGCTCCACTAGTATTCAATCAAAATCCAATATCAAACCCAGCAAACCCATCGGAACAATTCCCCCAAACGCCAACCAAATCCGACCCAAACGCCACCCAAATCCGACCCAAACGCCGGAAACCGATCAGACAAATTCCCCCAAACACCAACCCAAACGCCAAACGCCAAACGCCGACCCAAATCCGACCCAAACGCCACCCAAATCTGACCCAAACGCCAACCAAATCTGACCCAAACGCCACCCAAATCCGACCCAAACGCCGGAAACCGATCGGACAAATTCCCCCAAACACCAACCCAAACGCCAAACGCCAAACGCCGACCCAAATCCGACCCAAACGCCACCCAAATCTGACCCAAACGCCACCCAAATCCGACCCAAACGCCAGAAACCGATCGGACAAATTCCCCCAAACACCAACCCAAACGCCAAACGCCAAACGCCGACCCAAATCCGACCCAAACGCCACCCAAATCTGACCCAAACGCCGGAAACCCATGAACAAACCCACGCCGGAAACCCATGATCAAACCCACTCCGGCACCACCAAAGCTGATCGACCTCCACGCCGGCACCACCAAAGCTGATCAACCTCTACGCCATTGCCTCCATGCCGTTGAAGAAGAGAGAGCAGGAATAAGAGATAGTAGAATGAAAGAGAAAAATAACGTAATTTTGATCGGCAGTGACGGGAGAGAGAAGATAAACCGAATAAAAAATTATTTTTTTTTTATACCATTGAGCTACAGTGCGATTCTATGTTTAGAATCGCACTGTAGCTCCATCCTATTTTTTTTTACAATTCTGATATAACCCAACATTCAATGAAGCTGATTTTTGGGCCTCAATGCTATTCTACTTTAATATTTGGCATAGAGAATGGGTTTAGCCCATTCAATGCTGGTGCTCTTAGAATTGCAACTTTTAGGGATTTCATGGTTTGAGAAAGTAGGTAGGGCTAGCTCAATCAAGTACATATTCCCAATAATAAAGTTGTAATTTTTTCCCTCTTAAAAAGACTTTAACAAGTAAATATTCCACGTACTAAGTAAAAAAAAATTTGTCTTAGGTTCGGATAGCTATCACAAATCAAAGGACTGACTATTTGTCACACAAAAATATGAAGTGTCTTTATGCTATCAAATATATGAAGGCTAACTATCCCAATTCTGTAGTGGTGCTCGCTTTTCCTTGCATTTAAAGTTGGGCCAATTGACTTGGTTCACTTGATTGAAATGATGAACAAGTTGGACTTAAATTGTCTCCTACATCCCTTACTGGTCTCTCTAGTGATGATAGGAAAGGCTTGGGAGGCATTTGTAAGCATTCACTTTCTTGCTCAAGCATTTGTACAACTTTGTTCATTGAAGGCCAATCACTAGGCTTCATCTGTATGCACCTTAATGCAACTATGATCATCTTCTTAACTGTTTTCTTCTCCTCTTCTGTGGCATCTTTCATTTCTATGTCCTTTCTGTCAGTAATTTGGTCATAGACCTAAGTCAGGAAGTAAAGTTGGCTTAAATGGTCCAACCTTTATTTCTTTCTCCATTTTCTTAAAATACTATGTTTTGTCTTTCCCAAAATCTCGCTCTCTCTCTCTCTCATTGCATTGCCCTTCATTGCAACCCATTCCTTTCACCATTTGTTGATAGTTTAAACTTTTAGGACAATCGGTAATTTAACATGGTATCAGAGTAGAAAATTTTGAGTTAAATTCCTGTCTTCACTCTATCTCCCATTTAAAATGTTAAATTCTCACTTGTTGGGCCCCCACTCATTAAGGGGAAGTTAAGGCTCACACGTGAGGGGTAGTGTTAGAACTATGGCTAAATGATTAAACTCACAATTTCCTGATAGTTTAAGTTTTGGGGACAATTGGTAATTTAATATGCATAAGCACTTGCACATTTGCTCACACCATCACCCACACAGCCTCCCACGCCACAAAATGTAGAGGAGGGTATCCTGTTAATCTTAACTGATGAAGTATGAATTCGTCAGTCCAAATAAATGAGTCCAAATTGAACCAAACCTTCTTTCTTGCAGGTATGGAAATGGTGGGGAAGACTTCCCTAGGGTGGTCATCGATGTGGTGCCTGCCAAAATACCTCCGACGCTCAAGTCAGTGCCAAGAAGATTTTATGGAAAGACAAAACGAAATGGTAAAGAAATAAGTGTGTTAATGTATATTTTCTTACCCCCGACTCGTGCTTATGGGGGCTTTATATATGCTTCTCCAGCCTCTACTCGTTGTGGCAGTTATTGTGACTTTAATGCCTCTTTTGGTAACGCTTCCTGCTAAATAATGGGGCTTTAGTTCATCTTCAACGGGTAATACAGTTGGTTTTGCCACTGTCTGGGGCATTATTGGTGATATTGAATGACCCTGCTGCCTTCATGGCCACTTGCCTACAATTTTCCTCGTCTGCCTTGCTTTCCTCGTCGGTCTTGCTTTCCTTGTCGGTAATCAATCTCGTCAGTCCCATCATTAACAATGTTGTAGACTCCAGAAAGCAAAGAGTATGTTGAAGAAATCTGAATGTGGGTGTAAATATGAAATTGGGAATTGAAATCACCAACCTATCAACAATACTAAAGATATTTGAATTGAATTTTGTTATTGCTCTTTAAAAAAATCAATTATTTGGTGATTTATTGGTGTATATTTGAGTGTTTTCTTTTTTTGGTTGAGAATACATAGTTGATTCCAAAAAAATTAGGACTAAGGTTTAGCTGTTGTTGTTTTTAAGTGTTATTTCCTTATTTTCTAATTGTGATGAGAGAGAGAGAGAGAGAGAAGATATGTTGCCTAAATAAAGTAATTTTGGATGAGCTCTGTAGTAAAATGTATTTTTGCTAACGTATTGCTTGTTCAATGTGAGTGATTTATTAGATTTTTAAAATAAATCGATTTGGAGGAAAATTTTGTTTGATGTTTCTTGGGTATCTTGTTACCATGCTCTCACAATGGCAAAATCCCTTAATAAATGAATCTTATTTGAAATAGTACCAACTGAACTAAATGTTTGTAGACAACAATGGCCGCATGAAGATCCAAATGCCCAATCCTCTTTTTGGATATGATGACTCTTACTACCATAACCATGATCCAGATGTCGATGCTGACGTGGATGAAGACTATAACAGATGCATCCTCATCTTCAGGCCCTTCCTCTGTAGCCCCTAATGAAATGATCGAGTTTTTATCTTTTTGTTACATATTTAATAAAAAAATATATTAAAAATTATATCTTTTGAGAAATACTATATATAAATAAGCTATTGGAAAGAAGTCATTGCCAAATAGACACTTATTAGTATTGAATATTTATACACAAAAAAGCCATTGAAACAATATTTATAACTTGATTAACACAAATGAAAAAAAAAATCTAATAATAATATACATATGGTAGACATCTAAAACAATCTAACACAAAAATACAAATGATAGATATCAAATGGCCTATTTGCTCAGTTGGTTAGATTATTGTGCTAATAAACTTGAAGGTTGTAGGCTTAAGACTTGGATGGGCCAATAGTACTTTAAAAAAAAAAATATTAATGTAAAATCATATACTTTTTTTAAAAAAAAAAAAATTTGCCAACAAGGGTAGGGTTATTAATTCACCAATAATACTTTTTTTTTAAAAAAAAATTATTAATGTATAATCACTTTTTTGTTTTTTTAATTTTTCAACAAGTGTAAGGGTATTAAGGTAAAATCACTTTTTTTCAAAAGGTAAAGTGTTTTAAAAAAATATAAATGTAAAATCACATTTTCAAAAGGCAACATGAGCGATGGCCTCTTTGAAATCCATTTCAAATTCAAGTACAATGGTGTCTCTCTCTGAGTTTTACACACATTTTCAAGTGGCCAAAGACAATATTAGAATGAAGAGATTTGAGTCTTTTTCCTTAATTTTTTTAGGTACAATTGAGAAAACCCTAATTTTTTGTATTTTCTCACTCAATCACTTAAAAAAAATATTCATTTCCATGTTTCCCAATGTGAATGAAAGGACCAAAAGATCTAGGGTTAGGAATAAGAATCGTGTCTAGATTTTTTTTTTTTTGTTGCCTAATTTTTATTTTTTTATTTTGTTGGTACAAACCCTAATTAGACAAATCTTTTTTTTTCTTTTTCTTTTCATTTTCATTTTAGCTTTGCATATTCAAGAATGAGGAATTATGATTTAGGACTAAGGTTTTGGTTGTTGTTGTATTTGGGTGTTTTTTTTTTACTCTTTTGAGTAAGAGATCTATGGGAGAGAGAGAGAGAGAATGTGTGTGAGATTTAGGAAGAGAGATTAGGAAAGAGGGGCAATAAAAAAGATCTGTTGCCTAAACTACAAGGCTCAGTAATTTTGGATAAGCACTATAGCCAAAATCCATTTTTCTTGGTGTATTACAAGTTCAATGTGAGTGATTTATTGGTTTTTTTTTTGAAGTAAATAAATTTGGAGGAAAAATTTGCCTTATTATTTAATTTTGAAACGGAAAATTCAGTGTACACTAAAATCCAAAACATAATATATAACCAGATTAATACACAAAACGAATTACAATAATCGGCCTATTAGCTCAGCTGGTTAGAGCGTCGTGCTAATAACGCGAAGGTCGCAGGTTCGAGACCTGCATGGGCCAAAAAAATTTTTTTTTCCCCAATTCCTCAACGAGGTCAAGGGTATTAACGTAAAATCACATTACTTTTTCTAATTCCCGCAACAATGTTAGGGCATTAATGTAAATTCACGTTATTTTCATCCAATACCCCTAAATCACATTATTTTCAAATAATTCACCAACAAGGACAGGGATATTAACGTAAAATCACACTCTTTTCAAAAAACAAACAAAGCGCTCTCTGAAATTTCACTTCAAGTTCAAACGCAACGGTCTCTCTCTCTCTCTCTCTCTCTCTCTCTCTCTCTCTCTCTCTCTGTGTGGCTGAAGAAAATATCAGATCTCCTCAAGCTTTTTAGGTACAATCATGTATAGATTTACATCTTTTGCCTAATTTTTAATTTTTTTTTCTTACAAACCCTAATTTCATGAATCTTTCTTTCATTTTAGCGAATTATGTACTTTCATATTAATTTTAGGTTTTAGCGAATTTTGTTTATTTATTTAATTTTTTTTTTTGCAAATTTCGCTTGAAAATTTTCAATCAGGTTTAGAGAATTTGAAGGAATCAAAGAAAGAAGAATCGCAATGGTGACTGCGAAGGTACGGCACACTAAAACCCCGTAATCCGATTCTTGATTCGTCCATTCATGTTTTTTTTTTTCACAAGACTTGTTTTCTTGACAATGTTAGGGAAAATTCGCTGCCGGTTTGAACCGTGTTGGCGATGATCGTCGCGCTTCCAAAAGTGGTACATTTTTCATTACACTCTCTTAGCGATTTGTTAAGTTGCTTTGAATTTTTATTTTAAGTCTTTTTCTTTTTTGAATGTAGTGGGTGTTAGAAATTTGAAGATTTATGTGGAAAGTGAAACAGCTAAAGCTGATGCTGATAGCAAGTAAGTTTAGTTGTATGCATGCTATTTGTTATTAGATTATTAGTAATTTGAGGAAAGGGAGGAGATTAAAGAGAAAAAAAAAAGATATGGGTTTTTAATATTTTTATGTTTTATGTTACTGTGGTTTCGATTCAACAAAACAAGAGGGTTAATTAAACTATGAAAGCCTAGCAGCTGTTCAGTACTTTTGTTTTGTTTGAGTGGACCCTGTTGGCAACAATGTAAGATTTATCATTTCTATGCATATTGGCAACTTTAATAGTTTTGTTGTAGTATGAAACTTAGTTACTCTTAGTTTGGTTTTCTTGCTGACCAACATGGGGGTAAGGGGAACTTGTATTTTCTTTACTTCTGTTTTTATTTATCTACTCTTGTTGTTTTCTCAGCGAAGGGAAATCTGTAATTGCTAGTAAAAGGGCTAATCTGACTAGTGTGCGGGTAATACTTCTTCAGTCCTTTCCTTGGTAGTTTTGGTTGCTCTTATAGTAGCAGTGTATAGAGAATATGGAAAATGTTGATGCTTTTATGAGTATGGAGTTTAACATTCATTCTTATTTCTTATCTGCAGGGTGTGAATAATATGGAGAAGAGCAAAGGCAAACTAATTAGCTCTGGTAAGGCTCTTTAAATAGAGTAAATTTGTCAATGGAGATCGAGTTATACTTTTGAGAACTATTATTAACAGTTTTAGACTGGTTTTCTCAGCAAGTACAAATGTCAGAAGAAAAGCACTTGCTGATGTCAGCAATGCCCAGGGAAACTCTTCAAGGAAGGCAGTGCCGGTTGGCCTCAAGCTTACGTGAGTATCTTTTCATTTTGAAAAAATTACCTTCTAATTTACTTTCATTGTTCTTTCCTTTTTTTGGGGAGAACAAAGTTTCTCTCCAAACTAGTTTGGAGAGAAACCCTACAAACTCATCATGTATTTTTATATTGAGTGTGAATTTTGAAAATTTAACCGTTAGATTGCATATTCTTATTACGTCCTTAATGTTCACAAAATTTCAAGAAAATCAAAGATCAATTGCTATGTCATCAAATAAATGTTATAATTTCAAGTTTTTGTAATCTAAAGTTGTATATAAAAAATAAATTAATTGATCAAATAGTAAATAATATCCGATTTGAACAACATTTGATATGCATGTTAAGAACATAAGGAACATGAAATTCAATGGTAAGATTTTCAAAATTTACACTCAATATAAATTTATATAATGAGTTTGTAGGTCTCTTTAAATTAGTTTGGAGAGAAACTTTGTTTGGAGAAGAGGGGTTGTTAGGGGGAGAGAGAGTTTCCCATTGCTGCTTCCTGCCCCTTGAAATAATTTCTGACACTACCCTTTCTTATGAAAAAAAAAAAAATCAAAGAAAAGGGAAAAGAATGCTATTATAGGTTTTTAGCCTTTTTGGCCCTGGAACTAGTAGAGTTCTAAAGCTACATGATTTATTGCATTGCAGGAAAAGTAAAAGTGAAAGAACTTCTTTGCAACGGTATGTACTCTAAACCTTGATTAGCAGGCTTGTAATCATTCTTTTTCATCTACATGCATGTCAAAATGATGTGTTTTGTAAGTTCAGGATTTATATATCATAGCAGTCATGATTATGAAAATGGTTTAGTAAAAGTAAATATTAGTACTATTCTTTAGTATGTTTTCATGGGTCGTTCTTTATCTTCTTTTGTCTTTTATTTTTTTATTTTTTCTTTTTAGTTTCTCCATGCTAGTAAATTTTTTTGATCAAGTACAACATTTGTTTTGTTTCTTTCTAGGGTTTCTATGGGTCCAGGTGGAAGGACTATAAATGTATCATCAAGGAAATCCTTTACGGTATAGAAACCAAAACCAATTGAAATAATTTTGTACTGATTCTTAGCTTCCTTTACAGTTTCATTGCACTGATCTTCTGCTTTTTTGTCTCTTTTTATAATATATTTATTAGAAAGGTATAAAAGATTCTAATCGATGATGCTGACTCATTTATTCTAATGGTATTTGTACTTAATAAATGTTGCTAGAAAGTATCAAGATTTGTTGCTAGTATACCATTTCAATGAATGAAGAATGGAATAGGCCAATGAGCTCTAGCTCAAATGGAACTTCTGCTTCACATAAGAATGTACTAATAAAAAATGATGAACAAAATATCTGATTAAAAAACTTGCTTAATTACTGCTTCATTTCTAAATGGTGAAAAAATGGTTTTAAAACTGCATCAAGCCCCCTTCTTAAAAAATTGCAAGTATCTTGAAACGATAACCTTAGAGAAGGTAATTGATATATGAAACTCACATAAACTGATTTTTAGAGAAGGCACACACACATTAATTGAGTATATGAAAAAATTGCATATCATAATTTGGAAGGCCAAAGTAAAAGAATGATTTCTCTTAATATTTGGAATTTCCAGGTAATGGGTTTGGACTTTGTTTCCAAAATCTATTATTTGTAAGTATGCCCATGAAATTAAAGTCAATATGATAGCTTGGTAAAGTCAGTTGCTTTTCTGTTTCTAACACAACTTGTTGACTTATTTAAGAATAATGTTTCTAAGTTTACAAAAAACTCCTTTTTCTGCCTTAGTTATAAGCATTCCTTAGTATATATTAGTAAATAACCCTAAGGGATAGCACAATCAACTAGTGACCATGCCTTATAAAGCAAAGGTCACTAGTGCAAATATCTCCTCCCTTCACTTGGGGCCAAAACTTACATATTAAGAAAAATATTTATCTCTCCTCCCTTCACATTTTTTTTTTTTTGAATTCTTTTATTTTTTTCCTGCAAGAGATGCTGATTTTTTTTTTGGTTCTAATTAAGGGCAAAATGCAGGAAAATGTAAGTCAAGGTGTTGGTGATGTACACACTTCCAAGAGAGGTGATTTGTTATCCTTTTTATTATTGTTATTTCTATGATTCGTATTACAATAGGTAGTTACTTGGTTTAAAAAATATTAAGTTTTAAACATTAGAAGGCCTCTTCAGATTCTTTCAGGAACAAGACCATGGGCCAAAGCCGTGATTCTGTTGTTACTGACAGGTATTTGTAACCCTGGTTTTTCTTTTCCCCCCTTTATATTGTTAGAATAAGCACTCTCATTTGGAGGCTCTTTGCTGATGAGTGTTTTTAAACTTGTATGTGGCTCATGTCTTTTAGAACTTATATTTGTGGACATTCTCTTCATGACACTTTCTCTTATTTATCAGGAGGACTATAAGAACTTCTCTTATATCAAATAGGTATCCTTCAAATATTCGATGCTCTATGTGACATGAATAAATAACTCTTGTATTTGCCGTTGACACAATTTTTATTATCACTCTCTGCTTGAAGGAAGTCTTTACCGGTGCTAAAAAGGGTGACCCAGGCACAGACAAATATCCAAAAGGTAGTTGTGATTCTCCTCCTCTCTCTCTCTCTCTCTCTCTCTCTCTCTCTCTCTTTTCTTTTCCTATTTTAAATAGAGATCTGGATTGCAGAGTTTTCTTCTGCTTTTCCTAATGATTTGTTTCTTTCTCCAGTTCTAGGTTCTTGTTGCTAAATATTTTTTCCTTTTCTTTTTTATATTGAATCTATTTTGCTTGCAGGAAAATGCTGAAAGTTCTGACAAGGGCAAGGAAAGAAGTGGATATCCAGGTTAGCTATGGCAAAGAGCTATACTAATCAGAATGTGTTGTTGGCTTTAGTTAATCCTTTAGTTGGCCAGAACCTGTAGACATGATGCAGCCTACTGTGCATCATATGTATATCTTCCCTTAAATTAATTACAATGTTAAATTTTAGAAAATTGTTCATAAATAGGCCAGCCATAATCATTTTATGCATTTATGCTCAACTAAATCTGAATTGATTTTTCTTTTTTCTTTTTTTGTCGTTAATAATTTTATTGCTGGGTTCAGTTCCTAAAGCTGGCAAGAAAGTAGCATCCCGGATAAACAATAGGAGCCATCTTTGGCAGAATCGAATGAGTGATGGCTTCCTAATAATGTGAGTAACAATGATACATACAAGCATTATTATCTCACAGCCTGTTTAGATGTACTTGAAAATCTTTCCAATAATCTTGCTAGTTGTTCATTCAATTCTGCTTCTGCATAAATGAAATGGCAGTATACTTGCCCTTAGTGTTCTAGTCTGTAAGGCTTTCACATGGCATGGGAGTGTATTTATATGTTAATACTGCTAATTAAAGCATTTAAATCTATTGCAATTATATATTTGACCTTGCACAAGCAGAAAATGTGATTCTAGCTTGACTTTAGATTCCCCAGTCATACTCTTTAGCTAAAACTATTCTGCACAGCGTTAAAATATTCAGAGCATTTTTAAACCGTGAATATTTCACCTTATATGACTACTGTTTTCTTTCTTTGCCTATACTGATGGACGTGTGCTCAGAATCATTTTTTTTTTCTTTTTCTTGTAGATGCCACATATGACTTTAAGAAATTTGTGTCTTTCCAAATTTTTAGAGAAAAGGAAATGTCAGGCTGTTATGTAGAGTTTGGATTCTGTTTTTCTTTTTCCTTTCTCAGAAACAGGAACACAGAAACTTTACATGCCTTTTCAACTTTAATAATCTCATTTTACTACTTTGTACTTGCAATTGTAAGCAAATATATTTAATATCACCTTTTCTTGTTCAGTTTCCAAGGATGGTTAACTGGATAAGGTTGAGATTTCTACATACTAATTTAATTTGCATGTATGATGCCAGGGGCAAATCTAATGTAGAGGCTCACGCATTGACAAGAAAATCTGTGAGGGTATGTGACATTTTTTTTACATAGTTTAATTCTTTTTTTAAAATTTTTATATATTTTAATGATGCTCCATGTTGTTTTGATATTGGGCTTACATTATCTTTATCAATAATTACCAGAGAATCCAATAGTATCAAAATTAATCAGTTTATCAATTCTAGATGTGTCCATATATTAGTATCAGCAATTTGATTCCCTTCTAATATTATTAATGATACAGACAAATGTGAAGACCACACTCCAGGCTACCCTTGCTCAAAGGACTTTAAAATCCAAGAACATACTAAATATTAACAAGTCAACATCTGTTGCTGTAATCTCCTCTAAGAACAAGGAGGAAGCAGTGACATCTTCTATTTCTGAGAATGCTGCAGTTGTGGTTCCACATGAAGCTACTCAAGGACAGCTTCCATCTGATGGTGCTGCAGTTGTGGTTCCACATGAGGCTACTCAAGGACAGCTTCCATCTGATGGCAATGGGAACCCAAGTACTGTATCGGATGTCATTCCCAGGAAATCGAAAAGGAGGAGATCTTATACATCTTTATTGATGGCAGGATCAAAGGTTGATGCATACTATATTATATTTTAATGTAATGTATTTACCCTTTTTTTGCGAATTTCAATTACAATTGTCTTATCTTGCAGTTACTGGAGGGATGCGGTGAAGTTATGAAGCTGGAAAAGCTACCATGTATTGATGACAATTGCAATCAACTAGAAGTTGCTGAATATGTTGATGAGATCTATCAGTACTATTGGGTTACAGAGGTGATGTATAATGTCTTCCTATCTATTGCTTTATTCTTCTACCAATTTATTTTATATTATTTTTATTTATTCTGGTCAGGATAGTACGGTTTACAAACTTTTTACATTATATTTCTCAAGTGTTGTAATGCAATAGCTTGGGAACTGATAAAGTAGAAAGAGAAATGAAATCAAAGGAATGGGATCCCATCTACCAGGGATCTGTGGGTATCTACAGAAAATCCTTTTTTTTTTTTCGTTTTTTTTTTTTTTTTAAGTATGCCGGTGGCATATATTCTCAGTTTTAGTTTTAATTATCTGTATCTTATGACAAGACAGTCTGATAAGAGATTACTTGATTTATCACTCATATTTTTAAAGTTATGAAGAGAACAGATGGTAACTGGTACTCCCTCTGTCGCATTTTGTTTTGTCCACCTTAGAAATTCCAACTATTTCAGGAGACAGCTTTTAAAACATTTTCTCTAAAATTAAAAGGTTTATCAATTTTCTAAATAATCCTTCTTATTATAAACTTAAATAAACAAATGGAAAAGGAGTATGACTTTTCAAACAATTTCTTTTACTAGATCTTATCAAGAGAAGCTTTACACTTTCATTGTTGCCTCAAACAGGAGTAATGTGTTTGACTGACATGACATTATTCAGTTTGTTTATGTTTAGTTAATGATTGATAAGTTGTATTTTCTGTAAGACATATGGGACCTGAAATCTTAGCTCTATGTTATTGTCTGAGTTTGGCATTCTAGCACTACTGTCCAAACTGGTTCAGCTTGATGATCTACCTATATGCTAAATTGGCTTTCACTGCAGGCACAGAATCCACCAATGGAAAATTACATGTCAATTCAGACAGATATTACAGCTCATATGCGGGGCATATTGATCAATTGGTTAATTGAGGTACATATCTTTTCTTCCAAAGCATTCTGATTACATGTTTTTTCTTTTTGCTCTCTTTTTGCTTTTCCCATGGTGGTTATCAATGCATTCTGATGATTTGCCCAATTCTTCACTGAAATTTTTATCACTCTTGTTACAGGTACACTTCAAATTTGATTTAATGCAAGAAACTCTATATCTCATGGTGACATTGTTAGACAGATATCTCTCACAAGCTTCAGTAAAGAAGAATGAAATGCAGTTGGTTGGTCTTACTGCACTCTTGCTAGCATCAAAATATGAAGACTTTTGGCATCCAAGGGTAAGTATTAATGAGTACAACTCACGTGCTTCTCATCACAACTTGTTTTAATGTCATGAGTTTTTTCCAATTTACATGCTTACCTGATTTGTGTGCTCCTTTCAATACAGGTCAAGGATTTAATCAGCATCTCAGCTGAGTCGTACACAAGAGATCAAATGCTTGCAATGGTATGCAGTGTCCACTCATGAGCATTCTTTTACAAGTGCTTTTTCCTCTTTTCTTTAGATTGTGGAGTACACAATGAGGATGAATATGTTTACAGAGTTCATATGTCCAAATGATCCTGCTTTTCTGGGAATATATATAAAACGTTGCTGGTTTTTTACTTTTTGTATACAAACCATTGATGCGGATGATTTGTCAAAAAGCCATTTATAGTTGCACTTTTTATTGATTCTAACTAAGCACCTTGACTTTGCTCTCCAGGAGAGGCTCATTCTTAAGCAATTGAAGTTTCGTCTTAATGTGGCTACTCCTTATGTGTTCATGTTAAGGTTTTTTAAGGCTGCTCAGGCAGACTCAAAGGTATTTTAGTAGCATTTAAAAGCCCACTCTACTAATTGTAGTTAGTAAATGCTCAGATTTTGTTTAATCTGTGGACTAGATATGATTGCAATCCTCAGTTTGTTTGCTGATTGTTTGTAACTCCTTGTGGAAATTGCTCACAGCTTGAACACCTGGCATTCTACCTCATCGAGCTCTGCTTAGTTGAACATGAATATCTTAAGTTTAAGCCCTCATTGCTATGTGCATCAGCTCTCTATGTTGCAAGGTGTACCCTGCACATGACTCCAGCTTGGACCCCTCTGCTTTGCAAACATGCACGCTATGAAGAGTCCCAACTCAGGTACTTTTTAAGATTCAGCACCTTCACTTTTGACTCCTTAGAATCTCAATTTTGTTTATTTGATTGCTGCAGGGATTGCGCACAGATGATCATAAGATTCCATAAAGCTGCTGGAAAAGGACAGTTGAGAGTCTCATATGAGAAGTACATGAGGCCTGATCTCAGTGGTGCTGCAGCAATAAAACCTTTAGATAGGCTTCCTCTTTGATTTGACTTGTGTGGATAGCTTCTCTCTGTAATTAGATCAGCAAAACCTAAAGATACTGGAAAATATGCAGGTGAGATTTTCAGCTCAATTTGAATCTTTTGCATGACATACCGCTTTTTATCACTTCCACACACATCTCAAAAAGCGTTTTTGTTCTCAAAGTTATGCAGGAAGATCTACTTAATTTCATCCTTGAAATATTATCTCATAGCGATTTTACAAAATTGAGGAAATAGACCTCCGCTGGTTGTTAATCTTGGACATTCTCCAAATTATTTCTTGGAAGCGCCTTGATTTGCCAGCTGGTGCTGCTGCCCATGTATTGTGGTTGATGTTTCTATTTTGTGTTCATGGTAAAATTGGTGTTGATTTTCATTACAATTCACATATCAAGATACTTGTTGTAAGTTTGTATCTTGTGCTCTAGCCAAGTTACTTGTAACTTTGCATGTTGTACGCTAGGATTATCACCATTGCTAATCAATGATACGTTATGCATTTCAGCTCCTTTTAGTACTGTCATTTTTTCTAATGAATTCGTTTTAAAAGTTTTGCGTATATAACATTTTTACAAAAAATCATATATAGTAAGCTGTTATTGGTTTTAATTTGAATTCATTACTTAAATTATTTTTTTCCTACTCGAAATAGCCAGTACTCTAGCATTATCACCATTGCTAATCAATGATACATTATGCATTTCAGTTCCTTTTAGTACTGTCATTTTTTCTAATGAATTCGTTTTAAAAGTTCTGCGTATACAACATTTTTACAAAAAATTATATAGTAAGTTGTTATTGGTTTTAATTTGAATTTTCCACTTAAATTATTTTTTTCTTACTCGAAATAGCCAGTACCAACTTACCATTTCAGATTTATTGTAAAAATATTGTGAACATAGCATTTAAAGGAATTATGTTTAAAATGCAATTTTAGTGCAAAAAGTGATAATATATACTAAAATTGTATTTTCAATTGTACGGCAAGTCCCGTCAATTTTTGACTAAACATATATATATATATATATATATATATATGTAAAATTTTGTTTTTAAAACATGATTTGGTGAATGGGTTATTCTCCCAAATAATTTGTTTACAACAATATCTTTACTAATTGTTTATAAAATAATGTTATTTTTGCCAAGAAACCCCAATGTATAGCCTACAGGATAAATACTAATAAAAAATAACGGTTGAGAAAGAAGTAATGGGTTTGAGACTTGTCATTTAAACTATGAGAGCAAAACTAGTCTTCAAGTGCCCTTAGATTTTCAAAAAAAGGAAAAAGAAAAAAGAAAAAAAGAAGAAAAAAGTGCTCTTAAATTAGTTTATTTATTGATTTAGTTATTTATTAAAATGTCTCAAAATGTTATAAAAAAACTCATAATAAATTACATAAATTAAGTTAAGGCCCTTGAATCTCAATTTTACTAATGAAATATTTTATTTTTAATAAAATATTTTTACCTAAATTATTAATGAAATGACACTCTCCTTTGTTGAGAGTTGAATGAACAATACTCCTTACTTAAACTCTCTGAGCATAATTGACATGTTAAATTGTTAATATCAAGTTCCACTCAATACTAACACAAACCAAACAAAGCCTAAAGCAAATTATCCATTTTAGTTTATTTTATATATAAAAAAAAAATACTTGTCAAGTTTTTCATTTTATTCATTCTTTTATTTCTTGTAAAAAATTATAGAATACAAAATTTCATATAAAACTCAAAAACTAAATAAAGAGGGGTCTAAATGGTATTTATCGTGATTATATATCAATTTCAGTAGCACTTCAGCTTCAGCTTCAGCTTCAGTTTGGAAATGGCAGGATGGTTGGAAGTCGGAGCAGTCTCATTCAATCAAGATGGATACATACATGCGCTATAATTTTCGTATTAGTAAATTCTTAGCTATTCATGTAATATAATGATTTAAGTTGCACAGACACTTTATTTGGGGTACTGTACCAGTGTTATAACGGTATCCTATCTACTGTATTATGTAATAATTTTTCAAAACTTGTTAATGTTGCCACATCATGTTAGAATTTGACTAACTTATTACTTTACAAATTCGAATGCGCTCTAATTTTAGTATCAGTAAATTCTTGACGTACTAGTCATGTAATATAATGGTAATTATGCTGGGTGTGTGTTCAAAACATACATGGTTTTATCTTTTACTTTTTAGAAGTCCCAAATTATGCCATCAGACATGAGCCAAACTGTTGTTGTACAAGTTTCATTTACTGCCTGACTTTCTCTGAGTTTTATCACTTTTATGTGACCATTGCTCAATAGTGAACCACCATACCACCCCTTTTAACTGGCATGCCTTCATGGCTGGGCGCAGCAATGGCTTTATAGATCCTTTTAGTGTTGAATTCTGTACCATCCTATTGTAGGTTCTACTTTGAAAGTGGTGAATTTTATACCTCCTTTTGATGGACTGATGTGCTGTGTACACATTACTTACAACGAATGCCTCCAGACACATAACCCTACTTCAACCAAAATATGGTGGAATATTATGTCTGCCCTTAAATTTGTCGATGATGGAGTTAAAACTGCATAAGCTCATTTATGCTATAATGGTAGTAAGCTCATTATGCTATACTCGTACGGCACTATTATTTCTTATACAACATTCATATGCTTCTCAATTCTAACATAACAAAACTAAATTGTACATCTTTTACTAAATAAATTAAAGAGCAATGTTAGAATAAGTTCTTTTTAGTTTCTTCCTCTTGCACCTTGAATTTTAACAGTGATCAATAAAGTTGAGTTATAGATGTGTAAAATATAAATGTAGAAAATATTTGGAACTAGGTTTTCTTTGTTGTTAAGTTTTAAATTGTTTTTCAATGTATATAGTTAATTGAGATTCAAAATATAATATTCGTTATAGTACTTAAAGAAATAACTAAACGTGGGAGATTTAATTAAAAAATAATGATATTACTTGAAAGAATAAGAAAGAGATAGATGATGTGGCTACTCTAACAAATAATGCTTGATTCTAACAAATACACATTGGCTTTGCTCTCCAGGAAAGTCATATTCTTAAGCAATTGAAGTTTCGTCTTAATGTGATTACTCCTTGTGTTTTTATGTTAAGATTAATTTCTTAAGGCTGCTCAGTCAGACTCATAGGTATTTAGTAGCTTTTAAAAGTCTGCTCTACTAATTGTTAGTCAGAAAATAAAGAATGTGTGTTTAGTCTGGTGTCTGGACTAGATATGCTTGCAATTCTAAATTTGCTGATTGTTTGTATCTCCTTGTGGAAATTTCTCCCAGCTTGAACACCTGACATTCTACCTCATCGAACTCTGCTTAGTTGAATATGAAGCTCTAACGTTTAAGCCCTCATTACTATGTGCATCATCTCTCTATTGTTACATTGTTTTCTTCTTCAGCAACCAAAAACACTAAAACATTCAAAAAGCTAAAGCAAACTTTATGCTTTGGTGGAGCTGCTGACTCACAAAGCATTTCTATGACTTCGATTACCCAGAAATAAAATAATAGTTATTATAAATTCATAATCACTTACCAATATGGGTCATGAATAACAAGATGGGCTAGAGTTGAGGACTAACTTACCTGGTGTGGTGTCTGCCGTCTGGTGTGTAGAGTGATTGAGTGGCCAGACTGGAGAGAGAGGTGAGAGAGTTTTAGGGTGTGTTTGTTTGGAGGTGAAATAAGGTAGATAGTACACTTTAGAGAGAAAATGGGAAGAAAATTTTTTTTGAATGTGTTTGGTTAGGTGGAAAGAAAGGAAAATAAATGGTGAGGTTCAAGTGGTTTTTCTCCGGGCCCACCAAAAAGTTTTCGCTCGAAAATGAAGAGAAAACTGAAGAGAAAAATTGTGCATTATTTTTGGACGAATATGCTTATGTAATAAATTCATCCGCGTTACTTTTCTTCACACCTCTTTTTTTTTTTTTTTTTTACGTTGCCTGCCTCTACTTCTTTTCTTTCTTTCTTTCTTTTTTTTTCTTTTTAATTTCTTTTTTCTTTTTATTTACTTCGCAGCTTGTCCAATATTTTTTGTTTGTTTTTTTATGTGATATTTTTAATGGACATGATTTTTAGTTTTTAATAAATTTAGGTGATTGATTTTTTTTTGGGTTATTTTTATCCCAGGTTGTTACTGGTTGTTATTGTTTTTTGGTTTTAATTAGGGTATTAACCACCTACGATTTTTTTATCACTTTTTTGGTTTTAATTGGGCATCATTTTTTAATAAGGGTATACGCATAAATTTATACCATCACATTTTTTCAATCTCTCCATTTTTTCACTCCCAACCAAACAAAAAAGAAGGAAATTAAAATATTTTTCATCCTCCAATTTTTCCATTCTTTCAATCAAACGGACCATAAATGTGAGAATAGAGAAAAAAAAAGAATATATAAGAGCCTTGACCTAGCACAAAACGACAGCGTTTGGTGCTTGTTTTGTTTTTTTCAAAACCAAGAGAAACAACTTCGTTTCACACATTTTTTTTTTTTTTTTTATTTAAATATCTGTTGCTACAGCAACACTTAGACGCGTTCACATCAGAAAAGATAGAAAAACAAGGACTACGAAGGCCATTAGAATGGGAGGATTGGAAGGCCGTTCGGAGAAGAAGGCCATTCGGCCCCTTTGCTGTTTCAACACTTATACGTGTTCACATCAGAAAAGATAGAAAAGCAAGGACTAAATTACTAGAGTAACTATTATTTATCAATACAAACACATAGCTCATAATCTATATTACACTAGAAAGGGAGGATATGAAGGCCATTCGGAGAAGAAGGCCATCCGGCCCCTTATTTCCTGTTTCAACACTTAGACGTATTCACATCAGAAAAGATAGAAAAGCAAAGACTAGATTACCAGAGTAAGTATTATTTATTAATACAAACACATAACACACAATCTCAGACAAAGTTGTCCCCAACGCCTTATAGCTCAAGGCCAGGATTTGCAACGTTGTTGTTTTGTCTACACTTCTTCCAAGCCATATAGAAAGTGAGAACAGCAATTCCGAAGCCAACAATAGCTGTAAGAACTTTGGTCCAAACATAAATCTCTACCCTGTTACAGAAGAAGAAAGGTGGTATCAAATAAAATAAATAAATAAAAATAAAAGCTACAAACCCCGTCTGAGGAGGAGGAAGAGAAAGAGAATGAGAAGGAAAGGATTGCGCAAGTTTTTTCATGAGGGGTGAGGGGTGACAGAACAGCCTTCGAGTTTTGCTAGCTTTTAACTCAAGAGGTGATAGAATGCTCTTCTCAATAACCTTTTCTTACATTAATTGGAGGAGAAGGGACTGGACCGGTGCAATTAGTAGGGTAATGCACCTAATGCATTTATTTTATGAATAGTTGATATTCATGCTTGCACCAAATAACTTTTAATTTCAACCGTTAATTAAAAAAAGTTAAAAAAGAAACTTTATGACAAGTAATAAGTCAAAGTTGAAAAGTCATAAATGAAAAAAATTTGTGAGATGTGATCTATGTCGTAATTTATGTGCCCTTGCTGCCAGCCAAATGTTCTAAACAGTAGAATAAGGAAAATATTGAAAGCAATAATTTAAAATATTAATCTGAATATATTAATTTTAAATACATAAATTTAATACTCAAAATAATTTGAAAGTTTTATACCACCTCATTATCTTGATTTCTTTTAGAAAAATTATGTAAAATTCAACTTTTTTTTTCCTATTCCTAATTACTTTCGTTTGGATTTCTGAAAATTGAAAACTTGAAAAAATGTAGCAAAATAATTTTTTAATATGTAAATAGTATTGTGGGACCCATTTTTAATAAAAAAGTTGTTAAAAAGTAAAATTTGTGGGGCCATGAACAGTGCACAGTGTGCACTGTTCACAGAAAGAGTCAAATCTGTTGGTCAGAAAATAATAAAAAAGTAAAAAAAAAAATCTGAAATGCACAACGTGCGTTTGGGAAGCGCAAAACGCGCTTCCCAAACGCCCTCTTAATGTTCAAAATATCAAAATGGATTTTGATGGGACTGACGAGACTTCTTTCCTTAGACGATCTCATGAAATACCTTCGTCCACCTCTACATGACATGGATGAGGGCAAACAAGTCATTAATAAGAGGATTCAATACTTCGGACAGTTATCAGCTAGTTGTCAGACCATTGGAGTATCATCAAGACCTGCACTAATAAGCCCTAAGGCGTTACAAAAAGAGCATTAAAACCACAATCAAGGCCCCAATGGCTAGAAACCACAAAACTATATATATACACTCATTAGAAGCACAAAAGGTACATAATTTTCACCCAAAATAATACTTTTACATAGATATCTCTGATATTTAGAACTTTCTTATTTCTCTCAAAGGATTTCTATATACTGACTTTGGCATCGAAAACATTGTGGCAGGTACCACACCAGTGACCACTTTAAGAGAGTTTTTGTTCTACATTTGCTGGAGTAGTGACGAGGGTTCAGCGCCATCTGAACGAACTAACTTGACTGACGATTGATACATCATCAGATTTTATTCAAGATGAGGATTTTGGTGACATTGGACTGTAAACATCAAGGAGATAACATAATTTGTAGATGGTGTGTTCAAGCCCCTAAAATAGTTCTTTTTTAATTCTGAATTAAATTTGAAGAGATCAACGGAGTTTGCAATGCAAGTACTCCCTTCAGTTTATTTGAACAAATTATGAAGTATAGTTTAAAAGCATTATCTCTTGACTACAACAACAGCAACATGCAACAACAATAAAAGAAAAAAGAAAAAAAAAAGAAAAAAGAAGAAGAAGAAGAAGAAGTATTTATCTCTTGATAGGAGGGCGAGGTTACACTTATCTTTTGGAAGCTTTTTTTTTTTTTTTTTTTTTTTTTTTTTTTTTGAGAAAGATCTTTTGGAAGCAAACTAATATAATGTTTTAGAGACAAACTCATCTAAAGTTTCCGTTAGGTGCAAAATAAACTAAATTAGTCCTATTTTAAAGGAATTTTAGGCGAGGTACATTGTAGGCTAAAAGGATTGTACACTTTCTCCAAAATTGGCAAAAATTATCTACAATTGTATTGAATGTATTTAGTTTACATTCCACTGTTCATGTAAACTTATTATTGTCTGGAATGGAAATCCCGTTTCTCCTATAAAAAGATAAGGAAATCCAATATCAAGAGCATTCACAGTATGTTGGGTTATAAGAAGGAGAGAGAAAGGGAAAGGAAATAGAGGAGGGAAGAGAAGAGAGAGCTAAGGGAATAAATAAGCTTAATTACTTATCATCATGATTGGAAATTACAATTACAATTATATTGGTATAATTATAATTAAATTCATCATGATTGCGTAATGGACAAGTCCTCCCAATTTTTTATTACAAATGGAGAAAGCTCGTTTCAAAGTTAAAATTTTATTTCATCATCGAACAGGTATAGTCACTAGTTTTATGTTAATTAAAATTTTAAATAATTTGGTATCACATAGTAGATATATGTTTAAATTTGTAATATTTTAATACAAACTAGTCTCAGTGGAAAAAAGACTAGAGATAAAGAAAGTGAACTAAATTTGGGGCCGAATCGAAATCCGAAAACACTATCAACCTAAACTAATAAATTATTTCTATTCTACAGAGATTTTGTTTCCTCTCCTTGGAAAAACAATACTTTGTTTACTTGCGAGTAGAATGGCCCCTGCTAGTCAAATTTTACATTAATATTCGAATAAACTTGTTTGCGAAGTTTACGTTGTTTCCTTTTTACGTTTTACGTAGTCAAGTTAAGTAGGTGGAATGGGAAGATGTTGATGGATTACGTGGGACGGAAGTCGTACCCTTTTTTTCTTGCTGATCTAGACTCACGTCTTTGGCACTTTCTTGAATCTCGATTCACTCCATTTAAAAAAAAAAAAAAAAAAAATCCATTCTTTCAATTTGTTTTTCTTTGTGCGAGCATGTAATTTATACCCATATCATTTTGATTTTTTTTTTTAATTTAATCTTTGCTCAATTCTGTTGCAAAACATCGCCATTGTACACCTGATAATAGATTGCATTGGAGTTTCATGAAGACCACAGGTACCCTTTAACGAGGTGGAGAGAGAAATAAAATAGATAAGCATACCTACTCGAGACGTGGACCAATCAATAAATTCTTATGTTTATCAAAACTCATGGCCATGGGTGTCTCGTTTGAAAAAGAATCTTAGAATTATGGAGCACATCTCACATCTGATCATTTCCCCAAGAATTAAAAAGTACCATGATAGATCGATGTTGGGCGCCGCAACAAGGTTGAATTCTTAATTTCTGAGTACGGCCTAAGAATCTAAGCGACCATTAAAATATGAATCCATTGCTGATGCTAACCATTAAATTAGCCTTCCATTGCAGTTTGCTAATGGTAAACAAGTTAGGTAATTCGTTAAAATAAACTAATATTTCCTACATCAAAATTAACTACACCTATCTATCTTGTTAGTTAAGCCTGTGAAAAGACTATATGAAGTTTTTTGCGGGTGCTTAAATAAATGTGCTATAAATACAATAAATTTCATTGTTGTTGAGAAGACAGATTAGAATAGAAGTTAATTTCAAAAAGTTAGATTCCTTTGGATTTTTAAAATGATTCTGAAATTATTAAAAAATATTTTATTTTTCTTTTCAATCTAATTGCAGACAGTTTATCATCCGAGTGTTTGGAGTTGGATAAATATGTTCATTTTCTTCTTCTAGTTTTATTTCATATCTAATTTCAGAAAATTTTAATAATGAAATATATATGTAGAATTTCAGACTTATTGTCAGATGGGATATTGAACTTAATTGGACAGTTAAACAGAAAATTCTGTGTCCAAAAACGTTAGAAAACAAAATAAATATAAGTAAAGTAGAACATACAGATAGCAAGCCAATGCATATGATATGAGCACCATCCAATTGTCAATAATAAGGATATTTGAGGTGATTACATCTTCACATACCCATTTTGAAAAAGAATGAATAAATCAAAGGACTAGAAATAAGTACTCCTAGAGTTCATGTTTTTTAGTTTTGCCCTTTTTTAGAAAAATATACGTCCAGCTCCAAGTTGGTAAAAAGCAAATCAAAAGATACAGAAGTCTCAATATTTAGACCCGTGAATATTACCCTAAATCTAAATAATTAATTAGCACGAGTCTCAATATTCATTTACGACTAGATTCGGCAAGAAACAAAAGTTTTTGTGGCAATCACAACAAACAGCTCACGATCTCTTTCTATCATTGGGACGATAAGATCATAAAAAATAAATGGGAATTATAACCTTAAGTCCAGATTTTCGAACGAGGGAGTCAAGAGCATCAATAACTTTCTAAAGTCGCACATAGAAGTGTTGACATCGTTTACATCTTTAGCAAATCTAGCTATTATATATGTTGTCTTACGAACATGGTTTCAAATCCTATTATCCCCAAAAAAAAAAAAAAAAAAAAAAAAAAAAAGCTATACAATTTGTCACATAAAGAAAAAAATAGGTTGAAAGATTTAAAAAAATCCCATATCCAAATTATATGCAGAATCTTCTCAAAATATATATATATATATATATATATATGTATGTATATATACACACACACGCACAAGCATATATGTATAAACATCCCGGATCCAAATTACACAAAACATACAAATATGTGTATAAATATATAAAAGTAAACCCGGAGTAGGCAGATCTCGTTCCTAGTAGGTCGGGGCAGAAATTTAGATTTCCAACTGCAGAATTGCCGATTAACGAAACCTTGACGAAATAATCGTACTCCCCAACAAATCCAAGCAATATTTCTGACATTAAAGAACTCAAAGACCACCTGTTAAGGAAAACACCGTGGAGTCACCAGATGAATTGCGCGCCAAGTTAGCTCAGATCCAGAATCGGCTCTTAGCTTGCTCTACGGCGATTTTTAGATGTTGGAGGCATGCCGTTTTGTACTTCTATTAAGCTTTAAGCCCGAGAAGGGCTTGAAAAGAAAACATGCATAGACTTGTTTACAATTAATGGTTATACAAGTTCGTGATAAGTTGATCATAACCCATTTGTGGAAATACGAAATCCATGTCGAGACACTGTAAAACACCAAGCATCGTGTCTATATATATATATACTAAGAGGAAAATACAAAAATACATAAAATCCCATAATTTTATCACATTATCAACAAGGAGAAGGCCTCCGTCCCTCTGCTGATTCAGTATACTTGGACTAGTTCACAAAAAGGACCAAAAGCAAGGCCTAGATTATTAGAATGACTATTTTATCAACACAGACACATAACACACAAGCTTATTATCGGCCACCTTTACCAGTCTCAGTTCCCAAAGTTATGGCCCTGAAGTTCTAGGCCGGGATCTGCAGTCTTACACTTCTTCCAAGCCATATAGAAAGAGAGAACAGCAGTTCCGAAGACAACTATGGCAGTGAGAACCTTCATCCAAACATAAATCTCTACCCTAGAACACAAGAGAAAAAGTGTTATCATCTATAATCACAAAGTAAAAATAAAATAAAAACAAATTTTCAATGAAAATAAAAAAAAGCTACTAACCCCATCTGCGGAGGAGGAAGGGAAAGAGAAAGAGGAGGAGGAGAAAAGGGAATCTTTTCCATGGACGTCTAGGGCTCAACTTGTTTGCATACTTTGGAGACACTAAACTGATATTCATGGAGAGCTGTGTATTAGTCGTGAGTGGAGTAGGGCCCATAGCCAGTAAATTTGAATAGAAAACATGTAGCGATGGCGACAGACCAAATTAATTAAATTGTAAATTGAACTTACCGGCGCTTTCACTCCTGCTTTTCAAACTTCTTTCACTTGGTTGCAAACTTTACGGTCTTACACGTGTCATTTATGAATTTAAAAAATGGACAAAATAGGAGAATATTCAACGGGAGGTAAGAATGACAACATTTGCTCATTGGATTGCTTCACCTAAGGTCGGTTTAGATTTAGCTGAAACTGAAAATTGAAAATTAAAAACTGAAAAATACTATAGTAAAATAATTTTTTAATGTTTAAAAAATACTATTCACCCTTAAAATTACTATTTATTGGCCTAAAATCACTGTTCATGACTAATAAACAGTACAAAATGCGCGTCCCATTAATGAAGAAAAAAAAAATAATAAAGAAAGTGAAGGGGTTGAAATGCAGACTTGGGCGTTTCAGGCCCTCCCAAACACACACTAAGGGTCCGATTGAATAGAGCTTATTTTTGCTGAACTGAAAACTGAAACTGAAAATACTGTAGCAAAATAATTTTTTAATGTGTGAATAGTACTGCAGGACTTATTTTTAATAAAAAATTGCTAAAAAAGTACACGCACAGTGCACGCACAGTGCACGCACAGTGCTCGCACAGTGCGCGCAGCGCCTGTCCCCGCAGCAGAACCGAAAAAAAAAAAAAAAAAAAAAATGAAAACGTGAACGTAAACAGGGAAAGCAGAAGCTGGATCCAAACAGGTATTAAGTCTCACACGTATCCTTTATCAATTTAAAGAAATGGAGAAAACAGGGGGTATTCAACGGGAGGCAAGAATGAAAGAGCATTGGCTCATTGGATTGCTTCACTTAAGTCTTACACGTGTCCTTTATGAATTTAAAAAATTGGAGAAAACAGGAGGGTAACCCCAAAAGGTGATAACGCGAACACTGAAGTGGAAGCCATTAGTTTCATGACATGTCAGCAAGGTTAATAACGTTAGGTGTACCATGCAAGTAAAGTTTCACGTAGAATAAAATTTTACCATAAAACAATTTTATCTCACTCCAAGTTAAATAAAGGGAGTTAAGAAATAGTTTTCATTTGATCTAATTTTTTCTAATTTGACCAAATATAGGAAAATGTGGAAAGCTATATTTACATTAAAAAATTTTCATTAAAACAAACAAAGCAGCAAACAACCTAATATGTTTTGTAGTATGTTATTATTTGTTAGTATGTTACAGTTAGTTCAATTGATAAAATTTATCGTCATGGAATTAAAAACTCAGGATTCAATTCTCGTTTACACCAAAAATCAATTAATATATTAGTATAATAATAAAAAACAATCTATATGGAGCGGACGCCATAAAATTGGAACACTATTAAAAAAAAAATCCTATTTTTCATCCTCAATTTCATTTATAGTACACCTCTTTCCTTTTGTACAACACCAACATTTGAAAAGAATCATAGACTCTTTGGATAATCTTTACCGAGAGAGAACATATACACAATTTTTTCCCTTTAGATAATCTTCACCGAAAACATACACAATTATTATTATTATTATTATTATTATTATTATTATTATTATTATTATTATTATTATTATTATTCTTATCATTATTTCTGAGTAAAACATAAACAATTCAACAGTTGAATAATCAGCGGTTTCCATTAAACTAACTTTATCGTACATGCATCCCACGAAAATGAGAGAAATCTAGCTCAGAAGGAAACATTATTATTACTGTTTGTTTGGTTGTTTGTTTTTGTGAAAGAGAAGTTAGAAACGTAACTAGTGGTTTATTGCTATGAAAATAATATAGAGGTTTAGAAATGAAGGGTTATAAAGAGTTGTGTTATATGCATGTGTATATATAAAGCTGGGCTCCAAGGTTTTTGGGCCCACGTGTTAGACTTGGGGGACAATTTCTAAGAAATGGGGTTTCAACTTTTACTGTTATAAAAGTCCACCAAGTTTAGATCTTTGCATAGGTCCACGAAGGCTGGCGGTTAATTACGACGGCGACTTGGTGGCAGGACTTGGAGTCTTCGTTGAGTGGTTCAAATGGCTTCAACAAATATGACTGCAGTAGTTTAACGGTATGTTTTTAATTTTTAAACAACATTACACTTATTTTTACATACTTTTTACTTATATGTATTTCAAAATTAAAATACAAATAATATTACTATAACAACGTTACTAAATGACCCCTATATCATGCTAACAACAATAGTTCAAGTGATTTGGTATCAACCAATATTATGTCAGCAATATTAAAAAGTATTGGGTAGTTATTTTTACATATGTATCTTTCATTTATTGAATTTTAATTTAAATAACATGATATCATTTGATATAAAATAAATTTTTTTTTCATGTACCTTCCGTAGTATACAGGATATTGGGTCTATTTGATTAGGCTAAAACCCAAAATTCATAATTTTAATAATTTTTTTGGTAACGTTAATTTTAAACTTAAAACACCAACACCATTTTGCAATAGGTTATCTTAACTCGCATTGTGGATTCTTAAAAAAAAAAAAAAAAAAACTACTCTATCAAGCACCCAGTAAACTCGTAGAAGCCGAAAAAAGAGTTACAAACCATCTCATTTATTATTCTTCTTATCTTACTGTGCAGTCCAATTAGCTCTTTTCAAATAAACTTTGTGGAATATTATGGATGGTGGGTTGGCCAAATGCCGTACCATTTCCACGTTCGGCAAATAGGGCGCGTGTGTTTTGCAGCAGTGTACTGTGGGCACATATCATTACACACTTCCTATTTACACCGTCGGAAATGTGGCAGTGTGTGTACACTGTACAGTGAATATGTAATAAAGATGGTGATTATAATACTTCTTTACTCTTTTATACTTAAAATTTTTTAGTTAATGTATGAGAAAAAAAAAATTTAGTTAATGAAAATATAAAAAGTTTTAGTTAATGAACATCCTAAAGACAATAGTTATGGTACATTTAAATAATACTTTTATATATTTAAAAAAAAATAAGTCAAATAGTGTGTATATATATATATATATATATATATATATAAAGTATACACAACTATGGTAAATTAGTTACAACAATTGAAGGATGGAAGATTTGAACCTTCGACATTTCCGCTAAAATACTAGAAGTTGCCCATGGAACTACAACCCCCTTGGTAGAGGTGACCATTAATCATTGATGTTTTGACGTAAAAGTTTCCTACACAAATGCAAGTCAAAAAGAAACAAGACTTCATTGCATAAGGTATTAGTTGGAGAAGAAAATTGTGATTTTGTCATAGCTACAATCGTTACTAGTGCTTTTTGGAACGTTGAGAGAGGACGTGATGATTTTGTTTAAATTATGAGCAGTAATGCAATTAATTTTTACATAGAGTACCTTTAAAATGAAATCTTATTACAGGGTTGGGCTAAGTTGGGCAAGAAACAAAAGTTCTTGATCTCTTTCTATCAATGGGACTTGTCACGTATACTAAATAATCCCAGATCTTCGAACAAGGGAATCAAGAGCATCAAAAACATTATTGTAAAACCAAACATCAATTATATATATATATATATATATATATATATATATATATATACTGAGAGAAAAATACAGAAATACATAAAATCAATCCACACACATAATCTTTATCACATTATTACGGCACAACAAAGAGTAGAAGGCCTCTCGGCCCCTTTGCTAGTTCAACACTTAGACGTGTTCACATAAAAAAGGACAAAAAAGCAAGAACTAGATTACTAGAGTAACTATTCCTTTTTTTTTTTCTTTTTTCTTTTTTCTTTTTTTCCTCAATACTTGGTGGGTTATATAAATACTAAGACTAGACAATTAAAAAGTGATAATGAACGGTTATCATTGTCCAAAAATAAAATTTTGAATTTTATCAATATGAAAATATAAGGGAAATTAGAATTAACCCACCCATGGCTAGGCTAGTTTTAATAGTGTACGTCTACATGTGGTTTATTTATTGATGTCACAAATTTAATTCAAATATACTATATGTCATGAATCTTATTGTAATGGATTGAAAATACTTTTTTTCTATCCTTTTTTTCTCCAAATTAGAGAGGCTAAAATTTGGTAGGCTCAGGAAGAAAACTGTCGGGCTCCACCATTGCCCTCTTTCCAGAATGTAAATTACCATCACCTCCTCTATTCTATCCTCCCCCGGCCCCCCCCCCCCCTCCAAATTAGAGAGGCTAAAATTTGGTAGGTTTGGGGAGAAAACTGTTAGACTCCACCATTGCCCTCTTTCCAAAATGTAAATTACCACCACTTCCTCTCCTCTATCCTTTTTTTTCCCCCCTCCAAATTGGAGATGCTAAAAGTTGGTAGGCTCGGGAAGAAAACTGTCTCGCTTCACTATTCCCCTCTTTCCCTTTCTGACCAAACACTCCTCTGCCCCCTTTGCTCTCCTATTTTCTTTTCTCCCTTTTCTATCAAGCAAAACTTAGATACAGTTTCTTAAGTATTGTTACTTAAGTTTCTCCTCTTAAATTTTTGACAACTATCAAATTAGACAACTTAGCAAACAAATGTTATCTATCTCTCTCTTCTTTCTTTTTTTCTTTTTTCCTTTTCTTTTTCTTTTCTTAATGTTTTTTCCTCTTCCTAGCCTACGATAAAATTGGATACATTCAATTTGGCTTCATTTAAAACTACAATCCTCAATAATTTCCTCTTCTTTCTTTCTTCACTTTATTCTTTTTTCCTTGGGAACCAAGTAGAATTTTGAACCATATTTTGATTTACAGAATAATAGAGCTTGAGATGCAAGAAAATCAAATGGAAAATTCCAAATTTAGAAAATTAGATAGAACAAATGAACAATCCAAAGAGATCAAAAGAGATTGAGAGTTGCCTCACTTTCAAAGGTAAAACCAAATGAAAGATTTGAAGAGTGAGGAACCAAATGTGTATACAATTTTTCTCAGAGAAAAAAGAAAAGGAAGGAAACAACTAGAAGGAAAATTTTAGAGAGAGTGTGTGCCGATTGCTAGTCAACCCATAAAGATTTGAATTAAAGAAAACTTCTTAGATCTAAATAGAAGAAGTCTTTTGTTTTGTACTTTCTCGCAGGTTAGGGCAAAAAAAGTAAGGGAAGAAAACAAAAACAGATGGGCCTTTTTAATGTCTGTTTGCTAAGTTGTCTAATTTGACAAGTGTTAAAATTTTAAGAGCGGAATTTAAGAAATAGTACCTAAAGAACCATACCTAAGTTGTCATTTTCTATCTCCTAGTTTTCCACTCAACCAAACGGACTATTAGGCTATACGTGTCTAAACAAAAAGTATAAGGGCACAAACCTACACATGTGTCAAGTGATGATTGGATTACATTTTACCAAATATTAGTGATGGTTCCATGAGTAAGTGATGTATCTAGTCATAAATTGACAATTGTGCAAGTTGTGACAAAGTGTTTGGTTCCGTTTGTATTTGGATTTGCATTCTTTCAGTTAATTAAATAAATTATGAACATTGACTAGTGAGAGATTGCCTTTTTGTGGAGAGAAATTCTAGATTCACAACCAAATACACACCTAAATCCACAATTTGCTTAAGTGTCACCTTGTGATTGAGGCATATAAATTTTCTTTCTCAACAAATACTTGTGGTGATCTAGTATGCTAGTGTTATCCTTAGATTTATTCATAATTTATTTATTTTATTTTTTTATATAAAAAATTAGAGTCGCAATCTTAGACAGAATAGCCTGTAGACATGCACTACACATATTTCAGCAAATGTGACTATGTGACTGTGAGTCACTTTCTTATACCATACGATTCTAACCCCAGTACATACATGTGAGAAAAATTCATTTATATAAAAATTAAAAATTAAAAATTAAAAATTAAAAATTAAAAATTAAAAATTAAAAATTTAATATAATAACGTAATTATATTCAACCGTACATCTTTGACTGGTATGTTTAAGTATGTTTAAGATAGAAGGTTATGAACCACGGAAGTACACAAAAACCAATCAATAAATTCTTATCTTTTTCATCAAAACTCATGGCCATGGGTGTCTCATTCAAAAGGTATTCTTAGAATTATGGAACACATCTCACATCTGATCATTCCCCGAAGAATTAAAAAGTACCATGATAGATGTTAATTTATAATTCAGTATTATAAATTAACAGCTTTGTTTACATGACAAGATGATAGTATGTGTCATGAATTTTAGGGATCCAAATCATTGTCGGTTCTTTCAATCAAGCCTGTTTAATTTTTTTTATTTGAAACCATGAACCTGAAAAATGCCATATTCACTACAAGTTTTCCTATAACACAAATGACCAAGTCAAAAGGAAACAAAACTTCATTGCATAAGGTATTAATTAGTTGGAGAAGAAAATTGTGATTTTGTCATAGCTACAATCGTTACTAGTGCTTTTTGGAACGTTGAGAGAGGACGTGATGATTTTGTTTAAATTATTAGCAGTAATGCAATTAATTTTTATATAGAAAACCTTTGAATGAAATCTTATTTCAGGGATGGACTTACTAGTCTCAATATTCCTTTACGACTAAGTTGGGCAAGAAACAAAAGTTATTGATCTCTTTCTATCAATGGGACTTGTCACATATACTAAATAATCCCAGATCTTCGAACGAGGGAGTCAAGAGCATCAGAAACATTATTGTAAAACCAAACATCAATTATCTATCTATATATATATACTAAGAGGAAAATACAGAAATACATAAAATCCACCCACATAATCTTTATCACATTAGAATGGGATCAACGAGGTGAAGAAGGCCTCTCGGCCCCTTTGCTAGTTCAACACTTAAGACATGTTCACATCAGAAAAGACAGAAAAGCAAGGACTAGATTACTAGAGTAACTATTATTTATCAACACAAACACATAACACAAGAATTTCTGCCACCTTTATGAGTCTCAAACAAGATTGTCCCCAAAGTTAACGCCCTGAAGCTCAAGGCCAGGATTTGCAACGTTGTTGTTTGGTCTACACTTCTTCCAAGCCATATAGAAAGAGAGAACAGCAGTTCCGAAGACAACTATAGCTGTAAGAACTTTGATCCAAACATAAATCTCTACCCTGGTACAGAAGAAGAAAAGTGGTATCAAGTAAAATAAATAAATAAATAAAAGCTACAAACCCCTTCTGAAGAGGAGGAAGAGAAAGAGAAAGAGTAGGAAAAGATTGCTGAAGTTTTTCCATAGAGAGGTGATAGACCACTCTTAGAGTTTTGCTAGTTTTTAACTTGAGGGGTGATAGACCACACTTATTTATATTGAATGGGAAGTGATAGGAATTAGGATTCGGTGCAATTCCTATGATATTGCACCTGATGCAATTACTTTTAAACATGTTATTCTTTTCCCTTTCTCTCTCTCTCTTGCTAATCTAAGATATGAATTGAGAAAAATGGCTTACACATTAGAGATATGTTAAAATACTAAACTCAATACTCCATTATCTTATGTAGTACTATTATTTGAGAGAAACTAGTACTTTTATTAACTAAACGGGTTTGGAAAATCAGCATAAATATAGGAGTCAACATAACTGGGATGGTTTTCCATCCAGGCTACATAATCCACTACATCATTGGCATGTTGTTGTTATCATTATTATTATTGTTATTATTATTATTATTTTTAATTTCTAAGTTGGTCAAATCACAAAAGAGTAAATCAAGATGACAAGACAATTCATTATATATATGAAAAGAGAGAAAATTATGTATTGTATTGTGAGATGCTATTAGCAATATTTATCTCTTGAAGACAAACTTTTGGAAGCAAACTAATATAATGCTTTAGAGAAGACAAACTTTTGGAAGAAAACTAATATAATGTAGACAAACTTTTGGAAGCAAACTAATATAATGGAAGAAGAATTAGTGGGCACCCACCACTTTTCACCGGTTAGAGACGCCCTCTTTAAAACATTAAGAAAAGATGTTCACAGGGGCCAAAAAAACTCGGTCATAGGAAGTTAGACCACCTACGCGCTGGTAAATGAAAACCACCTCGATCAGATCAGAGTAAACAACAATGTCAAATCAGGCACCCCATGCCTTGAAAATTTATGGCCTGTTTGGATGTTTAAAAATGGAGGGGGAGTAAAGTAGAGGGAGGGAGAGTAGTTTAATACCTTTGTTTTGAAGTTTTTTAAAGAAGGAGGGAGAGGGATTGGGAGGGGTTTGGAGGGGTTTCAACTCCTTCTAACCCCTTATTTTTAATTCCCCCAAATTGGAGAGATTTGGAGGGAGAGTGAAGGATAAAAATGCTTGACCAAATGAATTAGCAAATTTGCCCTTACTATATTAACAAAATTACAAATGAAAAGATTAATTACTCTCCCTCTTACTTAATTTTAAAAACATTCAAACAAGGTGGAGGATAACCATTCCCCTCTACTCTCCTTTTCACTACTCTTCTCCCCTCTACTCCCCTCTACTCTCCTCCCTCTCTAAACTTCCAAACAGGCCATTAATGTTTTAGAGAAGACAAGCTTTTGGAAGCAAACTAATATAATGTTTTAGAGACAAACTCATCTAAAGTTTCCGTTAGGTGCAAAATAAACTAAATTACTCCTATTTAAAGGAATTTTAGTTGAGGTACATTGTAGGCTAAACGGATTGTACACTTTCTCCAAAATTGGCAAAAATTATCTACAATTGTACTGAATGTATTTAGTTTACATTCCACTGTTCATGTAAACTTATTATTGTCTGGAATGGAAATCCCCTTTTTCCTATCAAAAGATAAGGAAATCCACTATCAAGAGCATTCATAGTATGCTGGGTTATATGAAGGAGAGAGAAAGGGAAAGGAAATGGAGGAGGGAAGAGAAGAGAGAGCTAAGGGAAATAAGCTTACTTATCATCATGATTGGAAATTACAATTACAATTATATTGGTATAATTATAAATTCATCATGATTGTGTAATGGACAAGTCCTCCCAATTTTTTATTACAAATGGAGAAAGCTCATTTCAAAGTTAAAATTTTATTTCATCATCTAACAAACATGTATAGTCACTAGGGATATGGACTAGTGACTATACCCGAAAACACTATCAACCTAAACTTATAAATTATTTCTATTCTACAGAGATTTTGTTTCCTCTCCATGGAAAAACAATATTTTGTTAACTTGCAAGCAGAATGGCGCCTGCTAGTCACATTTTGCATTAATATTCAAATAAAATTATTATCACTAAGAAATCATATAATAGTTTATAATATGAAAAAATAAGAATATAAAATAAACAGTAATTATTTTATTTACATAATAATAGTGATAATACTTTTTTTTATGGGTTTTATTAATATTTCTTTTGATGTGATTAGTGATAATATCTAACCTTTACAATAAAATGCCATGACTTTATAAACTTTTTGTTTTGCTTTAGAGTGTAAAGAAAACAACTCTTATTAAAACCTTATCCAAGCAGAACATAGAAAGGAACAAATTAAGAAAATAGAAGAAAACCAAAACCTGAGAAATAGAATAAAATGCCATGACTTTATAAACTTTTTTTTTTTGTTTTAAAGTGTAACGAAAAAAACTCTTATTAAAACCTTATCCAAGCAGAACAGAGAAAGGAACAAATTAAGAAAATAGAAGAAAACCAAAACCTGAGAAATAGAATGAACCCAATACTAGTGTATGAATACAAGAGGAATTAATGCAGGATTAAAGGGACTGATTCAAGGTCATGGGAAAACCATATGACTCCATTTACCTATTATTACCAATTAAATTAACCCCTCAAAAATATCATAAATTTGATTTTTATTAAGAGTCAAAAATATCATAAAATTAACAGTAATTCTTGTAAAGGTTCGGTACTGTCACTATAGTGACAGTACCGAACCTTTACGATAAAATATTAAAATTAAGCCTTGACTTTATAAGGTCACATTCTGATAGTGACAGTACCGAACCTTTACCATAAAATATTAAAAAGCCTTGACTTTATAAGGTCACATTCTGAATTCGAATCACAAGAACTCGTCAAAATCAGCTCCCACCGACTTTTGCATAATTGTGATATCAAAAATATCACACACGCGAACGAAAAAAAAAAACACACTACAAATCAAGACCGTCACAAACTCACAATATATCCAATATGAAGTGTGCCCAACCAGTTATTGCCTGATTACTTACTCTCTGCCTCCGCATTAACAGGTGAAGCCACTATTAGCTTCTTTTTTTTTTTTTTTTTTTGACCGAAGCCACTATTAGGTTTGGCTTCTATTTTTCTAAAGTTCGATAATTTTAGTCATTCGTCTACAACCCTAACGGGCCCTAAGCTCATTATGCAATACTTACGGCACTAATATTATTTATACAACATTCATATGCTTCTCAGTTCTATTCCTAACATAACCAAAAGAAGTTGTACATTTTATTTAAAAAGAAAAGAAAAGAAAAAAGTAATGTTAGAATAAGGTATTATTTTTCCTCTCTTGTCTAGTAAGTTTTGGTTATCGAATCCAGGCAGGGAGTTTTTAACGAAATCAATTGAGGTCTCTTCCACTTTTTAACTGTGATCATTTGTGGGTTGAGAAATTGATTGTGTCTATTACAACTTTTATTTTCTTATGACTTATAAAAAATAAAATTAATTTATAGGCATGTAATATATAAAAGTATAGAAATGTTTTTTTAGTTGGAACTAGGCTTTCTTTTATTGTTGTTAAGTTTTTAATTGTTTTTCAATAGTTAATTAAGATTCAAAATATAAATTTCATTTCATTGCTTAAAGAAATAATTAAACATGCCAGATTTAATTACACTAATGACAGTACATGAAAGAATATGAAAGAGAGTTTAAAAAATTGCAATACAAAAAGGTGATTTAAAAAAAAAAAAAAAAATCCATGCTAAAGTAGAAACTTGTGTATACTCATTAAAGTATAAAATAAGAAGCTATCTTAAAAAACTTAACAACATATTCTTAAAATAAGAAAATGAAGGTGATTTAAAAAACGGAGCTTCAGAGCTACTCTATAGCCGCGTTTGGTAAACGCGACTATACATCCAGTGCTGGAATTGCATTTTTCCAAAATGCAGTTCACTGTGAAGCTTGGGCTGTGTTTTTTAAAAACGCAGCTTCAAAAAACGCAGCTACAGAGCTGCTCATGGGAACAATGTAAAGCATTACTTGTACATCACTATTGTTGTTGGTATGCAATGCAGCGGTCTGAAAAGCACTCACGCACAAAATCTAAATGCAAGGGAAAAGAGAAGATCTCTTTCCAGGGATGGAACCAGAATTCGAAGTTGAGGGGGGCCAAAGTATAAACCCAAAAAAATTTATAAAAATCAAAACTAACATCTACTCAAGCTTTGTTGAATTTCATCACATTCATTAACATTATGATCTTATATTTTCATAATTTGGACCGAATACTAATTTAATTGGTGGTGATTTTTTGGAATTTTGTTTGAAAATTTTCATGAATTGGGACATCAACACTAAAGGCAATGTTGCATTATCAGCTTCAAATTATTTGTAATTTTTTTCTCTTTAAAAAAATCAAATATAATAAATAATTTTCCCATCATCAACAATTCAAGTAAAAGTTCCGTTATTTCCATATTATATAGCTCTATCGTTTCAAAATTTAGTCCAAAAAATAAACCAAACAAACATACCCCATAAGCTACAACAACATTAATGTTAATAAAATATTTTTTAAAAATAGTTAATAATTCATAAAAATAAACCTACAAACAAGCATTAGTATTCACTGCACACATTTGATCATAGTTCCCACGGACTTCATATTTTTGGATCAATATGCAATGGACAAAAAGAGGTTGCAATTTTCTTTTTAGTTTTCATGAGTTAAAATGTAAAAATTTTGAAGGAAGGGGGCCAAAAATATATTTTTTAGGGGAAATTTTTGTATATAGTGCTATATTTTTTTTTTCCCAAATTTGGGGGGGGGGGGGAATGGCCCCCATTGCCCCCCTCTGCCCTAACATGGGTCCGTCCCTATCTCTTCCCTTGCGTACGTTTAGAAAGGGGGACCACGGAGAAAGGACTCTTCTTTTGGCATTATTAGGAAAAGTAGAGTACGTGGTCCTTCCCAGATAATTGATGGTAGAAATTAGAGCTGGTAGGAAAAGTAGCGCCTTGATTTGCCAGTTGCTGCTGCCCATGTATTGTGGTTGGTACTTCTATTTTGTGTTCATATATGGTAAAATTGGTGTTGATTTTCATTACGGTTCACATATCAAGATACTTGTTGCAAGTTTGCATCTTGTGCTCTAGCCAAGTTACTTGTATAACTTTGCATGTTGTACTCTAGCATTACCACCATTGCTAATCAATGAAACATTTCAGTTCCTTTTAGTACTGCCATTTTTTTCAATGAATTCATTTTAAAAGTTTTGCGTACACAACATTTTTACCACAAAATCATGTAATAAGTTATTATTGATTCTAATTTGAATTTACTACTTAAATTATTTTAATATCTACAATTGTACACTTTCTCTAAAATTGGCAAAAATTATCTACAATTGTACTGAATGTATTTAGTTTACATTCCACTGTTCATGTAAACTTATTATTGTCTGGAATGGAAATCCCATTTCTCCTATCAAAAGATAAGGAAATCCAATATCAAGAGCATTAAAAAGACTATCAACAAAGAATTAAAAAGTACCATGATAGATCGATGTTGGGGGCCGCAACAAAGTTCTTTCCGAATATGGCCTAAGAATCTAGGCAACCATTAAAATATGAACCCATTGCTGATGCAAACCATTAAATTAGTCTTCCATTGCAGTTTGCTAATGGTAAACAAGTTAGGTAATTCGTTAAAATAAACTAATATTTCCTACATCAAAATTAACTCCACCTATATATCTATCTTGTTAGTTAAGCCTGTGAAAAGACTATATGAAGTTTTTTGCGGGTGCTTAAATAAATGTGCTATAAATACAATGAATTTCACTGTTGTTGAGAAGACAGATTAGAATAGAAGTTCACATGAAAAAAAAAAAAAAAAAAAAAAGATTACAACAGAAGTTAATTTCAAAAAGTTAGATCCCTTTGGATTTTTAAAATAATTCTGAAATTATTAAAAAATATTTTTTTTTTCTTTTCAATCCAATTGCAGACAGTTTATCATCCGAGTGTTTGGAGTTGGATAAATATGTTCATTTTCTTCTTCTAGTTTTATTTCATATCTAATTTCAGAAAATTTTAATAATGCAAGCCCATGCATATGATATGAGCACCATCGAATTGTCAATAATAAGGATATTTGAGGTAATTACATCTTCACATACCCAATTTTAAAAGAATGAATAAATCAAAGGACTAGAAATAAGTACTTCTAGAGTTCATGTTTTTTAGTCTTGCCCTTTTTTAGAAAAATATATATACCTCCAGCTCCAAGTTGGTAAAAAGCAAATCAAAAGATACAGAAGTCTCAATATTTAGACCCGTGAATAGTACCCTAAATGTAAATAATTAATTAGTACGAGTCTCAATATTCATTTACGACTAGATTTGGCAAGAAACAAAAGTTTTTGTGGCAAACACAACAAACAGTTCACGATCTCTTTCTATCAATTGGACGATAAGATTATAAAAAATAAATGGGACTTATAACCTTAAGTCCAGATTTTCCAACGAGGGAGTCAGGAGCATCAATAACTTTCTAAACTCGCAACTCCACTAAGGAAAATTCTCACATAGAAGTGTGGACATCGTTTACATCTTTAGCAAATCTAGCTATTACATATGTTGTCTTAAGAACATGGTTTCAAATCCTATTATCCCCAAAAAGAAAAAAAAAATTAAGCTATACAATTTGTCACATAAAGAAAAAATAGATTGAAAGATTTTAAAAAATCCCATATCCAAAATTATATGCAGAATCTTCTCAAAAAATATATATATATATATATATATATATATATATATATACACGCACAAGTATATATGTATAAGTCAGCAAAAAAAAAAAAGTATATATGTATAAACATCCCGGATCCAAATTACACAAAACATACAAATATGTGTATAAATATATAAAAGTAAACCTGGAGTAGGCAGATCTCGTTCCTAGTAGGTCGGGACAGAAATTTAGATTTCCAACTGCAGAATTGCCGATTAATGAAACCTGGACGACATAATCGTACTCCCCAACAAATCCAAGCAATATTTCTGATATTAAAGAACTCAAAGAACCGATCCAGAATCGACTCTTAGCTTGCTCTACGGCGATTTTTAGATGTTTTGAGGCATGCCCTTTCGTACTTCATTTAAGCTTTAAGCCCAAGAAGGGCTTGAAAAGAAAACATGCATAGACTTGTTTACAATTAATGGTTTTACAAGTTCGTCATAAGTTGATCATAACCCATTTGTGGAAATACAAGATCCATGTTGAAACACTTGAAAACACCAAGCATCGTGTCTATATATATATACTAAGAGGAAAATACAAAATTACATAAAATCCCATAATTTTATCACATTATCAACAAGGAGAAGGCCTCCGCCCCTCTGCTGATTCAGTATACTTGGACTTGTTCACAGAAAGGACCAAAAGCAAGGCCTAGATTACTAGAATAACTATTATTTATCAACACAAACACATAACACACAAGCTTATTATCTACAACCTTTACCAAAGTTATTCAGACAAGGTTATTCCCAAAGTTACTGCCCTGAAGTTCAAGGCTGGGATCTGCAGCGTTGTTGTTTGATCTACACTTCTTCCAAGCGATATAGAAAGAGAGAACAGCAGTTCCGAAGACAACTATGGCAGTGAGAACCTTGATCCAAGCATAAATCTCTACCCTAGAACACAAGAGAAAAAGTGGTATCATATATAATCACAAAGTAAAAATAAAATAAAAACAAATTTTCAATGAAAATAAATAAAAGCTACGAACCCCATCTGAGGAGGAGGAAGGGAAAGAGAAAGAGGAGGAGAAGATTTTGGAATCTTTTCCATGGATGTTTAGGGCTTCGCTGGTATTGAGAGACGGAGAGAGAGAGAGTAATGGAGAGAGAATGAAAGAAAATTGCTAATTGGATTGCTTCACGTGTCCATGAATTTAAGCAATGGAAATGATTACGCAAAACACTGAAGTGGAAACATGACATGAACATGACACGACAGCTAAGTTAAAACATGACATGACAGCCAAGTTAATAATGTGAGGTGTAACCATGCAAGTAAAGTTTTACGTAGAATAAAATTTTAGCATAAACAATTATATCTCAACTGAAACAAAATAAAAGAAGTTAAGAAATAGTTCTTATTTGATTCATTTTTTCTAATCTTAGCAAATATAAAAAAATATGAAAAACTGTTTTCATATAAAATTTTCTATTAAAATAAATAGAGCGCCAAACAACCTAATATGTTTTGCAATGTGTTATTTTTTGTTAGTTTGTTATAGTTAGCTCAATTGATAAAATTTATTGTCATAGAATAAGAAACTCAGGGTTCAATTCTTGTTTACGCAAAAAATCAATTAGTATATTAGTATAATAATAAAAAACAATTATTATGGAGTGGACACCATAAATTTGAAACACTATTAAAAAAAATCCTATTTTTCATACTCAATTTCATTTATAGCACACCTTTTTTCTTTTGTACAACACCAACATTTGAAAAGAATCATAGACTCTTTAGATAATCTTTACCGAGAGTGAACATATACACAATTTTTTCCCTTTAGATAATCTTCACCGAAAACATACACAATTTTTTATAAAAATTGTTTTAAATGTGAAAACATACACAATTATTATTATTATTATTATTATTATTATTATTATTATTATTATTTCTGAGTAAAACATAAACAATTCAACCTTTGAATAATCATCGGTTTCCATTAAACCAACTTTATCCTATATGCATCCCGCGAAAATGAGAGAAATCTAGCTCTGATTTGACACAACTTTGAGATTTTTTTTTGGGTAGTATTTATGATTATACAAAAAAAATTGAAATAATTATATGCCTCCAACAAACAGCGAGTACATTGAATCTGTATTGAAAATTTTACACCGGGCCTAGATTCTTACCAAGACAGGTTTTCACACTATCCTGAGAGGAAGGTCTTGACTCTAGAATGTGCGACTAATCGCTTGTCTGGACTCGAGTGATTATATGAATTTTGAATAATTTTGCATTTGTCGCTTTTTGTCCTTTTATATTGTTTTGAAGGAGAAAAGTTAAGGGCTATTTGGTAGACAAATTCCAACCCATGTAATCAATTTTCACTCGTCTGTGTTTTTACACATGTTTTCAAACAAAAAAAACATGTTTTCAATAGCTTTTCCAGTTTTTCATTAAAAATTTATTATTAAAATTTTATTAATAAAAAATGCAGTTGATGCTTTTTGAAAGTTATTTATTTATGTTTTAAGGAGGGAATTGATACCTTTTGAGTTGGTCTTTTAAGTTTAACAAACGACATCAACGGTCAACCACGTCATGAGTTAGTATCTACTGTTGGTCAACTAGGCTTGACGAGGTAGGTTGTTCCCCCTGCAAAGGCCAACAATTGTCATATAAAAAAAAGGATTGAGATCCCGTGCAATACCTAGTGTAAGGACACAAAGTAGGCCTCAAGCCCAAATGCGTGATAAGGCCGGCTCAAATGGCCTATACAATAGAATTTGTAGAGAATGGATTCAAAGCCTAGACTTCCTGGGGCTTTGGGAAGCTATGGGGCAAGGGCCAAGTTCGCTTCTGGCATGCAGTGAGCTGGTGGACCGACCTCTCCTCTCCTCGGACGTGGGCCGAGGAGCTTATATCTTGGCTTCCCTTCTGTTCTCTAGGAGGAGAGAGAGAGAGTCTTCTTCTTTCCTTAGAGAAAATCCGAATCCCCTCCCAATGGTTCCTCCTTCTCTATTTATACTTCCCATTCCTGGTTCCCATCTGTCTTTTCCCTAAAAACGCTCCCCAATGTCTATAAGGCTGGCCACCGTCTTTTCAGAAGTCATTTCTCCATTAATACGGCCAAGCGGGTAGGTGAAAGGCTTTTAATGCGGTGGTAGCAGCTTTGTGCAGAATATGTCCCACTTGTCCTCCTCCTCGGCGTCCCGTTGAAGCTTCGTATGACTTACTGGGCTTCAGGAGCTCCTCCATTGGCATTGTGTCGCGTCTCTCGGCCCTTGCTTCCGTTGTCCGAGGCCATATTCTCCTCGGACTCTCCCAAGTAGGCCATGACCTGATCGGCGGGCCTCTAGGCCCCCACGTTTTGATGATTTCATCCCTCCTCATGGCATCTTGGGCGAACCTGTGTCCTCGGACCAGGCCCAAGGCCCTCACAGGCATTTTGACGTTTCTGTCCCCATAATAGCCCCTCAAAAATTCATTTGACCTCGATCCGAGAGAGGGAATGAGTTTTTGACTTGCGAGTGCTGCTTTCACGTGACCCTTCAAGCATTTAGCACGTGCGGAGTTCCCCCCGCGCTTTTTTGGATAGCTCGTGACGCTTCGTAACGCACAACGCCAGCATTAAATGCTCTGAGTAACTCCCTATCGCCCACATTTTACAGTGAGATGCGGATCCTACGGCTCTGATTCTCCCTGAAAATTTGCGCGGGACAGGTCTCATAAATTTTTGCTTCCCAAATCCCTAAATGCTTGGGAAGTCGTGCATCCAACCTTCACTCCCAAAAAGCAATTACGCTCTTGGAAATGTATACTCTCATTTCCTCTCCAGAAGCATTCTCAGAGTCGTGTCCTTCTTTCTTCGTAAGTTCTCACTCCCTTAGCCTCTTTCTCCTCGGCTGTTGATTTTTCCCTTTCCTCTCTAGGTCTATACCTTAATCTGGGCCACATGGGTAGGTTTAAGTGTCTGGTGGACTTTGAATCTGGTATGGAGGGATTCCGAGCCAAGTTCCGCATTCCCCCAGAGGTGGGACTAAAATATTGCCCGCCTGAGGCGGTGGCTGACTCCAGGGGGGAAGGGTAGGTGGTTATTCCCATCATCGCCTTCCTGGAGGGTGGCATGACCCTTCCCATGGGTCGTGTCACCAGTGGGTACCTTCGCAACCACCGGTTGTGCCCCGACCAATGCACGCCCAACATGTTTAGGATCTTGGGGAGTGTAAACGCTCTAAACGAGCAGATGGGTCTGAACCTCACGTGGCATGACGTGGTCTACATGTACGAATGCCACCTGCTCAAGACTGTAGGGTACTATCTTAAGTCCCGGTCTAGTGTCGTTAGGCTCATATCGTGTCTTCCCAAGTCCAATAAAGGGATGAAGGATGACTATGTCGTTGCCTTCGGGAGATGGTACGACAGAATCCATTGCCCCGTTCGAGAAGGAAAACCAGGTGTGGCTGCCTAGGGTTTTGGGCTTCTGGTTTACGCTTTAGTTCCATTGCCTTTGTCTCTGGGAATTTGTAGCTTGATGTCCTTGCTGCCCAATTTTTGTTCCCGAATCTAACCGTGATCAAACCTTTGAACGTCTTTTTCGCAAATAAGCAGCATGTATCTCCCCGCCTCGGAGACGTCAACGTCCGAGACCTAACCAAGGTGCTGAGATCCGAGGTGTTTGTGCACGAGGATCTGCAAGTGAGGGCTGCCCACCTGATCTTGGGGTACGAACCTCTGTCCACCACCTTCGGGGAGGTCGAGGATGCGATCATTGCCTGCGACAAGAGGCGCAGGCGGATAGACGTGACGAAGCCAAATTTCCTCGCTCTGCGCGACCTTCCGGACGACCCTTCGGTGATTTTGTACTCCCCCCCGGTAAGCGCGGTCCCTATCTCGGCTTGGCCCCCAACCTCTGCTGCCAAGGGTGAAGACGATATCGTCGAAGTCTCGGACGACGAGGCCACCCAGTGCTCGGGTATAAAAGGCCTGATAATCTCTAATGTGGATAGTAGCACCGAGGAGGAAGAAATGAACAGCCTACGGTCTCTCATGGGCGCGCGAGGTGCGCAGATGGCCAAGAAGGGTGCCACCGGGTCTCATCTTCCCCCTCAGCATCCCCTTCCTCCTCCTCCTCCTCTGGCCAACCCCAAGGTTCAGGCCACTGACCTCAAGAAAAAGAGGAAAAAAGAGGACGAGGAAACCGAGGAGGCTCGCCAAAAGAAGCTCAAGCAGCAGCAACATCATCAACAACAACAACAGCAGCAACAACAACAACAACAGAAGGCCGCCAAGGGTAGGTCGCGGGCTCACTCAGTGGAGAGTGGGGAAAGCCAAGGGCTGGCCGAGGGGCGCCGAGCCCCATCTGTTTGGTCTCTGACATTGGAGCTAGACGAGACCCCCATCCCTGAGCGCGCTAGTATAAGAGAGTACCAGAAGGGGCATTCCCTATACCTCATCGAGGCCCTGGAGAAGCCCCTGCTTCTCCCCAAGGACATGGAGGCCCTTGAGCAAATGCAGCAGTAGTAACTGTTCCTCTCTCTGAAGAGGGATTTGGGCTTGGTACGTTCCAACCAACCTTCGTTTACTTGCGCCAGTATTGAACACGCTTGTTGTCCCACTTATGCTTTTTATGTGCATGCAGGCTATCCAGGAGGTCACTGTAGCCGAGAAGTAGGTAGAGGACGCCCGGAAGAAGGCCTCCGCTGAGCTCAACGTCCGAGTAGAGACGGAGAAAGCCCGCTGCCTTACTGAGGCCGAGAATGTGAAGCTCGGCAAGAGGTTGACGACAGAGGAGCAGGCGAAGAGGAGCGCCGAGGCCGGCCTAAAAAATGCCACAACTCAGGCCGAGACTCAACGGAAGGAGCTCTGAGGCTACAAAGAGGAGCTTGCCACGACGAAGCAAGACAACGCCGTCCTGAAGGAAGAACTGGCGAAGGCGAAGGAGGAGGCCCGCACCGCTAAGGAGGCTGTGGACGTTGCTGTGGCCGCTTCCTTCCAGAGAGGGGTCGAAGAGACGGAAACCCGCCTAGTCGAGGAGCTGGCAGACCTGTGCAGGGAGTATTGCCGACAAGTCTGGTCGGAAGCCCTCAACGTGGCGGGTGCCCTGTCTTCGTCCGAATGGAGGAGGGCTGAGAACGTGTGGCATCCCTTGGATATCCGCGAGTTCGAGGTTCCTCCTTCCGTGGCCACCTCCACTTCCTTCGTGGCCCCCGCTCTTCCTTCAGTCTCTTCGGATCCCGCCCAGGACGTTCCTCCGAAGAAGCAAGCTGACAAAGGGAAGCAGCCCCTGGCCCCACTGGAGACAGAGCCTGTTGACGGTGGACTGGCCCTTGAGGTGGTGGTACCCCAGCCCTCTGAGTCAGAGGCCAAAGGAGTAGAGGATAAGGCAAAAGGAGCAGAGGATCTCCCCCTAGTGGCCAAGGCTTGAGCTGCCAGATTCCTCCCCCTCTCCTCGCAGGGACCCTTTTGTTATTGTTTTTACTTAAAGTACATTTTTGTTTCAAGTTTGATGTGAAGACTTTAGTAATTTACTTGTAACTATTTTTATCATACTTGCGAACTTCTTTAATTTCTGGTTTCCTCGTCAGTAGTTGCTTTGTATGTGAGAATTGCGCTAGGTTTTTTTTTTTTTTTTTTTTAATTTAATAACGTGCGAACGACTTGGCCCAAGCGCTAGAACTTAGTTAAAAATGGTACCGGCACGTCAGTCTTTCCAAAGCAAGAAATCCAAGATTCAGGCACAACTTAGGCCTTCGTTAACACTTAGATGAAATAAGAATGAACAAAAGCCTCGCGTGCAAAGGAAAGATGAATTGTGTGTCGTATTTACCTAATGAAGGATAGGCGATATATTGGATGCTAAATTTTCCCAAGGCTGAAAGTCCGAGGACTTGGCGTAGCCTAGGTCGGCATTAACACTTAATGAAAAATGAAATTATATGTCAAGTTTTCCTAAGGCAGAAGGTCCGAGGACCTGGTTCAGCCCCAATTGACGTTAATACTTAAAGAAAATAAACTATATGTTAAATTTTCCTAAGGCAGAAGGTCAGAGGACCTGGCATAACCAAGGTTGACATTAACATTTAAAGAGAACAAATTGTATGTTAAATTTTTCCAAGGCAGAAGGTCGGAGGACCTGGCTTAGCCCTAGTTGACATTAACACTTAATTAGTAAATTGAACTGTGTTAAATTTTTCCAAGGCAGAAGGTCTGAGGACCCGGCTTAGCCCTAGTTGACATTAACATTTAATTAATAAATTGAACTGTGTTAAATTTTCTCAAGGCAGAAGGTCCGAGGACTTGGCTTAGCCTCAGTTGACATTAACACTTAATTAATAAATTGAACTGTGTTAAATTTTCCCAAGGCAGAAGGTCCGAGGACCTGGCTTAGCCCCAGTTGACATTAACACTTAATTAAAAAATTGACAGAGAATAGCATAGTGAAAATTACCATGATACAATAAAATCCGAATACGTGGCACCCACGCCTTTCATTAGTAGTAATACCTTCGGAGGTTATTTACATTCTAGGGTCGTTTTACAAGTTTGTTTTCTAAGTCGGCGAGACGATATGACCCTATGCCGGCCACTGAGGTGATATGACAGGGCCCCTCCCAGTTTGGTCTCAATTTTCCCCACGATGGGTCCTTTGCAGTTCCGACGACTTTTCTCAAGACTAGGTCTCCCAGAGTGAGGGGCCTGGATCGTACACGAGAGTCGTACCCTTGTTCGAGCTTTTGCTGGTAGTAAGTTAGCCTGGCCATAGTGCTTTCCCGCCTTTCTTCCACCAGGTCCAGACCCTTCAGCAGCATGTCGTCTTAGCGTCTGCAGTGAAAGATTGGGCCCTCATCGTCGGGAAACCCATCTCCACAGGAATCACGGCCTCGGCGCCATACGTCATCGCGAAAGGGGTCTTGCCTGTGGACCTTCGTGGCGTGGTTCGGTAGGTCCATAACACGTGTGGTACCTCATCCACCCATCTGCCCTTCGCATCATCTAATCTTTTCTTGAGTCCATTGACTATCAACTTGTTGACCGCTTCAGCTTGCCCGTTCTCCTGCGGGTAGGCTGGGGTGGAGTACTTGTTTGTGACGCCGAAGTCCCCGCAATACTCCCTGAAGGCTTTGCTGTCGAACTGCAGTCCATTATTCGAGATGAGAGTACGTGGGATCCTAAATCTGGTGATGATGTTCTTCCAGACGAATCTCTTCGCGTCCATGTCTCGGATATTCGAGAGTGGCTCAGCCTCTACCCATTTAGTAAAATAGTCCGTCCCAACGAGCAGCCATCGCTTGTTACTCGCCGCCCTCGGAAACGGTCCAACTATGTCCAAGCCCCACTGCGCAAACGGCCAAGGGTTGACCAATGGATTAAGAACGCCACCAGGCTAGTGGATGTTGGGCATGAAATTCTGACATTGGTCTCATTTCCTCGCGTACTTCTGCGCCTCTCTCTGCATGTTCGGCCACTAGTACCCCTGCGTGAGGGCCCTGTGAGCTAGTGACCTTCCGCCTGTGTGGCTACCACAAATTCCCTCATGCAATTCCTCCAAGAGCTGCTCCGTCCCTTCCGGGTGCACACACAGTAAGTAGGGCCCTGAAAATGAGCGTTTATAGAGCTTCTCGTCCTCGGATAGCCAGAACCGAGGGGCCTTCCTACGGATCTTGTCGACCTCAGACTTCTCCTCTGGTAGAGTGTCGTGTTTAAGGAAAGACACTATGGGGTCCATCCAACTGGGTTCTGTTCTGACCTGTTGAACCCGGATGGCCTGACAATCTGGACCAGCTGGCCTGAAAAGGTCCTCGACGAGAATGACCCGAAGAAGGCCCTGGGCTAAGGAGGTTGCGAACGTGGCCAGCGAGTCGGCGTGGGTGTTCCCGCTTCTGGAGATATGCGATGGCGCGAAGGATTCGAATTTGGCCTGCAAATGCTTGGCGTGGGCCAAATACTCTCGCATTCTCGGTTCCCTAGCTTCCAACTTCCCTTCCACTTAGCCGACCACCGGCTGCGAGTCTGAGAACACTTGCATTGCCTTTCCCCCCATTTTTCGAACCATGTCCATTCCTACCAGCAAAGCTTCATGTTAGGACATATGTAGTTGTTCAAACTTGTGAACATATGTCGCTATTTTATGTAATTGGCTTATCCTTAGACAAAACGCACTTTACTTGTAATTGGGTAGATCTAGGATGGGTTAAACACTTCAAGAAACAGTGGTTCAAGTTTAAGTGTTGAAGCCGTCAAAGTCTGTCCAAGATACAAGCAAGGAAGTGCAAGATTTTAAAGCTCGATAGATAACCTCGACAGATACATCTATCGAGATTTAAAGAAGCTGTTTAGCCCGAGCCTCGACAGCTGTCTCGACACCTCTCGACACCTCTATCTGTCGAGAATTAAAGAAAACAGAATTCCAAGTCTGTTTCAAGTCCAATCCGTGTGTGTGTCTTTGGGACTTCTTTTCTCCTAACCCTAGACATATAAAAGGATTATTTTAAGGGCCGTAAAAGAGCTGCACAAGTGAATAAGCAGAAATCACAAGATACAAGTTGCATCTTCTCTCTTCATGCAAATTGTGATCTGTGAGAAAAGTTCGTGCCCTAGTTCATCTCTGATGATTTGAAGAACTTTGCAGCCAACATTCTTTCTTTCTCAAGTTGGTGAGTGAGTCACGTACTGGGATTCGTGCAAAGGAGTAAGACGCGTACTGGGATCCGCGCATCACATTGGTTAGTCACGTACTGGGAGCCGTGCATTGAACTGGAGAAATTGTCACTACAGAACGAGTCCAATTGGGTATTGGGGTAAGAGTTCAACTGTAGGTTGGTGAGGTACTGGGATTCCTTACTTGTAACTGCTCGTTGTGATAATAGTGGAGTTTCGGGAGTGGTGACCTTAAATCACCCGGTGGGGTTTTTGCCTTAGGGTTTTCCCCATTCGTGAACAAATCACCGTGTTATTTATTTTCCGCTGCATAATTTAGTTTCGGTGATTTGTTTGTGCTGCCACGTAAATTTGCATGTTAATTTGATTAATTAATAACTGGGCTAATTTAATTAATCTAAATTATCACAAGGGGTCAACGCGTTTGTGGCCTGTCAAGTGGTATCAGAGCAAGCACACTCTGATTAGGGTTTAATCTATTGTGTGTGATCCATTGACCCCTGTTGTCATGGAAAAATTACAGTCTCTCAGCTGAAGAGAACTGTGATATCAAATACATCTTGTTTTTCTAATCTCCCTTCCTTGAGTGTCTCAGAAAACACAAGTCTAAAAGTTATTTGATTCCCTCCATGATGACTGTTGGAAAAGATCTCAGTATATACAAGCAGGAACTAGACTGTCTCAAATTCAAAATGTGCAAAGGAGTCTGCTTAAACAGAGTTAAAGTTAAAGGCCTGGCTCGGAAGAAGCAGATGAGAGAAGATACCATTCCCACTGATCTGCTATCTAAGCATGAAGTGTGTTTCATGATGAAGTCCGCATTCAAAGTAATGGACACGTGCCTATGGTACCTTGATAGTGGCTGCTCTAGACACATGACTGGAGACCGATCCCTCTTCAAAGTCTTCGAGTCTAAGAAAGGTGGAAATGTCACCTTTGGTGATGGGAGCAAATCTCAGATAAAAGGGAAAGGAATTATCTCTCTACCTGGACTACCAGACATTGCAAATGTTCTCTATGTGGATGGCCTAAGAGTGAACCTGTTGAGTATAAGCCAGATATGTGATCAAGACTTCATGGTGTTATTCTCCAAAGGAAAATGTCTTGTTATGGATGAATCTGGAAAGAAACTCATAAGTGGGGTACGTACTCTAGACAACTGTTATGGTTTAGTGCCTGATGCTGATATTGTTTGCAATAGTATTCGGTTGCCAAATGAAGACTTGTGGCACCAACGGATGGGGCATGCTAGTTACAAACATCTCTCTATTGTATCTAAGCATGAGTCTGTTCTAGGAATGCCAAAGCTGAGTAGGTTGAACAATGTTGTGTGTGGACCATGTCAACTTGGAAAACAGACGAAAGCCAAGCATCCAAGCACCCAGACATCAGCAACATCCAGACCTTTGGAGCTATTGCATTTAGATCTTATGGGTCCTACGAGAACCGAATCTCTTGGAGGAAAGAGATACATCATGGTTGTAGTAGATGACTTCACCAGGTACACTTGGGTTATTCTTCTACGATCCAAGTCTGATGCTCCTGAGCACATTGAAACATTGTGCACAAGACTACAAAATGAGAAGAACCTGAAAATTGACCGAATTCGAAGTGATCATGGTAAAGAATTCGAAAATTCATATATGGAGTCATTCTGCACAAGATCAGGTATATCTCAAGAATTCTCTGCTCCTATTACTCCTCAGCAGAACGGTGTAGTAGAAAGAAAGAACAGGGTTATCCAGGAGATGGCAAGAGCCATGCTGCACAGTAAGGATGTGGCTAGAAATCTATGGGGAGAAGCAGTTAACACTGCATGTCACACAGTGAACAGAGTATACTTCAGACCTGGCACCAAAAAGACTCCATATGAGTTGTGGAAAGGAAGAAAGCCAAATGTGAAGTATTTCAGGATTTTTGGTAGCACTTGTTTCATCCTAAAGGATAGAGAGAATGTAGGAAAGTTCGATTCCAGAAGTGATGAAGGGATATTTCTGGGATATTCTACCACAAGTAAGGCTTATCGGGTATATAACAAAAGAACTATGAAGGTCATGGAAACTGTAAATGTTGTTATTGATGAGTCTTCAGATATCAATCCTGAGAAAATTGATGAGGAACTTCCCAAAGACATTCTCCCTCCAGAACCTAGGAGAGCTCTAGAGGTCATGGAACAAGAGCCTACATCCCCAAGTACTCCTGGCACTCCCAGTGTTGTAGAAGAGCCAGCAGACATTCCTACATCCCCAGATTCCGAGTGTCATGAAGACAAAAGACCTTCCTCCAGAATCAAATCAAATCATCCTCCAGAAACTATCGTGGGAAACATGAATGAACTCACATTGCGGAAACGCACAGTTGATAAATGTGTTGCTAACTTTGTGTCATACTCTTGCTATTTGTCACAGGTTGAACCCACTAAAGTTGAGGAAGCTCTTCAGGATGAAAGTTGGGTAGAAGCAATGCATGATGAGCTGCTTCAGTTTCAGAGGAATGATGTGTGGACCTTAGTTCCCAGACCGGAGGGCGAGCATGTCATCGGCACCAAATGGATATTCCGAAATAAGACTGATGAGGAGGGTAATGTAATCCGAAACAAGGCTCGACTTGTAGCCCAGGGATACACTCAGATGGAGGGCATAGACTATGATGAAACATTCGCCCCAGTTGCTCGTATGGAGTCCATCAGAGTCCTTCTTGCTTTAGCATGTCACTTGAAGTTCAAGCTATATCAGATGGATGTGAAAACCGCCTTCTTAAATGGATTGCTTAAAGAGGATGTTTATGTGGCTCAACCTAAAGGGTTCATCGATCCTCACTTTCCGGATCATGTGCTGTACCTCAAAAAGGCACTCTATGGATTAAAGCAAGCACCCAGAGCTTGGTATGACCGGTTGACACAATATTTGATATCCCATGGGTTCACAAGAGGACAGGCTGATCAAACTCTCTTCATCAAAAGAAAAGCTGGTGAGCTGGTGGTTGCTCAAGTCTATGTTGATGATATCATCTTTGGATCCACTAAGGATGAGCTTGCTCAAGAATTCTCGACACTCATGCAAGCAGAGTTTGAGATGAGCATGATCGGGGAGTTGTCTCACTTCCTTGGACTGCAGATTCGTCAACAAGATTCAGGTATATTCATCTCTCAATCTAAATATGCTAAGAATCTTGTGCAAAAGTTTGGTTTGGAATCTGCTAGTTCTGTTAGAACCCCCATGAGCCCAAATGTTAAACTCACTGTTGACATGTTAGGTAAAAGTGTAGATTCTTCACTTTATAGAAGCATGATAGGTAGTCTTCTTTACCTTACTGCTAGTAGACCTGACATTAGCTACAGTGTAGGAGTATGTGCTAGATATCAGGCTAATCCCAAAGAGTCACATATGACTGCTTTAAAAAGGATCATCAAGTATGTCAAAACTACTGCCAACTTTGGTGTGTGGTATAGCAAAGACACAAATAATGTCTTAGCTGGATATTCTGATGCTGATTGGGCTGGGAATGCTGATGATAGAAAAAGCACCTCAGGAGGTTGTTTTTATGTGGGAAATAACTTGGTCTCTTGGATGAGCAAGAAGCAAAACTCCATCTCATTATCCACTGCTGAAGCTGAGTACATTGCTGCTGGTAGCTGTTGCACCCAACTCCTATGGATGCAAAAACTCCTTCATGATTATGGTATTCGTCAAGAACATCTCACCATCTATTGTGACAATACCAGTGCCATCAATATCTCTAAGAATCCTGTTCAACATTCTCGAACCAAGCACATAGAGATTCGACATCACTTCATTAGGGAGCTTGTCGAAGATGGTGTTCTTACTCTTGAGTTATCCACACCGATGACCAAAAAGCTGATTTGTTCACCAAACCTTTGGATAGCAAACGTTTTGAGTTCCTTCGTCAAAACATCGGTGTTATATCCATGGATTGATCTCCTTCTATCTTTCCTCCTCCTCATGCATGTGCATCTAGTTTTATGCATTGTTTTGCTTTACATGTTTTTGTTTGTGTGTTTTCAGTTTTGTGTTTTATTTTTGCTTCTCTTATAAAAATAAAAAAAAAATTGAAAAAATGAAAAATACAAAAACAGTGTGTGTTTGTGTGCATCAGTTCATGTGAACTTTTGTAATGGCCATTGAAACAGAGTTTTCTAAACTTTGTGTCATCTATAGCTTAGATGAGCACTCTTCTGCACAACTAAGCGAGTGAGCTCTGTAGCTCTTTGTTTGTGATGAGTAAGGTTAAGTGATCTCTTCTTCTTAACACTCGTATCACTCGTTTTGACGGGTTGAACTAGAAAATCCTAAGAGAAAGGCATAAATAACCATCTCACCACTGTTACTCGCCAATCATAATATGACATCTGTATGCTTCGGCATAGCAAAAGTGCAATGTCAATGACATCTGTATGCTTCGGCATAGCAAAAGTGCAATGTCAAGGACACCTGTATGCTTCGGCATAGCAAAAGTGCAGTGTCACAAGCTTAACATCATTGGGTATTTCTTTTCTTTCTCTTGTATGCCCATGCATGATATGCTTGTTAAAAGAAAATATGCAAAGAAATAATAAGCAAAAAGATTAAAAATGCTTTAAAATATGGTTGCAAGCGTGTTTTCTAGGAGATGTGGGAGTTATAGGATGTACCTCAAAGGTGATAGTCCCCATCGAGCAGTTATGATTGTGTGTGAGTTAAAGTGATTTTCTCATATCTCAAATCGTCATAACATTGAGACACTTATGCAATCTTGCGATGTTTTCACACACAACACGCAATACTCTTTGCTATTCTTGATACATGTGCAGGTACAATGTGATTTGGCCATCACAAGGTTGACATGCGTTAATGTGTGCTCATTAAACTGTCTTAACTCGTTTTTGAAAGATAAAATTGGTTAGACTTGTTTAATGTGTGTGTGCGTGTTTTGAGATACATGTGCATCATATTTCTTGTTGAGAGATGTTTTTGAGAGCTTAATGTGTTGGTTGTATCCTTGGTTGAGTTGCATGCATGATTGCATTCATGTCTGTGTTTTTCCTCTTTTGAAAAACTGCTTTGAAAGGCATCTCGACACCTCCTCGATACCTCTCAACACATAGCCATCTGTCGAGATCCCTAGACTCATTCTTATCGCAGTCTCGACAGATACCTCGATAGCAGCTGGATCGATCGAGAAACTTTCTGTTTGCTCGATAGCTCCTCGATAGCTTCTGGATCGATCGAGGTCACCACATGCTTGTTTCTTCTTCCTCGATAGCTAACCTCGATAGCTTCATCTGTCCACGAGCATTTCTCGACAGCTTACCTCGACAGCTACCTCGACAGATCTCGATACCTGCATCTGTCGAGATTTACTGAGATTCTATATAAGGGTCCTTCGCGATTTTGAAATCACTTCTCTCGATCTCTCTCGCTCGAAAACACTTGGATCTCTCTCAAAATCTTTTCCCTCTCCCTCCAAACCTCTATCAAGGCTTTCTCAAGTGTTTCTTCACTTTCTTCATCATTTGGTAAGCCTTTTATCTCTCATTTCATGCATTGCATTGTTTTCAAAACCATAGGTTTGTGTTTTTTTGAAAATTTTTGGGAGTTTTCAAAATTGTCGGGATTTTTCTGAAATTTTTGGGTTGGTTTTCGAGTTCTGATCTTCAAAACCACATGCATTGCATCACATTAGCATTCTAATTGTATTTTCATGCATTTAGATGTGTGCCTTCCTATTGTGTGCTGTTAGGTTTGGATTGGGCTGAGCCCATGATGTGTTTTGAGTTGCATGTCACATGCTCATGCATTTTCATGCATACGTTCTTTTCATTTCAATATTTCTTTCTGCCAATATTGAATTGTTTGGGACTTTTCTGTTTGTCTCTTTCTTTCCCCTCTTCTATGTTTACGTTAGTAGCGTCTATGGCTCCTAAACGTAAGTCTATTCCTCCTAGGAACCCCATGCGTTCTAAGGGGCAGTCTTCTTCTGATTCTACCCCTGTGTCTGTTCGGTTCCGTGATGAGAAAGCCCATAAGGATTTCTCGGAGAACTTTTCTAAACGCGGTGTTCATTCGGAACGCCACGTCGTCTTGGCAGACTTTGCCGACACTGACCTTCCCGATGTCATTCACACTCGGGGATGGGAGTTACTGTGTGACGTCCCGGTCACGTCTCCTCTCGTGCTGATTCAGGAGTTTTACTCCAACATCCACGGGATTGATTCGTCAGTACCTTCCTTCTTCTCTAGCGTTCGAGGTACGCGCTTCTGTGTCACCCCAGAGCTTGTCTCTGAGGTACTCCATGTCCCTAGGGTGGATCATCCCGATTACCCTAGTTGTGAGCGTCTCTGGACTGTGTCCAAAGACGAGATGATCTCGGCGTTCTGTGAACGTCCTACCCTTTGGGGAGATCACATGTACACACCATGTCGACCTTTTGCTAAAGGTCCTAGATTTCTTAACATGGTGATGACCTTTGTTTTGCACCCACTGTCTCACTACAACTCGATCACAGAGCCTCGTGCTCGGTTCTTGTTGTCCCTCCTTGAGGATCTCTCTATAGACTTTCCTTCTCACTTCATCTTTTCTATTATCGATGTCTATAGAGATACGGCCACCCGTGATAAGCTCATTTTCCCTTCCGCTATCACGAGGATTTTGGGTCGTTTTTCCATTCCCTTCCCTACGTCCGATCATTATCATGTCATGTCTGCCATAGACGCCGCTACCGTAAAACGTAGCGAGGCACAGTTCAGATCGCGACAGCCGGATGCTGCACCTCCTTCCACCCGTCCGACCACCTCCAGATCCGCTCGAGCATCTACCTCTTCTTCTACGAGCGAGGTCACACTGGGAGACGTCATGACGCTGTTACAGCGCATGGACGCTCGCCTCGATACACTCACCACTGAGTTGTATCAGGTGAATGTCCGTGTTGGCCGCATCGCTAGGCGACAGGCGACCATGGGCGGCTTTGCATCAGAGGCTTCTCCTCCGCCACCTCATGCGTCGTCTGAGACCGAGGCTGATGATGATGGCGATGATGATGATGCTTCCGACGATGATGATGATGGAGATGCTGACTCATCGGATGAGATGTCTACTTGACACTCTACCCTTTGTCACTCGTGACAAAAGGGGGAGTAGTTTTGTATGAGAGTAGTCATACTTAGGGGGAGTGTTAGCATAGGACATAGGACATTTTTGTTAGGGGGAGTGTGCTTTGAGGGATGTAGTGAGATGATCAGATGTATTTCTTTTCTTTCCTTATCTTTTAGAGATACTTTGATCATGTTCTACCATACATTGTACTTATATTCTTCTTATATATGATGATGTATGTTTCTTTCACCTACCTTTCATGTGTTGTTTCTTTTCTGTCTTTATACACATGTTTCTTTACTTGTATGCAATCTATTATTTCTGTTTCACACAAAGATGCCTTGATGTGTTTTGTTTATAAGTGTTTCAGAAATACAGGTTGTCAAAGTCTTCTTGCCATAAACTCTCTTCTTGCAAAGCTTTTCAAGAGTTTGTGTTAGGATAGATTTTACTGTATGTAACAAGTGAATATGAGTTGAGTGATTTATGACTTCTCTCATATCTTCATTTGTATGTTGTGGTTTTGTCACGGATTGCCAAAGGGGGAGATTGTTAGGACATATGTAGTTGTTCAAACTTGTGAACATATGTCGCTATTTTATGTAATTGGCTTATCCTTAGACAAAACGCACTTTACTTGTAATTGGGTAGATCTAGGATGGGTTAAACACTTCAAGAAACAGTGGTTCAAGTTTAAGTGTTGAAGCCGTCAAAGTCTGTCCAAGATACAAGCAAGGAAGTGCAAGATTTTAAAGCTCGATAGATAACCTCGACAGATACATCTATCGAGATTTAAAGAAGCTGTTTAGCCCGAGCCTCGACAGCTGTCTCGACACCTCTCGACACCTCTATCTGTCGAGAATTAAAGAAAACAGAATTCCAAGTCTGTTTCAAGTCCAATCCGTGTGTGTGTCTTTGGGACTTCTTTCTCCTAACCCTAGACATATAAAAGGATTATTTTAAGGGCCGTAAAGAGCTGCACAAGTGAATAAGCAGAAATCACAAGATACAAGTTGCATCTTCTCTCTTCATGCAAATTGTGATCTGTGAGAAAAGTTCGTGCCCTAGTTCATCTCTGATGATTTGAAGAACTTTGCAGCCAACATTCTTTCTTTCTCAAGTTGGTGAGTGAGTCACGTACTGGGATTCGTGCAAAGGAGTAAGACGCGTACTGGGATCCGCGCATCACATTGGTTAGTCACGTACTGGGAGCCGTGCATTGAACTGGAGAAATTGTCACTACAGAACGAGTCCAATTGGGTATTGGGGTAAGAGTTCAACTGTAGGTTGGTGAGGTACTGGGATTCCTTACTTGTAACTGCTCGTTGTGATAATAGTGGAGTTTCGGGAGTGGTGACCTTAAATCACCCGGTGGGGTTTTTGCCTTAGGGTTTTCCCCATTCGTGAACAAATCACCGTGTTATTTATTTTCCGCTGCATAATTTAGTTTCGGTGATTTGTTTGTGCTGCCACGTAAATTTGCATGTTAATTTGATTAATTAATAACTGGGCTAATTTAATTAATCTAAATTATCACAAGGGGTCAACGCGTTTGTGGCCTGTCACTTCATACTCAGCCTCGTTGTTGGTAGCTGGAAATGCTATCCTCAGAGACTTTTCTATGACGACCCCTCTGGAGATATCAAAACTATTCCAGCGCCCGAACCTCTCTGGTTGGAGGCTCCGTCTACATAGGCCTCCCATACCGGGAGATCCTCACATGAGACTATGCCAACTCGTTTTCCCCCTAAGTTACATCCCCCGAGGTCTCCCTCCAGGGAAGGCTCGGTGAATTCTGCCACCAGGTCGGCCAAGACTTGTCCCTTCACAGATGTACGAGGCAGGTACTTGATGTCGAAGGCTCCCAAAAAGGTTCCCCATTTGGCGATTCTGCTGGAGTAGTCAGCACTCTGCAGCATGGACTTAAGTGGAAGTTGGGTCAGCACGATGACCGTATGAGATTGAAAATAGTGCGGGAGCCGGCGCGTCGCGTGCACTATGGCCAGAATCGCCTTTTCCAACGATAAATACCGGATCTCGGCCTCCTGCAGGGACTTGCTCACGTAATAGACCGGTTTTTGTATACCGTTATCATCCCGAATCAGAACCAGACTAACGGCATGGGCGGCCACAGCTAGGTATGCAAACAGCACTTCGTCTGGATCGGGGCGAGATATAATGGGTGGCCAAGAGAGGTATTCCTTCAGCTGCTAGAAGGCCAGGGAACACTCCTCGGTCCATTCGAATCCCTTCCATTTGTTCAGCAGTTGGAAGAAGGGTCGACACCTGTCCGCAGATCGAGAGATGAACCTACTGAGGGCAGCCATCATCTCGGTCAGCCTCTAGACCTCCTTCGGGTTTCGAGGTGGTTGCAGGTTACAGATTGCGGTGATCTGTTCGAGGTTGGCCTCAATACCTCTGTAAGTAAGCATGTAGCCCAGGAATTTACCAGACCCTACACTGAAGGAGCATTTGGAGGCGTTTAGACGCAACTTATGCTTCCGCAAAGTCTGGAATGTGCTGCCCAGGTCGGCCACATGTTCTGATATGGCCCTGATCTTCACAAACATATCGTCTACGTATACCTCGACGGTCTTTCCTAATTAGGCCTCGAACATCTGGGTCATCATCCTCTGATAGGTAGCCCCTGCATTTTTCAAGTCGAAGGGCATCACCTTGTAATGGTAGTTGCCTGTGGGGGTCACAAAAGCGGTTTTCTCCTGGTCTTCCAAAGCCAAAAGTATCTGGTGGTACCCCTGAAAGGCGTCCAGGAAACTCATGCGGGGGTGGCCGATCGTCGCATCTACTAGTTGATCTATGCGAGGCATCGGGAAAGGGTCCTTGGGACAGGCCTTGTTCAGATCCATGAAGTCTACACATACCCTCCACTTCCCACTTTTCTTCTTCACCACGACTGTGTGCACCAACCATTCGAGATAGAACACTTCCTTGATAGCCCCAGCTCTCTTAAGTTTGATGACTTCCTCCTTAACAGCCTCGGAATGCTCCACAGAAGAGCGCCGAGGGGGTTGCTTCTTCGGTACTGCTGACGAGCTGACGTTCAAGTGGTGGCATATGAAGCTTGTGTGGATTCCAGGCATCTCATGCTCATCCCATGCAAACACGTCAAGGTTCACCCTCTGGAACGCGACCAACTCATCCCTCTCTTCAGTTGGCAGTTGAGCCCCTATCTAGAAGAACCTCTCTGGGTCGGCGTCTACAAGAACCCTGTCTAACCCCTTGCACGCGAGCTCTTCTGCCACAGTTCCTCCAGTTGTGGCAGAAGAAGCTAATTGCTATGGGGCCGGGGCAGTCGGAGCCGAGGGTTCGGGGTCCGGCTTGCGCAGAATTGCAGCCGTCAGGCACTGTCTTGCTGCAAACTGACTCCCGAGGATCTCTTCGACCTGGCCGCCGAAAGGGAACTTCACCTTGGCATGGAGAGTGGAGGATACAGCCCCCAGGGCGTGTAGCTAGGGCCTTCCCATAATGGCCGTGTAAGGGGAGCAAGCGTTGACCACAATAAAATCCACCTCAACCACCGCTGGTCCTGACTGCACAGGCAGCCTAATCTGTCCCCTCGGGACGACTGCCTTCCCTTCGAAGCTTATTAGCGGTGAGTCATAGGCCGACAGGTCCTCTTCTCTTAGGTTCAACCCTTTAAACAGATCGAGGTTCATGATGTCTGCGCCACTTCCTTGGTCCACCATCACCCTCTTTACATCGTACCCTCCAATCCTCAGCATTATGACTAGGGTGTCATCGTGGGGTTGGATGGTCCCTTCCTTGTCTGCGTCCGAGAAGGCCAAAGTGGGAGGCGCATTGCCCTTAATTTTCTTCGGCTCGGTGCTGGAGCCGGAGCCAGAGCCCTCGACATGGGCTCGCGCCACAGACATCACCTTGGAAGGGCGTGAGCCGATCCTCCTAGGGGCGACGAGAATGACATTGATGGTTCCTAGAGGAGGCCTCAGGGCATGATGGCCCTGGCTTGCTTGCCTAGGGTATTCTCCCCGCCCTTCATGCTGGTGCACGAATTGGCCCAATTTTCCCTCCTTCGTCAGCTGTTCTAGGTAGTACCGTAAGCTCTTGCAGTTCTCCGTCGTGTGGCCGTTCTCTTGATGGTACTGGTAGTGAAGGTTCTGGTTACGCTTTGCGGGGTCACCTATCATTTTACTGGGCCACCTGAAGTAAGGCTCGTGGCAGATTCTCTCAAACACCCTCTGTATGGGTTCGCGGAACACGACGCCGACTACCTGCGCTGTTGGCTGACGAGGTTGCCCGACGAATTCTCTACTTGGCCTACTGTTGCCGTATCTGTCCGACCTGAAATCGCTCCTCTCTTGAGGGATAACCTTCACCCTAGCCTTCACTTGTAACTGATCATCCTCCACCTGCGTGTACTCGTCAATGCGGTCCATGAGCCGACGCATGCTCTTGATAGGCCTTCTGGTCAACGACTTCCTCAAGTCATGCTCATTTGGAAGGTCGACCTTGAAGGTGCTTATGGCTACTTCGTCGAAGTCCTCATCGATCTTGTTGTACGTCTCCCAATACCTATCGGTATATGCCCTGAGGGTTTCTCCTTCTCTCATGGCCATGGACAGCAGTGAGTCTAGAGGCCGAGGGACCCTGCTGCATGTGATGAACCGTGACCTGAATGCCCTGGTGAGCTCAGCGAAGGAATCAACGGAGCCCGCCTTCAGGCCCTTAAACCACCTCATCGCGACAGGTCCCAGGCTGGAAGGGAAGACCTTGCATATCAGGGTCTCGTTCTTTGAGTAGACTGCCATCCTCTGGCTGAAGTGGCTCACATGTTCTACTGGGTCCGTCCTTCCATTGTAAATGGTGAAGGTGGGCTGGGTGAACCGCCTTGGCAGCTTTCCTCTCTTAATCTTCCGAGTGAAGGGCGACTTAGAAAGTTGGTGGAGCGCCTTGCTCAGCACATTGTTGGCCAGACCTCGGGAGGATGTCCTCTTATCCTTAGGTTCGCGATGGTGTTTGTCCTCTTGAGAAGAGGACTCGTTAGGGGGTGTCCTCAACCTGGAACTGTCAAAGCTACCGCTAGTACTCGCTGAGGACTGGTCTGAAGGAGAGGGCGTGCACCTTCATTTCTCCCGACGTAGCTTTCTTCTCAGATGGTCAACCTCCCTTTGCAGGGTCTCAACGCTTTTTTCGCGTGAGGCACTACTTCCACTCTGCGCATGGCCCCTCCCACGCGTATGTTCTGTGCGCACGCTAGCTTCGCGCTCTTTCTCCCTCTCTAACCGCAAAAAGTGGTCCTCGCGCTAGGACCCCATGGATTCTGCACGACGTGAACCTGAACCTTCCATGATACTTCTGGTCCCTTTAGTCAGGGCTCCCCACAGACAGCTCCAATTGTAAGGACACAAAGTAGGCCTCTGGCCCAAATGCGTGATCGGGCCGGCCTAAATGGCCTACACAATAGAATTTGTAGAGAATGGGCTCAAAGCCTAGACTTCTTGGGGCTCTAGAAAGCTATGGGGCAAGAGCCAAGTTGGCTTCTAGCATGCAGTGAGCTGGTGGACCAATCTTTCCTCTCCTCAGGTGTGGGCAGAAGAGCTTATATCTTGGCTTCCCTTCTGTTCTCTGGGAGGAGAGAGAGAGTCTTCTTCTTTCTTTAGAGAAAATCAGGATCCCCTCCTAATGGTTCCTTCTTCTCTATTTATACTTCCCATTCTTGGTTCCCATCAGTCTTTTCCCTGAAAACGCTCCCCAATGCCTATAAGGCTGACCACCGTCCCCTCAGAAGTCATTTTTCCATTAATGCAGCCAGGCGGGTAGGTGAAAGGCCTTTAATGCGGAGGCAGCAGCTTTGTGCAGAATATGTCCCACTTGTCCTCCTCCTCGAATTCTCGTTGAAGCTCCATATGACTTATTGGGCTTCAGGAGCTCCTCAAGTGGCATTGTGTCGCGTCTCTCGGCCCTTGCTTCCATTATCCGAGGTCATATTATCCTCGAACTCTCCCAAGTGGGCCATGACCTGATCGACGGGCCTCTGGGCCCCCACGTTTTGGTGATTTCATCCCTCCTCGTGGCATCTTGGGTGAACCTGTGTCCTCGAACCAGGCCCAAGGCTCACACAGGCATTTTGACGTTTCTGTCCCACACCTAGGGTATTGCACGGTGTGCAATAGCACAAATCTCAGCCGTTGAAGCCATCTAATGGCTCCTGTGAAGTGCCAGCTCATCAATCCGCCTGAAGGAGAAAAAATTCCTAACCAGCCGCATCTCTCTATTTCAAAACAATCTCCTCTCCTCAGTCAAAAAAAAAAAAAAAAAAAAAAAAAAAAAAAAAAACAATCTCCTCTTCGATAAAATTTTTTTTAAAAAAATCTCACTCCTCCAGTCCTCCTCCCCTCTGCTGTCACCGCCATCGCCACCGCTACGCTCAGTTTCTGCTTCTTACCCAAACCACATCTGCATGCCCATCTTCATCTCTGCTCTGACTCTCATCTTTCTCTAGTTGACAAAGCGAACTTTCAACCGTTCATTGTTTTTGTGAATCTTTATTTTCTTCTTTCTTCTAAACTTGTAAGTGATTTTTTTTCCCATAATACTTTCTCCCAGATTTTACTTTTTGTTACCCAGATACAAGTTTTTTATTATCTCTATTTCTCTTCTCTATTCTCAGTTTTTTTTTTTTTTTCACCACCTGACTTGTGTAATTATGTATTTTCATGAATTTGATGGTGATACAATCTGTATAAAATTATAAATGGAAGATCAAATTGATAGGCTTAGTCAATGAATCTTATTGATCTCTTGAAATTTCCAGATTTTTTTGGCCCCTGAAATTTTCTGCCATATGTGTTCTTGATGATTTTTTTTTTTTCTTTTGATTCCTTTGATATCCATGTTGATCTCTTTAATGATTATGGTTAGTCTTTGATGGAATGATATATCTTGAATGATTTTTGTATTTGGTATTTAGGAATTTATGTCCTATTGATTTTACAACTTCTGTTCATTCCTTATGCGCTCCATCTATTTGATAAAATGCAAACATGATTACTAACTTTGCACATTTGTTTTATTTGAGAGTTTTCAAACATTATTTTGTGAAAATACTTATTTGCTTGGCAATTTTCATGGATGGGTTCCGTGATGTCATTTGTGGTGGTATTGTTTAGCTGTGTGGAGATTCTGGGCAAGGGGGTTTAGAAGGGGGAAAAAAGAAATATACTATATCAAGCTTTGGCACGAATGAGGTTTATGCGAGAGCATAGCTTTTTTTATAAAAAAAAAAAATCATTATTTACATGTGTTTGATAATTTTGCAAAATTGCAACTTGAAACGGTTTCAAGATGTTTGCATAGTATAAATTAAAATGTTGAACCTTGATTTTCAGCCATTAATTATTTTTCATGGAAGAATTTCTTATTTTCATTTCTGCAATTTGAAGATTTTTTTTTCTTTTAGATGCAACTAAAGTTTGCAAGCTTACTTGGAATTTTCAGATTTTGGTCTATTCTTTGTAATAATAATTTTTTTTTTTTTTTTTTTGGTAGTGCAGGCTTGTGATGCTTCTATTCTGTTGGGTTTGCTGAAGAGGAAAGAAACAATGATGCTCTTGTATATGTTATTTATCAGATTTGTTACATGTTTATCATGGCTGGCAAGCATTCAAGACCAAATTATGCAACATTTTTGTAGAGACATTTTGATAGAGATCAAGTTAAACACGTCCACTTTGATAAGGAGATGGAGATGAAGTTTAAGTCCCATGTATTTCAATATTAGTTTAGATTGGGTTTAATAAGTTTTAGCTATCTTATAGTGTTGGGTAAATTCTCATAGAATGCTTATCAATTGCTTGTAATGTTGATTTATATTCAGCCATGTGAAATAAATAATGTTTGATTAGTTTATTAACTTTTGTAAACCATTTAAAACACAAGATTTGAGATCCTTTTGTATAGACCCTTGTTATCATTTTGGTGTTATATAGGTGTTCTAATGTTGCGTGTGTTATGAACCATTTTTGAGAGTTATGGAAGTTAGTTTAGTGTGATGTCTATCATGTAGGTGGAGTCATTCTCTAACTCAGTTAGGTCAATTTAACCTTTTAGCTGTGTTTATTGAATCCCTTGATTTCAAGTCCTAGTGTGTTAGTTATTAGCTATTTTCTTTCCTTTATTTTAGTGGTTGTGATTACTTTGTTAGTCAAATTTAAATGTTGTAATTGTTGGTATAAAACCTTTTGTGTTGCAATTCTAATCTCTTTTGTATAACCAGCTACTTTTAGTGTTAAAACAAGCTAGTAAGTCAAGTAAGTTGCATGATTGCTTGTTAATTTTACAATTGTTGCAAACTTTCATATCATATTTCTCATAAACCATGTACAAAGAAATCTCCCAACTTTTATTACTTCTTCAAAGAGTATAAAGAAAACCAAGATCCCTTACTTGGCCAAGACCAAATATTTGTTGTGGCTAATAGTTAATAGAGACAAAGGGAGCAACAATTGAGAGAAGAAACATATCATTCTTATAGAAAACGATTGCTTACTATAATTCAATTAGATTTCTCTAGAATAATATTCCAATAAAAAATTTACATATGTAATCATTTACTTCTCAAGGTCACAAACGATATTAGACAAGTGAAACAAATCAGCCATTGGAAACCAACAACCTTGGACAACTATGCAGCGCAGAAAGTAACCCTCATCATTTGGCATTCAACAACTTCCATTCCCTTCTGCCAATGTTATAAGATTGCACATCAACAAATTGCAAAAGTAGCTTAAACTTGGCCACTTCGTCCCTATATACCAGAATAAGAAGCCAAATCAAGCTCTCTTTTTGTTAACAATTGAAAAGCACAATTTTGTTTGTTTTTGGCAACTTGAAGCACATTACTACAACTTGGACCCAAAGATTTACAAACAAATATTTTGTACTTTCAAAGGCAAAAATAAATGCAAGAATTTTACAAAAACATATACGAAGCAATTAGACAATAAATATAAAAATTTTGAAACTTATTTTTCATTCTTTGCAAATATACTCGATATAGGTATTCACAAGATCAACGTTTAGGTAAGTTTCAACTTTCTTTGAATAACAATATTACTTTGCTTTTACAAAATAATGTTTGAAAACAATGATCCAAATTCAAATAAAAGAAATGTGCAAAGCTAGTAATCATTGGTGCATTTTATCAAACAGATGGAGTGCATAAGGAATGAACACAAGTTGTAAAATCAATAGAGCATAAATTCCTAAATACCCAATACAAAAATCGTTCAAGATACATCATTCCATCAAAGAACAATCATCCAAGAGATCAACAAAGATATCAAAGGAATCAAAAGAAAAAAAAAAATCATCAAGAACACATATGGCAGAAAATTTCAGGGGCCAAAAAAATCTGGAAAATTTCAAGAGATCAACAAGATTCAGTGACTAAGCCTATCAATTTGATCTTCCATTTATAATTTTATACAAATTGTATCACCATCAAATTCATGAAAATACATAATTACACAAGTCAGGTGGGGAAAAAAAAAAACTGAGAATAGAGAAGAGAAATAGAGATAATAAAAAACTTGTATTTGGGTAACAAAAAGTAAAATCTGGGAGAAAGTATTATGGGAAAAAAATCACTTACAAGTTTAGAAGAAAGAAGAAAATAAAGATTCACAAAAACAATGAACGGTTGAAAGTTCGCTTCATCAACTAGAGAAAGAGGAGAGTCAGAGCAGAGATGAAGATGGGCATGCGGATGTGGTTTGGGTAAGAAGCAGAAACTGAGCGTGGCAGTGGCGGTGGTCGTGACAGCAGAGGGGAGGAGGACTGGAGAAGTGAGATTTTTTTTTTTTTTAACTGAGGAGAGGAGATTGTTTTGAAACAGAGAGATGCGGTTGGTTAGGAATCTTTTCTCCTTCACGCGGATTGATGAGCTGGCACTTCACAGGAGCCATTGGATGGCTTCAACGGTTGAGATTTGTGCTATTGCACGGGATCTCAATCCTAAAAAAAAAAACAATTGTCATATAAAACTTAATTAATATTAACTTTTACTAATAAAATAAAATTGAATGTACTTTTAGGATTCTCTTGTCCCCACATCATATCAATTTGCAAGCTTAAAAAGAAAAAAAAAAAAATTATCTTTTGCCAACATGTAAAGACAAAGCCACTATATATGAGGCACCCGCCACAAATTTTTTTTTCTTAATAATACATATACTAGCAAGGTTTTTTTTTTAATTAATTAATTATTTTTATTATTTTAAAATAGAAATTGAAATAATTATTTTTAGCCTACCTACTTAAACTTTAACATTTAAGTAGGTATGCTAAAAATGTGGTGGAGGTCTCGCTGTATCTGAAGAGATTTCACAAGATTAAGTGAAACATCTACTGGATTTGAAGATATTTTTAGTTGTTTCTTCACTGTTGATGGTTTCGACCAGTTCGATTTGATTCTCTCACCAGTTGATGACGGGTTTGAAGTTTCTCCGCCCTATTTGGTTAGGTTGGTTGCATGTTGGGCACAAACCTAACCCGTGGACACCCTTAATGTTAAGCATCTCAAGAAGTATAGTCAACTCATTCTTAAATCTCTATACCTCAAGATCCTTAATGTTATCGATATTATTGGTTCCTCCTCCTCTCTCTCTTTTTGAAATTAATTTTTTAAAAGAATGAAGAATATTTTTTTGATTAATCTTAGTAATATTTTTGTTTTCTTGATTTGATTGAAAACGCTTAAACTTCAGGATTTAAAAAATAGACTAATCATGTTTATACATTATGGGTGTTGATATAACAAAGAGAATGGAGAACATATTATGTTTTATAAATCATCTTTCTTTCTTTCTTTTTTTGCATCTTCTCAAATGTTAGATTTCTTTTTTCTTATGGTCATATTATTAATTTCTCTTTTTTTTTTTTCTATGGTTCTTAAAGTTAATTTTTGTTTTAATTTCTCAAAACTATTTTCTTTTTTATTTCTAAAAAAAAATTGGTATATCATACGTATGAAATTATCGAAGTACATTAAAAAGTATGTGAGAAAATTTGTTGAAAAATAAAATACACGTTTTGGTTGATCCGCCTTTCCCGCTATGCTTCGTACAAACTTCCCTCACCCCTTAAAGGATCCGGGTTTCTTCGGCCCTAGCAAGCTATGATAGCAGTGTTAATATGTATACGAGTCAAGATATGAACTCGATACCTACCCAAAGAAAATCTTTATTATGCACCCAAACCCTTATACGTGGAAGTTGCTTTTAGCTTTGCATTAATTGTTTTAGGAAATTTCTTTGCAAGTTCGAAGATGTCAACAAACAACTGTGATAACTTTGACTTATTCCTTTCTCTTTTATGCTATTCTATTCCTTTATTAGACATCACAGAGTTAAAAATTTAACTTTTTAATTCCACTAAAAGTTATTTTATCTATTTTATCTACACACATATTACAGCAGAAGATTTATTTTAACTTTCTATATAATAAAATAATATAAACTCATAATAAAATAATATATTTCTTATAATAAAATATTATATCCCACTATCCAAAAAATATTCACAACACTAACCAGAGTAGAATAATATTTTTTTTGTTTAGCTCTCATGAACAGTACACATTTATCTATAGATGTGCACGGTAGCAATTAGCTAAAAAAAATAGATTTAGCTCAACTATTGAAGTATATTTTTTGATGTTTGAGTAACTAAAAAAATACCAATATAGCACCACTGTTGTGAGTGCTTGGACGATCCATCCAGTCCATTTTTTTTAAGAAATTCTCAGTCTTTGCAGTCAAGACTTAATAGTGGTACAGAAAAGTATTAGACTTTTCTCAAAAAAGAAAAGTACTAGACTTGTTATATATAATATATTATTTATCAAATACTTGGCCATGTTTATGTTTTCAACTTTTCATTAGCAAAAGCTCAAGCTCAAGGGTACACTGTTGTGCATTAACTTTTGCATTAACAAAAGCTCCAGCTCAACATAGAAGGCCACACAGTCTTGTTTGAGAGAGAGAGAGAGAGAGAGAGCTCATCATGGAAGTGACCCATGAGAGCAGAAGAGAGAATTTGCTGCCACAAGGTGTTGAATCAGCAACGAGAAGTGAAATGTCATCTAGGTCTTGGAGGCTGAGTGTGCAAGAGTTTCCAGCACTTGGTGAAAGTAGAGGTGGTGATCATTAGCATGGTTTCTCCACTCTCAGCAACTTTCTTCATGCCCCAAGTAAGTATTCTTTCATGAACATACATATATTGCATACACTACAAGAAATCCGGGTATAGGCGACGTTTTTTTTAGCAGCGTTTTTGAAAACGCCGCTATAAATGGTCTATTGCGACGTTTCAAGCTAGTGTCGCTAAATAGTGGTTCTATAGCGATGATTTGTAAAAAACGTCGCTATATCATAAATCAATAGTGGCGTTTTGTATAACGTTGCAGAAAATGTGGTTTTAGCGGCATTTATTTGGCTTATAGCGACGTTTTTTTGAAGCGTCGCTATATGTTTTCCCCAAAATTTAGTTTCCCGCACAAGTTTCCCAGTTTTTTTTACTTTGCCCAGACATACTCTATAGCGACGTTTTTTAAAACGTCGCTATAGTCATGGTGGAAAATATTTTAACATGGGGCACAGGGTCAAACAGCGTGTGCGGTGCATTGATTTAAAAACAAATACTCTATAGCGACGTTTCTAAAACGTCGCTATATGGTCTAAACTTTTACCTTTTCGTTTCCCACACTTTTTTCCCTCTTTTTATTTTTTAATTTTTTCCCTACACTTTAGTTTTTTCTTTCTTTTCTTCATCCGTGTCCCACTTTTTGTTCTTTTCTTTTCCACTATTCATTGTCCCTTTCTTCTTGTCTTTGTTCATCCTCTTTTCTTTGTGACCCACTTCAACCCCACCACAAATCTCTTCCCTTCCACCCACTGCCACCACCATACTCTTTTCCCTCTTTTTGGTTGTTCAAATTTCTTTAGAGTGTAAGTCTTTATTCTTGGCTTATGGGTTTGCTTTTGTATGGTTTTTCTTAAATGGGTCATGAAGCTTTTGTGCTAATTTTTGTTATTTTTCAGTTTTGGTTGGAAAGTTTTTGTTGTTCAAGTTTCTTTGGAGTGTAAGTATTTGTTTTTGGCTTATGGGTTTGCTTTGATTTGGTTTTCCTTTAATGGGTCATGGAGTTTTATACTAATTTTTCCTCTTATTCAGATTTGGCTTCTTGGGCAAAAGGACTTGAGGATTTAGGGCTGAATCATTGTAAGTATTTGTTTAGCTAGCTTGAGATTAATTTTTAAGTATTTGAATCATTGTAAGTATTTGCTTATCATTGTCTTTGCTCTCATCCATGTTCTCTCCTAAAAAAGTTTGAACACCTAAGCTAATAATATTGCTCATCCAAACCACTATAATATAAGGTAAAAATTATTAAATAAACCAAGTGACATGGACTCATTGTGATTATAGCTTTTTTTTTTTTAATATGTTGTGATTTCCACTGTCAAAATTTGTGTCAAATTTGTTTGTTTGATTGTTGGATGTTCTCTTAATTGTGATGAATTAATCTTGTGTTGTTCATTGGCTAAATGGCCTATTGTGCTAGAACTATTAATTCATTAAGAGACAAATGCATTTAATGTATATTGACTCATTATATATATTGACTCATTTTATATATATATATATATATATATATATTTTGTTACACCAACTCATTAAAGAGACAAGCAAGCATTTAATGTGCATATATATATATATATAGACTCATTATATTGACTATTGGCTCATTTTATATATATATATATATATATATTTTTTTTTTTTTTACATTTATTACAAGTTTATGTTAGTTATTGTTGAATTTTTAGCAGGTTTATATAACATTTTTAATATTAAAAAAAAAATGAGCAGGTTTTTGCGACGTTTTAAAAATGTCGCTAAAAAGTAAGAGAAATCCTTATTAGTGACACATTTTAGAACGCCGCAAATAATCTCACCTATAGCGACGTTTTAAAAACGTCACTAAAAATAAATGCTTTTGCGACGTTTTTTGAAACGTCGCTATAGGTGCGATAATTTGCGGCGTTTTAAAAACGTCGCTAAATGTATTTTCCTACATTATATACGAAAATGTTATAATATTTAGTGACCTTTTTGAAAACGTCACTAAAAGTTTTTGAGCACCACTAAAGATAAACATATAGCGACGTTTTTCAAAACGTCGCAATAGACCTATAATGACGACTCTATTGCGACATTTTTAAATGTCGCAAAAAAAAAAACGTCGCTATAGATCATTTGTGTCTATAGTGACTTTTTTGGGGTTTTAGTGACGTTTTAAAAACGTCACCTAAACCCAGATTTCTTGTAGTGATATACACAATTCTTTACTCATATATTTTAGCTCAATCTTGTGGTTGTTTGTGTTAGAAGTATTGGTTAAATGATTAAATTTACCATATCCTAATAACTTAAGCTTTTGGGACAATCGGTAATTTAACATGATATTAGAACATGAGATCCTGAGGTCGATCCTTGTCTCCTCCACTCTACCTTCCATTTAAATTTCCACGTGTTGGGCCTTACTTATTTAAAGGTAGTTTCGGCTCACACGTGAGGGGGAGTGTTAGAAGTATTGGTTAAATGATTAAATTTACCATATCCCAATAACTTAAGCTTTTGGGACAATCGGTAATTTAACAGTTTGAGCAATTAGCCATATAATTGAATTTAATTGTACTTGAAAAAAAGAAAAAAAAAAAAAGAAAAAGATAAAACCTTATCTATTAATATATATGTATGTACGGATGCCAGCATGAATTATATTATATAATATGATATTATGTTAAAGTTATGATGCCCCAACAGTTAAATAATGACAGGACATGCTAATACTAGAATGACAGTTTTTTTTTTTTTTTTTTTTGTTCTGTTCTCTTTTTTTTTTTTTTTTCAAATTCCATAAATCTTTCTTTTCTTAGCAAGATTCAAGAACTATTTACCATAAATAAATAAAAAGGACATAGATGTTCTTTGTTAATGTAAAATATGTAATCGATCTGATTTTGCGCTTCATATCTGAGTTGACTCACTCAGCCGAGTCAATACTAACTGGTTCCTTTGTTCAGCGTAAATCTGATTTTTGGCTTGATAATTGAGTTGACTCAGATGAGTTACTAATTTCTTTGTACAAAGTACAAACTTCTATTTTCGGTTTATAATTTGATTTTTAGCTTGGTAACTGAGTTGACTCGGCCAAGTTACTGATTTCTTTCTACAAATTTCAAAGCTTTTTTTTATTATTTTTATTTTTTCAAGCTTATAATCTGATTTTGGGCTTAACAACTAAGTTGAGTCAACCGAGTTAATGATCCAATGGTTTGTTACTTTGATTTGTGAAAAAAAGGGGCAATTGGGCTTTATTGATCCGATAATAAGTTTTGCATCCCTTCTAGATAGTGATCAGGATTCAATGATCATATTGGGTGGAAGGGATCTTTTAGGTGAACAATCTATGGACTTCTACAATACCTGAAGTGCGGTATGATTGCCATCAAATCCAAAACTTTCACTAGGAAAATTTTCAGAAATTAATGATGCATATGAATTGATTGTTGAGTTTTGACATCCCAATTTTGTTACCACAACAACCACACAAGAAAATAAATAGATGGAGAAAAAATAGAAACCATTGATCTTTTGGCCTTGAATTTTGAAGAGAATTTATTCTAGTTAGATGCTTTTTGGGAACTTTCATTTACCAGCAAGGGACATTCTATAATTCTTGCACTTAAAATTTGTGAATGATGGAGTCATAAGGCTTTAGGGAATAACTCTCACATTCTCTGGAGATGATACAGAAAGAGAGTAACTATAGAGTATAGACTTCACATATGGCCTTTCATGTTATGCTTGGAGTTCTAATAGCATAATTATCCAACACTTGAATGATGTTAGGTTCTTTTGGAAAAATGAAACATCAATATTTGATGACTTAGAATGCTTTCAATCACCTTCTTATTCATGACTAGTGATGAACAAAATGTGAAACTTGTTACTCTTGACTGTAGGGAAACGAAGCAAGGTTGCTGATTATTATAAGAAACAAGAAAGACTTCTTGAAGGGTTTACTGAGATGGAGACCATGGCTGAAAATGGTGGTATGCCTGGAAGTCTAACAGAGGTTGGTTGTGTTCAACTTGATGATTTTGAATGACAACTTGTGGATCAAAGTAGGAGAATAATTTCTCTTTTTTGACCATATGAAATAGTTAATGAAAAGTTCAATCTTCCATTATATACCGCCTAGTGAACACCCCCCCCCCAACCCACACATACACACAAACCAAAAAAAAAAAAACATACTATCTCATCTCAGCTTAAAATCTTTCTTGTTTCTTAGAAATCAAAAACCAATTTTTTTTCATTGTTAATCTTTTTCCAAATTATTATTCTCAGGATGAGATGCTGCAGCTTGCAAAGAGTGAGAGGATGGCTATCTATTTGTCAAACATAGCTAACATCGTGCTCTTTGCAGCAAAACTCTATGTTTCTATTCAAAGCAGATCATTGGCAGTTATTGCCTCAACATTAGATTCACTCTTAGATCTCTTGTCAGGGTTTATATTGTGGTTCACGGCCCATGCCATGAGAAACACAAACCAGTATCGTTATCCAATTGGAAAAAACCGGATGCAGCCAGTGGTAAGTCATCCAATCAAATAATTCTTTGAAAACTCAGATTCTGATGGATTGAAGTTGTTGAAGCTGATAATCAGCATTCATGTGTACTTGGTTTGTGTTGCATCTGTGGATCATTGGTTGCTCAGAAGTTGGTGGAATGAAAATTATTCATCTTATACTAATTAAAAAAGTTAACCCCAAAGAAGTCAAGATTTTATGTTTTTATTTCTCCATTTCATGATATCATCAATCCTTTCTGCAATCAATGAGAGAAATAAGTTGAAATGCTATTCCATCATTGCTACTATTGGCTCAGCTATGTCTTATTCCACAAATGCAAGAGGCAAAGGCAATAGATAGACATTTCATGATGTCATGCCACAGTTTATTCTATTACAAGAAGTTTGAGATTAATGCAATACAAGACTAAATATTTCATCAGGTCCATGCTTTAGGCTCTCATTTTGTTATCAAAGTGTTTAGCTTAGGGTCTACAAAGTTTATAAACAAATAGCATTGGTTTTGGGCAAATTTTTTTAATTAGAAACTGCATTGAATGGACACAATCTAGTGTTAGGAATAAAAAACTTCAGGGATCAAATGGAAAAGTAGTCAAACAATCTACTCTTGGGAATAAATAGTATTGGTTCTCCCTCTTGAGCATAGAATTTTGAGTGTAGTTTCAAGAGTGACTATGACTTACCGGGATGTGGACCCAACTTATGCTTTAATGCAACAAATGTTTTACTAATTTAGCTTGAGATTGCGGGGAATCATTGTTTTTGCTTCAGTAATGGCAACTCTTGGATTACAAATTCTGCTTGAGTCTGGTCGACTTTTTATTTCACATGCTCCAATCTAAGTCAAGGATGTAGATGGCAGTGGGCGTGGCTGGACACAGACATATTTTAATCAAAGTTGGCTTTGAGAAGGATTTGAAATCAGCTCCCTTCTTTATGTCTGAGGTTCAGTGTGACCTTGGTTCTTGGTACTTCATGAAAAGCTACTACCTAAATGTATGAGATCCTTGTTAGATCACATTCTGAGTTGGAGGATGCAAAATTTGAACATGACTGTTCTAAATTTTCATTTTCTGTAGTCATTTACTAGTATCAGTGAGTCCTTTAATATTGTTTTTTGTTTTTCGTGCTGATTACAGACACAGCCTGAAAGGGATCAAGGAGAAATGGATAATTGGCATAATGGTCTCTGTAACCATAGTGAAGTTTATGCTTGTGGTCTATTGTCCAAGGTTTCAAAATGATATCATTAGAGCCTATGCTCAAGATCATTTTTTCGACGTAATTACTAATTCAATTGGTTTGGCAGCAGCCATCTTGGCCATTCGATATTATTGGTGGATTGATCCTACTGGAGCTGTTATGGTGAGTTCATAAGCAGCTCTTTTTTCTTCTTCTTCTTGTTTACTATACTTTAGATAATTGGGTTCATTTGTTGTTTTATTCACCCAAAAGTAATAATGATAATTGAATTCAGCTACTTTGCAAGTCATTAGTTTCCTTTCTTTTCCTAAAATTATCAAAGTAACTAGCAGCCATGTTTTGCGTGTCCAAATATTGGCATTCACTCTATATCTCTCATGTTTTAAGTGAAATGCCCGCTATTTGATATTGGCTTCTTGGAGTTGATCTTAATCTATCTTTTCATAATGATTTGTTGAACCTGTGATGCAGATAGCACTATATACAATGAATACATGGACGAAGATAGTCATTGAGAATGTCTAGGCACTGATTGGAAGGACAGCACCTCCTGAATTTTTGGCAAAGCTAACATATCTGATATGGAACCACCATGAAGATATCAAGCAAATTGACACAGTAAGAGCATACACTTTTGGTTCAAATTATTTTGTGGAGGTTGACATAGTTTTGCCACAATACATGCTTTTGAACAAAGCTCATGATATTGGTGAGTTGCTGCAAGAAAAACTTGGGCAACTCCCTGAAATTGAGCAAGCTGTTGTACGTATAGATTTTGAGTATTCTCATAGGCCTGAACGCAAGATTGGGGTTTGATGACAATGATGATGATGACAGTAGTAATGATCAGATCTAAGCTTTTCCAGACTAAGGGTCCGTTTGGATAAGAAGTTTTAAAAAGTGCGTTTTCAAAAATAGGATTTTTAAAATAAGCGTTTTGAAAACACAATTTTACAAATTACAATAAAACGTTTGGCAAACTTTGTGCATTGCTCTAAAATTGTTGTTTCAGTACAAATTACCAAAAAGGGCTTAGCGTTTGGTTTGTCTACTATTTAGTTTGTCTACTAAATCCTCATCCAAATTTCAACATATAAAAAAATATAATTAAATACAACCAATTACATGATGTATTATTGTATATTTTTATTAGGTATAATAATAGTTTGTTATGTTCATTTAACAAATAAAGATGAAAAAGAAAAGTCAAAAGAGTTTATGACCCATTCCATTACCTGACCACCTAGCGATTTTGAGACTTCTAGTTTCAACCATACACGTGGTGGAGGTAGGATGGGTAATTGATAAATGTTGCTTGGTAAAATCAAAAAGTCACTCTCTGTGCTTCATAAAAATGATGGAAGAATCGAAGAAACAAAGAAAGAAGAGTTGGAAGAAAAAAGGTAGAAGAGTTAGGGTCCGTTTGGTACGTGTGTTTAAATAACAGTTTTCAGTTTTTTTGAAAATACGTGTAGGTAAAAAAGTACGTGAAAATACGTGTAATGTTATTTAAAAACTGAAAATATGTGTTTAAATACATATACCAAACATGCCCTTAGGATGTTGGAGATTTAAGGAGATGGGCTAAGAAAAGTGTGAAGATTGCTTATTTAGCAAGTGCCTACCCAGATGCAACAACCAGTGAATGCTAGTGCTGTCTGCAACTATATAGTGGTGCAGATTAGGTAAGTTGTTAAAATTACATTAAGCTTGAAGTTTTTTTGGGGAGGGGGGGGGGGGGGATGGCCCCCTAAGCCTCAACGTGGCTCTGCCACTGGACAGAGAGCAAGCTTGAGGGTGACCAGTGAGGTTATTTGCTAGCCGGTGTTTTTGTCATATAGCAAAAACTTGAGGGTGTTTTTGGTATTCAAACTTTAAAATGTATAGAGTGATTTGCATTTTCAATGAAGTTTTTCAAAAAGCTATACCAGATCTCAGTTTCAAAACGTAATATTTGACTTTTTAAATAACGCAATTTCTAGTAAAATCTTTATACCAATCACGTGTATTGACGACTTTAATTAAAACACATGTTTAGGATTTCATAACAGCCTATCCAAACGGGCTCTAAAAAGGTTAGTTGTTGATTTAGTTAATATGTGATGTGATTCTATTGTAATTAGTTCCGAACCTGCACAATGTGTGAGTAAGTTCCAACTTATACAATAGATTTTAACAAATTTTATCTTTTAATTTGAAGTTTTCATTATCTTACCGTTTGTGTTAGTGAAACTCTCTTGTATTGAAACAAAAACAAAAAGTAATCTTATTACTCTCAAGTTTTACAAATGAGACACTTCATATCAAATACATGTTCAATAGTGATGTCACAAGCACATTCAACAAATAAGTAAATATTTCCCAAAATTCACTTCCAAAAACACTCCTTGCTGTTTTTAGATGAAACATGCCTACAGGTATCATTATTGGTATCTTCTTTCTATAAGAAATTTAAGAATCGGCAGATACATAACTTCCAATAGCAGCACACAACTAATTATTCTATCCTCTTCTTGTTAAGTACCATTTGAGTGGATGCTCTTCTTACTATATGCAATCGCTTTGAATCCAATATCTATCTAATGGGTATTTTTGATCTAAAAAAGCATCAAAGGATGTTCGAGGTCACAATGCTGATATTATATTCGGCATATCAACAGGCTAAAACTTGATGATGCAATAGAACCCCCTAGATAAAGAAACTTCAAGTTTAGAAAAAAAAAATTATTTATTATTTATAGGTAACTTCAAGTTCGAAACATTGAGAATCAAACCATTATTATCTTCTTTTTCCAAAGAATCATGAACAAATCCTTAAGGTTGACACACAAATGAAAATTAAATATGAATTGAGCAATGCCCATGTTTGCCATTCTGATGTTTGTTTTAAGATACCTTCTGTGCTTGTTAAAAATATGACTGATAAAGTGATACTGGGATTGCCTTTCATTGCTTCTTTGTATCCCTTTCTTGTTGAATATGATGGAATTACTACTGATCCCTTTGGACAAAAAGTGAAGTTCAAATTTTGTTCAAAAAATGCTGAGATCGATGTCTTTAATCTTATTCATGATAAAGTCAAGCATCTTAGTTTCCTTAAGCAAGAAATTAAGTATAAAAAAATTATTGAACAGCTTTCTAATAAATTGTTACATGATGTTTGCTCCAAAATTGTTAAAGAAAACCCTGCTAGGAACCACAAGTCCCCTAGGTCAACCATATTCCCCAACAGCATTCAAAAATCCAATTCCTCTGGGTCTACTCCTTCTTATTGCTGTCCTGCACAACATATATATGTACCAACATATTTAAATGATAAATTTAAAGCAAAACTTTTCAAAGGTTTTAACGCTTCATATTTAAATGATAAATTTAAAGCAAAACTTTTCAAAGGTTTTAATGCTTCTTTCCTTGCCCAGCAGGAGAAAGAAAATATTCAAACCCCACATGAGTGGAAGGTAATGACTTCTTCGGCAGAGAAGAGGAACAAGGGGAAAGCTCCTGTTCAGGACTATCCTCAAGACAAAGGACTCCCAGCGGGACAATCCTTTGTAATGCATGAAGGCGCATCTTCTGGAATAACATCCAGTTATGCAACATCCCTTCAGGAGAATGTACCGGCAGAGGTTGCATACTCCAGTAGTGACATGATTATTACTCTGCAGGAAGTTTTGTCAAAAGAATTACAATTCCACAGTGGAATCTATAGTGATTTGCCCGATTCCATAAAATTCATTCTTGACAATCTCCAAGCTGCTTTTAAATCAAACAAGAAAAACCTATTCAAAAGAACCCTTCAGGCTCTTGAAATACACCTTGTTAACCTTACAGCCCAAAATGAAGTATACAATGACTACCTTATTAACCTTAATCAAGAAAATGAGGCTCATAGGAGCAACCCTGTTGAAACCCCTGAAATGCACCATGTTAACTCAAATATTGATCTTTTTACTGGTCAACTCCTTGGCAAGGAGGAAATCCATTCAATGGATGATCATAAGACCATAATGGGTACTGATTATGCACGATTGAGTTCTAAGTCTCAATTGGCCATAAGAAGTGCTGTCGCCAACTTGCACCCAGAAATACAAGCCCGTATTTTTTAGAGCAAGGCTATGACCAAGGATCTTGATCTTTGGCTCAAATATTTCAAAATATTGATTCTAATCACTCCAACTCTTATGGAGCCTAATGGTCCCAGCAGTGTTTACTTGAAAAAGAAATGGGAAAAGCATTTCAAACATAGTCTCAGAGTCCATGAGAAGAGTCACCCTTTTCCTGGCCTTTTGCTCAATTATGAGGATGATTCTAAGAGAAATATTTTTGGTGATCCCTTCTGGTTATCCCAAATGTTTGAATCTAGCTTTATACGGTTCATAAAAATAACGGACCATAGCCAAATTAGTCAATTCCCTGATATCATCAAAAAAGCTATTGAAAATGAAGGCCCTCTTGTTACTATTCGATGCTGGAGTACTCTTCCAAAATGGATAATAAATGATTGGATGAATGTTCAACCCTTCAAGCACCTTGTCCTTATTAATGGATATACTTACCAAGGCCAATGGTACAATGGTAATACTTATGTTTCCCACAAACAACCATTTGCTCTTGCTGAATGTTGGAAAAGTTATTTCAATAATCAAATTCTAGATGTCAGCCACGAATTATGGAAAGATTACCATTTTGTTGGCAGCACAGATAGAATTTTTGTTTTCATAAATAAACCTTATGTTTCAGCTGTCCGTCATCTTCAATGGACAAGTCATGCTGACCCAAGAATATTTCTCACAAGAGATCCTGTTTATGATCCTATGTTTTATTGTAGGCTTTACAACAAATATTGCACTTATCATGGTCATGAGTGTAATGAAGATCCCCCGTGGGACCCCTGCCAAGTTTGGGATTATCCTTCAGAAGGAGCTTCTACTGGATCTCATTGATTATTTGCCTAGCCAGCACAAAAGGCAAACAATGCTACATGCCACCAATAATACTACATGCCACCAATGCTACATGGTACATGCAACTTCATCATGGTCTCCTTTGTCTACTTTATGGCAACTATTGCCACCAATAATGTTACATGGTACATGCAACTTCATGATGGTCTTCTTTGACTACTTTATGGCAACTCTATCAAATCTACGCATGCTCATGAAAATATATTCACCAACTTTCATCCTGACTACTTTTGGCATTACACGCCAACAATAATGCTGCTGCCTTCACCAATTTCTACCAGGAAATGATTCTCTTATTGATTTGATTGACTACTTGTAGCACTCCACGCCAAGATACTTTCGGCTCCTGAAAAGACGCTCCTGAGGCTTTCTACTGTTTTTGATACCCCTCACGGGTCCTGATATGAATAGTAAATACGTCACTATTTACTTTTACTATTCACATCACTATTCACTTTTACTATTCACTACTTTTTACCTATTTAAGAGGGATTGTCCCTTATTGTTAAACTCAGAATTTCTCTTGAGAAAAAACCTCTCTTTGTAATAGAAAGAATTCCTCTTTGTGAGCTTACTTCAGAGTTGTCTGAGAGCTACCTTTAGGACTTTCTAAACACTTAGAAATTCTCACTATTTCCCACAAAGCTTGTAACTAGATTGATGACTAGCCTTCAAGCCTTGTACTATTGATCACTGTAATCTTGTAACTACTACTGCTGTAAGTGTTTTGAACTACTTTCAATAAACACTTCTGTTTTCAATATTTTAAATTATTTTGTTATAAACTGCTTGGCTGGCTCTGCCGCCATTATCAGTTTCAATTACATTTTGATATAACTGCTTGGCCGGTTCTACCGCCTTACTTTTAATTGTATTGTTTTCAGTATTTTCAATTATTTTGTTATAAACTGCTTGGCTGGCTCTGCCGCCTCATTTCCAAAGAATCATGAACAATTCAATATACATATATATATATATATATATATATGTATATTGAAAAGAAAAAAAATTTAGTACCACTACCATAAATATAAAGTTGTTGCAAGTCAATGTCACACAAATAATTCATATAAAAACTTTAGCTCAACCACAAAAGAACAGCAAACTGCAAACAGCTGCAACCACATGATGAAAAACACATGAAAAACCCACAAAGCCTTTGTAGGGAAGGTGATTTGAGTGGCCGTGGATGGCGTTGATGGAAGCAGCGGGAAAGCATGAGGCTTCTGAAGCAAATAGTGTGAGGATAGAGGAAGAATAACGTGAACATGAAGAATGTTACTCAACCAATAGGTACAAAAGCGAAGAATTAATAAGCCTCTCCAACTAAACCAGAAAAGATACTGCAAGTTTAATCCCAGAAATACACTTTTTATAATAAGTATATCCCAAGAAATATATTAAGTATCATCTAAAATTTGAATTTTATTGCATTATTATATATATATATATATATATATATATTATGTGCATGGCTGTAATGCAATATGTAGGATTATTATTGATATATAACTAAATTATACCATATAATAAAATGGAAAAAGTTAATAATATTGTTTTTATTGTTTGTTTAAATTGAATGATATGAGAAAGAAATTATATACCATTGTTAATGCTCATTTTGGAAGAAGCCCAATAGCAGGAGGAAGCCCAACAATATAGGCAGAAAAAAGTTGTAAATTGAGAGAGAAACTGCTAAGCTCGAGTGGTAGGAATAATAAATCACAAGCACATAAAATAAGTAAATGGACCTTGAGGAAAGCAAGTGGGCCTAAAAGAGCCCAGAGAAAGAAATGGTAAACTTATGGGCATTATGTGGTGTAGAAAAGTGAGAATAAGCCACAACAAGTCCGAAGTAATGAATTAAGAAAGTAAGGAGTTGATGAAAAGCCCATAAGCCCCAAAAATGAAGGATATAGTAATTAGGCTAGTGAAGCCCAAGAGAGTTAGTAAAAGCCCATAAGAATGTAGAATTAGAAAATAGGCTGAGGATGCCCAAGGAAAGCAAATGGGTCGAGAATACCCAAAGAAAAAGAAATGGGCCAAAGGAGCCCACAAGCAGTGTAATGGGTCAAAAAAGCCCAAAGTTACATAAGTAAATCTAACGACCATATTGCGATTTCCATTGAACAAAACAAGAGGGTTAAACTATGAAAGCCTAGCAGCTGTTCAGTACTTTGTTTTGTTTGAGTGGACCCTGTTGGCAACAATGTAAGATTTATCATTTCTATGCATATTGGCTGCTGTTGCTAACATAATTTGGTTTATCAAACTTTAATAGTTTTGTTGTACATCTATTTGTCTTAGATGAGGTTAGTTTCACACTTCTAGAATAAGAAAACAGCATAAGGCATAAAAGTTACTTATTCTTATTTTGTAGCATGAAACTCAGTTACTCTTAGTTTGGTTATCTTGGCGACCATCATGGGGATAAGGGGAACTTGTACTTTCTTTACTTCATTTTTATTTATCTACTCTTGTTGTTTTCTCAGCGAAGGGAAATCTGTAGTTGCTAGCAAAAGGGCTAATCTAACTAGTGTGCGTGTAATGCTTCTTCAGTCCTTTCCTTGGTAGTTTTGGTTGTTCTTAGTAGCAAAGTATAGAGAATATGGACAATGTTGATGCTTTTATGAGTTTGGAGTTTAACATTCATTCTTATTTCTTATTTGAAGGGTGTGAATAATATGGAAAAGAGCAAAGGCAAACTAAGAGGATGTTTGAGAGAGTAGTTTGAGTTATATTGTTTGAGTGTTTTTGATATACGTGTGGGTAAAAAAGTGTGTGAATATGCGCGTAATGTTGTTTAATATGTGTTGAAATGTGTCAAAACTGTACTGCCAAATGGGTCATAATTAGTTCTAGTAAGAGCAATTACGTCAGCTCATCTATAATCTTCTAAAATAGAAAAAGTATCAATCTTACACATTCTAACTCAAAAAAAAGTCTAAATCTTCTATTCCATTTTTCCTACTCCACTCTATACTCTACCAATAAAAACTTACTACGTGTTCACCTAATTAATTAAATACTACTATTAATTAATAACAGTAGCATTAATAAATCAATAATGATAGTATTTAATTAATTAGGTGAATATGTGGTAAAATTTTATTAGTGGAGTGTAGAGTGAAGCAGAAAAAGTGGGACAGAAGATTTGGACTCCTCAAAAAACACCCACATCAGTCTTTGTAAAAATGTGCAAATATACACCATGACCGTGTATATGAACAATAACCGTGCATATGCACGGTTACTGTTCACAGTACAAATGACTTTATTTGAATATTTTATTTGAATATTTTACACTGTTTACCATGTAAAGAAATTAATATTTTATTTGAATAAATGTTTATAGTAAAGACAAACTAATATGAGTGTTTTATAAAAATAAGTGTGTAAAAGAGAAAATGTAAGTTTTAAAGGTGTAAAATGACCAAAAAAAAAAAGGCTCTTTAAATAAAGTAAATTTGTCAATGGAGCTAGAGTTACACTTTCAGAACTATTTCTAACAGTTTTAGAGCATTCACATCAGTGAATGCATAAATGTGTATAAATGTGCAAAATGATAAAAAATTGTTAATTTTACACATTTTGAGCAAAAAAATACCCACATCAGTGGGTGTAAACTCATCTATAATATTCACGTTGCTACAATACCCGTGTAATTTACACGGGCACTGTAACATGTGTATTGATTATCTTATTAGTATTTTCTCTCTCCTCCTGACTCTCACCTCCCTCTGTCTCAGGCGCACAGTCTTTCTCTCATCTCATCATTTTTTCTTCTTCCTCTAGCTTCCGTTGATCTTCCTCTAGCTTCCGCCGATCGCCATCGCCGCCAATGAGAGCAAGGTCGAGCAAGCCGAGTCGCTGGACAAGTCCGTCGCCTACAACACGAATGGAGTTCTCCGACAAGTCTGTCGCCTAGAATCTCGTGGGTTTTGATCCACTTTTGGTTAAGCTTGAGGCCGGCGGCCATCGCGAGGAGGTGGCGGTGCTGCGAGGCGTCGATCTTGCTCAGGCCGAAGGCCTTGATCTCACTCCGATCCGTCGGTTTAGAGGAATCGTCTTGTACCGGCGAAGGACACGCAGGATCGGAGGGATGACGTGGCGGGAGATGAGAACCATGGCGATCAACGGCGGGCTGAATTGGACGGGCAATCTGAATGGTGGTTTTTTTTCTTTTCCTGGTTTTTTGTGGGTGTGGGTCGGTGATGATCTTGCCGCCGATTGGGTGGGTGATGATCCTGGTTGGGTGGTGATGATGGTGGCTAGGTGGTGATGATGGTGGTGATTGTGGCTAGGTGGTGATGATGGTGGTTGGAGTGATCGTTGATTGTGACAAGGGGATGATAAAAAATTGTAAAAAAATAATATTTTATTAAATAAATGTATAAAATAGATAAACTGATGTGGGTGTATTGTAAAAGTGAGTGTATAAAATAGAAAAAATAGGTTTTTTCGTGTAAAATAGATGGAAATTTTGAACGAACTGATGTGAATACTCTTAGACTGGCTTTTTTAGCAAGTACAAATGTCAGAATAAAAGCACTTGCCGATGTCAGCAACGTTCAGGGAAACTCTTCAAGGAAGGCAGCGCAGGTCGGCCTCAAGCTTACGTGAGGATCTTTTCATTTTGAAAAAATTACCTTCTAATTTACTATTATTGCTCCTCCCTTTTTTTTTGGGGGGGGGGGGGGGGAGAGGATTGTAAAAAAAAATCCAAAGAGTTAGGAACAGAATGCTATTATAGGTTTTTTAGCCTTTTTGGTCCTGAAACTAGTAGAGTTCTAATTTCTAAAGCTACATGATTTATTGCATTGCAAGGAAAGTAAAAGTGAAAGAACATCTTTGCAACGGTGTGTACTCTAAACCTTGATTAGCAGGCTTACAATCATTCATTTTCATCTGCAGCATGTGAAAATGATATGTTCGTAGTTCAGGATTTAGATATCATAGCAGTCTTGATTATGAAAATGGGTTAGTAAAAGTAAATATTAGTACTATTCTTTAGTATGTTTTCATGGGTCTTTCTGGATCTTCTTTCGTCTTTTATCTTTAGCAAAATTGTAAAAGTGATCCTTTAATTTTTACTTTCTTTTTTTTTTTTTCATTTTAGTCCTCTCATTTTTAATTTTGTCAATTTAATTTTTTAATTTTCAATTTTTGTTAATATAGCACTTTCAAATTTTGTTAATATAGCACTCCGTTACGACTCAGTTAATGACTACGGTTAGAACTCTTGAAACGAAAGCATTTTGTAAACTTTTTATTTATTTCTATATATAAATTCGGAATTAAATGAAAATAAGAAAAATTTGAAAAAAAAAAAAAAACGGCACCGTTTTCCTCCATTCCCACCTTTGCACCCATTGCCCCCTTTCACTCCATCATCATCACCACCACCACCACCACCCCAACCTCTGCCACCACCAGACACCACACCGCCACCACCACCACCACCCCAACCTCTGCCACCACCAGACACCACACCGCCACCACCACCACCACCACCACCCCAACCTCTACCACCACCAGACACCACACCGCCACCACCACCACCCCAACCTCTGCCACCACCAGACACCACACCGCCACCACCACCACCACCACTAAGTCGACCACCACTCGCGGTGTTGGGTATCTTAACTCTAACAGGAGGCCTTGCAGTCATCTTTGCTATTGTTCACTACTACCGGCCTCGTAGCGAGGAGGAGAATCCGGAGAGGTTATCTTAGCCAGAGAAGTTAAACGGAAGGGTACCAGAGCCTTACGAATTGAGCGATGTGCTGCGAGGCCTTAATCTAATCGGGTTGCAGACCTGCCGGAGCCGATCAAGAGTCCTGCTCCTGCGTTAAGGGTGTCAGTGTATAAGTAGTGAAAGGTAATTTCTTTTTCTTTCTTTAAATATATGTTTGGTTTGGATTAAAGATTTATCAAAATGGGATCGGATTGTGTAGTATACAATTTAGAGATTCTGATTTAGGCTGTGTTTTGCGTTCTATTTTGGTGTGTGTGAACTTACTTTTTCCCATCTGTTTGGATTTTGTTTTTCCAGGTTTTGGTGTGGTCACAATTTATTTATTTATTTATTTATTTCAGATTTTTCTTATTTTAATTTAATTCCGAATTTATAAAAAAATTTTAAAAAAAATTCTACAAAACGGCGTCATTTCATGAGTTCTAACGGCAGACACTAACCAGAAAAGATATTGCAAGTTTAATCCCAGAAATACACTTTTTATAATAAGTATATCCCAAGAAATATATTAAGTATCATCTAAAATTTGAATTTTATTGCATTATTATTATTGTTATTATATTGCATTATTATATATATATATATATATATATATGTATATTATGTGCATGGCTCTAATGCAATATGTAGGATTATTATTGATATATAACTAAATTATACCACATAATAAAATGGAAAAAGTTAATAATTTTGTTTTTATTGTTTGTTTAAATTGAATGATATGAGAAAGAAATTATATTATTATATACCATTGTTAATGCTCATTTTGGAAGAAGCCCAACAATATGGGCAGAAAAAAGTTGTAAATTGAGAGAGAAACTGCTAAGCTCGAGTGGTAGGAATAATGAATGACAGGCCCATAAAATAAGTAAATGGACTTTGGGGAAAGTAAATGGGCCTAAAGGAGCTCAGAGAAAGAAATAGTAAACTTATGAGCATTATGTGGTGTAGAAAAGTAAGAATGGACCACAGCAAGCCCGAAGTAATGAAGTAAGAAAGTAAGGAGTTGATGAATAGCCCATAAGCCCCAAAAATGAAGGATATAGTAATTGGGTCAGGAAAGCTCAAGAGAGTTAACAAAAGCCCATGAGAATATAGAATTAGAAAATGAGCCGAAGATGCCCAAGGAAAGCAAATGGATCAAGAATACCCAAAGAAAAAGAAATGGGCCAAAGGAGCCCACAAGCAGTTTAATGGGTCAAGAAAGCCCAAAGTAACATAAGTAAATCTAATGACCATACTGCGATTTCCATTGAACAAAACAAGGGGGTTAAACTATGAAAGCCTAGCAGCTCTTCAGTACTTTGTTTTGTTTGAGTACCCTGTTGGCAACAATGTAAGATTTATCATTTCTATGCATATTGGCTACTGTTGCTGACATAATTTGGTTTATCAAACTTTAATAGTTTTGTTGTACATCTATTTGTCTTAGATGAGGTTAGTTTCACACTTCTAGAATAAGAAAACAGCATAAGGCATAAAAGTTACTTATTCTTATTTTGTAGCATGAAACTCAGTTACTCTTAGTTTGGTTATCTTGGCGACCATCATGGGGATAAGGGGAACTTGTACTTTCTTTACTTCGTTTTTATTTATCTACTCTTGTTGTTTTCTCAGCGAAGGAAAATCTGTAATTGCTAGCAAAAGGGCTAATCTGACTAGTGTGCAGGTAATACTTCTTCAGTCCTTTCCTTGGTAGTTTTGGTTGTTCTTAGTAGCAAAGTATAGAGAATATGGACAATGTTGATGCTTTTATGAGTTTGGAGTTTAACATTCATTCTTATTTCTTATTTGAAGCGTGTGAATAATATGGAAAAGAGCAAAGGCAAACTAAGAGAATGTTTGGGAGAGTAGTTTGAGTTATATTGTTTGAGCGTTTTTGATATACGTGTGGGTAAAAAAAATGTATGAATATGTGCGTAATGTTATTTAAAATGTGTTGAAGTGTGTTAAAACTATGCTGCCAAATGGGCCCTAATTAGTTCTAGTAAGAGCAACCACGTCAGCTCATTTATAATCTTCTAAAATAGAAAAAGTACCAATTTTACACATTCTAACTCAAAAAAGAGTCCAAATCTTCTATCCCACTTTTCCTGTTCCACTCTATACTTCACTAATAAAAACTTGCCACATGTTCACCTAATTTATTAAATACTACTATTAATTAATAACGGTAGCATTAATAAGTCAATAATAGTAGTATTTAATTAATTAGGTGAATACATGGTAAGTTTTTATTGGTAGAGTGTAGAGTAAAGCAGGAAAAGTGAAACAGAAGATTTGGACTCCTCAAAAAACACCCACATCAGTTTTTGTAAAAATGTGCAAATATGCACCATGACCGTGTATATGAACAATAACCATGCATATATGCACGGTTACTGTTCACAGTGTAAATGACTATTTTATTCTTTTTTTCTCTCTCCTCTCTTTACCTTTAAGTCAATACTTTTTTTATTTTTTTTCTCTGTCCTCTCTCTATCTTTGACTTACCTCACGGTGTAAAGAAATGTGTATAATATTTTATTTGATTATTTTACACTATTCACCATGTAAAAAAATGAATATTTTATTTGAATAAATGTGTATAATAAAGACAAATTAATATAAGTGTTTTATAAAAATAAGTGTGTAAATTAAAAAAAATATGTTTTAAATTTGTAAAATGAAAAAAAAAATTCACATCTTTAAGGCTCTTTAAATAAAGTAAATTTGTCAACAGAGCTGGAGTTATACTTTGAGAACTATTTTTAACAGTTTTTGACTGGCTTTTTCAGCAAGTACAAATGTCAGAATAAAAGCACTTGCCGATGTCAGCAATGTTCAGGGAAACTCTTCAAGGAAGGCAGCACCGGTTGGCCTCAAGCTTACGTGAGGATCTTTTCATTTTGAAAAAATTACCTTCTAATTTTCTATTATTGCTCCTTCCTTTTTTGGGGAGAAGAGGGGGAGGAAGAGTACCCATTTTTTTTTTTTTTTTTGAAAAAAAAAAATCCAAAGAATTGGGAACAGAATGCTATTATAGGTACATGATTTATTGGATTGCAGGAAAAGTAGAGTTCTAAAGCTACATGATTTATTGCATTGCAGGAAAAGTAAAAGTGAAAGAACATTTTTGCAACGGTATGTACTCTAAACCTAGATTAGCAGGCTTATAATCATTCATTTTCATCTACAGCATGTCAAAATGATATGTTCGTAGTTCAGGATTTATATATCATAGCAGTCTTGATTATGAAAATGGTTTAGTAAAAGTAAATATTTGTACTATTCTTTAGTATGTTTTCATGGGTCTTTCTGTATCTTCTTTCGTCTTTTATTTTTTTGTTTTTTTTTTTTGTAGTTTCTCCATGCTAGTAAATTTTTTTGATCATGTACAACATTTGTTTTGTTTCTTTCTAGGGTTTCTATGGGTCCAGGTGGAAGGACTATAAATGTATCATCAAGGAAATTAATCCTTTACGGTATAGAAACCAAAACCGATTGAAATAATTTTGTACTGATTCTTAGCTTCCTTTACAGTTTCATTGCATTGATCTTCTGCTTTTTTGTCTCTTTTTATAATATATTTATTAGAAACGTATGAAACATTCTAATCGATGATGCTGACTCATTTATTCTAATGGTATTTGTAATTAATAAATGTTGCTAAAAAGTATCAAGATTTGTTGCTAGTATACCATTTCAATGAATGAAGAATGGAATAGGCCAATGAGCTCTAGCTCAAATGGAATTTCTACTTCACACAAGGATGGCCAAGTATGAGGGTGCAGATTCAAAGCCCATTGGTGCATGTGTAATGTACTAATAAAAAATGATGAACAAAATATCCGATTAAAAAACTTGCTTAATTACTGCTTCATTTCTAAATGGTGAAAAAATGGTTTTAAAAGTGCATCAGGTCCCCCTCTTAAGAAATTGCAAGTATCTTGAAATGATAAACTTAGAGAAGGTAATTGATATATGAAACTAACATTGGAGCATATCTGATTTTTAGTTAATTCTTCTATTACTAGCGGGCGCTCACACACACACACATTAAATAATGAGAAGTGACGATCTTGAAACAAGAGGGTAGAAAGAATCTCTTACAATAAAAAAATTTCATATCATAATTGGGAAGGGCAAAGTAAAAGAATGATTTCTCTTAATCTTTGGAATTTCCAGGTAATGGGTTTGGACTTAGTTTCCAAAATCTATTATTTGTAAGGATGCCCATGAAATTAAAGTTAATATGATAGCTTGATAAAGTCAGTTGTTTTTCTGTTTCTAACACAACTTGTTGACTTATTTAAGAATAACGTTTCTAAGTTTACAAAAAACTCCTTTTCCTGCCTTAGTTATAAGCATTGCTGAGTATATATTAGTAAATAACCCTAAGGGATAGCACAATCAAGTAGTGACCATGCCTTATAAAGAGCAGAGGTCACTAGTGCAAATCTCTCCTCCCTTCACTTGGGGCCAAAACTTACATATTAAGAAAAATATTTATCTCTCCTCCCTTCACTTTTTTTTTTTTTTTTTGAATTCTTTTATTTTTTTCCTGCAAGAGATGCTGATTTTTTTTTTGGTTCTAATTAAGGGCAAAATGCAGGAAAATGTAAGTCAAGGTGTTGGTGATGTACACACTTCCAAGAGAGGTGATTTGTTATCCTTTTTACTATTGTTATTTCTATGATTCGTATTACAATAGGTAGTTACTTGGTTTAAAAAATATTAAGTTTTAAACATTAGAAGGCCTCTTCAGATTCTTTCAGGAACAAAACCATGGGCCAAAGCCGTGATTCTGTTGTTACTGACAGGTATTTGTAACCCTGGTTTTTCTTTTCCCCCCTTTATATTGTTAGAATAAGCGCTCTCATTTGGAGGCTCTTTGCTGATGAGTGTTTTAAACTTGTATGTGGCTCATGTCTTATATTTGTGGACATTCTCTTCATGACACTTTCTCTTATTTATCAGAAGGACTATAAGAACTTCTCTTATATCAAATAGGTATCCTTCAAATATTCTATGCTCTATGTGACATGAATAAAAAACTCTTGTATTTGCCGTTGACACAATTTTTATTATCACTCTCTGCTTGAAGGAAGTCTTTACCGGTGCTAAAGAGGGTGGCCCAGGCACAGACAAATATCCAAAAGGTAATTGTGATTCTCCTCCTCCTCCTCCTCCTCTCTCTCTCTCTCTCTCTCTCTCTCTCTTTTCTTTTCCTATTTTAAATAAAGATCTGGATTGCAGAGTTTTCTTCTGCTTTTCCTAATTATTTGTTTCTTTCTCCAGTTCTAGGTTCTTGTTGCTAAATATTTTTTCCTTTTCTTTTTTATATTGAATCTATTTCGCTTGCAGGAAAATGCTGAAAGTTCTGACAAGGGCAAGGAAAGAAGTGGATATCCAGGTTAGCTATGGCAAAGAGCTATACTGATCAGAATGTGTTGTTGCTTTGGTTAATCCTTTAGTTGGCCAGAACCTGTAGACATGATGCAGTCTACTGTGCATCATATGTATATCTTCCCTTAAATTAATTACAATGTTAAATTTTAGAAAATTGTTCATAAATAGGCAAGCTGTAATCATTTTATGCATTTATGCTCAACTAAATCTGAATTGATTTTTCTTCTTTCTTGTTTTGTCGTTAATAATTTTATTGCTGGGTTCAGTTCCTAAAGCTGGCAAGAAAGTAGCATCCCGGATAAACAATAGGAGCCATCTTTGGCAGAATCGAATGAGTGATGGCTTCCTAATAATGTGAGTAACAATGATACATACAAGCATTATTATCTCACAGCCTGTTTAGATGTGCTTGAAAATCTTTTCAATAATCTTGCTAGTTGTTCATTCAATTCTGCTTCTGCATAAATGAAATGGCAGTATACTTGCCCTTAGTGTTCTATTCTGGCTTGCACATGGCATGGGAGTGTATTTATATGTTAATACTGCTAATTAAAGCATTTAAATCTACTGCAATTATATATTTGACCTTACACAAGCAGAAAATGTGATTCTAGCTTGACTTTGGATTCCCCAGTCATACTCTTTAGCTAAAACTATTCTGCATAGCGTTAAAATATTCATAGAGCATGTTTAAACCGTGAATATTTCACCTTATATGACTGCTGTTCTCTTTCTTTGCCTATACTGATGGACGTGTGCTCAGAATCATTTTTTTTTCTTTTTCTTGTAGATGCCACATGACTTTTAGAAACTTGTGTCTTTCCAAATTTTTAGAGAAAAGGAAATGTCAGGCTGTTATGTAGAGTTTGGATTCTGTTTTTCTTTTACTTTCTCAGAAACAGGAACACAGAAACTTTACATGCCTTTTCAACTTTAATAATCTCATTTTACTACTTTGTACTTGCAGTTGTAAGCAAATATATTTAATATCACCTTTTCTTTTTCAGTTTCCATGGATGGTTAATTGGATAAGGTTGAGATTTCTACATACTAATTTAATTTGCATGTATGATGCCAGGGGCAAATCTAATGTAGAGGCTCGCGCATTGACAAGAAAATCTGTGAGGGTATGTGACATTTTTTTTTACATAGTTTAATTCTTTTTTTAAATTTTTATAAATTTTAATGATGCTCGATGTTGTTTTGATATTGGGCTTACATTAACTTCATCAATAATTACCAGAGAATCCAATAGTATCAAAATTAATCAGTTTATCAATTCTAGATGTGTCAATATGTTTTATTAGTATCAGCAATTTGATTCCCTTCTAATATTATTAACGATACAGACAAATGTGAAGACCACACTCCAGGCTACCCTTGCTCAAAGGACTTTAAAATCCAAGAACATATTAAATATTAACAAGTCAACATCTGTTGCTGTAATCTCCTCTAAGAACAGGGAGGAAGCAGTGACATCTTCTATTTCTGAGAATGCTGAAGTTGTGGTACCACATGAAGCTACTCAAGGACAGCTTCCATCTGATGGTGCTGCAGTTGTGGTTCCACATGAAGCTACTCAAGGACAGCTTCCATCTGATGACAATGGGAACCCAAGTACTGTATCGGATGTCATTCCCAGCAAATCAAAAAGGAGGTGATCTTATACATCTTTATTGATGGCAGGATCAAAGGTTGATGCATACTATATTATATTTTAATGTAATGTATTTACCCTTTTTTTGCAAATTTCAATTACAATTGTCTTATCTTGCAGTTACTGGAGGGATGTGGTGAAGTTATGAAGCTGGAAAAGCTACCAAGTATTGATGACAATTGCCATCAACTAGAAGTTGCTGAATATGTTGATGAGATCTATCAGTACTATTGGGTTACAGAGGTGATGTATAATGTCTTCCTATCTATTGCTTTATTCTTCTACCAATTTATTTTATTTTATTTTTATTTATTCTGGTCAGGATAGTACGGTTAACAAACTTTTTACATTATATTTCTCAAGTGTTGTAATGCAATAGCTTGGGAACTGATAAAGTAGAAAGAGAAATGAAATCAAAGGAATGGGATCGCAATCTACCAGGGATCTGTGGGTATCTACAGAAAATCCTTTTTTTTTTTTTTTTTTTAAGTATGCCGGTGGCATATATTCTCAGTTTTAGTTTTTAGTTATCTGTATCTTATGACAAGACAGTTTGATAAGAGATTACTTGATTTATCACTCATACTTTTAAAGTTACGAAGAGAACAGATGGTAACTGGTACTCCCTCTGTCGCATTTTGTTTTGCCCACCTTAGAAATTCCAACTATTTCAGGAGACAGCTTTTAAAACATTTTCTCTAAAATTAAAAGGTTTATCAATTTTCTAAATAATCCTTATTATAAACTTAAATAAGCAAATGGAAAAGAAGTATGACAAATGGAAAAGGAGTATGACTTTTCAAACAATTTCTTTTTCTAGATCTTATCAAGAGAAGCTTTACACTTTCATGGTTGCCTCAAACAGGAGTAATGAGTTTGACTGACATGACATTATTCACTTTGTTTATGTTTAGTTAATGATTGATAAGTTGTATTTTCTGTCAAGACATATGGGACCTGAAATCTTAGCTCTGTGTTATTGTCTGAGTTTGGCATTCTAGCACTACTGTCCAAACTGGTTCAACTTGGGGCCTATATACTAAATTGGCTTTGACTGCAGGCACAGAATCCACCAATGGAAAATTACATGTCAATTCAGACAGACATTACAGCTCATACGCGGGGCATATTGATCAATTGGTTAATTGAGGTACATATCTTTTCTTCCAAAGCATTCTGATTACATGTTTTTTCTTTTTGCTCTCTCTTTTTGCTTTTCCCATAGTGGTTATCAATGCAGTCTGATGATTTGCCCAATTCTTCACTGAAATTTTTATTACTCTTGTTACAGGTACACTTCAAATTTGATTTGATGCAAGAAACTCTATATCTCATGGTGACATTGTTAGACAGATATCTCTCACAAGCTTCAGTAAAGAAGAATGAAATGCAGTTGGTTGGTCTTACTGTACTCTTGCTAGCATCAAAATATGAAGACTTTTGGCATCCAAGGGTAAGTGTTAATGAGTACAAATCACGTGCTTCTCATCACAACTTGTTTTAATGTCATGAGTTTTTCCAATTTACATGCTTACCTGATTTGTGTGCTCCTTTCAATACAGGTCAAGGATTTAATCAGCATCTCAGCCGAGTCGTACACAAGAGATCAAATGCTTGCAATGGTATGCTAGTGTCCACTCATGAGCATTCTTTTACAAGCTCTTTTTCCTCTTTTCTTTAGATTGTGGAGTATACAACGATGATGAATATGTTTACAAAGTTCATATGTCCAAATGATCCTGCTTTTCTGGGAATATATATAAAACGTTGCTGGTTTTTTACTTTTTGTATACAAACCATTGATGTGGATGATTTGTCAAAAAGCCAATTATAGTTGCACTTTTTATTGATTCTAACTAAGCAGCTTGACTTTGCTCTCCAGGAGAGGCTCATTCTTAAGCAATTGAAGTTTCGGCTTAATGTGGCTACTCCTTATGTGTTCATGTTAAGGTTCCTTAAGGCTGCTCAGGCAGACTCAAAGGTATTTTAGTACCATTTAAAAGCCCCCTCTACTAATTGTAGTTAGTAAATGCTCAGATTTTGTTTAATCTGTGGACTAGATATGATTGCAATCCTCAGTTTGTTTGCTATGATTGTTTGTAACTCCTTGTGGAAATTGCTCACAGCTTGAACACCTGGCATTCTACCTCATTGAGCTCTGCTTAGTTGAACATGAATCTCTTAAGTTTAAGCCCTCACTGCTGTGTGCATCAGCTCTCTATGTTGCTAGGTGTACCCTGCACATGACTCCAGCTTGGACCCCTCTGCTTTGCAAACATGCACGCTATGAAGAGTCCCAACTCAGGTACTTTTTAAGATCCAGCACCTTCTTCACTTTTGACTCCTTAGAATCTCAATTATGTTTATTTGATTGCTGCAGGGATTGCGCACAGATGGTCATAAGATCCCATAAAGCTGCTGGAAAAGGACAGTTGAGAGTCTCATATGAGAAGTACATGAGGCCTGATCTCAGTGGTGCTGCAGCAATAAAACCTTTAGATAGGCTTCCTCTTTGATTTGACTTGTGTGGATAGCTTCTCTCTGTAATTAGATCAGCAAAACCTAATGATACTGGAAAATATGCAGGTGAGATTTTCAGCTCAATTTGAATCTTTTGCATGACATACCGCTTTTTATCACTTCAGCATATCTCAAAAAGCGTTTTTGTTCTCAAAGTTATGCAGGAAGATCTACTTAATTTCATCCTTGAAGTATTATCTCATAGCGTTTTTACAAAATTGAGGAAATAGACCTCCGCTGGTTTTTAATCTTGGACATTCTCCAAATTATTTCTTGGAAGCGCCTTGATTTGCCAGCTGCTGCTGCCCATGTATTGTGGTTGATATTTCTATTTTGTGTTCATGGTAAAATTGGTGTTGATTTTCTTTACAGTTCACATATCAAGATACTTGTTGTAAGTTTGCATTTTGTGCTCTAGCCAAGTTACTTGTAACTTTGCATGTTGTACTCTAGCATTATCACCATTGCTAATCAATGATACGTTATGCATTTCCATTCCTTTTAGTGCTGCCATTTTTTTTAATGAATTCCTTTTAAAAGTTTTGCGTATGCAATATTTTTACAAAAATTCATATATGGTAAGTTGTTATTGGTTCTAATTTGAATTCACCACTTAAATTATTTTTTTCTTACTCGTAATAACCAGTACTAACTTACCACTTAAAATTTGTTATGAAAATGTTATGGACGTAACACTTTTTAAAGGAACTGTGTTTAAGATGAAATTTTAGTGCAAAACGTGATAAGACTAAAATTGTGTTTTCAATTGTACATTAAGTCCCGATAACTTTTGACTAAACAAATATATATATATATATATATATTTGTAAAATTTTGTTTTTAAAACACGATTTCACCGTTAGAAATGGTGTTTTTAAAACATGATTTTGTGAATAGGATACTCTCCCAAATAATTTATTTACAACAATAACTTTATTAATTGTTAATAAACTAATGTTACTTTTGCCAAGAAACCCCAATGTATAGGCTACAGGATAAAATACTAATAAAAAATAACGGTTGAGAAGTAATGGGTTTGAGACTTGTCATTTAAACTATGAGAGCAAAAATAGTCTTCAAGGGAAAATTATTGAATAATTTGAAAGTATAATAAATGCGTACTCTTACATGAATTGTGAGTTTTACCATGAATTTAATTAGTAGGATCTACAATTATATAAGAGAAAGATTATGTATTTATGATACTCTAAAAGTATTCAATAATTATCTATTTTCAAGTGCTCTTAGATTTTCAAAAAAAAAAAAAAAAAAAGAAGAAGAAAAAAGTGCTCTTAAATTAGTTTATTTATTGATTTAGTTATTTATTAAAATATCTAAAAATGTTATAAAAAAAAACTCATTATAAATTACATAAATTAAATTAATGCCCTTGAATCTCAATTTTACTAATGAAATATTTTATTTTTAATACAATATTTTTACCTAAATTATTAATGAAATGACACTTCCCTTCGCCGAGAGTTGAATGAACGATACTCCTTACTTAAACTTTGTGAGCATAATTGGCATGTTAAATTGTTAATATCAAATTCCACTCAATTCTAACACAAACCAAACAAAACCTAAAGCAAATTATCCATTTTATTTTATTTTATTTTATATAAAAAATACTTGTCAAGTTTTTCATTTTATTCTTTTTTTTTTATTTTATTTTTCATTTCTTGTAAAAAATTATAGAATACAAACCTTCATATAAAGCTTAAAAACTGTAATAAAGAGGGGTATAAATGGTATTTATCGTGATTATATATCAATTTCAATAGCACCAGCCTCAGCTTCAGTTTGGAAATGGCAGGAGGGTTGGAAGTTGGAGCAGTCTCATTCAATCGAGATGGATACGTACATGCGCTCTAATTTTAGTATTAGTAAATTCTTAGCTATTCATGTCAAATAATGATCTAGGTTGCACAGACACTTTATTTGGGGTGTTGTACCTGTGTCGTAACAGTATTCTATCTTCCAAATCATGTTATAATTTTTCAAAACTTGCTAATGTTGCCGTATTATGTTAGAATTTGATTAACTTATTATTTTGCAAATTTGCATGTGCTCAAATTTTAGTATCAGTAAATTCTTGACTAGTCATGTAATATGATGATAATTGTGCAGGGGGTGTGTGTTCAAAACATACATGGTTTTATCTTTCACTTTCTAGAACGTCCCAAATTATGCCATCAGACATGAGCCAAACTGTTGTTGTACAAGTTTCATTTACTGCCTGACTTTCTCTTAGTTTTATCACTTTTATGTGACCATTGCTCAATCATGAACCACCATGCCACCCCTTTTAGCTGGCATGCCTTCATGGCTGGGCAACAATGGCTTTATTGATCCTTTTAGTGTTGAATTCTGTACCATCCTATTGTAGTTTCTACTTTGAAAGTGGTGATATTGTAGGGAAATTCTGTTATAAACTGTAATTGTAGAATTGAATTTTATACCTCCTTTTGATGGATTGATGTGCTGTGTCCCTTGGCTCCACCCAAAAAATCTATTAATATTTCTTCTATTATATTATATAATACAATAAATGCATTTAAAATTATATAAATAAATAGTTAAATAATAAGATGGTTTTTTAAACCAAAACCAAAACCAAAACCCTCATGATATAACATTTTTTATAATTACAATTTCAAAATGATTTTTTTTGTGTAAATAAACCCCTAATAGATAAATAATATAATGAATATGTTATTTTATTTCGAATTTTTTTTGCATTCAAACATTGCTTAATATACACACGAATTAATTGTTATTTTGCAAATTGATCTCAAATACTATGTGTGTGTGTGTGTTTGCTTTCACATGTGTAAATGTGATGTCAAATGTAATTTTTGCCCCACCCCCCCCCCCCCAAGTCAGATCTTGGCTTTGCTACTGCTTGCAACGAATGTGTCTAGGACGCATAAACCTCCTTCAACCAAAATATGGTGGAATATTATGTCTGCCCCTAAATTTGTCGGTGATGGAGTTAAAATTGCACATGTGTGAATGTGATGTCAAATGTAAATTTTGCCCCCCCTCAAGTCAGATTCTGGCTCCGCTACTGCTTGCAATGAATGCCTCTAGGACACAGAAAGCTACTTCAACCAAAATATGGTGGACTATTATGTCTGCCCTTAAATTTGTCGATGATGGAGTTAAAATTGCATAAGCTCATTTATGCTATAATGGTAGTATGCTCATTGTGCTATACTCGTATGGCACTACTATTTCTTATACAACATTCATATGCTTCTCAATTCTAACATAACAAAACTAAATTGTACATCTTTTACTAAATAAATTAAAGAGTAACGTTAGAATAAGTTCCTTTTAGTTTCTTCCTCTTGCAATTTTAATTTTAACAGTGATCAATAAATTTGAGTTATAGATGTGTAAAATATAAAAGTAGAAAATATTTGGAGCTAGGTTGTCTTTGTTGCTAAGTTTTAAGTTGTTTTTCAATATATATAGTTAATTGAGATTCAAAATATAATATTCATTATGGTACTTAAAGAAATAACTAAACGTGGGAGATTTAATTAAAAAATAATGATATTACTTGAAAGAATAAGAAAGAGATAGATGATGTGGCTACTCTAACAAATAATGCTTGATTCTAACAAATACACATTGGCTTTGCTCTCCAGGAAAGTCATATTCTTAAGCAATTGAAGTTTCGTCTTAATGTGGCTACTCCTTGTGTTTATTATGTTAAGGTTAATTTCTTAAGGCTTCTCAGTCAGACTCAAAGGTATTTAGTAGCTTTTAAAAGTCTGCTCTACTAATTGTTAGTTAGAAAATAAAGAATGTGTGTTTAGTCTGGTGTCTGGACTAGATATGCTTGCAATTCTAAATTTTTCTGATTGTTTGTATCTCCTTGTGGAAATTTCTCCCAGCTTGAACACCTGACATTCTACCTCATCAAACTCTGCTTAGTTGAATATGAAGCTCTAACGTTTAAGCCCTCATTACTATGTGCATCATCTCCCTATGTTGCAGAATGCACCCTGCACATGACTCCAGCTTGGACCCTCTGCTTGCAAACAAGCATGCTATGAAGAGTCCCATTGCACCCTGCATCCTCTCTATTGTTACATTGTTTTCTTCTTCAGCAACCAAAAACACTTAACACATTCAAAAAGCTAAAGCAAACTTTATGCTTTGGTGGAGCCGCTGACTCACAAAGCATTTCTATGACTTCGATTACCCAGAAATAAAATAATAGTTGAGAGAGAGGTGAGAGAGTTTTAGGGTGTGTTTGTTTGGAGGTGAAATAAGGTGGATAGTAAACTTGGAGAGAAAATGAGAAAGAAAACTTTTTTAAGTGTGTTTCGTTAAGCAGAGAGGAAAGAAAATAAATAATGAGACTCAGGTATTTTTTCTCCGAGCCCATCAAAAAATTTTCGTCCCAAAATGAAGAGAAAACTGAAGAGAAAAATTGTGCATCATTTTTGGACAAAAATGCCTATGCAATAAATTCATGGCGTTACTTTTTTTTACTACACCTTTTTTATTTTTTAATAAATTTAGGTGATTAGTTTTTTTTGGTTATTTATCACTTGTTTGGTTTTAATTGGGCATCATTTTTTAATAAGGGTACACGCGTAAATTTATACAATTTCACTTTTTCCATCTCTCTATTTTTTCACTCCCGACCAAACAAAAAAGAAAGAAATTAAAACATTTTCTATCCTCTCATTTTTCTACCATTTCAATCAAACGGATCATAAATCTGAGAATAGATGAAAAGAAAGAATATATAGGAGCCCTGACCTAGCACAAAACGACAGCAAAGACTAGAATTACCACAGTAACTATTATTTAACAATATAAACACATAACACACAATCTCAGACAAAGTTGTCCCCAACGCCTTGAAGCTCGAGGCTAGGATTTGCAACGTTGTTGTTTTGTCTACACTTCTTCCAAGCCATATAGAAAGTGAGAACAGCAATTCCGAAGCCAACTATAGCTGTAAGAACTTTGATCCAAACATAAATCTCTACCCTGTTACAGAAGAGGAAAGGTGGTATCAAATAAAATAAATAAAAATAAAAGCTACAAACCCTGTCTGAGGAGGAGGAAGAGAAAGGGAATGAGAAGGAAAGGATTGCGCAAGTTTTTTCATGAGGGGTGAGGGGTGACAGAACAGCCTTCGAGTTTTGCTAGCTTTTAACTCAAGAGGTGATAGAATGCTCTTCTCAATGCTCATAAAAAAAAAAAAAAAAGAATGCTCTTCTCAATAACCTTTTTTTATATTGTAGGAGAAGGGACTGGACTGGACCGTTGCAATTAGCAAGGTAATGCACCTAATGCATTTATTTTTTGAATAGTTGATATTCATACTTGCACCAAATAACTTTTAATTTCAACCGTTAATTAAAAAAACTTAAAAAAAAAAAAAAAAACTTTATGACAAGTAATAAGTCAAAGTTGAAAAGTCATGAATGAAAAAAATTTGTGAGATGTGGTCTATGTCGTAATTTATGTGCCCTTGCTGCCAGCCAAATGTTCTAAACAGTAGAATAAGGATAATATTGAAAGCAATAACTTAAAATATTAATATGAATATATTAATTTTAAATACATAAATTTATTACTCAAAATAATTTGAAAGTTTTATACCACCTCATTATCTTGATTTCTTTTAGAAAAATTATGTAAAATTCAACTTTTTTTTTCCTATTCTTCTAATTACTTAATGTTCAAAATACCAAAATGGATTTTGATGGGTCTGACAAGACTTCTTTCCTTGGACAATCTCATGAAATACCTTCATCCACCTCGACATGACATGGATGAGAGCAGACAAGTCATTAATAAGAGGATTCAATATCTTGAATAGTTACCAGCTAGCTGTCAGATCGTTGGAGCATCATCAAGACTTGCACTAATAAGCCCTAAGGCGTTACAAAAAAGTATTAAAACCACAATCAAGGCCCCAATGGCTAGAAATCACAAAATTATATATACACACTCATTAGAAGCACAGAAGGTACAGAATTTTCACCCAAAAAAAATACTTTTACATAGATACCTCTGATATTTAGAACTTTCTTATTTCTTTCAAAATATTTCTATATATTGACTTTGGCATCGGAGACGTTGTGACAGGTACCACACCAGTGACCATCTTAGGAGCCTTTGTTCTATGTTTGCAGGACAATCTCATGAAATACCTTCATCCACCTCGACATGATATGGATGAGAGCAGACAAGTTATTAATAAGAGGATTCAATACCTTGAATAGTTACTAGCTAGCTATCAGATCGTTGGAGCATCATCAAGACTTGCACTAATAAGCCTTAAGGCGTTACAAAAAAGTATTAAAACCACAATCAAGGCCCCAATGGCTAGAAATCACAAAAATATATATACACACTCATTAGAATCACAGAAGGTACAGAATTTTCACCCAAAAAAAATACTTTTACATAGATACCTCTGATATTTAGAACTTTCTTATTTCTTTCAAAATATTTCTATATATTGACTTTGGTATCGGAGACGTTGTGGCAGGTACCACACCAGTGACCACCTTAGGAGCCTTTGTTCTATGTTTGCAAGAGTAGTGATGAGGGTTCAGCGCCATCTGGACGAACCAACTTGACTGACGATTGATACATCATCAGATTTATTCAAGATGAGGATTTTGGTGACATTGGACTATAAACATTAAGGGGATAACATAATTTGTAGATGGCGTGTTCAAGCCCCTAAGAAAGTTCTTTTTTAATTCTGAATTAAATTTGAAGAGATCAACGGAGTTTGCAATGCAAGTACTTCCTTCAGTTTATTTTAACAAATTATGAAGTATATAGTTTAAAAGCATTATCTCTTGAATACAACAACAACAACAACAACAACAAAAAAAGAAAAAAGAAAAAAAAAAGAAAAAAGAAGAAGAAGAAGTAGTATTTATCTCTTGATAGGAGGGCGAGGTTACACTTATCTTTTGGAAGCAAACTAATATAATGTTTTAGAGACAAACTCATCTAAAGTTTCCGTTAGGTGCAAAATAAACTAAATTACTCCTATTTTAAAGGAATTTTAGGGGAGGTACATTGTAGGCTAAAAGGATTGTACACTTTCTCCAAAATTGGCAAAAATTATCTACAATTGTACTAAATGTATTTAGCTTACATTCCACTATTCATGTAAACTTATTATTGTCTGGAATGGAAATCCCGTTTCTCCTATCAAAAGATAAGGAAATCCAATATCAAGAGCATTCACAGTATGTTGGGTTATAAGGAGAGAGAAAGAGGAAAGGAAATGGAGGAGGGAAGAGAAGAGAGAGCTAAGGGAAATAAGCTTACTTATCATCATGATTGGAAATTACAATTACAATTATATTGGTATAATTATAAATTCATCATGATTGTGTAATGGACAAGTCCTCCCAATTTTTTTATTACAAATGGAGAAAGCTCATTTCAAAGTTAAAATTTTATTTCATCATCTAACAAACATGTATAGTCACTAGGGATATAGACTAGTGACTATACTCGAAAACTCTATCAACTGAAACTTATAAATTATATCTATTCTACAGAGATTTTGTTTCCTCTCCTTGAAAAAACAATACTTTGTTCCTTGCGAGTAGAATCAAGAATGGCGCCTGCTCGTCAAATTTTGCATTAATATTCAAATAAAATTGTTATCACTAAGAAATCATATAATAGTTTATTGTATGAAAAAATAAGAATATAAATAAACAGTTATTATTTTATTTACATCTTATGGGCTATCAAATTTGAGTCCTGGGCTACCTATTCGTCGTGTCATTGATACTTGATACCGAAGTTTTCGTGGTTTCTCTTTTACCTAGCCAAGTCGGTGGAATGGGAACATGTTTATGGATCACGTGGGTCGTTGGGAAGTCGTGCCCTTTTTTTCTTGCTCGAAAACTCACCTGTTTTCTCTACGCGGTAACTGTCAACGACTCAACAGCCAGGTTGCGTGGGGCACAGAATTACTATCGGGATTTGTGGCAAGACAAAGATTTATTTTTCCAAGTATGGCCTAAGAATCTAAGCAACCATTAAAATTTGAACTCATTCATTAAATGGTACGGTTGATATGTATCTTAGGGTCCGTTTAGATTGGGTTGAAAATTAAAATTGAAAACTGAAAATTATTATAGTAAAATAATTTTTTAATGTGTAAATAATATTGTGAGTCCTATTTTTAATAAAAAAATTGTTAAAAAGTGAAATTTGTAGGTCCGTAAACAGTGCACTGTATATACTGTGCACAAAAAAGTCAAATATTTCGGCTCAAAAAAATAATAAAAAAAAAAAAATTGGGAAAAGCACAACGTGCGTTTGGGAAGCGCAAAATGCGCTTCCCAAACGCCCTCTTAATAGCACACTTAAATTATTTATTTTTAAAAATATTTTTTTAAATATTAAAAAAAATGTCAATAATTTTTTAATTTTTGAGAAAATATTTTTAAAATTGATTAATAATTATATACCCTTAGGGCATACATTAACAAAATCCTTCATTAAATTAGTCTTTCATTGAAGTTTGCTAATGGTAAACAAGTTAGGTAATTCGTTAAAATAACTAATATTTCCTACATCCAAATTAACTACACTTATCTATCTTGTTAGTTAAGCCTGTGAAAAGACTATATCAAAGCTTCCGCGGGTGCTTAAATAAATGTGTTATAAATACAATGAATTTCATTGTTGTTGAGAAGACATATTAGAATAGAAGTTAATTTCAAAAAGTTAGATCCCTTTGGATTTTTAAAATAATTCTGAAATTATTAAAAAATATTTTCTTTTGCTTTTCAATCTAATTGCAGACAGTTTATCGTCTGAGTGTTTGGAGTTGGATAAATATGTTAATTGTCTTCTTCTAGTTTTATTTCATTTCTAATTTCAGAAAATTTTAATAATGAAATATATAAGTAGAATTTCGGACTTATCGTTAGATGGAATATTGAAGCTAATTGGACAGTTAAACAGAAAATTCTGCGTCCAAAAACGTTGGAAAACAAAATAAATATAAATAAAGTAAATAGAACATACAGATAGCATGCCCATGCATATGATATGAGCACCATCCAATTGTCAATAATAAGGATATTTGAGGTGATTGCATCTTCACATACCCATTTTGAAAAAGAATGAATAAATCAAAGGACTAGAAATAAGTACTCATAGAGTTCATGTTTTTTAGTCTTGCCCTTCTTTAGAAAAATATACCTCCAGCTCCATGTTGGTAAAAAGCCAATCAAAAGATACAAAAGTCTCAATATTTAGACTCATGAATGGTACCCCAAATCTAAATAATTAATTAGCACGAGTCTCAATATTCATTTACGACTAGATTCGGCAAGAAACAAAAGTTTTTGTGGCAATCACAACAAACAGTTCACGATCTCTTTCTATCAATGGGACGATAAGATTATAAAAAATAAATGGGACTTATAACCTTAAGTCCAGATTTTCCAACGAGGGAGTCAAGAGCATCAATAACTTTCTAAATTTGCAACATCACTAAGGAAAATTCTCACATAGAAGTGTTGACATCATTTACATCTTTAGCAAATCTAGCTATTACATATGTTGTCTTACGAACATGGTTTCAAGTCCTATTATCCCCAAAAAGAAAAATAAAAAATAAAAATTAAGCTATACAATTTGTCACATAAAGAAAAAATAGATTGAAAGATTTAAAAAAATCCCATATCCAAATTATATGCAGAATCTTCTCAAAATATATATATATATATATATATATATATACACACACACACATATATATATATATATATATATATATATACGCACGCACAAGCATATATGTATAAACATCCCGGATCCAAATTACACAAAACATACAAATATGTGTATAAATATATAAAAGTAAGCCTGGAGTAGGCAGATCTCGTTCCTAGTAGATCGGGACAGAAATTTAGATTTCCAGCTGCAGAATCGCCGATTAATGAAACCTTGACGAAATAATCGAACTCCCCATCAAATCGAAGCAATATTTCTGATATTAAAGAACTCAAAGAACACCTCTGTTAAGGAAAACACAGCTCATCTCTGCAGCAATCTCATCCAAGAAATATTTATCTCCTTAAATCTCTCAGTAATCAACATATGTAATCAAATGACACTAGAACTCTGCCTTGTATAAACTTTGAGAATCTTGTATATATCTCAAAGTTTCATTCTCTCTTACTCCATGGGCCATGTCGGAAATATTATTGCTGCTTGGGACTTCTAATAAGTTTAAGCCCAAGAAGGGTTTGAAAAGAAAACATGCATAGACTTGTTTACAATTAATGGTTATACAAGTTCGTGATAAGTTGATCATAACCCATTTGTGAAAATACAAAATCCATCTTGAAACACTATAAAACACCAAACATCGTGTGTCTATATATATACATACAAAAATACGTAAAATCCCATAATTTTATCACATTATCAACAAGGAGAAGGCCTCCGCCCCTCTGCTGATTGAATATACTTGGACTTGTTCACATAAAAAAGGACAAAAAGCAAGGCCTAGATTACTAGAATAACTATTATTTATCAACCCAAACACATAACACACAAGCTTATTATCTGCCACCTTTACCAGTCTCAGACATGGTTATTCCCAAAGTTATGGCCCTGAAGTTCAAGGCCGGGATCTGCACCGTTGTTGTTTGACCTACACTTCTTCCAAGCAATATAGAAAGAGAGAACAGCAGTTCCGAAGACAACTATGGCCGTGAGAACCTTGATCCAAACATAAATCTTTACCCTAAAACACGAGAAAAAGTGGTATCATATATAATCACAAAGTAACAATAAAATAAAACAAATTTTCAACGAAAATAAATAAAAGCTACGAACCCCATCTGAGGAGGAGGAAGGGAAAGAAAAAGAGGAGGAGAAGATTGCGGAATTTTTTCCATGGATGATTAGGGTTTTACTGGTTTGGGAACTTTGGAGTGACTAAACTGATCTTCTTGGATAGCTTTAATCTATTTGCAAGTGGAGTGGGGCCATAGCCTCCCAATTTGAATGGAAAAATGGTAGCAGTGGCGGCAGAGCCGAAACGACTTAAACACCACCCCCTACCCACAAAAAGCATTTTAAACTTCTTAGATATTATGGGGTGTTTAAAAGAGGAATTTGAGTTATATTGTTTGAGTGTTTTTGTTATATATGTAGGTGAAAAAGTGTGTGAAAAAGTATATAATATTATCTAAAATGTAAAAAAGTGAGTTAAAACTCATTCACCAAACAGAGCCTATATATTTTTATATCAAGGGTGAATTTTGAAAATTTAATAGTTTTTGTATGTTCGTTTTATATCATTTATACTTGTAAAATTTGAAAAATATTAAAGATTAATTATTATGTCATCAAAAAAATGTTAAAATTTTAAATTTTTATAATTTAAAATTATATATAAAAAATAAGTGTATTAATTAAATAGTAAATAATATTTAGTTTGAACGAACTTTGATACTGATAATAAGATCATAATAAACAAAAAATGTAATAGTTAAATTTTAAAAAATTATGACATAAATTATTATCTCATAATTGATGTGTCCACTACTGCTGCCCATCAGCCAAATGCTTTCGTTAAAAAGTCCGGACTCGATAACGAAATCTTTGACCAACTTGTTCTTGTTCCAGTCGATAATGGACAATGACACAAACCTTAAAAAAATAGACGGCCATCAAATCACCTTACGCTTCCCATTCCGAAACTACGAATTAAATAATCATTACCGTGACCATTAATTCAAATTCAGTTTGTTTGCAGACCGACGCTATAGATAAAACAAAATTGAGAAACGTGTTGCACATGGACATGACAAAATGGGCATGTTAGGTCGGGTCGAGTCGGATCAAACGGATCACGGGTTAAAAACGAGTTATCTTAAACGGAGTAAAAATGGATTCAGGTCAATCGGGTTGCGGATCGGGTCGGATTGGGTCGAGTTGACCTGTATTTTTCACATGATTTTTTTTTAATAAATAAAATAACGTGTATTTGTCATTTGGAAAGTTATGCAACAAATTATTTAATGTAAAATGCATTATCTTGACTTCACCACTTATATCAAGAATGAATTCAGTTAAACTTATTAATACTTATTTAATAATTTTAAAATTATACAAATCCTAACATTGTTATTTAAAACAAAATAACACAAACATAAGTAAAACAAATACACGTTTTATTTCTACACAATATCAACATTCTAAAATATAAAACAAAATTACAAATGGCTTATTGGATAATTCATTTGATAAAGAATAAAAACATATAATAAATTTACAATCTTGAAAATTAATTTTATAATTTATTATTAATTGTGGTTGGCACTCTATTTCAATTTGAAATATACATTGAAATTTGATTACTTACTTATTTATACATGGTCTTTTTTATGAATATCATATCATTGTTAAGCAACACACACTCTAGGAAATATCATAATTTATTTTGAAAAGCCGTTTATTTTAGACTAAATTGTTAAAAAATAAGTCTAAGCATTCATAATTTATACTAATTTGATACTTTGGCTTCACTATTTTTACACTTGTAAATGTTTCTCACACATGTCTGCAATTTTAAATCTATATTTTTAACTCTACTATAACATATTATCTTGGCATTTACTTTGTTATTTAATATCTAAAATTTTTTACTCATTACAGAATGCTCAACCTTTTATCTTTCAATCAATTTACATATGTAAATGTATCAATTGTTTCCTTAAAACTCACAATAAACAATTAAACTACTATTGTTTTAATTTTACTTTTTTTTTACAAAAAAAAAAAAAATGTTTTAAAAAAGTGATTCGGGTTCAGGTCGGGTCGCGGGTCGGGTTGGGTCGGGTTGACCCGCTAAAAACTCGAAAAATTCGGGTCGGGTTACGGGTCGACCCGTTTTTGTTTCAAGTCAAAAAAATCGGATTCGAGTTGAGTATTTTTTGAGTCAGGTCGGGTCTGATCAGAAAATTTTGACCCGTTTTACCATGTCTAGTTGCACACTTGCACCTATATGCTATATTGTTGTAATCTTCAAAGTATAAACTACGTTTAAGTGTTTTTTTTTTTTTTTTAATAAAAACTACGTTTTTGTAGTACAGTGATAGAAAACTTTATAAGTGCTAGGATGTGGAAGACAAAAGTCAGGAATCAAGTCTCCAGGAGGAAACTTCACATATATATATATATATATATATATATATATATATACTTAGATTAGACTAGAGTAAAATTCTATCTTGTATAAAAAAAAAAATATATATATATATATATATATATACATATATATCTTCTACTATTAAGACATAAAAAAAAATAAAAAAAAAAAGCATTATTATAAAATGTAAGTTATATTTCAATAATCAATACTACCATATATTTTCCTTCTCACAAAAAAAAAAAAAAAAAAAAAAAAAAAAAAACACTACGGATAAGCAGTAATTTGATTACACAAATAAAAGCCACTCGTTCAGCGATAAATAGAAATTAAAAGCCACTAACTCATTCACTCATACCAGCCATACATTATATATTATATATATAAATCAATATTATATAAACATTACACATATAAAATAAACATTACGGATTTTCCTTCTCAAAAAAAAAAAACATTATGGATTTGTTAATTAAAAGGATAGATTTGGGTTTATTCACTTTATTGGTTTGTAATTAGGGATTTGATTAAGGAGAGGGGTTCTGTATTTAGACTCTAGAGGGGCCACAATCTGAGGAATAGGTCAAATATAAGTAATGGTACGTTTTGTTTTGTTTTTTCCCATAGAAGACATGGTAATTTTGGTTTTGGGTTTGCTGTATCATTCATTTTAATTATTTTGGAGTTTTCTGGACTAGTTGAAAGTTTTTGAGATTTAGAATTTTTGTTTTGAGGAGGTCAAATTCTAAAATTTGAGAAGGGCAATAAGGAGATTTTTATCTAAGTTTGTAATTTTGTTCAATTTCCAAACCTTTAATGGGAAATTTAGAGGATGTTTGGTTTAGCAATTTTCATAACTCAAAATTTAATTTTTATCACTCAATTCTCAAAATTTGTGAGTCTCACCAGAACTCAAGTTGTTTGAATCAATTTTCATAACTCAATTTCCATCGCTCAAACTCAAAAAACTGAGTTTGAGTGATGAAAATTGGGGAAAAATGGGCTTTTGCCAATTTCATGCAAAAAAATCAGCTCGTTACCCCATTTCCCAAACTAATTAGGGAAATGCCTCTCTTTTGAAACTCGATTTTCTCAAAATCGAGTTTCAAAAAAAAAATTTGGAGCCCTATAGTGATGATTTAAGGAGCTTATAGTAACGTTTTAAGGACCTATAGTGGCGTTTTGGAACTCGAGTTCCATGCAAATTTTTCTTTTTCTTTTTTTTACCTATAACTCGAGTTTATAGAGCTCGAGTTCTAAAACACCACTATAGGCTCCTTAAAACGTCACTATAGGCTCCTTAAAACGCTACTATAAAGCTTAACTTGATTTTGAGAAAATCGAGTTTCAAAAGAGGGGTATTTTCCTAATTAGTTTGGAAAACGGGGCAACAAGCTGATTTTTTTACACGAAATGGGCAAAAGCCAGTTTTCTCCTGAAAATTGAAAACAAACTTTTGGTATTCTGTGAGAATTGAATTAAAATGTCATTTTTATAATTATCAGCAATTTATGAGACGCACTTCTTTGCTTTACCTTGCTCTTCAAACTTTCTATTCTCATTTTTTTTCTTCTTTTCAAAACTCTCCATTCCACCGACCCTCCAAAGCTGCCCATATATATATATGTGTGTGTGTGTGTGTGTGTGTGTAGGTGCGCGCGCCAATGACTTCAAAGATTTCTACTTTCTGCTACTACTAGCTTCTTCTTCTTTCTTTCTTTTTTGTGTGTGTGTGTGTGATATTTTTGACATTACAATTGTTAACATGTATAGTGTTATTGCCTTTAGGCCCACCTAGATTTCTTATATAGCACACATACTTGTACTACACTCTTACTTGTACTACATACACCTGCCTCTTATATAAAGACACTTATGTATATTTTTTTACCATGAAATACAATACTATTGAATTCAATATTTCTAACATGGTATCAAAGCCACTGCTTTGACCTTTCTCTTAGCAGTCTTGTTTCTCTTAGTGTTACTCCACTCTTACAGCTTCTGCCGTCACAATAGCCGCTGCAGCCACTCACTGTTGAACCTCCGACATCTCCCAGCCATTGTCCTTGGGTTCCAGGCCTGCAGTCGCCGTCGTTGAGGAGTCCCGCACCACACAGACCACTGCACTCACCGCCTTCGTCATGCATCTTGCTTCGATAATTTGTTTGCAAGTACCATAGTGATCGCCTTGACGCGATCTACTTAATCTTGGAAGTCTCACAGTCATCGGAGCCTACACGTGCCGTCACGCGCCGCCCAAAGAAGCTGTGCCTCAATGACACACCTCCAGTGCTGACCTTTGTTCCTGCAAACGTCATTAATGACGTCATCATTGCCACATCATCTAGGGATGACATCATCATCCATTCCTTAGCTAACGTCACCCGCCATGTCAGTTGACGTCATCGTTGACCGACCGTTGACTAGCATTGACTTTGACTGTTGTCCTGCGTTGACTTTTGGCTGAAGGTTGACTTTGACTGTTGACTTTTCTCTAGGGTTGATTTTTGCAATCCAAGTGCTCCTTGCCCAATTTTTTGCGTAGATTTCATTTTTGCACTCCATTTTTGCATATTTTGCTTATAAATGAATAATAAGAACAGGTATTCTTCTTGTTGCAATAATCATCGTCGACAATCCAGCAAATAGTTTTTGCAATTTTTGTAAATGTTTTAGCCATAATATTGAGACTTGCTATCATCGCAACAAATCAGCTGTTTCAATTTTTGCTGCTACTATTGTTAACACTGAGAGTGTCCAACCCATGGCTCCTATTTCTACACAATCTCAGTCTTTTGGATCCACTTTCGCCATTTCCAGAGATGACCTTATAAATATCATCGCTAATGTCATTCATATAGTTAATAATGCATCTTATTCCTCTTCTCTCTCAGCTTTATCTAGTATGTCTCCTACCTCTTGGCTTATGGATTTTGCTTGTTGCAATCATATGACACCTCACTCGTCCTTATTTTCTGACCTTAGACTTGCACCACACCCTCTTAATATTCGCACAGCAAATGGTTCTACAATGTTTGTTCATAATACAAGTTCAATTTTGACCTCTAACCTCTCAGTTCTTGGGGACTTTAATGTTCCTGACCTTTCTTACAATTTATTTTCTGTGGGACAATTAGTTAAGTTAGGTTAATGCATTATATTTTATTATTCTGGGTGTATTGTACAAGATCCGAGGACAGGACAGGCGCTTGGGACCAGTCCCAGAGTTGGGCGTATGTTTCCCATGGACAACCTTCGTCTTCCACTTGATGCTCCTATTTTGTTACTGCAGCTGCTACAGTTTCTTCTATTCCTTCCCTTGCACTTTGGCATGCTCGACTTGGTTATGCATCTTCCTCTCGGGTACAAAAATTGGCTTCTAGAGGTTTATTAAGATTAGTGTCTACGAAAAATTTTGATTATGTTTTATGTCAGTTAGGAAAAAAACCAGTTTTTTCTTTCAATACTAGTGAATCAATATCCACTAATATCTTTGACCTTATTCATTCTGATGTTTGGGGGCCTTCCTCTGTCTCTAGTATTGGTAGATCTCGATATTTTGTTATCTTTGTTGATGATTACTCTCGCTATAGCTGAATTTTTCATATGAAACATAGTTTTGAATTATTACAAGTATATTCTAATTTTGCGAAAATGGTTGAAACTCAATTTTCCAAATGTATCAAAATTTTTCGATCTGATAATGCTCTTGAGTACACTCAATATGCTTTCTAAGCTGTTTTACATTCCTATGGCATTATTTATCAACTAACTTGTCCAGGTACCTCTCAACAAAATGGTAGAGTCGAACAAAAATTTTGTCATATTCTTGACACTGTTCGTGCTCTCCTTCTCTCTGCCAAAGTTCTTGCTCCCTTTTAAGGCGAAGCTGCATTTCATGTTGTTCATGCTATTAATCGCATTCCCAATCCTGTCATCCAAAATCAAACTCCATATAAGTGCATTTTTGGGTCACTTCCAGATTATCATCACCTTCGCTCCTTCAGTTCAGCCTATTTTATTCTTCTTCAGCCACATGAGCATAACAAACTTGAGCCTTGGTCAAGGCTTTGTCGTTGTCTTGGCTATGGCGAAACTCAAAAGGGGTATTGGTGTTATGATCCTGTCTTTCATTATCTTCGTATCTACCGCAATGTTGTCTTTTGGGAACATCGCTCATTTGTTGAGCTCTCTCACTTCCATGCCTCCCTATCTTCCTCCTCTGTCTCAGATTTTTTTCTAGATGAGGCACATATTCCTTTTGTAGCTGCTCTTGATCCTCCTGTGGTTGCTCCTGATTCTCCTATAGACTTTTTTGTCCAACCACCAAATATATTTGATCACTTTCCTAGTTTACCCTTTAATGAACATGTGGAAGATGAACAGGTCGAAGACGAGCTACCCAACCCTGAGCTTAGGTCCCTTGCTCCTGCTCCGCCTGAAAATCTTTCACAAGACATTCCACCTTGTCACTCAACTTGGGTAAGATCCATTCCTGTACATTTACTTAACTATCATTGTTACATTGCCCTTGCTACACTGCACAAGTCTCACACCTATCGTGAGGCTTCCACTGACCCTTTATGGCAAATTAAAATGAAAGAGAAACTTAATACATTATCTAAAAATCATAATTGAGATTTGGTGACACTTCCCTCTAAGAAATCTGTGGTTGGTTGTAAGTAGATCTACAAGATTAAGACTCACTCTAATAGCTCCATTGAGTGCTACAAAGCTCGTCTTGTTGCAAAAAGTTTTACACAGAAGTATGGGATTAATTATAAAGAGACCTTTGCTCCAGTTGCTCGTATCTTATTTATTCGTGCCCTCTTAGTTGTTGCTGTTGCCAGTAAATGAGACATTTTTTAGATGGATGTCAAAAATGCATTCCTTAATAGAGATTTAAGTAAAGAAGTTTATATGCAATCTCCTCTTGGTCTCTTTGTTGAATCAAACAAGGTTTGTCACCTTCGACGTGCACTTTATGGCTTTAAACAAGCTCCACGAGCTTGGTTTACCAAATTTAGCTCTACTATCTCCCGCTCAGGTTATTTGGCCAGTTATTATGATTCTGCTTTATTTCTTCATCGCACTGACAAAGGCACTATTTTACTTCTCCTGTATATGGATGATATGATCATAACTGGTGATGACCTTAGTGGCATTCAAGAACTCAACGATTTTCTCAGTTAGCAGTTTGAGATGAAAGATCTTAGACATCTCAGCTACTTCTTGGGTCTTGAAATTACTCATTCTACAGATGGATTTTATATTACTCAAGCCAAGAGTTAGGACATATGTGATTGGATGTTAGAAATATCTGTCAACATTTTATGTATTAGCTATTCCTTTGACAAAACACATTTTACTTGTAATTGGGTAGATCTAGGATGTGTTTAATACATCAAGAAACAAGGTTTCAAGTTCAAGTGTTAAAGTCATGCAAGTCTGTCCAAGAATCAAGCTAGAAAGTGCAGGATTTTAAAGCTCAACAACTAGTATCTATCGAGGTTTAAAAACAACTGAAGCTCGTGGCTCGACAGCTAGCTCAATAGATGGCTATCTATCAAGGTTTATGAAATTCAGTTTTTCAGGACTGTTTTTCATTTAATCCATGAGTATGTGTTTGGGCTTTCTTTTCTCACAACCCAAAACATATATAAGGATTACTTTAAAGGCCGTATCAGGTTACATAGCTGAGAGCATAATTGCATAAGAGTATAATTCCTCAAGTGTGACCAGAAACCTAGTTTGCCTCAGTTCTTGAAGAAGCTGCTTTGTTTGTACATCGTAGGGTTTTATGACCAAGCGACTTCGTGATCTTCATTGGTTGATGAGCAGAAGAACTTTGCAACCAACATCCTTCTTAAGTTGGTGATCAAGTCGTGTACTGGGATCTGCGAATCTTTTGGTTTGTCATGTACTGGAAGTTGTGCAATACAAGGAGAGATTGTTACTACAGAACAAGTCCAATTGCGTATTGGGGTAAGGGTTCAACTATAGGTTAGTATAAGGTACTAGGATTTCTTTACTTGTAACCGCTTGTTTTGATAATAATGGATTCTCAAGAGTGGTGACCTTAAAATCACTCGGTGGGGTTTTTGCCATATAGGTTTTCCCTATTCGTAAACAAATCACCGTGTCATTTAATTTCCGCTGCATTTTTAGTTATTTGGTGATTTGTTTGTGCTGCCACGTTCATTGTATGTAATTGAATATAATTAATTCACTTGGCTATTTAATTGGTTAATTCAACACAATAGGTCAATACATTTTTGGCCTATCAAGTGGTATCAGAGTAGGCACACTCTGATTAGGATTTAATCTTTGCTGTGAGATCCATTAACCCCAGTTGTCATGGCTGCCATTGGCAAGAAAAGATCTATTATTTCAAATACATCTTTTTTTTTCTAATCTCTATTTAATTGAGTGTTTTAGAAATACAAATCTAAAAGTTATTTGAAAGCCATCATGATGATGATTGAAAAATATCTTAACATGACAAGGAAGAAACTAGACTGCCTCAGAATGAGAATGTACAAAAGAATTCATCTGAGAAGGGTGAAAGTTAAAGGCCTTGGTTGTAAATGGCAGATAAAAGAGAACACCATTCCTACAGATCTGTCATCAAAGTATGAAGTGTGTTTTATGGTAAAGTTTTCATTCAAGGTAATGGATACATGCTTGTGGTACCTTGAGAGTGGATGCTCGCAACACATGACTGAAGATTGTTCTCTTTTTAAGGAAAGGGAGTCATCTCTTTACCTGGACTGCCAGATATTGCAAATGTGCTCTATGTAAAAGGTCTAAGAGTGAACCTGTTGAGCATACATCAGATATGAGATCAAGACTTTATGGTATTGTTCTTCAAAGGAAAATGTCTTGTGCTGGATGAATTTGGAAAGAAGCTCATAAGTGGTGTTTGCCCTTTAGACAATTGTTATGGTCTAGTATCTGATGCTAATATTGTGTGCAATAGTATTCGTATACCAAATGAAGATCTATGGCACCAAAAGATAAGATATGCTAGTTACAAACATCTCTTAATTGTATCTAAGCATGAATCAATGTTGGGGATGCCAAAACTCAGTAGAGTGGACAATGTTGGGTGTGGACCATGCCAGCTTGGAAAATAGACAAAAGCTAAACATCCAGGTACTCAGACATATGCTACATCTAGACCATTGGAGCTACTACATGTGGATCTTATGGGTCCAACTCAAACCAAGTCTCTTGGAAGGAAGAGATATATCATGGTTGTAGTAGATGATTTCACTAGGTATTCTTGGGTCATTCTTCTAAGATCCAAGTCAGATGCTCTTGAGCACATTAAAGCCTTGTGCACAAGATTGCCAAATGAGAAGAGTTTAAAGGTTGATTGAATTCGAAGTGATCATGGCAAAGAACTCGAAAACTTATATATGGAACCCTTTTGCACTAGATTGGGTATATTTGAAGAATTTCCTGCTCCTATTACTCCTCAGCAGAACGGTGTAGTGAAGAATAGGATTATTCAGGAGATGGCTAGGGCCATGATGCATAACAAAGGTGTGGCTAGAAACTTGTGGGGAGAAGCCGTCAACATTGTCTGTCACACGGTTAATAGGGTATATTTCAAACCCGGTACCAAAAAGACTCCCTATGAGCTATGGAAGGGAAGGAAGCCAAATGTTAAGTATTTCAAAACCTTTAGGAGTACTTGTTTCATTCTCAAGGATAGAGAGAATGTGGGAAAATTTGACTCCCGAAGCGATGAAGGAATATTTTTGAGATACTCCACCACAAGCAAGGTTTATCAAGTATACAACAAGAGAACAAAAAGGTGATAGAAACTGTAAATGTTGTTATTGATGAAGTTTCGAAATCTTGTCCTGAGAATGTTAATGTGGAAATCCCCAAAGATATTCTTCCTCCCATGCCTGAGGACATTCAAGAACTTGTTGATCAAGAGTCTGCCTCTCCAAGTACTCCTAGTACTCCAAGTGTTGCAGAAGGTTCAGTAGACAAATCTGCCTCACCTGATTCTGAATCTCATAAAGAAAAAGGACCTTCCTCCAGAATTTAGTTGAATCATTCTCCTGAAACTATTGTGGGAATTATGAATGAACTTTCACTGAGGAAACGCAAAGCTGATAAATGCATTGTTAACTTTGTGTCTTACTCTTGTTATATGTCACAGGTTGAACCTACCAAGGCTGAGGAATCACTTCAGGACGAAAGCTAGGTTGAGGCTATGCATGATGAACTGGTTCAATTCCAAAGGAATGATGTTTGGACACTAGTACCTAGACTAGAGGTTGAGCACATAGACTAGAGGGTGAGCACATCATTGGTACAAAGTGGATTTTCTACAATAAGACTGATGAGGAAGGCAATATGATTCGCAATAAGGCTCGTCTTGTGGCTCAAGGATACTCTCAAATGGAAGATGTGGACTATGATGAGACATTTACTCCAGTAGCTCGCATGGAGTCCATCAGGATTCTTCTAGCCTTAGCATGCCAATTGAAGTTCAAGCTTTATCAAATGGATGTCAAGACTGCCTTCCTGAATGGGTTTCTTAAAGAAGATGTTTATGTGGCTCAACCAAAAGGATTCATTGATCCCCATTTTTCGGATCATGTGTTGCATCTCAAGAAGGCACTCTTTGGTCTAAAGCAAGTCCCCAGAGCTTGGTGTGATCGGCTCACACAGTACTTAGTGTCACGTGGGTTCACAAGAGGATAGGCTGATCAAACTCTCTTCATAAAAAGGGAAGACGACGAGTTGATAGCTGCTCAAGTCTATGTTGATGATAGCATCTTTGGGTCAATAAAAGATGAACTTGCTCATAGTTTCTCCAAACTCATGCAGTTTGAATTTGAGATGAGTATGATTAGAGAGTTAAATCACTTCCTTGGATTGCAGATCTGTCAGCAAGAGACATGTATATTCATATCCCAATCTAAATATGCTAGAAATCTTGTGAAAAAGTGTGGATTGGAATCTGCTAATTCTATTAGAACCCCTATGAGTTCAAATGTTAAACTCACTGTAGATGTCTTGGGAAAAAGTGTAAATCCATCACTCTATAGAAGCATGATAGGTAATCTTCTTTACCTTACGACTAGTAGACCCGACATTAGTTATAGTGTGGGAGTGTGTGCTAGATATCAAGCTAATTCTAAAGAGTCCCATATGACTATTTTGAAAAGGATCATAAAGTATGTCAAAACCATTGCCAACTTTAGGGTGTGGTACAGCAAAGACACAAATTATGTCTTAGCCGGGTATTCGGATGTTGATTGGGCTGGGAATGCTGATGATAGGAAGAGTACTTCAAGGGATTTTTTTTATGTGGGTAATAATCTTGGCTCTTGGATGAGCAAAAAGCAGAATTCCATCTCTTTATCCACTGTAGAGGCTAAGTACATCGCTGCCGGTAACTGTTGCACTTAATTTCAATGGATGCAAAAACTTCTCCATGATTATGGTATTCATCAAGAACATCTCACTATCTATTGTGACAATACCAGTGCCATCAACCTCTCTAAGAATCAAATTCAACATTCTAGAACCAAACACATAAAGATTCGACATTACTTCATTCGTGAGCTTGTTGAAGATGGTACATTTACTCTTGAGTTCATTCACACTGATGACCAAAAGGCTGATCTATTCACCAAACCTTTTAACAACAAATGATTTGAATTCCTTCATCAAAACAATGGCATTATCTCCATGGAATAATCTCCTCTTTTCCCCCTTCTCTTTTCTCTTGCATTTGCATCTAGTTTTTATGCATTGCTTTATTTGAGATGTTTTTGTTTGGTTGTTTTTCAGTTTTTGTTGTTTTAATTTTTTTTTCATTCATAAAAATAACAAAAAAAAAAATTTGAAAATAAAAAAATACAAAAACAGTAGGTATTTGTGTACATTGGTACTTGATTACCTTGAATGGCCAATGAAACCAATTTTTCTAAACTTTGTATCACTTGTACCTTAGATGAGCATCTTTATGCACAACTAAGCAAGTGAGTTTTGTGGCTCTTTATGTGTGATGAGTAAGATTAAGTAATCTCTTTTTATCGAGAAAGACTAAAAAATCCTAAGAGAAAGGCATAAATAACCATCTCACCACTATTATCTGCCAATCATGAAATAACATTTGTATGCTTCGGCATAGCAAAAATGTAATGTCAAAAAATTTAACATAATTGGGTATTTCTCTTCTCTCTCTTATATACCCATGCATGATATGCTTAATAAAAAAAATGCAAAGAAAATAAAAGCAAAAAGATCAAAATGCTTTAAAATATTATTGCAAGCATGTATTTTAGGAGATGAGGGAGTTATAGGATGTACCTCGAAGATGGTAGTCTCCATTAAATAGTTATAATCGTGTGTGAGTTTAGTTGATCTACTCATATATCAAATCGTTATAACATAGAGACGCTTATGCAATCTTGTGATGTTTTTACACACAACACGCAATATTCTTTACTACTTTTGATACATGTGCAGGTACAATGAGATTTAGCCATCATGAGGTTTATATGCGCTAATGTATGCTCACAAACTGTCTTAACTTGTTTTTGAAATATAAAATTGGTTAGACGTGTTTAGTGTGTGTGTGTGTGTGTGTGTTTTGGATCTAAGTGCATGACATTTTTTTTGGTTCAGAGATGATTATGAAAGCTAAAAATATTTGTTGGATCTTTGGTTGAGTAGCATTCTTGGTTGCATTCATATTTTTGTTTTTTTCTTCTTTGAAAAACTACTTTTAAGTAATCTTGATAGCTCCTCGATTGCTCTTAATAGCTAGGCTATCTATCGAGACTTTCCAACTTTGCTTTATCGCAATCTCGATAGCTCTCGATATCTATCTCGATCAATCGAGAACCTTTCTATCTCCTCAATAGCTTCTCGATAGCTATCTCAATCAATTGAGAAACCTTCTGTCTCCTTAATAGTTTCTCGATAGCTACCTCGATCCATCGAGTTTTTTGTTGAGAAATCATCTCGTTTGATCCTCGATAGCTGGTTCAACAGCTGAAAAGTGCCTTTTTAAAGCTCAATAGCTCTCGACCAATAGAGCTTTATAAAGACTCTATATAAATAGGCATTGCGATTTTTGCACTCAATTTCTTGATCTCTCTCGACACCTTTAGACTTTTCACCTTCCAAAACCTCTCTCACTCACACCAAACCTCTTCCCCACTCATTTCTCGATCTCAAGATCTCTTTTCCTCTCTGGTATGATGCTTTCTCACTCATTAATCATGCATTTCATATCTTTTGACCTAACTTTTGGAGTTTTTGAAATCTTTTGGCATTTTTCAAAATTGTTGAGGTTTTTGATAAAATTTTGGCATGGGTTTTTGTTAAGATGATCTTTAAACTACATGCATTGCATCACATGTGCATTATAATTATGTTTCATGCATTTTAGATGTGTGTTTACTTTGTTGATATGTTGTGTGCTGGTAGGTATGGATTGGGCTGAGCTCAAGATGAATTTATATTAGCATGTCACATGTTTATGCATTCTCATGTATACGTAACTTTAATTCTATATATTTTGATATATGTGTTGCTTGGTACTTTTCTGATTGTCTCTCTTTATTTCTCTCTTTCTCTCCTTCTTACTTTAGTTGCATTATGGCACCTAAACTTAAATCCATTCCGTCTCGGAATCCTCTTCGTTCCAGGGCATCCTCATCTTCTTCTCATTCTGACCCTACTTCGTTTCACGTATGGTTCGGTGATGAGAAGGCTAAATCGAACTTCTTGGAGAACTTTTCACGACAAGGCATTCATTCGGAACGCCAAGTCATTTTGTCCGATTCTTTTGACACTGGGATTCCCACTATCATTCATAGTAGGGGTTGGGAGTCACTTTGTGGCATTCCAATCACATGCCCTTCCATGATCATACAGGAGTTCTACTCTATTATGCACGGATTTGATTACTCTATACCCCAGTTTGTCACTCGCATTCGGGGTATACGCATGGTAGTTACTCCGAGTATTGTATCCGAGGCACTACATGTTCCTAGGGTAAAGTATCCTGCCTATCCTGGTTGTGAGCATCTGAGGATTGTGTCTAAAGACGAACTCTCGTCTCGATTATGTGAGACATCTTCTTCTTGGAGTGACCTTTAGTACACCCTCGTTGCTCAGCCTTTGCTAAAGGTCCGAGGTACCTTAACATGGTCATGACTTTTATTCTACACCCACTATCTCATTATAATACTATCATAGAGCCTCATGCTCACTTTTTGCTTTCCCTCATTAAGGATCTTACCATAGATTTCCTCTCTCACTTCATACTCTCCCTTATAAATGTCTATAAGGATACGACGACCTGTGACAAGCTCATCTTCCCTTTGGCTATTACGCAGCTCCTTCACCTTTTTTCTGTCTTCTATCCTAAGTCTCCTCACTTCACTTTCATGTGTGCCATTGATGCCGCTACCGTTAAGCGGAGTTTTGCACAGCTTTGTTCGAGGCAGAATCAGATTGAGATAGCTGCTCCTCCAGCTTCTGCCGCTCCATCCACCTTCTCTTCTTCGTCTTCAGTGGGTGGAGTGACTCTTGAGGCCATCATGGCACAACTTATGTGCATGGATGCTCGCCTTGACATTCTTAGTGATGAGTTGTGTCAGGTGAACACTCGTGTTGGTCGTATTGCATGACGACAAGCTGTCATGGGTGGCTTTGTTGCTTCTCCTCCTCCTACTCCAGAGACTTTTGAGGATGAGGACAATTACAATGATGCTGATGCTTTTGATGCAGAGGATGATGGTGCTAGCTCACCCAGTAATGACAAGATGTCTACTTGATATACTTACCCTATGTCACTCGTGACAAAAAGGGAGAGTAAATTTGGATATGAGAGTAACCATACTCATAGAGGGAGGGTTAGCATAGGAGTTAGGAGATTTTTTGTTAGGGGGAGTGTTCATATTTTAAGGGATGTAGTGAGGATTTTTGTATCTTTTTCGTTTCTCTCTATTTTAGACACATTGATTATGTACCTTAGATCTTGTGATCATATTGTGATAGCAAACCTTGTACTTGTATATATATATATATATATATAAATTGAGGTTGTTATTATAGTTCTTTCACCTATCTCTCCATGTGTTGTTTATTTTCTTTCTTTATACACATGTTTCTTATATATTTGTATGCAATCTTTTATTTATGTTTCACACAAAGATGCCTTGATGAGTTTTGATTAAGTGTTTTAAAAATACAAGTTGTCAAAGTCTTCTTGCCATAAACTCTCTTTTTGCAAAATTTTTCAAGAATTTGTGTTAGGATATATTTTATTGTATTTAACAAATGAGTATGAGTTGAGTGATTTATGACTTTTCTCATATGTTCATTTGTTTGTTGTAATTTTGTCATGGATTGCCAAAATGGGAGATTGATAAGATATATGTGATTGGATGTTAGGAGCATATGTTAACATTTTATGTAATGGCTAATTCTTTGACAAAAGACACTTTACTTATAATTTGGTAGATCTAGGATGTGTTTAATACTTCAAGAAACAAGTTTCAAGTTCAAGTTTCAAGTTCAAGTGTTAAAGCCATGCAAGTCTGTCCAAGAATCAAGTTAGAAAGTGCAAGATTTTAAAGCTCGACAACTAGTATCTATCGAGGTTTAAAAGATGCTGAAGCCCGTGGCTCGACAGCTAGCTCGATAGATGGCTATCTATCGAGGTTTATGAAATTCAGTTTTTCAGGACTTTTTTCATCCAATCCGTGAGTATGTGTTTAGGCTTTCTTTTCTCACAAACTTAAACATATATAAGGATTATTTTTTTAAGAGCTGTATTAAGTTCCACAGCTGAGAGCATAATTGTACAAGAGCATAATTCCTCAAGTGTGACCAGAAACCTAGTTTACCCTAGTTCTTGAAGAAGCTGCTGTGTTTGTACACTGTAGGGTTTTGTAACCAAAAAACTTCGTGATCTTCATCTGTTGATGAACAGAAGAACTTTGCAGCCAACATCCTTCTTAAGTTGGTGATTAAGTCGTGTACTAAGATCTGTGCATCTTTTGGTTGGTCATATACTGGGAGCCATGCAATGCAAGGAGAGATTGTCACTAAAGAATAAGTCTAATTGGGTATTGGGGTAAAGGTTCAACTATAAGTTTGTATAAGGTACTGGGATTCCCTTACTTGTAACCTCTTCTTTTGATAATAGTGGATTCTCGGGAGTGGTGACCTTAAAATCACCTGGTGGGGTTTTTGCCGTGTAGATTTTCCTCATTCATAAAAAAAAGGCGAAAAAACCCATTTTAGTCTCTACATTTTCACGTGATTCTCACTTTGGTCCTTAACTTTTTTTTCCACCGATTTTAGTCCCTATCCTGAAAAACGCATCTCGTTTTAGTCCCTAACATTACATCAGAGACGGAAATTGCACAGCTGGCAAACGGAAAAAATTTAAAATATTAAAATAATACTTACCATGTCCACGTGGCTTTCCACGTTAGCCACTAAATTAAAAAAATTAATTTATTAATTTTAACTGAAAAAAATAAAAACCAAACCCAAGAACAACAAATTTAAATCTCAGCAAGAACAAGACCAACAAAAAACAAACCCAGCAAATTTAAAACCCAAAAAATTAAATTCGAACCAGATTCAAACCCCCACACCACAAGTAAATTAAATTCAAACCCGCTGTTTTCTTCAAGGCTCTCTTGCAACACACTCTCGACAAATCCTTGAACGATTTGAGAGCCACTTCTTGCAGACCCACTTTTCTGATCAACATTCAACAAACTTCAATCCAATCTTCAATTGCTCAGCGAGATCGTCCACAAGTTAAAGCTCCAAATCCCTTTGCCGCATACGCTCTTCGCCTCGACTACGATGCCAGAAAGTACACCATGGATCCAAGCTTCGGTGTTAGTGCCTGCTCATAGGTAGTCGTGGCTCACCGTGGGTGAGGTGGTCGTGGCTCGTCGTGGGTCGCCGTGGGTGGGGTGGTTGTGGCTCACCATGGGTGGTCTTGGCTCGCTATGGGTCGGTTGGATTTGATGGGTTGGCTGGGTTGGATTCGATGGTGGCGGCTAGGTTGGCTTCGGTGGTTGTTGGGTTGGTTTGGCTGGTGGGTTTGTGGCTTGGCAAAACTGAAGGGTATGGATCTTGAGTTTGGTTGCTGGGTTTGGTCTGTGAAGAACACGAAGAGCAAGATGAAAGAACATGAATATTAAGAAAAGAAAATTTTAAATTAATTAGATTTAAGGCTTTTCTTAAAATTTAAATTTCTGGGTGTGGTTGTGGTTGTTTTAGATTCAAATTTTTGGGTTTGTTGTTCTTGATGTTCTTGTTGTTCTTGTTGCTGTTCTTGAATTTAATTTTTTTAGTTTTTATTTCTATTTTTAATTTTTTATTAAGTTAAAATTAATAAATTAAATTTTTTTTTTTTAATTTAGAGGCTGACGTGGAAAGCCACATGGCCACAGTAAGTATTATTTTAATATTTTCAATTTTTTCTGTTTGCCAGCTCAGCAAGTTCTGTCTCTGATATAACGTCAGGGACTAAAACGAGAGGCATTTTTCAGGATAGGGACTAAAAGCGGTGAAAAAAAAAGTTATGGACCAAAGTGGGAGTCGCGTGAAAATGTAGGGACTAAAATAGGTTTTTCGCCTAAAAAAATCACCGTGTCATTTAATTTCCGCTGCATATTTAGTTATTTGGTAATTTATTTGTGCTGCCACATTCATTGTATGTAATTGAACCTAATTAATTTATCTGGCTAATTAATTGGTTAATTCATCACAAGGGGTTAATACATTTTTGGCCTATTATCAAGTATGCCTCTGAACTCTTGTCTCGAGCTGGAATCACTAATAGTAATACTGTTAACACTCAGTTGAGCTTAATGCGTATCTGACTCCCTTTGGGAGGAAACCATTTTCTAATCACTCTCTTTACAGACGCTTGATTGGCAGCCTAGTTTATCTCACTGTCACTCGTCCAGACATTTCCTATGCTATTTATCAGGTGAGCTAGTATCTGTCTGCTCCATGATCGACTCACTATGCTGCTGTTCTACGCATTCTTCGATACCTAAAGGGCACTCTCTTGCATGGTCTTTTCTACTCTAATCAGTGTCCTCTTATTCTCCGTGTATTTTGTGATGTTGATTGGGCAGGAGATTCCACTAATCGCAAGTCTACCATTGGTTATTACTTTCCTCTTAGTTCTTGATTTCTTGGTGAAGTAAGAAACAAACTCATGTGGCCCGCTCCAGCACTGAAGCAGAATATTGTGCCCTTATTGATACCACATCTAAGCTCCTTTGGCTATGATGGCTTCTTAAAGACTTAGAGGTGTCCACATCTTCTGCTACTCCTCTTTATTATGACAACTAGAATGCCATTCATATTGCTTACAATGATATCTTCCATGACTGGACTAAACACATCGAGATCGATTGTCATTTTATCTGTTATCATCTTGTCATAGTGCTCTCAAGTTGATTTCAGTCTCCTCTAAAGATCAAGTTGCAGATATCTTCACCAAGTCACATCCTAAGGGATGCCTTCGTACTTTGGTTAACAACTTCAAGTTGGTTTCACATCCACCTTGAGTTTGGGGGGGGGGGGGGGGGGGGGGGGTGGGACTGTTAACATGCATAGTATAATGGGCTTTAGGCCCACCTAGGTTTCTTGTATAGCATAAACACTTGCACTACACTTTTACTTGTACTGCACACATCTGCTTTTGATATAAAGACACTCATGTATATTCTTTTACCATGAAATAAAATACTATTGAATTCAGTATTTCTAACAACAATTAAGCAAAACTCGGTGGGAGCTGATTTTGACATGTTGATGCCTTGGGTAGGTATGCTTATATACAGAAGGGAAAAATTTCACGTATTTCCAACGTCCCTTGAAAACTTCTCTATCAATAACTTGAATAATGTGTTGATCGAATTAGATGCGAAGCTTGTGGTTGACCTATTACTGAAAGGTGAAGGGAAAGCACATGGAAATTGTTGGGATAAATTAATCCCTGTCTATGTGTGAATTAAATTAAATATAACCCAAGCAATAAAGAGAATAGAAATCTATGGAAGTGATAAAAAAATCAACCAACAAGAACACCAAGAAATTGTGGAAAATCCTCCAGTGCAGAGGGAAAAACTATGGGGCAAATCCGATCAATCCATTATAATAAAATAGAAATTACGACACTCAAGTTATACCCAAAACTTGAGTTCACAATAAATTGGGAAAATACAATAATACCTCTAGGAACAAATACAACCTCACCACAAAACCCGATAGCAAGATCTTCCATACTGAATACTTCAATTCTCTGTGATTGTAGCACCCAAATAATTGTCCTATAAAAAACCCCCCAATTTATCTTCCTTGTGTGTCTTGAGCAAAAGAAAAAAAATCACATTTTCTTTTTTTCCTCAGTGCCGCACAAAGCACTAATTTTTTTCCTTCAATCGACTTCAAAACTGTGTTTCACTCTTCAGTCTCTCTGAATCTCTCACTATATCTGTGAAATACACATCCCAAGCTTTATATAAAAGCTCCTGCCACTCTCCTAATTAGATTAGGAATAGATGTTTTATTCATGTAGACCACTTTCACCTATTTCTTATTGAAATAGGATTTTTATGTGCTTGCATTCCTAATTGGGTTGGACTCTTGGTGCAGCTGTGCACCTCAATAGAAATGACGTTCTTATTGCTGATTGCAAAGAAGGATTAAAGAAAATTTTGAGAGTTCAAATTCAACACTGTTATAGGGAAGCAAATAAGTGTGCTAATGCTCTTGCTAGAAGAGGTGCCTTACTTTCTCAAGATTTTGTAATTTTCCATTCCCCCCAGCTGATGTTGCTCTCTTAGCTAGACTTGATGCTGTGGGAACCATGTATGAACATTTCCACTTTGTTGCAGTTGTTTCTTAGTTTATTTCAGTTTCCCTATTTACCAAAAAAAAAAAAAAATTTAGAATCTGACTTTATAAAGTCATGGCATTTTATCATAAAGATTCAGTATTGTCACTATTAATTAAATACAAGAATTACAGTTAATTTTTTATTCTTAGTTTTTCATAATATAAACTATCTCATGCGTAATAGACCTAGGGTGGGGTGGAGTATAAGGAGAAAAAAAAGCTCACACTTATATAATATTAAAAAATTATAAATACACAAAATCATTATTTCTGAATACATTAAGAAGCAATCATTTAGCAACAATGACCAAAAAAAAAAAAAAAAAACAAAATAATGTTTTTTTTTCAATACTAGGCTAGTTAGGATTTTTTTTTTTTTTTTTTGGTTGAAGTTAGAGTATTCACAGTGGTATTACTAAAAATTTTAGCTTTTAGCACCTCAAAAAACTACTTTATCTATTTTACCACCTCACTTTATAATACAACCAAAATCAAATGTTCTATTTTTTTTTTATCACTTTATTTAAAATAATATAAACAACTCATTAAAATAATAAAGGAAGAGAAAATTTGAGTTTTTTAATTGAAAGAAGGGATATAATCTTCATAAAATATTGTATTTTATTTTTAATAACTAGCTACAGTCAACTGTTATTTATATCAGTTTACTGTGGTTGCAAAAAAATTAGTTTTGGCTTCTCCACTAACATATGATTTTTTGGTTCTTTAGTGATAAAATAGTTTTTTTTTTTTTTTTTTTTACTAAAATCCAATCAACAGTGTGAATATTTTGATTGTTCTTTTTAAATTTTTGAGTTGGATAGTTGCTATTTAGGAGAGGTTAGCTAGGCTTATTAAGGAAAATAAGGGTTTAAGGTTTTGAAAGGGGGTCCAACTACAAAAATGAAATATGTAATAACTAAAAAAAATAAAAATTTGGACCTGGGGGGCCCAAGCACCCTTGGGCCTCCACCTAGATCTATCATTGATTTTGTGATTTCTTAGTAATATAATGACCTAGGTTGCACAAACACTTTATTTAGGGTGCCGAGTGTATTGTACTTGTGTCGTAATTGTATCCTATTTGTCGAATTATGTTATAATTTTTCAAAACTTGCTAATGTTGCAGTATCATGTTAGAATTTGACTAACTTTTTATTTTACAAATTTGCATGCGCTCTAATTTTAGTATCAGTAATTTCTTGACTAGTCATGTAATATAATGATAATTGTGCTGGGTGTGTGTGTTCAAAACATACATGATTTTATCTTTCACTTTTTATTAATTCCCAAATTATGCCATCGGACATGAGCCAAACTGCCTGACTTTCTCTGAGTTTTATCACTTTTATGTGACCATTGCTCAATCATGAACCACTATACCACCCCTTTTAACTGGCATGCTTTCATGGCTGGGCAACAATGGCTTTATAGATCCTTTTAGTGTTGAATTCTATACCATCCTATTGTAGGTTCTACTTTGAAAGTGATGATATTGTAGGGAAATTCTGTTTTAAACTGTAATTTTAGAATTGAATTTTATACCTCCTTTTGATGAACTGATGTGTTGTGTACACGTTACTTGCAACGAATGCCACTAGGACACAAAAAGCTACTTCAACCAAAACATGGTGGAATATTATGTCTGCCCTTAAATTTCTCGATGATGGAGTTAAAATTGCATAAGCTCATTTATGCTATACTCGTACGGCTCTACTATTTCTTAATTCTTATACAACATTCATATGCTTCTCAATTCTAACATAACAAAACTAAATTGTACATCTTTTACTAAATAAATTAAAGAGTAATGTTAGAATAAGTTCTTTTTACTCTCTTCCTCTTGCACCTTAATTTTAACAGTGATCAATAAATTTGAGTTATAGATGTGTAAAATATAAAAGTAGAAAATATTTGGAACTAGGTTTTCTTTGTTGTTAAGTTTTAAATTGTTTTTCAATATATATAGTTAACCGAGATTCAAAATATAATATTCATTATAGTACTTAAAGAAATCACTAAACATGGGAGATTTTTAATTAAAAAATAATGATATTACTTGAAAGAATAAGAAAGAGATAGATGATGTGGCTACTCTAACAAATAATGTTTGATTCTAACAAATACACATTGGCTTTGCTCTCTAGGAAAAGGCTTATTCTTAAGCAATTGAAGTTTCGTCTTAATGCTTTTACTCCTTGTGTTTTTATGTTAAAGTTAGTTTCTTAAGGCTGCTCAGTCAGACTCAAAGGTATTTAGTAGCTTTTAAAAGTCTGCTCTAGTGATTGTTAGTTTGTAAATGAGCAGAATGTGTGTTTAGTCTAGAGTCTGGAGTCTGGAGTTTGGACTAGATATGCTTGCAATTCTAAATTTGCTAATTGTTTGTATCTCTTTGTGGAAATTGCTCCCAGCTTGAAAACCTGACATTCTACCTCATCAGACTTTGCTTAGTTGAATATGAAGCTCTAATATTTAAGGCCTCATTGCTATGTGCATCATCTCTCTTTGTTGCAAAATGCACCCTGCACCTGTCTCCAGCTTGGACCCCTCTGCTTTGCAAACAAGCATGCTATGATGAGTCCCAACTCAGGTACTTTCCAAGATTCAGTACCTTTTTTACTTCTCACTTTCCTTAGAATCTCAAATATGATTATTTGATTGCTGTAGGGGCTGCGCAGAGATGATCTTAGGATTCCATAAAGCTGCTAGAAAAGGACAGTTGAAAGTCTCATATGAGAAGTACATGAGTCCTGATCTCAGTGTCAATAAAACCTTTAGATAGGCTTCCTCTTTGATTTGACTTGTGTGGATAGCTTCTCTCTGGGAAATATCAAGGTGAGATTTTCAGCTCAATTTTAATATTTTGCATGACATACAACTTTTTATCACTTCTGCACATCTCGAAAGGCATTTTTCTTCTCAAAGTTAATCTTGGACATTCTCCAAATTATTTCTTGGAAGCTCCTTGATTTGCCAGCTGTTGTTGCCCATGTATAGTCTAAGTACATTGAAGCTGATTGTCACATTGTTAGAAACAAGATTTTAGATAGTACAATTAAGGCTTTCTATATGTCTACTAAGAATCAGTTGGCAGATATATTCACCAAAGCACTTGGAATGGATAACTTCTTAAGGTTACTTAGAACATTAGGCATCACAAATATTTTTGCTCAAACTGTTGAGTATCCTGAAGCTGTTGAAGAAAAGAAAGAAGTAGGAGCTTTGCTCTTGAGAGGGAGTGTTGAAAATCAAGTAGATAGATCAGATTATAATTGCAGAGAAATCAATTTAGAGCACAATCGCAGAGCTAAACCAGAGACTCTTTAGGCTTGTAAAGAATTGTTGGACTTAATAGAAGCAATCCCATTCCATGAGCAGTTCATCCATTTGGATTAAGGAGTTAGGAAGTGGTTATATCACAGTTGTTGATTGACAGCTCAGCTACACATGTAAGCATTAGATAGGTAGTTGCTGTAACTTTTTTTCCTGCCAAAATGGGAAGTTGTTATTTCTGTTTTCTTAGCTTTTAGATCATGTATATATAGGAGTGTTAGCTATCTATTGGCTCATTTGCTTTGTATTCAATTTTATTGGCTGTCAAACCCAAGATTGTCAAACTCCAAATTTACAAGAGACTCGTAAATTTTGAAGTAACGAAGTGGGGAAGGATATGTCATAATTCACTCGTCTCTTGGAGAATTAGGGCATGTTTGGTACACATGTTTAAACACATGCTTTCAGTTTTTAAACAACATTACATGTATTTCTACATACTTTTTTACCTACACGTATTTCCAAAAAAAACTAAAAATTGTTATTTAAACACACATACTAAATGGGCTTTTAAACTTCTTGTCATCAGCCAAATGTTCTCTCATCATAGATAAATAAATGGAAGAAAGATTCTGTTTTTATTTGAAATGTAGAATATAGATAATATTGAAAGCAATTACTTAAAATATTAATCTGAGTATATTAATTTTAGATATATTATTTTATTACTCAATATATTTTAAAGTTTTATACCACCTCATTATGTTGATTTCTTTTAGAAAAATTATGTAAAATTCAACTTCTTTTTTTTTTTCCTATTCTTCTAATTACTTATGTCCAAAATACTAAAATGGATTTATACAAGATGAGAATTTTGGCGACTTTGGACCGTAAACATCTAGGAGATAACACAGTTTGTAGATGGCACGTTCAAACCCCTAAGAAAGTTCTTATGCATTCTAGTTTTGAATTAAATTTGAAGAGATCAATGGAGTTTGCAATGCAACTCCCTTGAGTTTATTTTAACAAATTATGAAGTATCAAAATTTATGAAACATATATAAATATTATCAATTTGAAATAATTTAAATAACACTACAAAAAACGCGGGCTATAGCCGCGTTTACAAAAAACGCGGCTATAGCTGATCTATAGCCATGTTTCTAAGAAACGCGACTATAGACCTAACCTATAGTTGCGTTTTAAAATGCAGCTCTAGGTCCTCTGGGCAAATAAAATTTTTTTTTTAAAGGGAACCTATAGCTGCGTTTTTAAAAAATGCAACTTTAGTTGATCTATAGCCGAATAATTTTTGTTTTAAAGGACCTATAGCTGCGTTTTTGAAAACGCGGCTATAGATAATCTATAGCTGCGCTTTAAAACGCAGCCAAAGGGGGACCTATAGCCGCATTTTTTAAGGGGGGCCTATAGCTGCGTTTTTGAAAAGCACAGCTATAGGTCCCCCTTTGGCTGCGTTTTAAAGCACAGCTATAGATTATCTATAGCCGCGTTTTTCAAAAACGCAGAAAAATGCGGCCATAGGTCTTCCAGCCCAATTAATTTATTCGGTGGAGGACCTATAGCTGCGTTTTGGAAAAAAAAAAAAGTGCCCCCCACTTTGATCTTTTCTTCCTTTTCTCTTTCTTTTTTCTTTCTTTCTTCATTCTTCACTAACTCTACAGGTTCTTCTTTCTTTCTTTCATTTTTTTTTTTTCTTTCTTCCTTCTTCACTAACTCTTCAGGTTCTTCTTTCTTTCCTTCTTTACTTTTTTTTCCTTTTTCTTCCTTCCTTCTTCACCCCAACGTAACTCTTTTTTCTATTTTTCTTTGTTTCTTTGGAGCTATTGCTTCTTTTTTTGGTCCTTTCTTTTGCAAGTCACGCTAGGTTCTTTTTTTTTTTTTTTTTCCAGCACAACTCTTTTTTTTTTTTTTTTCCTTTGTTTCTTTGCAGCTATTTATTCTTTTTTTCTTTCTTTTTTTTTTCTTCATCTCAAACACACTGATTTGTCTAGAGATCTAGTTTTTTTTTTTTGGTTATTTTATGTTTAGTTAGTAAGAAAATGGAGAAACTGCTGAAAATTTTGAATGAAATTTTGAATGAAGTGGATATCCTATCAAGATTTGGATTTGAGTCTTGATTTTAAAATTTTTTTTATCTATGCTTGAATTTGTGCTATTGTGTTGCCGATATTGTACTTATGTTTAAATGGGTTTGTTTTGTTGAATGAGAGGAGATTCATGGGTTTGTGTTCTTATATTTTTGGAGCAAGTTTTGTTTGTATTGTTAGTGTGTTGTGTTTGATTTTAAATTTTCTGGGTGTGTTTGTAATGTGAGTATGTTGTGTTTAATTTTGAATTTTTTGGGTGTGTTTGTATTGTGAGTATGTTGTGTTTGATTTTGAATTTTTTTGGATTGGTGTTTAATTTTAAATTTTTTGGGTGTGTTTAATTTTGAATTTTTTTGGTTTAAATTTTGAATTTTTTGGGAAAAAAAAAACCCCCCAGATTTTTTTTTTTTGGTTTAAAAAAAAAAAAACTATAGCTGCATTTTAGGAAGGTTTTAGCTGCATTTTTAAAACACAGCCAAAAATATACCTATAGCCGCGTTTCAAACGCAACCCAAAGCGGGTCTATAGCCATGTTTTTTACAAAACGTAGATATAGGTCTCAGCCTTAAGGGGGTGGAAAAATGCAACTATAGGGGCGAAAAAACGCAGCTATAGGTCCCCGTAAGGGGCTATTGTCGCAAGGCTAAAGCCGCAAATAAGATAAGCCAAAGAAAACCCTTATTTTTCATTTTCATAGATAACAAATGCAATGAGGATCTATAAAACTTAACCAAAAAATCCGTAATCTTCATTTTTCTAAAAATAAAAGAATAAAGCTTGGTTTTCGTATTATTAATTATTCCATAATAATAATAATAATAATAATAATAATAATAATAGCTCTTATATTTTTAAAAATAAAGGGTGCTTCAATTAAAGAGGGAAACATATTGAGTATACTTTGGTTGGATGAGTTATGCATAATGTAATAGTTATTATAGGAATAAAAAATAATGCATTAGCCGTTGACCATACTTATCTATTTTAGCAACATCTATACCTTAAGTTGGGAATTGGGTTTGGAATTTGGAGCACGATCAGATCAGTGTAGGTATATTGGGAAAAGTCACATATCTCTCTCTAGCAGCAATTATGAAAAGGTTGCTCTCTGGCCTTTAGGCTTGTAGCAGCAGGTGAGTGTCTTGCATTCCATTGCAAGAGTTAGTCTGGCCTTCCTTAGGTAAGGTCATCGGTGGTGTTTGAGTAGTGGGTGAGGATATCGAAACTTGTCTAGTCTAACGTGGAGTCTGTATAGGAAATTATGGCAGAGGAATTAGAAGAGTTATGGAAGAAGTTATTGTTTACAGAGGAAGAGGTCAATGACATTGAGCTCGGGAGTGGCTGCATGAAGGCGTCAATAGAAAGAGGGAAGAATTGTGTTGTCTTGAAGGTGCTCACACACAAAAGCATTAGCCTGGACGCCCTGAGGAAGAATCTGAGGATGATGTGGAAGCCAAAAAAGGGAGTGCAACTGTCTGAGATAGAGGAGGATCTTTTCTTGGTAGAGTTCAGAGACGAAAAGGATAAGAGGAAAGTTCTTGACATGAGCCCGTGGAGCTATGAGAAACAACTAGTACTCATACAAGACTTTGAAGTTGAGCTGACCCCAAAGGAGATAGAGCTGAAATGGTCCCTCTTTTGGATTCAAATGTTCAACTTGCCATTGAAGAGCAAAACAAGGGAGATCAGGATTGCAAGAGGCTCTAAGTTAGGGGAGGTCTTGGATGTGGATGTCCTAGAAACAGGAGTTCATTGGGGAAAGTGTTTGAGGGTGAGAATCCGAATTGATGCTGTAAAGCGCCTGTTGAGGGGAAAATGGGTAACCATAGAAGGAGGGGAGAGCTATTGGATCAACTTTAGGTATGAATGACTACCAAATTTCTGTTACAGCTGTGGTATGCTTAGCCATGGCATTATAGATTTCCCGAATAGCTTTGCAAATGCTCTACAAAATAATGGAAAGCTTCAATATGGTGCTTGGTTGAGAGGGGAGCCAATGAGGAGAGGCAATAAGGGGGCACACAGACCAGGAATGGAAGGTGGTTTAGAAGAAGGGGTCACCAGAACTAGATCGGAGGTGGAGAAAAGTCTACATCCCGAGCTAGGAGGGGTCAGCATGGTTGGTAGCTCTCACGTGCCTAGGCTGGCTAATAGGGGTGACGATAGCCCTACTTGGGTTGAAACGAACCTGAGTTCCCCAAAGCAATTGACAGAAAATTTGCACAAAGAAGGAAAGGTCAATCTGAGAGAGGTGACTGAAGATATGCAATGGGAGAATGCTACAAGACGGGAGTGAGCCAAATTTTAAATTTGTAATGGCGCTAGTTCAGATCGTTGAGCATGAGACAAGCCCAGGAAAAGATGAGGGTTCACAAGGCCTAGTAGCAATGTTGTTTGATGCCAAAGTGGGCTGGACCACCGAAACTCTAGGCCCAAAAACCAAACACTGGAAACGTTTGGCTAAGGAAATAAAGGGTAAGAGCACAGAACTGGGCTTTGGTCTAGAAACTAAAAAACGCATGGGTCCAACTCCATTACAAGAATTGGACCCCAATGTTGTTGATCAAAAAAAATGGAAAGGGAAGAATCAAAGGAAGCTCACCCTAAAGAATGAAGAAGAGATGGTTGGCAGAGAGGCGGACGCTGCAACATAGCCCCGTCGAGCTCAATGAACGTGATAGCACGGAATTGCTAAGGTATGGGGTTTACCTTAGCAATTTGAACCCTCACCGACAAGGTAAGAACGCGTGAACCCCTGTTGGTCTTTCTAGCTGAAACCAAGGCCAGTGTAAGCAGAATAAAAGGGCTTCAAGCAAAGCTGAACTATACACAGGATATTGTCGTCCCAAATGATGACAGGAGCGGCAATCTTGCTCTATTGTGGAAAGAGGATGCGAATGTCAGTTTAAAAGTTGTTCAAATTCCCACATCGACATGGTTGTGCGCGAGAGTGATTCATCACCTCCTTGGACAGCCACAAGTTTTTACAGCCACCCAAAAACAGAAAAGAGGTACATATCGTGGAAGTTATTGGATGCTCTATGAGATCAGTGCAAAATGCCATGGATTGTCTTTGGCCATTCTAATGAGATTGCCTACTCATATAAGAAATCAGGGGGGCTTGGAAAGAAATGGCAAGCAGATGACAGACTTTAGGGAATGTTTAAGCAGGTATGGCTTATTTGATTTAGGTTATGTGGGTTAGTGCTTCACTTGGTGTAATAGAAGGTATGGAGATCAGAGAACTAATCTTAGGCTCGACAGAATGGTAGCAAACGAAGATTGGTTGAGGCTGTATCCAGAGGCTAGCATGCATCATTTCTCAATGTCCAATTCCAATCATTGTATGTTGGTTCTTGCCCTAAAGCGCAGTCAGCCAAGAAAGCCAATGAAGAAGATGTTTATATTCGAGGCTATGTGGACGAGGGAGGATGGATGTAGGGAAGTAATAGAGTTAGCGTGGGATCCTCTTAGCTGTGACTCTGGAACAACAATCATGGATAAATTGAAGCACTACCAAGATCAATTGTAGAGTTGGAATTGGATAGTTTTTGGGCATGTGAATAAGGTGCTGAAGCAAAAACAGTCAAAACTCCACAACTTGAAGCCACAGAACGTGGGAATGAGAAGGCGGAGGAGATTAGGAAGTTAAGGGCAGAAATAAATGAGTCTCTATTGAGGGAGGAGATTATGTGGAACCAAAGGTCTAGAGCTCTTTGGACCAAGTGGGGTGATCAGAATACAAGGTTTTTTCACACCGCAGCTAGTCAGAGATGGAGGTAGAATAGGATAGTGGGGATGCAAGATTCGGATGGGGTGTGGCAGGAGAAATAGGGAAGGGTTGAGGGCCTAATCTTGGAGTACTTTGCTGCTATCTTTAAGTCAAATCACCCATCTTCCTTTGAAGCCAGTTTGAGTGCAATTAGTATGCGAGTCTTTCCTAAAATGAGCAATGAGTTACTAGCAGAATTCAAGGCGGACGAGGTTGCGTGAGCTATCAAACATATGCACCCCATAAAATCACCAGGACCAAACAGTATGTCCCCGATTTTCTATCAAAAATATTGGGACTTGGTTGGTACTGATGTTATTAATTGTGTTTTGAATGTGCTGAATGGTGGGATATTGCCTAGTGGTCTTAACGAAACTTACATTTGCCTCATTCCAAAAGTTAAAAAACCCCCCCCAAAGAATCATTGAGTTTAGATTGATAAGTCTTTGCAATTTTCTTTATAAAATAATAGCTAAGGTCCTAGCTAACCGGTTGAAAAGAGTCCTTGTAGTTGTGATTGATGAATCTCAAAGTGCTTTTGTCCCAGGAAGACTCATTACAGATAATGTGCTAGTGCCTTTTGAAACAATGCATTGTATAGACCAAAGAAGGAAAGGAAAGGAAGCTCTAATGGCTATAAAGCTCGATATGAGCAAAGGCCTATGATAGGGTAGAATGCGGCTATTCGAAAGCAATGATGAGAAGGATGGGGTTTCATGATAGGTGGATAGCCCTTATGATGATGTGTGTGACCTCAGTGACATATTCGGTCTTGCTCAATGGCAAACCCAAATGCAAAACCATCCCATCAAAAGCGCTCCGACAAGGTGACCCAATCTCTCCATATCTCTTCCTACTTTGTGCGGAGGGTTTGACGGCTATGTTGAAAAAGGAGTCAATCGGGAATATAAAAGGGGTTGCGGTGTGTAGGGGTGCCCCAATAATCCTCCATCTTCTATTTGTGGATGATAGTATAGTTTTTTTGTAGGGCTTCCCTTGATGAAGCGAGTTGGGTCATGAAGGTGCTTGAGGATTATGAAGGGGACTCGGGGCAAAGGCTTAATAAGGAGAAAACTTCCATATTTTTCAGTAAGAATACAAGTAGGGAAGTCCAAGACCAAGTGAAGGGTTTGTTTGGAGTTCAAATTATAAGACACCATGAGAGGTACCTTGGGTTGCCGCCTTTAGTGGGAAAAGGGAAAATGAAAGCTTTTAACCGTATCAAAGATATGGTGGGAAGAAAAATTGCAGGATGGAAAGGAAAACTCCTTTCCAATGTGGGGAGAGAGATCCTTATAAAAGCCGTGGCCCAAGCCACGCTCACCTACACTATGAGTTGTTTCAAACTCCTGGAAACTTTATGCAAGGAGTTGAATTCCATGGTGAGTAATTTCTGGTGGGGGCAAAAGATAGGGAACGGAAAATGATGTGGATCTCTTAGGAAAAACTTTGCACTCCAAAGATGGAATAAGGTATGGGTTTTAGAAACTTAAAAACTTTCAACTTAGCGCTCTTAGCAAAACAAGGTTAGAGAATCCAACAAAATACAAACACCCTCGTCCATAGAGTCTTTTAATGCAAAGTACTTTGCGGAGAGCTCATTTAGGGAGGTGCAATTGGGCTATAGACCATCCTATGTATGGAGGAGTATCATGGCAGCCAAGGACTTAATCGTGAAGGGGTCTAGATGGGTCATTGGAAATGGGGAAAGGGTTCATATTTGGGAGGATAGATGGATCCCAATCCCAAAATCGTTCAAAGTAGTCAGTCCGAGAGGTCTTTCAACTAATGCTGTAATGGTATCAGATCTCATCAATAGGGAGACCCGAGGTTGGGATGCTAATCTGTTAAGAAACACCTTCCTCCCCCATGAAGCTGAAATTGTCCTGGGAATTCCACTTAGTCTTAGGCTTCCTAATGACTCCCTAGCGTGGGCATGGACTCCCAATGGCCGGTTCTCAGTTAGAAGTGCCTACAGGGCAGCCTAGAAATTACTGCCAAAGTTAAATCCGCATGGAGAAAGAGGAGAAATCTTAGGTGGGTCAAAATCTAAAGCCATTTGGAAGCTCATCTGGAATCTGGATTGCCCAAACAAAATAAGGCATTTTATGTAGAGGTCATGCAGAAATATTCTACCAACAAAGTGCCGCCTAAAGTCAAAAGGATTGGAGGTGGAAACCAACTATGACGTATGTGGAAGCGATGAAACTGTTAGTCACATTCTATGGGGATGCAAAACAGCAGCAAAGGTATGGAGTGCAACAAAATTGAAGCTTCCTTTTCTGCTTGAAACTCACCTGGATTTTGAGGACATAGTCTGGGAAATTGGACACTTCTTGAAACTTGGGTCGGCTTTGACCAATGGATCTCACTTTCGGAGTTGGGCTTAGGCTTTCAGGCTTCAGCCGAAACCCAAATTCTCTTTTAGGCTCCCTTTTCTCCTGTCTTCCTTTCGCTTTGTCTGGGAATTGCTGTAACTGTAAGATTGCGAGTGAAGTGAACTGCTTGTGAGTGTTGGAATGGTTCATCCATGGTATATGCTTATGTGGGTTGCTACCTGCTAGTGTGGTGTTCAAGTCAAAGGCGAGATAGTGGTTTGGTTATTTGGCTTTCGATTTTGTGGCAGCGATTGTTGATGGTAGTGTACTGTGAATGTGATTTACGGCTGAGAAATCCTTACTAGGGAAAAGAAACAACAGTTGTAGCCATATCGATCAAGGGTGGATGCCCTAAAATGGTATTAGAGTCTGGTTTGTTTTTTTGTTGGACCGTGCCCCAGCCCATTGGAATTTGGGTCTTAGACGTGAGATGGAGTATTTGAGATTCACAATTGATTAAAATGTACTTTGGTACGAACTCATGCATTTGTTGGGCCGCCACTTAATAGGAACTTTTGGATTGATTGCTCCAACAATTTATCTAACAATGTCACGTAAGCATGTAACTTGGCAAAAGCTAGTGACATTAAAACGAATTGTGATGAGAAGCATGTGAGTTGTACTCATTAATATTTACCCTTGGATGCCTAAAGTCTTCACATTTTGTGATTGCTTCCCACCCATGTAGGGTAGGGTTGGCCCATTATTAAACCCATGGACCTAGGGGGGCGTTATTCTATCTTACCAGGCACGATAAAGTCTTCATATTTTGATGCCAGCAGGAGTGCAGTAAGACCAACCAACTGCATTTCATTCTTCTTTATTGTAGCTTGTGAGAGATATCCTTCTAACAATGTCACCATGAGATACAGTTTCTTCCATTAAAATCAGATTTGAAGTGTACCTGCCAGCGAAGAAATTGAGCAAATCATCAGAATACTTTGATAACTGATATGGGAAAAAGCAAAGAGAGAAAGAAAGAAGAAAAATATGTACCTCAATTAACCAATTGACCAATATGCAGCACATACCATTAGTGTGGATGATTTTTCTAAAAATGACTGCCATTTATAGTTGTGATGGCTATATGGATCCAGTTTTTGTTCACAATGGTATATCCCTTTTATGTTTTATTTTATAATTCATATTTTAATGTTTTGAACTTGTTTAAGTTTTGTGCGTCTGCATAATTACTGGACATAATACTTATGTTATTATACGCACTGTGAACTGCTTGACTACCGCAAAGACGAGCTATATGCTGAACTGATTGGCAATATGATTATCTGTGTTTTTATGCATGGAGTAGAAAATTGGCCCCTTAAAGTGACGTAGGACAACCACAATATTTTAATAGAACAGAAAAATAATAAGATAAACCCTAGGAGTCAGCACCTAAGGGTTGCTTAGAGTCACCACCAAGCAGACTAGAGTCGGCACCAGTAAAGAAAACACACGCTTTTTTTTTCAATAATTCTCAAAACTGTCTTACAATAATAAAAAAAAGTGTTTAAATAGCTAACAACAAAATGCATAAAAAAAAACCCTAATTATTAAATGCTCGGGCTTGCTTAATCTCAAGCCCAATAACTAACAAGCTCCATCCGTAAGGCTACAGGTTGGGCCGTCTTCTTTTTGCTCTTCCTTCCATACATGCGTATAATTGGGGGCTTATATCTTGTGTCCGCACCAACTCCCCCCGAGTGAGAAGAACTCGACCTCGTTGTTAGGAATGCTATAAGCATTTGGATAATAATTGTTGTATTGAGATGTAGTTAGTTAGTTAGTTAGCTAGTTACAATTCCAAGCATGTTAATCACATTTAACACATGTTGAAATTATTAATGCACATGTTAATCACATTTAGCACATGTTGGAATTATTAATAATAGTTACAATAGGATAAGGCCACGTGGGCCAATAAGATTAGAGCTAGTTTCCTATAATTACATGATTGTAATCCAATATGGGATATCAATTTGAAGAATAAACCAACTTGTTAGTGCATTAGTGCATCTACCTCTCTCTCTCTTAATCTTTATTTCTCTATGGAGGGTGACTACCTCGAATTAAGTCAATTTCCCTACAATTCCCATCAATCCCCCTACAATTCATACTCATCTCCATTAGGAACCTCTAGGTTCTTAACAAGTCATATCAGAGCCGTCGATCTTGAGACGGGTGAATCAAACCGGCAAGAAATCTTGAAAGATTTACAACAAATGGTGAATGAAGTTTTGGAGAAGGCTAAGGCCTTGACAGAATCTAGCAAGACTATTTCAGAGAAGTTGAAGGCCTTGGATGAATCTAACATGGCCATGAAGGAAGAGCCCTCAAGATTGCAAAAAGGTCTCGAGAACGTGACGGAAGAGGAGTTACAATCTCTTGACACAACCTTTGAAGTTCAGTCCAAAGAACCAACAAAGAAGAAGATGATGATTTTCCAAGAACCAATTCTTGATGCACCAATGGAGACTTCCATTCAAGATTCTATGATTCAAGAATTAACAATCCAAGTGTCGGTGATCCAAGAACCCAAGATGCAAGAGCCAAGAATTTTAATGGTTCTAGAATCAAATGAGGTCTTGAGGATGCAAAAATATATCAAGGTTCAAGGAACCAATGAGACCTTGAAGATTGAAGAGACCTTGAAGATTGAAGAATCATTGAAGGGATCGCTTGTTAAAGAGAAATGCATGAATATGGTGATCAAAGTTTCACAACGATATAGGTCTATTGGAAGATCTCCTTTGATGAAGATGTTATTTCACAACAACACCTTGTGGGCAAGGTGTTTTCAAGGGGAGGGAAATGTTAGGAATGCTATAAGCATTTGGATAATAATTGTTGTATTGAGATTTAGTTAGTTAGTTAGTTAGTTAGTTAGTTACAATTTCAAGCATGTTAATCACATTTAGCACATGTTGAAATTATTAATGCACATGTTAATCACATTTAGCACATGTTGGAATTATTAATAATAGTTACAATAGGATAAGGCCACGTGGGCCAATAAGATTAGAGCTAGTTTCCTATAAATACATGATTGTAATCCAATATAGGATATCAATTTAAAGAATAAACCAACTTGTTAGTGCATTAGTGCATCTACCTCTCTCTCTCTTAATCTCTATTTCTCTATGGAGGGTGACTACCTCGAATTAAGTCAATTTCCCTACAATTCCCATTAATCCCCCTACAATTTATGTCGTTCTCCATTAGGAACCTCTAAGTTCCTAACACTCGTCGAGTGGAAATCTAAAGAGCTCTGATAGTACTCCAGCAAGTCAGGATCCAGTCATTGTAGCTTATCCCTAGTAATCCATGTGCAATCAGAATCTGGTCGTCCATGCCACCGAACTAGGAAACGGTGAACTCCTCCATCCATGGTAGAAACAATCTGCTCATCTAAAAATAGCATCAACAGATTCTTTATATGCATAGGGCAAATTTAAGGGTAAAGGGGTAGGAATAGGGGCATCAATAGGATCAAGTAAAGGCTCATCAAAAGGAGTATTAGGAATAGCTGTAGGGCTTTTATAAGCAACTAGATCCTCAATATTAAAGGAGGAGCTAATACCATAATCATGTGGAAGGTCAATGACATATTCATTTGGGCCCATTCGTTTCAATACTTTGAATGGACCGGCACTACGAGCCTGCAATTTCTTAACGGTCCCAGAGGGAAACCGTTCAGGTCGGATCCGAATCATGACATAATCCCCTACCTGAAACTCTGCATGATTCCGATGAGTGTCAGCATGAATTTTATATTGAGAATTACTTACCTGAATTTTTTTACGAATCTCATTATGCAAATCATGAACATGTCATGTAAATGCCTCAGCAGATTCAAAAATCTTAATATATGGGGACATGGGCAATAAATCTAAGGGCTTCCTAAGTGTAAATCCATGCACAACCTCAAAAAGACTAACACTTATAGACCTATTGGCAGAGCTATTATATGCAAGTTAGGCTATAGGAAGAATTTAATCCCAATTTCGATTGGCTTCACCCACTAGACACCGAAGAAGGTTGCCTAGACTACGATTTACCACCTTAGTTTGACCATCAGTTTGAGGATGAAATGCCGTGGAAAATTGCAATTTGGTGCCTACTAAGTGCCATAAGGTCTTCCAAAAATAACTCATGAAGTAAACATCCCTATTAGACGCTATGGTTTTGGGAAGACCATAAAGCTTGACAATCTCATCAAAGTAGAGTTTTGCAATTTTAGAAGTATCAGAAGTCTTAAAACATGGTAGGAAATGAGCCATCTTAGAGAAGCGATCAGCAACTACTAGGATAGAATCATGCTTCCTAAAGGTGCGGCGCAAGCCTAGCACGAAGTCCATACTCACATCCTGCCACGGGCGATCTGGCACAGGTAGAGGCGTGTATAGGCCAGTGTTTTGCTTGCGATGTTTGGCTAATTGACATGTACGACACTGACCAACTATCTTGGCAACGCCCCTCTTAAGACCAGGCCAATAGAATTGACGTTCCACTTCCTCAATTGTCTTATCTCGGCCAAAATGACCTGCAAGACCTCCTGCATGTATCTCCCAAACTAGGAAATCTCTCACTGATGACCAAGGGATACATAATTTGTTGGCCTTGAACAAGTAACCATCTCGAAGGGTATAATCATCCAAGACTGGCCGTGAGGCATTACTTAGGCTAGTGTAGAGCTCCCCAAAATCTGGGCATAATTCAAAGTCATCCTTGAGTCGTTCAAACCCAGTAACCTTAACACTCATGACTGATAGCAAAGACACCCTTCGACTTAGTGCATCAGCAGCCTTATTCTCAACACCCGCCCTATGTTTCACCACAAAGTAGTAGCATTGCAGAAAGTCAACTCAACTACCGTGCCTAAAATTCATCTTCTTTTGGGAATGGAGGTAACGCAAAGCTTCATGATCAGAGTAGATAATAAACTCTCGAGACAACAGGTAATGGCGCCAATGCTAAAGAGCTCGCACAATGGCGTAAAATTCTTTGTCATATGTGGAGTACTTTTGCTTAGCATCATTCAACTTCTCACTAAAATAAGCAATTGGGTGGCGCTCTTAACTAAGTACTCCCCCTATACCAATACCCGAAGCATCACATTCCACTTTAAAAGGCTTATTAAAATCAGGGAGACGTATGACAGGTGCCTCTGTCATCTTTTGTTTTACTTCATTGAAAGCCTTAGTAGCAGCTTTTGTCCAAATAAACTCTCCTTATTTCATGCAATCAATGATGGGGGACATAATGGTACTAAACCCTTTGATGAATCGGCGATAAAAGGAAGCGAGCCCATGAAAGCTTCGAATTTCATGGATATTTTTGGGCTCGGGCCAATCCACAATCGTTTAAACCTTTTGGGGGTCAGCAGAAACTCCTTCAGAGGATACTATGAAACCTAGGAAGACAACTGTATCGGCAAAGAAAGAGCACTTCTTGAGGTTACCATATAAACTCTCATTCCTAAGGGTCGTACAAACTTGAGTTAGGTGGTCTAAGTGTTGCTCCCTAGACTTACTATAGATGAGGATGTCATCAAAGTACACAACCAGGAATTTCCCCATAAAAGGCTTGAGCACTTGAGTCATCACTCTCATAAAGGTACTAGGAGCATTGGACAATCCAAAAGGCATAACCATCTATTCATACAAACCATCTTTCGTCTTGAAGGCAGTTTTCCACTCATCACCGGGACGAACCCTAATTTGATGATAGCCACTTTTCAAGTCTATCTTGGAAAAGATTGTTGCTCTAGCCATCATATCCAACATGTCATCCCACCGAGGGATAGGAAAACGATACTTCACAGTGATCTTGTTGATGGCACAGCTATCAACACACATCCTCCAAGTCTCATCTTTTTTTGGAGTTAAGAGTGCAAGGACTGCACAAGGACTCATGCTTTCACGAATAAAACCCTTCCTAAGTAGTTCTTCTACTTGCCTTTGCAACTCGGCATGTTTTGCAGGACTCATCCTATAGTGAGGCAAATTAGGTAGGTCACTCTGGGAACAAAATCTATGGCGTGTTGTATGTCACGCATGGGCGGCAAATGATCGGGGAGTTCCTCAGGGAAAACATCCTTAAATTCCTAGAGCACGGACCTCACTTCTTCAGGTTGCTCCTCACGGGTCTCTTCATGAAGTTCTCTGGCAACTAAGACAAACACAATGGATTCCTGAACTACTACCCTCTCAAATATCTTTGGGCTTATGATGTTTAGACCTTTCGCCTTTGGTGCTTCTGGCTTCTTACTCATGTTGATTGGCTTGGGTTTCAAAGGATTGAGCATAATTTTCTTACCTTCAAACATAAATGAGCAAGAATTGGATCACCCATGAAGGGTGACATCCAAATCATAAAGCCAAGGTTTACCTAAGATAATATGCCCTACATCCATGGGAACTACGTCACACCATATTTCAGCCTTGTAGGTGAGGAATTGAAGTGGGACAACATATCTTTCTTTTATGGATATGGAGGAAGTATCCACCCAAGAAACTGTATGTGGGTTAGGGTATGGGATCAATTTCAAGCATAGGCGGGAAACAATATTAGAGGACACTACATTAATGCAACTCCCACTATCTATAATAACCTTGCAAGTTTTGTCTCCACACTTAGTATAAGTTTGAAAGATGGCACTCCTTCACCAATCATCAGTGTCTCTTTGTTCTGTCAAAGCACACCTTACCACATTCACTCTAGGGACACCAAAAACAACCTCGGAATCATCAACCTGAGGAGAAAGGGTTCTAATGTACGCGAGGTAGTTAGGATCATCTTCCCATCCGGCCTTAACATCTTGGACTTCTTTAACATTTGGATCATACACTAGCTCCTCAACATTTTCTACCTTTTCATCACCCTCTTGAATGACAAGGGTCCTAGAGGGACATCTAGCTGCAACATGTCCAACCCCATTGCATTTGAAGCATTGGAGGCGAGAGCCTAATCTTGAGGGCTCATTGATTACACCTTTTCCCTTGTCCTCTTTTTCTATAAGGATGCTATTGGGGTTGGCCTTAGAGCATTCTTATCAAACATTGTAAAAAATTTAGCATTTACCCTCTTAAAACCTATATTTATAACATATACAATACCACTTTCCAATCCAACATATATCAAAACTTCTATTTTTTTTACAATTTCATTTAAATATTGTTTCTTTATTATTTTTCACTAATTTTTTTATTTTTCCTCTCTCTCCTTTGTGGGCCCCATTAAATAAAAAATAATTTAAAGTTTTGCAATTGGTGAATCGTGCCATTTCAAAAATGAGATGGTACTATTCTTCAATTGCAAAAATTTTGCAATATAAAATGTTTGATGGAGGGGTTTAAACCTTTCAAATGCTAAAAAAATAAGATTTTTAGCATTTGAAAGGTTTGATAAGAATGCTCTTAAGGGGTAAGACAAGTCTAGATTTGCTACCAAAAGGTTGAGGGTTGGTAGGAACACTCTGAAGCTCAGAACGTCACCAAAAGATAGATTTGGATGCTAACTCATAATTCCTAGCAAGGTCATAGGCTTCTCCTAAGGTAGTGACTCCTCGGGTGATAATCTCGCCTAGTATGTTAGCATTTAAACCTTTCTTGAACCTATTGAGTGTGACAACCTCTTCCTCAACTTTTCGAATTCCCCTCTTGAATTCCTTGAACTTCTCTATGTATTCGGCCACAAGAGTAGTGCCTTATTTTAGGCGATCCCATTCCTCAAGGAGGGAACTCTTATAAGTTGGAGGAAGGTAATTCTTCGAAAGTGCATCCTTCATCTCAATCCAATCAATAATGGGGGGCTCATGTCGACACCTAAGGGTTTCCTCAAGGTCCTCCCAAAAAAGGTCGACTCTCCCAATTAACTTCATCCTAGCATACCTCACTTTCCTATTCTCAGCCTAATGTTAATAGTCAAAGAATTTCTTCATTTGGTGTAACTAATCAGTGAAAACCCATAGGTCTAGGCAGCCATCAAAGGTGGGTGCTTCTATCTTTTCCTTAGACATTCTATCATCATAATCCCTAGGGCCATAATGATTATAGTGATCATGTTCAAGGTTTGGAGCCCTATTAAAGTAACCATGGTTATTTTGCCTAATCATGTTATCTCCTTCATGGTTAGTGGTCTCTCTTTGAGATGCTTCAATTCTCTCAACCCTATTCAGTAAATCATGGACACTCCTTGCTAGGTCTCCTATGGTTTGTTCTAAAGAGGGCCTAGATTCAGAAGTGGATTGATGTTCAGGATTTGACATAATGCGACCACTACGTAGATGCATGCAACACAATATTTATGAATGCAATTGAGATTCCCAGAAATTCAAGTAATCAATTCTCAATGTAAAATTAAAGGTCAAGCAAGAGTGCATGTAAAGACTAGATCAACGAATCAAAGGAATAAATTGCAGTCAAATAGTGACAGTGTTCACAATATTGAGAGATAGCCCAAATAACAGTCAAATTCCACTAAGCTCCACAATTAATAATGAGAATCAGATATTTCAAAGAAATTGGGTTATATCTTTTCTTTTTTCTTTTTCTTTTTTTTTTTTTTGGAATTTTAGAGTGGGTGCTAAAAGAAAACACAAATAGTAAAACAGCTAATTTGAGCACAGAATAGATAGGCCAAAGGAGTATGGTGGGATATGCACATAAAAAATATAAAGATAATATTTTTTAATGAGACAAAATTGAATCCACCAAAAAAAATAGAGTAAGAATCGTACCCTTGTCAGTGACCAACTTACTGCACTAGATAGCCACGGGGCTTGGCTTCTCAGAGTGAATGGACCTGCTTGAATAGAGTGAACCTGCAAATCTGTGAATGAACAACGTAATGGCCCAATAAATGTAATGGGTTGTCACAGTAACATGCTCTTATTTCTTTCTCTGATTTCTTCTTCTTCTTCTTCTTCTTCTTTTTTTTTACTTTTTTTTTTTTTTTGCAAAATAATAAAAATCACTGCTGCGATGGACTTAAGGGTCTACAGACTCTAAAAATTAAAAGAATTTAAACGACAGGCTTTTAAAAGAAGCTTGAACTACAGATAGAAAAAGAAAGTCCACGAAGGCAAAAGAAAATAGAAGCTCGAAATTGAAAAGAGAAAAGAAAAAAGAAAATAGTTGCTCGGCAATGGCTCGCAGTGCTAGGGACCGACGACCGTGGCGGCACAACGACGGGGAGGACAGCGGCGGCTCGAATAGTGGAGGAGTGGCAGCTATGTCTTGGGTCTTGGCATCGGGGTGGGTCGGCATCCTCAGTGGCAGTGGTCGACATCTTCGGCGGCGGTGGTGAGAGTGATAATGGGTCAGCGGCTGTTGGCTATTGGGCTTTAGGGCGGCGGGTGTTGATTTTGTGCGTGTCAGCAACTGGGTCTTTCGTGGGTCTCTACTTCTTCTCCATTTTCTTTTTTTGGGCTATGGGTTCTGTGATCAGAGGCAGGCACGGATGGTGGTCACCGGCTTGGGAGGCGTCGTTGACTTCTCTGTTGTCTTGGGAGTGAGAAACTCATGTAGGGCTTGGGAGAAGATCCGGATTGCAGGGGTTGGTTTGGGTTTGTTCATGATCTCATGGGACAAAAACTTGAAAGGTACAGTCATGGTTGGCTCACTCTTTTGATGGTTTTGCTGGTTGTCTACGTTTGTATTGTATGGACCGGGAGTCTGCTCTGATACGAAAACTGACGTAAGACAACTACAATATTTTAATAGAACAGAAAAACAATAAGATAAACCCTAGGAGTCAACACCTAAGGGTTGCTTGGAGTCAGCACCTAAGGGTTGCTTGGAGTCAGCACCAAGCAGACTGGAGTCGACACCAAGCAGACTGGAGTCGGCACTAGTAAAGAAAACACACGTTTTTTTTTCAATAATTCTCAAAATTGTCTTACAATAATCAGAAAAAGTGTTTAAATAGCTAACAACAAAATGCATTAAAAAAAAAAAAAAAACCCTAATTATTAAATACTCATGCTTGCTTAATCTCAAGCCCAATAACTAACAGGCTCTATCCATAAGGCCACAGGTTGGACCGTATTCTTTTTGCTCTTCCTCCCATACATGTGTATAATTGGGGGCTTATATCTTGTGTCCGCACCATGGTTTGGCAGAAGTCCCTAATTGTCACTTTTGTGGGAAGGGCTTTTTGTTTAGTAAGTGGGCAAAGGAAACAATTTTGGGAGAGAGTCAACCGACATATACCCTGCCAAAAATCCCTGAATACCCTCCATGAATTAGAAACATATAGGCAGTGAGTTGCGAAGTCGTAAAAAATTTACCTAAGGCTTTTTGTTCAGTTTCTCTAGTCTAAACTATAATTGTTTTACAATAAACAAGTGTTATCTGTTTCAAGTTGCTGCCCTTATTCAGGTATTGCTTTAAATTTTTCCATTCCTCTTGAAGCTGTTGATAAATGTGTGAAAAAATACTATTGTGAATGCTTGTGGTGATATTTTAGTGAATTTATAGGCATTGCATCTCTTAGTTGTGCTAATGTTCGTGTTACTCATGGTCACTGTAATTTTTGGGTCAATGCTTGCAATGTTAACAATTCTGTATTTACTGTAGTGGAGTTGCTTGGATGCAAGAGTCTTTTGGAATTGCAGTTTTACTTCAGTCTTTTTTTCCCTATGGTTATTCCATACAAAATGTTTTCTTTTCCTTCTCTTTTTCATGATCAGTTGTTCTTACAGAACTTTTTCTATAATAGGTCTTTGGGTGAAAAGAGCCGATGTCTTTTCATTTGGTATTGTACTTTTTGGGCTCATTACTTAATTTGTCTTTGATCAATCCAAGTGCGAAGCTGCTCGTGAATTTCCTGTAGGATGGGCACAGAGACAGTACACGCAGAAGTTGAATTCTAGCTCACAACCAGTTGGCTGTTTACTTGTTCATAAGAGCTTTGACAGTGCACCTGATTTTGTTGTTCGTGATGGAGTGGCAATTACAAAGCTGGCAGTGCACTGTGTGGACTTCGATGAAAGGAAACGCCCTACAATGACACAAATTGTTAATTATCTGCTTGGTGATGCTTTAGTGCGTGGAGGTTTAATAGATGAATGGGACACACAAGCTACAGAAAAAACTGCTGGGAAGAAAAAAACAATAATGCAGAGAATGAAAGGAAGTCTCTTTTGCCGTTGTTTGATCACGAAGACTAACTAAATGGGAGAAAAAGAAAATATTAGTGCATCAAACGAAACACCGGTAGACCCAATTGGGATTTTTCTTTCTTGACAACCCAAAAGCTGTAAAGTTTTCTTTTATGCTGGTTTGAACCAAATGTTATGTTACTCTCTGGACACCAATTGAGAATAAACATAACTGAATTATGTTGCCTAGTTTTTCTTCCATTTTATTAATGAACTTGGCAGTGAATGCAGTTGGTAGGCTATATTGAAATTTAAAGGAAGATATATATGCTTAGGTCCTATGTTCCAAGATAGTTGACTTGCATTTTGGTTGCCATGTTGGATTTATTGATATTACGCCTTATGAAAGTTACTTCTAAACTAATTGGTTTTGTGGTCATCTTATTGGCAATATGACAATAGCTGTTGAGTTCTGTTGGGAATACTAAACACAAGAGGGGTGCTTCATCAGAGATTCTTCCCCGTTAAGTTGGATCTATTACGTCGAGAAATGGTTAAGGTCAGGGACTCAGGGCGTCGATTTTTGACAGACCTGCATGCAAAACAAGAGTTCAATCATATGTTTATTGTCTAACCATGGAAAGGTGGCTTTTTGCTTATTTTGCACAACATTCTCTGTATAAAAAAAAAACACACCCACACAAAACCAAAAAAAAAAAAAAGATATCATTTATGTTTCGCCTAGATTACAATAATAAATTTAAACAATTTCTTGTTATGGGAATGAGAATTGGAAATTTTCTAAAATTTTGAGGACTACTAATTAAGATCTTAGACTTCCATAAATATGACAATATTTCAAATCAATGACGTTTTATTATTAAGTTAAAACACCAATTAATTAAGATTTTAGACTGCTACTATAATTGTTTTATTTATTATTATTTTTGATATATTATAAAAATGAAAAATAAATCATTTTATAAACAAGAAAGAGTCACCCATAGATAAATATTTAATTAGGCGGAGTATCCATTTTATCACTAACAGTTCCTCAATGGCAATTTTTTTTTTTTAAAGAATACTAAGTATTTTAACACACACACAAAGGGGAGATAAAAGAAGATTTTAAAGAAACTAACAGTGGTATATATCCAAAAAAGCCTAACTCTTGGATACAGAGCACATATTTCTTTTCTTTGAAAGTTGTATACAAATTTACATTTTCCAAAAGTTGTGAATTTAAGAAAAGTAAAAGTTTAAAAGTAATTATTTATGATAATTAAATTTACATTATTTTTATTTAAGATTCAATCCCATCAAAGTTTAACATTTATGTCAAAATATAAATTAATAACAAATGCATTTATTTCAATGCCTAAGGTTCAAAGGTTTAAAGAATTAGTGTGTGTGTGTATGTGTATAAGTTTGGAAAGTTAAAAGGTTGAATTGTTGGTTATAAACCAACAAGACAAGACTTCTCAGATATGCGAACAGATTGCTACTTGAAATCTGTTGGAAGCAGAAGCAATTTTCTATTAGGGGATTTAGGATTTATAAAAATCTAGATTTGGGGAAGAGGCTGAAGGCACGAGAGAGGGGGAGAGAGATGCGAAAAAAATTGGGTTTTGTTTTAATGGATTTTGAAATAAGGTGTTTTAGTCTTTTAAATTTGTTACACTTAAGCAAGATACATGTACTTGTCATGTGCAGTAGCATTCTGTTAAACATAACAGCAAAAGTAACACCAGGATGCAAAGTGTTATAAGTGTAATAGTTTAGGGTGCAAAGTATGCATTCGAATAGTTTAGGGTGTAAAGTGTAACCTGGTGCATATTTTAGGGTATGTTGGGTTTTTTTTTTTTTTTAATGGGAAGAGATGGGTTAAATTTGGGTATATTGTTTTTGGGTTAAATGGGCTTCAGTGGGTTTTTAGTTAAAACTCAATAATCACTGGGTCTAATTGGGTTGATGCTCATTTGGCCCAACTAATAATTGGATAGATTTGGGTTCAATTAAAGTGGGTGGGTTTGAACTTATTTTACCAATGCTATTGAAGAGTTTTGGAAGCACAAAGAAGAAATGTATTTCAAAAATTACATAATGTGTTTTGGCTAACTTAACTGGCTCACAACAAGAGAATACGCTTCAAGATTTAATGGTCTGTTTGAATTTAGGGGAAAGGAAGGGAAGTAAAGTAGATTAGACTAGAGTAACAATGGCCCAAAATAAGTCTATTTTTGGCAAACTCTATTCATATATAAATTTTAAGTCCTCATTTATTATATTGCACTGATTTCTTAAACACGTATAGACAATATATGACCAAGTGATGTGGTTGAGAAATACAAAATTATGTTATCTTGATAAAATCACGTAAGGTTTCACTAAAATTTTCAATTGACTTATTAAAATTATAAAACAACGTAGCTTAAGTCTAAAGAACTTCATCTTAAGGCACCTGACATTTAACTAACTAAACAACTTGTCGTTTTGATGGCAAATAGTTTGGTCTCGCGTCGCCATCCTTGACCCAAATTTGGCCCATTGAATCACTAGCCGGCCCACTATCTAATTGCAGACAGTTCATCGTCCGAGTGTTTGGGGTTGGATAGATATGTTCATTTTCTTCTTCTAGTTTTATTTCATACCTAATTTCAGAAAATTTTAATAATGAAATATATATATATATATATATATATAGAATTTCAGACATATTATTAAATTTAGACCGCATTTTTCAGAAACTATTCCTCCAAGAAAAAAGTACCTTTAGTGGACTAGATTTGACTGAGATCAAGCCTGTGTAAATGTTTCTGAAATAACTATTTTTAATATTATGAAATGACCTATTTTTTTTTTTAGAAAGATATGAAATGGACATTTGAACAAGCTATTTAGACTTAATTTTAATAATGGAATCTAATTTCAGACTTTGTGGCCTCAAAGGAATCACGATATAATCAAACCAAAAGTTGACAACATGACGAAGCTAGGAAATTTCCAATGGCCTAATTAGGCCAGTTGACATCCCAGCCCTAGGGTGTTATATGCATAGTATTTTCATTATTACATGCATAGGGATGTGCAACATTGCTGTTTGCTCTATGCCTATTCGTCCAAGCTCTATAGAAAAAGAGAACAGCACCTCTGAAGAGAGCTATAGCTGTCAGAAATTTGATCCAAACATAAATCTCTACCCTAGTACACAAGAGGAAAAATGGTATTCATTAATATCACAAAGTTATAAAAAATCAATAAAAATAAATAAAAGCTACAAACCCCTCATGGGGAGGAGGAAAAGAAAGAGAAAGAGGAGGCAAAGATTGCAGAAATTTTTCCATAAAGGGATGATTGAACACTAAGGGTTTTGCTAGTTTTCTAGCTACTTGACAAACACTCTTTTCCTAATAGCTTATTTATACCAGTGGAGTAAGGCCCATAGCCTCCTAAATTGAATGTTGGAACAATTTTATTGGTTGTCAAACCTAAGATTGTCAAACTCAAAATTTGCAAGACTTGTAAATTTTGAATTAACTAAGTGGGGTAGAATATGTCATAATTCACACGTCTCTTGGAGAATTAAACTTCTTTCTATCAGCCAAATGTTCTCTCATCATAGATCAATAAATGTAAGAAAGATTCTGTTTTTACTTAAACATTAGAATAAAGATAATATTGAAAGCAATAACTTAAAATACTAATCTAAGTATATTAAAATTATAAATCAACACAACTTAAGTCTAAACAACTTCATCTTAAGGCTTATCTCAAATAAATAAATAAATAAATAAAATCTTTATCTTAAGGCACCTGACATTTAAGTAACTAAACAACTTGTCGTTTTGATGGCAAACAGTTTGGTCTTGCTGCGCCATCCTTGACCCAAATTCGGCCCACTGAATTACTAACCGGCCCACTAACTGGATTCGACAAAGAAAGAGAACCGGGGCCGAGTGGACTACATGCCGACCCTTTTGGGCCCAAAACGACGAGCTTTCACTAAAAGGGCTTGCAAGTTCTCACTTTAATAAGTCTGATTTTTACGATTCAAAAGCCTTTTTATTTTATTTTTATAATTATATATATTATTTTTTAATTTTTAATGAGAATTCAAAAGATATTAAAACCATAATTATCCTAGTGGGTTCTAAGCTAACTTAATTGGTACACTATTGTTACTCAATTGATAGTCTCTTATTATTGAATAAAAATTTAGAATTCGAATCTCACTTAAAAAAAAAATTAATGAGTGTTTTATCTTGATGGTAAAGATTAATCATCATATAATCAACAACAAAATGGTCTGAATTTTTTTTTTAATCCAAATCACTGTAAAGCTCATAAACAAACACAATTAATGCCTAACAAAGCCCAAAGGTTCTCCATGACACAACATGAAAAGAATGGGCTGGAAAACACCGAATTGTCAAACCACAGCACACTCTCAAGGTGACCATTAACTTTGATAATTTTTTTTTTTTTTTTGATAGCGCTAAAAAAGCTTGGACTTCTGTAAGTTTGTGCGTGACAAAGTGCTATATTAGTTAATGAAATAAAGCTGCAAGGGTCCAAGCTCAAAAAGCTTGGACTTCTGTTTTCTCCAAAAAAAAAAAAAAAACAAAGCTTGGACTTCTTTCAGTAGTCAGTACTGATGGGAGTGAAAAAAAATGAAGGAACTGAAAACTCGTTGAGCATAAAAATGAAATAATAAAAAATATTATTCATAGAAATTTACTTTCACACTTATATTAAATAATATTTTTTATATATATTTTATTAGGAAAAAATGGATTTGGTATAAAAAAAAATGCATGCCAAACTTTAACTTATAGTGGAGAAAAAAAGTTTCAAAAAAAAAAGAAAAAAAAAAGAAAAAGAAAAAATATCAACGTGTAAAAATTGGGGAAAAAAGAGAGGAGGAGAAAAGGAGGGCGCGCAAGGGGGGGGGGGGGGGGGGGGGGGGAGAGAATATAAATTACCATCACCTCCTCTCTTCTATCCTTATTTTCTCCAAATTAGAGAGACTAAAATTTGGTACGCTCGGGAAGAAAACTGTTGTGCTCCACCATTCCCTGCTTTCCCTTTCCGACCAAACACTCCTCTACCCCCTTTGCTCTCTTATTTTCTCTTTCCCATTTTCTATCAGGCAAAACTTAAATACAATTTCTTAGATACTATTACTTAATTAGGTTCCTCCTCTTAAATTTATGACAACTGTCAAATTAGACAACTTAGCAAACAAATGTTATCTATTTCTCTCTTTTTCTTTTTCTTTTTCTTTTTCTTTTTCTTTTTCTTTTTTCCTTTTCTTTTCCTTTTCTTAACATTTTTTCCCTTCCTAGCCTATGATAAAATTGGATGCATTCAAACTAACTTCATTTAAAACTACAATCCTCAATAATTTCCTCTTCTTTCTTTCTTCACTTTCTTCTTTTTTCCTTGGGAACCAAGCGGAATTTTGAACCATATTTTGAGTTGCAGATAAATAGAGCCTGAGATGCAAGAAAATCAAATGAAAATTTCCAAATTTAGAAAATTACATAGAACAAATGAACAATCCAGAGAGATCAAAAGAGGTTGAGAGTTGCTGCACCTTCAAAGGTAAAACCAAAGGACAGATTTGAAGAGTGAGGAGCCAAATGTGCATACATTTTTTCTTAGAGAAAAAAGAAAAAAAAGAAAGAAACAGCTAGAAGGAAAATTTTTAGAAAGAGAGTGTGTTTTGATTGCTAGTTAGCCGATAAAGATCTGAATTGAATAAAATTTCTTAGATTTGAATAGAAGAAGTCTTTTGCTATGTGCTTTCTCACAGGTTAGGAAAAAAAAGTAAGGGAAGAAATCAAAGATAGATGGGCCTCTTTACGTCTGTTTGCTAAGTTGTCTAATTTGACAGGTGTTAAAATTTTTAAGAGGGGAATGTAAGTAACAGTACCTAAAGAATTGTACCCAAGTTTTGTCATTTTCTATCTCCTAGTTTTCCACTCAACAAAATGGTCTATTAGGCTATTTGTGATTAAACAAAAAGTATAGGCGCTCAAACCTACACGTGTCTATTTAACCAATAAAGATCTGAATTGAAGAAAACTTCTTAGATCTAAACAGAAAAAGTCTTTTGCTTCGTGTTTTCTCGCAAGTTAGGAAAAAAAGTAAGGGAAGAAAACAAAAATGGATGGGCCTTTTAACGTCCGTTTGCTAAGTTGTCTAATTTGACAAGCATTAAAATTTTAAGAGGGGAATTTAAGTAACAGTACCTAAAAAATTGTACCTAAGTTTTGTCATTTTCTATCTCCCTGTTTTCCACTTAACCAAATGGTCTATTAGGCTATTTGTGATTAAACAAAAAGTATAGGGGCACAAACCTACACATGTGTCAAGTGATGATTGGATTTAGTTTTTACCAAGTACTAATGATGCTTCCATGTGTAAGTGATGTATTTAATCATAAATTGACAACTGTGCAAGTTGTGGAAAAGTGTTTGGTTCTTTTTGTATTTGGATTTGCATTCTTTTTGTTAAATGAATTATGAACATTGACTAGTGAGAGATTGCATTTTTGTAGAGAGAAATTCTAGATTCACAACCAAATACACACCAAAATCCACAATTTGCTTAAGTGTCACCTTGTAATTGGGGCATATACATTTTCTTTTTCAACAAGTACTTGTGGTGGTCTAGTATGCTAGTGTTGTAATTCAATCACAAGTAGACACCCACATATGTTGTGAAATTGGGTGTGTTTGCAAGCAAAGACTATGAAGTTGTTTGCGGGTGCTTAAATAAAGGTGCTATAAATACAATAAATTTTATTGTTGCTGAGAAGACACATTAGAATAGAATTTAATTTCAAAAAGTTAGATCCCCTTTGATTTTTTAAAATAATTCTGAAATTATTAAAAAATATTTTCATTTTTGTTTTCAATCTAATTTTAGACAGTTTATCATCTAAGTGTTTAGGGTTGGATAAATATGTTCATGGGGTTGGATAAATATGATTTATTTTCTTCTTGTAGTTTTATTTCATATCTTATTTCAGAAATTTTTAATAATGAAATAATTTCATATCTTATTGTTAAATTTAGACCGCATTTTTCAGAAAGGGTTCCTTCAGTACAAAAATACTTTGAGTGGACTAGATTTGACTGAGACCAAGTCTGTGTATACAATGTGTGTAGCTTTTAAGATGTTTTTGGATGAAAATGAACATTTGAACATGCTATTTAGACTTTTTTTTTTTAATAATGGAATTTAATTTCAAACTTTGTGGCCTCAAAAGAATCAAACCAAAAGTTGTCAACATGTCGAAGCTAGGAAATTTTCAGTGGCCTAATTAGGCCAGTTGACATCGCAGTCCTAGGGTGTTACATGCATAGTATCTTCATTATTATAAATTAACAACTTTGTTTACATGACAAGATGATATTAAGATGGGATATTGTAGTTAATTGGACAGTTAAACAGAATTTTTTGTCCAAAAACGTTGGAAAACAAAATAAATTAAGTAGAAAATACAAATAGCAATGACCCATGCATTTGATATGAGTACCATTTAATTGTCAATAATAAGTATATTTGACATGATTACATCTTCACATCAAGGTGGTCGATACCGTACCGGCCAGTATGTACCGTACTAGTACTGAAACGTCAATGTTTCATACCGGTTTAAATACCGGCCGTAACGATTGTACCAGCCAATTTTGGGTGTTTCAGCCGATACCGAGTGTATTGGCTAGTACAAAAATAAGCTTTTTTATGTTTTAAATTTCAGTTTTGTAATTTTTGAATTTTTGAAAGGGTAGAATGGTAACTTATTTAGTATTTACATTAACTTATTAGTATTATTATTTTTTTAGTATACCAAACTCATGAATAATTTGTTTTGAATTGAGGTAATGTTTTATGGTAAACTTTTATTTTTATTATAATATATATATATATATATATTTATAAATATAAAAAAAAATAGCGGTAAACCCGAAACGGTACACTAGTATTGATCAGTACCAAAATATATCGTTCAACTAGTTAAACCGGTATAGCTTCCGGTATGAGATTGACTCCCTTGCTTCACATGTCCATTTTGTTTAAATTATGAGCAGCAATGCAATTAATTTTTACATAGAGAACCTTTAAATGAAATCTATTGCAGGGATGGACTAAGTTAGGCAAGAAACAAAAGTTCTCGATCTCTTTCTATCAATGGGACTTGTCACATATACTAAATAATCCCAGATCTTCGAATGAGGAAATCAAGAGCATAAGAAACATTATTGTAAAACCAAACATCTATTATCTATATATATACTGAGAGAAAAATACGTAAATACATAAAATTAATCCACACACATAATCTTTATCACATTATTATGGGCACAACAAGGAGTAGAAGGCCTCTCGGCCCCTTTGCTAGTTCAACACTTAGACGCGTTCACATAAAAAGGGACAAAAAGCAAGGACTAGTTTACTAGAGTAACTATTCCCTTTTCTTTTTTTCTCAATACTTGGTAGGTTATATAAATACTAAGACTAGACAATTAAAAAGTGATAATGAACAACTATCATTGTCCAATATAAAATTTTAAATTTTATCAATATGAAAAGATAGGGGAAATTAGACTTAACCCACTCATGGTTATGCCGGTTTTAATAGTGTCTACATGTGGTTTATTTGTTGATGTCACAAATTTAATTCAAAGGACTATATGTCATGAATCTTGTTGCAACAGATTGAAAATACTTAACAAAAATAATTCGGGTCAAATTATTGCAATGATATTTTCGTTGCAATAGATTATTATTTTATGTTTGTCATTACAATTAATTGTAAAATAATTGATAACAGGTTATTGCAATAATATCCTCGTTGCAACTTCATGATTGTCATTGCAATAGTGTAAAATATTTCTTAACAAGGCTATAGGGTGTGGACATATGAATATGGTCACATTTAGTAGAAAGGTTGAGATCATAGGTTTAGGAGGTGGATCCTAATCCATTGTGTACAAGCTTCTTGTTGGGGGTCGTTCAGTAATTGTTTGCCATGCAAATGCAACGAGTTATCTAGATTACTCAAACTTGGATGTGAAGCTATCTCGGTGGGTATTGTATGGGTTCCCATGCTTAGAAGCATAAAAAACCCAAGTTTTTATTATGTTTGGCTGGAGGGTTTTGCAGTTGGAAGCATTCTGGTGTCTATTTCTAAGGATGTCTTTCAATTAATAGAATTGGGTGATGGAGGAGTGATCATGGACTCAGGGACATCGTGACTAGTTTACCAAAAGTAGCTTATGAAGCATTTTGTGATGCTTTTGTTGCATCAAGTTATTGTAACAATTTATTTATTTTAAATTATTGCAACAATTTATTAAACCTCTGTTCTACATCTAAAATTACATGTTATTGCAACTGGTATCACTACATCCACTTCCACCACCAATTAAAAGTTATTGAAATTTTTTCTTTTGCAACTTGAGAGAGCTTGTGATCCTTTCTAGACTCAGGATTGCTTTCATCCCTCGAGCACCTGAGTGTTAATCTTTGACAAATGCTATAATCAACATGATTTGAAATAGTTTACTTTCAATAGTGTCTTTCTATTTCTAGGGTAGGACAATCTTGGAAATTCCACCAAGAAACTCTATAGTTCTTGTAGACCAACTTGGAATAGCTTGTTTTGCTTTTGCTCCATCACCTTCCTAACTTCCATTGTTGGGAATATCCAGCAAGAGCATATCAAGATTATATTTGATGCGATTATTGGAATTGCGGGATTTGGTCCCAACCTTTTCTTATAAGTGAAAGGTGTGTTTTTTTTAATAGAATCAAGTGAGACAACATATGAATTATGTTATTAAGGCATTTTTATATTGTAATTACATGGGTATTGCTTTCATTTTCACCTAAAGCAAAAAAAAAAAAAAAAAATCATTACAATAACATCAAAGTTATTGCAATTGTTGATGCAAGTTATAGCAATAAAATCTAAGGTAATAGGTTTTTGCAACAAAAAGATTATGTTGTAATAAACTCCAAATATTTTAATAACAACTTTGATGCAATTAGATATATATATATATATATATATATTGTTGCAATTAAAAATAATTAGCTGCTTCAAATATCTTATAATAATAGATTATTACTTCATGAATGTTATTGTAATAGATTAAAAATAATTCATATCAAAATTTTGCAACTATATCTTCGTTTTCATAGATAATAATTTCATTTTTGTCATTGCAATAGATTGTAAAATAATTGATATCAGTTATTGCCATGATAACTTCGTTGCAATAAGCTATCAACTCAAAACTTTTGTTGTAATAGATTGCAAAAATAATTGGCATCAAGTTATTGTAACAATTTATTTATTTTAAATTATTGCAACAATTTATTAAACCTCTATTCTACCTCCAAAATTACATGTTATTGCAACTGGTATCACTACATCCACTTCCACCGCCAATTATAAGTTATTGAAATTTTTTCTTGTGCAACTTGAGAGAGCTTGTGATCCTTCTAGAAAGTTCTAGACTCAACAAAATTACCAAAATACTCTTAATTCGTAGGATTGCAAAAATTACAGATTTACCCCTCAATATAAAACTAACCATAATTAATAAAATTTTAAAGCTAAGAGACTCATACTTAGACCATTAAAGTGGCGCTAGTTTCACTTCAATAGGACTTCACACAAGGACCCAATAAAATTATTCTTGAATAGGCAAATTTGCAAAGTAATAGCATATTAATCTTCCATGACTCCATCAATGTGTTTTGATGAAAAGAGAGTTTACCAAGGTCTGAGGAGAGTATCCTCATACCTCTTCATCCTCTCATGATAAAAAGCATCTCATCCACTGGATCCCCCTCATGAACAATGCAGCTCTTTGCTGTGTATAGTACTGGATTGAGATGATCACAAAACGCATCCAATTCTAGGTACTTGACAAACACTCTTTCCCTAACAGCTTATTTATACAAGTGGAGTAGGGCCCATATCCTCCTAGATTGAATGTTGGAAATATTTTATTAGTTGTCAGACCCAAGATTGTCAAACTCAAAATTATAAGAGATTTGTAAATTTTGAAGTAACGAAGTGGGGTAGGGTATTTCATAATTCATGCGTCTCTTGGAGAATTAGATTTCTTGCCATTAACCAGATGTTCTCTCATCATAGATCAATAAATGGAAGAAAGATTCTATTTTTACTTGAACACTAGAATAAAGATAATACTGAAAGCAATAACTGAAAATATTGATCTAAGTATATTAATTTTAAACATATAATTTTATTACTCAAAATAATTTGAAAGTTTTATACCACCTCATTCTCTTGATTTCTTTTAGGAAAATTATATAAAATAAACTTTTTTTTCCCTATTCTTCTAATTAGTTAATGTTCAAAATACCAAAATGGATTTTATACAAGATGAGGATTTTGGTGACTTTGGATCGTAAATATCATGGAGATAACACAGTTTGTAGATAGTGCGTTCAAGCCCCTAAGAAAGTTCTTTTGCCTTCTAGTTCTGAATTAAATTTGAAGAGATAAATGGAGTTTGCAATGCAACTCCCTTGAGTTTATTTTTCCATCACTCCACTTTTCTGCCCCAAACCAAACAGAAATGATAGAAATTAAAATATTTTCTATCTTCCCACTTTTCTAATCCTTCTCCATTTTCTATCATCTCACTTTTTCATCATTCCAACAAAACAGGCCCTTAAAGTAGAACTCATGATATGTAAGAGAACTTGTATTGAGTAGTGCAATGTGACATAAAATAGAGCACAATTTGTGAGACAAAAGATTTTCATTACATCGCAAAGGATTATAGTGCTAAATTGTTTTAAAATATTCTAGACACGTAGAGCACAATTTTATTTTTCGTGAACAAGTTGGTCTTATTTAGGATGAAAATATCATAACTACAAGTCAAGATTTTCATCCAAAATAAGAGGTTTTTATTTTCTCACAAAAACGAGCATAGAGCAATACCAAAGGTTCTAGACACCTAAGGCATAACTTTTTTTTTTTTTTTGGCGTATACAAGTCAATCTTATTTCGAACGAACATGTCATACCTATGGGTCAAGATTTCATCCAAAATAAAAAGTTCATTGTTTTCTCAAGAAAACAAGCATAAAGCGATACTAAAAGTTCTAGAAACCCAAGTCGTATCTTTTTTTTTTTTTTTTTTTCGTAAACAAGTCAGTCTTATTTTGAAAGAAAATGTCATACTTAAAGGTCAAGATTTTTATCCGAAATAAGAGGTCTTGTTGTCACATGAAAACGTGCTTCGAGCAATAGTTAGAGGTTTCAGACATCGAATGCATAGCTTTTTTTTCTTTTACAAGTCGGTCTCATTTCGAACGAAAATAACATACTTATGGGTCAAGGTTTTCGCCTAAAATAAGAGGTCGTTGATTTTGCGTTAAAATTAGCACAAATCAATACCAAAGGCTCTTGTCACCCCAAACATAGTTTTTTTGCATAAACAAGTTAGGATTATTTTGATGAAAATGTTATGCCTATGGGTCAAGATTTTTGTTCAAAATAAGAGGTAGTTGTTTTTGTTAAAACGAGCTTGGTGCAATGATTAAAGGTTCAAGACATTTAAGGCAGAGCTTTTTGCGTAAACAAGTTGGTTGTATTTTGGACGAAAATACCATACCTACAAGTCAAGATTTTCATATGAAATAAGAGGTCGTTGTTTTCATGCAAAAAATGAGCACGAAGCAATACCAAAGGTTATAGACAAGCAAGGCATAGCTTTTTTGCATAAGCAAGTCGGTCTTATTTCAAACGAAAATTCCATGCCTATTATGGGTGCAGTGATTTTCTCATTAGAAAAGGGGAGTATGCCTCAACTGAATGGACCGAGAGGAGAAAAGATGGACTTATTACTCAAATTAGGTCTAGGAACTATAAATATAGTGCCCTTACTTGGAAGAACTAGTCTTACTACCAGAGTATAGTTCGAAGTTTAGGTATGAGATGGGAAAGTGCTAGGCACCCAACCCCACCTGACCCGTGGGTCAACTTACAATCATTATGTCTCACATCTTAATCTCATTAAAGGCTCATTCAACATTGTTATCTACACATACACACACTATCATACATCTATTAATCAACGTGGTATCAATCATTCCAAAACCTAATATACATCTATCATGGCAACTCATATCAAACCTAGCATATATCTATCATACATATCGTATTATCTCATCCATGGAAGCAAACAAATAAAGATATCACATGGTCATGATAGCATCAAAGAATTATTGGAGAGCATCAAGAACACAAGCATATTCCAAGTTCACATATCATATTCATCAAACCTAAACAAGATCATAAAGATATCACATGGTCATGATAGCATCAAAGAATTATTGGAAAGCATCAAGAACACAAGCATATTCCAAGTTCACATATCATATTCATCAAACCTAAACAAGATCATATCCCAACCAAATGCATGTACATATGAATGCATGCTTTACCTTACTTAACTTATTGCATCACAGCACCTATGCATCAATGCGTGATCATATTATATGCATGTTCATGGTAGAATAAAGAAAACATTGAAAGAAAACCCTAATCTAACATGTTAAAGGCAAACAAACAATCAAATAGAGAAATAGAGACTCAAAAACATAAAGAAGCGTCAAAACAGAAGCATATTATATAAATGAAATAAAGAAATAGAAGCAGAAAACTTGGATTAGGGTTTCTGGGCATGAGTATGCGTGCGCGTACATAGGCTGGCGTACACAGCAGAATTGTATGTGTACACATACTTCAAGTTTACGTCCTAGCCCAGAAACCAGAAATACAAAAAATAGAGCAAAACCTAAAACAATAAAACTAACAACCTAACATACTTCTAATATAATATAAAACAACCTAAACTAATAACAAAGATATCCAAAATAAACAAAACAAAATCTATTCCTAAATATGCATTGGACCTAATAACAAACAAGAACAACACTTAACACATAAAAATATATTCATCAATATATCTAATCATTCAACTCACCAATCAAAACATGATGAGACACAATAAAACAAAAATGAACAAAGCAAAATATATCTAAGCATATATAACATGTAAATAAATTAAGAACAAACAGGAACACATGTTATAAAAACCCTAATCAAAGAAAAGTCTTGAAGAGAGACTCACCTTACTTATGAAACACAACTTGGTTGATATTTAACTAGCCCCTCAGTGCATACAATACAAAGATTAAGTTAAGAGAACAAGAGAATTAAATAATTCAATAGTTTTTGATAATCACAACTCGAGAACAAGATTAATTTTGAGAAATCAAATTGGGAAAATAGTTTTTGTCTTAAAACTAACTAAAGAGAGATTTTTCATTTGTAAAAAATGTGCTAAGGGCCTGTGTGTGTGTGTGTGTGTGTGTGTTTTTTTTTTTTTTTTGAAAAGAGGATTAGGGTTTTAGAGAAGATGAAGGCTAAAAAATAACTCTCTCTAGCTAGCGTTTTGGTTGGAAACATAAGATGAGTATTTATAAGCTAAAATTAGGGTTTTTTTTTTTTTGGGCTTTTTAATTGTCTTTGGACATTCCAAGGGTCTATGCGCCAACCCACATCAAAGCATGATATTTTAGGCCCTTAAAATGAAGTTTTAAAACCTAAAAAATCGGACTGCCCCATTGGCCCAACTTCAAATAGTCATAACTTACTCAATTCAAGTCTAAATTAGGTAAAATTTATGTTCAAATTGAAGCCCAAGATGCCAAATTTCCAATAAAATAAACCTCACTTAAAAATTCTTTGTTGATTAAAAGTTATGGTCAAAACAGTGAGCAAATGTCATTTTTCAGTATCGATTTCAAAGCAATTTGAGCACTTTTAAGTTGTGATTACTTCCAAACTATTGTGATATATTTAATTACCCTTGGTTGACATATGCCAAGCTCATCATTGGATTCGAGGATTGAAATTTAATAACGAGTACAAAATGCAAGGACCAAAATTTATAAACGAGTAAAATAATTTGCACAAAATTGTGCTTAGAGCAATAATGAGAGGTTCTAAACACCTAAGGTGTTTTTTTTTTTTTTTTTTTTTTGTGCAAACAAGTCGGTCTTATTTTGGATGAAATTTTTTTTCGTCAAAAATAAGAGGTCACCGTTTTCACGCGAAAACAAGCTCAAAGCAATAATTAGAAGTTCTGAACACCCAAGGCATAACTTTTTTGCGTAAACAAGTCGGTCGTATTTCGAACAAAAATGTAATACCTATGGGTCAAGATTTTCATTCGAAATAAGAGTTCATTGTTTTCATGTGAAAACGAGCATAAAGCAATACCAAAGGTTCTACGCAAGCAAGGCATAGCTCTTATGCATAAGCAAGTCGACCATATTTCACATGAAAATGTCATGCCTACGGGTAAAAAATTTTGGCGGAAATGAGCTCAGAGCAATAATGAGAGGTTCTAAACACGTAAGTTTTTTTTTTTTTTTTGGTAAATAGGTTGTCTTATTTTGGTCGTAAATGTCATGCTTACGGGTCAAGATTTTCTTCTGAAATAAGAGATCGTTGTTTTCAATGCAATTATTAGAAGTTTTAGAGCAATGCTATGTTTATTATATTTTCACAACTAATTTTAAGTGGTGATTTGTTATTTATTGTTATGGGTGGATAAAAAAGTAATTTAATTTGTGGATTCAAATTAAAACCAATAATAACTTGTCAATTATGTTTGCTATGAAAGTATTGTGAAAGTATTGTAAAAGAGAGATACTATGTCCACAACATTTTTAGAATATTTTTACAACAAATTATAAGTGCTTGGTTGTTATTGGTTTAAATTTGAACCTAACATTAAGATTACTTTTTTACCCCAATAATAACAACCAGAAACAACCTGCCACATATGATTTATTGTAAAAATATTGTGAAAATACTTGTTATTTATATTTATTATAAAAGTGTTATAAAAATATTGTTAACGCAATATTCTTCTTCCCTTATTATTATCATTATTATCATTATTTAATTCATGAGTGATGTGATTGTCACATAGATGCGCGTGAGTTGGCGGGCCACGTGGGCAAATGTTTGTGAAACCGATATGATATTGTTGACGAGGGTGAACGTAGTCCCTAACTGTACAAATAATTTGTTTGTAGAGGTAGCAGGAACGAGGCATTAGCAAAGGCCTTAAAGTAACACGTGTCCCAAGGGATGCAATGGATTGGCTGTGTTAGGAACATCGACACAAACTCATCTAGGTTCATTCTTTTGCATCTGACCCATATTTCTTCATCAAATCTGGGCAACCGTCTTTCTTAAAAGAAAAGTTGGTGTGTCTGTAAAATTAGACAGAAAAAGAGAGAGAATTATGGATAGAATTTCGAGGAAGAGCTCAAAAGGGAAGCAACAGAAAGATTCGTATCATATTATACACAAGGTTCCTCATGGTGATGGTCCTTATGTTAAAGCTAAACATGCTCAGGTATGTTCAATTTGTGTGTATGTTTTATTCATATTCTTAATTCTTAATTTGCATTCTCTTGTTTAATATAAACTCATGTGTGCATTAAATATATATAGATCTCTCTGGCCTCTTTTGCCCTTCTGATCCCTGGATGTAAAGTTTCTTTCTAATTCTTTTAATCAGTTACTCTTACTCGCATATTAAACGAGAAGGTAATAAAATTGTTCATAATCTAGTTAAACATGTGATTAACGTCTCAAATTATTTCTATGTGCGGATTGAGAATATTCTGTCACAGTTTCTTTCAGTACTTTAGATAGACTGATACAGCCGGCTTTTCTGAATAAAGAGTTCTATGCCTTTTCCCTTTATAAAAAATCTTCCACATATTTAGTAATTGGTTTACCTTAGTTTTCTTCTCTAAAAATATAAAGTTTTTGTCTTTTTTTTTAAAAAATATCTATCCCACTATATATGATAATTATTGTATGAAATGCCAAGTAGCTACTGTTAGCCCTTTATTTTGCATTTTTTTTTTTCCTTTTTACCTTAATGACTTAGTGAAAAACCATATCCTATGAAACTTTCTTCTCAATATATATATATATATATATATATATATATATATATTCTATGAAACTTTTTTTTTTTTTTTTGGGTTCATAACTGTTGAGTATTTGAGTGATCACACCTTAATAATTGTCATGTTAAGGAGTAGCAATTACAAATCCACAATAATTTTTTGCTATTAATATCCCCATATTGAAGATATAAATCCTCTGTATTACTTTTTATATTCTATTTTATATTCTACTTATCACAACTTTTTCATTAATACCCCTTCTTGGTATTTATAAGTTGATTGAATACTGTCTACAGAACTTTCTTTTTCTAAGCTTTTCAAATATTTTCTCATGTAAGAGACTCGGTTATTGCCCCTTTGTTTACAATCATCTGTTGATTCTCTTACTTTTCTTCTTTTAAATCATTAAGCATGGTTGAATTCTAAAAATTTTATCAACTAAAATAAATTATTTGAAAACATTTTTTTTCCTGAATAATTTAAAACTTTCTACTTGGTGCATGTTTGTGATTCACTTAATTATAAGCTAGCTTATTACTTTTTTTATTATTATTATAATTTATGAGTTTCATGTGAGTCGCATACTTATTTATTTAATATTTACCTTTTATCTACGGTATTCTTAGCAAAAAATTAGATAAGTTGTTTTCAAAAAGACATTTAATAATTAGTACTTGCTCAACTGAATATTAATTTCTGGCGCTCCTAATTAAAAGTTAGCTATAAATAATTACATTAGAGCTGGGTTCCACATTAATAATTGGCTATTAGTTTCTTTAACTTTTGCGTGGTTTTTCAGTTGGTTGACAAGGAGCCAGAAGCGGCAATTGTTTTGTTTTGGAAGGCGATAAATGCAGGGGATAGAGTAGACAGTGCCTTAAAGGACATGGCAGTGGTGATGAAACAACTTGATAGAACTGAAGAAGCGATCGAAGCTATAAAGTCTTTCAGAGGCCTTTGCTCTAAAACAGCCCAGGACTCACTTGATAATGTCCTCATCGACCTATACAAGGTATATACATATATATATATATATATATATATATATATATATGTAGTTTAAAATAGTGCATTAAAAATGAGTTTATGCATTAAATGGTAAACAACATCCGATTGACATGAAAATTAATGTGCATGTTAAAATATATAGATGTAAATTTAATAACAAGTTATTTGATGGTATAATATTACTTAAAATTACACCAAAATAATGTAACTTTAATCCAATTTACGTAATGTATGCATTAATGATGAATGATTATAATACTATATACACGCGTGTGTGTTACAAGTATATGTAAAGTGATTATTTTTTAATGTAGAAATCCGGAAAAATAGAGGAGCAGATTGAGCTTCTAAAGCGGAAGCTAAGAATGATCTACCAAGGAGAGGCCTTCAATGGAAAACCCACAAAAACTGCACGATCTCATGGCAAGAAGTTCCAAGTTTCTGTTAAGCAAGAAACTTCAAGATTATTGGTATGCATTTATCTTAATTACATGGTATCATACATTGACAGCCTCACATTAATTTATCAGACTGCTAGTTCTGGCAGAGTAGCCTTATTCTTAATAATATGAGATTAAATTCTATGAGGATTCAATTTAAAACTCTTTAAACACCCCCGCCCCCCAACACATAAAATAAATAAATAAAAATTTATATATACCCATTAGATTTTCAAATAGAGACAAAGCATACCACACACACACATAATCCTATTATAAAAAGCTATACTAACTATATAAATATATATTTATCAAATTCCATGATTAAAAAAACCCTTTGAGTAAGGCCAATCTCATCACCTACATATGGTCCATGTAGTGTGTAAACACTTGCCACAAGCATGGTGTGTAGTATGTAAATTTATATTAAAATTAAAATAAATATTTTATTTTATTTTAGATTACTTAAAGCTTTTGATAATAGAATTTTGGATTCAGATCTTCTAAATTTTCTAAGATTCTTTACCAGTAGATTTCTTTATATCCTAACCACTCTTATATAATTTAAGGGTCCAAATTCTACCATGTCAGCATTTTACTAATAGTATTCTTATAATAATAAAATAATGTTACAAACAAAAAATTTAAGAGTATTATTAATGGAACGCTGACATAGCAAATTTTGGACCCTTAAATCATAAAGAGTGGTTATGATTTAAATAAATCTATTAGTAGGATATCCTAAAAAATCTAGAGGATCCAAATCCTAGAATTTTAGTAGAGTTTTAGATTTCTTGAAACACATATTATAGAGTTTAGGTAGAGTAAACTATTGGTAGTTGAATTTTAATATAGTATACGTTATGTAAACATTATCAAACAAAATATTAAATAATTAATGAAAGTGTAAACACTTATAGTTGTGTTGTGATATATATATATATATATATATATATATATATGTATGTATATATATATATATATATATATATATATATATATAATGGTGGCTTCAAGAATTTTTTTCAGAGTGGTCATTAAGAAATAAAATAAAATAAAATTTAATATAAAAAAATACTTGAATATATTGAGTCATAGAAATTGCAAATATATGAAATTTTACAACTTCTACCAGTTTTCATATTTTAAAATCCTTACATGATGATTCATTATCAGTTTTTATTATCTATTGTAAATGTGGCTAGGTGTGACCATTTTTTTGTTAAGTTTGAATAACATTTATTTATTTTTATGCCGTTGTCATTATTTTTATAAAGTATTTTAAACTATAATGACAAAATGCAACACACTAACACTATATTATTTATTAACCTATACATCCATATTCATCCATGCATAAATATTACACTAAATGTCTACTTAATCAATCAAATATTTGAACAATTGTTAACTTTACTATTTTTTTCCTTCAATTATGTACTAACATAAATAATCCACTAAATGTCTAATTGTTGTTTAGTTTTAGGTTGTATTGATCTATGATCATGGTATGCAAGATTTTAGTGAATGTATACAAAAATATTTTTAAACATAAAATCAACTAATAAAAAAATATTTTTTTATATATAAATATTTTTTGAAGTCAAAACCCCCTGACAAGAAGTGCCACCACCTCTGTGTGTGTATATATACATAATACATATACATACTTTATTTTTTTTAAAAAAATATTATTTAATAAAGTATATTTAGTACTGTTGGATCCCAAATTATATATAAAAAAAAAATATTAGCAATCCAAAATAACAATCACATACAAAATAACAATTTACGTAGAAAATACGGGATAAATTTCAATAATTTCACATCAAATCAAACACTTTATGCCTCACAGGTAAAAAAAATCTCTCTTGTTTTTCTTTGCTTACACACACATTAATTATCTCTCTTAAAGGCAGCAACACTTTTCTCTCCTCTTCGGCTATCTTTTTGAAGGTAGCAAATTTTTGCTCTCTCCTCGCCTATCTTTTCGAATGTGGCAATACTTTACTCTCTCCTTCCTCTTGTGTTCCTCCCAAGCAAAAATCTCTTTTCTCTCTCTTGGTTTCACGCTCTAATTTCCCTCTCCCAATAGGGAGAACCATTGGACCAAAACCATCAAATTCTTTATATCATCATCTATTTATAGGACTCTTGTGATATTACCTCTTGAACTATGAATACATTACTTCTTTAACATGGAGTCTATTTCCTCTTGGATTAGGAACACATCACCTCTTTAATAAGTAATAGACTTTCTTTCACACAAAGGAATAATCTTTCCTTCTATAATAAGGAAACCTAAATTAATTTTTCCTTTTTCAACTAGGAAACCTAATTGACTTTCTAAGTCACAATTGAAATTTGAGGCAATTTCCTAACAAGTACTCTAAGGGTATGGTAACACAATATTTCATCATCTCACATAATAATGCATCTCAATAATTAAATTCATGACACAATCTACCACTCATGTAAAAAAAAAGAGAATACTATACATCGTTGTATTAAGCCCCATATAAAGTATAAATACAACATAATGATCTCAAACGAGAAACTTGGAAGAATATTCAAAAAGAAGAAAGAAAAAAAAGAATTCCTTGTAAAGTTTTTCTTGATCACCTCTTCCCATGACTGACTTCATGTTTTCACAAATCTTGCAAGTAACGATCATGACATGATCATGCCTTACCTTCAAAGTCAAAATTTGTAGAATATTTCAAAATTGAACTATTAATACCGTTTCTATTGGAGGGAACATTAACTTAGTCGCATTTAGGCTTCAAAGAACCTATTTCAATATTTTCCAAATTTCCATTGGCATCACTGGTTGGTTGTGTTTGCGTCTGAGACTCTGAAAGGTATAATAAAGAATTTATTAGAGTAGATAAAGAATTTTTTTTGCGGCTGAAAGGTATATTTTCCAAATTTTCTTTGGCATCACATTGGGCTCATCAATATTCCTATTTCACTTAAGTGAAGTTATTGACTTAAGGTTATTAGTGTTAATCTTAATCCCTTTACTTGAGATAAATAAAAAATGAGATAAAAATAAAGACAAAACATGATGGCATTCTACTTGCCTTATTTTAATTTTATTACTGTTAACGAAAGTTAATAGTAATGTTCCGATGATAAAAGGCTGATCACGATAATTTTTATAAAAGAACAATTAATTTGTTGTTTCTATTTGAAAAATTGTTGTAATTTAGTACAACCACTTGGCAATTAATTAAACATGAGATTCATGGGCGCAACCACAACTTTTAGGCCCTACTTTTATTATATAATTAGTATATAATATTTAATTTCTTGGTCACTTCAAGCTCAAACATAATTTGCTACTATATATATTCAGACATTTTCGTCGATATTTATAATCAAATATATAGTATTTTACTTTGCAGTTTTACCATAATTTAAAGGATTAAACAACTCATTTTTCACTTTTTCGTTGACAAGATAAATTTGTCAAGAAATTTGTTACTAAATAGTATAATTTTATCTTCTTTATTAGGAGAATTAGAATTCAAAATCCTCATCTCGAGATGAACTTCACAGGGAAATCTAGGTTGGGTCTACATGCAGAAATCAAACTTTATGATGGCAGAAGTAGTGTACCGTAAAGCCCAGATGATTGATCCAGATGCTAATAAGGCCTGCAACCTGGGCCTTTGTCTGATCAAACAGTCTCGATTTGATGAAGCATATTCGGTTATTCAAGACGTGTTAATGGGTAGACTTCCAGGTTATGATGATTCCAAGTCGAGGAAACGAGCTGAGGAGTTGATTTTAGAACTCAAGTCCACAAGTCCATCACTCGAGCCTTCTGATATGTTGGGCCTTGATGATGATTTTGTCAAGGGGCTTGAGAATTTGACTAATGAATGGGGCCCATTTAGATCCAAGAGATTACCTATCTTTGAAGAGATCTCTGAATTGAGAGATCAAATAGCATGTTAAAATATTTTTCTTTTTTTTAAAAATATTTTGTTTCTTTTTTGAAAAGTAGTCTATTCTTGTTCATAATGGGGTGTAAAATAATGGGTCTTGAAAGAAGTGTAATTGCTTGCTATTGTGTGTATGTTATTCTCAAGACTGGAGCTTTGTTGGGAAAACCAACCTGCTTTGTGTCTTTACTCTTTACCCTTTACTGAGATTGCCAAACTGTTGTGCAACTTGTGCTTGTGCCTAGTCAAAACCAACATTTAATTGGTTCTGTCCCAACCCCAACACGTAAACCAAGGGGATATATGAGAAAATGAATCCACATTCCTACGGGGTTGAGAAGGAATTTAGATATCTCTAGCATCTTATTTCCTTATATGATTTGCAACAAATTAGGGTAATTTTTCAACATTCTCAAGAATCATATTATTTGGTACCAAATGCCACACCAAGGTACCACATTAATGGACAACAGTGCTTAGTAGTCTTCCCACTCAATAATAAAACGTAGTCATCCATGTCACCATTCTCATCACCATCAAAATAAAAAAATGATTAAGTGCAAACTACACCTCTAAAGTTTGGAAGTCTTGGATTTTACACCTTAGAGTGTGTTTGGTTGGATAGAAAGAAAGAAAAATAAGTAGTGGGATTCAGGTGTTTTTTTCTCAGGTCTACCAAAAAATTTTCTCCTCAAAATGGAGAGAAAACTGAAATGAGAAAATGTGGCTATTTAATGGACAAAAATGTTCATGTCTAGTTCATTTCTTCTTCTTTTTTTCCTTTTTTTTTTTTTTTTTTTTTTTTTTTTTTTTTTTTTTTTTTTTGGTGATGGGCACATTGCCTCTTTTTTTCTTTTCATTTTTTGATTTCCTGGGTTGTGGGTGGGCACGTTGTCTCTTTCTTTTTCCTTTTTTTTTTTCTTTTTTTTCTTTTCTTTTCTTTACTAGATGTGCCTTTTTTTTTTCTTGGGCTATGAGTGTGATAGTTGTTTTCTTTTTCGTTTTTTGTTTAAGTAGACATAATTTTTATTTTTTAATAAATTGGGTGATTTTTTTTTTTGGTTGTTTGTCACCTTTTTGTTTTAATTGACCATCATTTTTTAACAAGGATGCATGAGTAAATTGATACAAACTCACTTTTTCTATCTCACCACTTTTCCACTCCCAAGTCCCAACCAAACAAAAATTAGATAAATTAAAATCTTTTATATCCTTCCACTTTTCTATCCTCCCATCATTTTTTATCTTCCCACTTTTTCATCCCTCCAACCAAACAGACTCTTAAAAAATTAAATTTTGGATTTTATCCCCTGAAGTTATGTTATGCTTGCATCAATAATCCTTTTATCCTTATTTTCCATTAAGTGTCAAGTAAACTTGCCACACATTATTAGTTCTTCTAATAAAATGATATGAAAATGACGTTGCATAACAATAATGACATGACATTATTTTCTTGACAAACTAAACATGTGTAGTAGGCTTGTGTAGCAGTTAATGAAAATTATGGATGAAGGGAATTTTGATGCAAATAGAATATAACTTCAGGGGTAAAATTCAAATTTTGAAACTTCAAAGTATAAAATACAAGAATCCTCCAAATTTTAAGGGTCTAGTTTGCAATTTTGATAAAAAAATTAACTAAAGCAACGAATGAGCAAATCTAAGAGCACTTTTTTCTTCCTCTTCCTCTTTTTTTTTTTTTCCTATTTTTAAGAAAATATAAGGGAACTATCTTTTTTTTTTTTTTTGTTGAAAATATAAGGGCACTTGAACGCAATTTTACTCTCAAACTTTAAATGACAAATCTCAAACCCATTACTCCTCAGCCACTATTTTTATTAGTATTTAATCGTATAGGCTATATAGCGGGGTTTATTGGCAAACATATCATTATTTTATTAACAATTAATAAAGACATTGTTGTGAAAAAAAATATTTGGGAGAGTAACCTATTTGCAAAATCATGTTTTGAAATCAAAATTTCAAGTAGTAAAATTGTGTTTGCAAAACAAGATTTTACAAAAAAAATATTCATCCGTCAAAAGTTGACGGGACATAATGTACAATTAAAAATAAGTTTTAAGTTTATCGCATCTTCCGCTAAAATTGTGTTCTGAACACAATTCCAATGTAAACGCAGTTGCCTTACAATTGTGTTTTGGAAACACAATTCCATTGTATAACACAATATTATTTCAAATTTTTGCATTGAACTCATGTATTCAAAATACGATTTCAGTGTAAAAACACAAAATTTCTAAATTTGGACTGAACTTGTGTTTTCAAAATATGAGTTTAGAGCAAATTTTTAAACTTCTGCAAAATTATTAAATTTCACCTATTCCTACCTAAGCCAGTAGCTCCTAAATTCCTTAAAAAAAAAGTATCACATTTTGCCTTGAAAATTGTTGTTTATGGAACATAAAATATTAAGCCAAAGTTGCTTTAACGTAAGGAGAGAGGTATTGTAATTTTTCTTTTTCTCATTCTATCTTTATGTAGTTTGGATAAAGGAAGAAAGTAACCGATTGATGTGTGCCAATAAAGAGAAAAAATAAAAAAATAAATTTTTAATGAAATATAGTGTAAAATAAATAATTTAATTCGAGATATATTGAAAAGTGAATAGGTAAAATAAATAAAATTTATACCGTCACTATTAATTTTTCTTTTTCTTATTCTATCTTTATATAGTTTGGATGAAGGAAGAGAGTGAAAGATGGTTGTGTGCTAAGATAAAAAAAATATTAAAAGAATTAATATTTTAATAAAATATAGTATAAATAAATAATTTGATTTGAAGTATTTTGAAAGATGAATATATAAAATAAATAAAAATTTTTGAATGAATGGGCAATGTTATTTTAGGGTTTGTTCGGTTGAAAGAGTGGAAAAGTGGGAGGATGAAAAATTGTGGAAGGATAAAAAATATTTAGTTTTCCCTATTGTGTGTCCAGTTGAAGAGGTGGAAAAGTGAGAGGGTATAAATTGACTATTATACCCTTGTTAATAGTAATGTTAAAATGAAAAAAAAGAAAAAGAAAAAAAATTTCAACGTTGAAATTGAAATGAAAAAAAAAAAGAAAAAAGAAAAGAAGTTCAACGTTAATGCTGAACTGAAGGAAAAAAAGAAAAAGAAAAAGAAAACTCAACGTTAACACTGAAATGAAAAATCAAAAAAATAAAAAGAAAGAAAAAGTTTAACGTTACTAATACCTTTAGTAACGTTTGAAAAAAAAAAAAAAAAAAATTAACGTTACCGTTCAATAACGTTTAAAAAAAAAAAACCAAACCTTCAGGTCCCCATTCCATTGTTTTCTCTCCTCCATTTTCCTCTTAATTTGGGAGGAAAATTTTTGTGGGTCCGAGAGGAAAATTTTCATCCTGGTTTTCCATCCTTCATTCATTTTCTCTTCAAATGAATAGTAAAAAATACCTATTTTTCTCATTTAGTTTTCCATCTTTCCTATTTTTTCTCTAAACGGATGCACCCTTAGGGTGTGTTTGTTTGGAGGTGAAACAGGGAGGATGGAAAACTTTAGAAAGAAAATAGGAGAGAAAACTTTTTTGGAGTGTGTTTGGTTGGGTGGGAAGGATGGAAAATAAATGGTGGGGCCCAGGTATTTTCTCCCCTGACCCACCAAAATATTTTTTCTCCAAAATAGAGAGAAAACTGAGTGAAGATAAATATTTTCTTAATTGACAAAAATGCACAGCAAATATATACACACACTTATTCAAGTTGCTTTTATTTTTATTTTCTTCTCAACTACGTTGCTTTGGCTTTTTTCTTTTTCTTTTTCTTTTGTTTTCTGGGCAGCTACGTTGCTTTTTTTTTTTTTTTTTAATTCTCTGGGGCAGTTGCCTTTTCTTTTAGTTTTTTTTTTCCTATTCTTTTTTTCTTCTTTTGATTGTTTTTTTTTTTTTTTTTAACTAGTTGTGATTTTTTTTACATGATTTTTTTGTGTGGTTATTTATCATTTTTTTTGTTTTAATTGGCTATCATTATTTAATAAGGGTATATGAGTAAATTTATTCAAACTCATTTTTTTCATCCCTCCACTTTTTTACCCCCAACCAAATAAGTAGGAGAGAAAATAAAATCTTTTCTATCCTATACTTTTTCATTCTTCCACCATTTTCTATCCTCTCACTTTTCACTCATCTAATCAAACAGACCCTTAGAGTTGTAGCTACTGGCTAGAAAGTTGTGTCAAGAGTTTTTTATTTTTATTTTTACTTTTATTTTTTGGAAAATTGTTTTTATAGACTTTTTTTTTTTGGGTCTTTTGTCTTTTGAGAGAGAGAGAGAGAGAGAGAGAGAGAGAGGTGAGTTGAAAAATAAAGAAAGAAAAAACACCTGGGTTGTGATTGGGACGCCTAAATCCAAATCCAAATCCAAATCCAAATCGAATCCTCATCACTAATTTCTACGCTCTGCTATTCTCTCCAAATTTCGTCAAACTTACTTCCTTCCCTTCTCCTTCATTGGTAACTACTGCTTTCATTCACTTATTTTTTCATGTTCATGCCAAACACTTAACTCAGATTAACTCTATACTCTTCTACTCACGAATTTGAAGCAACCCCTTCTTTCAACTGTAAATTTATTCACATTCTCAATTCTCAAATTCCATTCCATTTCCCCAGATTTCAACTCCTATTCACTTTACGTTTTGTGGGGTCGTGGAAATTTATTTGATTAATTCATAATATGTATATGTATGCTGATTGTGTGTGTAGAAATCTGATATGGTGGGTGTTCAAGCTTGTTCCAGTTGATAATACGCAATGTGTTGATTGAAGAGGAGGACTGTAAATTGTTATCAATGGCAGAATGTGTTTCTTCACCGTCATGTCTCATCAACCACAGAGGCTGCACGCCCCACCAGAATTTGACTCTCAGAATGCCACAAGGGTACTCTTGCTTGCTTTTTTTTGCTTCCACTTCAAATTGTGTTTCTGTGTGTGTGTGTGATGTTATGTGTTGGAAAGTCAAGTATGTTGATGACTGTAAAACTCTATTATGTGGGCTTTAACCAAATTAGTTTATTTATGAGAAGACCCTGGAAACAACAGATGCTGAAAATTTTTGTGTTTTGTGTGTGTATGTGTTCTTGTTTTTTTCCCCTCTAGAATAGGGAATTCCTGAACTAAGCCAGATATATGTAGAGCTAAGAAGCACGAACACGGGTACGGGTATGCTACAGTTACACAGCAATTTTTGAAAAAAATAGGACATGGGTATGGCGGGACACCTCTATTAAATATATTTTTATTTATGTTTTCTATATATTATTAAGCATTTATTTTTCATATAATGTTAAATATATATCAATTTAAGATTAATAATGGATAGAAGTTTGGAAAGTAGAATACAAACTATGAATCAAATGCACTAGTACTATTCAGAGCATGAATGCTCTATTTGTTTTGTGAAAGGGTACTCAATTCCTCTGTTCTTATGTCTCAGCTATGTCATGCATTTTTTTTTTTTTGAAAAGGACACGGCCAGAAGTGTCTGACACAGGTACAACATCCCAGATGAAGTGTCCATTCTTCCTAGATGTAGACTTGCTGAACATAATTTCTAATTTATTGGATCCTAGATAACAGGAAAGTCTTTTGCTTAAAATTCAAATGAATAATGGTTAATTATCTTTTTGCATAGATACGTAGCCATTATCAATTGTTAACACAAAATGCTTTATGTATGATATTATAACTGCAGTATCATTTTTTTAAAATTATTTTTATTTATAGATAAGTGAAAATACTATTGAAACTTAAGAATTAGCAATGATGTTAACCTCACAATTTCTGCTATATATTTGCAGTTATAGAAAGTATTCCTATGGAACTTGTAAAGTTCTCCGGATCTCTACATGGAAAATGTGGGAGCTTACTCATAGTGTCTCATATTTGAAACTAAGTCGTTCTCTCAGGGTAACTTCCTTGAAGAGTAATTGCTTGGGGTCTTTGGTAAACCCGGATGGTGCAACAACCTCTGATTGGGTACCTGTTGTTGATCAAGTACTTCTGATGGCCAGTGTATTTCTCACATACACGGCCGGAGTCATTCCTGTACGGAAGAAGTCTTTTCTAAAATTTCCAAAGAACATCTACAATGATGATGTGGTCTCTGGAACCTCTTCTGGTAGGTAAGGGTAAGCTAGGCAAAGAGGTTGAAGGGCACTTTGACTATACATGGATTTGATTTGATTATTCCTCTTTCTCTTAGTTACATAGACATCTTGCTGTTTTTTGCAGTGCCATGAAGAATGATGATCAACTTGATTCAAAGTATGCCTTGAATATAGTGAAAGAAAAACTTTTGGACTCTCTAAAAGCTCTTGAACATTGCCAAAATTTGGAGGAGAGGGTCCGTGAATTTGAAGAACACCGTGCTAAGGGACCTTTAAGTTTGAATGCTGTTCCTGAGGGTCCAAGACTGCATTTGCTTTGGGCTTCTTTTCAGCAAGTTGAGGAAGAGGCAGGCACTGTCTCTATTGTTTCCTTTTACTATGGTTACTTTCCAGAACTTATTATATTAGTAGAAGCTGTCACATTTTACATATCTGGTTGACAGTCGTGCTGATTTCAAAACATTATTGGGAAAAAAAGAATATAAAGTTGTTGGTTCAGCAACCTTTTTTCTTTTTCTTGGTTTCCATGGCAAGATAGTAAGTTTATGCCTGTATATATATATTGATGTGTCCTATTATGGGGGAGGGAGGGGCATAAAGGCCAAATGGTATCTTTTCTTCCTTGGGTTGACAAGTAAGATATGTTGCTTATTGAAAATATTTGACAATTTAACAATACCATACATAAGGTTAGATGTTTGATTAATATTACACCAGCCAATACGTTTTTATTGGCTTAGTATTTCGTTAAACTCATGGTAGGATCATTTTTAATCCCCATAATTGTCATACTTGTCAAATATCAAGTTTATAGGAGATTAAAAACCTTTTCATTTAAAAATTGTTCCAATTTCTTTTATATAATGTTTTTTAAGGATTATATATATAACACATTTATGCATTCACAACACATGTTTTAATGACCAAAGGAAAGTGCTGCCACATCTGCACTTATAGTCCAAAAGTAGTAGTCAAGTTACAGTTTGTGCCCCTCATAATCGCTTATATACCCAAGATCCACCTAGTAAACACCTGATGTGGAACTTAGCACATGCCCACACAACACATACTCATACAATCAAGTCAAATCAAATCCAAATTATTTGGAATTTAAGGAAAGTGCTAGCCACATTTGCATTTATACCCAAAAAAAAACTAGTTAATTTACAATTGGGGCTCTTTGTTATCACTTATATACCCAAGATCCACATGGTAAAAAGCCAATGTGGGACTCATCCCATCAAATCCCCACAATTGCATACCAATATTAACTGATATTACGTTATGTTGAGAGTTCATTTAATTTTTGTTTGTCCATTGAATGCTTGTTCTTACCAATATTTGACTGATACATCCAAAGTGTGGCTGTGTTTGATATTATCTTGGACGGTCTTAAATAGATACAAATGAACCCTGAACGTTTGAATGTTAGTGCAAGATTATGCATGATATCAACAGTCCTGACTATTTGATCCTGCTTTGTCTGCCACAGTGTGTACTCTTGATTTCCATACATGGATTGGCCTATTATTTCTTTTTTAAAGATGCCAATATTGTGATAAAAGTCAAAACTTGCCTCCTCATTCAATGTTTTCAGTGCAAATAAATAGTTCTAAAGTGCTAGAGTTGATAACTTATCCATTTTCATATATCTATTGTTTATTTATTTGTTATTTTTTTTAAAGAAAGTTTTGGCCCCAAGGGAAGGGGAAAGGGGAGATTTTAACTAGTGATCTCTACTTCATGAGGCAGTTAATTCTTAGCTGATTGTGCCATATATCGAATTTATAGTAGTGAACTAGTCACTGATGATCAGTGTAGAGTAACAGCTTTTGCTATCAAGTAGAAAGACGCATGTAACGTTAAGAGTGACCCTGGGAATTTTATGTGAACTCTATAAGAATGAAAAGTAACTGAGATAGTTGATTGGATTCTTTGATTGGTAATGTGGGGCTCCAATAACCACTTATAAAAAGAAATTGGGGGACTCTTGTGACCTTTACAAAGCTGCAAGCAGTCTTTTCTTCCCAATTGCAAAAGTATATCTCATAATCCAGTACTTTGAGAAGTAAATATTTAGGACTTTTGCAGTCTGTTGAATTTATTTCTGCAGCTTAGGGTTTTTTTTTTTTTTTTTCCAGGTGACTAATATCTCATCAATTCCCAAAACTGCCAAGATGGAAGATTGGTTGACTGTTTTCCCTGATATTATTCAAAGATCCTGTCAGCCTGTATGCATGGCATGGCTGGAAAATGTGCTTTGCCTTGAAAATAGCACCACTAGCAAGGTAACTTGGACAAAAAATTTATCAATTTGTAGATTTTGATACAACTAGCATGTTGAACGAGATGTTGATGTTGTTCCTCGTCTTATCAGGAACTTGCTTCTCTGATATATGGAAAGTTAAAAGGAGAAGACACTGTTTTACAGAACATTAGAAAGTCAGGCAAGGGAGACCTATATGCAGAATTATTGTGCTTTTTAAGATTTGGCTCTCAGAGGTAAATTCATTTATTATTGTCTGTTTCTTGGTTGTGTTTTCTCTAAGTTCTCATTTTGATGTTCCATTTATCTTCTGCAAGATTTGATTAAGAAAATTGTAAAATATGATATTTCTTGGTATTTTCAGTGGGGCACATGCTACTGGCTAAAACAATAAGAACAAAAGGGAGCACATGCTCTTAAACACACGTATTTGTATGCATACACAATAAGATAAATAGACTTTCACTGTTGTTTATTATAACTAATATATTCAGCGTCTTTCATTATATCATTTTATTTTCATTACCCATAACTAAAAGGAAGATATATATATATATATATATATATATTTATATTGTAAAAATATTATAATTAAAATCATACATATTCATTGTGGTTTTATTGAGGATCCATAGCCGACTCAAAAATTTTGGACTAAGGTTTTGTTTTTGTTGTATATTCATTGTGGTTTAATGTACTTGGCATGATTGAATATGAAATTTCAAAATTATTTGTTTGTTTGCATAATTATGTGTCAGACATGAAGGATTATTTATAATGTTAACTTATCCAAAAAAAAAAAAAAAAAATTATAATGTTAATTTTTTTTTTAATGCCTGGTTATCTATAAGTTGTCAAAATTTGCTTGAAAATTATTTAAATTCCTTAGATATTTTTGTAATCATATTTATTCATTTTTACAATTTTTTTAATTATTAAATTAATTATGAGGTTATCATGTTTGACCTTTGGTTGAAACCCAATCCAACCCTAAAATCTTGAACGTCTCCATTTTCTGGTTTTTCAACGGTTTGGTTTTTATAACCTTGATCACCACCTATATTTTATCCGCTATATGACTGGAAAATATAGCAACAGCAACATAAATGGAAAGGGACATCTTTTGTTATGCCATAGTCCAAACAATTTCCTCACTTATTAAACTAAGCATTGTTTTTGTTGTTTGCTTGGACTATAGTTTTCTCTTGAGCCAAGAGCCTTGTAGCTCAACTGTTACTTGGTATTTTTAACTAGACATCCAACGTTCGAATCCCCCTCTCCCATTGTTGCAACTATTGAATTATTAACAACAAAATATTGGTTTTTTATAACTGATTTAGAAAAAATAATTTAATCAATCTCAAAACTTAGTGTATTTGGCTCCACCACTGTTTCTAGCTTGAAGCCCTTCTTGATTGGCTGATCTCTCACATAGTTGAGTTAGCTATTGTAGTAATTATCCTGTCACTGGATACAGGTACGGGTACAACACTGTGACACGGCTATTTTTGAAAAAATAGGACACGGGTACAGTGGAACATGTTTATTAAATATATTTTTATTTATATTTTTTTATATATTATTAAGCATTTATTTTACATATAATGTTAAATATATATCAAATTAAGAGTAATAATGCATAATAAAGCAAATCCATGACTATTAAAGGATGTTTAGAAATTAAAACACAAACCAATAATAATGATTTTTATTAATTTTCAAATGCACTATTACTATTCAGAGCATGAATGCTCTCTTTGTTTTGTGAAGGGGTATTCAATTCCTTTTGTTCTTGTGTCCTAGCCGTGTCTTGTGTTTTTTTAAAGGACACAGCTAGGACACACATGTAGAAGTGTCCTAGGTGTGTCAAGTGTCCGACAAGGGTATGGCATGGGTACGACATCCCAAGTGAAGCGTCCGTGCTTTCTAGTGGTAACTGTGTTGTCTTGTGTATTGTAAATCTTATCTTCCCTTCTAACCTCACCAATCAACAAAGGAACTTTATGATAGAATTGAGTAACAAAGATGTAGTTTTTTTTTTTTTATGATAGGTAAGAATAATTTTATAAAAAAGGGACTACAAATGTACTAGCCTAAAGAATTACAACAAGAAAAAAAAAAAAAAAAAAAATACAAAAATGGCAATGACATCATAAATGATGCAATAAAATGGTTAGTTGTAAAACCCCCTAACATGAGACCATTCATACAGGGAACTAGTGAAGGGGTACTAACAACTGAGACCTCGTACTTTCCATATCTTTAAAAGTGCATCAATTGTGTTCCCTCCATATAGTCCACATAAAACATAATGGAACAATATTCCAAAATCTCACAAATGCTTACCAATCCAATTTCTCCTACAAAACATAAGGTTGATAACCTTTTCCGATAAAACCCTTTGAAACCCAAATGATCTAAAAGAAAGACTCCACAAATCAAATGCAGCAGTGCAAGGTCTCGATAGAATATCCACTGTCTTCCCACTATACTGTCACATGCAACACCAACCAATTATCATGTAACCCCTCTTGATAAGTTACTCATAAGTGAGTATCATTCCTTATGCCATTGTCATGTCCGTGGGTCCTTCAACCCAAATGCCTTCCATGGGAAGAGAACGACATTTGAAACCTCCATCTCAGTTGATCACCACCCACTCTAAAAAGATATTAGATTCTAAAAGACGGAGAAACAAGGCCACCAAATCTGACTCCCAAATTTTTTTTTTTTTTTTGATAGGTGTAATAGAAAATAAACTCCCAATTATTTAAGTCATAAAAGAATCTTACATCCCAACTCCTCCTTCCCTCCTTCTGTCTTACCAAAAAAGACTGCATTGAAACATCTTTATCTGTGGAATGGAGGTAATATGCTATTAGTGTTAAAGTAGGATGCCTAAGACTGTGATAATGTATTTTATGGGATCATAAGCAAGAATCAAGAGGTTGGCTCTCATTTAACAAGTGATTTTAACCTCAAGAAGTGCTTGTCCTAGGTTTCGCCCTTAGGGTTAGAGAATTCAGATTTTAGAACTTTTAGGAGGGTTAATGGTGCGGACACCACATTGATAGCATTTTTGTGGAGATTATCTTTATCATTTATGTTATCTTTATTTGGGTTTATCTTTAGTACTGGATTAGTATTTGATATTGTTAGGATTATCATATTAGTATTTGAGATTGTTTAGGAGTTTATCTTTATCATTATTTTTTTTTTGAATTTTAAAAAATTTTAAAAAAGAAATTTAAAAAAAAAAAAAAAAAAATCGAAGCGACACAGGGCAAGTTTATCTTTATCATTATGATTCCTGAAAGCTGTATATAAAGCTCCAGATGGTTCCTTTGTATTTTTTACAGACTATTATTATTATTATTGAGATTATTTGCAGAGATTGCATTTATTTGTTTGGTGGTGATTCCAAACACCTTAGGTGGGAAGCCTAGGGTTTTACCGTAGGATTAATCTAGGTGGGAAGCCTAGGTTGTCCTGCATCAGTTAAGATTCAAGAATGACTAGGGAAAGGATTTGATTTAGGGTTAAAAAGAAATGGAAATCAGATCTGTACACAATCTGTGAACAGTGCACTGGGAATAGAGCACATGAGTAGTAGTGTGAACAGTGACATGAATAGTGACAATATCAAAGAGAAGAGAAAAGGATAAAATGAACTCAATACAGTCAATGTGCCTCAATATTCAAAACACTCAACTTTTCTATTAACCAACCTCTCTTTTTGTGTGATGACAACCTTCAGAGAGTCTAGACATTTACTTTTCCTAATATACTAGAACTCCTACTTTGACTAGTAAACAAACCTCTAATTGAATGGACCAAGACACACACATAAAAGCCCATAAGCTAAAGCACACTTTTCTTTTAATAAGCTAAAACCCTAGGCCCACAGCCAACAATTATAGAATTATTAAAATATCCTTGACCCTAGAAAAAATCAATTAAAAAAATACTAAGGACCTAATCAACTACCACAGATGCCTATTGGGCTTTGCATTCATCTTCTTCCAAAGAGAATATTTGGAATAGTTGAGATATCAAAGTGTCAAATTGGTGCTTCTACAAAATGTGATTTTTGCAACTGAGTGGGTCAAAATATCTTTTTGTGTGTGTAGAGGTTACTGAGAACTCATTTTCCATTTTTTTTCTTACAAACTATATTTGATCTTCCCACACTTACTACACCTTCATTTGTGTTTTCCCAGGGAGGACTGCTGTTATGACAATAGCATATTTCTTTTGCATGGAGTTTCCATATTGGAAGATTTGGTGATAACTTTAGCTGATGGGATTGCAAGCGTATTTTTGGAGCTCATCTCTGTTGACGGCAATTTGTCAAATGAAATGAATAGCCTAGGTCTGGCGTTGTGTACTTTGTCTACCCGGGCACTCCAAAGATTACGAAATGAGGTAGTGTTTGTGAGCTTAGAATAATGATTCTTGATTTGTTATGCACAACTGGTTTTCTAGGCTATATAGCTACTTGCACTCTTATTTACTATTTTTTGGGCATGGGCTAATTCTTGGTCAGACTTTATTTAACAGCTTATATGACATGAATGTTGTTATGGCTGGAGTGTTATGCTCTCACCATAACGTTGTGATGCATTGATCCTGCCAAGTATATTGACCTGCTATTTAGAAACCATTCAGGTTCATAGCTTGGACATTTGACAATTTATGCTTTATTTAGAACCCTGCTCAGTCCAATTGTATATTATCTCATATTTAAATAGTGAGTAGAGAAAGAGGAGATAAAATGAATCTATATACATACATACATCTCTGTGTGTGTGTGTGTGTGTGTGTGTGTGTGTGTGTGATTCATTTTATCTCCTCTTTCTCTACTCACTACCTTGTGCGTTAAGACTTAAACTATATTATTGCTGGACATTGGTTTTCGCCTGACAGCCAAAATAATATTCCTTTCTTTTCTTCCCTTTTGCTAACAAAAGGTTTCTCAGAAACGTATTAATTAATATTTTCCAACATGTACATTATGTGTGGAAAAGTGTTCTGTCTCGATTACATTTATCTTTTTGGGTACATTTCACTAGAGCTGTTTTGTAAGTTATGATTATAGTTTATAGGGCACTTACATATGTAATAGTGTGGGTGTTTCTGTGTAAGGTTTGTTTTTATTTATTATTATTATTATTATTATTATTATTATTATTATTATTATTATTTTATTATTATTATTATTATTATTATTATTATTATTATTTATTTTAGTTTTGGGTTTTGGGGGGGGGGGTGTGGGGGTGGGGGACGGGGTGTGTGTTTGATTAAAAGATAGAAAGCTTTATTGATTTATAATTGAAGTACATCATTTGCCAATAAGGCAGAAAAAACACAAAGGCAGATCTTCAAGCCAAACAACATATGTTCACATTTCATTACAAAATTAGCAATAGCACAAGCAACTTAATTCTCTTACTTAGCAGCATAGAGGAATGGTCGAGAATTTAGACCTGCAAAACCTGAAATAATTCTTGATGAAATGTCCATATTGATTATGTAGCCTAAGTTCAAAGTGCTGATGCTGGGACAGTCCAACAAATAATGATCATTCCAAAACACAAGGCTGCAAAGCAGCCTTAGTCGAAGATGGAACAGCTGGGTGAAGGGGGAGAGATTTGTTTTGAACAATTAGTAACACGGGAATTGTTTTGAACATTTGGGTTAAATGGTGTCTCTATATGTTATATTAATCACTTAAGGAGTCTCCCTAACCAATTTAATAAATTACAATTACTTATCAAAAAATAACCGGGGAATTGGTAAGGTCATTGGATAAGGCTTTACATTTTGGTGATGGAAGTAGTTTAGTGGAATGGATTTGTGGTGTCTTGGATAACAGCAAATAGGAATTGGTGGTTTATCACAAACTACCATAGCAGAATCTGATCGAGTCACATGGACAATGGGAGAGGCAGATTGAAAAAAAGGTGAGTAGAATAATCACAAACCACATCCACACTTACCACCAAAAGCATCTGATCGTGATAATTCCCAACATGGATCTGTTGCTCACAGCAAACTGGCACCAAAATTTGAGGAAAATCATCAACCATCCCCATAACCATTGGATTAACTACTCTTTTCAGAGCCACCATCAGAAAAATAACACGCCCCTTCTGCCACTAGATTGGGGTGCATAACCTATGGATTATCAACTTGAGCAAAAGGCAAATCATCAGATAATGAATTACCCATTGCTATCAAAGAAGAACACAACTTACAGTGAGAAGATAGAAAAAACACATACAACAAAAACTTGCATGATAAAAAAGAAGTGCAGGGATGAAAAGGAAATGAAAAATACAATAGTAAGAGAGCAAGAAAATTAATATAATATTATGAAAGTGGGAAATGAGTCAAGTGACACAAATAAAGAAAAATAAAGTAACAGAAAAAATCTGTATGGATCATTTAGAGGAAGATGAAATGATAATGGAGAAGAAACAAGCAGGAAACCACAGTCAAGAAAAATTGAAAGGACAGTTTGACAAAATGGTTACCAAGGAAAACAAACTGCAAGGGAGACTGCAATGATCCAAGAAAAATATATAAACAAGGGAATTTTTTATTTTTGAATGTAAACAATGAAATTTAATGAAGACTAAGAAAATAAATCATTAATGACAGACAGAGATGTGGATGCTAGACATAGATGGAGGAGATATTGACAAGGATACAAACAAAGGAAAACAAGCTGGAAACGAAAAAAAGTTTTAATGATCAATAAAGACAAAGGGAGAACTAAATAGTGAAAAAAGAGAAAACAAAATCAACAGAAAAACAGAGAAACACAATCAAAAACAAGATCCTTACTGGCATTTCTTCTCCGAAGGGACAAAAAGCTAGAGAAAAGGGACAATTCAAAGGATGCAAGCATGGGTTCCAAAGGTGGGGGTGAGAGGGGGGGGGGGGGGGGGGATTTGGTACATATATTATATTATGTTGGGTTCTCTTTTTTCCTAGTTATATTCGAGCAGAGCCATGGTGATGACTGATTAGTGATTATAATTAAATGGTTACTTAAAAAAAGAATTAAGGTTACTTATAGATTATTCCTACATTTTTCTTTCAGGGTTTAAAGACAGAAAAATGAAGGGGGGAGGAGGAGGTGGTGTCTAGGTGGGGTGGGGCAGAAGTTACAGGATTTCACTTTGTTTTTGAAAATTTGAATATTATATGGAAAGAAAAAATCATCCTAAGATTTTATGTACTGTGTTATATTGCCATTGCATATTTGAATTTTCTGCGTGCCTCACCAAGACTTATATCCATGCTTTTTAATAGGTGGCTTTGAGCCAGTGGTTGTATCTAAATGTGGAGGCAGTTGTATCCATGTACGAAGATCGCTTTGACCTATGGACACTACAGAATCAACTCATTGAAGCACCAGGAAATAGCCAGACTCAGAATTATAGCTGGTGGAAGAGGCTTACCCTGCGAAAATCTGATACTGTGTCATCTCCAATACATTTTATCGTGATACGCCAATTCTCCATGCCTGTAAAGCGGATGAAGGAATTAAGGTCCTTAAGAGGGTGGTATGTTGTTTTACCTTTTCTCCGGGTTTTAAATCATTTCATCCATACTGCATTATTGCAATTATCACTGGGATTCTCACTTTTAGTTGACATAAACTTTAATTGTTGGAGATTCCGGAAATCGATTGCTCATCTTTCATTTTTATTTTAGTTCTTAAGATTGAAGTCAGCAAGTGATTGATTCTATTTGTTAATCCATGATGGAGAAATGCTTTAATAGGTTTGTTCCAAGAGGATTAAAAGAGGCTGTGTGAAGATGAGGTGTTGTATGGAATATCATGTGACTCTCTCATTCTAGTCATACTTATCTGAATATATTAGCAATAAATTGTACCATACACTGGTGAAATATCATGTATTAAGTAATATTTAGATATGTTGCATCAGGGGAATTTCCTGTCTAGAGTTTGACAATGTCTAGAGTCTAGAGTTGAATTGGGATGGTGCTGGTGTGAGGATATCAGTTGGTGCTTCTGTAGATACTCTAGGAACGCCAGTGAGTTCATGAAGATTAAAGTTGATTTCTTTGATTAGTTACACTGCTGTAATTTTTGTATGGTCTTTCATAGCTTGAGGGAGCAGAACATGATTTTGTGTACAGCTAATGTGTTATGATCGTAGTGTCTTGCATGGATTAAGAATAAGCTTAACCATGTGTTTATAAGTTTTTGGGCATCCTCTCCTTGCATCTGGTTTTCAAGGGTGAATTCTATTCATGAGCTTGTAACATTTGGTATTAGAGTCAACCACCACATCGAGTAATCGTACGTAGCTCATTGAGTATGAGAACAAATGAGTTGCAGCTTTGTGGTCAGATCCTTGGGGGGGGGGGGGTGGTGAGGACAACCTAGAGGCTTGATTAAAATAACTGATAGGTGAGTGGAGCCACCAACAGAAAAGGGGCTACCATCGGGTCAGTGTCATTAGAGTGAGACGTCGTGGATGTCGGCTGTAGATCGTGGTGGTATTTTATGATCCTAGTGTTCCACATAGATTAAGTATAAGCTCAACCATGTGTATATAAGCTTTTGAGCACTCTCCCCTTGCAAGCTGGTTTTCAAGGGTGAGTTCTGCTCATGAGTTTGTAATATAAAGGTTCTGAACTACAAAAACCACATTCTTTCAGCTTCTCTAACGGTTCTGTCGTATTGGTGTTGTACCCGTGTCTTATATGCTGTGTCATGTTATAATTTTTTAGAAATTGCTCGTGTCACTGTATCGTACCTGTACTTGTACCTTGCAAGTGTCTATGTTTTTCTAGTTTGCATATGATTTTCTTTAAATCTGTGAACCATATGAACATTGTACACTATTTGTAAAATTGGAACACTTTTAGCTATTCAAGTAATTATGTCTCTTCTTGCCCAAAAATCCACCCCCATCATTCCAGAAAGGGATGCATTAGAGCTGAATTCCAAAAATCCACTGCCTAAATTTGTTACAATTCACTTTTAGCTGAATTCCAAAAATCCACTCTTAGCTATGTAAGAGTGTATTCACTTGTTGTCAAAGAGAAGATAACCACTTGGCATAATCGTGACTTTTAGGATCCAAATTTTATTATAGACATATGGATTGAAATTCCATTAGGAAAAGCCACAATTTTATAATTTTAAAACTAGAGCAAATACCAGAGCTTGGAATCTTTTAATCTGTTTTTTGGTGCCTTCTTCAAATATAATTGCTTCATTGGTGATTTTGAGGTCAAGTAAGATTGGTTACCTCTTTAACATGTTAATGAATATGTTTCAGGAGATATTACTTCAGCCTGTTGCTCGAGTTATCGGACATTAGCATGCCATTGATTAAAGCTGTTATTGGCAAAGTCAGCGATGCCATCTCCTTCTTTCTGGTTTGCTTGATTGGGAGGTCATTAGGACTCATCTATACTGGAATTAGGCAGTCACTGCAATGGAAGTGATATAAAATGGTACATTTTTGTTGTTTATCACAATTTCTAGTATGCTTGATTGGCAGGTCATTATTGTTTATCGTATTTCTGCCATGGCACTTTGATTTGGACTCCTTCAGATCCATTAATGTCTGGACCATTTTGAGGCTTCCCTCATATGCATTGATTGATAAATGCCAAAATCTGAATCAATTTTGATGTTTTCATAATTTTTGGTACCCTGTTCCAATGTGAATTTTTGAAAAATTTAAGATTGTCGTCACAAATACCTCATGCACGCAGGGAAGCATGAAAGTTAGTCTTGTTTGGTTTCCATTGCATTCTGCATATCCTGCTGCGAGCTTCTTTTGTCCCATTTAATGCTGATTTATTTGTTGGACTTTTCATTTTGGGGTTACCCCTTTCTGCTGGGCAGACAACCACTAGGCTTTTAAGCTATGTTTGGTTGGGTTAAAATGAGGATGGAAAAAGGAGGGGTGGTTAGACAGGTGTTTCCACCAAACATACATTATGGAAAATTATTATTATTATTTTTTCTATCCTTCAATCATTTTCTAGCCAAATAGATTATAAAACTATATTCAGCAAAAAAAAAAAAGATAATAAAACTTGGACCTGATGCCAAATTCATGAGGGCATAGAATTTTTTATTTTATTATTCTGGGTTTCCCTACGTGTTTAAAATATATTCATAGTAATAAATTAGTCTTTGTAAAATTGTCACCCTAGAATAAAATCTCTACATATAGTACTGAAAAGTTCTACTAAATTTCTCTTAAAAAAAATAAAACTACTAAATTCAATGTAAGATTTTGAATAGTTTGTGGTGGTTAAAAGATCTATATTGATGATTTCTTTATATCATCACGTTTTAATTTGTTTTTTGATTTTTCGTTTTTGTATTTGTTTTTTGTTTTTTGTTTTTGTTTTTGTTTTTTTGTTTTTTGTTTTTTGTTTTTTGTTTTTGTTTTTTTTGTTTTTTTATTTTGATTTTTGTTTTAATTTTTTTAGAAGGATTTATACAATCACATGAAGACACTAACTAGTTTTTTATATAAGCGGGATTTAAACTTATGTCCACATTCGATTAAAAAAAAATTATGATCAAGATCACACCTAAATGAAGCACCCAAAGCCCACTAAAGGTCATGTTGTGAAGGAACATCTTCCATCTATACAATACATTCCAAACTAGTTCTAGTCAAACTATGAGCAATCTTATTACCTTCTCTCTTAGTATGAGGGTAAAGCAATTGAGTAAAAAACGTAGAAAAAATTCTTGCATCTTAAACCAAAAGATCATAGGGAGCTAAAGACCTACCCTTCTAAACTAAAGCCTTCATTATCACTTCCAAATCCCCTTCCAAAATGGATTAAGCAAACTCAAGAGCCCGAGCAGTTGCCAAAGCCTCAATGTCCATAGCTTGAAAAGCTTGAGGAACCTATTAAGATAGAGATGCTATGACCATACCTTGATTATCCCTAATGATCACACCAATGCCCAATTTATTTTCAACTTGGAACACGACATCAAAGTTTCTTTTATATAAGTAAGCTAGGGGAGGTTGCCACCAGACATGAGGCTTAGGAGGCAAAGGGAGTGGGGGAGGCTAGATTGTTATGAATTCATCATACCTTTCCTTTGAAACCCGAGCAATCTAATCAACACTACAACTAGGTTGGTGTAGTCTAACCTAGTTTCTTAATTTGAGTCCAAATTGACCATGCTGTCATAGTAAACCATTCTAAGTTCTTTACTTCTGCATAACCCATGAGTTAGAGGCGTTCCACACATCATCTAACATAGCACAGGACCAAAGAGCATGAAGTGGAGCTTCTAGGGCCAAGTTACATCGGTCACAACATGGACTATCAATCGCCATTTTGTGAACTAGGTTAGCTTGCATAGAATTTTGGCAAGCTCTCCAAATAATATTATTCACCTCGTTCGAAGAATGTAGAGCCCATATATTCTTCCAAAGTCTAGTATCATGTGTATAAGGTTCCACTCTTTGGTCATCCTAAGAAAATGATAGCTAGACTTACAAGAGTAATTTCCATCCCGTGCCAGATGCCCAAAGAGAGAATCGGCTTTTGTATGGTAGGCTAAGGGTATTTTCTTGATAGCTTTGGCCTCCTGTGGAACAAAGATGTCATCAATCATATCTGTGTTCTATTGTCTCATAGAGGGATCAATTAACAAGTCAACTTTAGCCTTCTAAAAAGATTTCACAACAAGGGAAGACACCATAGTAGGATGCTTAACTAACAACCAGAGATGTTTCTTGATTTTCAGTGACTTACCATCACCAATCCACCAATAAGCACCTCGTGCAATGACATCCTTACCTTTTAGTATACCTTTCCAAGAATAAGAGCCCCTCCTTGAATCTTTGTCCTCTATTATTGAGCCATTTGGGAAAAATCTTGCCTTAAATACTCTATAAAACAAAAAGTCCCTATTATGCACAAGCATCCAAGCTCGTTGAGCCAACAAAGAATCATTAAAAAGGGCTAAATCTCTAAAACCCATACCACTCACCATTTTAGATTTTGTCATCTCATCCCATTTGAGCTAATGAATTTTTCTCATTTCACCACATTGTCCCCACCAAAACATTTTAATTAGAAAAGGAAGTTTGAAGTAACCCATGGCATGTGTTGGAATAGCTTGAATGAAAGCTTTAAGCAAGACCTTCGGCCCTGCTTGAGATAACAACTTGCCCTCCCAGCCTTATAGCTTCCTCCAAACTCTCTCCTTAATGTAATTGAAGCTTGATTTCTTCCCCTTGCCCATCAAAGATGAAGACCAAAATATTTCTCATATTGTTTAATCTCTTGGACCCCTAAAATACATTTGATAATTTGTCTCGTATCCTTCGAAGTAGACTTGCTAAAGAAGATGATAGTATTATTTCGATTCACTTTTTGGCTAGTGGCACCCACCTAAGTAGATAACATATCCAGGACTCAGTCACACTCTTTAATTTAGAGGTTGCCTTGCCCTAAAAAAAAAAAAGGCTATCATCTATGAAGAATAGATATGTTAGTCTTGGTCCTCTTTTGCATAAAGAGAAAACTTTTGTTAGGTTCTAAAAGATTAGAACAATTGGAAAACCATGAACACAAACTTGTCTAAATATATAGTCCTAAGTCTATAGGTTTGATTAGAAAATGCTCAAGGTGTTGCAAGCTGCAAAATAGAAGAAGTCAATTTCTAAAGAGTTCAACTGATCGAAAAATAGGTTCAATAGATCAAAAAACAGGTTTGATTGATCAAAAATCGCAAACATGAAATTTCTGCAGAATTCTATTTTTGCCTAAACTCTACTTTAGATTTAGGTTTCAAGTGAAACACTTCTAATATATAAAGAAAACCCTAAGGCACATTTTAGAGAGGCTTTGAGAGAGAGAAGATTGTATCTTGGGCCTCCTATTGTAGATCTAGGGTTTTTGTACCCAAAGCTCTCTTAATTCTTCTACTGTGTTATTCCTTAAAGCAACTCACAACCCAATGTTATAGAAGTTGATGCCATGATCTAAACCTTTGATTGGGATCTTAAAGTCACAAACGTGATTGTTTGTATGTTGCAAATTCAAGATAAAAGACCATGTGGATTTGGAGCTACATGTGATCGTGTGAGTAAGTTCTACAAGGTAGCTTTAGATTTTAGGGAGAAAATCTATTGTAAACTTCTATCCTATCATAGTAAATTTGTTTACCTTGAGGATAGTTAGGTTAAATCCTTTACACGTTTTTTACCCTGAAATTGGATTGTTTAATTGGTTTTCCTAGGTAATTATATCGTTGTCTTCTTTATTTTTTCACACTTCATGATATGATATTTTTCTATTTAACTTAGATCTAATAATTAACCTAAGTAAATATTTAGCTAATTCACTAGGGTTAAACAATTTGTTTTAAGGGGTCTAAACAAACAAACAAACAACTTTAATCTCACCCCTTCTAACTACTTGTTTAATGATCCCATGCAAACTTTCAACACACAAGAGAAAAAGAAAAGGGCACAATGGATCTCGTTGTATTATTCCCCTTGATGGATGAATTAAACCTTTGGGCTCTCCATTAACAAGGATCGAATAAGTAACTGTTTTCAAACAAAATATAATGAGATTAATCCAGTGGTTGTTGAAACTCGTTCTCTTCATAAGATTCTCAAGAAAAGCCCACTCAACTCTATCATAGGCCTTACTCCTATCTAGTTTAGGTGCCATACAACTAGATTTGCTTGAATTGTGTGTCTTCATGCAATGCAAAGTCTCAAAAATAGCAAGAATGTTATAAAAATAAGACGGACTTTTGCAAAAGCCAAATGGTGCTCTGTGATAACCCTGGGTAAGACCTTCTTTAATTTGTAAGCTAACACTTTTGAAAAAAATCTTATACAGTATGGGCACAAGTGCCCCCACTGAGTTGGGCGATAGTGGTTACCTCATAGGGTGTAAATGTATTCTCAAGATGAAATTCATAATCTCTTAACGAAGACATAAAATATTCCATTGAGATAAGTTTAATGAGTTTGGTTATTCAGAGTGTTAGGCCTAACCACTTTAGTTAGAAATTACTAAAATATATATATATATATATATATATATATATATTTATGAAATTAGATTTCATAAATATATATGATGAATAACTTAAAGGATTAAACTGATAACTTAAAGGATTAAACTGGGTACTCAAGGGTTAAGATGTAATAATATTCAAAGTGGTAGTCAACATTCATGACTTTGTATTACTATAAATATTTTAATGAAGGGGTTGAATATATAATAAAGTCTTGGGATATAATTTATTAATAAGACCTAGACTACAATTATATTTATATAGTGGTAATAAATATAATTAATGATAATTTTGAGACTTGTCAAGAGTTAATAGAAAACCTAAAACCTATTAGAGCTATTGTCTTATTTGTCTCTTTTGATCCTACTCCAAGCCACATATTAAAACCCAATCGGAATGGCCCAAAAGGCTAGCCCAATTAGATAATCAGTTATATATAAGGAGAGAAACATACAGAATTTTGAATGAATAAAAATGGTGTGTATGTGAGTGTAAGCCTCTCTTATTATTTCTTGAACACATATGTATAAACTAATTGAGAGACCACACTTCTTGGGCGTAAGTGAAATTGGAGTGAAGATTAAAAGCGTTTCCAAGTACTTCTAATATATTTTTTTGAACTTCACCACACCAAGGTATGCTCTCTTGTTCTTAAATTCTGAAATTTACATAGTACATGTTATCAATTGCGAATGAAGTAGATCCATTAATTTTTTGTTGTGTATGTTTTGTATGCGATACAAGCTATGTTTTTCCTATAGTCTGAAGTTTAGATATGAGGATGGGAAGGTGTCGGCCTCCACCCATTGTGTTTCAAATCCTAATGTTATAAAAAGGGTCTCCTAACATATTATTCTAAACAAACACACACTCTCTCATATCCATTTAGAGCATTTAACATGGCATATCATCCCCAAACCCAAAACATTCATTTATCATGGCATTCAAAACTATATTCCAAGGGCAGTAAGCATGTCACAAGGCAGTAGCATCAACAAGGTAATAATCAAGAATTGTCACATGCATATTCATCATTACAAACACGTCCAATCACTCAAGCATGGCATCCTCATATCCAATCATGCCATCATTCAAGAGATGCATGTTCATATTCATATACATGACTTACCTCACTGCATCATAACACTTATACCTCAATCCATGTTCATGTCAGTATCAAAGTATAGACCCTAATCATTCATCTAATAATCCAAGAATGTGAAACATGATATTTTTCCAATCCTAAGGCTAAATATGTGAAAACTAGGCTAAACAGAACCTAAATATGTGATTTAAAACAGAAAAAAAAAAAAAAAAATTTTGAAGAAACCTGAATCTGGGTTTTTGGGCACGAGTATGCTTGTGCATACACGAGAAGTGCGTGTGCATCCCATGTGTATGCGTACGCATATTATGAGTATATGTATGCATGGATGAAGCTTGCACATGCATACATGCCAAAAACACAAACCTAGGAACTCAACACAGATTTTAAACAAGAAATCTAGGAAACTATGTGTACGCATGTATGAAGCATGCATATGCATACATGCCAAAAGCACAAACCTAAGAACACAACACAAATTTAAAACAGGAAATCTAGCAAACTATCATGCTTATAACACAAACCCTAAACAAGCTAAACTAAAGATAGAGGAAATACAACAATAAAACACAAAAGAAAGCAAACCAAAAATAAGAAAATGAAGAGATGAAGTTTGAACCTTTACCTCAACACTTGAACTCTTTAGAGCTTTGATTTGATCGTTTCTCTCAGTCAATCTAATCAAGAACAAAACCAAGAAGGGTAGTATGTTTAAAACTCAACGATTAAGACCAAAATAGGTCCTACAAAGTAAATTTTTACTTAAGGATGTTTTAGTATAAAAACTCCCTCTTTGATTCACTAGTTTCTAGTGAATTTGACACATATTGTGTATATTTGGTAAAAGAGCATTTGAGGCTTTTTATGTCCCAAAACTATACTTACAGGTATTCTGAAAACCTAAATATGTGTGCATACTAGGGGCATGCATGCACATGCCTCATGTATGCGTACGCATACTTTGAGTGTTCGTGTGCATATGCGCGTATGCGTATGCATGCTTAGGGTTTTCTCTGCACATTTTCTTTACCAAATCATCATTTAAGTCAAAGTTTTACAAGATTGGGCCCTAAATCAACCTTGGGCCTCCGCCTGATGTCGTCATTGGGGAACGGGAGCTCGAGTTGTAAAGGGTACAAAATAAAATGTCTACATAGAGGACATTGCACAAACTGATTAGGCGATATTCATGAACATGCTTCGGATTTTTGTTTTAGGTATAGGAGTAATGAAAGTGTGGTTCATAGGGTGAGGAATGATACCTTTGTTCAACCATAAGAAAACGGATTGAGTAACATCTTGGTCCAAAAATTGCTAGAAGTGTTGAAAGAAGAGAGGTGGCATTCCATCCAGGCTAGGAGCTTTGAGTGAGGCCATTTGTTTAAAAGCAGTTGCCACCGCACACTTCTGAAATTTTGGGGGTAGGATTGATATAAATGATACTTATAGCAACTTGTGTCGGTGGCATATATTAGAGTATCGTATATTCATCCAATTTCTAGAGAAAAAGTTATTTTTTCATTTTGTTTACTTACTTTTTCAAAAATACTTTCTGACCGACTCTTTATTTTCTCAATCCTATTTAAATATTATTTCTTTATTTTTACATTAACCTTCCTTGGTTCTTTTTTATAATCTTTCTCCATTCCCGAAAGAATAGAGGAAATAAAAACAAATATTTTTTTTGACTTCAACGGTTTTTTTTTTTTTTTTTTTTTTTTTTTTTTTTTTTATCTTGAAAATTACTTTTGTTAATGAACAATAACTCTACAAATATTTTTTTATTCAATTCTAGACTCTTTGTATGGTGGGAGTGGCAATGGATAAATGATGGTGCGATCTAGTCTAGTGGTAGTGCAGTGGTGTTTTTGGTGGTGAAGATGGATTGATGGTGTTGTGATTTGGTTTGCCTCTCTTCTCTTCTCTCATCGTTAGACAATCAATATAAAGCATGACCTTAGACTCATGCATATATTTTCTTTTATTAAATTGTATATAATTTATTTTTATTTTTTTAAATCTGAGATAGAAATCTCATTCTAATCTAATCTAAATATGTATGTGTGTGAAGCTCTTGTGGAGACTTGAACCCCGACTCTTTCTCCCTACCTTACAAGATGTAAAGAGACTATCATGCGAAGGGTACGCAATGATGTATATCATGTTAATAGACATACGCCACATATAAATATAATAATATTGACTATATTTAGCAATATTACCCTATATAATATTTAGCATGAAACCATAGGATTTTTAATCCATTAAATAAATTCTATAATTTTAGATAGAATCAATGTGATAATAGATATATTAGATAGTAAAATTACTAATTCTTGGAGAAAACTTACACTGTCATATGTCACACAAATAACCTTTGGGTTTGAAAGACTCAATGAAAACAACTACCTTTTATAAATTGCACAGAGCTTGAATTTGGACAGAGTTTTATGTTGATCACGTATTATGAAATAAAAGCAATAATTAGTAAGACACAGAAATATGAAGATGAATATGAACTTCTCAAGTGGTCATCAACACTTTAAAAAAAAAAAAAAAGTGGTTATCCACACTTTTCAATTGATACGAGGATATAGGTTTGATATATAGCACTTGAGTACAAGTGATCTATATATTTTTTTGAGAATCAAGTACAATTGATATAAATTGCTTGATACAATATACTATCCCAAATATAAAGATGCTTGAAGTTGATTGGATGAAGGGTGCTTTCATTGCTAAGCCAATAGAACATGGCTAGATGAGAGGCAATTGATTGCCGAACAAGACAAATGATGGCGCTCATGATATTGTGATAAGATTTTTTATTTTTTCTTTATGCATGAAAACATTATTAAAAAAGGTTACCAATTATATTGACCTACAATGGTTGCGTCTCTCTCTTCTCCCAATCATACGTCACATTACCACACGTCACATTGGGCAATAAAAACTGTGATTTGATCTATGCAATTATTGAGGAAAGGCATTGAACAAAGAAAATGGAAAAAACAAAAGCAGTACTTGTAAGATTGTTAACCATAAGGTGTCAATTAAGTAATTTTAAGAAATATAGAGTTAATAAAGTTAATTTTTTTAGTTTTATTTATCATTTTAGTACTATTTTTAATCTATTTTTGATAATCAATGCTATTTTTAATCACTTCATAAGTTTGCATAAGTTTTTATTAGATGGATATCACAATAAATCATTCTTAACAGGCACTATAACATTTTCCAATTGTTAATCGAGTTTCATATTTTACTTAGAGCATATGTTACTAAACTATTTTAAGAAAAAATTTTATGGGAAAACAAAAAATGATTAACTTTTTTGATATTTTTTCAATTTTTTATGTAAACTTTTCTAAAATGAATAATTAATTCGAGCCTTAATGGCATACATTAACTGAATCTTTATTAATAAATTATAAAATCATGTTAATGCATGAATGATTAATATTTTAGAAAGGATTTATTACTATTTTTATGAGAAATATAAATAATTATTAAAAAAAACTATTACTTTTATTTCTTTCATAAAAAGTTTATAAAAATATATTCTAAACAAATGTTCTTAAAACTTCTATTAATTTTTTAAAATCATTAAAAAATAACTATTTTTATTTTTATATAATTTTTTTTAAAATTTAGTAAGTTAACTTTTTCCAAAAAGCAACTAAAAAATAAATAAAATAAGAATTCTTCTGGAGCAAGACAGGAAATCTATACTAATGTCTCATTAAAAGCCTCTTTCCATAGTACCCAAATTATAGACTGCCTACAATGTCCCACCATTCACTTCCTCATGCACGGCCACCCGGAAGGCATAGCTAGTATTTTTTATTTGGCTGAGTTGAAGATAACAGTTGTGCTTGCTGAACGAGAATTCCTAGATAGCAATCATTTTTTGTAGTGCAGCACAGGTAATAAAACGCATGGCTAAATGCGAAAAGATATATTTTATGTATTTGTTTATGGTTCTTGTTAACCTATATTCTTAAGATATTTGTTAATAGGTGATTTTAAGGAAATTTTAATCCTATTTTTATAGAAATATAAAAGAAATTATAAAAAAAAAAAAAATTAGTTACATTTTTACTGTGTAACTAATAATATGGCATCAATTAACTTTTACCTCTGTATGTTATAATATATTATAATAATATTAATATTATAATACTATTATGTCTTATTATGAGCACGGTTAATGTGTCCTTTAGAAAAATTATTAATAAATTATTTTTAAAAAGTTTATAATATCACTTTTTCCTAAATTATTTTCTAAATCAATTCTCTTATAGGATATTTGGTTCAAAATTCTATCGTTATTAAGGGAGAAAAGCACTTTCTTTTATGTTTGGGAGTATGTTACAATTTTTCTCCTAAAATTTAAAATCCAACAATTTTATCCTTTTTGAAAATAAGCAAATATTTTCATTTCATAACAACCTTTTGTCTATCTTTCCCACAATTTTACAAATGTTCTTTGGACAAAGTTTAGCTACAAAATTGGGTAAAAATGGGCAAATGCCCATTTCGCACCAAAAAAAAAAAGAAAAAGAAAAGGCAAATGCCCCATTTCTTAAACTAATTAGGGAAATGCCTCTTTTTTTAAACTTGATTTTCTCAAAATCGAGTTTCAAAAAAAAAAAATTTGAAGCCCTATAGCGACATTTTAAGGAGCCTATAGTGATGTTTTAAAAATCTATAGCAGTGTTTTGTCACTCGACTTCTTTTACCTATAACTCGAGTTTATGGAGCTCGAGTTACAAAACGCCGCTATAAGTGGTAAAAATGTCACTATAGGCTCCTTAAAACGTTGCTATAGGGTTTAACTCAATTTTAAGAAAATCGAGTTTCAAAAGAGGGGCATTTCCCTAATTAGTTTGGGAAAGAGGGCATAATGCTGTTTTTTTTTGCGCAAAAAGGGTATTTGCCCATTTTGGCCTAGAAAATTGATTGTAACTTAAGGCTACAACCTTGTTCAATAAAATAAACATTATTACGTAGTTTGAAAATTTAACTGTTGAATTACATATTCTTTACGCTCTTAATACACATATCAAATTTTGTGTCAATAAGATATTATTTACTATATGATCTATAAGCTTATATTTTATACATAATTTTAAACTATAAAAACTTACAATTTAAACAATTTATTTATTACATAGCTATTGATTTTTAATTTTTTAGAAATTTTGCAAGCATGTAGAATATAAGAAGAAAATGTAATTTAATGGTGGGTTTGTCAAAATTCACCTCTAATAAAATGATATTGAGTAAAGTTGTAGATTTAATTTACAACTAATTTTGTAGCTAAACTTTATCCACACTCTTTTCCAAACAAAATAGGCCGACCCTTTCCAAACTTAGCTACCCCTGCTCTGAGCCAATTATTGCCCACCTTATAGATAGCGGTGAGGACTTTAATACATAATCTATTTTTCCGGGACAAACACAAAACCCTCCATGTAAGCTTGGCTAACAAAACAAAGTTACCAAAATTTTTAAACCCCAATTTTCCTTCATTCATCGGTCCACAATACTCAGACCTGGCTGTATGAGTATAAAAAAATTAGGCGAAACTGCACTATTGGTCCCTGAAGTTTACCCTATGTGCGCAATTGGTCCCCCAAGTTTGAAGCGAGCACAATTAATCCCTTAAGTTTTAAAACTGAGTTGTATTGGTCCTTTTATTAACTGCTGTTAACGGTGTTACTTACGTGGCTGAGGGAACAATGACTTGGCATTTTTTTAATGACGTGGAATGTTTTTAATTAAAAAAATTTTAAAAAAAATCATTTCCACGTTAGATGAAATTGAAAAAGCATTGACTGATTAAAAAAAAAATCTGATATTTGTTTAAGGCACGATGGAGAGAGAGAAGGGGAAGAGAGAGATTACCAGCCACAAGGCTAGGCGCCGGTGGAAACCAACTCCCTAGCCACCGTCGGTGGAGACCAAACCGAAGCCTAGTCACTGCCGGTGGAGACCAAAAAACTAATAAAATAAACATAAAACTATCTACCCTCTCTCCTTTCCCATGCTATTTCTCTCTCTTTCTCAACCACCATAGCTCTCTCTTCCTTTCATGGCCGAATCACCATGGCCAGAGCTTATAAGCTCTGCTACTTTCCACCATGTGGATCTCTACCCCTCTCTCTCTCTATGCAAAACACAACAACTGAAACCCACACGATTCAAAATGCAAAACACAACAATTCAACAACTGAAACCCAGCAAAATGCAACCACCCAAACACAGCAAAATGCAAAATGCAACCAGCCACCACCGAACCACCCACTGCCACCATTGATACACCTGCCACCGCCGAACCACAAACCCACCGCTGAACCAACACCTAGAACCCGACCCAAGTACCTAACACCCACCACCGAAGAAACAAGCCAACAACCACCACCTAAGCAAAACCCACCTTTGTTCATTGCCACTGAAACAACCCAACCACGACCCAGGAATTGAAACCCACGATCCACTGAAACAACCCACAACCCAAGAATTGAAACCCATGATCCACTAAAACAACCCAGGAATTGAAACCCGCCGTCGCCTTCAAGCCTCCACCACACCAACCCCAGCCATAGCCACAACCCCCACGCAAAACACATCTACAACCCATCCCACCACCATCACCACAAAACACACAAACCCACCACCACACAAACCCACTACAAAAATCCAATGCCGATCCGAAGAGAAGAGAAAGCAATAGGAGATAATGAGAGAAATAAAGAAGAGAAAATGAAGAAGAGGGTCTGAAAGTGACGAAGAGAAGAGAGAGAGAGAGAGAGAGAAGCTTTTTCAATTTCATCTAAAGCAAAAATTATTTTTTTAAAATTTTTTAATTAAAAAAATTTCACATCATTAAAAAAAATGCCAAGTCATTGTTCTGTTAGCCACGTAAGTAACACCGTTAACATCAGTTAATAAAAGGACCAATACAACTCAATTTTAAAACTTAAGGGACTAATTGTGCTCACTTCAAACTTGAGGGACCAATTGCGCACACAGGATAAACTTCAGGGACTAATAGTGCAGTTTCGCCAAAAAATTATCCGTGTCTTTCTTTGGTTTCCACCAAAAGCGTCAAACCAAAGAATCCTTATCAATATAAGCATCAAACTAAAGAATGTAACATACATCGTAGACTAACAAATGCTTTCAATGTAAATCTTGCATTTTTAGTACAATATAAACCAATAATGATCCTTATATAAATAAGTGAGACTTGTACCACTAAAATAATGAGAGTTGCTCTTCCCATTCACGAAAAGCTTTTGCTTTTCCATGAGCTAATTTTGCCTCTAGGGTGGCTGTTGTTGTTGTTGTTGTTGTTGTTTTTTTTTTTTTTTTTTTTTTTTTTTTTTTCTCTCTCTCTCTCTCTCTCTCTCTCTCTCTCTCTCTCTCTTCACATACGAAAAATCCTATTTGATAAAAACAAAGGAACTCCCGAATTCCTGGCCTTTAAGGTAATTATTTTTAGGCCTAGCTAGTTCATTCTTTAATTTCTTGAGAAACTGAGAATGAACTCCCCTAATTTGAAGCAAGCAAACTAGATTTATCCAAGCTTATGGATTGATAATGCACAAAAATCATTAGTAAGTTGAACATTCGCACACATGTTGAATGAGGTACCTAAAGGACAAGAAGGATGAAGAACTTATAGTCAAGTCAAAAACTCTCAGAAGGTTAAGTTTGTAATAGAAAAATTTCCAATAACTCAAAAATGTAAGAGCTAGGAAAATTTACGTATCGTGACGAAGAGGAGACTTGGTACTTATATAGTGGTGTAAGGTTGACCAAGATCCCATGAACATAGAATTGTGGTTTTGAAACCTGGACCCGACTGTATGGTCCGATCGGAAAAACTGCGAACCTCTCACTATTACTGTTCTTTTACCCATAGAAACTGTTCTAAGTAAGAAAAGCAGAGAATCGTTTAAGTCGCGGTTGAACCGCCTGGGTTCAAGTTAGAGCTATTTTTATTAAAAAAAAAATTAAAACATTACAAACTCATAGCGCCAAATCACCATTGTTGAAGCTTCAACCATAACATTCTGTGAAACGTTGAACTCGCATCAATGTTCTGGATAGTTTCAGGCGAAAATTTCTTTTCGATGATGACTGTTACTATGAAATCTTTTTTGACAAAAAAAAAAAAAAAAAAAAAGGAGAAAGAAAAGAAGAAGAAAAGAGCAGCCACTGCACGGTGACAATGCAATGCTCTGTAAGAGTTTTTGACAAAAGAAAAAAAAAACCATGATTGTTTCCATGAGTGAGACTAAGAAGGAACTGAGGAAGAGTTTTGTGAGTAGATTTGTGAAGAAGAAAGAGAGAAGAGCGTTCATCAAAAAAGAGAAAGAGTTCCCTCAAGAAACGTGTAGGCAACTAGGCATTTGGAAAGTAAAAGAGGCATTGGGAAGGTAAAATTTTTAAATGGGTGGATGAGAAAAATTTAAGATACTAGTAAAAAAAGAAAAAAGTAAGAGATAAAGATATAGAATTATAAACGGTGGAGAAAAAAGGAAGAAAAAATAAATGGGACAGAAAAAGGAAAAACAGGTTGTACGTAGGCAATTTGAAAAATGCTACGTCCACAATATTTTTACAACATTTTCATACAAATCACAGGTAGTTAGTTATTATTGGTTCAAATTTAAATTTAGCACTGAGATTACTTTTTTAACCTAATAATAATAACCAGTAACAACCTATCACTTAGGATTTGTTGTAAAAATGTTGTGGACATGTCATTTCTCTTTGAAAATCATAAGAAATTTAAAAGAGATTTTCATATCATTTTTATAACAAATTTTAAGTGGTAGGCATGATTTTAAAACTCGAACTGTTCAATGAACTGGAAGAGGAAGAGGTTTAAGGTTGTTGAGGTTGAACCGAGGTTGAACAGTGATGATGTCATAATTGATTTAATAATTATTTAAAAATAAATTAATATAAGTAGAAAAATGAACTAAAATAGTCCAAATAAATATAGAAATCTAATTTTCAAATGTCTTTTTTATAACATAACTTTCATAAGGCAAATAAAAAATATTAAATCTTAAGCAAAAATAAATATTTCTTTTTTGATAAAACTCTATTGTACTCTTTTAATCCTTTTAAGAAAACCTATGTCTAAATTATCTCAAGTTATGCTCAAGCTCATTTAACTATCCATTAAATTGTTTTATGCCAAAGCCCATTTGAATATTCAACTATTTATAAAAATTTTAAAATAAAAAATAAACAAAAGCTAAACTACTAAGACCACTTGTAGCAATGGAGCTAAATAGCTATATAGCTATTTTAGCTCCACCAAAACACAAAAAACCACCATCCAGCAGTGGAGCTAAAGCTATTTTTTTTAGCTTCATTGCTACAATGCACATCTATAGATAGATATGCACTGTAGTTAAGAGCTAAAAATAAAAAACAATATTTTATTCCAGCCTGGATTAAAATAATATAGGTTGGTTTATTTTTTTTTTCATTCTTTATTCTCATGCCTCTCTCTCAGTGTCACTCTCATCTCATCTAAAGCTCTCTCTCTCTCAAGCTCACTCTCTCATTTTATCAATCTCTATTTCACCGCCGCCGACTCTTGTCATCTTTAACGTCATCGACCCACCAGTCGTCCCAAGTCGCCGATCAGCCTCAAACCCACGCTGCCATCCACCCCGTTTGAAGCTTTCATCTCTCAAAACTCTCTCAAGCTCACTCTTTCAAACTCTCACCTCTCTGTTTCACTGCCGTCCCAAGCCACTGATTAGTTCAGACCCATCGCCGATCAACTCTCTCAGCCACAGACCCACCAGCCATCCCAAGCCGTCGATTAGCTCAGACCCACACCACCATCTGCCTCAGATCCATGCCGCCGATCCGCCTCAGACCCACTTCTCTTTCGCTGATCCACTTCAGGTCAATTGTCTCTATCTTTTTCATGTGGGTGCTTGGGATTTTTTATTTGGGTATGTGCTTGGGATTTTTTATTTGGGTATAACATCAAAGAATGGGTATAACATCAAAGAATGTGGGATTTTTTATTTGGGTATAACATCAAAGAATGTGGTCAATGATTTCTTTTTCTTGTTGTTTCAGTTTCTTATTTTAGATGCAATAATTTTTTTGCTGTTCTTGCTCAATGAAAAGTTCTATCATTTAATCTCAGAGCATCCATTCGTTTTGATTTAGAGCATCCATGAATGGACAAAATGTATTTATATTGGAATGTATTGGAAATTTTCTGTTTGTAGGAATTTGTTGTGTGGTTTTCTTTATCAGTAGGATTAAGCTACATGTCAAATTAAGTATTTATGCATAATTATGTTCTATTGTTATAATTATAAGTATTTAAAGTTTTGATATAAATATTAGTTTGGGAATTTTCTGTGTGCAGGGAAGTTTACATTTTTTTTTTGTCTAATTTTATGGAGTCACGTAGAGACCTAACATATTACATGGCTATCATGAATGGGGATATAAAAATTGACTCACAACTTTTAGGAACATCTCAAAATACTCCTATGTCAGTTTTTGATTCTCCACCTCAAGTTAAAAAAGCCTCTTCTACAAAAGGAAAATGGGGCTCTAACTTTAGTGCAGGGGAAGATCAACTCCTAGTGTCAGCATGACTCAATACTAGTGTTGATGCCGTAAACAGTAATGAACAAACACAAAATACATTTTGTCAAAAAGTTTGGGAATACTTCATGTAGTACAATAAATCTGGTACTACATATACTATTATCTCCTTGTTAAGTTGTTGGGGAATGATTAGTGAAAAGACAAATAAGTTTACAGGGTGCATGGCTAATATTAACACACTTCATCAAAGTGGTATAACCGAACAAGATCAGGTATAAATTATATTGCAGTAGTGTTGACATACCCATTTACCAATAGTTTGAAGATACTAATCATGTTATATTTATTTTAATTTTTTTAGATTACCAATGCGAAGGCTTTGTATAAAGAGATACCTAAGAAACCGTTTCTTCTTAAGTATTGTTGGCTCATGTTAAAGGACCAACCAAAGTTTGCCAATCCTAATGGAAGATTAAGAGCATCGGTGTCTCCAACTTCGGAGTCAACATCTATTGGCGAAGGAGATTGTGGGTCCGAACTTGGTGACGATTCCAATTTTGAGAGGCCAATTGTTAGGAAGGCCGAAAAGGCCAACCAAAAGAACAAAGCCACCAAAAAAGATGTAGGGGAATATTTGACCAAGAAATTGACATTAATTAAGGAGATAACTCAATTGGAAGAGGAAAAAATGTTTATTGAGAGGGAAAAACTTACGATTGAGAAGAAAAGAATTGAAGAAAAACTTAAAATTGAGAAGGAAAGAGTCATGATTAAGAAGAAAAAATTTGAGATGCAATATATGTTAAAGGAGGAGAGAATCATAATGAAAGAAACAAGCAGCTTGACCGGAACACAAAAAGCATTTTACGAACAACTCCAAGAGGAAATCATGGGAAGACGAAGTTCACGTAATTAATGAGTTTGATTGCATTTTGGATGTAGCTTAGGCCTTTATGTATTTTGTAGTGGCTTATGTAGGCCTTTAAGTATTTTGGTAGTAAACCTTTAAATTTATTGTTCATCTTATTTGTGTTGTGACTTGGCACCTAGCATAAAACTTTTAACGCATGACTTTAGTAGCTGTAGCTCATGATGATTGTGTTTGACAATTATTATTGCCACCAATTGGAACATAAAGCTTGAGTCATCACTTCAATTCAATAGTTATAATCACTTATATGTACAATTGTTTTGTGATCATAATTGGTGTGGAAATTCCTATATGAAAATAAGGGGACAAATTTTCTACGCCGGCCTTATTCAATCAAAGAAATATGCTTTTTTTTTTTTTTGGTTATTTAATCTATTTGTAGTAGTGTAGAATAATAGAAAGAGTTATTCTTTTCCACAGGCCGAAAGGAAAAGGTTCCACACTTTGATAGAAATGAGAGCAAGTACCATTTTTGCTGATGCTTATTGTTGTTGTTGTTGTTGTTGTCGTCTTTGCTAAGTTGTTGTTTTGCTTTGATAGAAATGAGAGCAAGTAAAATTTATAGTATTTTATACTATTTGGTAGTAAACCTTTAAATTTATTGTTCATCTTGTTTGTGTTGTGACTTGTGCGTGAATTGGTTATATTCATTTTGTTGTGGCTTATGTCACTTGACTTTAATCTTGCATCTATAGTAATAATTGCTTTCCAATTATCTTGAAGGTTGCATCCTTGAATCGCTTTTTATTTCACAAGTTGCTTCTTGATGACTCAGATAAGGATGAGATAATCGAAGAACTTGTTATGGAAACATCACAACCTAAATGTCGTCGCTCTATCCAATGTAATCATTTGGTAGGTCATGAGAGGCTTTTTCTTGATTATTTTGCTTCCACAGCAATATATCCACCCGCCTTATTTTGTAGGAGATTTCGGATGAAGTGTTCTCTTTTTCTTCATGTTCAATCTAAGGTAGAAGCTCATGACACTTACTTTGTCCAAAAAAGAAATAGTGTCAACAAACTTGGTTTATCTTCGTTACAAAAGATAACTGTTGCACTTAGAATGCTTGCGTATGGAGTATCTGGTGATTGGATATATGAATATGTGCGGATTGAAGAAACTACTGCATTAGAAAGTTTGAAAAAAATTGTTACTGTAGTGATTGATGTTTTCTCTGAGGAATACTTGAGGAAGCCAAATAATGAAGATATTGCTAGACTGTTAGTTCATGGCGAACGCTGAGGTTTTCCAGGTATGTTAGGTTCAATTGATTGCATGCATTGGAGGTGGAAAAATTATCCATCTGCATGGAAAAGTCAATATTGTGGTCATATTTGTGAGCCTACTATTATTTTGGAGGCAGTAGCATCATATGATCTTTGGATATGACATGCATTTTTTGGGTTACCTGGGTCAAATATTGATATTAATGTGTTAGAGCGGTCTCATGTATTTAATGAACTTGCTGAAGGACGTGCTCCTGCAGTGTATTACTCAATTAATGGTCATGACTACACAATGAGATATTATCTTGTTGATGGCATATATCCAAAGTGGGAAACATTTGTGAAAACAATCCCAGCTTCATAAGGACCTAAGCGAAAATTATTTGCAGCAGCCCAAGAGGTGTATAGGAAGGATGTTGAGCGTGCATTTGGAGTGCTTCAAGCACGTTTCGCAATTGTCTAGGACTTGCGTGATTATTCCATCTTGAAACACTGCAAAAGATCATGAAAGAGTGCATAATTCTCCATAACATGATTGTTGAAGATGAGCGGGATGATAATGAAGTGGTAGACTTGGATTATGAACAAATTGATGGGGTGGATAATCCTCCTATGCAAGCGTTACGTGAACAAAGTGATGGATTTATGTCATACATTGAGAGGTATGGACGCATTAGAGACTGAGAAATTCATTTTCAACTCTAGGTGGTCCTCATTGAACACTTATGGCAATTGCAAGGCGAGTCGTAGGAACTTCCTTTTTTATATGTTGAGAAGCATAAGTCATAGGAACTTGTGCGAGTGTGTGAGTTTTATTGTAACTTGGTTTGAGTTATGTATGTGAGTAATTTATGGACTACATTGTTCCAACTATAATATGTTTTCTTATAAAGTTCCTCCATTTCATAATTTAGTTTGAGTTTTGTATATATATAATTTGGGGTTAAAAAAATATATTATTGTTACTCTAGTTTCTTATTTGCGGTCATGATGATTGAGAAATTTTTTTAGTAAAAAAAAAAAAGTGTATAAGTATAATTTGGGGTTAAAAAAATCACTCGTTAACACAAGACGATCAGTTGCTATCATGTGGCGGCAGCAGCAGTGGCGGAAGATTCGGTGGAGGTGGTGTTCGTGGCGGTGGAAGAGTCTGTGGTGGTGGCGGTGGCAGTGGTTGCAGTGGTAGTGGCTGCGGCAGTGATTGCAGTGGTAGTTGAAGGGTCGGTGGAAGCGTCGGTAGTGGCAGCGGTAGCGGTTGCGGTTAGTTGTGATTGTAGTGGATATATTATTTTATTGTAGTGAATATATTATTTTATTGTAATAGATATATTATTTTATTGTGATGTTTATATTATTTTATTTTTTTAAAGCTAAAATAGATCTATTACTGCAGCATGTTTTGTAAGGTGAGTAGGTAAAATAGATAAAATACTTTTTGTAGTGCAAAATAGCTAAATTTTTAACTCCACTGCTGTAGATGCTCTAAACGAGCGACTGGATAAAGTATTAAAAAATGAAAAATTCTGGTGTTACAAACTATTGCACAACTCACCTATGTGGTAAGTAGTGCACAAAATTGTGCATAGGTTTGTGGCACCATATGAACTCTTAAAAAATTGATTAAATAAAGAACAAAGCTCTATAAAATTTTGAAAAGAGTAGTTGACAGTTGACTTGACAGCATGTATTTGGTTAAATTTTAAAAATAAAAAATAAACAAAGCTAGAAGAGTGGCGGCAATTCTAGCCTTTTGCCCTTATTGGGCAAAATATTTGGCATTATGCCCCTGTTTTCAAACTATATAGGGGCATGCCCCTGTTGCAATACTCGGTCTCTTAATAATCGAGTTACTTAAGTAACTCGATTATTGTAGAGCTGAGTTCTGAGCAGGTGCCTACCACTGTTTTACAACTCGGCAATGTAGAAACCGAGTTATGTGTGGAATAAATTGGGATTCTGAATGTATCGTCTCTAAAATAGTTTGTCTCCCTCTCTCCCTCAGTCTGATCAGTAGCCACACTCAATCCGTTGTTTCGTCTCCCACCCTCAATCCGTTGTTCTATCTCCCTCCTTTAGTTAGTTTAGAGTAAACCCATAAAGAATTCTGTTATTGCTACCCGTAGGCCGAAGCCCAACGCAAACCCACACCCAAACCCACCCCCAAACTCTTACCATAACCCTCATTGTAGCCAAAGCAACCCAATCCATCTTCAGAGTTAAAGGATTAGAAACGTATTAAGGTAATTTGTAAATGCTGAGTTCAATTTTTTTTCCCTTTGCATTTAATCTGAGTTAAGTGTGGCTTGTGCATGTAGTTTGATTTGTGTGTGGCTTCTTTAGTTTTTCTCTGTTAGATGGTTCTCTATTCATTATTATTGTTGCTGTTTTAGATTTGTTGGGTTTGGTTTTGAGTTGGGTTTTGATGCATAACTAGGGCACAAATTCATGTAAAATACAGTTGGAATGTCAATGGTGTTCATTGTTAGGCAAAATTGCTTTTTAATTCATATAGGTTGAAAGTGTATCAAATCAAAGACAATGAAATATCTCAAAATGATGGTTGACAAGGGATTTTCAGCAAACAACCTGGTGGTAATTTTAGCATTGTAGCATTGATAGTGGCAGTGATGAAAACCTGTCATGAAGGGGAATGTCGGTGAACATCTTTTGGTGTTGTTGGTTGGAATAATTTCAGTGGGAGTACTAGAAATGGTAGTGGTGATGGCGTGTGGCATGGTCTGTAATAGTGATGGTAGATAGTATGTGATAATAGTAATGGAGATTTTAAAGATATTGTTGATAATTTTTGGTGTTGGTAGAGGAACAATGGTTTCATAGTGTAGCACTAGTGTAGGTGGTTATGTTGGTGAAGGTGGTGATAATAATGGTGACATGGTAATGGAGATTTGAAAGATGTTGTAAAGGATGGTTATGGAGATGGGGTTCCTATGATAAATAAGGTGGTGGTGGCTATCATTCTTAAAGAATGCATTATTTCTAAATTTCTAATTAACTTATCAAATATAACTTTTTCATAACTTATCTGCAAATACGAACTACTTACTTTACTACAAATTTAAAATGAAAAATAAAAAGAACCTGAGTTGTTTGGTTAATTGTTTACTGGTATAGTTAGCATTAATTTTGCTAATAGTAGAATAGTACTCTATTGTGTCTAATAAATGGAGATCACTAGTTTGACTCTCCCTATACGCCTCCCTTGGGGCCATAACCTACAAAAAAGAAAGAAAGTAAAATTTAGAAATTTAAGGATGTCCTTCTTTTTGGTTGTTGAAGATTTCAAAAGGTTAAATAAAATGAATTGCTTAATCAAGAGGGGGTTCTATTTAGTTGATTGGTGTTATCTGTGCGGTGGATTGGGGGAATTCAGAATCATCTATTGCTCTATTGTGATGTTGCATATGCTTTGTGGAGTGCATTTTCTAAAAATGTTGTGATTTAGTGTGTGATGCCATTGATTGAGCAACTCTGTTATTTGGTTGGAGAACTTGGTTTGGTAAATATGCATCGGATATATGGAATCTTGTGCCGGCCTGTTTGATATTCTTATTGTGGAAGGAGTGGAATACTCGGGGTTCATAGCAGGCCGAGAGCTCTTTTTTGATCAATTTTAGTCCTAGTTGATTGGTCTAGGGCTTTGGGGTTTTACTCATTGTACTTCCATTCTTGAGTTTCAAATCTCCCTTAGATTTTATGTAATTTTTTTAGATGCTTTGTGTTTGTCATCGTGAATATGAATTTTTCAGTTCTTCAATAAATTTAATTATTACTTATAAAATAATGTAATGAATTCAAGATCTACTTGTATCTTCTTGTGCATAAATTTCAGTTGGTTAGGTAATTTAAAATTAATCACAAAGAAGGTTGTAGCCAACCTCTTGGGCTATTTTCTAGTAGAGACCAATGGCCTATAAATGATTGCATACTTGGTTATGATTTTAAAGTAGTTTCCTTTTTTGATAAGAAATTTGAAGTTGTCTCCTTGCGTCCAAATTGTCTAGTATGTAGGGGCTGAACCCCTCCAGGCTCTTGTATGTTTCATCACATTATGCACATTTATGTATGCATTAAAAGAACTTCGTTAACACTGGGGTAGCACAGTTGGTTGGGGGCTACATGGTCATTAGTTTGAGTCCCTCCTTTTTCCCTTTCCCCCTTCCCTTGGGACCAAAACTTAATAAAAAATTTAATTAAAAAAAGCTTTACGTTCCCACCATTTTGTATTTTTGAAAATATCTTTATCTTTTCACAAAGTTGTTTCTGTCTAAAATATGCAAGTCTTATGTTTTTTGCAAGCCTTGGCTGTATTGGACATTATGAATGTTTATAATTGCAAGTCCTAGCTGTATTGTTAATGTTTGCCTACGATCAATGGTTTATTAACATGTTTGCATGCATGTCAGATATGCAGCAATTGCCAAATATGGATCCTGGACCCGCGGTCTGTACACAGTTGACGCAGCAGTTGGCTCATCGATCCACAACACTGTGGGAGACGCCTGCCGCCGGTCAGGTACATAGTTGTACTAAACTTCAGACATGCCGAAATCATTTCTTTTTCTTTCTGTAGGGTTCTTTGATTATTTGTAAATAGATGTTGGAAATGGTATCATTTCTCTTTTGGTTAGGCAGAATTTTATTTAATCCAAAGAGAAAATGGTATGAAGCAGAAAAACTTCATTGAAAGTACACTGGCAGTATGCTATGATACCAGCAGAATATCTAAACTAAATTGCAATGGAAGTACAGAAACCCCCAATGCATTTGCCCACTCAAACAAAGTCTGAATGAAGGATAGCTTCAAATCATGAATCAATCTTTCATTCCCCTCATAAATGTTAGGGTCCCTTTCCCTCCAAATACCCCACTTGAGGCAATGGGGGAGTGGCTGGATTTGGGGGTGTTACATGTTCAAAGCCCTTTATTTAATTTCTCTAATGCCCTCTCATGCGGGGCTGCCCTGTTCCTCCTTTTGAATAAGTAGTATTTTCTAATTTTTAATTTTGCTAGAGTTTGTACTGGTTCTTGGAATGTGCCTTCTACTTCAATGATGTGGACTGCCTGTTTTGGTGCAGTTATAAGAGTATAACGATATTTAAACTGAAATTGTAGGTCAGGGTTTGAATCAGAAGGTTTAACATCAATTAAAAATGTTTCAATTGATGTTAAAGGTAACTTCTGCTTTGTTTTCAAAGCTAAAAAAACTTTATTCTACTCTCTGCTGGGGGCAAATATCAACTTTTTGAGGAGTCACAAAGAATGGAAGTGAATGAAGTATTGAAGGTTCAAAGAAATAAATTCTATGGTACTAGGTTTTGTTAGGCATTTTTGAAAGGGTAACTTTAACAAGAGATGACATCTAAAGTCCGAAGAATATGCTAGTTTTGGCAACTATGCACCTGCAGCATTTTGTTGCCAACATCAGCACATATTTCTGGTGTTCACATTTTTTGAATCCTCATGACTGGGACTGGATGTGTATACGCATGTTTTTCAGAAGTCAACTTGAATCACAAGCAAGTGAACACATTTTTTTTGCTTTGGCTATTCGTTGAATTTGCTTTCAAAAGGAGTATTTCTATCCTATAATTGCACCTATACAAAAAAACATATAATTGCGTTGATTTGAGTGCATTCTGGACTTGCCGTACAAACCTATTTTTGCAGAGCTATAAACGTAACCTAAATTTTATGATAGTTGTTAAGTCTTCTATGTGTGTCTGTGAGTTAGCAGAATCCTATATTATAAGATTGTTTTCACATGTTGGCTCGATCTTTCATTTCTTCTACTGCATCTTTCTACACATGTAAATTTTGCACAAAAAGTACTGAGGGTGAATTCTACCAACTGAATGATCCTAGATTTTATCTATTTCATCCTTTTAGGTTGTCTAGAATAAATCATGCATCTTTTTGCTGAATAAACATAAAACTGTCATTGTCAATATTTTTGGAGACAATTTGCCATTTTCAAGTTAGTATCATCCAAATTGTGTAAGATGATTGTGAAGGTGATCTGACCTCTGGAATCCTCTGATTGCAATTTGTAGGCTGATTTTTTAGAATATAGTTTGTTTTCTGTAGTGTGTTTCATCATTGGCTCCCTTTTCCTACTTAGGATGAACTTTTGACACCCTGTTGAGTTCTCCAGATTTATGAAAGTTGTGGATTCATGATGGCAAATAATTCATATAGGCCTGACTAGGTTTGTCTGCTAATGTGGTTTAGTGGCCACTATTTCACATTTGTTTTTTCTTACTCCTTTCGTACTTATTTAGCATGATAGAGAAGGAAAAGTGAAATATGAGGTTTGTATCATGGCTTCATTTGTCTATGGAAATTAGGATTATGCATTCTGAATGTTGTTTTCCAATTGTCATGTATGTTAAGCTATTTGATAGGTGGGTTTATCCTGGGGTACTCTTCTGAATCTTGCAAAAAAAAAAAATTCTTGACATGTTGATTGAGCACAATGTTTGCCATTATCATGACATGCAGACACTGGGGCCTTGATGTGGCTGGAGTTTGCTAGTCAGTTGATTTCTGTCACACACAAGTTTTCACACGTATTTGATGTTTCTTTGGTTGGCTTCTATTCTATATGCCAATCAAACCAGACGAGAGTACTGTGTTGTATCCAGTTTTCATAGAATCATGTGGTGCCTTATGGCTTTACTTCCATGAAAATTTTGTTCTGTTCTCTCTCTGAAGTCTCAATATAATCTTGTCTAGTCCTATTTTCCTTCTGTGCTGGGAGTAGGGATGAGAAATTCCTATAGATATGTATATATTCATGTTAAAAACTGAACTAAAATTCCTATAATTATAATAGTCACCTGGTAGTCTTCTGCCCTCTTGCATCTTATTTGATGAGACCTGGACTGGCACAGTGGGCTCCTATAATTATAATAGTCACTTGGTAGTCTTTGCCTTCTTGTATGTTATTTTATGAGACCTGGACTGGCACAATGGGCCAAGTGGTGCGGACACCGCACTATAGCACATTTGTGGAGATTATTATTTGTGTTATCTTTATCTTTAAGAGTTTATCCTTATTATTGTGATTCTTGGAAGCTGAATATAAAGCTCTAGATGATTTCTTTTGTATCCAGATGATGGTGAATCCAAAAAACCTTAGGTGGTGAAGCCTAAGGTCTACAGTGGAATTAATCTAGGTGGGAAGCCTAGGCTGTCCTACATCACCAAGCCTTTATTAGGTTGGGTATCAGCTAGAGTACCTCAAAGCTCCCCTTTTTTAAGGAAACATGGGTTGTCACTGATAGTATCTCCCTAATTGAAGCCTAATGCCTTAAACTAATGTAATAGTTTTAGTTTATGTCAAAAGCTTTGTAGCTCAATGGCATAGCTCAATGGTAGTATACAACTTAGATTACTATATATCTTCATGTATATTTTATCTATTTCAGACATATTTTATAGTATATTTTAAAGTTTTCAAGATAAATAACTATTAAAATATTTTAAAATATATCTAAAATTAAATGATTTTTTATGAAAATGAATTTGTAATTCCTCCTGTCACATTGAGAATTGAGAATACACATCCAGCAGTGTCTTCAGCATGTTCTTGTCATCACGGATAAGCTGGACATTTTGGAGTGTTGTGCTTCTTATACTGTACCTTTTTATTTTTATTTTTTCTCTTTCTCTCTTCGTCTTCTTCTTCTTTAAAAAAAGAATCTTAGACTGTACCTATATACATGTAACAGTGAATGGTGTTGATACAAAGGAGGATAAGCTTTTATGGTGTGGTCCCGTAATCAAAACATGGTTGCCTCAGAAAGTTGAAGATGATAACTGAATTGTCATCTCCAACAATTTCCATAGAGCATTTCGAAGAGATTCTGATACCTGTGTTCTTCGGTTACTCCACAGCTATGACACTACCTTAATGGCCTATTTGGATGTTTAAAAATGGATAGAGAGTAGAGTAGAGGGAGAGAGAGTAATTTAATATCCTTGTTTGGAAGTTCTTTAAGGAAGGAGGAAGAGGGATTTGGAGGGGTTTGGAGGGATTTCAACTCCCTTTAACCCCTCATTTTTAATTCCCCCAAATTGGAGAGATTTGGAGGGAGAGTGGAGAATAAAAATGCTTGACCAAATGAATTATCAAATTTGCCCTTACTATATTAACAAAATTACAAATGAAAAGACTAATTACTCCCCTTCCCCTTATTTAATTTTAAAAACATCCAAACAAGGTGGAGGATAATCATTTCCCTCTACTCTCCTTTCCACTACTCTCCTCCCCTTTACTCCCCTCTACTCTCCTCCCTGTCTAAACTTCCAAACAGGCCATAAATTTTGTTGTCTAGCCTTTGGTAAATCTTTGTATATGTTTTCAATCCAAATTGTAGAAAACTCATTTCCCAATAATGAGTTGGTAGAATACTCAAACTTCCTCTATCTTATGTAATGATTCAAATCATCATTCATGTATTCTATTAGGTATATGATACATAGTGGTCATGTGATTAAAATACACGTAGACAATCAATATGAATGGTCATACAAAAAATTATAGGAGATTTAGACGATCAATGTAAAGGGTCATGCAATAGATCATAGAAGATTTGCTTAAACCAGTTTAGAAACAATAGATTAGAGGTGATTTAGACAATCAAAGTGAATGGTTATGCACAAGTGCTTCATAGAATGTGGTCAGGCAATAGAGGAGATTTGTTTAAACTAGTATTCAACAAATTCTCTCTCTGCAAGTTACAACTGTGGAATGCATAGTTCCAGTAATTGATGCACGTGAGTGCACACCCAATAACGTCATGAGACACCACCGTGGATGTGACTTGGTGGTAGGAGTTTTTGTATCACTTTATATGATACTCAATAAGAGTTAAGTAGTTCGAGCAGTGGCGCTTCAACGAATGTGTTGTGCCAACGGTGATAACTCCATCAGGACCCTAGTAGTACACGTGATATTATCCATTACTGTTACGTAGCGTGGAATTGATGAGTCCACTAAGACCCCATTTTTTATTAAGAAAAATAAAATAAAAAAAGGCCATAAGACAGGTGAATTTTCTTTCTCGCATGTAAATGTGAGTGCGGACACTGGGTTGTAATACATTTTCCCATTAAAAGCAACTGAATGAGTAACCTCTTTAGGTTATGTGAAATTAATCAGTTAGCTTAGTAGTTGACACTCTGAAACACTGATGCAATGCTCCTATTTAATTCACTGACATGCCAAAATTTTGAGTCATTTCTTTGTCTTTGACTCTTGGAAATGATATGACTAATCACAACCAACTCTATATCTTATTCGCACGGAAGTAACTAATAAGACGTAAACCATATCCCGATTACTTCTATATGCGAAGAAAAGTATGTACATGATTTTAGTCTTTTTTTTTTTTTTAAATATATATATATATATATATTTTTTTTATTGGTAGGCCATAGGCGTATATGACATATGGCATCCATAAAACCATAGGTTGCAACTCAATTACGGGGTATACCTCAAGACACAATTCAAATTTGTCAATTTGGATTGGTTTGGTTCAGTTTTATATTAAACTAGCCGCGAATCTGCGCGTTGTGCGTGATAATTATTTTTATGGTAGTTTTATTAAGTTTTCTTTTTGCAATTTAAACTAATCTAATAATGAGTAATGTATTTGTAATTATATTTTTATTTATTATAGGAACAATCTTAAATGTAATATAGGAACAATCCAAAACACCAAAAAAACGTAAACTAAAAAAAATTAATAAAACTTAACAATGATTAATTGAACCAATATTAGGATAAAATTTTGTTTTTGACTATCTATTAAGGTTATTTTCTTTGTAGAAATTATAATTTCGGCCACCCAAAACATATTATCAAATAAACAATTATTAGCAAAATCTAATAATTAAATTTCTATACATGCATTGTTATAAAATAATAATAATAATTAAAATAAAATTGCAAAAGTTAAAATTTGTCACCTATCCGATTATTTTCGTTTGGCTAACCTTTGCTTTTCTTTTTATGAATGGCATTATAGAGTACTTCTAATACAACTATTAAGAGTACTTCGTCCACCACAAAGGATTGGAAAATAAACAAAAATTAGTAAAGTCTCATAGTTTAACATCTAAATTGAGCACTATAAAAAATCAAGCTATGTAACAGAATAAATAGCAAATTATCCAAATCATGCTATGTAATAGAATAATATTATATTTTTTAGAACGCAATAGGATAACATTTAACAATCAAAGAGAATAAAAAATAAAAATAAAAAACAACAACAACAACAATTTAAAAAACAAAACTAAATTGCATTAACCCAAAATAGAGTTTTAAAGAATATAAAAAATTATGAACCCAAAGTAGAGATGCCAGGGAAAAAAAAATCCACCAAAAAATTTAGAGGGAGAGAGAGAGAGAGAGAAAACCATTTTTTGTGAGAGAAAGCTATGCATAGTGACAAATTTATAGTAATAGGGTGTGAATAAGAAGAGACAAAAATAAAGGAAGATGAAGGGAAAGAGAAAGAATGATATTAATGTTGAGGGTAGTGGGGAGATAAAAAGGTAGGGAGGGAGAAAGATTGAAGAAGTAGTAGGGAGATGAAATGGTATAGAAGAGAGAAAAGTTGGAGAAGTGTAAATATTAAAAAAATAAATGTTAAAAACAATTATAGGAAAATTGGAAAGAAAAAAAAAAGAAAAAAACCTAAAGCTATAGGGTGTGAATAAGAAAAGACAAAAATAAAGGAAGATGAAGGGAAAGAGAAAGAATAATATTAATGGGAGATGAAAAGATAGGGAGGGAGAAAGATTGAAAAAGTAGTAGGGAGATAAAATGGTATGGAAGAGAGAAAGGTTGGAGAAGTGTAAATATTAAAAACATAAATGTTAAAAACAATTATAGGAAAATTGGAAAGAAAAAAAAAAAAAAAAATCCTAAAGCTTGAAAGGTCAAAGATTTTTTTTTTTTTTTTTCTTTCTTTAAGATGAAAAGGCTCACACAATACCCTAAAACTGAACCGAAAAGGTTTTGGGTTGGGCTTGATAGTGGAACTAAATAAATAAGAGGTGTGATGGATTAATTATACAGATTTATTATAAGGTGATAGTGAATATAAATAAATTAGTGAGTTTGATTTATTATAGGGTGATAGTGGAAGTAAATAAATAAGTAGTGGGCTGCATTTATAGGGCTGAAAATTGTAAAAATCATTTTAAAATTGTAGGACAAATTATATATATATATATATATATATTTTTTTTTTTTAAAAATGACGTGGCAGCTGATGTGGCGTAACGTGAGAGCAGCAGTATTAAACGCTATGCTTCAACTTTTAGTAATATATAGATTGATTCAATTTCAGTTTTATAAACTTTGAAACTAAAGAATTTGTTTCTGTTCTATGGTTAGGGGTCGTGTTCACCAACCCAACTTGAATTGAACTTTGTAAAGTTTAATATTTCCAATATGTATGTCTTAATACTATACCTTATTGTTACTATATGCAGTTCCTAATGATCTAGTATTTATTCAAGGCATAAAAGACCATGCTTCCTACATGAGTCTTTTACTAAAACCAAGTTCCCTAATGCCAAAGATTAGGCTAACCATAGGTTTTTGAACAGCTAATAACACAAAACAATAATATTCAAGAAACTTATAAATTAACACATAAAAGGTATATATAAATGAACTTCTATAGATAGATATAATACAAACTTTCCTTACGAACTCTTTGAGATAGTATATAAAATGATGATTTCATTAACAGCATCAAGTCTTATTTCCAGATATATTGAAACTACTAATGCTACAACATATATTAAACATCAGTAGTGGCTAATGAAAAGGTATATTCAAAGTTACTAGATATCATTTAAAAGTTATAGTAATAAATTAAAATGAATTCCCTGCCATTATTTTTCCAAATGTGCACACATAAATAGGTGTGGCTATGCATAAGGCAACTGGCTTTGATTCCTAATTCCCTACTCCATTTGGCATAGTGAGGCACTTTGTTCATTCATTTCAAAACATAATGCGTATCACCTTAGTGCTAATTTTAAACAATGTCATTGACCTTGAATTGATCTTATCTACGATTGAGCTAGAGTGAATAACCTATTAACATTGTAACTAACATATTGCAAAATGTTCGCAATTAACCAGTTAGCCTACTGTTTCTTGCATATTATTATTATCCACTATCCTAAGACAACACTCTTTTGTGTGCAGGTAGTGCCAGGCATGCTAAAGTGCAGACCCCGATCTTGCCAGTTACCCCGGCATGGGCTAGACCCACGGATTGCCCATTACATAACTGAGGCGGGTTTCAAAGGGTTATTTAAGGTTCCAAACATGGAAGTTGATCACGCATTGATCACAGCACTGGTTGAGTGTTCGCATCCAGAGACGCACACATTCCATTTACCACATGGAGAGATGGGTATCACTTTACATGACATTAAGGTGATGCTAGGAGTTCTTGTTGATGGGTTTTCGCTGACTGGGAGTATCAAGCTGCAGTGTCCTGAGTTGTGTCATGAATTACTAGGTCATCGTCCTTCAGACCTGATACCACATCCCCATGAAAACATGTCCGTCCTTGCTGGGGCGAGGTTAAGAGTTAGTTGGCTAGACAAATAGTTTAGAGGTCCCCTACCTGCGGATACTACTGACGAGGTAGTGCAGTGACATGTGCGCTATCACATACAGGTTTGGTTGGGCTCCATTCCATTTATGGACAAGTCCGCAGATCGGGTGCCAATCATGCCTCTATAGTTCTTGAACCCAATTAGCAATGCAAAGAGGTACAGTTGGGGCAGTGGAGCATTAGCCTGGCTATACAGGCACCTATGGAAGGCATCGGAGACAAAGGCAAAGCTAGTTGGAGGAGCACTAATGTTGGTGCAGCTGTGGGCATATTCGAGGTTCCCAGTTATATGCCTTGTTCTGAGGCCGCTACAACCACCAGTGGAGGCAGGTCCCCTCACTAGGAGGTATGTTATTTGATTACTTTGATACAATTGTCATCCCATTTGTCATTCACTGTGCATGTCTCTATAGTTGACTTTAATAATAAATCCATATTCGCACTAATCTCGTTTAGCACTTGATATGTGTTGATTGACATATCATCTCCTTCATTTTGTGAAAAATGTATTATAATTTTTGATATAATGAGCCACTTTCATTTTTGTTCTTTTTCGCTGTCAGAATTCTCAATGTGAAAGAAATCTCCAATTGTTTTTCACTCCGTAGAGACTTCTCATCTTCAGTTAACATCCTTTAGCTTGTGATCTTGCTGTCACCCTGATCCTATTCCATTTTTTTGCCGAGAGTTAGCAAGTTTAATAATCTTTTTAAAGTTTGCTTGTTAACTCTCTCTTTAACTTTCTAGTATCCAAAAAAATAGAGGTTGTTCTTTTGGAGTATGAATAATAGGAACTTTCCAAGTAAGCTAATAAGTACATTCATTAACAACATATCAATAGCTGAAAACTCTTAAGCCAAAATATAGATTACTCTAAAATCCAGTCCACTAAGTAAGGAGGATTGTCTGAAATTGTATGTTTACTAGATGGAAGGGGCCGAAGAACATGACAGAGCATGCCACACATGTGCTAGCTGCGTATCGTGCGTCACTGTAGAGTATACGGGCACACGAGGTATCTAGTCCATTAATAGATTCCTATATTACTTTGAAGTAAGAGTGTGAGCCTTTTGTTAGGTGGACTTCCACTTGGTCCTTTGAGATATGGATCTACTATTGTCTTATTTTTCTTGAAGTATGTGACATTCTTGCATTTTGTCATCTTCACAAATATTTAGTAGGTTTGGGAATTGGGCTTGGAGAAATTCAGCCTATGAGTAATTTGCTCCTTCAAGTTCCTAATTATTTTTTTGTTCATCAGGAAGCAAAATTAGATCATTCTTTATAGGTATGGAATTGTTACCCTCTCTTGTTGACAAAGTGGTCAAAGAAAAGGGTACGTCATGTATAAATGTACACTCTGTTTTGTTTTGTCATATTAGAAGGAACTAGATAGCAAGGTGGTGGTGGGGGCAAATGACATGGTAATTTATGAGGGTAGGAGTAAAGCTACACTGATGCCCGTGAAGACACCTTTCATGCATAGTTTTTCTTGTATGTTTTAACTGTACAAAATCTTAATGATATGCCAATTTCCACTAATAATTTATATATGTATGTCTACTCTAATATCAAGATGAAGAGAATACTGACTTGCTATCAAAACTCTCATAGCATATTCTGTTAGTAAACAAGTAATTAATGTATTTATGATTCTTTGGAGGAAAATATTCTTGTATGACTTGTTTGATATTTAAGAACAATATGCTTAAATAAGTACGTATTTGATTTTGTTTTTTGTTGACCATTTATTCAAGTTTTTTGGGAGACGTATAGGGATGTCCTAGACTCACTGCCCCCATATTGCACTGTTGGCCGACATATATGGAGGGCCATTGTGCCGTTGATCTATTTTTGGATAGTAGAGGACCATCATCCCGAACGTGTTTTTCATCAGTTTGGGATGAAGCAAGCGCCACCAGATCATGTTGATACGTCGGTTGATCTCCAAAGAATATCCCTCCAAGGTAAACTAGAGAGGACTTGGGAGCAAGAACATGCTGTCTACATAGAGCGATGGGCCCATTGAGGGGAACGTCTTACCGAGGCACTGACATTGGATGGGGACACGACGTAACTTGTTGCTTACATGGAGTAGTACTAAAAGATGACTAGACGATACATTACGCATGAGTCGGCGTATTGGGAGATCTTGGTAAGGCAACAATTCCATGCTTCTTTTAATAATGCTTTAACAATATATGTGTGTTGCTACATGAATTCTGAAAATTAAGTTTTGGGCAAATTACAATTTACCAACCTATGGTTTGTCCAAAATTTAAGTTGCCTACCTGTAGTTTAGAATTTGACATTTTGCCCACCTAAGGTTTGCTCCGTTAGGGGTCCATTACCCACCTATGAACTTTCTTCATTACAAACTTAAAAAACATAACAAAATTAAAAAAAAAAAAAAAATGATCAAAAGGTGGGTTTTTAAAAATTTAGAAACTTGACTTTAGAACACAAAAATTATCCAACTGAGCTCTTGCTAACACTCTCCACAAACAATTATACATATCTAAAACCCACTAATCTTGCATACAAATTAGAACAAAAACACAATGAAATTAGCCAAACACAAAGAATAATCACAAATGAGAGATAATAAATGGAAAATTGGATGAAATTAGTGAAGAACAATGAAACCTAAAACATGAAACCCCAACCCCACCTCTCTGTTCTTTCCTCCTTCAATCTTTTCTGTCAACAAAACAACATACCCACTACAAAATTCCTAGTACTGTCCATTTTTTCTGTCAACAAAACCACTTGAAAAATCCAAGCTTTTTACATAATCTAGTCAAGCGAAAAGAAAAAGAAAAATTGAAAGTGAGTTCTAAATTTACTTAGCAGATAGCAATAGCATTGTGAACTGAACAGCATTTATGGATGGCTTGGTTTTTGGCTGGTTAATGGGTTCTTCACAGCTAGTGAATGTGAAGAATATTGAACTATATATTTCTAGTTTGGTGGTGGGTGAGGGGTCTTATGAGTTGTAAATGTGATGCTTATCTGTATATCTTTGAACCCTCTACATTCCTTTGTCCCAAAAACAGATGAAAGAAAGATGAAATATTTTTGAAGATTTGAGCTACAATGTTGTGAACAGAACAACATCAGATTATTATTTTATATATATATATATATATATATGTGTGTGTGTGTTTTGTACCATAAATTATTATTCAAAATTAGAACACCTAAATAGAACCCAAAAAATTCCAACTCCCTCTTCACATAGCACATCTTCAACAACTCAAACCTTCATGCACAATCGTTAAAGCTCCAAATACCATATCGATGAAACAGAAATCATAGATAGAGAGGGAAAGCTTGAGCTCATGGGCTTTGATTAGATTAGAGAATACAAAAGCGCTTCAAAGTGAAATTGCCGAGGAAGAACTGCCTACGGTGGTGGGTCTGGTGACAAACGACGAGATAGAAATGTCCTATTGATACAAATTGATATGAATATATGATACAGAGAGAATAAAACATCATCTTACAAGTCTATAATGCAAATATATGTGTTTTATTGAAATTCTTGAGCAAGCTTCTAAATTTCAAAAAGCCACCTTTTATTTTTATTTTTTAAAATTTTGTTATGTTTTTTATGTTTGTGACAGAAAAAGTCACGGGTGGGTAACAAACCCTTAACAGAGTAGACCTCAAGTGGGCAAAGTGCTAAATTTTAAACCACAGGTAGACAACTTAAATTTTGGCCAAACCACAGGTAGGTAAGTTGTAATTTGACCAAAACTTAAAGAAGCCATTGAATCAATATGTGTGTGTTAGTTATGCATTTTTCACAGCCAATATGTACTAGTGTGCCATTTCAATAGTAGCGCTATATATGAATACATTGATCATGTATAATCTGTTTCTGAAGGCATAGTTTTGCACAGCACTAAAGTAACTAGAAAATTTTTAATGTGACTAATTTATTTCAAAGGTTGAGTCCAATGTTGCATCACTATGACAATATGAACTAGGTTCTGAAATGTACAACCACCTGCTACGTATGCTGGATCTTGTAGGAGAGTTGAGCCAGGTGGCATTGGAGAACGCGTGTGTGGCGAGTGAGGCGAGCACACAGGCCACAAGCTGTGGCGGGCTAGGTGGTGGGTCGAGAGGGCGTGGAGGCACTAGAGGTCGTAGAGGTGGTCGTGGGCCTACGCCTGCGCCCATACGCAGTTGTGGGCATGAGGATCAATCGGGTAACTTCCACCTCTAATACCTCCAATTCTAACTAACTTCTAATTCTAGTACTTTCAGTTGTAATTATTCCTATAACGTATTATAGTAGCGTAGTATATTTTCATCACAGCCACACATGATATCTCACGTTGCTGATTTCACATATTTCAATGGCTCAGCACCACTCTATTACCAAAACTGAAATGATTCTCAATTATCCTAGATCAAACTGACTGAATCCCTTGTTTTCATCTTAATAAATACAATTGTTTTTGTACAAATGATGAGGCGTTCGAGGGTGATTAGGACATGTACATGGATGGCGCCGAGTCATCGCGATGCATGCCTGACGCTACTGTTAGGCCATCCTACCGTGTTGGCCATGACGTTAGTGTAGAACACACATCCTATGCTCAAGCTGGCCCTCGGTCCCCACCACCCACTCGGCTGTCTCCCCCGTTGTTTAGCGGCTTTGCCCACGATGGTGGCTGTATATTTGTACCCACACCTGGTCAATCGACCCCACCTGTAGTTCTGGCTGAGCCTACCCAGGACCCTTCACTTGCTAACCCCGACGAATTGACTGCATAGATCGAATAGATACAGAGTGAAAATATTGAGCTGGTACATGGATTGTGAAGATCACTCTGCACTGACATACATCCCCCTGGTAAATACCATGATTTATGGAAACACCTATGAAATCCGGTTGGTATTCGCACAATTATAAAAGATATATAAAACTCGTAAAGGAATTATTCCTATCTCTACCTCCACTATTATATGTCCAAGTCTTCTATCTTAAGAGTGATAAAGTAATTATTTGCATAGCTAGGAAGGCATCTGTCTTAACTGCTATCTGTTAATTAGATTCTTGCACAATTAACAATCTTGTCTCAGGTTGCATTAGATTTTCTTATTTACCCAGTACACCTCCATGTGTGATCCCTCTCTTTAAACTCTACTTTGGCTATTAGGAAATGTGTGCATTCAAGTAACATGCTCTGCTTTCAATTTCAGGTAAGACGAGACCGGCCAAGGCAGCTATGAGGAAACGAAAAGATTGTTGAGCTGTTGATGATGTGTATCATATGGGGGGTAAAATCTTGCCCAATATCTGGACTTTTTAATTTATTTTTGTTTTTGAGGATCACAAAACCTAATTACAATTCACAACCAAAAAAAAATTAGAAAAATCAAAAACAATATTAAACACAAGTGTTATGTTTCAGCTTGGACATAGCATGTTAGAGACAACAACTTGTTAAATTTTAGACAATACATATGTCGCAGGACCAACATACTTGGTACAAAAGGCATAAAGGCATTTCTTTTTGTTGATTGGTAAGTGGAAAATAGAAAAGGCATTTCTTCTACATTAGTTAAGAAACTCTTGTAGTCTTGGTACAACGAAAAAGGCATTGCTAGGTCAATTTCTTTTGGTCTTGTAGTGGTTAAATTTTTATTTATGAGGGGAACCTCATTTGAATGATTTTAGGGGACAAGAGCATGTTGAGTGAGGATGAGATTCATGCAGGTGCACCATTTATAAATAGAACAACGATTCGTTATGAGTCAGAGCATAAATAACTTCCTTGCTTTTGGGATTCAATAATGACCAAGGTTTAATAGGGTAGAGAAAAGACTTGATTTAGGATTGCATATGAGTAAGAATAAACATAAACTGAATCTGCCCACAATCTACCTGAACACTAAACCCTCCATGAATTGTAGCAAAACCCACACGGATGAACCCATAAACTAAAAGATGCAGATTAATAAAATACCATGATTTGGCCAACTGCTATAACCCCATACCCAAGAATTCTAGAATGGACAGGGATTTCCTCTCTCTACATATACCCAACGAAATAGTAAGGAAGCTTCTAATTGTGGATTTTTGGTTAGACAAGATCATGCTGGGATATATGGCTTCAGTGAGGTGTGTGTAGACGTTATGAATTTTCTATAACTTAAACTTATATTTTCCTTTAGTTTTATTTTTGTTATTCAGTTACTAATTCATATTTGGTGGCATATTTTGCAGGCTTCAGTAGATCCTAATAGTGATAAAACTTTGACATTCTTTTAGTCTTAGTTGTTTTCCTTGTTTTGGACATAGAAGACTTTGACAGCTTTTTGGAGAGCATACATGTACATGGACAGATTTTTTGGACACCTGATTCGAGCTTATAGAATCTTTTTAAACTTATTTTGTAACCAATGAAACTACTTAATTGTTTTAGGTCCTATATGTGCATGTTTGAGTAAGCTTCAAGTTAGGTACTAATTAAACTCGATTGCAAAGGGTGGATATTTTCAGTTGCAATGGACAAGCTCATTTCTATATTTTTGTATCCATGTATCTACATATTTGAACAAAGGCAGCTTTAGACAAATGCAATATAGTGATGATGGATGGAAATTTGAATTGAAGAAGTTTAATTTTAGCAATAGATTGCAGCGATATTTTCCAGATATGTGGTTCTCTTTTATAAGAAAAATACTTGTGTCAATTTAGCTTCCCAGTTACCAAATTATGTTTGGACCATGAAACAAAGGTTCCATATGTATTCGTGTTATGTTTATATATGCATTATTAGATTAAATTAACTTTCTTGAGTAGAAAAATTGAAGTTCATAAAAAGGAGAATAATTGAGCAAGAGCATGATGTTTTAAAGATTTAGAATTTAGCTTCACAACATATTGCACAAATTAAGAGAGTTTGAATTTTGGTAGAGTGGATATTTTCACTTTTTGTATGATTTCCATAGGTACCGGGGTAGGTTCATGAAACTTTGATCTTTAATTTTCATTGCTATAAGGCCCATGATCCCTTCCTTTCATGTTCTAGGAACCCAAAAAATGATGTCATTAAACCAAAAATAACCCAAATCTTGCAACATATTAAAATAATTGGCTCGGTATACACACTCAAGTATACTTAGTATAAAAATAAAAAAGAGAAAACTCTTCGAAAGATCTGCTTTAGTTAAACATAAAAAAACCCTTTATTGAAGTAGAGCTGTTATGGAATGCAAATCTAGTATATGACAGGTGCAATTGACATACCAAGTGTAGATGACTTACAAATATTATCATCTCCCTTGCCCCCCCCCCCCCCTCCCCGCCCCCAACCTTCTGGGATCATTGACCATTTGCCATGCATGAACTGTGGGGTTCCCTTCTGAATGTATACCGGTCTAAGAGTTTTACAGTTGTAAGGATAGCTTCAGCTTGCTAATAACTAACCCCAAGAAGGCCCTACAACTATCCAATCCTCATCCTTATCTTCAAGTCCTTTTTTTTTTTTTTTTTTTAATTTTATATATACCAAGAACAACCACCATTTTTGCATTTTTTAGTTTTGTTTGCCAATTACTTTCTTGCTTGCTCATTAAACAAATCCCTTGTGACCATCATCGAATTTAGCACCCCAATTTGGTTTATATATTTCAAGTTGAATGGCCAATTGCAAAAATTATTTGGGTTACTTCTCCTTGGTCCATAAGATTCTTGGAAATGAATTTCAATTCCATAACTAGGTCGATGAGATTTGTGCTTCAATCAAAGGAAAGGTTAAAGCTCCCTAAACAAGAAGTTAGAAAGTTCATGTGACATAATATGGATTACAAGAAATCAAATTTTGATATAAACTTAAAGGGAAGTAGTTGATTTTTTTACTTTTAATTAGACAAATCAACAAAATATTGATAATAAAAAGATGTCTTGGAAATATGCAGTTGAAGATGATGCTGATAATGAAGAAAAAGCATGTTGTTGTTTGGCAATATTATTTTTGCCAACTTGTTTTACTATTCAGCTTATTTTTGGTACTTTTCATAGGTTCCATGGTACTATTTTAATCAACTTTAACTTTTATCTACAGTACTTTTAGCAAAAAGTTTTCAGTTTAAGCAAAATAAGTAGATCCCAAACAGCAATCGGTATAAACCATAAAGGAGAAGTTCTTTGTGTTTGGACTGATCGAATCTACAAACGACTTCAAAGTACTTGAGTTGGGATTGGAGTTTGTTATTTGGGAAGGAGAAACTTGAATATGATAGAATACATCACAAAGTAGTTGAGGTAATACTTTAATTTACCGGCTTACCCTCCATTATTTTTTTTATTCTTTTATATGTAGAAGAAATATCAATGGTAAATTGTATGGTTAGAACATCTATAAAAATTAAGACTTTCCCTTAGTTTATTTATATTATGGTTATATATATTTTTTTAATAGTAAAAGGAAATCTATATTGACTTGTATATATTTAGGCATGTAAAATGATGTTTATTATTTAAATTGATTAAACTTTTATATGTTTCATGATTTTTAAAAGTATTAGTATACCCTTACGTCTTAATGGTTTAATGCATATTATATTCAATAACAAAAATATTGATAATAGTTAAAAATATTAATTTTGATTAGTATGATTTATAGATAGATCACAATTTACACATTAACTAGATGAAAAAAATTGTTTTGACTAATGCCAAAACAATTATTTACTCAACAGTACTCAAAGAGATTGCCTGCTACGTCCACCACCATCATAGCAACATGGACACTTAAAGAAATCTTGAAATGCCGGTTTTAAGGAAAAAATACAAGCAATTACAGGCCAACAGGCCAAGACACTTGAGAGTTCTACCGTTCAAAAGGTAAACGAAATGGCTATTCAAAAACATTTCAGTCCATCTCTAGTGCAAACTTCATATTGGGATAAACCAAAGAAAAACACATGTCGTTCATATTACTAGATTCATAAATACCACAAGCAGGAGCCATAGTTTCGCCTTCATTTTACGCTTCCTTGTCATGTCGAATCATGAGCTTCATCATCCACCATAACATGAGCTACCACTTCACTAAGCATGTTAGTACTCAAGGTTGCAATCCTCCTTGTGTGGTCACGCTCCTCAATGGCAACGTCTAACTGATACCTCAACAATCTGTTCCTAACGTCTCCATCGCAATAGCTGGTTCCTTCACTTTAAGACGTCCCCCCCAGGGTTAATGTTGACATGGTAGGAGATGTCCACAATGGGGAAGCACCATACTGCACGTTCCGATGATTACGTTGCAAGAACGCCATGTATGCAGATTCTGCTTCCCGTCGATCTTTGTATGACCTATGTTCGGCGTTTATGAATTTATGAACTTGTCTACTTGCTTTTGCCCACGAGTACAGACCACCGCTGGAGACAGTTCTACTGAGGAGAGTCCTGTTGATCCTACAACTGCTATTGCTCACGATCGTGATGATGGGGTACATGTTGACAGTGCAGCAACAAAGCCCATCGCTCCTCCTCCTCTCTCTCTTCGTGCTATGATGGAGACCTTCATGACTACTCAAGCAGCTCATGGATAGCTTTTAGATGGGCTCATTACTGAGGTTGCTGTGTTGAGAGCAGATGGGGAAGCACCATACTGCACGTTCCGACCATTACGTTGCAAGAACTCCATGTATGCAGATTCTACTTCCCGTCGATCTTTGTATGACAAGTGTTTAGCGTTTATGAATTTATGAACTTATCTACTTGCTTTTGCCCACGAGTACAGTCCACCGTTGGAGACAGTCCTGCTGAGGAGAGTCCTGTTGAGGAGAGTCCTGTTGATCCTACAGCTGCTGTTGCTGACGATCGTGACTGATAGGCCATAAACGCGTTGACCTCTTGTGATTAATTAAATTGATTAATTAACCGAGTTATTAATTAATCAAGTTAACATGCAAATTCACATGGCAGCATAAACAAATCACCAAAACTAAAGTATGCAGCGGAAAATAAAAGACACGGTGATTTGTTTACAAATGGGGAAAACCTGACGGCAAAAACCCCAATGGGTGATTTAAGGTCACCACTCTCGAAACTCCACTATTATCACAATAATCGGTTACAAGCAAGGAATCCAAGTACCTTACCAACCTACAGTTGAACCCTTACCCCAATACCCAATTGGACTTGTTCTGTAGTGACATTTCTCCTCTTGATGCACGGCTCCGAGTACGTGACTAACCAATTGCGCGATTCCTAGTACGCGACTTCAATTCACCAACTAGAGAGAGAGTTGTTGGCTGCAAAGTTCTTCAAATCATCCACACTATGAAGATCAAGAAGATGCTTGGTTACAAAACCCTACGGTGCACATTACACAACAATTTCTTCACAAGAGATGAACTAGGGCATGAACTTTGTCGTTGATCACAAATTGCACGAACAAGAATTACTCAATGCTTGTGCAACTTGCATCACTTTGACGGCCCTTAAAACAATCCTTTTATATGTCTAGGGTTAGGAGAAAAGAAGTCTCAAAGACACATTCACGGATTGGAATTAAAACAAAACTGAAAACCTATTTTCTTTAAATCTCGACAGATAGAGGTGTCGAGGATCTGTCGAGAAGCTGTCGAGCCTCGGGGCTTAAATAGCTTCTAAAGCTCGATAGATGCATGTGTCGAGACCAGGTGTCGAGCTTTAGTAACTTGCACTTTCCAGCTTGTTTCTTGGACAGACTTGATAACTTCAATACTTAATCTTGAAACATTATTTCTTGAAGTGTTAAACACATCCTAAATCTACCCAATTACAAATAAAGTGCGTTTTGTCAAAGGATAAGCCAATTACATAAAATAGTGACATATGTCAACAACTTGAACTGCATATGTCCTAACAATCTCCCCTTTTGGCAATCCGTGACAAAATCACAACAAACAAATGAAGATATGAGAGAAGTCATAAAACACTTTAACTCATATTCACTTGTTGAATACAATAAAATCTATCCTAACACAAACTCTTGAAAAATTTTGCAAGAAAAGAGTTTATGGCAAGTAAAGAGTTTATGGCAAGTAGACCTTGACAACTTGTATTTCTGAAACACTTTTAAACAAAACACATCAAGGCATCTTTGTGTGAAGCAAAAATAATAGATTGCATACAAGTAAAAGAAACATGTATATAAAGACAGAAAAAGAACAACATATGGAGAGATAAATGAAAGAAACATACATCAACATATATATCAAGAAATAAGCACAATGTTTGTCAATAAATGGTCACAAGACCGGGGTACATGATCAATGTATCTCTAAAAAGATAGAAAAGAAAAGAAATACATGTAATCCTCACTACATCCCTCATATCAACACTCCCTAGCTTTCCCTCTAAGTATGACTACTCTCATACACCAAGACTACTCTCATACACCAAAACTACTCCCCCTTTTTGTCACAAGTGAAAAAGGGTAGAGTGTCAAGTAGACATCTCATCAGAAGAGCTTCCATCTCCATCATCATCATTAGAAGCATCATCGTCATCACCGCCATCATCATCCTCAGTCTCAGAAGCAACATGAGGTGGCAAAGGAGAAGCCTCAGAAGCAAAGCCGCCCAAGGTCGCTTGTTGCCTGGCGATGCGACCAACACGAATGTTCACCTAATACAACTCCGTGGAGAGTGTATCGAGGCGAGCATCCATGCACTGAAGCTACGCCATGATGTCTCCAAGAGTGACATTGCTCGAGGAAGAAGAAGGAGCAAATGTCGCTCGAGCAGATCTGGATGTAGTCGGACGAAAGGAAGGATCAGCAGTATTCGACTGTCGCGATCTAAACTGTGCCTCACTACATCTTACGGTAACGGCGTCTATGGCAGACATGACATGAAACGGATCGGATGATGGAAAGGGGATGGAAAAACGGTGAAGTATCCTCATGATAGCGGAAGGGAAAATGAGCTTATCACGGGTGACCGTATCTCTATAGACATATATGATAGAGAAGATAAAGTGTGAAGGGAAGTCTATAGTGAGATGCTCTAGAAGAGACAACAAAAATCGAGCACGAGACTCTGTGATAGAGTTGTAGTGAGATAGTGGATGCAAAACAAAAGTCATCACTATGTTAAGGAAACGAGGACCTTTAGCAAAAGGCCTACATGGTGTGTACTGATGATCTCCCCAAGCGGAAGGGCACTCATAGAACGCAGAGATCATCTCGTCTTTGGACACAGTCCATAAATGCTCACATCTGGGGTAATCAGGATGATCCACCCTCGGAACTTGAAGAACCTCGGAGACTAACTCCGAAGTGACAGCAAAGCGCGTACCTCGAATGCGAGAATAGAAGAGAGGTACTAAAGAATCAATCCCGTGGATATTGGAGTAAAACTCCTGTATCAACACGAGAGGACAAGTGACCAGGACGTCACACAGTGACTCCCAAGCCCGACTGTGAATGACATCGGGTAGGTTAGTGTCGGCAAAACCTGTCAGGACAACTTGGCGTTCCGAATGAACACCTCGTTTAGAGAAGTTCTCTGAGAAATCCTTTTGGGCTTTCTTATCACAGAACCGGACTGAAAAAGGAGTAGAATCAGAAGAAGAGGAAGATCCCTTAGAATGCAGAGGGCTTTGGGATGGAATGGATTTACGCTTAGGTGTCATGGACACTACTAACGCAAACATAGAGAGAGGGAGAAAAAGAGCAACACGCAGAAAAATTCCAAACAGTTCAATATAGGAAGAGAATATTGAAAAGAAAGAATGTATGCATGGGAAATGAATGAACATGTGGCATGCAATATAAAAACATCATGGGCTCAGCCTAATCCAATCCTACCAGCACACAACAAGTTTGCACACATCTAAATGCATGAAAATACTGTTAGAATGCTAATGTGATGCAATGCATGTAGTTTTAAAGATCAAATCTATAAAACCAACCCAAAGATTTCATGAAACTCTCAACCATTTTGAAAAACCCCAAAATTTTCAAAAACCTCAAAAACTAGGTTTTTAAAACATGAAATTCATGAAGAATGAAAGGATTGAAGCTTACCAAGTGAGGAAGATCGTGAGAAACACTTGAAGAATCCTTAGGAACAGGTTTGGAGTGAGTGAGAGAGGTTTTGGGAGAGAAAATAGTGAAGTATTGAGAGAGAGATCGAGTGAAATGAGAGAAAAATCGCGACAGACACATATATAGCCCTTCAGTAATTCTCGACAGATGCAGGTATCGAGAGGAGTCGAGACAGCTATCGAGGTAGGTGTCGAGAAAATGAACTTCGACAGATACAGCCATCGAGAACATGTGTCGAGAAAGAAGGTTCAACCACTTAAGAATCTCGATCGATCCAGAAGCTGTCGAGAATCTATCAAGCAGACAGAAAGTTTCTCGATCGATTCACCAGGTGTCGAGAATGTGTCGAGACTACGATTAGAAAAAGACTAAGAAGCTCGACAGACAGCTAGGTGTTGAGAAGATGTCGAGGAGGTGTCGAGATTTCCTTAAAAACAGTTTTTCAAGAGAGGAAAAACACAGACATGGATGCAATGACGCATGCAACTCAACCAAGGATCCAAGCAACACATTAAGCTCTTAAAATCATCTCTCAAAAATAACTTAAAGCACATGGATCCCAAAACACGCACACATACACTAAACAAGTCTAACCAATTTTATATTTCAAAAATGAGTTAAGACAGTTTAGTGAGCATACATTAACGCATGTAAACCTTGTGATGGCCAAATCACATTGTACCTGCACATGTATCAAGAATAGCAAAGAATACTGCGTGTTGTGTGTGAAAACATCGTAAGATTGCATAAGTGTCTCAAAGTTATGACGATTTGAGATATGAGATAATCACTTTAACTCACACACAATCATAACTGTTTGATGGGGACTATCACCTTCAAGGTACATCCTATAACTCCCACATCTCCTAGAAAACACGCTTGCAACCATATTTTAAAGCATTTTTAATCATTTTGCTTTTATTTCTTTGCATATTTTTTTTTATTAAGCATATCATGCATGGGCATACAAGAGAGAGAAAAGAAATACCCAATTATGTTAAACTTTTGACATTGCACTTTTGCAATGCCGAAGCATACGGATGTCATTGACATTGCACTTTTGCTATGCCGAAGCATGCGGATGTCATATCATGATTGGTGAATAAGAGTGGTGAGATGGTTATTTATGCCTTTCTCTTAAGATTTTCTAGTCCTACTTGTCAAAAAGAGTGATACAAGTGTTAAGTACAAGAGATCACTTAACCTTACTCATCACAAACAAAGAGTTACAAAGCTCACTTGCTTAGTTGTGCATAAAAATGCTCATTTAAGCTACAGGTGATACAAAGTTTAGAAAACTCTGTTTCAATGGTCATTTTCAAGTTCACAAGAACCAATGTACACAAACACACACTGTTTTTGTATTTTTCAATTTTTCAATTTTTTTATATTTTTATCAGAAAAGCAAAAATAAAACACAAAACTGAAGATACACAAACAAAAACAAGTTAAAGAAAGCAAAATAATGCATAAAACTAGACTGACTCAACACAGTAAAGCAACACACAAGTAATGCAAAAAGTAAAACGGGGAGAGAGAAGAAGAAGTGAACAAAATCACTTAGAGCCCTTTTCCTTCCATACTTTGGAAGAACCTTTCCTTTTTGTCAACTCTTGAATCGGTGATGGGGGGGAAGAATTTAAACCATTCAAGTTCGAAAGGAACATGAGGGCTTTGAGAATGTCTCTAAGAGGAGCAAGAGAGGTCTGAAGTTGATTCTGGTTCCTAGATGCTATCATGCCATTACTTTACTGAGTGGCTAACCACTTGTAGCAATTTGGTCGAATATGACCGGCAACACCACAATGATAACATAGATGCTGCTTCTTCTGTTTTAGCTTTTAAGAGATAGCTTTCTTAGTCCTAGGGTTTCTAGTTTCCCTTTTCTCAAGTTTAAGGGGTGCTCCTAGGATAGACTTGCCCTTGTCTACGTTCTCACTTGCTAATTCAGTTTTAACATTTTTATCCTCAATTTTAATGATATTAGTAAAAGGAACAAAAACAGTAGTACTAGTAGAAGGAGTATTAGAGAGAGAGAATTCATACCCCAATCCAGTACGATCTGAAGAAGATTTCTAAACACTTAGCATCTCATCCAGCTTTGCACTTGATGTCCTCTCCAATTGTGCTCTAACTTGAAACAGCTCCGCTTCAACCTGCTTGGTCTTCTCAGCCAAGAAATTGTTTTCGATCCTCAGTGCCCCAATGGTCTGGTTTGCTTCATCAACCTTAGTGGAAAGCTCCTCACGGTCAAGTTCCACATCACTGAGCTTCTTGGTGGCCAGCCTATAGAGTTTCTCATACTTCTTAGAAAGTTTGTACAGTTTCTCATAGGCGGTATGGATATCATCTTGATCATCCATAGTTTCAAACTTGGCATCCACCAATTCCTTTTCTTCTTCTACTTCTTCAGTAACCCCATCAGTAGGATTAACAATGGCAGTGAAGGCATTCAAGATTTCCTCATCTTCATTTTTGGAATCATCCTCGGGCTCCATGTCACTTAAGGTAGCAGCAAGTGCCTTGCTCTTCCCAATGCTCCTAAGGTACGTTGGACACTCTTGTTTTATGTGTTGAAAGCCTTGACACCTAAAGCATTTCAGTCCAGCGGGAACAGTGTACTGACCGCTATTATTGGCATCCTTCTTCTCTTTATCTGAGTTCTTGGACTGAGAAGAACTAGATTGCCTACGATCCTTGTTGAAGCCTTTTCCATTGGCATTCTTCATGAATTTCTTTAATTACCTGGTAATATAGGACTTCATTTTAGAATCTTCATCATCTGAAGAATCATCTGTATCACTGCTCTTGGCTTTTAGTGCCATGCTCTTGCCCTTGCTTGACTTGCTCATCCTAGTTAGCTCTAGCTCGTAGGTTTGTAAGTTTCCAACCAGCTCAGTCAGAGGAATCCTGTCAATATCTTTTGATTTCTCTATTGCTGTGATCTTAGCATGGAATCTCTCGAGCAAAGATCTGAGCACTTTCCTTACTATCTTGGGTTCAGGAATGGTTTCTCCAAGATTGAAAGCTGAGTTCACTATGTCTTTGAGCTTTGCATAGAACTCATCAAATGACTCATCTTCCTCCATCTTAATTTCTTCAAAACTTGTAGTGAGCCTTTGCAGCTTTGAATCCTTGACAGCCTTAGTTCCCTCATAGGTTGTCTGCAGAATGGTCCATGCTTCCTTAATAGTTTCTATGGAGGAAATTTTCTTGAACTTCTTATTGGTGACCGCACTGAATAGGGCATTCAATGCTCTGCTATTAAAATTTTCCGCCTTAATCTTGGCATCATCCCAATCGGCTGGCGCTTCTGTAGGCTTGGTCCAACTTATGTCCACAGCTTACCACACCTTCTCATTTAATGACTGCAAGAAAGCTCTCATGCATACTTTCTAATATGCATAGTTAGTACCATCAAACAATGGAGGTATAATAAGAGATTGACCTCTATCCATGACTAACAGGGGTCAATGGATCACACACAAGGATTAAACCCTAATCAGAGTGTGCCTGCTCTGATACCTCTTAATAGGCCACAAACGCGTTGACCCCTTGTAATTAATTAAATTGATTAATTAGCCGAGTTATTAATTAATCAAGTTAACATGCAAATTCATGTGGCAGCACAAACAAATCACCAAAACTAAAGTATGCAGCGGAAAATAAAAGACACAGTGATTTGTTTACGAATGGGGAAAACCTGACGGCAAAAACCCCACAGGGTGATTTAAGGTCACCACTTCCGGTACTCTACTATTATCACAATAAGTGGTTACAAGCAAGGAATCCGAGTACCTTACCAACCTACAATTGAACCCTTATCCTAATACCCAATTGGACTTGTTCTGTAGTGATAGTTTCTCCTCTTAATGCACAGCTCCGAGTATGTGACTAACCAATTGCGCGGATCCTAGTACGCGACTTCAATTCACCTACTAGAGAGAGAGTTGTTGGCTGCAAAGTTTTTCAAATCATCCACACGATGAAGATCAAGAAGATGCTTGGTTACAAAACCCTACGGTGCACATTACACAGCAACTTCTTCATAAGAGATGAACTAGGACATGAACTTTGTCGTTGATCATAAATTGCATGAACAAGAATTACTCAATGCTTGTGCAACTTGCATCACTTTGACGGCCCTTAAAACAATCCTTTTATATGTCTAGGGTTAGGAGAAAAGAAGTCCCAAAGACACATTCATGGATTGGAATTAAAACAGAATTGAAAATTTGTTTTCTTTAAATCTCGACAGATAGAGGTGTCGAGGATCTGTTGAGAAGTTGTTGAGTCTCGAGGCTTAAACAGCTTCTAAAGCTCGATAGATGCATGTGTCGAGACCAGGTGTCGAGACCAAGTGTTGAGCTTTAGTAACTTGCACTTTCCAGCTTGTTTCTTGGATAGACTTGATGACTTCAACACTTGATCTTGAAACACTGTTTCTTGAAGTGTTAAACACATCCTAAATCTACCCAATTACAAGTAAAGTGCGTTTTGTCAAAAGATAAGCCAATTACATAAAATAGTGACATATGTCAACAACTTAAACTACATATGTCCTAACAGTGATGATGGTGTACATGCTGATAGTGCAGCGGTAGAGCCCACCGCTCCTCCTCCTCTCTCTTTTCGTGCTATGATGGAGATCTTCATGACTACTCAAACAGCTCATGAACATCTTTTAGATGGGCTCATTGCTGAGGTTGCTGCGTTGAGATCAAAATTTTCAAATTATAGGAGTGCTTTTCCACCTCCTCCATCCTCTAACTCTTGATGATTGCCTTTGGCAATACGTAACAGACAGGGGAAGTAGAGAATGTAACGTAAGGGAGAGAATAGTTTTTGTAGCTTCCATAGATTAAAAGAAAGTTTTTTAATGTGATTCTCAAGTATTTGTATATTATTATATGTACTCTTCAAGGTCCACAAACATGGTTTTAATTTTATGATAATATGACAATATTCACAATGTTTGATGACTTTTATTAAATAACAAATCATGGGAAAGTGATTCTTTCAAAAGATCTTAAAAAGAAAAAAATCATGTGAAATTATTTTGTAGTGAGATTACTTTCCAACATTAAAGGAGCTATTTAAGGAGTGAAATATGTAAATACAATGATGTAATGAATAACACCTTCAATGCAAAATATATAATGTTATTGCTTTCCTTACTTGATCAACTACTTTAGATTGAGTTTTGAGTGCAAGTAGGTGGTCTTGATAAGTTAGGAAAGTAGAAAATTACGACCTTGATTGTCAAGTATACATAGTCATTGCTTTTCTTTCCTGATCAACGACATACACAGAGCCTTGATTGTAAAGCACATAAGCGATAGACATCTAGTGTAAATCAGTAGTCTGGACAAGTTAGGAAAGCCAGAAAATTACGCAATAACCAGGTTGAGATATTTCTATGGTCTCATAAAAGCTGCATTTGAGCCATATGGTGTAAATAGAATATTAAACACTAATGATACTGTTAGGATATGTGCCCTTAAATCCTACTGTATGATGTTATGTATAACATTATTTATGATTTAATGTTGTGTTTAATAAAGTTGTTTTATTTTTATCTAAAATAATAGTAACATGAATATTTGGACATTATCATATAGTCCATCAAATGCATAGTATGTAATTTATGTGATTTAGTCACAGAAGATATAAATCACAAGTTTTTTGTAAACTCAGAATTTATAGTTTGTAGTTGGTGATGAAATTGGGCATTTCATCTGCGAAGACTATAACGTATCAATTAAGATAATTTGTCTTGATCATGGAAGTGGAGACTTCTAGTTGATATGTTGATATATTTTAAGAGTTGAGACATATTGAACTGGACCGCTGTGAGATTTATTATTCTTCTAATGATAGTCAAATGAATAATAAATCTCACGACTTCTATTTACATGAACTCTTAATCCTGAGAGAATAATGGACCTAATCATGACGTGTAGGTTGCTTTGATATATCAGGAGTGAGATCTAATGTAACGGTCAAAACCTCAGTATGTTGGGCAGCCACATTTAGTGTTGATGGAACATATATTCTCAAAATGGAATTCATAGTCTCTTAATGGAAACATAAAATATTCCCTTGACATGAATTTAATGGGTTCAGTTATTCAGAGAGTTAGGCCTAACCACTTTGGTAAGAAATTACTAAAGTATATATTTATGAAATTGGATTTCATAAATATATAATGAATACTTTAAAAGATTAAACCGGGTACTCAAGGATTGAGATGTAGTAATTTTCAAAATGGCAGTCTATATTTATGACTTTGTATTACTACAAATATTTTATGAAGGGGTTACGTGTATAATAAAGTCTTGGAATATAATTTATTAATAAGACCTAGAGTGCAATTATATTTATATAGTGGTATTAAATATAATTAATTGTAACTCTGGACTTGTCAAGAGTTGACGAAAAAGCCCAAGGCCCATTGGAACCAGTGTCTTATTGGTCCCTTTTGGTCTTACTCCAAGCCACACACTAAAGCCCAATTGGAAATGCCTAATAGGTTGACCCAATTAAATAATCAATTAGTTATAAAGGGAGAAACATACAGAATTTTTTATTTAATAAGAAAAAAAAAGAATCGTAGAGAAAAAGAGAGAGTGTGAGACACACTTTTATATTCTCCTTTTGGAAATTGATTGAGAGACTACACATCTTGGGCGTAAAGTGGAATTGGAATGAAAATTAAAAGTGTTCTCAAGTGCTTCTAATCTTTGTTTTGAATTTCTCCACACCAAGGTACGTTATCTTGTTCTTAAATTCTGAAATTTTGCATAGTGCATGTTATCAATTATGAATGAAATAGATCCTTGTTTGTTGCTTCCGCTGTGTGTTTTGTATGAGATACAAAACCAGATTTTTATCCAATAGATACTATACCCGAAAAATGATTGTTCCAATACAAGTTGTGTTTGAACCAGAAGCAGTACAAAGGGAATGTTAAACATAAATGCAATATGCCTGAAACACTGCAAATAATTTAGTTATTCCAAATGGAATGCTAAGAATTGATCTTTTCAGTTCTACTTTGTCTGATTCTTAGTCTCTTTACAACCACTATTTCTGATTTCTTCATCTTCAATGTATGTTTCACTCAGGCAACATATTACCAGCCATAATACTAAAGGTACTCTAAATATATAAATTTCAACTAATGTCAATCTCCAAACACACAGAAATTCTGTACATTCAACTAATTTCAGCGTTTAACTATACACTAGCTAAGAATTGCAATGACAACCACGACTATAATTGATTGAGGATGCACCAGTTTTGGATAGCAGTGCATCTTGTACATGATTGGATACACTGTCAGGAAAGCAAATAGATAGCAAAATGAATGCCAAAGACATGAATCCTGGCAGCAAGCTCAGACATTTCCAGTTACTGCTTTTTTGTTTAAATTATCAATGAAAATATTATTTCCATTTGCCAATGCTGATTGTAACAAAGGGACACTGATAGAAGCAAATATATTGGGGAGGATGAGTGGTGTAAGTTACTGGTTTTACAACTGGCTGATCAAATGGCTAAAATGACCTGAAGAGCATATAATTAATAATACCGTAACTCCTCAAATTCAAACCTAAAACTAAAACAAGATGATTAATTATGTATGTGAGACTAAGAGCAAAGCCACCATCCTAGTTTAATGATTAAACAATAAAAAATTACTACTAAAAACAATACTGAGTAACTCCACTTTTTTTCCCAGGGAAAAGATTCATTAACAACAAAGAAAACAAAGCAAGAACAAAAGTATCCAAAAACATTGAGATACTTTTTAATGGTGGCACCATCCCATTCATTAATGGTTTTTAATGGTTCTATAACTTATAGTTTCTTAAGGAATTAATTAAATTACTGATTTTGTTACATAACCTTTACTTCAAAAAAGAAATATTAATCGAGTTGCAAGGGTTAAGATTTAAAAAGATCTTCATTATGATAGCAAAGGATTAACTATAAAAATTACTACTAATTTCAAAAAATTGAAAAAGACTATCGCATTAAACATAGTAATTAATAACGAGATAATTCGAGGAACAATGGCTAATAAAAACGCATTGATATCCCTCTCTAATTATTTTGGCTATATCTTGGATAGCAATCTACCCTACTTGTCTCTCCAAAAAAAAAAAAAAAAAAGGACAAGTGGTAGCACTTAACAATACTAAAACTAATTGCAACGTAGAAAAAAAAAAAAAAAAGAAGTCAAAAGCTAATCAAGCAGCCGATGGATCATTTTTGTCATGATCAGCAATGATATTCTTATAATCCAAAGATTCATCCTCATAAATATCCCACCATTTTTTCACTAGATTCTTGATATCTTCCCTCTGCATGTTTCCTTCTTTCCCAGTGTACCTCCAAGGCTTTCAACCCTTCATCATAAACACAAGGAGACAAATTAATTATTAGTAAATATAATACTAATTAAGTATAAGATGCTATAATTGAAACCAACCAAGAGATTAACATACCGCAGGACAATAGTGGACAACTTTTATTTCATCAAAGTTTAAATTTTCAGGGTGGCGCCACAGCATGGCTAAAACAAGGTTGTATATGGGAGGGATGGGCTTATAAATGTCCTTAAACTACATGTTAAGGAAGTCCTACAAAAAAAAACCCAAAATTTAGTATATTTTTTAGTGAAACAAATTGAAAATATGGAAATGATAGTAAATAATATATAACCAAATATTAAATTAAAATTACCTGCTCAGCAAACAAAGTAGGAGGTGTGACTTTGACAGTCTCCAAAATATCATGGTAAGTTGAAAGTTTTGGCTCATAGACAAACATGCTTGCATTGAAGTAAAGTGGAGGAGGTGAGCTCAACTCAGCTGGCCAGTGAACCCTCTCTGGGCACTGTTGGCACTAGCCAATGTTGTGTTGAGTAGAATTGATCCATGTATTCTCACAAAAGCAATCCATCACAGCATAAAAGTATCCATCAGGCAAGTCAAATAGGTGATCAATATTGCCAAAAACTTGTATATCACCATCCAAGTAGATCATCTTGTCATACTCATCAAACTACATTATGCCCCTTGCCAATAATCAAATCACTTATTAATTATAGCACACAATATATAGAAAAACGAAGATATAATATACTTTGTAGAAACGAGTGCTTTGAAAGGAAAAATATAAATAATAAGTAGCATATTTCATGTTTTAAATGTGGACATCAATTAAAAAATGTATATATCGCACATGAAATCATGAACATATATTGTGTAGCAAAGATTTACCTCCCAAATATGAAGTTTTGAGTAGTTGATGACATAGTATGCCATGGCAAACTTAGCAGTGTGGTTCTCTGGAGGGCTTAAAGGCACAATCTCACGTAAAATACATCCTTGAGATTCAAGGATGCAATGGTGCTCCTCAGGCAAATCAGGCATCATGGCCACCACAAGAGGATAGGCAAACTTGGCCTTTCTTACGCCCTTAGCCAAACCAACCACACCTTTCACATAGTCACCAGTACCAGCTAAAAAGGTCACATAGGCTCTCTTAGGGAAATTCACACTATTGGTTGTTGCTTCTAGTGCCATTCTTGGGGTTGAAAGGAAGAGAAAGAAGCAAGATTTTAATGGAAGGGAAAGAACAGATATCACGAAGGTCTAGCAAGATGGTTTTTGAAGAATAGGGTTGTGGCTGTATATATAGGCAGTATGTGGTCGTGAAAAATGGTAATGTTTGTGTTAGGACATATGTGGTTCAAGTCTGTGACCATATGTCACTATTTTATGTAATTGGCTTATCCTTAGACAAAACGCACTTTACTTGTAATTGGGTAGATTTAGGATGAGTTTAACACTTCAATTCAAGGTTAAGTGTTGAAGCCGTCAAGGTCTGTCCAAGAAACAAGCTGAGAAGTGCAAGATTTTAAAGCTCGACACATACCTCGACAGATACATCTATCAAGCTTTAAAGGAGCTGTTTTGCCCGAGCCTCGACAGCTATCTCGACACCTCTTGACACCTCTATCTGTCGAGAATTAAAGAAAACAGATTTCCAGGTCTGTTTCAAGTCTAATCCGTGAATGTGTCTTTGGGACTTCTTTTCTCCTAACCCTAGACATATAAAAGGATTATTTTAAGGGCCGTCAAATAGAGAGATCACAGAAAAAAAGTTGCACATTCCTTGAGAACTTGTTGTTCATGCAATTTGTGATCTAACAGACAAAGTTCGTGCCCTAGTTCATCCTTGATGATTTGAAGAACTTTGCAGCCAACTCTCTCTCTCTCCATAGTTGGTAATTGAAGTCGCGTACTGGGATCCGCGCATCTGGTTAGTCACGTACTTGGGAGCCGTGCATTAAAAGGAGAAACTGTCATTACAGAACAAGTCCAATTGGGTATTGGGGTAAGAGTTCAACTGTAGGTTGGTGAGGTACTGGGATTCCTTACTTGTAACTGCTTGTTGTGATAATAGTGGAGTTTCGAGAGTGGTGACCTTAAATCACCCGGTGGGGTTTTTGCCGTAAGGGTTTTCCCCATTCGTGAACAAATCACCGTGTTATTTATTTTCCGCTGCATAACTTAGTTTGGTGATTTGTTTGTGCTACCACGTGATTGCATGTTAATTTGATTAATTAACAACTGAGCTAATTAATTAATCTAAGTTATCACAAGGGGTCAACGCGTTTGTGGCCTGTCAAGTGGTATCAGAGCGAGCACACTCTGATTAGGGTTTAATCTATTGTGTGTGATCCATTGACCCCTGCTGTCATGGATAGAGGACAATCTCTCATTATACCTCCTTTATTTGATGGCACTAACTATGCATACTAGAAAGTACGCATGAGAGCTTTCTTGCAGTCTTTAGATGAGAAAGTGTGGCAAGCTGTGGAGATAGGCTGGACCAAGCCTACAGAAGCACCGGCCGACTGGGATGAAGCTAAGATCAAGGCGACAAACTTCAACAGCAGAGCATTGAATGCCCTATTCAGTGCAGTCACCAATGAGGAGTTCAAGAAAATTTCCTCAACTGAAACTGCTAAGGAAGCGTGGACCATCCTACAGACAACCTATGAGGGCACCAAGGCTGTCAAAGATTCAAAGCTGCAGAGGCTCACCACACGCTTTGAAGAAATCAAGATGAAGGAGGATGAGTCGTTTGATGAGTTTTATGCAAAGCTCAAGGATATAGTGAACTCAGCCTTCAATCTTGGGGAGACCATCCCTGAACCCAAGATAGTAAGGAAGGTGCTTAGATCGCTGCCCGAAAGATTCCATGCTAAGATTACGGCGATCGAAGAATCGAAGGACATTGACAGAATTCCTTTGACTGAGCTGGTTGGAAACTTGCAAACCTATGAGTTAGGGCTAACTAGGTTAGGCAAGTCAAGCAAGGGCAAGAGTTTGGCACTGAAGGCCAAGAGCAGTGATACGGATGACTCGTCAGATGATGAAGATTCCAAGATGAAGTCCTACATCACAAGGCAATTCAAGAAGTTTATGAAGAATGCCAACGGAAAGGGCTTCAACAAAGACCGTAGACAATCCGGTTCTTCACAATTCAAGAATTCAGACAAAGGGAAGAAGGATGTCAAGGATGGCGGTCAGTACACTGTTCCTGCTGGGCCGAAATGTTTTGGGTGTCAAGGCTTCGGACACATGAAACAAGAGTGCCCTACGTACCTCAAGAGCATAGGGAAAAGCAAGGCACTTGCTGTTACCTTAAGCGACACAGAGCCCGAGGATGATTCCGAAGATGAAGACGACGGAATCTTGAATGCCTTCACTGCCACTGTTAATCCTACTGATGGAAAAAGTGGATGAAGAAGAAGAATTGGTGGATTCCAAGTGTGAAATTATGGAAGATCAAGATGATATCCATACCGCCTATGAGAAGCTATACAAGCTTTCTGAGAAGCATGAGAAACTATATAGGCTGGCCACCAAGAAGCTCAGTGATGTGGAACTCAACCGTGAGGAGCTGTCCACAAAGGTCGATGAAGCGAATCAAACCATTGGAGCACTGAGGTTCGAAAACAATTTCTTGGTTGAGAGGACCAAGAAGCTTGAAGCAGAGCTGTTTCAAGTCAGAGCACAACTAGAGAGGACGTCAAGTGCTAAACTGGACGAGATGCTGAGTGCTCAGAGATATTCTTCAGATCGTACTGGATTAGGGTATGAATTCTCTCTCTCTAATACTCCTACTTCTAGTACTACTGTGTTTGTTCCACCTGCTAATAACATTGAAAAAGAAGAAAAGAATGTTAAAACTGAATTAGCTAGTGAGAAAGGAGACAAGGGCAAGTCCATCCTAGGAGCACCCCCTAAAATTGAGCAAAAGGAATCTAGAAATCCTAGGACTAAGAAGACTAACACTCAAAAGGCCAAACAGAAGAACTCGCATCTCTGTTATCATTGTGGTGCTGCCGGTCACACTCGACCAAATTGCTACAAGTGGCGTGCCACTCAACAGAGCAATGGCACAATAGCATCTGGGAGCCAGAATCAGCTTCAGTCTTCTCTCGCTCCTCTTAGAGACATTCTAAAAGCCCTCATGTTCCTTTCGAACTTGAACGGTTCATATTCCTCTCCCTCTTCACCGGCTCAAGAATTGACCAAAAGGAAAGGATCTTCCAAAGTGTGGAAGGCAAAGGGATCTAAGTGATTACAGTCACTTCTTCTTTTCGCTCCTGTTTTTATGTGTTGCATTACTTGTGTGTTTCTTTACTGTTTTGAGTCAGTCTAGTTTTATGCATTGTTTTGCTTTACATGTTTTTGTTTGAGTGTTTTCAGTTTTGTGTTTTATTTTTTGCTTCTCTAATAAAAATAAAAATAAAATTGAAAAATACAAAAATAGTGTGTGTTTGTGTGCATTAGTTCATGTGAACTTTCAAAATGGCCATTGAAACAGAGTTTTCTAAACTTTGTATCACCTGTAGCTTAGATGAGTATTCTTCTGCACAACTAAGCAAGTGAGCTTTGTAGCTCTTTGTTTGTGATGAGTAAGGTTAAGTAATCTCTTCTTCTTAACACTCATATCACTCTTTTTGACGGGTTGAACTAGAAAATCCTAAGAGAAAGGCATAAATAACCATCTCACCACTGTTACTCGCCAATCATAATATGACATCTGTATGCTTCGGCATAGCAAAAGTGCAATGTCAATGACACCTGTATGCCTCGGCATAGCAAAAGTGCAGTGTCAAAAGCTCAACATAATTGGGTATTTCTTTTCTTTCTCTTCTATGCCCATGCATGATATGCTTGTTAAAAAGAAAATATGCAAAGAAATAAAAAGCAAAAAGATCAAAAATGCTTTAAAATATGGTTGCAAGCGTGTTTTCTAGGAGATGTAGGAGTTATAGGATGTACCTCGAAGGTGATAGTCCCCATCAAACTGTTATGATTGTGTGTGAGTTAAAGTGATTTTCTCATATCTCAAATCGTCATAACATTGAGACACATATGCAATCTTGCGATGTTTTCACACACGACACGCAAAACTCTTTGCTATTCTTGATACATGTGCAGGTACAATGTGATTTGGCCATCACAAAGTTTACATGCTTTAATGTATGCTCACTAAACTGTCTGGACTTGTTTTTGAAACATAAAATTGGTTAGACTTGTTTAGTGTGTGTGTGCGTATTTTGAGATACATGTGCATCAATTTTCTTGTTGAGAGATGATTTTAAGAGCTAAATGTGTTGGTTGTATCTTTGGTTGAGTTGCATGCATGATTGCATTCATGTCTGTGTTTTTCCTCCTTTGAAAAACTGCTTTTAAAGGCATCTCGACACCTCCTCGATACCTCTCGACACATGAGGTATCTGTCGAGCTCCTTAGACTCATTCTTATCGCAGTCTCGACAGATACCTCGACACCTGCTGGATCGATCGAGAAACTTTCTGTTTGCTCGATAGCTTCTCGATAGCTGCTGGATCGATCGAGGTTCCTTCTTGTTTATTCTTCTTCCTCGATAGCTGATCTCGACAGCTTCATCTGTCCATGTGTATTTCTCGACACATGCCCTCGACAGCAGTCTCGACACCTCCCGATAGCAGCATCTGTCGAGATTTAATGGGAAGCTATATATTGGTTTTTCGCGATTTTGCTTCTCATTCACTCGATCTCTCTCGCTCGAAACTCACTGTTCTCTCTCAAAAACTCTTCCTTTTCCCTCCAAACCTTCTCCCAAGGCTTTCTCAAGAGTTTCTTTGCAATATTCATCTCTTGGTAAGCATTCTATCCATCTTTTTCATGCATTTCATTGTTTTAAAACCCTAGGTTTTGTGTTTTTGAAAACTTTTGGGAGTTTTCAAAATTGTTGGGGTTTTCATGAAATTTTTGGGTTGTTTTTTCTAGTTTTGATCTTCAAAACCACATGCATTGCATCACATTAGCATTCAAATTGTATTTTCATGCATTTAGATGTGTGCCTATCTATTGAGTGCTGTTAGGTTTGGATTGGGCTGAGCCTATGACGTTTTTAGGTTGCATGTCACATGTTCATGCATTCTCCATGCATACGTTCTTTTCATTTCAATATTATTCTGCCAATATTGAACTGTTTGGGACTTTTCTGTGTGTTTCTTTCTCTCCCCCTCTCTATGGTTGCGTTAGCTGTGTCTATGGCACTTAAGCGTAAGTCAATTCCGTCCCAGAACCCTCTGCGTTCTAAGGGACAGTCTTCTTCTGATTCTACCCCTCTTTCTGTCCGGTTCCGTGATGAGAAAGCCCATAAGGACTTCTCGGAGAACTTTTCTAAACGCGGTGTTCATTCGGAACGCCACGTAGTCCTGGCAGACTTTGCCGACACTGACCTTCCCGATGTCATTCACACTCGGGGATGGGAGTCACTGTGTGACGTCTCGGTCACTTGTCCTCTCGTGTTGATTCAGGAGTTTTACTCCAACATCCACCGGATAGATTCTTCAGTACCTTCTTTCTACTCTAGCGTCCGAGGTACGCGCTTCTGTGTCACCCCAGAGCTGGTCTCTGAGGTTCTCCATGTCCCTAGGGTGGATCATTCCGATTACCCTAGCTGTGAGCGTCTCTGGACTGTGTCCAAAGACGAGATGATCTCAGCGTTCTGTGAGCGTTCTCCTTCTTGGGGAGATCACATGTACACACCATGTCGACCTTTTGCTAAAGGTCCTCGTTTCCTTAACATGGTGATGACTTTTGTTTTACACCCTCTCTCTCACTATAACTCTATCACCGAGCCTCGCGCTCGATTTTTGTTGTCCCTCTTAGAGGATCTTTCTATAGACTTTCCTTCACATTTCATCTTTTGTATTATTGATGTCTATAGAGATACGGCCACCCGTGATAAGCTCATTTTCCCTTCCGCTATCACGAGGATTCTGAGTCATTTTTCCATCCCTTTTCCCTTGTCCGATCATTACCGCGTCATGTCCGCCATAGACGCCGCTACCGTAAAACGTAGCGAGGCACAGTTCCGATCGCGACAGACTGATGATGCCACTCCTTCCACCCGTCCGGCCACCTCCAGATCCGCTCGAGCATCTGCTTCTACTTCTTCGAGCGATGTCACCTTGGGAGACATCATGGCGCAGCTACAGCGCATGGATGCTCGCCTAGATACACTCTCCACGGAGTTGTATCAGGTGAACGTTCGTGTTGGTCACATCGCCAGGCGACAGGCGACCATGGGCGGCTTTGCTGTAGAGGCTTCTCCTCCGCCACCTCATGTGTCGACTGCGACCGAGGCTGATGATGATGGCGATGATGATGATGCTTCCGATGATGATAACGGAGATGCTAGCTCTTCAGATGAGATGTCTACTTGACACTCTACCCTTTGTCACTCGTGACAAAAAGGGGGAGTAGTTTAGTATGAGAGTAGTCATACTTAGGGGGAGTGTTAGCATAGGACATAGGACATTTTTGTTAGGGGGAGTGTGCATTGAGGGATGTAGTGAGGTGATCATATGTTTTTCTTCTTATCTATATACATTGATCATGTATTGACATACATTGTAGTTATTCACTTCTTATATATGATGATGTATGTTTCTCTTTCACCTACCTCTCATGTGTTGTTTCTTCTCTATCTTTATACACATGTTTCTTTACTTTTACGCAATCTATTATTTCTGTTTCACACAAAGATGCCTTGATGTGTTTTGTTTATAAGTGTTTCAGAAATACAGGTTGTCAAAGTCTTCTTGCCATGAACTCTCTTCTTCTTGCAAAGTTTTTCAAGAGTTTGTGTTAGGATAGATTTTACTGTATGTAACAAGTGAATATGAGTTGAGTGATTTATGACTTCTCTCATATCTTCATTTGTATGTTGTGGTTTTGTCACGGATTGCCAAAGGGGGAGATTGTTAGGACATATGTGGTTCAAGTCTGTGAACATATGTCACTATTTTATGTAATTGGCTTATCCTTAGACAAAACGCACTTTACTTGTAATTGGGTAGATTTAGGATGAGTTTAACACTTCAATTCAAGGTTAAGTGTTGAAGCCGTCAAGGTTTGTCCAAGAAACAAGCTGAGAAGTGCAAGATTTTAAAGCTCGACACATACCTCGACAGATACATCTATCGAGATTTAAAGGAGCTGTTTTGCCCGAGCCTCGACAGCTATCTCGACACCTCTCGACACCTCTATCTGTCGAGAATTAAAGAAAACAGATTTCTAGGTCTGTTTCAAGTCTAATCCGTGAATGTGTCTTTGGGACTTCTTTTCTCCTAACCCTAGATATATAAAAGGATTATTTTAAGGGCCATCAAATAGAGAGATCACAGAAAACAAGTTGCACATTCCTTGAGAACTTGTTGTTCATGTAATTTGTGATCTAATAGACAAAGTTCGTGCCCTAGTTCATCCTTGATGATTTGAAGAACTTTGCAGCCAACTCTCTCTCTCTCTCCATAGTTGGTAATTGAAGTCGCGTACTGGGATCCGCGCATCTGGTTAGTCACGTACTTGGGAGCCATGCATTAAAAGGAGAAACTGTCACTACAGAACAAGTCCAATTGGGTATTGGGGTAAGAGTTCAACTGTAGGTTGGTGAGGTACTGGGATTCCTTACTTGTAACTGCTTGTTGTGATAATAGTGGAGTTTCGGGAATGGTGACCTTAAATCACCCGTTGGGGTTTTTGCCGTAAGGGTTTTCCCCATTCGTGAACAAATCACCGTGTTATTTATTTTCCGCTGCATAACTTAGTTTGGTGATTTGTTTGTGCTACCACGTGATTGTATGTTAATTTGATTAATTAACAACTGGGCTAATTAATTAATCTAAGTTATCACAAGGGGTCAACGCGTTTGTGGCCTATCAGTTTGATATTAGGGGAAAAGAACATGCAGCGTTAGCTGAGTAGGAGAGGAACGATTTTGGGTTTTGTTACTGTAGAAAGGGAGGTGAACCTAAAAATACACTAGTGTGGGAAAAAAACATGAAGGAGCTCAGCTAACTTTCACCTAACTTCTATATGAAAGTGAGCGTAATTACAACTGATCCCAGTTAAATTTAGACAGATAGAGGAAACTTAGACACCAATTTCATGTTTAAATTGGTGTGGTCCCCACATGAATCTGGACACATGACATTGGGAACAATTATGACCTTGTCCATATAGTGTTTTACCCACCTGTATTGGCATGACAAGTCCTAATAACTTTGGATTGTAATGCTTGGACCATGAAATAAGGTTATAAAGGCACCACCATAATACTCCCCCTTTTTCTACCCCACTAACTTTGTAGATTAACTAAGCTATGAGTCGCAACGCCTCAACGTCAAATAGTAAAATATGAAACAAGTTTGGATCTACTTCAACATGTGGATCATCATAAATTCCAGCAGATTAACAACTACAAATATACACAGACCACTATGGAGGGAAATGGGTTGGAAAGAAGAGAGATTTCGTTAATATGCCAATATACACGTACGAAAGTCTTGGAAGCATCGGGCACATCATGGTTGGCAAACCTACAAAACTAAGTACAGATGTCACTGCAACAGAGTTCACCATAGCAAAACCATCATGGTCAACCCTATATGAGAAGAGGTGCGAGTTGAAGGTGTATTGTCGATGGCAGGGGTTACGAGTTCCTAAGGCACGCTCATCCGAGTTACCTAAAGATGAACCTGCCAACATACTTGCTCATCTTGAACAAGAGAACAATCAAATGCAAAGGTGCCTAGACCGTTTTCACGCAATCCAAAAAGCTAAGAAGCATCTAAAGGGGAAGGCGCAAGAGTAAGCCATGAAGTCTATTAATGAAATTATTGCGTTAGATGATGAAAGAGATATTTTAGACTTCTCAGATTCAAGCAATGATGATTTCCAAAAATTTCTACCTACGAACATTAGATGTTATTGTTAATGTCTACACATTCTATGCAATACAACATGTTGTTGTTAATGTCTGACAAACGATGATTATGTACGTTCAACTTTTGCAAATCTATAGATTAACTGTTCATTAGTTTTGGCTATGTTTATATGAAATCAATTTTTCATTTTTTTTGCTACTGTTCTTTGTTTGCTACGTATGAAAATTTAATATGAAAATTTCATAGATTCAATACATATAGACTCATCCAAACCACACATACATTTATCACAGCTCGGCATTGTCTCTTCAACTCATGTCAGATGAAGCATAGGAATGTTGAATAGTCTTTACGTGAATAAATATGCAACCTCCTTTGCAGTACACATCACTAGCCTGCTGCTATAGCACAAGCTATAGCCATATCAAACAGCTACCTCAGAGAATCACATGCACCAACAGACGTCACTGTACACCCAAGTCATGTTCATAGTTTTGCATGTGCTCCTTAACACCTCACTGAACAATACACTATCGAGTCATATCATTTTTATTCACGTGAATACTTGCCCTTGCAAAACTCCTATATAAAGTCCCATTTACATCTACCATTGCAAAACATCTACACATACCGATCTAAAGTTGCATTTTCTAATGTCAATGCGCAATTGGATGCTACCTCATTTTCCAGATAATTATAGGAGGGAGAGAGATTCCGACGAGAGGGAATACTATGTCGGACTGCAGCAGGAGTAGGACTTTCGCATAAACAAGTCCAATGCTTTGCATGATGATCTTGTACGACTCGAAGCACCTTTTGTCAACCGTATCTCGCTCACACTACCACGGCAAAACATGCACCAATATGAGCATGCAGTGACTAAAATAAAAAAAGAGAACAATCTTATAATACTTTGTAGGTCCAGGTATCACATGCTATAACTGGCAGAAGAGCTAGCCATTGCAACGAACAGGCAACTTACTCCGATGGAACGTAACAATGTCCTCAACTACGAGGATTACCTATCTGACTAAATGCCTATGTGGTGTGTATGTGTTATGTCTAGGGTTAAGTTAATAATGTTAGTAGCGTTAGTGTTCAATATGTAATGCATGCATATTGGTGGCATCGTGTAAGTTATTTTAAGTTTTCCGTGCTATGTTGCAGGTGCTTCTTGAAAAACATCATGTGTGGGAATATTTAACTTTTATGCGTTATGTGGGAATAATCTAGATTATGAATAACGTGCATGCTCCTCACAATCAATAATAAGGTTTACATAGTACAAATGCAACAACAATGACACACATACATATAAAACATATATAAGTAAAATAGTTCTCCAACAAAGTCTAATTACACCACGATACAATTACTCTTCATCTGAAATCTCCACATCTGACTGATAAATGGGATTAGCAAGAAGTGATAGCATGAATTGTGCGTGCTCGTACCACCTTCCCTCTACCGACTCTCGAATCTCAACTAATGTCCAATATCGATTAAGACATATCTTTATTCGATTATTTTCTTCTCTTATGCAGTTCAATGCTTTACGATGTTTGTCGATTGTGTCTCTGGGCATTTACGATGCGAATCGCCGAGACATTAGCAACTTATAGCCAACCAGCTCATCATAAAACATTTGCTGTTCACAAAATAACCAATCCCACTCCTGTCTCATGGTATTGTGAACATAAGCACTATTTTGCAAATTTGGATTGATTGGATAGCTGAAATCTTCTTCCAATACCTAGCAACGACCCATAACAGTGAACACATCGTGAGGCCTATAAAGTTGTGGGTTGCCAGAACCAAACATTGACGCTGAATACAATAACATCATATGATCAAGTTAATAGTGTGCAGCAACTGTTGGTAAATAATGTAATGCTGCATAAGATGGTACATGACAAAAACATTCATAAATTTGTGTACTATTACATGCTAAAAATGAAATACTAACACTCATATTTGACCATAAACATTAGACGTTGTTGTTAATGTCTACACGTTGTGGGCAATACAAAATGTTGTTGTTAATGTCTGATTAATGATGACTATGTACATTCACCTTTTGCAAAACTAAAGATTAACTATTCATTAGTTTTAGCAAACCTAAAGATTTTCATTTTTTGTCAATGAAATTTACACCAGCAATGACCCAATGCAACCCAATGTACACACATAACACTCATCACCGTTTCTATAGATTATTGTAAATTTCTTGTAGTACCAAACAACTAATATAACCCTAATCTACTCACATAATACTCATTCAAGAGAATACCAAAGCACAAGTAATACAACCTATTAAATAAAAATTCTTCTCTAACAAAAACAGAAATTATGGTTGATATACTTTTATAATATCTACAACTACTTTTACCTACACAATAAACTTCTCTAAGTATTTCAAAGAAGAAAATGAGTTTCTCACCTGAGGTGATAGAGAGATAACACCAACTTCCGGCAGAAAATTCTGACCTCTATTGAGAAGCTGATCTCAAAATGATGAAGAGAATGTTATGTAATATTGCATGAGAAGTTGAACTGGGTAGGGATGTAGTAAATAGCTGAACAACTCGATTATACCAGAGCCGAGTATATTTAATAACTCAATTTTCCCTCTATCGAGTTGAGCTTCACGTGCAAACAGCTGATTTGAAATCCTGTCAGTAACTCGATTTCTGCATTGTTGAGTTGTAAACAGTATCGCAGGAATACTTTATTTCCCAAAAGCCACGCTGGACCGCCATGGTGGCAGGCACCTGCTCAGAACTCGGCCTTACAATAATTGAGTAACTTAAGTAACTCGATTATTAAGAGACCGAGTATCGAAACAGGGGCACAACCCTATATAGTTTGAAAACAGGGGTATAATGCCAAATATTTTGCCCAATAAGGGCAAAAGGCTAAAATTGACAAAGAGTGGCCAGCCAAACCATTAAAAAATTGATTAATCCTATAAAATTTAAAGATGAGTGTTTGACAGCTTGCATTTAGTGGGTGACAGAAAAGTTGTCAATCACCTTCAAAGGGTCCAGAAGACTCTAGAGTTCATTCAAAGGAAAAACGCAGAAGGGAGAAACTCAAAACTACAAAAAAAAAAACAAACGAAAAAAATGCAGAGTAGCAATCGGCAAAATCAAAGAGAGAGAGAGGGTGAGCAAGACTGAAAAGAAGAATAAGAACGATAGTGGTGTGATCTCAATGTCTGAGGTTGAAGCTTCATCAGTGGTTGAGCTGTAAGTACCAAAAAAAAAAAACCCTCTAAATCATGGACGGAACTATGCTTGGAACGAGGGGCAATGCCCCCCCCCCCCCAAATGAGAAGAAGCAAAATATATAATATATAAAGCTTGTTTTTTTAATTTTCATGCTCCATTTTTGTTCCATACTTCCATACTTTCACAAAAAGTACACTTTTTATATTCAAATTTTCATTAAATTTTTATTCTTTTTGTGGGTTTTTGTCTGGGTTTTAAATGATTTATAAAATTTATCTTAAAACATTATCTTAAAACACACACGTATATATATATATATATATATATATACGTACGTATATATTCTTTTCTAAGTTGCTTGGATAATACACATGGTTGTCTTTGGGTTATAACAAATTTTTTAAGTTTTGAGTTTGAGTGTATCTAGCCTCCCCTCATTCGAAATCCTTGCTCCGTCCCTGCTCAAAATCACTGAACCTGCAAGAACCATGACAACCATCCACGGTTTTCAAACCCGTGAGGTTGAACTGCGGTTTGCATGGCTGACTGAGTTTTTCATATATGCCAGTTTTTTAGGTTAAAAGAACTATTTTGATAAACGGTTTCTAGTTAACTCGGTTAGACCGTACGGTCCGGTTTGGGTTTAACAACCTTGGTGGTAGGTTGTTACTGGTTGTTATTATTGAAGCAAAAAAAAAAAAAAAAAAATCTTATTGTTAAGTTTGAACCAATAACAACTAACCACCTATAATTTGTTGTGAAAAAGTTCTTAATGTAACACCTCTCAATTTAAAAACATCCCTTCTCACGTCACTTCCTCTTCACTTTTTATGGTTATCATTGATTAATTTTTTTATTAATTATAAAATGGGTTGAGTCATATTGGATCATGTATAACTTATAATTGAGGATTAAAAAAATGGAATTTTTGATAATTTATAGGAATATTTATCAAATAATTAAATTTATATACATTAAAATAATATGTATTCTCAATGTTTTACTAATTTAATTAGTTATTTATATTTTAAATAATTATTAATTTAATTATGACATCGTCGCAGTTCAACCTCGAGGTCGAACCTCAAAAACCTTGAACCTTTCCTTTGTTCAGTTCTTTGAACGGTTCAGGTTTCAAAATCATGTCGAATCTTTCCTTGTAGGGAAGATATCGGAGGAAATGAATATGTAGAATAATCTTTAGACTTGGCATACAAGTTCTTTCTATATAGGGATGTATATGTGGAGAACACACAAATGACGTGAGGCTAAGTGTGATCTATCATCGATATCGAATAACCCGACGAATTCTTTCCTATCAACTATGAATGTGAGTGGAGAGCATGACTGATGTTTCATCGTAATCAACCCGAAAAGGACCTAGTATCTGAAAGATATGTAAAAGGAGGGTGAAGGGTAAAAGGAGTTAGAAGAATTCTCATCCAAAATATTCCTTATCATGGATTGTCTAGACTAGCTACAATTTTTTACTCCCCTAGTTTCGGCTTACAATTAAAACAAAATGACATCATCCCTATAAAGTTTTAGACCCCTCAACACAATTTGATTAACCCAATATTAAGCCAAGTTGATTAACAAGTTCGTTAATTAACTCTAGGTTAAACTAATATGTGTAAAACAAATATAATGCGGAAAATATAAAGAACACAAAGATCTAATGACCTAGGAAAACCAAATAGGTAAAAAACCTGGGGAGGATTTAACCTAGCTATCCTCAAGGTAAAAAAGACCTACTATAAAATAATTGAAGTTTATACAATAGAATTTAGACCATTAATATCCTATTACTACCTCGAGTAGAAAACTTACTACCACGACCACGTGATAACTCCAAGTTCACGGACTACTTCTTTCTCTTGATCCACAGCAACCACAAGTTCTCCTAGTTGTGAATCTTGATCTTCTTGAATGTTCTTTTTACAGCAACTAAAATGATCACCAAGCTCTTGACAACAATCTTGATCTTGATAGCCCTAAGTGTGTGTGAAGGTAAACACCTTTATATCTTACAAGAGATTCACACGCATAGCATATCAAAAGCCTCTAAAACATAGCTAGGGTTTTTCTTTTTATATGAGAAGTAAAATATAAAACCCTACATGTCAAACGGGCTTGGGCTGAGTTGGAAATTCTGTAGAAAATTAATTCTGTGCGATTTTCGATCAATCGAGTCTAATTTTCGATCAATCGAGCCTTATAGAATTTGCCCACTAATTTCTAGAATCACTCGATTCCAACTTTACCAAAAAAAAAAAAAAAAACTTTGAGCAAGTCTAAACTTAGACCCTATGTTTTGATCATGGTTTGCCAACACAATACAGATTGAAATTCTAATACATTAGTTCCTAAGGTCTTAAAACCTAACAATCTCCCCCTTTGGCAATTCATGACAAAACACATCATCAATATAAAATGCTCAAAGTTACAAAACAACCCATTAAATATTAAAATGATCTATAAACAGAATTCAACCTAACTATTATCTATTAGTTGCTAGTGCAGACAACAACCATGACTGAATTAACCAGCATATTACTGAAACACTTCAACAAACACATAAATGCATGTGTAGAAAATACAGGTAAACCAAAATAAATTTTTGATTTCAGAAAATGTAAAATTAAAGACATATACCATGAATAACCTCATAATATAAATCAATAACTAATGTAGCATATGTGAAACAAGAAACAATAAAAGACATAAAGCATAAAACATAATGTCTCCCCCTAACATATTAAAAAAAAAACATCATGAGCCAAAGAGAAAAATACATCTTGAAGCTCCTTGATACAATCTAAAAGAAAAAATTCCCCCTATATCCAAACTCCCCCTATCTCTATGCCATATGTACTCCCCCTTTTTGTGACGAATTGCCAAAGGGCAATCAAGACTCATCATCAAAAGGAGGTGGAGAAAATAAAAAGATACAAACCAAACTTAAAAACTAAGTTAAGGATACACATGAAGAAAAATATTCTCTCTTTCAATAAATGCAAACTTGACACTATGTGACCCATAAACAGATGATGATTGAACTTAAATCAAGTAGAGAAAATATTTGCACATTATTATCCATCATATCTCTTTAGAAAAATATTTTATGCAGTTCACACATAAAAATAGCATATATTGAATTGTACAAAGGATTCAAATATTAATCAATTTTTAAATCAAGTTGGGTACCTAATTTAGTAAAGTGTATGCATGTTATGTGTGAAAGAAATGAGAGATTTGATCGCAAAATTGCAAGATGGATACAGAAAACAGTGCAATGCATGTGAATCCTAAACAGAAATGATGCATAAAAAAGAATTTGGTTAAAAACTTAGAAATTGAAAATTTTTCAGTTTCAATCAATTGAGCATCGATCGAATACCAATCGAGTAAGGTAGAAAGCAATAATTAAAAATCAAGGGATTTTCAATTGGTCGAGAATTACATTCGATCGATCAAAATTCAAGAAATCTGAATTTTTTGAAAAACTGTAGAAGTTTATGTAGAAAGCACTCAACCCAAATAATTTCATGAATAAAATGCATGAGAATAAGTTTAAAAGTTTTTCAAAAACATGAGTTTTCAACCCAGAATTTCAAAACAAAGTTTTTAATCATCAAAAACATAATTTTTGTCAACCCTTAAACATATTTTGCATCAAACATCACAAAGTGTATAATCTTGGATGGCCAAAACAAATTTACACACAATCATGTACTAAGTTTAGCAAAGAATAACTTGTGTAGTGTGTGCAACTAGTCATAGCTTAAGATACATGTGTGGTGATAAGTAGACAATAATCAATCACAATTTCTACATCATTCATCATATAAGTTTGAAAGAGATTATCACCTAAAGAGTTACATCATATAACTCTCACATCTCCTAGAAAACAAGCTTGCAATCATGGAAGTTTCTTGTTTTGCCTCATAATGTACACACCAATTTTATTTCATTGATAGATTGATATTTAAGCCAGATAATGTACACACTAATTTTATTTCATTATGAATTTATTATAGTCCAACAATGTATACACCAATTTGAGTATTAATCCAAGACTACACCTTATGTTCTTTTTATGCATGTGCTACACTTTCTGTAGCACAAAATCTTATGATATGCACTAAGGTGTTCATGATTGGTTAGTAAACAATGGTGAGATGGTTATTTATGCCTTTCTCATTAAGTTCTAGTCATAGCAATCAAAAGCACGTGACTTCAAAATCAAGATCATATTATCAAAAACTATAAACAATTCCCACACAACATGCACTACATAGCTAAAATTAGCAAAGTGCAACAAGATAAGCTCATACAAGCTAAACAAGATAAACAACATGTGATGTAAAGATAATAGGCTAACCTTGATTACAAATTCATGATATGTAATACAAAACAAATAAAAATCTTTTTGGTTTCAAAAATAATTTTATGACCAAAAATAAAAGCACATATTATGCTAAATGATTAAAAATGCAAATGTAATGCATGACAGTGCTTAACTAAGCTATAGAGGGTACACAAACAAGAAATATCAATTTTTTAATTAACCCTTGAGTACATGTACAAACTAGTACATACTCATACAAAATCATATTTATCTCAAAATAATCATGCACTTATTTGAGCAATACATACTATTCAAGTTTCTCCACAATGTCAAGCATGTTCTAAATCTAGAGAGAGATATCATAATTCATGTAATCTTTAAGAAAAATAAAACTAGACACAAAATAAAATATTTTTGTCTTTTTGAAATTTTTCAATGTTTATGGATTTTTTTTAATGAAAAACAACCTATGAAAATAAAACAACCAAAACTAAAAGCAAACATGTCCACAAATAATTGAAAGAATTTAATCAGGGATATGTTAGCAACACTCACCTTAGAGAATCTTTTCTCACCCATATAGCACGAGTCTTCGGCTTTGTAGGTGAAAATCAATGAGAAACAGAGTATATTTGAGGGATTACACCAATCTTCTGAGAAAGACTAAAATCCTGCAATTTCCTCTCACAAGCCAACGAGATTAAATTTTTCAAAAGCATATGAAACAATTTATTTGGACTTATAACAAAAAAAAATATCATCACATATCCTAGATTGAAATGCAGAATGTTTAAATTTTAATTTATGACAATTAGAACGAATGTGACCAAAGACACCACAAAAGTGACAAACAAGAACAAATTTAGAAACATCAGTATTCCTAACAACAAATATAGTCTCAGATTTTGGTTTTTGCCTCAACAAAGAACAATTTGGTCTAATATGACCAACAACCCCACAAAGGTGACAAATAGGCACAAAAACAGATTTATTATGCTTTCTAACAGTAGGTTTAGACATAGGTTCAGAAACTTCAGCATCTACATCAAAACTTTTACCTTTGTCTAACCTAGCAAAATAAGTCTTTTCTTTGTTATTCCTCTTAAAATGAGGGATATAAACTTTTTCAGCTTTATTTTTAAGTGAAACAGAAACACTTCTGTTATCAATAATAGGCTTGGTACTAGTCAACTTTTCAAGTTTAGCTTTAGACTCAACTAACTCTTGTTCCAAGCTTTTAATCTTGAGAGGAAATTTCATTTCTCAAAAATTCATTCTTTTTATTGGATTCATCTAATCTCGCAATCAATTCCTCTTTTTAAAGATTAGCCAATTTTAACCCTTCTTTAAATTTCTTAGCAATTTCAAAGATTTTGATAATTCCTTACAAAGAGTTTCATAGGCATCAATAAGATCAACAGTAACAAAAGTGTTCTTTTTATTCAAATCATCACAATCAAAAAAAGTAAGACACTTAAAATTATCCATGATAACAGGGATCAAGGATCAACACTTAGATCAAAAGATCTAAACACTAGAGCTAACTTGCTCTAATACCACTTGAAAAGTTTTAGACCCCTTAACACCATTTGATTAACCTAATATTAAGTCAAGTTGATTAACAAGTTCGTTAATTAACTCTAGGTTAAACCACTATGTGAAACAAATATAATGCGAAAAACATAAAGAACACAAAGATCTGATAACCCAGGAAAACCAAAACGATAAAAAACTAGAGAGGATTTAACCTAACTATCCTCAAGGTAAAACAGATTCACTATGAAAGAATTATAGTTTATACAAGAGAACTTAGACCACTAACATCCTATTGCTACCTTGAGTAGAAAACTTACTATCACAACCACGTGACAGTTCCGAGTCCACAAACTACTTCTTTATCTTGATCCACAACAACCACAAGTTCCCTTACTTGTGAATCTTGATCTTCTTGAATGTTCTTTTTGCAGCAACTGAAACGATCACCAAGCTCTTGACATCAATCTTGATCTTGATAACCCTAAGTGTGTATAAAGGTAAGCACCTCTAGATCTCACAAGAGATTCACACACACAACATATCAAGAGCCTCTAAAACGAAGCTAGGGTTTTTCTTTTTATATGAAAAGTAAAACATAAAACCCTACACTTCAAATGGGCTTGGGCTGAGTTGGAAATTCTATAGAAAATTAATTCTACATGATTCTCGATCAATCAAGTCTAATTTTCGATTTATCGTGCCTTGTAGAATTTGCCCACTAATTTTTGCAATCACTCGATTCCAACTTTACAATAAAACATACTTTGAGCAAGCCTAAACCTAGACTTTATGTTTTCATCATGGTTTTCCAACACAATACACATTGAAGTTCTAATATATTAGTCCCTAAGGTCTTAGAACCTAACAGTCCCTATAAAATAGCTGGCTAATTTTTGGGAGGTGATATATGGTGTTATGGGCCAAAATGGCAAAATAACATTTTCTCACAAACTTTCCAACAAAATGCCCCTTATCAGAAACTATTTAGGAATATGTCCTTATTTTGAAACTCGATTTTCTAAAAATAGAGTGTTAAATGTAAAACTTGATTTTTGGATAATCGAGTTATAGTGAGATGAAACTTAAAAAAAAAAAATGTGGAACTCAAGTTCATGGAACTCAAATTTCTAGTGTGGAACTCAAGCTCCATGAAAATGTTCAAGTGGAACTCGAGTTCCCCAATCTTTTTTTATAATAAGTTTCATTTGGCTATAACTCAATTGTCCAAATATCGAGTTATACATTGAAACTAGATTTTAACAAAAATCAAGATTCAAAACAGAGGCATAAAACTAAATAGTTTCAGACAAGGAGCAATTTGTTGAAAAGTTTGTGAGAAATGAGTAAAACCCCATTTTGGCTTGGCGTTATGGAAACATGCATCCTCCTTCTCACTTTAAGCCATCTCTAATTAGCTTGGTCTTTTGACCACGTAGCTTCAAAGCGAAAAAGTTTGACACGTACGTTCCTCGGCCAAAATGAGCAAATGCCCTTTTCACAAAACAAAAAACAAAAAAAATTATGCCCCATTTCCCAAACTAATTAGGGAAATGTCCCTCTTTTGAATCTCGATTTTCTCAAAATCGAGTTAAGCTCTATAGCGACATTTTAAAAAGTCTATAGTGGCGTTTTGGAAATCGAGCTTCATGTAATCGAGTTATAGGTAAAAAAGAAAAAAGAAAAACTTGCATGGAACACGAGTTCATAGAGCTTGAGTTACAAAAAGCAGCTATAGGTCCTTAAAACGTAGCTATAGGGCTCTAGAATTTTTTTTTTTTAAACCCGATTTTGAGAAAATCAAGTTTCAAAAGAAGGTCATTTCCGTAATTAGTTTGGAAAAGTGGGCATTCACCCATTTTTTTTTGCACGAAATGGGCATTTGCCCATTTTCACCTATGTTGCTCATTATGTTCCTGTCTAATAAAATAGGATTGTGATATGAAGTGGGTGCAATAATCATGTTTCACCCCAACTCTGGGGAAAGGCCTTGCCAATCCATGTTACAAAGCCCTCCATCTAATCTTTCCATTATGTTTTCCCAACCTGTTCTCCTATTTGACCACGTCAATTGGGGGCTACTAAACCCTAAAGCAATCGCAAAAGTTTTAATCGAAGAAGGTAAAAGTTGGTAATTTATTCTTTTAATGGGAATAGGATCTCAATTTTTGAAATAATTAAGTGTGGAGATGATTATATAATAAATGTTTATAATTTATTTTTCAATTATTAGGATTTGAAAATTTTGAGTCTATGGTATCTAAAATAATAGAAATTTACAAAAAAAAAAAAACTATGGTTTGTATTTATTGAACTAGTAAAAATCATTAAATTCATACCTTTTTTTTTTTAGAATACTAAGTATTATTAACACATACACACACGGGGAGAGGGGAGAAGGTTTTTTAAAGAAATTTACAGCAGTGTATATCCAAAAGGGCCTAACTCTTGGATACACAATACAAACTCATTTTCCAAGGAAAAAATGGCAAAATACCTCTTTCACCCAAAAATTCCAGCAAAATGTTCTTGCTTTGAAACTATCTACCGATATGCCCTTGTTTTGAAACTCAATTTTCTAAAAATAGAGTTTCAATGTAAAACTCGATTTGTAGAAAACCAAGTTATAGGCAATCAAACTTTTTTAAAAAAAAATTATGAAACTTGAGTTCCATTTGAAATTTTTCAAGGAACTTGAGTTCCTTATTGGAATTCGAATTTTAGAAAATCGAGTTTCAAAACAGGGGTATTTTGCTAGATAGTTTTAGAACATGAGCATTTTGCTGGAACTTTTGGACGAAAGGAGTATTTTGCCATTTTGGCCCATTTTCCAATGCAAGATTAACCCACTGTTTTTTTTTTTTAAAATATCATAGTGTTTAAATAATTAACTTTTAATTATATATATATATATATATGTGTGTGTGTGTATATTCACATCCACCTGCATGAAAGTGTGCATCGTATATAAATTTTGCCCATTTCTCAAGTCAAATTCGGACTCTGTTTGGGCATTCTTAACAAAAACAAACATAAAAATAATCAGATTGTGATTCATTTTATCTTCTTTGTTATTTTATGTGCCACCAAAAAAAAAAAAAAATTGATGAATATCACTGCTCTCTCCTCTGTCCTCTCGTGGAAGTAGTGGGTTTTGTAAAACCATTGGAAAATGGAAATGGAGAAGTCCTCCTTGTTGATTCCCTTTTCAGGTTTTTCAAACTTTCAATAAAAATAGTCATTAAGAAAAATTAAAGTGAGGAAAAACCGAAAAAGTACTGGGGTTTATCATGCATTAAGTTTTTCCTTTTGGGTTGACAAATGTACCAGTTGCTTTTATGGATTTAATGAATAGAGTATTTTAGCTTTACTTAGACCAGTTTGTGGTGATATTCATTGATGATATTTTGATTTTAAAATACTCTAAGAGTCAGGAAGATCATAAGAAGCATTTGCAGATTGTATTGCAAACTATAAAGAATAAGCAACTATGTGCCAAACAAAAGAAGTGTGAATTTGGGTTGGCACAAATTTCTTTCTTAGGGCATGTAATATCAAGGGATAGAATTTTTGTGTTCTTTTTTTGAGAATGGCTAGAAATTCTATTGATCCAAAGAAGATTGAAGCTACAGTGAATTGGGAAAGACCAAAGACTGTCACGGAGATTCGTAATTTCTTAGGCTTGGCTAGTTATTTGGAGGGGGAAAAATCGTGAATTGAGAGACAATCATATGAGAGGGAAAATAATTTCATTATTTATAAATTAAGTATAATGATTAGCATTTATCACAACAAAAAAAAAAAAAAAAAAAAAAACAACAACAACAACAACAACAAAAAAATACAAGGACAAATTTTGACCACAAACTTGATTGTAGTTTAAAATTACAAATCCAATTAAAACAAATTAATACGCTTATATATTTTGGAAATCCAACTATTGAATTACATATTTTTATGCTTTTAACATAAATGTCAATATTTTTGCTAATTGGATGTTATTTACTATTCAATCTATAAACTTATTTATTATGTATAATTTTATATTACAAAAACTTAAAAATTTAAACATTTGATTGATAATATAATTTTTGATTTTTGATATTTTAGAAATTTTGCAAGCATATATAAACAATATGAGAAGAAAATATAATGGTAGATTTGTAAAATTCACATTTAATAAAAATATATTTTCTATAAAAAAAACACTACTTTTTAAATAAATAAATAAATAAGTAAAAAAGGATTGTGAAGTCTAGAATAACGTACACATACTGTTGGGTCATCGGTGCGATTGCATGCCATATTTGTATTTACATTTTAGTACGTAAAAAAACACTAAGTCTAGAAAAAGACAGAGAAGCCTATAGAGAAAGGGTATGGATCAGGGTGGAGGGAAGGGGGCAGCTGCCCCCGACCATCTAAAAAATTCTCTATATATTAGCAGTAAATTTTTAATAAACAACTTCTTAATTTTTGCTAGTTATACATGTACTAGCTAACTTGTCAACAAGAAGACAAGTTTACATTCACAAAGCACTAATGCAGCACTTTTATTAAATAATGAGTCCCACCTACTAGAACATTGGTTTTGCACACAACTTTGTTGAATAGGACTGGAAAAAAATATATAATGATACCAAACTGTTGCACCTCACCAGTCCGCCTCTTATTTACAATTTTTTCCGTTGTTATTAATCATTTTGAAAGCTCGGATTTGTGTTAAAACACAAGAGCTAGTTCAGGCCACTAAATAAAAATTACGGCTAGATTGCTTTTACTCTTACTTAATCAAAGTGCAGAACAAGAGTAAATGTACGCAATAAACCGATAACTACACTAATGCATAAACATGAACAACAAACAATAAATGTAAAGCACAAGAGTAAGGGAAGAGAGATGCAAACACAAGATAACACCAAGACGTGTTATCGTAGAGGAAACTGAAGAACTCGGTGAAAAATCTCTCCACGACCCTCAAAGTAGAAATTGATCCACTAGTGAATAAGTTAGAGTACATGAATAACAAAAGATCCTCTAAGCCTAGTCTACCTAATGTACTTAAGTCCTCCAAGTTCCTGCCACCAACGGACTTCTCAGAGTCTTATCTTCGCTAGCTTTCTGGATCCCGCAATACGCCTGATTGCATCTGCCAAGCCTCACCGACTTCTTTTGGCAAATCCCTAAAGCTTCTTAAGCTCCAAAACACTCTCTACACTCTGAATAGGTGTGGGTAGTGTTTGGGTATAAATTTCCTCTCAATGGGTATAACAATGGAAGAAGGAAGGAGAAGAGACTACAAAGATTTCTCTCTAAGAATGAGTAGTTCTCTTGCTAATGAGGTGGGTGTGTTGTAGAAACCTCTCTTAGGGTTTTTCTCTTAATAGCCACACTCACGATTCGTGAGTGTAAGGGTATTTATAGTAGGGTATGAGATGGAATGTGAAAAGTCAGTTTTCAACAAAACAGGGTGTTCTAGCGAGTCACTCGCGACTGGGATGAGTTGTAAGTTTTAGTCACCAGAAAATAGAATGGCCAGACTGTACTTTTTATCTTGTAGTGATCCAGTTGTTCTGACCCTTCAACTTCCTGTATCCTCCACATGTGTGCCTGATTTTGACGGGTGGTCAGTCGCGAGTTGCCTTTTTGATGCACACTCTTGATCAATTATTCACACTCTCTCACACACAACCCTTACATAATTCCCTCCTAAATACAAGGTTTCAAAATGCTAAATTACAAGTAAATTTGGCAAGGAATAAAGCCAACACATGGTTAAATAAATTCAACCATACACATTTTCAGCCTCAACCTAAGTTTTTGCTATTCTATTAAAAAAAAAAAAAAAAGACTCGAGTTTTTGCTATAAACTCAAATTTCTATATAACATTTTAAAAGCATTCATGGCATTGAGTAACATGTACAACTTCATAGTAATATGTCCAAGTCAAATTCTAAACAAGCTCATATCAATTAATATTACTGAGTTAATTTTACCTTCAATCTTGTCTTTTAATCTTCCCCTGACTTAAAATCCTGGCTCGCCACTAGTATGGATGGTATATTGGTGAAGTTTTGGAATGGGAAAAACATTCTCTTACTGTAGCTGGGACCACCCACCACACGCTCTCTAAAGAAACTATAAAAAGCAAGGCTTTGTGGCTATTTCAGAGTAGATGACCTTCACCTCTCCCTCCAAAATCCAAATATTTTGCCATGTTTGTCACAACCACCACCATCTCACCACCACCACCCTTCCCACCATTTCCACCCCCCACTCTGCCTCCACACTTCCCCCCATTTTCCCCTTTACTCTACCACTGTCAGTGCCAGCATTTGAGTTTCCGCTACTCCTACCTTTTCTGCCATTACCTGATTTCCCGCCTTTCAATGCATCACCACCACCACCACCCAAACCTCTGTCACCACCAGACAACACGTGGCCACCGCCAAGTCAACCTGTGAGAGACCGCGCCCCAGCCCCATTTTTAGTGTTAGGCCAAACCTACATGAATGGATAAAGTCATGTTATTGCCTCTCAAAATAGAGGTTCGACTAATTATATTTTCCCCTTTAGATTAAGGGTTGTACAATGGAGTCACCACTTACTTAATTATTGGAATAAATAAAAAAACCAAAATTGAAAAATTCCTCATTTTATTAATATGCAAATGAATTTACATTGATCATAAGAATTTACATGGCTTTAGTCCTAGATACAATCTAAGATAAAGTACATAACTTTGTTTCTTAGTTACAATCTAGAAATTAAAAATTACATGGATAAGCATTAGTCTATCAATTCTTGATCTAAGTTTGAATACTATGTTACAAGATGGGAAGGTGTTAGGCACCCATCTTGCCCTGTGAAACTGATCTTCTAGACTATGGTGGCCAACATTCATATCATATTATCGAATATGTTATCAATCAATTTGCATGTTGAATTTAATGTATGCTTATGTGAATAAACCCTAATTCAAATTATTAAGTATTGCTTTTGGATTGAAATATAAAGTCTAGTGAATGTGTGTGGATGGTGATATCGTAGATTGACTGATTTGTGAGAATCATGAAACAAACATGTTTTTTCATTTTTTTTTTTTTATGTGCATTTATGATCAAAGCTAGTGCTATGCATGAACATGTGATGAACAACCAAGAACATGTGAAGAACGCATATAAACATTTAAGAACATTCAAACATTTTCAAGGAATTTAGATAAACACTAGCATGCTTTAATCTTAATCTCATCATAATAATTAAAAAAAAAAAAAAAAAAAAAAACAAGTTAGGGAAAGAGATTACACCTGCATGAAAGATTCACACAGTGAAGGAGGAGACTTTTGATGGAGGTCCTAAGGGTGGAGCAGAAAAGAAGAACTAGGAGAGGGAGAGTGAGTCTCACTGAAGACCTTGAGTCTTAGGAAGATCAAGATATGACAAGATTACTCTAATTCACTAGAATTTAAGAGAGGAGAAGAGATGTGGTTTTTTTTTTTTTTTTTTGGTAGTGGTAGAGAAAATATGAATAGAAGCACATTTAATGAGGGCTGACAAAGGATCAAAAGGAATCATGAACCTAGACCCTATTTTAGACTTTAGGGAAGCTAGTGCATTAAATGTAGAGATTGGTGGGAGTGATGAGCAAGCAAAATTCAATTTTTCTCGTAACTATTGTAACAACCTATAGAACCAAATTAAAAAAAAAAAAAAATCATATCTTACTCAATTATAATTGGCATTGTCTCGTTCTTGTGCTCAAATTGGAGCCTCAGATGCCTAGTTTCTGAAAATAATAACCTAACTCACATATTCAAAATAGTCTGAGAGATATCAGTAAAATGGTGAGCAGAGGTCATTTGTTGGAAAATAATTTCAGCACAATTAACATTAATAGGTCTCAAATTAGTTTCTAATTAACATTAATTGGCTCCAATCACTTCCATTTTAGACTTAATTAGTTTCAAACTTACCCTAATTAAAAAGATAATAACAAAAATTACTTATTGAATAATTAATGTTTGACTATCTAATTAATTAAGTGTGTGTAACTTTACCATAAGATGTAATCCAAGCCAATCAAATTATGACACATCATTAATCTCAATTTGATTATAATTATAACAAATTGGAATCAATTGTTCATAATCACATATAGTCGGACTCAAGATCATTTTGATAAAATGCCCTAACAAACAACATGAACTCCCAAGTCTAGCAACACATGAATTGTCCTAACAAATTGTAAACTTTACGTTGATGCAACATCAAGGTAAAGAGTAGCATCTTCAATGTGCTCTGATATCAAAAGACAAAGGTGAATAAATAATATTAGAATAGATCAACTAAATGCTGGACAAAAGTAATCACATGTCAAGTTAATCCCATCACTAAATTCAAAGCAATTGCAATATTCAACTCTACTCAGTGCCTCTCAAAGGCAAATACAAAGAAGAAACTTCAAAGTAGAAATGCATTCAAATACAGACATATTAAGAAAAAAGAAAACTACTTTTTAGCTAAACAAAAGCTATGTAAGTGATTAGTAAATTCTCATTAGACTGGTGCTTATGCCTCTAGTAATGTGCCTAGTAAGGATATCAAATTTGACACACATAGAGAATGCTGAAGGCATTATAACCCTAGGATAAAATTTGTTCAAGGTATAACTTATAGGGCATAATTTGTTTCACAACCTTCAACACATTTTGGCCTTAAACTATGTGGTGTCTTCAACTTGAAATACAAATTCATTTAGATTCTTATAATTGGTCCTTGTTGAAAAAGACTAAACCCTGTAGCCTAGGTGTCTCCTCCATTTTCCAAAGAAAATAACAAATGGACACTAAGAAGGCAACATCACAAACCTTTAACATATGCGGGTTAGATTTAAATCACTCTAATTAAGTAACCCAGAATGTTTTTTATAAAATTATAGAGCAATATATATTTTATAAAAATGTTTTATATAGACAATTTAAAGAATGATTTAAAAATTTGAGATCAAGAACTTAATTTCTATAGAATAAAATAGCCCAAAGAGAGAGAGGATAATTACCTTTAAAACCTTCTCCCCACAACACTTGCATTGCCATTATAATTTGCCAACCATTAGGGATATGTTGGTTGGGGGCAATGCCTAACCTAGTTAGAATTTCTCTGGCAAAGGCATTTAAAGGAAGCCTAAGACCACTTAACATATAAGCATTATATATACCCAAAGCAAGGGAATTGGGAGTACAACACCATTCCCTAATAGCTGGAAGATGGGTCTAGATGTCGTCTAGGATTTGGTATTTATTCCCAAGTTTGTGAAGTTTATTTGCGTCTATAGAAGATGTAATGTTTAATGCATAACAAGCCAAAACTTCATCTGTTTGCTGAACAGGATGAGGAATGTGTGCTGGAGGAGTAGTAGATGGACCAACAGATGACCCTAATGCTACCTTTTTCCTCATTTCTTCCTAGAAAACTTCTCAGGAAACCCCAGGTGTACTAGATGAGTAAACCTCGTCTGAAGAGCTACTCTCAGAATTACTCTCGCTACTACTGCTACCCTCACTACTATTTCTCTAGTCATTATAGTCATCTATCTCCCTACCATCCCTGTCGCTAGACGAGGACACTACTATTTTAGCCATTTGTAATGAATTCTTAAAAGGAAAACCTATAAACGAAGAGGAAGAGGATACCTGATGCTAGACAAAGAGGACTAAGGATGGACGAAGACTACTAGATGAAGCTTGATGGCCGAGCTTAGACGAGAATGTCAAAAAAGAAAATATGAGAAAGTGAAAGGCTAAGAGAGGGATTAGCTATTTATAGCAGACCAAGACGGTCACTGAAGCGACATGTGTGAGAGACCTCGCATAAGCAGTGCCCCTCAAAAAAGAGAGAGTGATTTTTGTGGTGTGCTTTTTAGAGCATCTCTCTTTTTGGGTAAGTGATGTGGAGTCGCCACTTATTTTTTATGTAACAAAAATAAGAAAAACTAATATACCAATACATGACTAAATTGCTTCGTTTCATTGATTGAATAATAAAACGAAAAATACAAATTTGAAAATTTGAACCTAAAATCTAAATTCGAAGGCTAAGTTACGAAATGAGAAAGTGTTAGGCACCAATTCTGCCCAAACAGAGTCTAGTCTTCTAGACTCTTGTGACCAATGTACCATTTTATGACTGTCATGAATGATATAATGAACATGTGAAATAAACTAAACAATACAAAACCATTTAAGAATGTGTCCTCTTTTGTTTAAAAATTCAGATCTGTTTTAATAATTAGGAAAAAATTGATTTTGACTTATAAAAAGAATCAGATCTATTTTTGTATGTGTAAAAAAAAAAATGATTTTTAAAGAAAAAAATTCAGATATGTTTCTATTTGATAAAACACAATGATTTTTTGGTTTGTTAAAAAAATTCAAATTTGTTTTTTAAGAGATAAAAAAAAAAAAAAAAAAAAAGGTTTTGAGTTTTGCAAAAGATTAGATCTGTTTTGATGATGATAAAAAAATGGTGTTTTATGTAACAGAAAAATCATATCTGTTTTTATATTTAAAGAAGATATGTTTTGTTTTTTTTAGAGGATCTCATTCACAAAATAATTTCATGCTATATGACTCAAACAAAACAAACAACAAAACAACAATTCATGACCTCTTTCTTTATTTCAAAAATATGCATGCATTAAAAAAACCAGATCTGTAGATCCGTTTTATTTTGAAGAAAAATTAGTTTAGTACATATAGATCTCTAAAACTAAGAAACAGATTATAGTAATAATAAAAGATTCAAGAGCATATTTTGATAATTTAAATTAACAAATCAAAATATGAATATTTAAAACAAGAAAGCATGCATCATCATGATTAAAGAAACATAAAAGCAAAAGGGTTAGAAAGCAACCTTTTGAATGAGCACACTTTTACTTGAGAGGATGTTTTAGGGTTCAAAGAAAATTATTCAGTTCTCTTTGAAACCTAAAAACCCTAATCCTTGCTGTAAATCTCAGAGAGCATCAAAGAATATCAGCAATTTGTAAGTCTCAAAACGTATGCCTCTTAGAGCGTAAAAAAAAGGTGCTGAATTATGAGACCTAAACTCTATTTATGTAGGCTAGAAATCTCTAAAATATAGGCATGGATGATTAGGATGTGAATCCAAACTCATCCTTTTGCGGAAAGGTCAAAAATGGTGTGCCTTATTGTCACCCAAAGGCCGTTGGGCCAAGGCCCAACAAGGTGCAATTCGGCACCTTCAAAGTGTCATTCGGCACTCCAAAAGTGCCAAATTGACTCTTGGATGCCGAATGTACTTCCATGTTCAGGTGCCATTTGGACTCTCTTTTTAGGGTTTTTTTACCGATCCTTGTATTTAGGCGCGTTTTCATCCTCCGTCCATGATTTTTTTTAGCTCTTTTCTAGATAATTCAAGCTTTTTAAGAACAATTATCTTGTAGATAAATACCTCAAAATAAATCCTGATAAAGTTCAGATTATCCACAATTTTATTATTATCCAATCATCCCTTTTATTCCAATGCATGCATCCCTATTTTAAACACTAATTATCAACCAATCACAAAATTATTTAATTAATTTTAATTGTTTGACCAATCAGAATTAACTTAAATTAATTGTGTGCAGTCAACTCTTCCTAGACACAATGCATATGGACCGTGCAAACTTGATCATGCGATATCTTTCGAACCGATGGTTCGATTTTGAAACTGGACACACCATTGCGATCGTTAGAATCTCAAGATCATTGTTGTGATATGCAATGAATGAATTGATGCATACAATGCAAGAAAAAATTGATGCATGTGATGCAAAGACAAATGATGCATGTAATACAAGAATGATTTTTTGGTACATGGATGGTCACTCCAGTCATCTTCCTTGATTAAATCATGGGTGCAAAATCGAGTGTCTACAACATGAACCAACCAAGAAGCACCACGTGGCAAATTTTTTGAAAAACAAAATGATGTGACATGTAGACTACCAAGATCAAGCCATGTGTCTACATCCAGGACGTTGAATTTTAAGCCACCCCAAAAATGCCATGTGAAAAATCTATCAACCACTTGAAAATCCCCACATGTAAAATAATAATAGTAACAATCATAATTTCAACAGTGGTATGGAAAACACAAGGACAAAGGGGAAAACTGATGGTGGGTTGAGTAAAGTCAATTCATCCATGATAGTCGTACATGACCACACCTTGTCCAAAACAATTCACGAGGGGGGCCAACAAAAAGTATCATGAATATGAATAGGGTTTGTCTATAAACATGATGATCATCCAAGGCAACCTAGTCATCCATGCCATACAGTGGCATAGATGACTGAGCAACACTTAACAAATTTCGAAGGATTTTTCTACAAATTCTATACAATCAGACCACAATCTATCATTCTAGAACATGGGTGGGGGGGGGGGGGGGATTCCCCAAAATCTGCTTCATTTTCTCCATTAACTCCACACATCTCCCATGATGATAGTGTATCTAAACAAGTAGACCCACTCCTAATTCTCTATAAAATTATCAAGTCTCATTCAACTAAGGTAGGTTATTACTATTCACTAATTCACCATTCTTGTGTTCTAGAGAGAAAATTGACTTAACCGTCGGAGAATCCTTGGCCGGTTCACCCCAATCACCCTTGACAATCTTTTTTTCTCTTCAAGTCATCAAGCCATCACCGTAGCCTAGAGCATTCAGCATATTGACTCTCGTGCATCATTAGGTATGATAAGGACACTAATGCTGTGTTAGTTGAATACTCTAATGCAGACTGGGATGTTAATGTTGATGATCGTAAGATTACCTCTGGAGGGTGTTTCTACTTGGGTAATAATCTTGTCTCATGAATGAGTAAAAAGTAGAATTTCATCTCTCTCTCCACTGCTAAGGCAGAATACATTGCTACTGGTTGTTGCTACACTCAACTCCTTTAGATGCAGAAACTTCTTTTTGATTATGTTATTTGTCAAAAACATCTCACCATATATTGTGACAATACTAGTATCATCAAAATTTCTAAAAATCCTATTCAACACTCTTGAACCAAACATGTTAAAATTAGACCTCATTTCATTCATGAATTGGTTGAAGATGGTATTCTTACTCTTAAATTTATTCACACTGATGATCAAAAGGCTGATCTTTTCAATAAACCCCTAAATGGTCATCACTTTGAATTTTTGAGCCAAAACATTGGTGTTTTCTCCTTGGAGTGATTCTCTTCTCTTCTCCTCTTGTCACGCATTTCCATTGTCTAGTTTTTGGTGTTGTTTTTGTTTTTTTTTTTTCTTTATAATAAAAAAAGGGAAAATTTCAAAATACCAAAACAATGTGTGTTTATGTATACTAGTACTTTGTGTACCTTGATGGCCTTGGAAACTATTTGTTCGTTTAGACCCCTTAAACAAATTGTTTAACCTAATATATTAACCAAGTGATTACTTAGATTAATTATTCAGATCCAAATTAAACACAAATAAATCATATCATGCAAGGCAGCAGAAAATAAATAACACCAAGGAAAACCAATGAAATGAACCGTTTTAAGGTAAAAAATCTGAGAAGGATTTGACCTAGCTATCCTCAAGGTAAACTAAATTCACTATAAGAGAATTGAAGTTTTTACAAAAGATTTAATCTTAAATCTAATGCCACCTCCTGTAGTAACTAACTAACATGACCACGTGCAAGCTCTAAATCCACAAACTCCTTCTTTTCTTAGGTTTACACCAACACAAGCCTCTGTCCTTGTGACTTTGAGATCCCACTCGAATGTTTCAAATCACCTTCAATAATGATCTTGATGCAGCAACTATGTTCTACCAATGCTTGATTGTAGTTCTGGTTCCGGTAGATTCTTGTGTAGTTAAAAGTTACAAAATCTCTTAGACCTCACAAAGAGTAACACACAAGTTTTCTCCCAAAGTCCTCAAAACATGTCTAGGGTTGCCCTTTTATTTGTGTAGAAGTTTAGATGAAACCCTAAATGTTTTCCTAGGCTTGGGCCTGTTTAAAATTTTGTAAAAAAAAAAACTTGACTTATGATTTTTAATTGGTCAAGCCTAATTCTCGATCGGTCAAGCAAGGTGGAACCACACTCCTTTTTTTTGCAATCACCTGGACTTCAACCTTGAAACAACCACTTTTAAGCACTGCCTAAAAACCTAAACTCGACATGTTTTGTTCTCGGTTTACCAACACAATACAAAAATGATTCTAAATATATAAATCTAAATCTTTAGAACCTAATAAAAACAAAGTTCTTAACTTTTTATCTCTTGTAGCTTAAATGAGCATCTTCATGCATAATTGAGCAATGAAAGCTTTGTGGCTCATTATGTGATTTGTATGACTATGGTTAATCTTTTATCATTCATATATGCATCACCCTTTTTGATGGGAATGACTAAAAAATTCTAAGAGAAAGGCATAGATAACCATCTCACCACTAAAACTTGTCAATCATTAAATATCTGTGTGCATTTCCTAAAAGTTGTGCTTGGTAAGGTGTAGCACTGTCACAACAAGAAAAGAATGTTTGGCTAACATAATTGGGTATTTCTTTTCTTTCTTTTATATGTCCATGCATGATATGCCTTTATGTGCTTAAAAGAAAAATATGCAAATAACATGAAAAGCAAAAAGAATCAAAATGCTTTTACATATGGTTGCAAGCGTGTTTCTAGGAGATGTGGAGTTATATGATGTACCTCAAAGGTGATGGTCCCCATTAAATAGTTATTATTATGTATGGATGATCTTGATTTTCTTGTATTATTACTTGCATATGATAAGATATTTGTGCTTTCTTGCAAAAGTTGCACACACAACATGCATACTCTTTACTCCTTTCGATATTATTGTACAGGTACAATGTGATTTGGCTATTACAAGGGATACATGTAACAATATAAGCTTACTAAACTGTCATAACTTGTTTTTGAAAATAAAATTGGTTAGACTTGTTTAGAATGTTAGATCTAGGATTTCTTAGCATCTAGAATGCTAACATGTTTGAGTGCTTAAAATGCTTCTTTGATAGTTGTGTTGGTTTCTATCTTGCTTGCTATCACATCATGTGTTTTTCCTCCTTAAAAACCTTATTTTAGCCTGCTCGACACATTCTCAATACCTCTCGACACATACAGTTTCTATCGAGATTTTTTGGGTTTCTCTTTATAGCTTCTTGACACATACCCCGATCTATCGAGCCTCTTTTCACAAACTCTCTAGTTGCTCGACAACATTGATACATTCTCGATCCATCCAAATTTTTCTAGGTTTTTCTTGATACCACTAAACATATTTCCCAATACATCGAGCTTTTTCTTCTGAACTCTCTATCTACTCTACACATCCTCAATACATTCTCGATCTATCAAAGCATTTTTGCCATCGATACCTGCTTGATACCTCTCGAGTTGCACAAATCTATATATAATTGAGGTTCTACCAGGTTCATTTCTTACTCAAAATTTTCGATCTCTCTCTCTTCTATCTCTATCCAAACCTCACATTTTCACCAAAATCCTTCATTCCTTCAAGTTTTTGGCCAAAACCAAGCTTCAATTCATTGGCACGTGTTCTAAAAATCTTCTTTTCTTCATCTTTCATGCATGTAGACCTAGGTTTCAGGTTTTTCTTGGGAAAATTTGGATTTTTGTGATTTTGTGAAAAATTTTGGGTTGGGTTTTGATCTTATGGTTATCATGATCATGCATTGCATTCTCTAGCATTTTATATCCATGTTCATGCATTATAGGATTGTGAGACTGATTATATATTGTGAGTGTCGTGGTTTGGATTGGGTTTTTGCCTATGATGCAATTTTTTTTGCAAGTTACATGCTTATACATTCCCATGCATTGTTCTTTTCTTCTTTATCCCTAGCATCTCTTCTATTGTTTGGGGTTTTTTTTTTTTTTTTTTTTTCTCCCTCAAATGTTTCTGACTATGGCACCTAAAAAATTTGTCCCTTCGAAGAACCCAATCACTCGTTGTGGTTCTTCATCTTCTTCATCTCTTCCTTCCATTCTTGCTAGAGATAGGTTCCAAGATCTGGAATCCCATAAGGATTTCAAGAAGAATTTTTGTGACCAGGCAATTAATTCGGAATGCCAAGTCATTCTGTCTAATTTTCCTAACACTCCTTTACCTGATGCGTTTTGCACTCAAGACTGGAAATCTCTCTATATGAGAAACCCGGGAGGTGTCCTAGCATGATTATATGGGAGTTTTACTCCAACATACAAGCTATCAATACCTCTATCCCTCGCTTCACTAAAGTATTCTGAGGAACATGTATCGAAGTTACTTCGGAGCTCATTTTTGAAGTACTACATATCCATAAGGTAGACCATTCGGATTATCCTAGTCACCCTTGTCTCCGTTCCATACCTCGAGACAAGTTAACATCACTTTTCTTAATTGTGTATTACAATATGCTCACTAAGACGTATCACAAGGTCCAAATAAGATAAAAAATTACAGACTTAAATGACTCTCCAAGCCTCTAAGACTTGTAAAGTTTGAATACCTTTGAATCCAAGTATGTTCTATAGTGGCTGTTTGAGGATACCAAGTGGTATTTTCCTTTCTTTTGTTTTTTTTTTTTTATAGTTTTTTTGTTCTTTTTACAAAGCTTTCTCAATGATTCTATTCTCAATCCATGTTGCTGAATGCCCCCTCACTGTTGGCTACTTCCCTATTTTATAGTGTCATCCTAGGGTTCCGGGGTACTACTGATTCCCTTCTTTTGCTTCCCTAGGTACTAAAGCCAATGTTGTGCTAGCAACTTTGATCCCTTCCTTGTTTCTCATAATTTTTTTCTTTTGTTACTTTTTCCCTAAAAGCCTCTTGCTGACTTTCCGTTCTAGGTGTCCCTAGAGAGCTAATCTTTAATCTCTCTTCCTTCAAGGCTTCTAAACCTCATCTTTTCGAACTCAGCCCCTTTTTGCTGCCTTTCCTTTTGCCGTTTTTCCCAAGTGGGCCGATTCCATTCCTGCCTGGTTGAAAGTTTTTCCAGCTATTTCCCTTCATAGTTCTTCTTTCTGGGCTCCCCGAGGTACCAAACCCTTATTCATGAATTGTTAGTTTCCAAGCTTTTTGGTTCCCTTCTACATCATTGGGTGGCTGATAAGGATTTGTCTGCTCTTTGTTCCTTGTGTTTCCTAGCACTCCTTTTGAGCCATCTTAATCTCATCCTAGCTTTGCGACACGTCCCGAGGACCCCGAGCTCCTGGCAGTCCCTAGGTGTCCCCTCCCAGTCTTTTTTTACCATTGGACTCCCTGGTGATTTTCTGATTTCGGCTGGCTTGGCTTTTTTCCTTCTTCCCTTCGCTTCACAGGTCCTAAGGCCTATCCCTTCATTAGTCTTGGGCTTAAATCTTTTTTAATAGACTTGGGCCTACCATATTTTTTCTTGTTGTGAGTTCCAGCCTTTTATTATTATTCTTCATAGAGTTCACTCACTATGCTATTTTGGGCCTTAGTGTTATAACCCTTTTTTTTAGACCTCAACAAAGCTATCTAGCCGTAATTTTTGATTGGAGGTCTAGATAAGCTCTTGCGTTTTTGCACAAATCTGAACTTTCGAATCACAACTGCATAATTTACCTTAAAAACTTAGTGAAGGCAAGCTGAGGTTTTGAAGAGGAATATATTCAATAGAAATAAAAAAGAAATGAATAAATAAACTGGTTCAAAAATTTAACAATATGCACCTGTCCAATAAGTGGAAAATATAACTGTCCATTATATAGCTTATCTTTAGGCTTTTGGTGTCGAGCATCAAATTCATGCTTGCACAAGAGGACTACTAATATTCTAGCCGCCTACACCTGGGAAAGCAAGTATTACAACAAAATGATAAAAAGTGCATGTTTTCCACAATAGTACACAGTACATAGCTAAAAATGAATAACAGTCACATTTATGCAAATTGTGCAGGAGACATATACATCTACCCTCTCAAACAATATATATATATATATATATATATATATATATCTCAAATGAAATTAAGGTCAATGCAAGAAATCTGAATTAAGACTTACCTTTGCCCACAGAGATAAATCATCATGGTAAGTCTTTGGATAGCAACACATCTGAGAAATAATTAACATGCATGTGAAATCACAACAACTATAATTAATTTCTAGCTTCTGTACAAAATGCAGCATTATACTCCCTCCAACGTATTTTGTTAAACCTTCGGTCTGTTGGGTGCACGTGGACACCAATGTCTAGCCCACACCGACTTTCAAGCCATGTGAAGTTGAACTCTCCTAATTCAATTAGAATTATGAAATAGTAGTGCTCTTCAAGAATTATAATTAAAGTAGAGTTAGGTATCCAAATAATCCTAGAAAAAGATGTGAGGCAGGAGAATTCTATACATAAAAAGTATGTGTTTGATGAAAAAGGATGGGGGGTGCGGCACAGTGAAAAGAAAAGGAAATAGGGTGCCCCATATTAAATAATAGTGAAAAAGGATTGCCATATTTGCGAAAGATAATTTGTGTGTGTAAGAGAAAAGAAAAATAAGAAAGATTTTTTTTCTTTAGCCATGAGGCATACACAAGAATTATTGTAATTGATTTGACAATAGTGAAATTATTTGGAATTTGTCCTGTAGTTTTTCCCTTCAAAGAGAAAGGGTTTTCCACGTAAATATTTGTGTTGTGTGTGATTGCTATTTTGAATTGATAATTTTTTTTTATAATATTATTTGGGACCTAACACGTTCCTTAATAGGATGTCTGCAAACATGTCCATTTTCTGCAAAGGCATAAACTATTTTATGGCCTTTTCTATATTACTCTTACTTTTTGAAATAAAATACAATAATACTAGGTGAACTCAATAAGTACATAAACAATGAACTCAATAAGTCAATAAAAAGAAAGTGTATAAAAACAATAAACTCAATAAGTCAATAAAAAGAAAATGTATAAAAACAATGAACTCAATAAGTCAAATGCCCCCGTTTTAATACTAAAATTCAATCTTGTCAAATTTTGGAGCTTATTAGCATTACAAATCTGCTTATAGCCAAACAACTCTAGATGTTCCAGTATGATCAAACCAAAGGCTCCAACTAGTAGTTGCATGATGTGGTTTCAGCGATTTTGGAGAAAAGCAGCAGGCATCCTTGGATGAATCAATTAAATAATCAGAATGATAGGCCAAAAACGTATTAACCCCTAGTGATGGATTAAATTGATTAATTAGCCAATTATTAATTAATCAAATTAACATGCAAAACTCGTGGTAGCACAAACAAATCACCAATTAAACTAAGTATGCAGCGGAAATTAAATGCTCGGTGATTTGTTTTCAAATGGGGAAAACCTACACGGCAAAAACCCCACCAAGTAATTTTAAGGTCACCACTCCTGAAATTCCACTATTATCACAACAAGCGGTTACAAGTAAAGGAATCTTAGTACCTTATACCAACCTACAGTTGAACCCTTACCCCAATACCCAATTGGACTTGTTCTGTAGTGACAATTTCTCCTCTTGATGCACGGCTCCCAGTACGTGATTAACCAATTGTACGGATCCCAGTACGCAACTTCAATCACTAACTAGAGAAAGTTGTTGGCTGCAAAATTCTTCAATTCATCCACACGATGAAGATTAAGAAGATGCTTGGTTACAAAACCCTATGGTGTAAAGACACAGCAACTTCTTCACAAAAGAGATGAACTAGGGTCAGAACTTTTGTCTCAGGTTACAACTTGCTTGAACAAAGCTTGTTCAACTTATGTCCACTTTTTCAGCCCTAAAAAAAAAATCCTTTTATATGTCTAGGGTTAGAAGAAAAGAAGGCCCAAAGACACATCTACGGATTGGAATCAAAACAGAATTTCAAAATCTGTTTTTCATAAATCTCGACAGCTAGAGGTGTCGAGGTGCTGTCAAGCAGCTGTCGAACCTCGGGGCTGAACAACTTCTTTAAAGCTCGATAGATGAAGCTGTCGAGCCAGCTATCGAGCTTTAATGACTGGCACTTCTCAGCTTGAATTTTGGACATACTTGCATGGCTTTAATACTTGATCTTGAAACCTTGTTTCTTGAAGTATTAAAATCATCCTAGATCTACCCAAATACAAGCTACGTGCGTTTTGTCAAAGGATAAGCCAATTACATAAAAGAATGACATATGTTCTAAACAAATGAAACACATATGTCTTAACACAGAATATCATCAATTCCAATGTCAAAGTTTGGTTTGATATTATTTTACAGAAATTATATGCTTACAGAGAACACTATACCACAAAACAATATCAAACAAGCAAGTTACACACAGAAATTTGAGCTACTTTGAGATGCTAATTTCACCTAGAATTCCACTGTTATCTATATAAAAAGTGATGAAGTACCAAAGAAGAAGTGTCACATTGATTCCCATTCATTAATTTGGTTAATTTTGTGTTTTGAAAAGAATTGAAAATCTAGGGCTCGAAATTTTTCAAAATTGGGGTTTTTGTTTAATTGGACTTAGTTAAAATTGACTTGTGCTTTTGGTTAATTAGTACATTATAACATGTTTCCTAACTAATATAGTGTTAAACTGATCAGTTTGATTGGTTTTTTGAAAATTGGTTTTTCAAAATTTGGGATTTTTGGTTAAAACACTTAAGTTTGGGTCAGTTATTGGTGAAATTTGAAAATTGAACAAATTTTATGCATTTGAGCATGCATCATATAGTTTTTCAATTTCTTGATATATATTGTGCTCTAACCCTTTCTAATGCAGTTTGCCCTTGGTTTTTGTGTTGTGTTTTGTTTTTGTTTTTATTTTCCTTCTTATTCTTAGAGTCGGGAAAACTAAAGCAAAGAAAAACATTACCTCCTCACCTTCTGAGTTTGATAGGACTAGATTTCAGTTTAAGTCTAATAATGATTCCTATGAGAAGTTAAACATCTTTAGGTCTGTTTAGGTTGAGAGAAAAGTTATTGTAGATGAGGTGAATCCTGAAATACGTAGGAATTTTGAGAGTTGAGGTTGGTTACCTCTTCTAGATGTAGAACAGCCTCCTCCTGCTACATTGATTAGATAGTTTTACTCAAATCTTTCTATTCACACTGATGAATCCAATATTCACTATATGAAGACTTGGATAAGGGGTGGAAAGTTTGTCATTACCGATGAGATAGTGGCTACAGCTCTTAAAGTACCTTTGGTACAGCAAATTGTGTATCCTTACATAGAAATTCCTCCCCTTGGTGACATCATGTCACTTCTCACTGGTACTACCATTAGTTGGGGTACTGATCCTAGGATTACTACTCATAAGCTTACTAAGCTCAATTATCTGTTCTTTAGGATTTCTTATCATAGTATATGGCCTATCTCTCATATACATATGATTCCTATTGAGAGATGTGCATTTTTGCATGCTCTCATCATTGATGCTCCTATGAGTTTTCTTACTCTTTTTATTCATTCTCTTGCAGAGGTCTATAGGAGTAGTACTAAATCACATGGTTTGTTCTTCCCTATTTTTATTCATGGGATCCTCCTAGATTTAGGTTTAGAGGACTTTCCTAGTTTTGAGACTGTACATATCGTATCTCCTATAAGTGCCACCTTTCCTAGGCAAAGAGCAGCTTAGTTAAAAGCTAGCTCTAAATGTCTTATAGTTGAGTCTTCTATAGGTGACACATCTAGAGGTCCTCCTTCTGGTGATCCTCCTACTGAGGAGTATGTGGATCGCACTGCTTTTATGGATCCTGAGCCATCCACTTCTACCGCCACTTCTACTAGATCTATGTTGAAGACCGTACTTATAGTCCAGTCTGCACATGGACAATTGCTCTTGGACTTGCTCAATGAGGTTGCTGCCTTATGAGCTGAGCTTGCTACCATTAGAGGTGCCTCTCCACTGGCTTCATCCTCAAATTAGCCATGATTGTCCTTTGGCAATACAACAAAAAAAGGGGGAGTGCATAAAGAAAGGGCTAGTGTGATAGATGTGATAGGGGGAGTAGTTTATGAGATATGGAGAGTAGTTTATAGGATAGGGGGATTAGGTTTTTTTTATATGAGATGTATTTTTTCTTTTTTGAGATGTATGTTCTTTGTTCTTGTTTCACAAACTTTGATACATTGTTTATGGTTTATATATTATGATGTTATTCATTATATGATGGTTATTCATTATAATATGTGTAGCTTATTTAATGTTTTGTGAAATCAAGAATTCTATTTTGGTTTACTTGTATTTCCCACACATGCATTTATGTTTTGTTTAAGTGTTTCAGGAATTTACAGGTTGATTCCTTTGAAGCTGCCGTCTACACTTGCAATTGATAGGTAGTAGTTAGTTTGAATTGTAAAGTTTGGGCAATATTGTGTATTTGGGCTTTTTACACTTTGAGCAATTTATTTTTAAGAATTGTGTTTGGTCTTGGATTGCCAAAGGAGGAGTTTGTTAGGTTCTAAGACTTTAGGAACTAAATGTATCAGAACTTCATTTTGTATATGTTGGCAAACTATGATCAAAACAATGAGTCTAGGTTTAGGCTTGGTCAAAGTTTGTTTAAGTGTAAGTTTGAATCGAGAGTTTTGTAGGAATTTACTATGTAAAATTGCAAGGCTTGATCGATCGAAACTAAGGTTCAATCGATCAAAACACGTAGTTCTAGAATTCTGTAGAAAAGTTTTAAACGTAGCCCAAGCCTAATAAACGTGTAAGGTTAAGTGTTTTATGTTGGAAAAACATGGTTTGTATCTCATACAAAACAAATGCAGTGGAAAATTAATGGATCTACTTCATTCGCAATCGATAACATGTTTTATGTAAATTTCAAAATTTAAGAACAAGAGAGCATACGTTGGTGCGGTGAATTTCAAAACCAACGATTAGAAGTACTTGGGAACACTTTTAACCTTCATTCCAATTTCAATAATGTCCAAGAAGCATGGTCTCTTAATCAGTTTCCAACAGAGAATACGAGAGTGGCTTACACTCACATACACATCATTTCAATCCACAATAGTGTCACACAAAATTCTGTATGTTTCTCCTTTATATCTAACTAATTATCTAATTGGGATAGCCTTTTGGGCCATTCCAATTGGGCTTAAGTATGTGGTTTGGAGTGGGACCAAAAGGGAATAAATAAAACTATAGCTCCAATGGGCCTTGGGTTTTTTAGTCAACTCTTGACAAGTCCAAAGTTAACATTAATTATATTTAATACCACTATATAAATATAATTGCACTCTAGGCGTTATTAATAAATTATATCCCAAAACTTTATTGTACATACAGCCCCTTCATAAAATATTAATAGTAATACAAAGTCATGAATGTAGACTGCCACTTTGAAGGTTACTATATCTTGATCCTTGAGTACCCGGTTTAATCCTTTAACTTATTCATCATATATTTATGAAATATAATTTCTTAAATATATACTTTAGTAACTCCTTTGTAATGTCCCACTCAACCAAAAAAAAAAAAAGAAGTGTTAAGTTAGATTTTTAATGGTTCACATGTGCCTCCCAACTACCCCACCCTTCCCCACCACTCATTTGCACTTATCTATTTACTCTTTGGCCGGCTCACTCTATTCTTTTCCTTTCATTTTTTTTTTCTCTCATACACTCCTCTTTACTCTTATATCCTCTCATCGGTACTACACCACCACCACCACCACTATTTTCACCATCATTTTCCAGCAAGATCACCAGAAAATTCTTGTGAACCCATAAGCACCTTCACATTTTTTATTTGAGGTAAAAATTTCTAATTTTTTTGGTGGGTTTTACTCTTTTGCTTGAGGTTATTTTTTATCTAAGCTTTAACAATGATACCCATGTGATTTATGAGTATTGGAAGTAATATTTATGTGTTTGTATGTATGAGCTTTGTATTGGTGGAATTATTTGATGAGGGGTATGTGGTTTGTGCTAATGATGACAACTTAAGGTTTATGCATGGTGGACAATTTAGGGGTTTTAAGTTATAATAAGTGATGGTGGTAAATTTAATTTTTCCATTGCCATTGGGTTTATTAGGAGTTAGTTGAAGTCCTAAATTTTTTGTCTTGGAGGATATTTTGATTTTGTTTTCATGGGTCTCTTACTAATGTAGTGTAAAAATTATGGAAGCTAGTTATAATGTTGGATATGATATTAAATGGGTTAACTTTATAAATTGGAGTTGATGCCTCGTGAATCAATTTGTTGAGAAACTTTGGAAGTGGTATATATTATTATTGATGAGGTTAAATACTAGACTTATCTATTTAAGTTCTTATTTGGCAAATCCTAAATTGTAGTGATAGACCACAAATGCGTTGACCCCTTATGATGAATTAAGTTGATTAATTAGCCTAGTTATTAATTAATAAAATTATCGTGCAAATTGCGTGATAGCACAAACAAATCACCAATAAACTAAAGTATGCAATGGAAATTAAATGACACAGTGATTTGTTTACGAATGGGGAAAACCTACACGGCAAAAACTCCACCGGGTGATTTAAAGTCATCACTCTCGAAAATCCACTATTATCACAACAAGCGGTTACAAGTAAAGGAATCCAAGTACCTTACCAACCTACAGCTGAACCCTTACCCCAATACCCAATTGGAATTGATTTGTAGTGATAGTTTCTCCTTTTGATGCACGGCTCCCAGTACGTGACTAACCAATTGCACAGATCCCAGTATGCGACTTCAATTCACCAACTAGAGAGAGTTGTTGGCTGCAAAGTTCTTCAATTCATCCACAAGATGAAGATCAAGAAGATGCTTGGTTACAAAACCCTACAGTGCACATTACGCAGTAACTTCTTCACAAGAGATGAATTAGGGCATGAACTTTTTCTTAGGTCACAAATTGCTTTTACAAGGATGTCTCAATGCTTGTGCAACTTGTGTATATCTTGACGGCCCTCAAAATAAACCTTTTATATGTCTAGGGTTAGAAGAAAAGAAGTTCCAAAGACATAAGTATGGATTAGAATCAAAATAGAACTTGGAATCTGTTTTTCTTAAATCTCAACAACTAGAGGTGTCGAGGTACTGTCAAGCAACTGTCGAGCCTCGAGGCTGAACAGCTTCTTAAATCTCAATAGATGCATGTGTCGAGACAGGTGTCAAGATTTAATGAACTTGCACTTTTCAGCTTGTTTCTTGGACAGACTTGATGACTTCAACACTTGATCTTGAAACATAGTTTCTTGAAGCATTAAACATATCCTAAATCTACCCAATTACAAGTAAAGTGCATTTCGTCAAAGAATAAGCTAATTATATAAAATAATGACATATGTTCAAAGCAACTTGAACCACATATGTCCTAACATGTGGTTAGATACAATTTCAAGCTCTATGCTTATTGTGATAAGTCACTTGATATTGTTTAGGTTCTAGTTAATCTCCTTGGAGCTTGGAGAGTTAGGCTTTTGTGGTTGCGAGGTAAGTATCTTTTTAATGGGATTTTGGAAAATAATCATATTGCATAAGTGTTGTTTTTGGGTTAGACACACTTTTGAAAACTATCTATAGACACTTTATTTTCTTAAAAGCTATTGTGTTGTAACCTTAATATATATATATATATATATATATATATATATATATATGATTATGTATATGAAAATGCAACATATTTGGTATTACATTTGGGGAATTGCATGAATTGTTGACATGGAAAAAATGAGCATCTTTTATTTAATCTTTGGTAAGGAAATTATGGATTTCATGGTTTATTAGAAAATCTAAAAATGCTTATCTTGCCTTGTTATTAGAAAATTGATGTAAAAATCATTTTGACAAGAATGAAGTTGAAAACCTTACAAATCCTTATGGAAGTTAGATTATTTAACGTTTTCCTGAAATTACCTAGATATAAACTATGTATTTGAAAGTAATGTAACCTATGAGTTTTATGTGGTTTTAACACCATGCCATGTGTGATTTCCCGATGATCACCCGATTTGGTTTTTGTAGTCTTTGTGATAACGGAATCAAATCCAGGTCAGGGCCTCTTTACTTTGGATGATGCGTTCTTCCCTGCTACCCATAGGGGGAAGAGGTTCCTTGATTGTGCGTGGGTGAGGCTGCTGTCCACAAAGCCAAGAGACCACATGCAAAAGAGGTCCTATTTGATGCGTTCTCTCATCTGCCCATAGGGAGAGAGAAAAACCTTGAGGGTATGGGTGAGGTTGCTATTCATAGGGCCAAGAGTTTGTATATCAAAGAGGACAATAACATGCTAGTTGTGAATGGATTGATCCCCTGACTGATCTATGTGGTAGTGTAGTATATTTGTGATAATTTACCATATGTTAGATTTTATAGCTTTGAAAATTATATTGTTAGTGCTCACAGATTATAGATTATGGTATATAGTTTCAAGGTATTTACTTTGAGAAAATTTGTGTTTCATTATTTAATCATTCTTGTCATATTATTATTATTTGAAAATGAAACTTGCATTTCCCCCACACCCCCATTAATTATGCTACTTACTAGGCTTTGTCTCATTCCATTTTTTTAATAAACTTTTCAGAGTAGGCAACAATATTTTGAGACAGCTTTTTTTGGTGGCTAATAGTAGTTAGACTAACTACTGATGAAGGCTGAACTTTGTAATGGAGACATTAGATGATGTACATCTTAAAATAGGCTTAACTCATTTTTTGTATATTATAGTGGTTGTGAATTTATTCCCACTAATGGGACAAGCTGATGATATGTAATTATTTATACAGACATCTATTCTTTTGTGGCCAATAGTCCTTGTAATTAATGCTTAGAGTTCTGACTTACTTTGAGAGTATCTTCAATGGAATTATTATGATAATTCTTGATGTTGGTACTTGATATGATTTATGTGGATTGAATTGTCAAAAAAGGAAAAATTTATAGGTACTTGAGATGTCTTTCTTATGCTTTGGACCCTCTGGAGTTTGGGGCATGACAGTATGGTATCAGAGCTTAGGTTATGATTCTACAGACTTTGAAAATAGGAATTGATTTTTGATCTAAGTCAAAGCATTAAGGTTTGATGAATTCTTTATTTTGTGAATTCTTTATTTTGTACCTTTGTTTCAACTTCCTCCAGCTATTCCTTTTTCTTTTCTATCTTTTCTATGCTAACCTTCTATGTTACCTTGTGATTTACTTGCTTGTTTCTTGGGTATAGGTAGAAGTACTTTGGTACACTATGCTTCCTAAAAAGAAAGCATGTAAAGTAAGGCATGTGGATGAGGTTACAGCTCCTGAGCATGGCCATAGGCAATGCCAAGAGCGTGAGAGATCTGTCACTCCTGATGGTGGTGAGATTGATGAGGTGGCAATGGCAAACAGGATTTATGCTAGGATTGCTAGAGCAATCCAGGGTGGTGAACATAGGAAAGAGGGTTGCACTTTTGGGGAGTTCCATAAGAAAAACCCTCCAACTTTTGATGGGGGACCTGATCCTATAGCAGTAGAGAACTAGCTGCTAAAGATGGAGAAATTACTGAGATCCTTTGAATACACTGATGCTCAGAAGGTGGTGTATGCCGCTTTTGCTCTTCAGGGTTTTACTGAGAGATGGTGGTCAAGAACTGAGGAATTGTTGAGGATGGAGTTGGGAATGGACACTCCCATTACTTAGGAGAAGTTTAAGGAAGTTTTTAATGGGACATGCTTCCTCGATGTAATGAGGGACTGTAAGGCGAGAGAATTTTTTGATTTGGTTCAAAGGGCTATGATAGTGGAGGAGTATGTTGCTAAGTTTATTGAGCTCTCTCGCTTTACTCCTTACTTGATTCCAAATGAGTCCAAGAAAATGAAAAAGTTTCGAGAAGGCCTTGATGGTAGGATTCGCCCTCTCATTCCTCTAGAATGGATACTTTTATTGAGGCTGTGAAGCGGGCAATGAGTCTTGAAGAAAATTTTAAGTACAACCCCAATCCCAAGGAGAGTGAGAAGAATCAAGGGCCCTTTATTTATCAACATGGTAAGGGTTAAGGGCATAAGAAAGGATTCTTTAAAAACTTATGTTATAGAGGACAATCTTCTAGGCATAACAAGAGTGCCTATCCTCAGTCTGGTGATAAGAAGTCTTGCTCTCGTTGTGGTAAACTTCATGATGGAAAAAATTGTAATGGGGTCAAGATTTGTTTTGTTTGTAAGCAACCCAGACATTTTGCTAGAGATTGCCCAAGTTCTAAGGGCTCGGGTTCCTTTTCCTCATCTCAAGTTGCAAAGGGTAATGACAATGGGTAGAAGGTGCAAGGTAAAGTGTAAGCCTTGACTACACAGGATGCTCAGGCCACAGATACGGTGGTGGCAAGAATACTTTCTTTGTTCTCTACACATGCTAAAGTTCTTTTTGATCCTGGTTCTACGCATTCTTTTGTTTCTTGTGCATTTTCTAAGAATCATGATAAGAGCCCCGAACTACTTGAATGACACCAATAAAGAAATTATGAGCATGGAAAATATGAAAAATATGAGCATTTTTTATTTAAAGTTCTTTGTTCATGAATTGTTGACATGGAAAATATGAGCATTTTTTATTTAATCATTGATAAGGAAATTATGGATTTTATGGTTTATTAGAAAATCTAAAGATGCTTATCCTATCTTGTGGAAGTTATATTATTTAAGGTTTTCTTGAAATTACCTAGATATAAACTACGTATTTGAAAATAATATAACCTGTGAGCTTTATGTGGTTTTAACACCATGCCATGTGTGATTTCTCGGTGATCACCCGATTTGGTTTTTGTAATCTTTGTGACAACAGAATCAAATTCAAGTCAGCACCCTTTTACTTTGGATGACGCATTTTTCCTTACTGCTCGTGGCAGGAAGAGGTTCCTTGATTATGTGTGGGTGAGGCTACTATCCACGGGGCCAAGAGACCATATGCAAGAGAGGTCCTATTTGACGCACTTTCTCTGTTGCCCATGGGGAGAGGGAAAACCTTAAGGGTATGGGTGAGGCTGCTGTCTATGGGGCCATGAGTTTGCATACTAGAGAGGATAATATTATGCCAGTTGTGAATGGGTGGATCCCCTGACCAATATGTCTTAACTCTTAAAACATATCAACATACCAACTAGAGGTCTCTACTTCCATAATTAAGACAAATTATCATAGTTGATGTGTTATAATCTTCGCAGATGTAATGCCTAATTTCATCACCGACTACAAACTAAAATTCTGAGTTTATAAAGAACTTGTGATTTATATTTTCTGTAACTAAATCGTATACTATGCATCTTATGGACTATATGATAATGTCCAAATATTCATATTATCATTATTTTAGATAATAATAAAACAACTTTATTAATCACAACATAATGTTATATATAATGTCATACATAGCATCATACAATAGGATTTAAGGACACTAATCCTAACATTTTACTCCTAATATAAAAGAAAAAACCGTAGCCATGTTTTAGAAATTTCTAAATAATTGTGTGTTTGCCCTTGTGTGAGATTTAAGAGGTGTTTACCTTAGAACACACGGAAAGCTCTACCAATATCAAGATTTGGTGGTGATTCAATTACTACATAAAGAACCTTCAAAGAACAACAAAACCTTTGAGAGGTGTCTCAAAGTCACAAGTAGGAAAACTTGTGCTGTAGCAAATTCAAGAAAGAAGTGGTTTGGATTCAGAGCTAACACGTGGTTATGATAGTAAGCTTGTACATGAGGTAGCATTAGGATGATAGTGGTCTAAGTTCTTTTATAAAACTTTAATTCTTTCATAGTGGATCTGTTTTTACCTTGAAGATAGCTAGTCAAATCCTCCCCAGATTTTTTACCTGTTTGGTTTTCTTGGGTTATCAGTTCTTTGTGTTTTTTATATTTCCGCTTTATGTTTATTTGTGTTTAACCTAATCTTGAATAACAATCTTGTTAATCAATTTAGTTTAATATTAGGTTAAACATAATGTGACAAGGGGTCTAAAAACCTAACAATAACAAAAGAATGCCAAATTGCTATTCAAATGTTTTGCCAAGCTCAACACCTTCTTACAGCGCTCATGCACTTCTGTTAGTAGGTAATCATACAACTGCATTATACATCTAAAGACACCTTCTTCCAATTGCATCGGAGGGTATCTTCATCTCTGCCAAAAGGAAAATAATATTATTAAAATAAAATAAAATAAAACTCACTCAAAAATTAAACCAGATTGTAAGCTGATTAGAAATGTGATGCTATGATTTGCTGGCAGCAACATGGAATTAAATTGTATGATCAGCAAAGAATTTTAAACGAAAGCAACTATATATATAACAAAAGAAGAAATGGCATCCTAAAATAGTGCAGTACTACATTCTATCAAAAAAGAAAATATCTGTAAATAGAACGGCAAAAATAACATTTTTTTAAAACCGATCAAAGATATGTGACTCTAAGCAGCAGAAAAGGATATAAATTGCTATTAATATTTGCTATAAACGCCATATGGTACCATCACTACTACATAATTCGCTTGAAGTTTAGACAATAGACAACATCCAGTAAGCCAGGATGAGTAAGTCAAACCAATTTTTAAAGGTAATGTCACTCCTTTGGACATGGAAACTCCTGCCAAAAAACCAAAGAATATGCTTGTTGCCATGATAGATAAATCATTCCAAAATTTATTCATGCTTTATATAATACAAGATAAGAACCAATAAAAACTCGCCAACTTAACTCTTATAAAAATTATTTTTTTATTTAAAGGACCAAGATGGCCAAAAAAAAAAAAATGAAGGGCTTATCATTTATATTTTCTTGGTCCAAAGCCCAAACTCAAAGCCTAAACATTTTCAACCCTTTCAAACTCTAGGACGAAACATAAAACAATGTTATAGGGAATGTTGATTAAAAGAACAAAGTTTGGGTTTAAGCATGTTTGGAGTTATTTTTCCAACTCATTATGTACTGATTTATAAGATTATTCATGTATATTATTTTCAATAAGTCATGACTTATTAAAGAAGTTATATAATTAAAATTATACATGAATGATCTCTTTATTCACCATATCATAGGTTGGACACTCCAACCTATGATGTGACGATTAAAAAGTTATATGACTATAATTACATATGGATGGTCTTTTAATTTAATCGTCACATCATAGGTTGGAGCCAAGCTTTTTACATATTACCCCCCAAACAGTTGAAGTATTGAAAATAATTGTTAAATCTAGTATTAATTTTATTTAAACATATTGAATAATTATTCAGTATTTCAAAAATATAGCGATACAATACTCATTTTTTACATACAATATAGCGATACAATACTCTTTTTTTACTGTTTTTTTTTTCATAAGAACATAGATATATAAATTTTATTTTTGTAATTATTGTTATAGACAAAAATCACATGTTTAATGTTAATGTAGCTTATTTTTTTAAGCATCAACGTGTAACTAATTTCTATTATATATACTCAAATATGAAGCAATGTATTGAAAGCGAATAATTCAAAAGCATTAATTATTTCCATATACAACATAAATTTAATTTGAAGAAACTCAACTATAGTTTCATGGACAATACTTCGTAGAATTGTATTTTTTAATCTATGATTTATCAACTCCTTTCCAATTTCTAACTCAATCTTATGAGAAGCAAATACAATAAAAAAAAAAAAAAACAAATAGCAAATAATATTAACAAATTCCATATGAATTAAAAATTCTATTAGATTCTTTATGAATTCTTTCATTCCTTCAATCATATATATTCTATGAATTTTTTCTTATAATTCAAAAGAACCTAGAGAAATTTTAAAGAAGTGAAATCAATATGCCAGTGGGTCACATAGAGTATCCAATTGTTATCTATTGTATCTTACGTGAGTTTTTTTTTTTAAAAAACATCTATTACTTATATAAAAATACAAATTGGGTCGTCTACTCTACAATAGATATCCGCCGATAAATGATAAAGAAGGATGATTCCTTCAAGCAGTCATTGGAAGCTTCAAACTCTCTTCGTTGATCTATATGCACAAACTTAGAGAAACCTTTCATTGTGAAATCACTCTTTACAAATAGCCATGTTAGCAAACACATGAAAAATTAAGATTATTTTGTACAGTTTATTGAACAATTAAATAGAGAGAAATCAAGAAATAGATATCAACAAAAATACATTCCAATATATTAACATCAACAAAAATAAAGACAATGTGGATTTTTTTTTCTATGGTTTTTCAGTAACCAAATATTTGAAATCAAGAGAAAGAAACGCTAAACATATAAAACATCAAACAATTGGTGGGTGAAATTGTATAAACAAAAAGAAAATTAAAAATGCACAAAACACAATCCATAAATCAAACCCACCAATAAATAATGCAACAAAACAACTAATGAAAAACAGAGCATATACCTTTTGGATTGGGCAATTGAAGAGAAAATTGATAATACCCAATTAAGAGATTAATATTCAAATATATAGTACTTACTAAATGAATCTGTTGAAGAAGACAAAAGATTAAATCAAAGTGGAACCAAACCAAAGACTGTTATGCAATCATAGATCTTCCCTGATGAGATTTTATGGTAGCCTTGATATATATATATATACACACACACACACGTCATTTGCAATATTTGATCTTTATAAAAGGTAATTTGGAAGATTTAATTGAATAATATGTAGTAGTAATTATCTCCTTTTGGAAATTTTTTTTATTTATTCAAAAAAATTATATTGTATATAGCCTCTTTGGTTTTCTCATTTGACAGCAAAATCAAGAAAAAATTTAATTAGCACAGTAGCTCACTTGACCCTATACATAGAATCTATAAAATTAAACTTCAATTTCAAATTTTAATTGAAAAATTGGAAGGATAATTATGATTTGCTCTCCACATAGATGTAGACACATGGCACAAAATTGGAACTCTAGCTCACTTGACCCAATACATAGAATTTATAAAATTAAACTTCAATTTCAAATTTTAATTGAAAAATTGGAAGGATAATTATGATTTGCTCTCCACATAGATGTAGACACATGGCACAAAATTGGAACTCTAGCTCACTTGACCCGATACATAGAATCTAAAAAATTAAACTTCAATTTCAAATTTTAATTGAAAAATTGGAAGGATAATTATGATTTGCTCTCCACATAGATGTAGACACATGGCACAAAATTGGAACTCTAATTTGGAATTCCAATTTGAGTTTCTCTCTGCTTCACCTATTATATATATATATAGATTAATGAACTCAAATTTAATATGCAAAATATTATTCTACATCTTAGATTGAAAGCATATCCTATCAAAGGCCACAAAATAAATTTCTTTCCTTACATGTTAAATTACAATTTTTATATCTAATTTCTTGGATTTTGGACATGTATGCGACTTGGCTAGATAATATTTATGATGAAAGAGGCACAAAGAGATTTGGGAAAATCCCTTCAACCTAAAAAATCCAATTCCTTATTAAAAAAATGAGGGACACATCCAATGCACAAGCTAGCTTTCACTTTTTTTTTTTTTTTTTTTGATAAGTAACATAAAAATTTTACTAAAAGACACAGCCCAGTACATAGGAAATGTGCTAAAGGGGCAAAAACATCAAGAAACCAAATTATAATGATCATGCAAAACAGGAAGGGAAAAACAAGAAAAAGATGGTAAAGCTAAACAACATTTGAGAAGAGTAAAAAAGAAAAAAGACTTAAACTCCAGAATAAACTATTCGCATCTTTCAAAACTTCTAGTATTCCGTTCTTGCCATATACACCACATCAATCAGTGCAGCACAATCCTCCATATAGTTGTATTCTGATGTCGCCTGAAATTGCATGACCAGGAATCCAACAAATCCACTACCCTTTGCAGCAAGAAAAAGTTCATACTCCACATCTCATACGCTATAGGACAGGGAAGGAGGAGATGATATTCAAATTCCCCACACCTTTTGCACATATAACACCACTCAAGATCAACAAAATGCCTCTTCCGAAGATTATCCGTAGTTGGAATCTTGCCTAAAGCAGCAGTCCAAGTGAAAAAAGCTACTCGAGGAGTAACCTTGGGAAGCTAGCTTTCACTTGGGAAGCTACACTATATGTTAAGCTTGGTAACCATGCACTTAAGTAGCTTTCCAATAATTGAAGCTTGACCAATGGCCTTCTCTCCTACCAAATAACTTCTTAGTAATTCAACGTCTACTAAAAATATAAATGCAGGAACAACATGGATATTAGCAAAAGCCATCTTAGGAAATGGCATTAATAAGATTCAGGGAATTTAAAATACCTGTGGAACGGTTATGATAGAAAAGACGAGTCTTTTCCAATGCCATTGACTTGACAATTAGCTCAAGGAAAAACCGAGCCATAGCCAAAACATCATCATTTACTGGTCCAACACTGTAGCCTTTAGTCTGCACAATAAAGTTAATACTGTTTAAGAAATGAAAAACAAACAGATATATAAGCAGGAAACACGTTTTTTTTTTTTTTTTTTTTTTTTTTTTTAAGTAATAAGATTATATAAATAAGGAAAAGAGAGTCACCCAAGTATACAAGAAATATACTGGGGTAGACAATCAGTCACAAAAATTGCGTAAATCTAATAAATCAACGATAGAAAATAAAGAAATGTTCCTCATTGCTGTCAGCAAAATCAATTATATATTGGCACAAACAGGATAGCAAAATCAGGATTTCTGTTTGAATTAATAGGATGACATTGAAAAACAATTATATAATTAATTAATGTAAATATATTTGGATTGACATCTTTACCAAAAATAATTTCTCTCGTTCTGCTTATATTCTATCAATCATTTTTCAATATTAATTAAGGATTAGTGTTGAAGTTTTGTAAGTAATTGGCTTAAGAGTGATGGGAGATTGGGAACAGAATATAGAAGTTTGTTTGGCTCTGCTCACTGGAAATAGCTCTCTGCAGTAATGGTAATAAGAAGTTTTTGCCCAAATGCTGTTTTTTTATTCTTCCTCTTTTTTTTTTTTTTTTTTTTTTTTTTGAGAAGTAATTGGTAAGCTATGCATGCGTCCAGTAGCTCTTTACATACATACATACACACACACACACACACACACATATATATATATATAAAGTAATAAAATGCATCCAATGGATCTAAAAGCCACGACCTTACCTTCCACCCAATCTTATACATAGAGAGTATGTATCATTTGAACTAGATTTCATTAGCTGTTTGGCTGAAATTTTAAATCTTGAGAGTTACAGGTTTTTGAGAATTTGAATCCACATTTAAACATGCTTATAATTTGAATTCATGTTGCACTTTCATTACTCTATATTATAAATACATTTTACCCAAATGCTGTTTTTTTATTCTTCCTCTTTTTTTTTTTTTTTTTTTTGAGAAGTAATTGGTAAGCTATGCATGCATCCAGTAGCTCTTTACATACATACATACATACATACATACATGCACACACACACACACACACACACACACACACACACACACACACACACATATATAAAGTAATAAAATGCATCCAATGGATCTAAAAGCCACGACCTTACCTTCCTCCCAATCTTATACATAGAGAGTAGGTATCATTTGAACTAGATTTCATTAGCTGTTTGGCTGAAATTTTAAATCTTGAGAGTTACAGGTTTTTGAGAATTTAAATCCACATTTAAACATGCTTATAATTTGAATTCATGTTGCACTTTCATTACTCTATATTAAAAATACATTTTAAATGATGAAAATAATCTTTTAAATTGTTCACTTTGTACTTTTTAAAGTCATAAATTAATACTTTGAAAATTGTGTAATTTTCTTATACCCTCAATGATCAAAAAATCATATTTTTGTTAAATTACTCAAATATTTTGTATAAAGTTCACTGCTCTCACTCTATTTGAAGCTGACCTGGTTTAGAAAATTACTCTAAGTCGTGGACAATCAAGGGATGTTCCATTTTGGTCATTTGTGCAGTCAGGCATTTACTCAGTCAAGTCGAGTTACTATTTTCTCAAGTCTAAAGCTCGCTCCATAGCCACACAAGCTCAAGCTCTACCTGATCATCCCAAGCCACCTTGGAATCGGATCTGGAAGCTTAATTTGCCAAACAAAATAAAAAACTTCTTATGGAGAGCAGCCTGTAATGCACTGCCCATAAGTTTAGAGTTGGTCCGGAGATATATCATCAACAATCCAATATGCCCTGTATGCTCAAGTCACTGTGAGGATGTTTTACACGCCCTGTGGTCCTGCCCGATTCTATCACAAGTGTGGGAAGAAGATCCACAATGGAGCTTCAAACAAACTTCAAGGTACTCCGATTTCACACAACTTCTCTTCACGGTTTTGGACTCAGCCTGCAATGTGGAACTGTTCGCTACAATCACATGGACAATCTGGTTCAAAAGAAACAAACTCAGATTTTCACCACTGGGACTCCCTTTGGACTAGGTTATGCAGACAACAGTTAACTCATTGTTGGAGTTTCGGAAAGCGCAAACACCAGCTGAGCCAAAGGCAGTCAGGCCGAGAGCTAAGTGGATTGCACCTCCAAGCGAGAGCTTCAAATTAAACTTCAATGGGGCTGTCTTTAAGGACCAGAACAGGGCAAGGATTGGAGTAATTATTCGAGACAGCTGCGGTTTGGTAATGGGTTCAATGTCTCAAGTTATTCCTCTCCCTCAAACTATTGTGGAACTTGAAGCTTTGGCAGCATTAAAAGCACTCGAGTTTGCTGCAGATTTGGGAATGACTTATGTGGTTCTTGAAGGTGATTTAGAGATTCTTATGAATGCATTTATAGATAATTCGTTATCATTAGCCTCTTTTGGTCTTTTGATCCAAGATATTAAGGCTTATGCTGAATTTTTTCAATGTATTAAATTTTCTCATGTTCGTAGGGAAGGTAATATTGTAGCACACAACCTAGCTAGGCATGCATGTCATGTCACTGGTTTTACAGTGTGGATGGAAGATGTCCCATTTCACACAATTGCTGCTTATCAGGTAGATTTGCTGATTGCTGAATAAAATAACTTATTTCTTTCTCAAAAAAAAAAAAAAAAAAGTTCAAATTAATAAGTCTCATATCAGTGATGTAAGAATTGAGATGACAGCAAAGCTCCACTTCAAGCTTCTTTGTCCTTTCAACCAAGAAGTTGTTCTCGAACTGCAAAGCTCTAATGGTCTAATTGGCTTCATCAAACTTTGTGGAGAGCTCTTCTCGATCAAGTTTCACATCGCTTAGCTTCTTGGTAGCCAGCCTATATAGTTTCTCATGCTTTTCGAAGACCTTGTACAACTTTGCATAGGCTATATAGATGTCATCTTACTCATCCATCTTTTAAAATTTTGACTCCACCAAGTCTTCTTTTTCATCTACTATTTCAGTAACCCTTTCAGTAGGATCAACTATAGCAGTGAAGGCATTCAAAATTCCCTCATCATTACTATCATCTGACTCAATCTCAGGCTTGGTATCACTTTAAGTGGCAGCAAGAGTCTTGCTTTTGCCAATTGACTTAAGATATATTGGACATTCTTGTTTCATATGTCTAAACCCATGACATCCAAAGCATTTTAGTCCAAAAGGAATAGTGTACATTCTTGTTGGACATTCTTGTTGCATTTTAAATTTTCCTTCACATTTCATTCTTTCTATCATAGATGTCTATAGGGATACGGCGACCCGTGATAAGCTCATCTTTCCTTCCTCTATCACAAGGATCTTACGCAATTTTTCAGTCCCTTTTCCTATGTCCGACCACTTCCATGTCATATGTGCCATAAATGCTGCTATCGTAAAACGTAGTGAGGCAGAGGTTCAATCGCGACAGACGGTTTCAGCAACTCCTTCTTCCTGTCCGGCTCCATCTAGATTTGCTCGAGCCACATCTGCTCCCTCTTCATCTATGAGCGATGTGTCACTAAGAGACATCATAGTGCAGCTTCAGGGCAAGAATACTAGCCTAGATACGCTCTCTACAGAGTTGTATCAGGTGAATGTTCATGTTGGTCACATTGCTCGGCGACAAATGACCATGGGTGGTTTTGCTACTGACGTTTCTCCTCCACCACCTCCTATGGTTTCCGAGTCTAATAACGATGATGGTGATGACGATGATGATGATGGAGAAGCTAGCTCTTCCAATGAGATGTCTACTTGACACTCTACCCTTTGTCACTCGTGACAAAAAGGGAGAGTAGTTTTGGGTTATGAGAGTAGTCATACTTAGGGGGAGAGCTTGTATAGGTATGAGAGTAGTCATACTTAGGAGGAGAGCTTGTATAGGACATTTTTGATAGGAGAGTGTTGTTTTTTTTAGGGATGTAGTGAGAAATTCTTGTATCTTTTTGTTTTCTCTTCTTTAGATACATTTATTCTTGTACATAAGGTCTTGTGACCATTTGTGACATACATTGGACTTATTCTCTTTCTATGTTGATGTATGTTTCTTTCGCCTACCTTTACATGTGTTGTTTCTTTTCTATCTCTATACACATGATTCTCATTACTTGTATGCAATCTATTATTTCTGTTTCACACTAAGATGCCTTGATGAGTTTTGTTTAAAGTGTTTCAGAAATATAGGTTGTCAAAGTCTACTTGCCATAAACTCTCTTCTTGCAAAGTTTTTCAAGAGTTTGTGTTAAGATAGATTTTATTGTATTCAATAAGTGAATATGAGTTGAGTGATTTATGACTTCTCTCATATGTTTATTTGTTTATTGTGGTTTTGTCACAGATTGCCAAAGGGGGAGATTATTAGGACATATGTGTTTCACTTGTTTAGAACATATGTCATTCTTTTATGTAATTGGTTAATCCTTTGACAAAACACACTTTACTTGTAATTTGGTAGATTTAGGATGTGTTTAACGCTTTAAGAAACTGTGTTTCAAAATCAAGTATTGAAGTCATCAAGTCTGTCCAAGAAACAAGCTGAAAAGTGCAAGATCATTAAAGCTCGACAGATGGCTCGACAGCTAGCATATGTCGAGGTTTAAAGAGCTGTTCAGCCTCAAGGCTCAATAGCTTCTCAACAGCATCTCAACAACTATAGCTATCGAGGTTTAAAGAAAACATAATTTCAGATCTGTTTTGATTCCAATCTGTGGATGTGTCTTTGAGACTTCTTTTCTTCTAACCTTAGACATATAAAAGGATTATTTTAAGGGCCGCCAAAGTGTACACAAGTTGCACAAGCATTGAGAAATTTTTGTTCAAGCAAGTTGTGACCAGAGACAAAGTTCTTGCCCTAGTTCATCTCTCTTGTGAAGAAGTTGCTGTGTAATGTGCACCGTAGGGTTTTGTAACCAAGTATCTTCTTGATCTTCATCGTGTGGATGAATTGAAGAACTTTGTAGCCAACAACTTTCTCTAGATGGTTATTGAAGTTACGTACTGGGATCCACTCAATTGGTTAGTCATGTACTTGGGAGCCGTGCATTGAAAAGAGAAATTGTCACTACAGAACAAGTCCAATTAGGTATTAGGGTAAGGATTCAACTATAGGTTAATAAGGTACTTGGGATTCCTTTACTTGTAACCGCTTGTGATAATAGTGGAATTTCAAGAGTGGTGACCTTAAAATCACCCAGTGGGGTTTTTGCCATGTAGGTTTTCCCCATTCGTAAACAAATTACCGCGTCATTTTATTTCCGCTGCATACTTAGTTTATTTGGTGATTTTTTTGTGTTACAATGTGCTTTGCATGATAATTTGATTAATTAATTAATCCATCACAAAGAGTCAATACATTTTTGGCCTATCACAATGATGAACGAATCCTAGTACATAACTAACTCCTTTGCACGAATCCTAGTACATGACTTACCAATGATGTACGGATTCTAGTACGTGACTAAGTCCAACAACTTGAAGAAGGTTGTTGGCTACAAAATTCTTCACTTCATGTACAATGAAGATTAGGAAGCTCTTTGGTTACAAAACCCTTTGGAGTAAAAATGCAATAGCTTCTTCAAAGAAAACAAGGCACTAGGTCACTCAATGCATGTGTTCTCTCTGTATAACGGCCTTTAAAATAAGCCTTATATATGTCTAGCATTGTGAGAAAAGAAACCCTACACATACATGTCAGCTAGAGCCAAAAATCAAATATGGAAATTCTAATTCCATAGATCTCGACAAATTCAACATCTGTCAAGCTTCATTCTTAAATCTCGATAGAAAGGATTATGTCGAGACTTCTATCAAGTTTTAGTGAACAACTCTTTCTTCACTTGTTTCTTGGTCAGATCTTCATAGTTTTAACAGTTGACTTGAAGTTGTTTCTTGAATTGCTAAACCCATCATAGATCTACAAAATTACAAGTAAAGTGCATTTTGTCAAAGGATTAGTCAATTATATAAAATATGACCTTAACATGTATGAGAAATTCACCAAGGAGTATGGGCTTTACGGTTAAGGCTAAAATGTAGAGGCACGTATTATTATTTCTATAGTTTCGCCCTATTGTGTTTCTAACTATGGCTTCTTTTCCTTCTTTCTTTTGGTTAAATGTATTTGTTATCCATATGCTAGCAGTGTTATCAATGTATCTGGTTAGACATGTGTCAGTTTGGTTAGAAGCTCTCCAGCCCTTTTGCTTTTTGACTTTTTATTTTAATAAAAAAGCAATAAAACTAGCTTTTTTGCACCAAAAAAAAATTTATACCTTTTATCTTTTTTAAAAAAAAATTTGACTCACTTTTGACAAATGAGAAACTAAGAAAAGCCATAGTTGAGTTTTGTGAATATATATATATATATATATATATATATATATATATAGAATTCCAAGGAACTCCAGGGAGTCAAGACTAAATCCCAGGTTAGCACACCCTGCTACATAGCCAAACAAGATTCAATTGTCGATCAGGAAGAAGACAACTGAGATCAATCCCCTCCATCCCTATGTGGGACTGATATGGAACAACCATTTCATCAAGAACCCCAATATCCACTTATAGATCACCAGCTCATGGTAATTAGGAAAGACTTCACCCCTGACCTAGTAGCCCTAGGAAAGGAGTTTGATTCTAAAGTAATAGAGTCAAAAGAGAAGCCTACAGAGCCAGCCACACCAGAAAGAAAAAGGTAGAAGTTTTGGAAGGATGGAAAGCATTCATGAAAGAGATATCCAGCAATGTCACTTTCTTCGAATACTTTGAGAACCATTTTGAATGGCACAAACACTCTTGTGTCATCACCAAAACTTGGACCAAAGAGGAAACTAAGGAAGTTGTCTGGTCTAGTCAACCACCCCTAGAAAGCATAACTTTTAAACACTGGGGAAGTGATGTAGTTACCTCCCCTTTCAAAGTACCCTCCGACAAGGAGAAACCAGTCAAGAAAGTGATAGAGCAAAACAACTACACCAACCTGTGTCTAGATGTTATAGGAAAACAGCTTGATAGGATAGAAGATAGGATTGAGAACAAGGTTATCCTCCAGCTAGGAAACCCTAGCAAACCTATCCAAACCCTAGAAAAGCCTCTAGTCAATCTACCCACAGCCAGGCATACAAGCCTTAGACCTAAAAATAAAACAGCCTTAAAAATAGTCACCCAAAAACTAGAAGAACTAGTAAAGAAGGAACCAGCACCCCTTCACCAGTTTCAACTAGTAAGAATCTCCAGCTTAATGTCTTAGGCACAACCTCTAAGAGCCCAACTCCTTAGATATAGTTACTCAGAAGCTTGAGGAGTTAGCGAAGCCGAAACCAATCATCCCTTCACCTAGAAAAGCCCCACAGCTTAAGGTCTTAGACATCCACAGAGCCTTTAGTAGTTCTAGTCAAGCCTTCCAAGAATCTGACAAAGAAATAGAACAACTAGAAAACCAATTTCAGGATTTACAGGTAAAAAGGTTTTACCACTCCAAAGTAAGTCCGACCAGTTTAACCAAGAATTGGTACCCCAGACGAACACCCCCTGACCTCCAGTTCGAGGAAAGGAATGTTTGCAACCAATTCTCAGTGTCCTTTGGTAAACTCTATGAATGGAACATAGATGGTTTATCAGAACAAGAAATCCTAAACAAGATTCAGCATATGACCATGGTAGCCAATAACTACCTAGACGAAGGACGTCCCCACGCAAAGGTCATAAAGCTCATAGCATTAGGATTTACAGGAAAACTTCTTCAATGGTGGAACAACTGCCTAACAGAAGAATCTAACGAAGACATCAAGAGTGCAATCCAAAAAGATGAGGAAGGAATCCCCATCTTTGATAGCATTGAAAGAGGAATTCTTGATGGAGTCAATACCTTGATCTATACGATTATAAAAAACTTCGTAGAAAAACCGAGCAATATCACATCTAGGATTTACGAACAGTTGAGTAACCTTAGATGTAAAACCTTAGGTGACTATAGGTGGTATGAAGATATCTTTACTACCCGAGTCATGCACAGAAGCGATTGTAACTCTCCATTTTGGACGGAGAAGTTTATCAACGGCTTACCCACACTCTTTGGCCAGAAAGTCAAAGAAACCCTTTGCAGCCCCTTAGATGTCATAGATTATAATAACCTAACCTATGGAAATATCTCTAGCACAATCCGAAGTGAGGAATGAATATGTGCAGGGATTTGAAAATCCAAATCCAAGCCAACAAGAACAAAGCCAAGCACGAACTAGGGAACTTCTGTACACAGTATGGCTTACACTCAGTTAAACCTTCCAAAAGGAAATCCAAATACAGAGGAAAGGAATCCTCTGAAAAAACTCATAGGAATAGGACAGCTACTAAGTATTATAGAAAACAGAAGTACAAAACTAATGATTTCTATAAGAAAGGAAAATCCAAGTTCACAGGAAAACCCATTCCATAAGCATCAGGAAAATGCTTCAATTGTGGAAAAAGAGGCCACTTCAAGAAAGATTGTAGATCAAAGGCCAAATCCCTTATCAACACCCTTATCAATGACCAAACTAGTAAGGATGAGATCTTTAAGCTATTAGAACTTGACCACTCAAATAGTGAGTCATCCAGTAGTTCTAGTAACCAAGAGATCCAACAGTTGTACCAGTTATCCTCTGAACCCTCTGGAGCTTTCTTTAGCACCTCTAGTGGCCCGGATGCACCCATACCATGCAAAGATAGTTGTTGTAGGAACAAGAATATCAATGTCCTTAGTAAGCAAGAAGAGCTTTTTCTAGACCTTATAGAAGCAATAAAAGACTTACTCATCAAAGCTTAGAAGCTTAGCCAATTCCATGAAACCTTAGTAAGGGAAACCAATAAACCTGAACTAAGGATCCAACAGTCCAAAGCAGATTTAGAAAAAATCTACAATAGGTTCTCCAAATCCAAGAGGGAAGTTACGATCAACGACCTTTAAAAGGAAGCCAAGGAGACAAAATCTGAAATTAGAACCCTTAAGCAAGAACTAACCATTCTTAGGGTTCATCACAATCTCCTTAATGGAAAACACTTCTCATCAAGGCAATGAGGAAGGTCCCTCATTTCAGAACCCTTTTGATGAAGAAGTTGATGAGTCAGTTATCCCTACGGCAGACATGGTCCAAGAACCATCCAATGTGAAGTTCTTAGATACTATCAGTAGGATTAACTTCCAAAAATGGCATTCCAAAGTCAGGATTGTCATCAACAAAGATTTTGAATTTGAGGTCTTAGTGATAATAGACTCAGGTGCTGATCTCAACTGCATTCAAGAAGGAATCAATCCTTTCAAGTATTTCAAAAAGTCTAGGGAAAGATTGACATCCGTAAGTGGCGGAAAAATGCAAATTGAATTCAAAATCCCAAAAGCCCATGTTTGCTAGGACAACATATGTTTCAAAACCACATTTGTCCTTGTCAAAAACATGACAGATAGGGTCATCCTAGGAAACTCTTTTGTATGTCTATTATAACCTTTCACAGTGGATAGTGAAGGTCTCACTGCCCATCCCTTTGGCCAATCTGTCAAGTTTGAATTTCTTAGGAGCCTCAAACCTAGAGACATTAACAACCTCCAAGAAGTTTCTGTCTTCAAAACCCTGAACCTGATTAGTGCCATAACCCAGCATCTTAAATACTTACAGGATGAGTTGAGATACAACAAGGTTAAAGAACAACTAACTTGTAAAAATATCCAAGCAAAGATCAGAAAGTTTGAAGAAAAACTTAAGCAAGGAATCTACTCTGATCTACCCACAGCTTTTTGGCATAGAAAGAGACACGAGGTATCTCTCCCATATGTCAAAGATTTCAAAGAAAAGGAAATCCCTACCAAAGCTCGACCTATCCAAATGAACCAAGAACTTCTGGATATTTGTAGAGCCGAAATAGAAGATCTCCTTAAGGAAGGAATCATTAGAAAGTCTAGATCACCATGGTCTTGTCTTGCCTTTTACATCCACAAAAATGCTGAAATAGAAAGAGATGTTCCTAGGCTAGTCAGCAACTACAAGTCCTCAACAAAGTCTTAGAATGGATAAGGTACCCAATCCCCAAAAAGAAAGGCTTAGTCAACAGGCTTAGTAGAGTAGTGGTTTTTAGTAAGTTTGACATGAAAAGTGGTTTCTAGCAAATACAAATCAGAGAGTCTGATAGGTATAACATAGCCTTTACCACACCCTTTGGACATTACAAATGGAATGTGATGCCTTTTGTCTCAAGAATGCACCTTCAGAATTCCAAAACATCATGAATGAGATTTTCAATCCATTCTCCAATCATGCAATTGTGTACATCGATGATGTACTCATCTTTTTAGAATCCTTTGAACAACACCAGAAACACCTAAGAGCATTTCTCCATACCATCCAGCTCAATGGTATTGTTGTTTCAACCCTAAAGATTAAGCTTTTCCAAACCAAAGTTCGATTCTTAGGTTTTGATATTCATCATGGAGTCATCAAACCCATAGATAGAGCTATCCAGTTTGTGGATAAGTTTCCAAATGAAATCTTAGATAAAACCCAGCTTCAGATATTTCTAGGATCTCTCATTTACATTTCTGATTTCTATCAAAATCTTAGGCAACAATGCAAACCCCTTTTTGATAGACTTCGCACAAATTCACCTCTTTAGACTCTAGCATATTCAGCAATTGTCCAAAATGTCAAAAGATATGTCAAGACTCTACCTTGTTTAGGGATTCCCTCAGTCAATTCCTTCAAGATTGTCCAAACAGATGCCTCTAACATAGGTTATGGTGGCATTCTTCTCCAGTGTGACAACCCTCATTCCCCTGAACAGATAGTCTGTTTCCATTGAGGAATATGGACTCCCACTCAGATCAATTATAGCACTATTAAGAAAGAAATTTTATCTATAGTACTATGCATTTCAAAATTTCAAAGTGATCTTTTGAACCAAAAGTTTTTAATAAGGATTGATTGTAAATCTGCAAAACATGTTTTAGAAAAAGATATTCAAAACATTGCATCAAAACAGATTTTTGCACGATGGCAAGCCATTCTTTCAGTTCTTGACTTCGATTTAGAATTCATTGAAGGAAGCCAAAATAGCATCCCTAATTTCCTAACCTGTGAATTTTTGTAGAGTTACAACCAGGATGTCCGGGAATAAACCCGTACAACCCCAACCCCCCAAAATTGCCTAAATAGCAGATCCTTGGTGGTACCAATCAGGCAAAGAACCCTAACAAAATTGTACCAGTCACCCCCAACCAATTAGTACCATTCTCCTCTAGTCAGGCAAAGAACCCTGGCCAGTCTATACCCATCTCTCCATCCACTATTGCTAATCGATATTTGGTTTCCACAATCCCAAAACCAAATTACTGGAGGCTGCCTTATGGCCAACCTAGTTACAATTCAGCCTTAGCCACTGCAGCACCTAAAGCAATCAACCCATATAGTCCCAAAAGCCTTCTTCCTAGCCATCCAGAAAAGGAAGATCTTCTTATGTTAAGAAATCTTTCATCCAGCATATCTATTATATTTAACCTCACCTCATTCATATAAAAGATCCACTAGCACTTGCAATGGAAGTCTTGCCACAGGAACGGCATTTCCTCCCAAAACACCCGGAGAAGAATATCAAGTTCTATAAGAGCATCCTCATTCAGGAAAAATCTGCTTGAGTAGAAAACATCAAGAACAAAGGAAACCCCTCTAAAGTCCTCTACAAGTTTATTATCACAGGTTTTGTCAGTAGCAAAGAATGGGAGAGGCACCCCTCCTTACTTAGAACACTTAAAGATCTTAAGTCTCTCACAAGTTCAGAACTCTATTATAGTTATTATGACTACATGGATGCCTTTGAGAAAGTTCTCTTTTACCAGAATAAGAACTTTGATCACTCATGGTTCTTAATGTTTGATAAGAAGTTCTCCTGCACTATACCAACATGGTTCCGTAAATAGTGGGAAATATGTGGATTAATCCCACAGATTTTCCCAGAACCCCTACAGGATGCCCTCAGGTACTTTGACTCAAGAACCCAAGCAACAAGTCATGGTTCCCAATTTCCAACAATTTCGCATATGACAGTCATGTACAGAATCCACTGGATTAGCATGTGGAATTATGTAATTAATGCCAATCTCTTAGACAGAGAATTTTTAGTAAAGTGGTGGGATAGCCTTAAGATTGATCAGATCATCAATCAGCTCCATAAGGATTTTCCTCCTCCAGTTCAGAGAATGGTTACAAGATCTCAGTCTAGTCTAGATTCCATCCAAGTCGCCGAAAAATCTAGCAAGGAATTAAAAGATCTTGCCCAGTTTGATTTACTATTCTTTTTCCCCTTTTCTCTACTCATTGGCCGTTTATAAAGTAGACAACTGGTCTGCATTGCTCCAATTTCAAAGAGAATGTGCACAATGTATGTGGTTAAATTTTGATGTTTTCATCAATTGAAGTGGTGGCCAGGTATGACTCCTCTTTCTTCTTTAATTCTTATCAAAATAATATATACTATACTACATAACATTATAATATATATAATATATATATATATATGTATATATATATTATTAAACTATTATACATCATATAATATACAAAAAAATAGAAATATATCATGATTTTTTGGGCTAAGCAAAACAATTGATCATTATTTCTTTTATAGTAATTGATTAATTGATTAGAATTTTCATATATTGAGATTTGTCTACTTTCTAGCAAATCTTTAATTTATTATTATTTTTTTATGAATGAATAATTTGTTATCCCCTTCTTTGTCACCCTTATATTTTCTACTCCTTTACTTTGATGAATGTATATATATATATATATATATATATATATATATTAACCAAACCCTACATCTGTGGTTGTATATGATTTTCTTTAAAGTTTAGACCCGTTAAAATTTAAAAATTATCACTTTATGGGTTCGTGTTTTTTCTTTTTCTTATATTTCTCTTTTGAATAGTCATATATTTTTTGAATTGTTTCAATAACTTATTCTTTAATTATATATATTTTTTGGCATTTTGAAATTTTTAATATCTAAATTTGTGTTAGTTTTTGTATTTAAACATGTTTAGCAGATTTCAATGACTATACCATGTATTATTCTTTTGAAGGTAATCAATTTTTCTTTTATATTTCTCTATCGTGTAATTATATAAATTTTGTTTTGTTTCAAAAATTTATAGGAATTATTCTTTAATATTTTTTGCCTTTCAAAAGTTTTAACATTTGAATTATTCTTTTGATAGTAACACATCTTTCCCTTATATTTCTCTGTTGTGTAGACACACACACACACACACACACACACACACACACATTATCTATAATTTGTAGGCGCTAAATCTTTTAATTCCTTTCAATAGTTATAGCCATGGATTATTCTTTTAAATATAACTCATCTTTCTCTTATATTTTTCTATTGTTTAGTCATATATATTTTGTTTTGTTTCAATAATTTCTAAGCCATGAATTATCTGATTTTTTAATATTTTTTGGGTTTTAGAATTTTTAATATCTAAAATTTCATTATTGAAAAAAAAAAATCCATGCAAACATTAAAATAAAAGTTAATGTTTTATATATATATATATATTAAAAATTTATAAACTAGAATAGTATTCCTGAATATGGATTTACTTATGTGAGTAAAATATAGGATATTTTTTTTCTCTTAATGTTTAAATGTACATTTTTATACGGTATTCCTGAGTAGTTAATGTAAATTCGTGCAGTATATTAAAATCTCTATGTTATTTTACAAATTTTGTTGTATACCATTACACGTTTAACTAATGACTTTTTCATCAAATTGTAACACAAATTAAAATCATACAAAAGCAAATCGTGTAATAGTGTAGTTTTTTTAATCAATTTAGGATTTTATAAAATTATTTTAACTTACCTCATAAATAGGTCAGTTCCCGTGAATAACACAGGTTAGCAACTAGTATTACAATATTTTTGTACTAACAAATTCCATCCATTATAATAGTATTTCTTATTGAAATTTTTTTCTTGTCTTTTGGTTGTTTTTTCTTTCTTTTTTTATGGATAATCTAAAGCCTATTGGGTTTTGGTTTAAGTTAGGGGCGTAGCCGGGAATTTCCACATGGGGGGGCCGGATTATACATTCATATGTTAGCCATTATTTTATAAATATTATATATATATATAACTATCAAATTATAAAAATATAATATTTCTAAACTCAAATGAATATGTAAAAAATATTTATTTTGCTACAAAATATTTTAATGATGAATTAAACATCTCTCATAAAATATATGCTTGAAAATGATCTTTCATTGAATAAAATCATCCATTATCATCTCCTTAATCTTTAATAAAATGGTTAAAAAATTAATCTAGAAAAAATCATATAATTTAATGTTAATTAATAATCCCTCTAATGTATGGCTTTCGCTTCCTATATTTAACTATTCCTTTAAGCACAATAAAAAAAAAATCTTTAGTCTTAATCAACCATATCAGACAATTGAAAATTTAAGCTAATAAAATATATATTTTTAATACTATGTAAAGCATACGTATTTATTAAAATCATTATACATAACTTGAGAAGATTCTATTGTAAAAGGGAAATTTTAGAAAAATATATATTTTCTCTCTGCAACAAACCCAAATTATCTTCTATGACAAATCACTATTGGAACAACTTATTTGGCACCAAAGTTCAATGCAAAAGAAAACAAATCAATTTTGAAAAAATGATATATGATGATGATGATGATGATGAGAGAAAATTATATCCAATTTTAAAAAAAAAAAATTATGAATGTGATGAAGAGAAGTAAAGGGTGAAGTTTAAAGAAAAAAAAAAAAAACTCTCACTAAAGCCCAGTACGCGTTTTAGTGGGTTGTTGCATGGGCTATTAAGAAGAAAAACCAAAAAAAAGTTTGGTGTTGCATAGTCCACGTTTTTACTGTTGCACACATAAGTTAGACAAAAGTTAAAAAGTAAGAAACTCAAGTGACATTTAGGTAGGATTTAAACTATTTAAATGTAAAGTCCATACTTTTTTTTTTTTAAGACATATGTAGAGTCCATACTTTTGGGAGGGCCACCTATTATATTTTGGAGGGGCCAATTATTAAGTTTTAAGATCCCAACTAATGTTTCAGACTATATTATAAATATATTTTGAACTCTTGGCCCCCCTCCCCCCAAAACAACGTGCCTCCGTCCCTGGTTTAAGTATAAACTCACTTGTAAAGATTCATAACATATTATATTGGTTTTCTCAAACAATTAAATTTATATAGCATAAACATGTAAATAATATGTTTATAAAAAATATATAATAATATATATTATTAAATTTATTATATTACCGACAATCCTGAAATGGTGCGTAAATCAATATCAAAATATTTTATTTTCTCACCCAAATTGAAACAATCTCCATTACGGTATTGGATCGTATACTGGTGAAGTTTTGGAATGGGCAAAACAGTCTCTTACCGTAGCTGGGACCACCTACCACACGACGTTAAAAAGCATGGCTTTGTGGCTATTTCAGAGCAGATGACCTTCCCCTTCACCTCCATCTCCAGAATCCAAATATTTCACCATGTTTGCCACCACCACCACCAGCATCGCATCACCACCACCACCCAGCCCACCATTTCCACCCCCCACTCTGCCTCCACCCTTCCCCATTCTCCCCCTTACTCCACCACCGCCAGCGCCAGCATTTGAGTTTCCTCCACTCTCACCTTTTCCGCCGTTGCCCGATCTGCCGCCTTTCAGTGCATCACCACCACCACCACCACCCCCCAAACCTCTGTCACCACCAGACAACACATGGCCACCACCAAGTCAACCACAGCTACAACTCACGTCGCTCGTTCTGGGGTGTATCTTGGCTCTAACAATAATAACCACCATCGTCACAATGAGAATTTACAATTCTCTACCAAACCCGCTTCAGAGAGTGGCTGAGCCGGCACAACTCAACTCAAATCAAGAACAGGCTGAGGGTCATTCAACCACTGTACCGCCTGCACGGAAAAATAGGGAAGATAATTTTGTGGAGGCGGCGGCATATAAGGTGCCGGACTCGATCACATATTGTCATATTGACCACCATATATAGTGACTGGTGAAGATAATTTTTTCCCTATCTGGATTTTTTTTTTTCACAGTTTTGACCTTTTGGTCCAATCTGACTATCAGAGTATTTGAATGTTAGGGGTTGTTTGGTAGAGTAGTTTAATATGAAATTTTTGTAATTTTTTAAAATTTATATGGGTAAAAAAGTGTGTAAAATAATGTGTAAAAATGTTTAAAATTTAAAAATGTGAATTTAAAATTATGTAACAAATGGATCTATAACGAGTGCTTTTATTTGACTATTTGGGTGAAATATTTCTTTATATTGGTGTTTGACAAGGTGTGGATAAGTTGGATGGTCTTTTACGTCGTAAAGTGGGTTGTATCTTTCTCAGAAATTATTATTGTATGTGCAGTTAGGTTCTTTTAAGCTTACCTCAATTTAAAATTCTTTCATTAAACGGATGGAGATTGGAGAAGCCCTTGGCAAGCTGGAAGAACAGTATTTGTGTTTGTGGTAGGCTTACTTTTAATGAGTACGAACTTCTTTTTTTTTTTTTTTTTTTAATTTTACTTTAACTTAATTTAAGTGTAAATATACATAAAACTCCTTCTTAGAGACTTAAATCTTGATCCTTACCTCTCTACATCCCACAAATTTTTATACTTGTAAAGTGACCACCACACCAAGAGTGTGCAGTGGTAATAAGTACATACTTATAAGTATTCTATTGATAACAGAATGTTAATAACTTAATGAAACTGATGGGTTGTAATCATATAGTGGCCTAGTCAAAATTTAAATTCATCAAACTTTTATAATATATATATTTTAAAAAATTAGCTTTAAAAATATTAATTGACATTCATGACAAAATAAATAAATGATTGTAAAAAAAAAATTCCTACAAATTCTAATATAAACATAAGTTGTAATATATTTTTTTAATACCTAATTCAATTTACTCAACAATCTTTGGTCCACGTGATTTATTCATTAATTCCCAATTGTTTGAACTTATTATTATCAATCTCAATTAACCATAAGAATATGTTTTATATCATTAAATAAAGAAACGAAAACAAAAAATTCATAATTATTAACAATCAAAGTAAGAGATTAATCCAAATATTGAATGGATGTGTTTTTTATTTTTCTTAATATTAAATTTAATGTTACATCATAGTTCTGTAATGAGACTAACATCTATTAATAGAATGACCATTTAGCAAACTTTTTTTTTTTTTTTTGAGAAAGAAGATAGTAAACTTTACTGAACCAGGGGGGCCAAATCAGCCTGTACAAGATGATAGATGCTTGGAGGAACTTCTTCCATCCAAATTACACAGTCTGCTAAATCTACAGCTAACCTAGCCAAACCATGTGCCACTTTGTTGCCCTCTCTCTTTATGTGAGAGTAAGACACTTCTGAGAACTTACTTGCTAAAGTACAAGCATCACTAATCAACAACCCATAAGCAGCCAGCCCCACTTCCTTTGATTTCAAAGCTTGTGTCACTACCAGAGAGTCACCTTCTAATATAACTCTATCAAGTCCAATGTCAGCAGCAAACTCCAAAGCCCGTGAGGCAGCCATTGCCTCAATCTCTACTGCCTTGAACGCTTGATTCAGTGGTTGGACCATTGACGCAATCACCAGGCCGTCATCATTTCGAATAACTACACCGATACCTGACTTGTTTCTGTCAGAAAAAAGAGCACCGTCATAGTTAATCTTAAAACCATTCTGAGTAGGGGGAAACCAGGGGGTCCGCTGCTGTCTCAGCCCAGGAAGAGCAACTGGTTGGACTGATTTGAACTCAAGGAGCCTATCCTTTGCAAATTGAGCCAGCTGGGCAGTAGAACAACAAGGCTGCTGGGACCTTAAAAGATTCCGTTGAGACCAAATGGACCAAACTGACATGGCAAACAATTCAGGTGTTCTATCATTTTTTATAATCCACGCCATTAGCTCACCAAAGCTTTGGAAAGAGATATGAGCCCGAAACCCCCACAACTCCGACTCACTCCACACCCCATCAAGCTCAGCACAACTCCAAACCGCATGTAGGATATCTTCCCTACCCCCTGAACACCGGTCACAAGAGAGGTCAGCTATAATTTTTCGACGGACTAAATTCCTTTTGGTGGGGAGGGAATTTTTGCAAGCCCTCCAAATCAAGTGTTTCACTTTATTTGGGGCTGCAAGAGACCAAACAGTCTTCCACAAACCTTTTTCATAATCTGGAGGTTCTTCCAACCTATTAAAATCCATCTCTTCTCTCAAAAATCGATATCCCATTTTGCAAGAATACTGCCCATTTGGAGACAAAGGCCAGAAAATAGAATCATCAGCTTCAAACCGAGATAGAGGAATCTTTTTAATAAGCTCAGCCTCTTGAGGAATAAAGATACCATCAATCATCTCTTCGTTCCAACTTCTATTTTCAGCGTTAATCAAGCAGTCAACAGTAGCATCTTCCATGGACTCCAAAACCGGGGATGTAATTCTAGTTGGATGTTTAATTGGCAACCAATGGTGCTGCCAAATCCTAATGGATTTACCATTTCCTACCCTCCAGCACGCTCCCTCTTTGATGACATCCCTTCCTCTAAGAATGCTTTTCCAAGCATATGAACCCGAAGCTGAATCTTGGGCATTTAAGATTGAGCAATGAGGGAAAAATTTAGCCTTGAACACCTTGTAGAAAAGAGACTCCCTATTATTCATCAATCTCCAAGCTTGCTTTGCCAAGAGTGCATCATTAAAATGAATTAAATCTTTGAAGCCTAACCCACCAACTAGCTTAGATTTTGTGAGATCATCCCAACGCAGCCAATGGACTTTTCTTCTATCTCCACGTTGACCCCACCAAAACTTCTTTACCATAGCTTCAATCTCATGACAGAGACCCAAGGGAAGCTTAAAACACCCCATAGCAAAAGTCGGAATGGCTTGGATTACTGCCTTTATTAGAACTTCCCGCCCAGCTTGTGACAAAAGCTTGCCTTCCCAACCTTGTAACTTCCTCCAGACCCGCTCCTTAATGTAGTTGAAACTAGCCTTCTTACCTCTTCCCACCAAAGACGGAAGACCCAAGTACCTCTCATAGAACCTGATTTCTTGAACTCCTAGGAGGCCTTTAATCATGTCTTTTGTAGTTTGAGGGGTCGATTTGCTAAAGAAAAGTGCAGTTTTTTCCTTGTTGATCTTTTGGCCAGATGAATGTTCATACACCCCAAGGAGCTTTAGAATATTGTTGCACTCCGCAAGATTGGCTCTACAAAATAATAAGCTATCATCTGCAAAAAAAAGGTGTGTTAGTCTAGGACCTCTCCTGCAAAGAGAAAAGCCCTTGATATCGCCTACTCTGGCTGCATCCTCAATCAGGCCATGCAGCCCCTCAGTGCATAATAGGAAGAGGAAGGGGGAGAGGGGGTCACCTTGCCTAATCCCCCTTGATGGAGTAATAAGGCCTTGGGGTTCACCATTAACTAGAATCGAGTACGTAACAGATCTCACACAGGCCATAATCAAAGAAATCCATTTTGTACAAAAACCCATTTTCAACATGAGAGTTTCTAAGTAAGTCCATTCGACTCTATCGTAGGCCTTGCTCATATCTAACTTAAGGGCCATGAAACCAGTTTTCCCTGAGTTAAGATTTTTCATGCAGTGTAAGGTTTCAAAAGCCACTAAGATGTTATCTGTAATAAGTCGGTCTTTTGCAAAAGCTGATTGGTGCTCAGAAATAAGGTTAGGCAGAAACTTTTTCAGTCTATTTGCTAGAACTTTCGAAAAAATTTTGTACAGCACATTGCACAAACTTATGGGACGGAACTCAGTTACCAATTCAGGACTATCAACCTTGGGAATAAGAGTAATGAAGGTATGGTTAACAGGGGAGGGTAAGGTACCTGAGTTTAGCCACAAGAGGATAGAATCAGTTACATCCTTATCCACCAGCGGCCAAAAATGTTGATAGAACAACGGAGGCATCCCGTCAGGGCCAGGGGCTTTTAATGGCGCCATTTGTTTCATAGCTTCCACAATCTCCCATTCATGAAAGGTTCCCCCCAAATTAGTATTCATTTCTTCCGATACAACCTTTGGAATTTTATCAAGAGCACCAACAAAGCTAGTCGGACATGAGGAAGAGAAGAGCTCAGTGTAGTAATTGATAAAGGCCTGGCCAATATCCTCTGAGTGATTCAGCCACCTACCCATAGGATCTCGAATACCAAGGATTGAATTTTTCCGGAGTCTCTTAGTGGCTTTACTGTGGAAGAATTTTGTGTTGCTATCTCCTTTATTCAACCACAATACTCTAGATCTTTGGCTCCACAATCTAGATTCTCTATCACTCAATACATTAATTTCAGCTTTTAAGAGACGCACCTGAGAGTTATTTCCAGTTCTCATTGCTTCCAATTCAGCAGCCGCTAACGACTTCTTCTTATCTACCAATGTTCTTCTCACATTTCCAAAGCAGTTATGATTCCACCAAGTTAAGTCTTTTTCACATTTCGCTACCTTCTTTAGAATTACACTGCTAGGGTCCGGGCCTTCAATACTTGCCCAGGCAGCTTCAACAGTTTCCCCACACCCATCATCAGAGAGCCACATTTCTTATTTAGCAAACTTTAGTGACCAATAATATTTAGTTAGCATACTTTAGAGATTAATAATATGGTTACCTTTTTGTTTTTTTCCATGTCGGCATCTGTTTCTTTAAAGTTGGAACCAGGGAAGTGCCTTTTAACTTTTTTTCAATGTCCACGAGGGAAAAGTAGGTTCACATAATCACAATGCAAGTATCCATAAAAATCTCCGCAATTCTTGCGCTCAAACATGTAACCTATTTCTTTTGGTGGAAGGTGCTTGCCAGTGTACCAAGGTCAAACCTCTAATGATGATAAAACTTATAATAGACTATACTTACTCGTCTGTTTCCTATTGTACTTTGACAAATCAAATTAACTTTTGGTGCTAGAGACTGCCAAGAAAGGTTTTTAACGCATTAATTGTACCATAAACCTTTTGGTGTAGTAAATTCCTGTACGTAAACCAAAAATGCTAGTGAAGCTTCAACTTCATGACGCTGATATTGCCAAAAAGATCATCTCTATGCCAATTAATTTCGATTCATGCTGGTTTTACTGATGAAACCATTTGGCCTTACACAACTAAATAAGTAGTAAGAGTAAGAGTAAGACACGGAAATATGAAAATAAATATGAACTTCTCAACTAAAGAACAAAAAAGTATATAAATTTATCTCAAGAGGTCATCCCCACTTTTCAATTGATACGAAGATATATTGTAATAGCCGAAAAAAAAATAAAAAAGAATTAAAAGGAGTGGTATTTAAGTAAATTTGTTTATAAAGGTCAATTGTTATAATTAAAATTATTAAAGGGTTTTTAGAAAATAAGGTTGAAACTTTAGTTTTATGTAGTCTAATTTAAGTCAGTGTATACTGACAAATGTTTTGAGGAAGGAGATTATCCAAAATACTCAAATAGAGAAGTTTTGATTACACAATTGAGGTAATAGCCAAAAAAAAAAAAATCATTCTTTGTCAAATTTAAGTTTTATATGGATTTTGAATTTTTTTTATGTGAGAAATTCGGCTAACGGTGAGACTTTCTTTAGGCTGGCCGCATGGGTTTGTTCTGCATCATTTTTCTTAAGAAATAGTACCAGATTGATGGAGTTAGAACAAAAAAAGATGCTTGATGAAAAGAAAGAACACCCACTTCTCTATTATTTATTATTATTATTTGTTTATTGATTTGATAGAGGAAGAATAGAGTTCCCATAAAGCTTTTGTCAGAACTTCATATGCGTGATTTGTCCTCATGCTTCGTTATGTGATTTTGTCCTCATGCCAAAGAAAGCTAGAGGCCGCAGTGGCATATATATATATATATATATATATATATATATATAAATCCATAGAATAATCACCTTGACAGAGCAACGTGCCAATGCCAGCTTCCTTCGAATTTATTGTTATTATTATTATAATTAGTTCATTGGTTTGGTAATTGAGGCGTATAGGGAAGTCAAGTGATTATGGAACATGGTCTAGGGGATGCTTTTGATCCTATGACCATTTGCATCCTAGATTTTTATTGGAGGCAGTGGAGGATATATACAAGGATTTTTTTTTTTTTTACTCCGAGATAATAAAAAGAAAATTTTGGATATTTTGAGTAGTTGCTCGTGGCCAGATACCGTTATAAATTATTCTTAAATTATTTGATTATTGAGTAAATGATATTTGTAAAATTATTGTAGGTAATACCTAAGAATTTTAAAAGAAGTGTTAGAGAGGAGTTCCTTTTGGTACGACTTTTGAGGGTAAGTTACCTTATTCGAATTGGGTTTTATTTTGCTTATTTTAATGTATTTTTAACTACATAAAATTTGTTACAATTTTATTTCTATTATATCACTAATTTCAAGCAAAAAATTATCACAAATATATCTGATTTCTGAATATATGATGTGTTTTGTTTAATTGTTTTTTAGCTATACTGATTCAAAGTAAAGAATAAAGAATTTCTACAAATATATATGAGCATTGAATATTTATTTTATTTTATTTTATTTTTTTGTATATTGATTAAAAGTAAGGAATATAGAAACATCACAGATGTATTTAAAATATTGAATATATGATTATATGTATATGCATTTGAATAAGATACATTTTTGTTAGAAATTATGATTTCATTTATATGATTATAGACAGTCTGACTATAATTTGATTCTGATACCCAAACTAATGAGGGTTATTCATTGGTACTTTGATACCCAGCCAATGGGAGCTATTCATTGGTATTCTGATACCCAAACCAATGGGGGTTATTTATTGGTACTCTGACACCCAGCTAATAGGGATTATTCATTAGTACTTTGACACCCACCTAATAGGATTATTCATTGGTACTCTGATACCCAGTCACGAGGATATAGCGTGATCATAGTCATAAGATTGTTAAAAATATGAATTACATTTGAATATTTAACTATTTTGAGTCATTAAAACTGCTTATATATTTTTGAAACCTATTGTAAGTTATAGTTTTTGATATATGGAAAACTAACTACTTTCTAAACCATCTATGATATAATTGTAAGATTAAAGCATTTGATTTATTTGTAACGTATATTTTAAGATTATGAAACATCTTTAGTTATTTTTTAAGAACCCATAGCATACTATAACTTTTGAAGGTTCATATTACATCTTATTTTACAGATCTATTGCTAGATAGAACTTATTAGGATTTGGTTACTTATTGAGTTGTCAACTCACCCCCCCTCCTTTTCTTTTGAGATTTTGATCAGGAAGAATAGAATATTTTTGGGCTTCCACTGGGATATGCGCATGAGTGAAGTTTAGGAAATCAACGGAATAAGATTTAAACTTTTATGTTTAAGATTACCATTTGTGTGGACCTTTAGTTTTAAAGGGTTTAGTTATTTTTATTTTGATGTTGGAAGATAATTATTAGGAGATTTTTGAGAATTGCATTATTGAGGATATTTTTAAATTTATTGATGAAATTTTCTTTGAGGATAACTCTTTAATTGCTAAGAGGGCCTTACACACTTGTAAGGTTTATGTTTGTTGTTATTTAAGCTAATATTTATTGTCATTATTTAAGCTTTAAAAAAAAAGGGTTAAGAATTGTGTTTTAAGGCAAAATTAATTTTGGAGTAATGTTATGTTCACAACATTTTTACAATAAATTTTATGCAAAAAGTTGTTATTGGTGGGTAAAAAAATAATATTAGTATTTGGCCTAAATTAGAATCAGTAATAGCTTACTACATTAGATTTGTTGAAAAATTATTGTGAAAATATTGTAAATGTAGTAGCACTATTTTTATTTTTGTTGAACCCAAATTCTTGTACTTTTCAAGTTAGGAAGTTCATAATTTTTATTCGGGCGGTCACAATAGGTTAACATATAATTTTTTTTTGACATATATATATATATATATATATATGCAAGTTAGGATGATCCTGTGACCATCCTAATTTGCATGTAGAGCCACCACTGAAGCCCATAGAAGATTGGCCAGATGAGGGGCAATTTTAATTTTTTTTTTTTTGAATAGATGGCGCCCATGATATTATAATAAGTTTTTTCCCCCTTTTTTACATGAAAATATTATTTAAAAAGGTTACCAATTATTGACCTACAATGATTGCGTCTCTTATTTCTCCCATGACCATGCGTCACATTACCGCACATCACATTGAGTAATAAAAACAGTGATTTGATCTATGCCATTATTGAGGAAAGACATTAAACAAAGAAAATGGAAAAACAAAGGTATTGGGGAGTGCTTCTAAAATAATTGTTAATAAATTATAAATCATGTTAATGAGTAATAAATTATTTTAGCATTTTTCACTTAGTAATTAATTTTGAGCTTCAAGACAGTAATACATGTTATGATCCTTACGGACAATGTTGATATCCTAAAATTTTTTGTGCAACTATTAATCTTTCCGTCTGAATGATTTTTGGAGTCCATTTTAAAACATTAGCAATAGGACTCCACATATGGCCTCTAACAATCAACTTGTGATTTTAATTGGGAGCTCAAACAAGGAGTTCTCTATCTCTGTCTTTTTTCACCTTGCTATCATAACTAACACCATTTCAAGGACTTAAAAAAATTCAAATATTTAACATAATTCGTAATCTTAACAATCTTTATGACTATAGTCACGCTATATCCCCGTGACTAGATATCAGACTCAGATAAAACTGAGTTCTGTGCTAATATATATTCCCTATTAGCTTAGTCCAGAAACACGATAGGCTTGTGATGTCCCAAACAAAACTAATTTTAGTACCAATAAATAACTCCTATTGACTGGGTATTAGAGTAAAAACATAGTCAAATTATTTAAAATCATATCTATCAAATCATAGTTCAAACAAAAATATATTTCATTCTAATACATACATAAAATCATATATTTAGTAAATCAAATATATTTGAGATAATTCTTTATTCTTTACTTTAAATCAATGTAGCTAAAACAATTAAATAAAATTATAACAATTATAAACAATGTTCAGTAGTTAAAATACACAAAATAAAACTAATTAGGATGAGGTTGCTTACCTCAGTTACCTCATCACAAAAGAACTTCTCTCTGACACTTTTTCTAAACTTATAACGGTATCCGACCAAAATAAAAAATACTAAAAACATTCCATAACTATCTGCTGTTATCTTACACTAAAATTTCACCTAATCAAAACATTTTCCTTTATATATATATATATATATATATATATATATATATATATTTTTTTTTTTTTTTTTGCAACAACTAAAGCCCTGTAGGTAAGAGTGTAAGACTATAACTCCTATTACTTTGTAGCCACGTGGGCCATCATCAAGTAAGTGTGTTTTTTTTCCTGCCACCATTATTATCTTTTTAGATGATGACAAGTCCGAGTACACGCAAAGCACATGGCCTAAGGGAAAAATATTCCTTTTTTTGCACTATAATTTATGACTTGTTAGACTGCATTGACTTCCTATTCACCCTTGCTAAAACTAATAAACTAAATATGACAATAAAAAGAAGATGATACTAACACACATCATCAATACGATGTTGCATCTGCATCGACTTTCCTATTCACCAAAGGTACAACTTTTTAAGGCGAAAACAGTGTAGAACCGGACCTAATGACCATGCACATCAGTAACTAAGTGCAAAATTGTGCAAAATTGAAAAAAATGCTGAGATAGGCACATTTTGATTAAAAAAACACTTCTATTTATGGGTATAAAATTGTGCATAAATGCACAAGTGCGATAGTTATTGTGTATATATACACGATTATTGTAACTCGTGCATTTAATATTTTATTATTTTTTGGTAGTTTTGGGAATGTTCGAGAGAGGGGTAGCGAGTGAGGAAATAAAAAAAAAATTATAAAAGCATGAATATTTTGTTGAATAGATGCATAAAATAGACAAACTGATGTGAGTATTTTATAAAAATAGGTGCGTAAAATAGAAAAATAGTTTTTTTTTTTTTGTGCAAAACAAACGGAAAGTTTGCATGAGCTGATGCAGCTATCCTAACCTTCTACAAATTCATCTATACTTACAATCCGGAACCATCAGAATCAGTAACAGCTTACTACATTAGATTTGTTGTAAAATTATTGTGAAAATATTGTGAATGTAATAGCACTACTTTTATTTTTGTTGAACCCAAATTCTTGAACTTCTCAAGTCAAGGAGTTCATAATTTTTATTTGGGTGGTCACAATGGGATAAAATATAATTTTTTTTGACATATATATATATATATATATATATGCAAGTTAGGATGATCCTGTGACCACCCTGGTTTGCATGTAGAGCCAGCACTAAAGCCCATAGAAGATTGGCTAGATGAGGGGCAATTTTTTTTTTTTTTTTTTAGAATAGAGGGCGCCCATGATATTACAATAAGTTTTTTTTTTCCCTTTTTTCATGAAAATATTATTTAAAAAGGTTACCAATTATTGACCTACAATGATTGCGTCTCTTATTTCTCTCGTGACCATGCGTCACATTACCGCGCATCACATTGAGTAATAAAAACTGTGATTTGATCTATGCCATTATTGAGGAAAGACATTAAACAAAGAAAATGGAAAAACAAAGGTATTAGGAAGTGTTTCTAAAATAATTGTTAATAAATTATAAATCATATTAATGAGTAATAAATTATTTTAGCAATTTTCACTTAGTAATTAATTTTGAGCTAACAGTACCCGACCAAAATGAAAAATACTAAAAAAATTTCATAACTATCTACTTTTATCTCATACCAAAATTACACCTAATCAAAACATTTTTCTTTAGATATATATATATATATATATATGTTATTTTTTTCTGCAACAACTAAAGCCCTAGAGATAAGACTCTAGCTCCTATTACTTTGTCGGCACGTGGGCTATCTTCAAGTAAGTGTGTTTTTTTTTTTACTGCCACCATTATCATCTTTTGAGATGATGACAAGTCCGAGTACACGCAAAGCAGATGGCCTTGTGGAAAAATAGCCATTATTCTTTCTTTTACACCATAATTTATGACTTGTTAGACGTCATTGACTTACTATTCACCCCTGCTAAAACTAATAAACAAAATATGACAATAAAAAGAAGATAGAGGTTACTTTTTTTTGGTGAGAAAGATGAAGGCTACTTTGTTTCTTGTTTTTTTGCCTACATATATATTAACACACCTCATCAATACGATGTTGCATCTGCGTCCACTTTCCTATTCACCAAAAGTAACTTTTTAAGGCAAAAACAGTGTAGAGTCAGACCTGATGACCATGCCGTGCACTTACATCAGTAAGTGTAAAATTGTATAAAATAGAAAAAGTATTGAGATATGCATATTTTGATAAAAAAACACTCATATTTATAGATATAAAATTGTGCATAAATGCACAAGTACGATAATAATAGTGTATATATACACGGTTACTGTACCTCGTATATTTAATATTTTATTATTTTTTGGCAGTTTTGGGTATGTTTGAGAGTGGGATAGCGAGTGCAAAAATAAAATAAAAAATTATAAAAGCATGAATATTTTATAGAATAGATGCGTAGGTTATACAGACTGATGTGGGTATTTTGTAAAAAATGATGCGTAAAATAGAAAAAATAGTATTTTTGTACAAAACATATAGAAAGTTTGTATGAGCTAATGCAGCTGCTCTAACTTTCTACAAATTCATTTATACTTACAAACCGGAACCATCAAAATCTGTAATAACTTACTACATTAGATTTGTTGTAAACTTATTGTGAAAATATTATGAACATAATAGCCCTACTTTTATTTTTGTTGAACCCAAATTCTTGTACTTCTCAAGTCAGGGAGTTCATAATTTTTGTTTGGGTGGTCACAATAGGTTAACATATAATTTTTTTTGACATATATATATATATACATATATATATATATATATATATATATATATGCAAGTTAGGATGGTCCTGTGACCATCCTGATTTGAATGTAGAGATGGCATTGAACCCATAAAAGATTGGCTAGATGAGGGGCAATATTTTTTTTTAGAATAGATGGCGCCCATCATATTATAATAAGTTTTTTTTTCCCTTTTTACATGAAAATACTATTTAAAAAGGTTACCAATTACTGACTTACAATGATTGCGTCTCTTATATCTCCCATGACCATGCGTCACATTACCCCACATCACATTGAGTAATAAAAACTGTGATTTGATCTATGCCATTATTGAGGAAAGACATAAAACAAAGAAAATGGAAAAACAAAGGTATTAGGGAGTGCTTCTAAAATAATTGTTCATAAATTATAAATCATGTAAATGAGTAACAAATTATTTTAACATTTTTCACATAGTAATTAATTTTGAGCTGCAAGACAACAATATTTGTTATGATCCCTACGGACCATGTTGATAAACTATAATTGTTTTTGCAACTATTAAATCTTTCTGTCTGAATGATTTTTAGGGTCCATTTTAAAACATTAGCAATAGGACTCCACATATTACCTCTAACAATCAGCTTGTGATTTTAATTGGGAGCTAAAACAAGGAGTTCTCTATCTCTGTCATTTTTCACCCTGCTATCATAATTAACACCATTTCAAGGACTTAAAAAAATTCAAATATTCAACATAATTTATAATCTTAACAATCTTTACGATTATGGCCACGCTATATCCCCGTGACTAGGCATTAAACTCAGATGAAACTGAGTTTTGTGCTAATATATATCCTCCTTTAGCTGAATCCAGAAACACGATATGCTTGTGATGTCCCAGACAAGATTAATTTTAGTACTAATGAATAACGTCCATTGGTTGGTTATTAGAGTCAAAACATAGTCAGATTATTTAAATTCATATCTATCAAATCACAGTTCAAACAAAAATATATTTCACTCTAATACATACAGAAAATCATATATTTAGTAAATCAAATATATTTGAGATAATTCTTTATTCTTTACTTTAAATCAATGTAGCTAAAACAATTAAATAAAATTACAATAATTATAAACAGCGATCAGTAGTTAAAATACATAAAATAAAACTGATTAGGATGAGATTACTTACCTCAGTTATCTCACCACAAAATAACTTCTCTTTTAACACTTTCTCTATATTTATAACAGTACCCAACGAGAATAGAAAATACTAAAAAAGTTCCATAATCACACCAAAATTCCACCAAATCAAAACATTTTCCTTTATTTATATATATATATATATATATATATTATTTTTTTTCTGCAACAACTAAAGCCCTATAGGTAAGACTATCACTCCTATTACTTTGTAGGCACGTGGGCCATCCTCAAGTAAGTGTGTTTTTTTTTTTCCTGCCACCATTATTATCTTTTGGGATGATGACAAGTCCGAGTACACGCAAAGCACGTGGCCTTAGGGAAAAATAGCCATTATTCCTTTTTTTGCACTATAATTTATGACTTGTTGGACTTCATTGACTTACTATTCACCCTTGCTAAAACTAATAAACAAAATATGACAATAAAAAGAAGATGAAGGCTACTTTGTTTCTTGTATTTTTTGCCCTCATATATAATAGCACACATCATCAATACGATGTTTTTTTTTTTTTTGGTAGTAAGGAAACTGCATTAAAAAAACAGAACTAAGGAGGAAAACAAAGATCAGGAATGGCCCTGTTATAAAACACGCCATTCTTGTCCGAGCTTAAGAGCTCCAAAAGATCCTCAGGCGGATCTTGAAACAACAAAAAAGAAGTATCCAAATCAGTACCTATTCTAGCCAAGCAATCAGCAGAAGAATTTACTTCTCGGTAACAATGCGTGACCCGAACATGGCCTATCTGAGATATCAACTGTCTATAGTCTTCAAGCATAGGCAGAACAGAGAGATTAGCATCAGAAGAAGTGGTGAGCAGCTGAACAAGAGCCAAGGCATCTAACTGAACATCCACTGCACTCAACTGCAAGCTATTACACAACAAAAGTCCGTCTCTAAGACCCCACAATTCTGCAGTAAAGCTGTTAACACAACCGAGCCTCCTAGCGAACCCTCCAATCCAATCCCCTCTGTCATTCCGAATGAGACCGCCACATCCAGCTCTGCCTGAGCTAGCTGAAGCAGCACCATCAGTATTTAGCCGAAACCAGCCAGCTTGCAGCTTTTCCCACCTGATGCGAACAAACTTTCTGCCACCTGAGAGTTTGAGGTTCAGACCACAATGCTGAAACTCTAACGCTTGAAACACAGCCTCCTTGTGAACATTATTCTGAGCATTATGGTTCTTGAAAATCACCTCATTCCTATATTTCCACAACAGCCAAATAACAAAAGGAAAAAGAATACGCCAGGGGGGTTGGTTGCTCACTTTAAAACCATTAAACTTACAATTAGAATGAAGCCAAGGAACCAAATTTTCTGCATAGAAATTACTAGTATCACTGATTCCCAAACACCGCCAGGTGCACCTCGCAACCTCACAATCCCTCAACCTATGGATAATGGATTCAGCTTCCCTATGGCACAAAGGGCAAGCATCAGTATCGCTAATACCCCTCCGCAGCAGGCAAACTCCCACTCCAATACTATGATGTAAACACTGCCAAATGAAGGTTTTAATTCTAGGCAAGGTTTCTAACTTCCACACCCAACAACCAACAAAATCTCCTACATCAGAATCCATTTCCGTGGCTAAAGAGTAAGCATGCTTCAAGTCAAAGTCCCCCCGATTTGCTCCAGCCCACGTCAGCCTATCACCTCCCTGATCAGGTCTTATAGAAAAAGGGATGGACATAATCTCCATACGGACCTGTTCAGGCAGATGGAAAGATAACTTCGTCCAATCCCAACCATGCAGCCCAAAAACATCTTTAACCTGAAGAGATTCATCTTCAACAGTAAGCGGACCGTGAATAAGAGTTCTTAGAGAGCCATTGGGCACCCAATGGTCATGCCATAAGCTCAAGGTACTATTTCTCCCCGGAATCCATCTAATTCCTTTATTAAAAACAGCACCCCCCATTTTCATGGCCTTCCAAGTTCTAGAGCACGGAAGCTTATCACCATTACTTGCCAAAAGCCTACGGTTTGAGCAATATTTATTCTTTAGAACTTTAACCCACAAAGCATCTTTCTCCACATGGAATCTCCAGTTAAGCTTGGCCAACAAAGCTTGGTTCCTTCCACTTGCGGATTGAATCCCTACACCCCCTTTCTCCTTAGATCTAGTCACTTTATGCCAGCCCACCCAATGGGTTTTTTTGGCAATCTCCGTCGACCCCCACAGAAAATTACGATTGACTCTATCAATATTATCAAGCAATTTCTTCGGGAGCGCTGTGCACTGCATGACGTAAGCTGGAATAGTGGAAGTGGAAGCTTGGATAAGAACGGTCCTACCAGCCAAGGAGAGAAGATTGGCTTTCCAACCAGCCAACTTATGTTTTACGCTATCCAAAACAAAGTTAAGATCTTCATTGTTGGTCCCACGATGCTTTATGGGAAAGCCGAGGTATTTACCAAGGTTAGGAGTAGAATGGAACCCAAGAATGTCACATAAAGATTCCCTCGTATCAACATCAACATTTGGGGAGAAGAACACCCTCGATTTGCTATCACTGATGGACTGGCCGGATCTAGCACAAAAATCATCCAAAACATCTCTAATTATCGAACAATTGGCAGCATCCGCCTTAGCAAAGAGCACCAAATCATCCGCGAAGAAAAGGTGAGACAAAGCAACTCCACTGATGGAGCTTTTGACAGGGTTCCAACACTTTGCATCACATTTTTCCTCAATTAGCTGACCAAGGGCTTCCATACAAAGGATGAATAAATACGGAGAAAGAGGATCTCCTTGCCTAATTCCCCGCGATGGGAGGATAGACTCCATATTCCCACCATTAAAAAGGATGGAGGTAGAAACAGTGGACACACAACTCATAATAAGGCTAACCAAATTAGGAGGGAGGTTGGCATTTATGAGCACTTCTCGGATGAAACTCCATTCAATTTTATCATAGGCCTTCTCCAAATCCACCTTGATGGCCATATACCCCACCTTACCCCTCCTCCTACTAATCGTATGGATGAGCTCCTGGATCACAATAACATTATCAACACTTCTTCTTCCTGGCACAAAAGCTGACTGGAGGGGGGAGATAAGCTTATTCAGATGCGGCCGAATCCTAGCCACTAATATCTTGGTAACCATTTTGTACACTGTGTTGCATAGACTAATCGGACGATAGTTTGCCAAAGTCTCAGGCCCAGCAATCTTAGGAATTAGAACAATATTAGTTCTATTGAGATACTCTGGAATTTTACACTCCATGAACGCTCTTTTAACCTCCGCCTTGACCGAATCCCCCACAACAGACCAGAACCTTTGAAAGAATCCAGCATGTAATCCATCGGGGCCGGGGGCTTTAAAAGCCTTCAAGGCCCAAAGACCATCCTTGATTTCAGTATCCGTAACCATAACACCCAGATTGGTCCTCTCTTCATCAGACAAGGCTGCTTGCCACCTAGAGGTTCGAGGGGGGTGAAGAGGAGACATAACCAAGCTAGTTGTAAACAAATTCTCAAACCCCCTTCTAATGAAGTTCATAGTCCCCACCTCACCTTGAATCCACTCTCCCATGTTGTTCAATACGATGTTGCATCTGCATAGACTTTCCTATTCACCAAAAGTACAACTTTTTAAGGCAAAAACAGTGTAGAACTGTACCTAATGACCATGCCGTGCACTTGCATCAGTAAGCGCAAAATGGTGTAAATAGAAAAAGTGTTGAGATATGCATATAAAAAAAAAAAAAAAAACACTTATATTTGTAGGTATAAAATTGTGCATAAATGCACAAGTGTGATAGTTACTGTGTATATATACACGATTACTATAACTCGTGTATTTAATATTTTATTATTTTTTGGTAGTTTTGGGTATGTTCAAGAGAGGGGTAGTGAGTGAGGAAATAAAAAAAAAATTATAAAAGCATGAATATTTTATTGAATAGATGCGTAGAATAGATTGACTGATATGAGTATTTTGTCAAAAAAAAATGTGTAAAATAAAAAAAATAGTTTTTTTTTTTTTTTTTTTTTTTTTTTGTGCAAAACAGACGGAAAGTTTGCATGGGCTGATGCAGCTGCTCTAACCTTCTACAAATTCATCTATACTTACAATCCGGAACCATCAGAATCAGTAACGGCTTACTACATTAGATTTGTTGTAAAATTATTATGAAAATATTGTGGATGTAGTAGCACTACTTTTATTTTTGTTGAACCCAAATTCTTGAACTTCTCAAGTCAGGGAGTCCATAATTTTTATTTGGGTGGTCACAATAGGTTAACATATAATTGCTTTTGACACACACATACACACACACACACACACACACATATATATATATATATGCAAGTTAGGATGATCCTGCGACCATCCTGATTTGCATGTAGAGCGGACACTGAAGCCCATAGAAGATTGGCTAGATGAGGGGTAATATTTTTTTATTTTAGAATTGATGGCGCCCATAATATTATAATAAGTTTTTTTCCCCTTTTTCCATGAAAATATTATTTAAAAAGGTTACCAATTATTGACCTACAATGATTGTGTCTCTTATTTCTCCCGTGACCATGCGTCACATTACCGCGCATCACATTGAGTAATAAAAACAGTGATTTGATCTACGCCACTATTGAGGAAAGACATTAAACAAAGAAAATAGAAAAACAAAGGTATTAGGGAGTGCTTCTAAAATAATTGTTAATAAATTATAAATCATGTTAATGAGTAATAAATTATTTTAGCATTTTTCACTTAGTAATTAATTTTGAGCTACAAGACAGTAATACTTGTTATGATCCTTACGGACAATGTTGATATCCTATAATTGTTTGTGCAACTATTAAATCTTTCCGTCTGAATGATTTTTGGAGTCCATTTTAAAACATTAGCAATAGGACTCCACATATGGCCTCTAACAATCAGCTTGTGATTTTAATTGGGAGCTCAAACAAGGAGTTCTCTTTCTCTGTCTTTATTCACCTTGCTATCATAACTAACACCATTTCAAGGACTTAAAAAAAATTCAAATATTCAACATAGTTCATAATCTTAACATTTTTTACGACTATGGTCATGCTATATCCCGACTAGGCAACAGTCTCTGATGAAACTGAGTTTTGTGCTATTATATATCCTCCATTAGCTGAGTCCAGAAACACGATAGGCTCGTGATGTCCCAGACAAAACTAATTTCAGTACCAATGAATAACTTCCATTGTCAGGGTATTAGAGTCAAAACATAGTCAGATTGTTTAAAATCATATCTATCAAATCATAGTTCAAACAAAAATATATTTCATTCTAATACATACATAAAATCATATATTTAGTAAATCAAATATATTTGAGATAGCTCTTTCTTCTTTACTTTAAATCAATGTAGCTACAACAATTAAATAAAATTATAACAATTATAAACAATGTTCAGTAGTTAAAATATGCAAAATAAAACTAATTAGGATGAAATTACTTACCTTAGCTACCTTACCACAAAAAAACTTCTCCCTAACATCTTCTCTAAACTTATAACAGTACCCAACCAGAATGAAAAATACTAAAAAAATTCTAGAACTATCTATTGTTATCTCACACCAAAATTTCACCTAATCAAAACATTTTCCTTTATATTATATATATATATATATATATATATTATTTTTTTCAGCAACAACTAAAGCCCTATAGGTAAGACTATGGCTCCTATTACTTTGTAGGCACGTGAGCCATCTTCAAGTAAGTGTGTTTTTTTTTCCTGCCACCATTATTATCTTTTGAGATGATGACAAGTCCGAGTACACGCAAAGCACATGGCCTTAGGGAAAAATAGCCATTATTCCTTTTTTTGCACTATAATTTATGACTTGTCAGACTTCATTGACCCCCCCCCCCCCCCCATATATATTAACGCACATCATCAATACGATGTTGCATCTGCATCGACTTTCCTATTCACCAAAAGTACAACTTTTTAAGGCAAAAACAGTGTAGTACCGGACCTAATGACAATACCTTGCACTTGCATAAGTAAGTGTAAAATTGTGTAAAATAAAAAAAAGTGTCGAGATATGCATATTTTGATAAATAAATAAAAAAAAACACCTATATTTGTGAGTATAAAATTGTGCGTAAATGCACAAGTACGATAGTAACTGTACATATATACATGATTGCTGTATCTCGTGTATTTAATATTTTATTATTTTTTGGTAGTTTTGGGTATGTTCGAGAGAGGGGTAGCAAGTGAGGAAATAAAAAAAAAATTATAAAAGCATGAATATTTTATTGAATAGATGCGTAGAATAGACAGACTGATGTGGGTATTTTGTAAAAATAAGTGCGTAAAATAGAAAAAATAGTTTTTTTGTGCAAGACAGACGAAAAGTTTGCATGAGCTGATGTAGCTGCTCTAACCTTCTACAAATTAATCTATACTTACAATTCGGAACCATAAAAGAATCAGTAACAGCTTACTACATTAGATTTGTTGTAAAATTAATGTGAAAATATTGTGAACGTGGTAGCACTACTTTTATTTTTGTTGAACCCAAATTCTTGTACTTCTCAAGTCAAGGAGTTCATAATTTTTGTTTGAGTGGTCACAATAGGTTAACATAGAATTTTTTTTTGACATTTATATATATATATATATATATATATATATATATATATATGCAAGTTAGGATGATTCTGTGACCATCTTGATTTGCATGTAAAGCCAGCACTAAAGCCCATAGAAGATTGGCTAGATGAGGGGCAATATTTTTTTTTAGAATAGATGGTGCCCATGATATTATAATAAGTTTTTTTTCCCCTTTTTATATGAAAATATTATTTAAAAAGGTTACAAGTTATTGACTTACAATAATTGCATCTCTTATTTCTCCTATGACCATGTGTCACATTACCACGCATCACATTGAGTAATAAAAACTGTGATTTGATCTATGCCATTATTGAGGAAAGACATTAAACAAAGAAAATGGAAAAACAAATGTTGTAGGGAGTGCTTCTAAAAGAATTGTTCATAAATTATAAATCTTGTAAATGAGTAATGAATTAATTTAGCATTTTTCACTTAGTAATTAATTTTTGAGCTACAAGACAGTAATACTTGTTATGATTCTTACGGGCCATGTTGATAAACTATAATTGTTTGTGCAACTATTAAATCTTTCCATCTGAATGATTTTTGGGGTCCATTTGAAAACATTAGCAATAGGACTCCACATATGGCCTCTGACTATCAGCTTGTGATTTTAATTGGGAGTTCAAACGAGGAGTTCTCAATCTCTGTCATTTTTCACCCTGCTATCATAACTAACACCATTTCAAGGACTTAAAAAAATTCAAATATTGAACATAATTCATAATCTTAAAAATCTTAACGACTATGGTCAAGCTATATCCCCGTGACTAGGCATCAGACTCAGATGAAATTGAGTTCGGTGCTAATATATATCCTCCATTAGCTGAGTCCAGAAACACGATAGGCTCGTAATGTCCCAGACAAAACTAATTTCAGTACCAGTGAATAATGCACATTGGTTGGTTATTAGAGTCATAACATAGTCAGATTATTTAAATTCATATCTATCAAATCATAGTTTAAACAAAAATATATTTTATTCTAATACATACATAAAATCATATATTTAGTAAATCAAATATATTTGGGATAATTCTTTATTCTTTACATTAAATCAATGTAGCTAAAACAATTAAATAAAGTTATAACAATCATTAACGATGTTCGGTAGTTAAAATACACAAATTAAAACTAATTAGGATGAAGTTACTTACCTCGTCTACCTCAATACAAAAGAACTTTACCCTAACATTTTCTCTAAACTTATAACAGTACTCTACCAAAATGAAAAATACTAAAAAAAAAATTCCATAACTACCTACTGTTATCTCACACTAAAATACCATCTAGTCAAAACGTTTTCCTTTATATATATATATATATATATATATATATATATATATATATTATTTTGTTCTACAACAACTAAAGCACTATAGGTAAATCTGTAAACTCCTATTACTTTGTCGGCACGTGGGCCATCCTCTAGCAAGTGTGGTTTTTTTTCCTGCCACCATTATTATCTTTTGAGATGATGACAAGTCCGAGTACACGCAAAGCACATGGCCTTATGGAAAAGTAGCCATTATTCCTTTTTTTGCAGTATAATTTATGACTTGTTAGACTTCATTGACTTACTATTCACCCCTGCAAAAACTAATAAACAAAATATGACAATAAAAAGAAGATGAAGGCTACTTTATTTCTTGTATTTTTTGCCCTCATATATACTAACGCACATCATCAATACGATGTTGCATCTGCATCGACTTTCCTATAAACCAAAAGTACAACTTTTTAAGGCAAAAACAGTGTAGAACTGTACCTAATGACCATGCCGTGCATTTGCAAAAGTAAGTGTAAAATTATGTAAAATATAAAAAGTATTGACATATGCGTATTTTGATGTAAAAAAAACTCATATTTGTGGGTATAAAATTGTGCATAAATACACAATCGCGATAGTAATTGTACATATATGCTCGATTACTGTAGCTCATGTATTTAATATTTTATTATTTTTTGGTAGTTTTGAGTATGTTCAAGAGAGGGGTAGTGAGTGAGGAAATAATAAAAAATTATAAAAGAATGAATATTTTATTGAATAGATGCGTAGAATAGAGAGACTGATGTGAGTGTTTTGTAAAAATAGATTTGTAAAATAGGAAAAATAGTATTTTCGTGCAAAACAGACAGAAAATTTGCATGAGTTGATGCAGCTACTCTAACCTTCTACAAATTCATCTATACTTACGAATCGAAACCATTAGAATTAGTAACAACTTAATAAATTAGATTTGTTGTAAAATTATTGTGAAAATATTGTGAATATAGTAGCACTACTTTTATTTATGTTGTACCCAAATTCTTGTACTTTTCAAGTCAGGGAGTTCATATTTTTTATTTGGGTGGTCACAATAAGTTAACATATAATTTTTTTTTGACATATATATATATACATATATATATGCAAGTTAGGATGATTCTGTGACCATCCAGATTTGCATGTAGAGTCGCCATTGAAGCCCATAGAAGATTGGCTAGATGAGGGGCCAATATTTATTTATTTATTTTAGAATAGATGGCACCCATGATATCATAATAAGTTGTTTTTTCCCCCTTTTAAATTGAAAATATTAGTTAAAATGTTGATATCCTATAATTGTTTGTGCACTATTAAATCTTTCCGTCTGAATGATTTTTGGAGTCCATTTTAAAACATTAGCAATAGGACTCCACATATGGCCTCTAACAATCAGCTTGTGATTTTAATTGGGAGCTCAAACATGGAGTTCTCTATCTCTGTCGTTTTTCACCTTGCTATCATAACTAACACCATTTCAAGGATTTAAAAAAAATTCAAATATTCAACATAATTAATAATTTTAATAATCTTTACAACTATGGTCACAGTATATCCCCGTGACTATGCATCAGACTCAGATGAAACTGAGTTATGTGCTAATATATATCCCCCATTAGCTGAGTCCAGAAACACAATAGGCTCGTGATGTCCCAAACAAAACTAATTTCAGTACTAATGAATAACTCCCATTGGCTGGGTAATAGAGTAAAACATAGTCAAATTGTTTAAAATCATATCTATCAAATCATATTTCAAACAAAAATATATTTCATTCTAATACATACATAAAATCATATATTTAGTAAATGAAATATATTTGAGATAATTCTTTATTATTTACTTTAAATCAATGTAGCTAAAACAATTAAATAAAATTATAACAATTATAAACAACATTCAGTAGTTAAAATATGCAAAACAAAACTAATTAGGATGAAATTACTTACCTCAGCTACCTCACCACAAAAGAACTTCTCTCTAACACTTTCTCTAACCTTATAACAGTACCCGACCAGAATGGAAAATACTAACAAAATTCCATAACAAAATTCCATAACTATTTGCTGTTATCTCACACCAAAATTCCACCTAATCAAAACATTTTCCTTTATATATATATATATATATATTTTTTTTTTTTTTCTGCAACAACCAAAGCCCTATAGGTAAGATTATAACTCCTATTACTTTGTATGCACGTGGGCCATCTTCAAGTAAGTGTGTTTTTTTTTCCTGCCACCATTATTATCTGTTGAGATGATGACAAGTCCGAGTACACGCAAAGCACATGGCCTTAGGGAAAAATAGCCATTATTGCTTTTTTTGCACTATAATTTATGACTTGTTAGACTTCATTGACTTCCTATTCACCCTTGCTAAAACTAATAAACAAAATATGACAATAAAAAGAAGATGAAGGCTACTTTGTTTCTTGTATTTTTTGCCCTCATATATACTAACGCACATCATCACTACGATGTTGCATCTGCATCGACTTTCCTATTCACCAAAAGTACAACTTTTTAAGGCAAAAATAGTGTAGAACCGGACCTAATGACCTTGCCGTGCACTTGCATCAGTAAGTGCAAAATTGTGCAAAATAAAAAAAGTGTTGAGATATGCATATTTTGATTAAAAAAGAAAGAAAAAACACTTATATTTGTGGGTATAAATTGTGCATAAATGCACAAGTACGATAGTAACTGTGCATATATACATGGTTATTGTAGCTCGTGTATTGAATATTTTATTATTTTTTGGTAGTTTTGGGTATGTTCGAGAGAGGGGTAGCCAGTGAGGAAATAAAAAACAATTATAAAAGCATGAATATTTTATTGAATAGATGCGTAGAATAGACAGACTGATGTGAGTGTTTTGTAAAAGTAAGTGCGTAAAATAGAAAAAATAGTTTTTTTTTTGTGCAAAACAGACGGAAAGTTTGGATGAGCTGATGCAGCTGCTCTAACCTTCTACCAATTCATCTATACTTACAAACTGGAATCATCAGAATCAGTAACAGCTTACTATATTAGATTTGTTGTAAAATTGTTATGAAAATATTATGAATGTAGTAGGACTGCTTTTATTTTTGTTGAAACCAAATCTTGTACTTCTCAAGTTAGGGAGTTCATAATTTTTATTTGGGTGGTCACAATAGGTTAACATATAGTTTTTTTTTGACATATATATATATATATATATATATATATGTGCAAGTTAGGATGATCCTATGACCATCCTGATCTGCATGTAGAGCTAGTACTGAAGCCCATAGAAGATTGGCTAGATGAGGGGCAATATTTTTTTTTTTAGAATAGATGGCACCCATGATATTATAATAAGTTTTTTTTTTCCCTTGTTACATGAAAATATTATTTAAAAAGATTACCAATTATTGACCAACAATGATTGTGTCTCTTATTTCTCCCATGACCAAGCGTCACATTACCGCGCATCACATTGAGTAATAAAAATTGTGATTTGATCTATGCCATTATTGAGGAAAGACATTAAACAAAGAAAATGGAAAAACAAAGGTATTAGAGTGTGCTTCTAAAATAATTGTTAATAAATTATAAATCATGTTAATGAGTAATAAATTATTTTAGAAATTTTCACTTAGTAATTAATTTTGAGCTAACAGTACCCGACCATAATGAAAAATACTAAAAAAATTTCATAACTATCTACTGTTTTCTCACGCCAAAAGTACACCTAATCAAAAAAAAATTTCTTTATATGTTATTTTTTTCTGCAACAACTAAAGCCCTAGGGATAAGACTATAACTCCTATTACTTTGTCGGCACGTGGGCCATCTTCAAGTAAGTGTGTTTTTTTTTTTCCTGCCACCATTATCATCTTTTGAGATGACGACAAGTCCGAGTACACGCAAAGCAAATGGCCTTGTGGAAAAATTGCCATTATCCTTTTTCTTACACCATAATTTATGACTTGTTAGACATCATTGACTTAGTATTCCCCCCTGCAAAAACTAATTAATAAACAAAATATGACAACAAAAAGAAGATGAAGGCTACTTTTTTTTGGTGAACAAGATGAAGGCTATTTGTTTCTTGTTTTTTTGCCCTCGTATATATTAACACACATCGTCAATACGATGTTGCATCCGCATCGGCTTCCCTATTCACCAAATGTACAACTTTTTACGGCAAAAATAGTGTAGAACTGGACCTAATGACCATGCCGTGCACTTGCATCAATAAGTGTAAAATTATGTAAAATAGAAAAAGTGTTGATACATGGTATTTTGATTAAAAAAATACTTATATTTGTGGGTATAAAATTGTGTATAAATATACAAATGTGATAATAATTGTGCATATATACACGATTACTGTAGCTTATGTATTAAATATTTTATTATTTTTTGGTAGGTTTGGGTATGTTTGAGAGAGGGATAGCGAGTGAGGAAATAAAAAAAAAAAAAATATAAAAGTATGAATATTTTATAGAATAGATGCGTAGAATAGACAGATTGATGTAAGTGTTTTGTAAAAATAGGTGCGTAAAATAGAAAAAATAGTTTTTTTTTTTTGTGCAAAACAGACGGAAAGTTTGCATGAGCTGATGCAGCTGCGCTAATCTTCAACAAATTCATCTATACTTACAAACCAGAACCATCAGAATCAGTAACAACTTACTACATTAGATTTGTTGTAAAATTATTGTGAAAATATTGTGAACGTAGTAGCACTGCTTTTATTTATTGAACCCAAATTCTTGTACTTCTCAAGTCAGGGAGTTCATAATTTTTATTTGGGTGGACACAATAGGTTAACATATAATTTTTTTTTGACATATATATATATATATATATATATGCTAGTTAGGATGATCCTGTGACCATCCTGATTTGCATGTAGAGCCGGCACTGAAGCCCATAGAAGATTGGCTACATGAGGGGCAATCAGGGGCGGAGGCAGGGGGGGTCGAGAGGGGGCAGTTGCCCCCCCTAACCTCCCCAAAAAAAATCCTATATAGTATTGCAATTTACAATACCTGCCATTTTGACCTCAAACGTTCCATATTCAGAGAACAAAGAACACTATTTTGTCTTTTCCATATATAGGTTCCATTAGAAATAACACAAACGTTCCATAGGTTTATTTGTCTTTTTAAACAAAACAATGTTTTTTGGGTCCCACTTAAAAACCATATTCCTTGCTGCATGTTCTTAAGCAACTGCAATTTTTTTTTCCCCTAGTGGCTTTGTCACACAATTATTTCCTTTGAATTAGGGTATCCACATCATCATAATAATAAAAAATAACATTTAAGACATTTTATATCAAACGATAACCGTAGCCTCCTAATTGTTTTCTCTTCGATCTTAACTTTTTCACAGTTTCAAACACTTTATTTTTGCTCTAGACCAAAATTTTAACTTAGTTCTTTTTTTTTTTTTTTTTTTAATTTTATGTGAAAGAAATGTTGAATTTTACACAACTTTTTAAGAGTATTCAATGCCAAGAAAGTACTACTTCACAGGTGTATTTCTATATCCTTAACACTTTTAAGTTGATTTATTTTAAGGAATCAAATCACATGTTTAACTTCTATGTCTTTAAATTAATCTCTTAATTCGATTGTTATTAACTATGAAGTGATTTTATTTATTTTAATTATATAAAATGTGTACTTGTAAGCAATTGAGATTATGACGAAGCCTAATCAAAATAATGATTTTCAAATCAAATTCTAAACGAACTTGTGTTGAGGTATATTTTGCAAATCTCCCAATTGAGTAAATTAAACTAGGTATGCAAATATAAATTAAAGTTTATATTATATTTGGTCTTGTATGACACTTACATTAGTATATAATTGTTTATCTATTTTGATATTTATATTGATTAGTAATATTTAGATTAATTTTACTTTCAATCTAGTCTTTCAATTTTGCCCCCCCTAAACTAAAATCCTGGCTCCGCCACTGGGGGCAATATTTTTTTTTAGAATAGATGGTGCCCATGATATTATAATAAGTTTTTTTTCCCCTTTTTACATGAAAATATTATTTAAAAAGGTTTCCAATTATTGACTTACAATGATTGCATCTCTTATTTCTCCCATGACCATGCGCCACATTACCGCGCATCACATTGAGTAATAAAAACTGTGATTTGATCTATACCATTATTGAGGAAAGACATTAAACAAAGAAAATGGAAAAACAAAGGTATTAGGGAGTGCTTCTAAAATAATTGTTCATAAATTATAAATCATGTAAATGAGTAATAAATTATTTTAGCATTTTTCACTTAGTAATTAATTTTGAGCTACAAGACAGTAATACTTGTTATGATCCTTACGGACCATGTTGATAAACTATAATTGTTTGTGCAACTATTAAATCTTTCCGTCTTAATGATTTTTGGGGTCCATTTTAAAACATTAGCTTTAGGACTCCACATATGGCCTCTAACAATCAGCTTGTGATTTTAATTGGGAGCTCAAACAAGGAGTTCTCTATCTCTGTCTTTTTTTCACCCTGCTATCATAACTAACACCATTTCAAGGACTTAAAATTTAAATATTCAACATAATTCATAATTTTAACAATCTTTACGACTATGGTCCTGCTATTTTCCCGTGACTGGGCATCAGACTCAGATAAAACTGAGTTTTGTGCTAATATATATCTTCCATTAGTTGAGTCTAGAAACACGATAAGCTCGTGATGTCTCAAACAAAACTAATTTCAGTACCAATGAATAGCTCTCATTGGCTGGGTATTAGTGTTAAAACATAGTCAGATTGTTTAATCATATCTATCAAATCATAGTTCAAACAAAAATATATTTCATTCTAATACATACATAAAATCATATATTTAGTAAATCAAATATATTTGAGATAATTCTTCATTCTTTACATTAAATTAATGTAGCTAAAACAATTAAATAAAAATATAACAATTATAAACGATGTTCAGTAGTTAAAATACGCAAAATAAAACTAATTAGGATGAGGTTACTTGTCTCAGCTACCTCAACATAAAAGAACTTCTTCCTAACGCTTTCTCTAAACTTATAACAGTGCCCGACCAGAATAGAAAAGAATAGGAAAAATTTCATAACTATCTACTATTATCTTATACTAAAATACCACCTAATCAAAACATTTTTCTTTATATATATATATTATTTTTTTCTGCAACAACTAAATCCCAATAGGTAAGACTATAACTCCTGTTACTTTGTAGGCACGTGGGCCCTCTTCAAGTAAGCGTGTTTTTTTTTCCTGCCACCATTATTATCTTTCGAGTTGATGACAAGTCCGAGTACACGCAAAACACATGGCCTTATGGAAAAATAGCCACTATTCCTTTTTTTGCACTATAATTTATGACTTGTTATACTTCATTGACTTCGGATTCACCCCTGCTAAAACTAATAAACAAAATATGACAATAAAAAGAAGATGAAGGCTACTTTGTCTCTTGTATTTTTTGCTCTCATATATACTAACACACATCATCAATACGATGTTGCATCTGCATCGACTTTTCTATTCGCCAAAAGTACAACTTTTTAAGGCTAAAACAGTGTAAAACTGTACCTAATGACCATGCTGTTGCACTTGCATCCGTAAGTACAAAATTGTGCAAAATAGAAAAAGTACAGAGATATGCATATTTTGATTAAAAAAAAAAAACACTCATATTTGTAGGTATAAAATTGAGCATAAATACACAATTGTGATGGTAATTGTGTATATATGCACGGTTACTGTAGCTTGTGTGTTTAATATTTTATTATTTTTTGGTAATTTTGGGTATGTTCGAGAGAGGGGTAGTGAGTGGGAAAATAATAAAAAAATTATAATAGAATGAATATTTTATTGAATAGATGCATAGAATAAATAGACTAATGTGCGTGTTTTGTAAAAGTGGATTCGTAAAATAGGAAAAATAGTTTTTTTTTTGTGCAAAACAGACGGAAAATTTGCATGAGCTGATGCAACTGCTCTAACCTTCTACAAATTCGTCTATACTTACAAACTGGAACCATCAGAATTAGTAACAGCTTATTAAATTAGATTTGTTGTAAAATTATTATGAATATATTGTGAATGTAGTAGCAGAACTTTTATTTTTGTTGAACCCAAATTCTTGTACTTTTCAGGTCAGAGAGTTCATAATTTTTATTTGGGTGATCACAATAGGTTAACATATAATTTTTTTTGACATATATATATATATATATATATATATGCAAGTTAGGATGATCCTGTGACCATCTAGATTTGCATGTAGAGTCGCCGTTGAAGCCTATAGAAGATTGGCTAGATGAGGGGCAATATTTATTTATTTATTTATTTTAGAATAGATGGCACTCATGATATCGTAATAAGGTTTTTTTTTTTTTTTTTCCCATCAAAATATTAGTTAAAAAGGTTACCAATTATTGACCTACAATGATTGCGTCTCTTACTTCTCCCATGACCATGCGTCACATTACTGCGCGTCCCATTGTGTAATAAAAACTGTGATTTGACAATGCCATTATTTAAGGAAAGACATTTAACAAAAAAAATAGAAAAACAAAGGTATTAGGGAGTCGTTCTAAAATAATTGTTAATAGATTATAAATCATGTTAATGAGTAATAAATTATTTTAGCATTTTTCACTTAGTATTTAATTTTGAGCTACAAGACAGTAATACTTGTTATGATCCTTACGAACAATGTTGATATCCTATAATTGTTTGTGCAACTATTAAATCTTCCATTTTAAAACATTAGCAATAGGACTCCACATAGAGCTTCTGACAATTTGCTTGTGGTTTTAATTGCGTGCTCAAACAAGGAGTTCTCTATCTCTGTCTTTTTTCACCTTGCAGTCATACCTAACACCATTTCAAAACTAACACCATTTCAAGGACTTAAAAAAATTCAAATATCCAACATAATTCATATTCTTAACAATCGTTATGACTATGGTCACGTTATATCCTCGTGACTAGGCATTAGACTCAGATGAAACTAAGTTATGTGCTAATATATATCCCAAATTAGTTGAGTCCCGAAACACGATAGGCTCGTGTTGCCCCAAATAGAACTAATTTCAGTACTAATGAATAACTCCCATTGGCTGGGTATTAGAGTCAAATTATAGTTTGATTGTCTAAAATCATATCTATCAAATCATAGTTCATAAAAAATATATATTTCATTCAAATACATACATAAAATCATATATTTAGTAAATCAAATATATTTGAGATAATTCTTTATTCTTTACTTTAAATCAAGTGGCTAAAAGAGATAAAATAAAATTATAACAATTATAAACAATGTTCAGTAGTTAAAACACGCAAAATAAAACTAATTAGGATGAGACTAACCTCACTACCGAAGAACTTTTCCCCAACACTTTCTCTCAACTTATAACGGTGCCCAACCAGAATAGAAACTACTAAAAAAATCCCATAACTATCTACTGTTATCTCACATCAAAATTTCATCTAATCAAAACATTTTTCTATATATATATATATATATATATATTTTTTTTTTTTTTTTCTGCCACAACTAAAGCCCTAGAGGTAAGACTATAACTCCTATTACTTTGTAGGCACGTGGGCCATCTTCAAGTAAGTGTGTGTGTTTTTTTTCCTGCCACCATTATCATCTTTTGAGATGATGACAAGTCCGAGTACACGCTAAGCACATGGCCTTGCGAAAAAATAGCCATTATTCATTTTTTTTCTTTTTTTACACTATAATTTATGAGTTGTTAGAGTATCCCAGCAGTGGTGTTAAAAATTTAACTTTTTAACTCCACAAAAAGTTACTTTATCTATTTTATCTACTCACTTTACAAAACATGCTACAGCAGTGAATTTATTTTACCTTTCAATATAATATAATAATATAAACATCACAATAAAATAATATATTTACTATAATAAAATAATATATTCACTACAATAAAATAATATATCCACTACAATAAACAACAATCATAACCACTCGCAACCACTACCGCTGCCACCACCGCCACTGCCGCCGCCGACTCTTTTACCGCCACTACAATCGCTACCGCCACCACTACCGCTACCGCCACCGCCGCCACAATAATCTTTATTTTTTCTTCTTCTATTCATTCTCAACAATTATATTTTTTAACAAAAATTACATCCACAATATTTTTTGCAATACTTTCACAAGAATCATAACAAAATCTTATATGGAAAGTTGTTATTAGTTCTAATTTGAACCCACCACTGAAATTATATTTTTACTCACCAATATTAGCTAATTACTTAAAATTTATTGTGAAAATATTGTGGTAGTATTTTTAAATTTCTTCTTCTTTGCCTTTCTTCCATTCATACGTTTCCCTTTTTATTTTTATTTTTTATTTTTTTTCTCTTGCATTTTGTCCACCACACACGTATACTTCCATCTTCTCCCTTTTTTTTTCTTTACTTTCCCCTTTCTCCTGACTCTCCCTCACACTTTCTTTCTCCAGCTCTCATTTTCTACTCTTTTTTTTTTTTTTTTTTTTTTTCCATAAATTCGCCGATGGCTGAGCTTTGGGTTTGTGGGTTTTTTTGGGTGGTGGGTTTGCTCATGGGTGGGGTTTTTTTTTTTTTTTTTTTTTTTTGGGTTGGGTTTGGTGATTGGTGGTAGTGGGTAGATGGTGCTGGTTTTGGTTTTGGTTGTGTTGATGGTGGTGTGGGTTTAATGGGTTTTGGGGTTGCTTTGGTTGTTGTTGGTGGTGGTTCATGGTGCATTTATGGGTTTAGTGGTGGTGGATTTGTGGGTTTTTGTGTGTTGGAGGTGGTGGTGGTGTGTGTATGGTATTGGAGAGGTTGCTGATTTTTATTTTTTATTTTTTTATTTTTTTTTTGTGATTGTTGGGGTGTGTGTGGTGGTGAGGTGATGGATGGCTGTGTGGTGGTTCGGTGATGGGCCGACAGCGGTGAGCTTGAGAGAGTGAGCTTGAGAGAGTTTTGAGAGAGTTGAGAGGGAGAAGAGATGAGAGTGACTGAGAGAGAGAGAGAGAGAGAGAGAGAGAGAGAGGCGTGAATAAAAGTAATTGAGCTCCTCAATTATTTTAATCGGGAGCTGAGTAGAAAATTATTTTTTTCTTTTAGCTTTGAGCTACAGTACTCATGTATAGATACATGAGCACTATAGTAATTAAGCTAAAAATTTTAGCTATACCTCCACTGCTATAAGGGTATTTTTTGTGTTTTGCTGGAGCTTAGCTATATAGCTATTTAGCTCTACTGCTGCAAGTACTCTTAAACTTTATTGACTTCCTATTCACACCTGTTAAAACTAATAAACAAAATATAACAATAAAAATAAGATGAAGGCTACTTTGTTTCTTGTTTTTTTTTGCCCTCATATATACTAACACACATTATCAATACGATGTTGCACCTGCATCGACTTTACTATTCACCAAAAGTACAACTTTTTAAGGCAAAAATTGTGTAGAACCAGACCTAATGACCATGCCAGGCACTTGCATCAGTAAGTGCAAAATTATGCAAAATAGAAAAAGTGTTGATATATGCATATTTTGATAAAAAAAAACACTCATATTAATGGGTATAAAATTGTGCATAAATGCACAAGTGCTATAGTAATTGTGCATATATGCGCGGTTACTGTAGCTCATGTATTTAATATTTTATTATTTTTTGGTAGTTTTGGGTATGTTCGAGAGAGGGGTAGTGAGTGAGGAAATAATAAAAAATTATAAAAGAATGAATATTTTATTGAATAGATACGTAGAATAGATAGACTGATGTGAGTATTTTGTAAAAATGGATGCGTAAAATAGGACAAATAGTTTTTTTGTGCAAAATAGATGGAAAGTTGCATGAGCTGATGCAGTTGCTCTAACCTTCTACAAATTCATCTATACTTACAAACTGGAACCATTAGAATCAGTAACAGCTTACTACATTAGATTTTTGTAAAATTATTGTGAAAATATTGTGAATATAGTAGCATTACTTTTATTTTTGTTGAACCCAAATTCTTGTACTTTTCAAGTCAGGGAGTTCATAATTTTTATTTGTGTGGTCATAATAGGTTAACGTATAATTTTTTTGACAAATATATATATATATATATATATATATATATGTATGCAACTTAGGATGATCTTGTGACCATCCTGATTTGCATGTAGAGCTGCCACTGAAGCCCATAGAAGATTGGCTAGATGAGGAGCAATTTTTTTTGTTTTATTTTTTATTTTTTAAAATAGATTGCGCCCATGATATTATAATAAGTTTTTTTTTTCCTTTTTTACTTGAAAATATTATTTAAAAAGGTTACCAATTATTGACCTACAATGATTGTGTCTCTTACTTCTCCCATAACCACCATGTGTCACATTACCGCGCGTCACATTGAGTAATAAGAACTATAATTTGATCTATGCCATTATTGAGGAAAGACATTGAACAAAGAAAATTGAAAAACAAAGGTAATAGGGAGTTCTTCTAAAATAATTGTCAATAAATTATAAATCATGTTAATGAGTAATAAATTATTTTAGCATTTTTCACTTAGTAATTAATTTTGAGCTACAAGACTGTAATACTTGTTATGATCCTTACGGACTATGTCGATATCCTATAATTGTTTGTGCAACTATTAAATCTTTCTGTTTGAATAATTTTGGAGTCCATTTTAAAACATTAGCAATAGGACTCCACATAGAGCTTCTGACAATCAGCTTGTGGTTTTAATTGAGAGCTCAAACAAGGAGTTCTCTATCTCTGTCTTTTTTCACCTTGTAATCATAACTAACACCATTTCTATAAGTCTACGAGTGATTATTGTACTAAAAGACTTTATATCACATTGGACCATATCTCAAACTAGTAGACTCCACCGATAGAAATTCATATATATCTATATATATATATATATATATATATATATATATATTTGTGTGTGTGAATAAAAGCTGGAAATTCTTTTGTTATTTAACAATAAGGATTATTATTGTTAACTTGCCATTGGATATCTATTTGACTTATTCTCTGTTTGGAGCTCCTTTGTTAATTAATTTTTTTTTTACTAAATGTTACATGATAAAATGCTCGAACTGCATGATAATCGATTAATCGAACATCAGCAATTTGATTCTTTTTGGTTAGTAAAATGCAATCACATTTCCATTGTAGTTTATTAGGCTTCGTATTTGTTTCAGGCACTGGAGAATGTGGTATTGCTTCTAATACTCCATTATTTTGGTTTTGTTACGTAGATGGACAACAAAAAAAATCAGAGCAGCAGCGCAGATATGTCCATCCTTACTATCGGGGCTATACTATTGGATGGCAGTGGTTTTATTCTATTACGGGTATGTATTATGGAATATTGTTTTAAGTGTTTTGGATGATTATGTATTAAAACTTGAATGGTGTAGTATGTGGTAGCAACATGGGAATTATAATGTCGGAATTTTAGTAGTATAGTCTATTTTCAGCTAATTTTACCCTAGTCTCCTCCCCTCCACTCCCCTTCCCTCTTCCCCCAATTCAAACGGGCCTGAGGTTTTTTTTCATCCCCTTTGTATATTTAATATTTGTGTATTGTGCAAGTGTTTTGAGTCTTAGCTGGGAATCATAAATGGGTCTGACAATGATAGTTGTGGAATTTGAACTGTGTTGCTTTCTCCCAACCAGTTGAAGCTGGATCAAACCCTGTTTCTCAACTTGATTTGCATTCACGAGTTTCTTTCTTTGGCTTATGTTTTAGCATGCTACTATAGATATAGATGTGACACGTTTTATGATTTCTTCCAACAAAAAACCGTTTATTGCTTTCTAGTAAACAGTAAGAGGCTTGAGTGCAATGTGTGAGATACCTTATTCAATATGTCACGTGCTTGAGCATTCCTTGCATACTAAGGGCCCGTTTGGATAGAACTTATTACTGAAAACTGAAAACACTGTATCAAAATAATTTTTAAATGTGTAAAAAACACTGTTCATCCCAAAAAACACTGTTCATTAGCCTAAAATCACTGTTCATGGCTAATGAACAGTGATAGATGCGCGTGGATTAAAACAAAAAAAGCAAACGTGGACGTGAAACGGGCAATCCAAACCCATCCTAAACATCTACGTGTACATTTGCTTCTTATAAGTAGTTACTAGTAAATTCCTATGTGATTAACCATTAAAACCAACAATGGGCTGTTGTGGAGCTCAAACAAATGTTGAGTCTTTTTTGTTGCTAAGCTAATTTTGTAGAAGGCTAAATTTCTTAGTGCGAAATAAATTCAAACAAGTAAAATAGTTTCTCAAATGCGAATTTGTATTGATGAAAGTGTGTGGTACAATTCTCTGTAATTACAAGGAGTGATTCCCTGATTCGATCTCCTTAAAAGATTTATGGTGTGATTTTGATATGAACACAAAATATCCTCCAATTTGGCTGAAGGATGGATTGATGATCTTTAAAACGGAGTTACAATGAATCTCTGACCATGAGCTTGTTAGAAATTCATGTTCTTCGTGTGTTCTTCGTGCGTTCTTCGTTTTCAAAGGTTTGTGATGGAAGTTCTTCGAGGCCTTGGAGGCTTAAATCCGTAGAGCTTCACTGATTTGTGTTTTATGAGGTTTCTAGAGGCTTTCGAGCTTGATTCTAGTGACCTCTGAGATCTAGGAAGATGCTTTGGATGATTTTTGAAGTTGAAGTTTTTGAAATTTCTAGAGGCTTCAAGGCTTGATTCCAGCAGAGTTTCAATGTTTCTTTGATGTTGTTTGTGCTCTAAATGGCTTGGTTTCCCCAAATGCCCTAGGAAGGCTTCTATTTATAGGAGTTTGGTGGTAGGTGAGCGACACATGGCGAAGTCTGATTGGTGTCACATGTCACAGCTTGATTGATTTGCTTGTGTCAGTGCTTACACGCGCCGGCTTGCTCGGGTCATTGCTTACACGCGCCTACATGTGATTAGCATTTTGCATACTTTTCATGTTCTTACCTTAATGGAATTTGGCAAATTTTCAGTAGCAGTATATGATACTTTGTAATTAGCCATACTTTGTGGACTTGGTGGCATGACGTGTCAGCTTGTGATAGGCCGGAAATTTTCCCTTTCTACAAATGCCCCCTCGAGACTCGTTCACGTAAACACTTTAGAGTGTGGTGAAGGAATGAGTCTTGAAAAGAATGGATCTGGTACTTGACTCTTCAACTGTAGTGGTTGAAGGTGGTGGAGCTTTTAGCAGGATGAAGTAATTTCAGAAGAGTAGACCCACCCACATGAAAGGCTTTGATGATACTGAGAAGGGGTCTGCGAGTATTTGAATGTACTTGCATGACTGAGCCTTCTCAGCAGAGATTAAGTTAAAGTAATTTCAAAAGAGTGTGTTATGGTACTTGAAGTGGGTTGGTGAAGCTGAAAGTTATTTGCAAGAAGTTGGATGTACTTGCAAGATTGAATCATATTTGCAAAAATTAAGCTGAAGTAATTTCAGAGGAGTATTTTGGATCGTTGGCGGTGATCACAGGGTGTTGAAGATGGAGAAGAAGTGAGGATGTTGGCTAGGTATAGCATGCAGAGCTGTGGGGCTGGCCTCCCATTTTTATGAACTTTTGGTGAAGTTACATTCGAAGGATATACTTTGGATCATGGGGAGATCATGTGGGAAAGTGATTGAATGTGCATGTGTTATCGCATCACTCAGGTTAAGTTGAGGTAATTTCAGAATGGATTTTGGGTTTGGTGGTGGTGATGATGCGAAAGATGGAGACGAAGCAAAGTGGATGGGTGAAACACAGACACCATGGTGCTGGCCCTGTACGTTGGGATCCCTTTGGTGTAGATGTTTATGGGAAGTACACCTTGGGAGGCGGGACTGACTGCACGTTGAATGAGGTCTGTCAGCAAGTCGTTGAATGCACCTGTGTAACTGGACCATGTTGACGGACATTAAGTTGAAGTAATTTCAGAAGTATATCTTCTGAAATTCTTCAAGTTGGTTTTAAGTTGGAGTAATTCCAGAAAGTGTGTTTTGAGGTACCAGCAACGATGACCTTTGGGCTACATGTTGGTGAGAACATGGAATAAGGTTTTGGCGACTATTTACCAGCACCAAAGGCTAATTTCTGATGAGCTGGTACCTTGGAAGTCATCGCAAATGTTGGATGGGAGACAATTTGTAGGTTCCTCTAACACCTTTTATCACCTTCACCTGATGCCGCTTGTTGGGAAAGCACAACAAAATGAAAGGTGGAACTAACTTGCAATCGTGGTTTTAGAAACCGGTTAAGTTGCTGTTTGCTCCGAATCGCTGCTTCTGATGGGAGAGCAAACAGTTGAAGAGAAGCTATAAGATCCCTGATCTTAGGAACAGGCGTCTCTGTTGGACTTAGATTTCTTGGCCAGTCAAGTCTAAGGAAGTATGGAACCACAATGCAGACCCTGTTATGAGTAACTTTATGAACAAATGTGGTCGTTAAGTGAGGAAACAAAATTTGTTTGGACCCTAAAACAATGATGATGTTGTGAAAAGGGTTTCTACTGAACCATGAGAGGGTTGATTTCAAACTGACCATGAAGTAATTTTAGTTGCTAGGTGTTGAGAATGACGAGGCCACAGTGAGAAATGGTTGTGAGAATGAGGATTTGAGAATTTGAAAGAAGCAAATCTTCATTTCGTGATTTGGTGTGTTTTTCTTGATGAGCCTTCGATGAACTCGACCCTTCTATTTATAGCGGAGAGATGAAGAACAGTAGTTGGGTAGTTGAGAATGACGGATGAAAATTTTTGGTGAGAATGGTGGACGAGAACGGTAGGCACCGAATGGTAATGGTCGGTTGGAGACTGGTAGGCACTGAACAGAAATGGTAGGTACCGAACGGGAATGGTAGGCTGGAGTAGTGACCCAATGCAATTTCAAGTTTGAGACATACTTGTGAGAGTTCATCTGTTTTTTGAAAGGGGGGCTTTGATGAAGTTTGGAGGATAACCATGAGGAAAGCCAGACCAAATGGATGATCTTAAATTCTGATTTTGAGAGCTTAAATTTTGGACACTGCTAGTACTTTGGAGAAGTGGGTCAGATTGGTGGTTTCCAAGTCCAAACAAATAAGCTAATTTCAAAAATAGGGTTTTTGTGAAAATCTGGGTAGGGCAAACTTTGCTCAGGCATCCTGATTTTTTGGTCAAAATTCACATCAAAGCCAACAGTTGTAGAATCACACTATTTGAGCAATTTTGTATTCTTAAATGAAGAAATAGGCTCCAAAATTGGAACGTACGCGAAAAATTAGGCAAGACAGGTCATTCTTGAAAATTTTGACTTTTGGCCAAGATTTGTGCAAAAGTCAACATTTTAGAAATTGGACCGTTATGCAATTTTTGAGTTTCAGATGAAGAAATGAATCCAAAAATCGAAATGTACTCGAAAAATCGAGTGGGACAGGCCTGTCTTGAAATTTTTGACTTTTGGTTAAAATTTGTGCAATAGTCAACTTTTTGGAAATTAGATTGTTTGCACAATTTTCAAGCTTCAAATGAAGAAACGGATCCCAAAATCGGAATGTACTCGAAAAATTGAGTGGGATAGGTCATTTTTGAAAATTTTGACTTTTTGGTCAAAGTCAAAGGTCCAACCTGGTCAAAGCTTTTTTTTTTTTTTTTGGAGGCGGTTCGGATCTGGGGCAAGAAGAACGGATCAAACCGGGTTGGTCCGGGTCAAACCGGTCCACGAAGGATGACGTCACCCATGACGTCATAGAGCTGGACCTGCACGCGTGAAGCGAGTGCAGGCGTGAGGAGCATGTGAGGCGCGTGAGGGCAGGTGAGAACGCGTGAGGGTAGTGAGAGAATCTGCCGGGCGTGAGAGAGCGTGTGGCACGTGTGGAGCACGTGGAGTCACTAGTCAGCGCGTGAAGGTGTGTGAATCGGAGGCTACGATCGCCGGATCTTCTGGTGGCGCGTGGCAACACGTGGCTCATCGTCTGGGCTTGAAATATTCAGGTTTAGGAGATCGAAGGCCGTAGAATATCGCTATATGGTTAGTGTTGTGAAATTGTGCACAAATTTGCACAGTTTTGAGGGACTAAGCTACTGGTCATCGCGAGTTTGTGGCGGTGCGTGTTCACTCCGATGTTGATGATCTTTCTGGGTTTTGTTCATCGAGGGTCGTAGAAGGCTACTGTGGATTCAGTTTTGTGAAACGAGGTCAGGATTTGCACGAGTCTAAAAGAGAAGTCCGTTGGCGTGGTTGGACCTATTCTTGGTCTATTTTGGTGCTGGCTGCTCTGACAGTGTGCCATCCAATGCTGAATATCCTCTTTCATTTCAAAATTTAGCGCAGGCTTCCTTGACTTTAAGTGCATTTGAGTTTGCAAAATTTGAATTTGAGCTCCAATTGTTTTTCCACTTCTCTTGTCTGTTATCTCAGAATTTTTCTATATAAAGGGATGCTATTGCCTTCATCACATGCTCAAATTTCAGCTTTCTTTTCCTGCTTTCAAGTTTTTTTTTTTTTTTTTTTTTTTTTTTTTTTTTTTTTTTTTTTTTTTTTTTTCAGTTCATGCTATGAGATCTTTTTCATGACAAAATTTTTTTGTTGCTTGTTTTGTTTTGCAGCATAGTTTCCTTGGTTTTTGGATTTTGACAACAAACTTTATGTTGACATTCTCATAGAAGTGTTTGCCTTCATTTGGTGGCTTTGTATTCCATTGATAGCAACATTCTTGTAGTAACGTATACCTTAATGTTGTTACATTCTTTTCTTGCATCAACAATCTTTTAGTGATATTTGTCTTGACAACAACGTTTCCATAAGGATATTCAGCTAGGCAATAATGCTATTGTCAATATTCGTCTTTGAAGTCGCACTGGCTCTAGTATTGGCAATTAAGTCGCCCCAACACTTGTATTTGCAACGCAGCCATATCAAGAATCTTTGCAACATAGCTACATCAAGAGTCTTTACCATGAAATCATGCCAGCATTTGTCTTTGTACTAAAGCCATATTAACACTTGCTTTTACAATGAAGTGGCATCCATTTTTTTTTCTTTGCATCGAAATCGTGTCACCACTTATCTTTTTCATGGAGCGGCATCGACACTTGCATCTGCTATGAAGCATCACCATTAATTTGTCTACTGAAGCAATATTTGTACTTGCATATGCTATGAAGTCGCACCACTTTTTGCCTTTGTAATGAAGGTGCACTAGCACTCCTCTTTTGCCATAAAGTTGCCTCGACATTTTATTTGCGTTGAAGTCATGTAGATATTTATCGTTGCCATGAAGTCACAACGACACTTCATTTACACCAAAGCTGTGCCAACATTGATCTTTGCCATGAAGCCACGTCAACACTTCATTCGCATCGAAACCGTGGCAACATTCATTTTCACCATGAAGCTATGTCAACACTTCATTCATACTGAAGCCGTGCCAACATTCATCTTTGCCATGAAGCCATGTCAACATTTCATTCACATTGAAGCCATACCAACATTCATCTTTGCCATGAAGTCACGCAACACTTCATTCACACTGCACTCACATTAAAGTTGCATCAATATTAACCTTTATAATAAAGTTACAACAACACTAATTTCCAGAGGCAATATAGTTCAGACATCGAGGGTGCTTAGCACTGTTTCCAAACATCAAGACTTCAGAGATACCAACAAACGTTGAAGATGTAAGGAGTCCGTGTCAAGACTTTGAAGATGCAAGGAAATGCCAACAAAACCTTGAAGTTTCAAGAACTTCCCATCAAGACTTTGAGGATTCAAAGAGGTGCCAGCCAAAACCTTGAAGATGTGAGAATAATGCCGCTAAGACATCAAAGATGTCAGAACATGCCCATAGAGGAGAGATGATGCAACACCGACTTCAAATATATGGTCTACTATCATTCTGGAGGAAGTTGACGTCATCCAGATTTCAGAGACGTGATGTGATGTGAAGTGACACCACTCAGAAGGGGGATGATGTGGTTCAAATTTCAGAGCTATGAAGTGGCACAACCTAGAAGAGAGACAATGTAACTTAAACTTGCAAGGTATAAGAAGATGCCCCCAAGAGACAAGTGATGCAAAACATGCTTCATAAACGTTGGGGAATGTCCATAGGATATGGGGAATGCCATGCAGACTTCATTTAGTCTTCATCTTTGAGTACAACGATTTTTGATCATCCTATTATCTTTAAGCAGTGCTTTTCCAACCAAAGGGACCTTAAAAGCATATTGACGACCGTCGGACAACTCTTCAAGCAAGACTGGCGAACCTCATTCTTTTCATGTGACTGAACTTAGTGAAAAGTACTAAGCTGTCTACGTACCCCGAAGAGGGATCAAGTCATTACGTAGTTCAACTGATTTTTTTTTTTGATAATTTTTTTTTGATGATTTTCTTTTGATGATTTTTTACAAAAAATGAGGGCTCACGTGTGTAATCCTTGCTCTACGCCCCACAGCATTCCATGGGTACCAATTGCGCAATAGTGGGTATCACCACTAATCGAACCCGAGACCTCGGCCTCAAGGGCGACATGGGCATCCAACCACTACGCCATACTCACAAATGGTGACATAGAATGGGATCAATTTTTCTTTATTTGTACGCTTTCAAAGGTAATGGGAAGACATCATGTACCCTTGTAGCGCTACAGTGAGCAGTTTAAACTCTTACTGAGGAGCAGTCCTTGACTTTCAAGCATAAAAGCGTTTGAGGAACTTCCCATTGATGGGGCCAATCCTTACACCTTCCTGATCAATCAACTTGTAAGCTCCATTAGTGTAGACTTCTTGCACAACATAAGGCCCATCCCATTTTGAAGTGAACTTATTGCTTGTACGATGAGTTGTGATGATAGGTCTTCGAACGGCGAGTACTAAGTCACCAACTTGGAATGATCGTGGTTTAACTCTTTTATTGAATGCACTCGAAAGAACAAGCTTGATAGCACTCAAGGCGTTGTTGAGCCTTGAGCCTTTTTCCATCAAGTGCCTCAAATTCTTGCAACCTAAGCTTGGCATTTTCTTCCTTGGTCAACTCCTCTTGAATGGCAATCTGTAATGATGAGATCTGGCATTCTAAGGGGAGGATGGCTTCCACTCTATAGACAAGAGAATATGGTGTTGCTTGAGTAGGCGTTTGAAACGTTGTTCGATATGCCTATAATGCTTCTCCGATTCTTTCATGCCAGTCTCGCTTAGTCTTGGATACCACATTCTTTAACAAATTGCCGAGCGTTTTGTCAAAGGCTTCAGCTAATCCATTCGCTAGGGCATTGTACATGGAGGAGTTGTATTGTTTAAATGCAAACTTCTCGCATAGCTCTGTCATTAGCTTATTGTAGAACGGTTTGCCATTATCAGTTATGATATACCGAGGGACACCATACCGATAGATTAAGTGAGTTCGAATGAAATTGACCACCGTTTCTTTCTTCACTTCCCTAAGGGGCACAGCTTCTGCCCATTTTGAGAAGTAATCAGTCGTAGCCAAGATGTACAAATGGCCACCGGATGATTTGGTAATGGTCCTATTGCGTCAAGCCCCCATGCATCAAAAGGCCAAAAAGCTACAGTTAGGAGTAGAAGTTATGGCGGCTGGTGGATGAAGTTTGCATAATATTGACAAGCTTCGCACTTTTTAGCATACTCAATGGAATCTTGCACCATCGTAGGCCGATAGTAACTCATTCGCTTGATTCTGTAGTGTAACTTAGGACTTGATTGGTGTGCACCGCATATTCTAGAATGAGCCTCCTCTAAGGCTTGTTTAGTCTCTTCTTCTCCTAAGCAACGGAGGAATAAACCATCAAATGAACGGCGGAAGAGAGTTTCTTTATAGTAAATGAACCGCGCAGCCCTTCGCGGAACTTCAGTCTTGTGGCGTATATCATCCGGGAGTCTTCCATGTTGAAGGTACTCAATGATCGCTTATCGCCAATCTTCTTTTTCAACAAGACATATAGAAATGACGTTGGCTTGTTCTTCTTCTTCTTCAACCACGAGAGGTACTACCCATCTTTGAGGAATAACAACTTTGGCGGTCTCTTCTTGGGATAACGCCAAGGCGGTAGACAAATTAGCTAAAGCATTAGCCTGTCTATTCTCCTTCCTCGATATATGCTCCAATGTAATTGCCTCAAAATTTGCTAGCAACTTCTTCGTATATTTGCAATAGGGGATAAGGTCTTCTTTCTTGACATCATATTGCTCCAAGATTTGGCTTATAATTAATTTGGAATCTTTGAAGATCTCAAGTTGTGATATGCCCATCTCAATGGCCATTTGTAGGCCAATAATTATTGCTTGATATTCGGCCACGTTGTTGGAGCAAAGTTCACTTAATGAGAATGAGTATAGAAGTATTTGTCGTTGTGGAGAAACAAACACTACACTTGCCCCTACTCCTTCTCGACGTGCGGCCCCATCAAAGAACATCGTCCACGGTGGCATTACTTCGATGTAAAATACGTCTTCATCCGAAAAATCATCAGAGAACTCCCAATCAAAGGGAATTGGGTGATCAGCTAAGAAATCTGCCAATGCTTGTCCTTTGACGGCTTTTTGTGGAACATATGCAAGGCCATATTGTTGTAGCAAGACTGCCCATCGAGTTATATGACCTGAAATCACTGGCCTGGAGAGGACATATTTGATTGGGTCTGCCCTTGCTATCAAATGGATCGTATATGCTTCAACTTGTCTATGGCAAAGAAAAGAGTAAGAAAAGAGCAAGGCATGTCTTTTCAATAGGAGAATAATTTAATTTAGGCCCATTGAGAGTTCGGCTCAAATAATAAAGGGTTTTTTCCTTCCCCTCCTCATTTTCTTGTGCCATAAGAGCACCTAGGGACTTTTCTTGTATTGCAATGTATAACACTAAAGGCTTTCCAGGGATAGGTGCACCTAAAACCGAAGGATTAAGCAAGTATCTTTTGATGCTTGTAAAAGCGTTGCTATAAGCCTCATCCCATTCGAAGTGCACATTCTTCTTCATCAACCTATTGAAAGGTTGACATCGATCGGCCAAGTTTGACATAAATCGTCGTATGTAGGCAAGTCTTCCCTATAAGCCTCTAAGTTCTTGCAGATTCTTAGGCTCCGGCATTTTTTGGATTGCTTCAATTTTGGATTGGTCAATTTCAATGCCATGATGTCTCACAATGAAACCATGGAACTTCCCAGATGTTACGCCAAAAGAGCATTTGAGGGGGTTCATTTTAAGCTGATACTTCCTTAAGCAGCTGAACACGGATCGTAGGTTTGCCAGATGGTCATCCCTCCTTTTTGTTTTAACCACCAGATCATCGACATAACACTCCACATATTTATGAAGTACATTATCAAAAATCTTTTGCATGGCCTGGTAATAAGTAGCACCAGTGTTCTTTAGTCCAAAAGGCATTACTTTGTAGCAGTAAATGCCCTTAGGAGTACAAAAAGCTGTAAGCTCTTCATCCTTGGGATTCATTCGAATTTGATTGTAACTTGAAGAACCATCCATGAAAGATAAAGTTTCATGACCGGTAGTGGCGTCAACCATAACCTTAGTGATGGGCAATGGAAAATCATCCTTGGGACACGCATTGTTCAAATCACGGAAGTCAACGCACACCTGGATTTGTCCATTCTTCTTTTTGACAAGGACGATATTAGCGATCCATTCTGGGTACTGTAATTCACGAATGAAGCCCGCCTCAATTAGCTTATTGGCCTCGGTTTCTATTTGAGGGATAAGCTCCGGTCGAAAGCGTCTTTGAGATTGTTTGACTGGGCGTACACCTTTCTTTATTGCCAAATGGTGTAGAGCAATACTTGGATTGAGTCCAGGCATTTCTTTGTAAGTCCAAGCAAACACATCTTTATATTCTACTAGGAGCTGAAAGTATCCTTCTTCTTCTTCAGGGGTAAGAAACGCACTGATGAAAGTTGGCCGGGGCTCTTCAGTAGTTCCTAAATTGATCTCTTTAAGTTCATCAACTGTAGCCTGCCCTTCGTCTTCCAAAGTGGGAGGAGCTTCGTCGACCTCTTCATTGGTTGCTTCAACATTTGAGAGCGTATCTTCTTCTACTATAATATGAAATGAGGACGATACTTCTTCAATTTGCTCATTGCGGACAGCTGATTGTCCTGTGTGTACAACCGTTCGCCTTTTGACTTTAAGAGATCCTTCGGTGTTGATGTCTAGGGTAGATCTACGTTTCATGCATGAAGGGATGCTACTGCGGATCCCGTCATTAGCTTTCTCTTCCCCTTGAACCTCAAAGTTTATGGAATTTTGAGGATGGCTATTGACAAGCCCTTTCATTGCCCCTAACCGATTAGAGACTGATCTACGAGCAAGAGTGTCGTGATTTTGTGTCAAGCAAGTTGTATTTAACCTGTCGAACACTGTGATTTGTGACGATAGGGCATTGATGCGATCAAACACCGAAACATGCGATGCAAAGTAATCTTTTCTTTGATTCGAACTTTCGCCGACTTCCATTGTTATGTATTAAGAACTTGAAGCATTGCTTCTTTTCTTGATCCATATCTGAGTCGGTTGTTCTGGAGTATAACCTAATCCGGTCTTTGGGATAGGGATTTCATGCCCTTTCGAGCTGCATTTTCCTTTGTGTTTTGCTGAGGCCATGCACCTTCTCTCCGGTGACTTCTGGAATCAGTTTCCCTAGGTCGCCTTGCTTTGAGAAATCGTAGCCTGCTTTGGCTAAAATCCTATATGCCTTTGGGTCGAACCATTATTTCGTCCGTTCACTTGGTAGAATACCATGTTTCGTCAAACTTTGCGAAGACCTTACAAATCCATTGAATGGCTTCGAGGGCAATGGATTTGTGAATGAAGTTAAAGGCATAGCATGATTTTCCTTCAATATGGCTACATCCTCCATAATAAGCTTTGTAGGAGGCTTTTCCTTGTTTACTACTGATTGAAGGCATTCCGTGAACGGCGATTGTCCTTTCTTGCGGTGTGATAATGGTACATAGCAAAGAAATGGAGGATTGTCAGAAGCTGTTGAGATCTTTGCTCCCACTGAATTACTAGTAGATCCACTAGAATGATTATCTCCAAATTCTGGACCTTCTTTTAGGGAAGAAGTATCCTTTCCACTGACGAATCTAACATGGTTCTTTTCATTCTGCTTGCTCTCTGTGGGTGGGATCTCAACTGGGAGAACTTCATTAGGAACGTCATCTTCCACATAGAATTTTACATCAGCAAAGTGAGCTTCAGTCTCAGTAAAAGGTTTTAAGTCAGCATTGACCTTTTTTACTCCACCTTAAATGTACTTGAAACATTGATATAAAGTTGACAGTATTATTCCGTTCTCATGGATCCATGGACGTCTTAACAACATGTTGTAGGTTGCCTTGGCATCAATAACATGGAACAAAACTTTGCTTCTCAATTCTCCAATGATTAGTTTCAGTTGTATCATACCGATCGCGCGTTGTCTTCCTTGGTTAAAACCTTGAATGACCAAACGACTATGCGATAACTCCTCCATAGTAAGACCAAGTCGTCTCATTGTTATTTTTGGTAGTATATTAACAGCTGAACCTCCATCAATGAGGATATGGTCTATCTTTTGTTCACGTGCATAACCAAAGACATAAAGTGGACGACTGTGGGGCTTAGAGCCTAACAACAGATCCTCATCAGTGAAAGTCATGTCTGGGGAGCATGCATAACATTCTTGGGTTTGTTGAAGCACGTTGGCATAAGGAACACTCATCCCTGATTTTTCAAGAGCTCGGGTGATCACCTCTTTTGGTGAGGTGGGGGATTGTAAGGGTTCAACTTTATCATTTTGAGGTCGGAGTTTTTCCAAAGTCTCGCTTGGCCCATCATGATCAATATCCTTCTCTTCATCATGAATTTCATAACAAGAGCCTGTGTGAACGGCTTCTGCTGAGTCATTTTGAAAGAATCCTCTAGTGAAGAATTCTTCTAATGTGATGCGATTTCGAAGGCTTTGGGTTTGTACCGAATCATTATTCACTTTTATGCCTAACTTTTTCGCCTTTTATCATTCCTTCCTCTTGATCGAAGTTGAATCAGGCTTTGTGCTCTTGGATGACCAAATGAAGAGATAACTCTCATCTTTTCTTCCATCTCTTACGAGTAACCATTGTCCAACCTTCCTCTTCATCCATTGTCGATCTTCTATCATCATTTGAGTTATAGTCAAATGCTTCTTGTGGAAGCTGAACTTGAACCGGCTCCAGAGAACCAAATTGGATAAGTGTGGTATTTGCTCCCAGCTTAATAGTTGGAGATATGCAACTATGTGACCCACAAGCGAATGTTACAAGGTTTGACTCGGCCACATCATCGAAATCCAAGTCGATTTTCTTTTCCTTAGCTAACTTCATGATGAGTTCTTTGAGAACAAAGCATTTCTGGATTGGATGACTTATGATGTGATGATACTTAAAATAGTTTGGGTCATTAACTTTCCCTATCTCTTCTGGTCATTTATATTCTGGCAATTCAATTAATTTAAGCTTGAGGAGTTGTTCTAGCATTTCGGGCATATCAGCATCTGGAAAAGGATACGCCTTTTGTTCCCATTCCTTGAGTGTCGAGCGACGTGTCTCACGTCGTTGTCTTCCTTCAAGCCTCTTCTCATTAGCCTTTATTTTTCCAGTTGAAATTTTGATTGAGGCAAAGTTGATATTCATTGAGTCTTTGACGTTATTTTTTGCATTCCTATCACTCTTCCTTATTTCTTTTCTTTCTTTTCTTTCCTCAGGCACAGGAGGCTCCGTATTTCCATGGCTAGCAATAATCAGCTCCATGTGATGCACACGAGTTGCTAACTCCTCAAATGTTCGAGGCTTTATCCCTTGTAGGATGTAAAGAAGTCCCCAATGCATGCCTTGGATGCACATTTCTATAGCAGATATTTCAGAAGGTCTATCTTTACAATCTAGACTCAAAGAACGCCATCGATTGATATAGTCAACAACGGGCTTGTCTTTTCACTGCTTAGTATTGGTAAGTTCCATCATGCTTACTATGCGACGTGTGCTATAGAACCAGTTAAGGAACTCCCTTTCAAGTTGTTCCCAACTATCGATTGACTCAGGCTCTAAGTCTGTATACCAATCAAAGGCATTCCCTTTTAGTGAACGGACAAACTTTTTCATTAGGAGACTCCCTTGAGTTCCTGCATTCTCACAAGTTTCCATGAAGTGAGCAATATGTTGTTTTGGGTTGCCCTTTCCATCAAATTGTAGGAACTTAGGAGGTTGATATCCATTTGGCATTCTCATGTCATTGATGCGTTTTGTATAGGGTTTTGAATATATGAGGGAATTAGTGGAAGAACCCCCATATTGTGCTCGAATGGTATTCGTTATCATGTCTTGCAGCTGTTGGACAGATAACGAGGCTATTGAAGTGGAATTTCCATGTTGAGAAGTTCCTTCGACTCCTTTTTCCTTGTCAACCCTAGTGTTTTCTCCGTTCAAGGTGAAGCCAGACGGGTACTTAGGGCCAAGACTTGATTCTCCTAAATCTTGTACCTCTAGTTTGTTCATCAGGGTTACAATTTTGACATCCTTATCTTCCAGTGCTTTTGTGAGAAGGATGACCCTTTGCTCCATTTCATCCATCTTTTCTTCCATGGTAAAGGTGTTAGTCATCATCATTAGCATAACCTCTAGATATGATGGGCTAAATGATGGAACCAGATGAATCAAAGGCACTTCATTCCTTAAATTTCTCATTACGGGTGAAGAGTTGATAGAAAAGGTCCTTATTGTGGATGATTCATTATCAATCTCCAAATGAAATGAATCCTTAGTGGCAGCTTTCCTATTTGCAAGAAAGTCTAGGGAAATGACATTATGAAGTCTGCTTTCCTTGGTTGGTTGGGGTTGAAGTAGGTTAAGAGCCTTGGACCAACTGTGAGTGATTGGGCTAACATAATCACCGGCAATGGAAGCATCAACCACTAATTTTCGGGCATTCTTGTTAGAGGCCATCGAAGATGGTAGCAAATCGAATTTCTTTTCTTTTGGAGGAGAAAGAGATGAGAGGCAGAGATGTCCCACTGGGCGTGCCAGAATTTGTAGAAGACTAAATTTCTTAGTTCGAAATAAATTCAAACAAGTAAAATAGTTTCTCAAATGCGAATTTTTATTGATGAAAGTGTGTGGTACAATTCTCTGTAATTACAAGGAGTGATCCCCTGATTCGATCTCCTCAAAAGATTTATGGTGTGATTTTGATTCGAACACCAAATATCCTCCAATTTGGCTGAAGGATGGATCGAAGATCTTTAAAACAGAGTAACAATGAATCTCTGGCCATGAGCTTGTTAGAAATTCACGTTCTTCGTGTTCTTCATGTGTTCTTCGTGCCTTCTTCGTCTTCAAAGGTTTGTGATGGAAGTTCTTCGGGGCCTTAGAGGCTTGAATCCGTAAAGCTTCACTGATTTGTGTTTTATGAGGTTTCTGGAGGCTCTCGAGCTTGATTCCAGTGACTTCTGAGATCTAGGAAGATGCTTTGGATGATTTTTGAAGTTGAAGTTCTTGAAATTTCTAAAGGCTTCAAGGCTTGATTCCAGTAGAGTTTCAATGCTTCTTTGATGTTGTTTGTGCTCTAAATGGCTTGGTTTCCCCAAATGCCTTAGGAAGGCTTCTATTTATAGGAGTTTGGTGGTAGGTGAGCGACACATGGCGAAGTCTGATTGGTGACACATGTCACAGTTTGATCGGTCTGCTTGTGTCATCGCTTACATGCGCCGGCTTGCTTGGGTCGTTGCTTATACGCGCCTACATGTGATTAGCATTTTGCATGCTTTTCATGTTCTTACCTTAATGGAATTTGACAAATTTTTAGTAGCAGTATATGATACTTTGTAATTAGCCATACTTTGTGGACTTGGTGGCATGACGTGTCAGCTTGTGATAGGCTAGGAATTTTCCCTCTCTACAAATGTGTTATGCCTCGAACCCATGTAAGAGCTAGGCACATGACAACAGTCACATACTTGTAATGTTTACACTCTACAAGTGTGAAAGACCTTTTTAACAACTAAAGAATTATCTTCAAAGAAAATTTCATCAATAAATTTAAATATCTTCAATAATGCAATTCTTAAAAGATCTCCAAATAATAATCTTCCAACATCAAAATAAAAATAAACTAAATCCTTGAAGTCTAAAAGTCTACACAAATGGTAATTTTAAACATAAAAGTTTAAATCTTATTCCATTGATTTCCTAAACTTCACTTATGCACACATCCCAATGGAAGCCCAAACATATGCTATTCTTCTTTATCAGAATTTGAAAGGGGAAAGAAGGCAGAGGCAACTCAATAAGTAACCAAAGTTCTAATAAATTCTACCAAGCAAATAGATCTGTAAAATAATAAGTTGTATATAGATCAATATTTTAAATTTTACAAATATATCATAGATGAATTTGAAATTAATCTGTTTTCCATATATTTCAAAGCTATAATATACAATAGGTTCCAAAAACACATAAGTAGTTTCAAGGACTTAAAACAATTCAAATATTTAACATAATTCATATTCTTAACTATATTTACGACTATAGTCACGCTATATCCCTGTGACTAGGCATCAGATTCAGATGAAACTAAGTTCTGTGCTAATGTATATCCCCCATTAGCTGAGTCCAAAAATACGATAGGCTCGTGATGCCTTAGATAGAACTAGTTTCAGTACCAATGAATAACTCCCATTGGCTGGGCATTAGAGTCAAAACATAGTCAGATTGTCTAAAATCATATCTACCAAATCATAGTTCAAACAAAAATATATTTCATTCAAATACATACATAAAATCATATATTTAGTAAATCAAATATATTTGAGATAATTCTTTATTCTTTACTTTAAATCAATGTAGCTAAAACAATTAAATAAAATTATAACAATTATAAACAATGTTCAGTAGTTAAAATATGCAAAATAAAACCAATTCAGATGAGGTAAAATTGCGCAAGATAGAAAAAGTGTTGAGATATGCATATTTTGATTAAAAAAAAAAAAAAACCCCCATATTAGTGGGTGTAAAATTGCGCATAAATGCACAAGTGCTACTATAACCATGCATATGCACGGTTACTGTAGCTTGTGCATTTAATATTTTAGTATTTTTTAGTAGTTTTAGGTATGCTCAAGAGAGGGGTAGTGAGTGAGGAAATAATAAAAAATTATAAAAGAATGAATATTTCATTGAATTGATGTGTAGAATAGATAGACTGATGTGTAGAATAGATAGATTGATGTGAGTGTTTTGTAAAAATGGGTGTTTAAAATAGACGGAAAGTTTTGTATTAGCTGATATGGCCACTCTAACCTTCTACAAATTCATCTATACTTACAAACCAGACCCACCATGACCAAGCCTAATTTACTGCAGATCAATCTATAGTTAACGCAATAGTGGCCTAGGAAAAGAATAATTATTATCAACATAGTACATATACTAAAAATATTATTTAATATCTTCTTCGGTCACGTCATAAAATTCATTGAGTATTTAAATAGTTTCACTTCTGGCCAAAATACCCAAATAAAATATACTCTAATTCCAAATAAAGCTTAGATTTGACAAGAAAGAGATTTTCAGGCTCTTACCTCAATTGTGTAGTCAAACCTTCTCTAATTGAGTATTTTGGGTAGTCTCATCTCTCAAAATATCTGTCATTATACACTGACTTAAATTAGACTATATATTGCTAGGGTTTCAACCTTATTTTCTAAACCCCCCCCCCTTAGTAATATTAAGTATAAAATTGACCCCATAAACAAATTTAGTTAAATACCCCTCTTTTTAAATCTTTTTTTTTTTGGGTATTACATTCTCCCCCCTTAAAAGAAGTTTAGTCTTCTAAACTTGACATACCTGAGTCCTCAAAAAGATATGGGTATTTCTCCTTGATTTCATCTTCTAACTCCCATGTAGCCTCTCTCACAGATTGGTTCCTCCACTGAACCTTGACATAATGTATGGTACGATGCTTCAACTCTTACTCCTTGTCCACAATTTTAACTGGTTGTTCTTTATAAGTTAAATCATCTCTTAATTTTAGAGGCTCATAATCTACTACATGACTGGGGTTTGGAATGTATTTCCTCAACATTGAGACATGGAAAACATTATGCACCCCTGATAAAGTAGGTGGTAAGGCGAGCCTATAAGCAACTTTACCCATCCTTTCCAAGACTTCAAAAGGTCCTACAAAAAGAGGGGTCAACTTACCTCGAAAACCAAACCTCATAACTCCTTTAGTAGGTGATATCTTCAAGAACACATGATCACCCACTTGGAACTCTAATTTCCTTCTTCTAAGGTCTGTATAACTCTTTTGCCTACTCTGAGCCGTTTGGAGCCGCTTTTTAATCACTTGAATTTTATCTGTTGTTTGCTGTACAGTTTCAGGACCCAACAATCTTCTTTCTCCAACATCATCCCAACATATAGGAGACCTACACTTCCTACCATACAAAGCCTTATATGGTGCTGCTTTAATACTTGCTTGGTAGCTATTATTATATGCAAACTCCACCAAAGGTAGATGTTCATCGCATGAACCTTTGAAATCAATTACACAAACTTTCAGTATATCTTCCAATGTTTGTATAGTTCTTTCTGAAAGTCCATCTATTTGAGGGTGAAAAGCTGTACTAAACTTCAAGTTAATACCCATTTCCTTATGCACGCTCTCCCAAAATTGAGACACAAATCTTTGGTTTCTATCAAACACAATGGACACAGGAGTACCATGTAATCTCACTATTTCATTGATATACAATCTGGCTAACCTTTCGAGTGAGAAATCTACCCTAATGGCCAAAAAGTATGCAGATCTTGTCAACCAGTCCACAATCACCCAAATTGTATCTTTACCAATAGGGGTTCTAGGCAGCCCCGTCACAAAGTTCATAGTAATACCCTCCCACTTCTGTTATGGGATGGGAAGAGATTGCAAAAATCCAGCAAGTCTTTGATGCTCAATCTTGACTTGTTGACACATTAAACATTGAGCAATATATTGAGCAATCTCTCTGATAGGCCACAAATGTGTTGACCCCTTGTGATAAATTAAGTTGATTAATTAGCCAAGTTTTTAATTAATCAAGTTAACATGCAAATTGCGTGGTAGCACAAATAAATCACCAATAACCTAGAGTATGCAGTGGAAAATAAATTGACATGGTGATTTGTTTACGAATGGAGAAAACCTAATGGCAAAAACCCCACTGGGTGATTTAAGGTCACCACTCCGGAAACTCCACTATTATCACAATAAGCGGTTACAAGTAAAGGAATCCCAGTACCTTACCAACCTACAATTGAAACATTACCCCAATACCCAATTAGACTTGTTTTGTAGTGATAGTTTCTCCTTTTGATGCACGGCTCCCAGTACATGACTAACCAATTGCACGGATTCCAGTACGCGACTTCAATTCACCAACTAGAGAGAGTTGTTGGCTGCAAAGTTCTTCAATTCATCCACACGATGAAGATCAAGAAGATGCTTGGTTACAAAACCCTACAGTGCACATTACATAGCAACTTCTTCATAAGAAAGATGAACTAGGCATGAACTTTGTCTCGGATCACAAATTGCTTGAACAAGAATTTCTCAATGCTTGTGCAACCTGTGTACCTAATGACGGCCCTTAAAATAATCCTTTTATATGTCTAGGGTTAGAAGAAAAGAAGTCCCAAAAACATACCCATGGATTGGAATCAAAATAGAACTTAGAATCTATTTTCCTTAAATCTCGACAAATAGAGGTGCCGAGGTGCTGTCGAGGAGCTGTCAAGCTTCGGGGCTAAAACAGCTTCTTAAAGCTCGATAAATGCATGTGTCGAGACTAGGTGTCGAGTTTTAATAACTTGCACTCTTCAACTTGTTTCTTGGACAAACTTGATGACTTCAACACTTGATCTTGAAACACAGTTTCTTGAAGCGTTAAACACATCCTAATTCTACCCAATTACAAGTAAAGTGCGTTTTGTCAAAGGATAAGCCAATTACATAAAATAATAACATATTGTTCAAAAGAACTTGAACCACATATGTCCTAACACTCTTTCTTCATGTTGTTCCACCAAAACGTCTTTCTTAAATCTCGATACATCTTAGTGCCTCCTGGGTGTATTGTGTAACTCGTGTTATGAGCCTCTTTTAGAATTTCTGCCTTAAGGTCTGGATCATTTGGTACACAAAGCCGATTAACAAACCTTAAAGATCCATCCTCATGAATGCAAAACTCAAATTGAGAGCTTAGATTTATCAAATCTCTTATCTTCTGCAACTGTGGATCATTACTTTGTGCAATCTTTATCCTTTCAATCAAGGTAGGCTGAACTCTAAGGTTTGCCAATTGTACCTCTGCTCCATGAAACCGAACTTCTATCTTCATCTTCCTCAAATCTTCCAAGATGTGTTTTTGTGTAGTCAACAACGCTGTCAAATTTCCTGTAGACTTCCTACTTAAGGAATCAGCTACCACATTAGCTTTTCCAGGACGGTAACTAATAGTCAAGTCATAGTCCTTTAATAGCTCCAACCATCTCCTTTGTCACATATTCAACTCTTTTTGAGTAAAGAGATACTGGAGGCTCTTGTGGTAAGTGAATATCTCACAATGTTCTCCATACAAATAGTGCCGCCAAATTTTTAGAGCAAAAACCACCATTGCTAATTCCAAGTCATGTGTGGGATAATTTTGCTCATAAGGCTTCAACTTTTTAAAGGCATATGCCACTACCTTTTCATGTTGCATAAGAACACACCCCAAGCCTTTCCTAGAGGTATCACTATAAATGGTGAAACCTAAACTACCTGAAGGTATGGTGAGAATGGGTGTTGACATCAACCTTTTCTTCAATTTCTAGGAGCTTTGTTCACACTTTCCAATCCACTCAAACTTAGCTCCCTTTTGGGTCAAGCAAGTTAAAGGCATGGCTAAGTGAGAAAATCCTTCAATAAACCTCTTGTAATAACTAGCCAATCCTAAAAAGCTACAGACCTCTATCACACTATTTGGTTTATTCCATTCTACTACTGCTTCCACTTTCTTAGGGTCAAGAGCAATCCCATCTTTAGATACAAATGCCCAAGGAATGCAAAACTTTCTAGCCAAAATTCACATTTTTTAAGCTTTGCATACAACTTCTTCTCCTACAATAGTTGTAGTACAAGCCTCAAGTGATTCTCATGCTCCTCAACACTCTTGGAACATATCAAGATATCATCAACAAAACCACAACAAATTTATCTACAAAGGGTTTAAACACCCTATTCATCAAGTTCATAAAGGCCGCTGGTGCATTGGTTAAGCCAAAAGGCATCACCAAAATTTCATAATGGCCTTATCTTGTATGGAAGGCTGTCACATCAACAGTCTTAATCTTCAATTGATGGTAACCGGAATGAAGATCATTATTAGAGAAAACCTGTGCTCCTAGGAGTTAGTCAAACAAATCCTCTATCCTTGGTTAAGGGTACTTATTTCATACTGTCACCCTATTCAGCTCCTTATAATCAATGCAAAGTCGCATGCTCCCATCCTTTTTCTTTACAAACAACACAGGTGCACCCTAAGGGGAAACACTAGGCCTGATGAAGCCTTTGTCAAGCAGCTCTTGCAACTATTCTTTTAATTCCCTTAACTCAGCAGGTGCCATTCGATAGAGGGCTTTAGAAACTAGGCTAGAACCTGGTAATAGGTCAATAGAAAACTCTATCTTCCTATCTAGTGGTAACCCTGACAAGTCTTCTAGAAACACATCTGGAGACTCTCTCACTAAAAAAATGTCCTCCAGCTTCAATTCACCTTGTTGTGTGTCTCACACGGTGGCTAGATATCCTTTACACCCTTTCTTCAACATATGTCTAGCTTATAAAGCTGAAAGCACTTGTAGAGAAGTATATGCCCCACTTCCCACAAAGAAATACTCAATCTCACCAAGTACTTGGAAAATTACCTTCTTCCTACGACAATCAACTATGGCATAATGGGCAGCCAACTAATCCATCCTAAAGATTATATCAAAATCCCGCATCTCCAACAATGTTAGATCTTCTAGTAACTCTCTATTTGCTATTTGACAACACAAGACTTGCAAACACTATCAATAACTACTACACCCCCAACTGGGGTATCCAGACATAATTTAGACTCTATAGGCTCAAATTTAAAATTATGTTTTTTTGCAAAATTAGTAGATATGAAGGAGTGAGTGGCACCAGGATCAAACAATGCATAAGCATAAGTTGTGGAAACTAGAATAATACATGTTACCACAACATTAGAAGTATTAGCATCCTGTTGAGTGAGTGCATAAACCCTTCCTTGGATCTTGGGCTTTTGGCTTGCTCCCTGACTCTGTCCTATTTTTGGTCTTGGAATGGTCTGAACCTCCATCTGTTTGGGACACTCAGCAATCCTGTGACCCTTTTGTCCATATGAGAAACACACTCTAGTATTCTAGTGACAATCCTTATTTGCATAAGACCTACCACATTGAGAGCACTTTGGCAGTGCCTTGGAATCATCACATTATGTTCCTTGTTTTTTGGCTTAAAAGCTAGAGCTTTGCTCTCCTTGCCTAGGCCTCTTCTTTTGGTTGTTATCTTTATCTACTTGAGCCTCATTAAGCCCCATCTCCACTAATAAAGCCTTACTCACCATTGCCCTAAAGTTAGTCAACTCAAAGGGCACAACTCCTTGCTTGATTCGGAACCTTAATCCATCTTTAAACCTTCAAGCCTTAGTTTCTTCATCCACCACCATTATCGGACCAAATTTGGCTAACTTGAAAAATTCTGCTTCATACTGAGCAACTGTCATTCTACCTTGTGTCAGCTTGATAAACTCTTTTTCCTTCTGAAAACAAATGCTCTTAGGAAAATATTTCTCATAGAATATAGACTCAAATAGCTCCCAAGTGCAAGGTTCAGTCTCTTAGCCATGTTTGCCTTCTTCTAGCCGCCACCAGTCATAAGCATCTCCATGCAACATATATGCTGCACAAGCCACTTTCTCACCCTCAGAGCATTCAAGAACTATGAATACTTTCTCCATCTCAATGATCTATTTTTCTACTTCCATAGGCTCAGTAGTCCCCTCAAAAGCTAGAGGAGACAACCTCTTGAATTCAATCATCCCACCATGATGACCTCAATGTTGCTCCATCATCCTAGCCAAGTTGTCTCCAGTAGTGACCTATGTTAGACCACTCCAACCAAGGTTTGCATCATCTGAATATCTCTGGTGGTTGGCCTTAGTTATGCCTAAGTTCTTGGTTCCCATCTTGCTGATTCCTACCTTTGCCAGAGTTGTTGGGAGTTTTCCCAATGTTTTTGCTACAAGGTAGCATCCTAACCTCTGTTCATTATGCACATGACAAACTAACATGTTATCAAATTCCTAATTTAATTAAAAAAATAGATCAAAAGCTCATCTAGTATATATATCATACAACATATCCCTAAATGCCTAATTTCTACCCCTCTCATCATTTAGTTTCATAAATTAATGCCTAAGGATCCAACCTAGAGCTCTGATACCATAAATATTGTCACACTCTAAACCCAAGTAAGAGCTAGGTAAGTGACAACAGCCACACACTTATAAAGTTTACACCCTACAAGTGTGAAAGACCTTTTTAACAACTAAAGAATTATCCTCAAAGGAAATTTAATCAATAAATTTAAAAATATCTCCAATAATGCAATTCTCAAAAGATCTCCAAATAAAAATCTTCCAACATCAAAATAAAAATAAACTAAATCCTTTAAGACTAAAAGTCTACACAAATAGTAATTTTAAACATAAAAGTTCAAATCTTATTCTATTGATTTCCTAAACTTCACTCATGCGCACATCCCAACGGAAGCCCAAACATATGCTACTCTTTCTGATTAGAATCTGAAAGGGGAAAGAGGGGGGAAGGTGAGTTGACAACTCAATAATTAACCAAAGTCCTAATAAGCTCTATCAAGCAAATAGATTAGTAAAATAATAAGTTGTATATAGATCAAATATTATAAATCTTACAAATATATCATAGATGAATTAGAAATTAATTTGTTTTCCATATATATCAAAGCTATAATTCACAATAGGTTTCAAAAACACATAAGCAGTTTCAAGGACTTAAAATAATTCAAATATTCAACATAATTCATATTCTCAACAATTTTTATGACTATGGTCACGCTATATCCCTGTGACTAGGCATCATATTCAGATGAAACTAATTCTATGCTAATGTATATTCCCTATTAGCTGGATCTAGAAACACGATAGGCTTGTGATGCCCTAGATAGAACTAGTTTCAGTACCAATGAATAATCCCCATTGGCTAGGTATCAAAGTCAAAACATATAGTCAGATTGTCTAAAATCATATATATCAAATCATAGTTCAAACAAAAATATATTTCATTCAAATACATACATAAAATCATATGTTTAGTAAATCAAATATATTTAAGATAATTCTATATTCTTTACTTTAAATAAATGCAGCTAAAACGATTAAATAAAATTATAACAATTATAAACAATGTTCAATAGTTAAGATACGCAAAATAAAACCAATTAGGATGAGGTTACTTACCTCAGCTAGCTCACCACAAAAGAACTTCTCCCTAACACTTTTTCTAAAATCCTTAGATATCACCTAAACAATTTTAAAGCACCATTTACTCAATAACCAAATAATTTAAGAAAAACTTATAACAATACTCGATTAGAAGAGAGACTACTAAAAATATCCAATAACTATCTATTGTTATCTCACACCAAAATTTCACCTAATCATAATATTTTTCTTTATATATATATATATATATAGATATATTCTGCCACAACTAAAGCCTTAGAGATAATATTATAACTCCTATTACTATGTAGGCACGTGGGCCATCTTCAAGTACATGTGTTCTTTGGCCAAAATGGCCAAATACCACAAGTTTCAAAAATTAGTAGCAAAAAAACACTGTTTCGGAAATAAATAGGGAAATACCACTTTTCTGGTACTCGAGTTTCTTAAACTCGAGTTCTAAACGGTACTCGAGTTTAAGAAACTCGAGTATCAAGAAGTTTAGCCACCGTGGCACTACTGACCTGGAATTTGTGCGATTTAAAAAAATAATATGGTACTCGAGCTTGGTAAACTCGAGTTCCATGCAACACAGTACTCAAGTATACCAAATTCGAGCACCTATTTTTAAAAAAATTATGTTTATATTTATTTCTAAGGTACTCGAGCTCACCAAGCTTGAGTACCTTGTAAGGAACTCGAGTTTAGTAAACTCGAGTTCCTTATAACTTTTTTTTTTTAAATAATTGGCAAATAAACATAAACATAAACATAAACATAGACATATTTTTATGTTTTTATTTATTTAAATAGAAGCATTGTAAAATAGATTTTAATTTCAAAATATGAATTAATTTCTACATTAATTAAAATTGTTCATTGTTTTCTCATAAAAATTGTTCACTATTTTCTGCAAAATTTATTTCTACAATTTTGCATAAAATTATTTTTTGTTCAGCATTATTTAAAAAATTGTTCACTCTCTTTTCTACGTAAATTATTTTCTGTTCACTATTTAAAAAATTGTTCACTATTTTCTCATAAAACACCTACTGAAATCTTGTTTTCTAAATTTGAACGCCAAATTAGAATGCTTTTTCATACTTAAATTTCACAATAATTGAATTTGTTTTTCTACATTGATAAAATCTATTTCTACATTAATAAAATTTGCTCTCTGCACATCACAGTGCTATGTCCCTGGCACCAGGGTACGATTATTTATATATTTAAGTATTCACGTGAATGTGGATGATATATCTAGACACAGTGTGAAATCGTGCTGAGTTGTTAAGCAGCACGTGTGAAACAGTGGCATTTGTTGGCGCATGTGGTTCGTATGACTACAGTTGGTGCTACAATAGCGGGTTGGTGACATGTCTTTTAAAAAACTACTCATGCCATAGTTGGTGCTACATCATGTTTACTGTATATTCAAATTTTCTTACTACATTCATAAAATCTATTTTCTGCATTAATTACAAATGTTCACTATTTTCTGTATAAACTATTTTTAGCATTCTGCATAAAATTATTTTCTGTTCAGCATTATTTGAAAAATAGATATATTCAAAATAAGGTTAAAAAATGGAGTATGGAATATGAAAATAGAAACTAGTAAAATCTTACCTGAATAAAAACTTCAGTCTTTGATAAACTTGAAAACAAGCTGTTGTCTTTGATACAAGCTTGAAAATAAAACTGTTTGAAGAGAAAGGTTACAAGATTACAAGAGAGGGAGAGAGTACAAAAGTCTTTCTGAGGGAGAGGAAAGGCTATTACAAAAGGCTTTCTAAAACTTGGAACTTAAAAGCTTAGAATCTTAGAAACTTGTCTTCTGTCTTCATAGTCCGTCTCTTTTATAGGTGAAATGAACCATGGTAAAGTAACCTGAGTAGGTAAATTTAACTCAATTTATTTTATCGGTGGTATGGAAATTAGTACTGATGATTAATAGTCTGTCTGTTTTGTCTGGGAATCTTTTAGATATCGAAAATCTATCAGATCACTTTTTACGCATGCTAGTAAATAGTAGTAACTTTTGAACATCTGTCTGTATCTATCTGGACTATCTGTATCTATCTAGACTATCTTGATTTGTCTAGAAGCTATTCACGCGTGCTGGTGAATAGTGATCTGTCGCCAAAGAAATAGTGACTTGTCACTAGTGAATAGTGATCTATTTGTCTGTCTTTCAATCTGTATCATTCTAGGATCCTTAACAATCTTTCTTTTCCCAAATAGCCTCCTTGTTGAAGGTATTGGACTATATACGGCTATCCTGTTTGTGTAACTATATAAGTAGAAGCCTCTGTCTAATTTTTTCTGTATCTCATAAATCTTATTACTCATGAAATTAGACCATTCTTGAGCCAGAGCATCCGGATCATTAAGTGGTAGATAAGTATCTCTTGTATACCATTTGTATTCAAGGATACAACCCCAATCATGAATAAGAACCAAAATGTGTGCTGGCTGAGCTTCTATATAATAACTACTGTCCCAAGCTGGAAGAGTACTCCAGATAGTGATCTTCATATAATTAAGTCCTCCAATCTATGCGGCTACTTCTTGGATGACTTTGGGAAATAAACTAATCTGAATTTCAGAAGTTATGATTAATTTTCTAATAAACTCTACTTCTAGCATTTTAGATAACCATAAAGTATCACGAATTACTGAATCTTCTGTCTCCGTATTAATAAGTAATCCCAGATAGGGATTGTATCTGTCTCCTGTTCTTCCAAAAAAAAATAAAAAATCTTCTTCGTTTTATTTATTTATTAAATGTACATTTCTGTTAAAAAAAAAATTAAATGTACACTCCAATTTATTTTAAATATATGATTTTTTTAAAGTGCATCCTTAAATATACTTTTCTTTTAATAATTCGATACCTACAACAAGAAAGATTGAGAATTTAAATCCTAGTTTCTTATTAAATAAATCAGCTTAAAGACAGCCTTTTAACATTTATGTATTTTACCAAAAACATTTATGTAGAACCATTTTAAAAATGTTCATGTCAAAAAAAGTTTTAAATAAATAAAATTAGAGAAATGAAATAAATATGTTAATATTTCTTCCAAACATTTCCATCCACCCCATGGGTTAGCAACGTGTGCCAATAATAAATGACCAACACATAAAAAACCGTCTTTTCAAAAACTAAAAATAAAAACCATCATGGAATCAATAAATTAAATTTATATATATAAAACAAAGCTCAGCTTCAAACCAATTTTCCTTAAACTCACTATTTGCTTATTAAAGAGACCATTTACGTATAGTTTTAACTACATTATTTTTTTAGTAAACCATATCAGTCGTGTTACTTAGAAATGAACCTGCCAATATTCTTGTTCATCTTGAACAAAAGAACAATCAAATGCAAAGGCAATTGGACAGTTTTCATGCAATCCAAAAAGCTAGGAAGCGTCTAAAGGGGAAGACACAAGAGCAAGCAATCAAGTCTATTAATGAAGTTACTGCGTTAGATGATGAAAGAGATATTTCAGACTTCTCAGATTCAAGTAATGATGATTTTCAAAAAATTTTACCTACGAACATTAGACGTTATTGTTAATGTCCACCATTGTTATACTGATCTTCGTAGTGCTGCATGTGCTGCTCAACGATTTGGTATGTTCTTTGATTTTCCATTGACTTTACATGATTTTGTTCATTCAAAGATTTCAAATTTTTCAACAAATTCAGATGATCAATACATTAGTACATAGTTTTCCATTTAATTTTCATGATTTTGTACATTTAACGAATTCAAACTTTCCAACAATTTCAGACTATCTGTACATCTAATTTACACAATTTTATTTTGTCCTTTCAAGATTTTATACATTCAATAAATAATTTTTTTTTTTTTTTTTACAAATTCGAACGATCTGTACATCTAATGTACACAATTCTCTCTCGAATTTTCATGATTTTGTACTTTCAACAAAATTTGATAGGCCAAAAGCGTATTGACTCCAAGTGATTAATTAATTGATTAATTAGCCAAATTTATTAATTAATCAAATTAACATGCAAAGCGCGTGGTAGCACAAACAAATTACCAATTAAACTAAGTGCAACGGAAATTGAATTGACATGGTCATTTGTTTTCCAATGAGGAAAAATTAATACGACAAAAATCTCACAGGTGATTTTAAGGTTATCACTCCCGAGAAAACAGTGAACAATTTTTATGAGAAAATAATAAACAGTTTTAATTAATGCAGAAAACAGATTTTATTAATGAAGTAAGCAGATTCGAATATACAGTAAACATGATGTGCAGAGAAAAAATTTTATTAATGTAGAAATAGATTTCATCAATGCAGAAAAAACAAATTCGATTATTGTGAAATTTAAGCATGAAAAATCATTCAGATTTGGTGTTTAAAAACGCAGTAACACAATTTCAGTAGGTGTTTATGAGAAAACAGTGAACAATTTTTTAAATAGTGAACATAAAATAATTTACGTAGAAAAGAGAGTGGATAATTTTTTAAATAATGCTGAACAGAAAATAATTTTAAGCAAAATCCTAGAAATAGTTTTTGCAAAAACAGTGAACAATTTTTATAAGAAAACAATAAACAGTTTTAATTAATGTAGAAAATAAATTTTATGAATGCAATAAGCAGATTCGAATATATAGTAAACATGATGTGCAGAGAGCAAATTTTATTAATGCAAAAATAGATTTTATCAATGCAGAAAAACAAATTCGATTATTGTGAAATTTAAGCACAAAAAAGCATTTAGATTTGGCATTTAAATTTATAAAACACGATTTTAGTAGGTGTTTTATGAAAAAATAGTTAACAATTTTTTAAATAGTAAATATAAAATAATTTACGCAAAAAAGAGAGTGAACAATTTTTTAAATAATGCTAAAGAGAAAATAATTTTATGCAATCATAGAAATAGATTTTGCAGAAAACAGTGAACAATTTTTATGAGAAAACAATAAACAGTTTTAATTAATACAGAAAACAGATTTTATGAATGCAGTAAGCAGATTCGAATATACAGTAAACGTGATGTGTACAGAACAAATTTTATTAATGTAAAAATAGATTTTATCAATGCAGAAATAGATTTTATCAATGGAGAAGAACAAATTCAATTATTGTGAAATTTAAGCATGAAAAAGCATGAAAAAGCATTCTGATTTGGCGTTCAAATTTAGAAAACACGATTTCAGTGAGTGTTTTATGAGAAAACAGTGAACAATTTTTTAAATAATGAACAGAAAATAATTTACACATAAAAGAGAGTGAACAATTTTTTAAATAATGCTGAACAAAAAATAATTTTATGCAGAATTGTAGAAATAAATTTTGTATAAAATAGTGAATAATTTTTATGAGAAAACAATGAACAATTTTAATTAATGTAGAAATTAATTCATATTTTGAAATTAAAATCTATTTTATAATGCTTCTATTTAAATAAATAAAAACATAAAAATATGTTTATGTTTATGTTTATTTGCCTATTATAAAAATAAAAAAAAAGTTATAAGGAACCCGAGTTTACTAAACTCGAGTTCCTTACAAGGTACTCGAGCTCACCAAGGTCGAGTACCTTAGAAATAAACATTAACATAATTTTTTCTAAAATAAGTACTCGAGATTGGTATACTCAAGTACTGTGTTGCATGGAACTCGAGTTTACCAAGCTCGAGTACCATATTATTTTTTTAAATCGCACAAATTCCAGGTCAGCAGTGCCACGGTGGCTAAACTTCTTGGTACTCGAGTTTTTTAAACTTGAGTACCATTTAGAACTCAAGTACTAGAAAAGTGGTATTTCCCTATTTATTTCCAAAACAGTATTTTTTTGCTACTGATTTCTGAAACTTGTAGTATTTGGCCATTTTGGCCTGCGTTCTTTTGTTTGTTTTTTTCTGCCACCTGCCACCTTTATCATACTTCGAGTACAAGCTAAGCACATGGCATTACTAAATAACAACCATTATTCCTCTTTTTTTTTTTTTTTTTTTTTTTTTTGTTACACTATAATTTATGACTTTTCAGATTTCATTGACTTCCTATTCACCCCTACCAAAACTAATAAACAAAATATAATAATAAAAAGAAGATGAAGGCTTTTTTTTATTTTTTTATTTTTTTTATTTTGATTGAAAAGCTTGCAATTTCATTAAACGTTAGTAAAATTGAGAGAAATTACATCAGAATGAACTTGAGATATAATAAAAGGGGGAGTGTCCTCCACCCAGATAATACAATTTTTCGATGTCCTTGGCATGTCTAGCCATCAAGTGTGCTGCTTTGTTACAGTCCCTTCATGCAAATCTTGCTTTCCAGGATCTGAAAGTTGGCAGCCATGATTTAGTCCTCGAGATGATTTGTTGGTTTGATAATGGAGCAGGTTGCTCTATAGAGAGAGCATGAATTACCACCTATGAATCCCCTTCAATAATGACTTCTCTAAGTCCAGAGGCGACACTATGTGCAAGTCAGGGTGTTCCCAGGAACACCCTGACCTGAAAAAAACCTGGAAATTTTTTTTTTAATTTTTTATATTTGCTCTATAGTAGGAACACCCTCAATCACAGAATTAGGAACACTCTCAGATTAAAAAAAAAAAAAAATTATATGTTCTACATTCAAGCTTAAAAAAAAAAAAAAAAAGCCAAAAAAAAAAAATTTGTAACAAAGCCAAGCCCACGGCAAGCCCAACAAATATTTTGGAGGTAGGCGTAGCAAACCCACAGATTCTCCACCAAAAAAAAAAAAAAAAAAAAAACAACAACAACAACAAACAGAGCAACGCCTCAGTCAGTCCGGCCTAAATCAGAAATCACTTAAGCCATTATCCAAAAAAAAGAAAAAAGAAAAAAAGAAACCACTAAAGCAGTAAGGCCTAAAGCAAACCTAAACTCAGTCCCTTAGTCAAAGCAACGCCGCTTGAGCTCAAGCCAACATACGAATCGGATCGGCTTGCTTGTCAAATCGGATCGGCGCGCTCGTCGGATCGTCATAGGCTCACAGCTTGCTCGTCGAATCGGATCGGATCGTCACATCAAGTTGCTGTCAGCAACGCCCCTCTGCGTCGTCGCCGCTCGCTCACCCCTCCGGCCTTCGCGTCGTCGTCGCTCGTCGCTAACCTCATCGGACTCTCTCAAGGTACTTCTCTCTTTTTTTCTCTCTGTCTCTCTCAGTCTCTCTCTCTCTCTCTCTCTCTCTCTCTCTCTCTCTCTCTCTCTTTATTCTTTATCTTTAATACGACTAACTCTCTTTCTTTGCTTTTTTTTGATTCTTCAACTGTGAGTCTTCTGTGATTGGCTCATTTTGGCCAAATTTTATCTTTAAGCCTTTGCCTTTATTAATTTTTTTTGTCTGTTTGACTGTTTTTGACTTTTTCAATTTGGCTTTTATCAGTTTATTGCTGTTGCTGTTGGTGTTATTATTGGTGTGTGTAGTGTGTTAGTGTTGATCTCTATATTAATTGTCTTTTAGTGGTACGTGTCATTGTGAAATTTTCTGATTGGCAGGAGCATCAGGCATGGGGCGTGCTTGTGTTGAGTGTTGAGTGGGATGGGGTAGATGGGCACATAGGGGGGGCTGGGCTGCACTGTGCTGCACATAGGATGTGTAATGTGCGCGTTAGTGGCTCTTTTAGCGTAAACAATATAACAAAATAAAGTAATATAATTAATAAAAAATAAATTAAAGCAATATAGTTTATTGTTAGGCTAAACAACAATAATTAAAGCAACATAATTCACTAACACATTACAAAAGATAAATCAATTAAATTATGTTAAGCTAAACAATAATTAATAAATTTATAATTAATGAAACAACAATATAACAAATTATAGTTTATAAAAGACAAACAAATTAATGAAATAACTAAACAACAATAATGACTAATTTTATTAATATTTCAAATGAACTTATAGTTTATTGTTTATTCTTTTGCTAGAATTATGGACAAATATTTGATAAGAAAATCACGTACCCAAGATTCATTTCCTATGCAAGATTCATCTCCTATGCAAAATTTTCTTTTTATTAAATTGTGTAATATATGCTTATTGAGGAACACCCTGAAAAAATTTCCTGGAGTCGCCACTGTCTAAGTCCCAGCTCCCATGCAAAAATTAGTCCACACTCCGCCGCCTTAGCTTCAGCCTTTAACATGCCCAGAGGGGAGCGAACCTTTTTTGACAATGGTCCCATGGTCTCACCTTTATCGTTTCGAACTATCACGCCCAGACCACATTGCCCTAAATCCTTGAAAGTTGCTCCATTTACATTCGCCTTATACCAACCGTGAGGCAGGGGCATCCAATGTTCCTAGGGCGATTTGCGCCTTGTGACTATGTTGGATGCTGCTTGCCTGAATTCTTCCATGTACCTGCATGCATTATTGACAATCACCATTGCTGTTTTGGAGGAGCCAGCATGTTTGAAATCATTTATTTTGTTCCAAATGCCCCAGGTCATGGCTACAAGGATTTCCAAATCAGCATTTTAGTGTCGCTCCCTAATAATCTAGAATAAGTCACAAAAGTCCCTTGGTTCCCAAGTGGTGTTAGGTAGCTTTATACTGAGGATTGTCCACACTTTCATGGCCAAGTCGCATCCCCAGAAATCCTGATGTTTCCACTGCTTCATACATATCACAATCCACGTTAACCGGAACATGGCGATCCTTAAGGCGAGTCTTGGTGGGGAGGATATTTTTGCTAGTCCGCTAGGCAAAATTTCGAAGCTTGCATGGGCATTTAAGGCTCCAAATAGACTTTCATAAGCCTGTCATTGATGTGCTGTCAAAACTTTCCCCCCGTTTTCATTGTCCAGAAGTTTTTGGGCAACACGATATGCACTACGAATAGAGAACATGCCATTTGTAGTGGCTAACCATATAAGCTTGTCTTCAGTGGGGAAGGAGCTGAGAGGAATTCCAAGGATAGTTTCTGCTTCATGCGGGAGGAACGTATATCGAATAATCTCTTCTTTCCAAGTGTGCAAGGTCTGATCAATTAGGCATGATACCTAGTTTCCCTCGTGGAGATTCTTCCTTGGGCTAACAGGCTTGAAGTGAATGGGTGTTGGCATCCATTCCCCCCCCCCCCCCCCAATATTCTAACCTTGCTACCATTTCTGATGTTCCATTGTGCACCCTCCACCACAATCTCCTTAGCAATCATTCTGCTTCTCCATGCAAAGGAGGATTGATTACCCAATTCAGCTTCGAGGAACGTGGAGTGTTCAAAATACTTGGCTTTAAAGACCTCGTGAAAGAGTGCGCTTTGGTTTTGCGGAAGCCGCCACCCCTGTTTTACGAGAAGAACCAAGTTGAAGGCCTTTAAGTCTTTGAATCCCGTCCCTCTTTCTACCTTTGGCCAACAAAGTTTGTCCCAAGCAATCCACAAATCTTTCCCTCATCCTTTTTTTGCCCCCACCAAAACTGGTTAATCATGGCCCTAAGCTCTTTGCATAATGAGTCTGGGAGCTTAAAACAACTCATGGAGTATGTCAGCATGGCCTGGGCTACTGCTTTGATAAGCGTTTCTCTGCCAGCACAAGAAAGTAGCTTCCCATTCCAGCTTGCGATCTTCTTCCCCACTTGGTCCTTAATTTTGTTAAAAGCTTTCTTTTTTCCTTTGCAAAGTAATGAAGGTAGTCCCAGGTATTGCTCATGTTGCTTAATGATTTGTGCTCCGAATAACCTTTTGATGGAATCCTGGGTTTCGATAGTTGTGTTCTTGTTGAAAAACAGGGATGTTTTTTCCTTGTTCATCTTCTATCCAGACGTCATTTCGTATTCATGAAGTATTTTCCAATTATTAGAACATTCGGTCATGTTGGCTCTGCAGAATATAAGGCTATCATCATCAAATAGTAAGTGGGAGATCCATGGAGCTCTTCGGGACATCGAGACACCACTGATGCATCCTTTGTTCTCCTTTTGCTTTAGCATGGCTGAGAGACCTTCACCACATAATAAGAAGAGGTATGGTGATATCGGGTCCCCTTGTCGGATGCCTCTAGTCGGATGGATTAGGCCTTTGGGCTCCCCATTCAAGAGCATAGAGTATGAGACGCTTTTGATACGCATCATCATTAAGGATATCCAGTGATTATGGAAGCCTAACCTTTCCATTATCCTTTCAAGGCAAGGCCATTCGACTCGGTCAAAAGCCTTGCTCATGTCAAGCTTGATTTCCATGAGACCCTCTTTCCCTTTCCTTATTGGTTGATGCAATGCATTGTCTCAAAGGCGACAAGAACATTGTCAGTGATTAACCTGTCCAGCAAGAAGGCACTTTGGGACATGCTAATGATGTGGGGCAGAATCTTCTTAAGTTGATTAGCCAGTACCTTAGAAACAATCCTAGATAGCACATTGCTAAGACTTATGGGTCAGTAGTCAGTGATCTTTTGAGGATCGTTTCTTTTTGGGATAAGGCATATATGGGTGGAATTGATGTCAAGAGGCATGGTTCCAGAATTTAAAATACTAAGAACACAATCAGTGACATTAGGTCCAACAATATTCAAAACTTTTGATAAAAGATGGGTGGCATAACGTCGGGACTTGGAGATTTGAGCGGGTGCATTTGTTGGAGTGCAGTCCAGCCTTCGTCGAGGTGGAATTCCCTAGTTAGGCTAGCACTCATCTCCGGTGTCACTTTGGGTTCTATAGCTTGTATCACAGCATCAAAACAGGAAGGCATGTTTGATTTGTAGATAGCAGTGTAGTAGTCTAGGACAATCCTTTCAATATCCTCCTCACTCTCCATCTAGTTCCCCAGTTCATCTTGTAATCCTAGGATGGCATTCTTCTGTCTCTGTTGGTTGGCTGTAGAGAGGAGGATCTAGTGTTGCGAACCCCCTATTGCATCCATAAAGTTCAAGATCTTTGCCACCACATGTCATTTTCCTTATCCAGCGACTCATTTATTTCTTTGCGAAGGAGAGCAATATCCTCTGCAACGTTATGAAGGGTGTTGAGTGATTCAAGGTGTTGTAGCTGCTCTTGTTTCTTCTTTAGCTATTTATCAATATGACCAAACACATTCTTGTTCCACCATTATAGTTGCTATTGACAATTTCTAATTTGATCTTGCGTTGCCAGATTCCCATATGGGTTGGTGGCATCCAAGCTAGTTCAGCGAACTCTTTCTTCACTACATCTGCTCAATTATCAGATATAGCACTAAGGTACAGCTGTCCGATGTTGCCATGGATTTGTGGTATACCCTTGCACCTTGGAATAAACTCCTTCATTCTGGGTTAGCCATCATTCTATCAAGTCGAATAAGGGTTCTTTGGGATCTAAACCTGCCATTACACCACGTGTGATTTTGCCAATTGAAGCCTAGGTCTTGGAGATTACATGCATCAAGAGCGTTCTAAAAGGCCAGCATTTAATAAGTGCTTCTCTCCACCCATCCACACTTTTCTTCCATGTGAGTTATTTTGTTAAAGTCCCCGAACACTATCCACGGTAGGCTTAGTTGTGAGTTGAGGTGCTCAAGGAGTTTCCAAGATATATGTCTCTTCTGTGTATCCAGGTGACCGTAGAACCCAGTAGCTCGCCATCTTTTGTTTGACGTAGTATTTGTGACGACCACATCAATATGAGAGTTTGAGTATTTGTGTGTCCATACATTGTGTGTCAATATGATTCCTTATGTGTAGTCTAGTTTAGTTTGAAGTTTAGACACATCAGGAATCCTGGCTTTTGTCTCCATAAGGAAGATCAAAAGGAGAGCTTCAGCGCTTACCAACCTAGTAAGAGCTCAAACTGACCAAGGGATCCCAAGCCCTTAGCAGTTCCAAGATATAATAATCATTAAACTAGGCAAGGCTGCACTGTAGCCACCTCCATACCACCATCCATATGGAAATGTTTTTCCTCATTTTGCCCTACCACCTTTTTTCCTTTCGTATGTTTCACTGATATAGAGTTTGGATCCACTTCTTGTAGCAGAGTTAGGCCAACCCTTTTTTTAACCTTAGTGTTAATTGGAGTTTTTGTTAGGCTTTTGTTTTCACCTGTCCTTGTAATATGCTTCCAATACCTTGTCGTTGGCCTAGGAGGCTCATCAATCTAGCCCAAGTTAGTGTCATATATCATGGCCGTGGGCCCATCATTGTGGTCCTAGGGGGTGTGTTGAATTTTTTCAGCTTTGGGTAACATATAGTGTCGTTTTCCTTAATTCCCTTCGTCTTCTCACTTGTCTCCATCAATTGGTGTACTCATTCCTCAACCAAGTCATTTGTCTTCCCTAGGTCTGAGGAGAAGGGATCCCCAGAAATGATATTATCTCTTTTGAGCTCAATATAGGTGACATAGCCCTCTGTAAGATCAAGTGCACCACTCAATGCTAGTCTTTCTACAGGTCTTGAGTCATTTTACTCAGTTAGGGTCCTAAGATGGGTCACTGTCACATCAGGTCTAACTGTCTTACCAACCACGTAACTCACGTGTGGTTCACCAACCCTACCTTCCACGTGCGAGTGCTCCTTCCTCTCCTACGACCAGTAATTGTGCCTAAAATCTAGTGAACGACCGAAGTGGTCGAAGGTGTCGTTGCTACGGTGCTTAGGATTGCTTGGTGCTCGCTTGCCCAGTTTGCCTTTGAGCCACACCCCATATTGTTATGCACCTTCTCCTTTGCCTCCGTTCGGTAAGCTACTCTCCTTGGACTCATTTTCTTTGTGTTCGAGTTTTCCACAGATATAACAAAAGTTGGGTAATCTCTCGTATTTGAAGAAAACCCATTGGTGGTAGTCACCATCAAATCTAATCTTCTTTCCCTTGACAAGATTCTTGGTTACATTAATCTTTATTCTGACTTTCAAGCATCGCCCCCATTGGACTCCTTTTTCTGGGACATCAACCTCCAGGACTTCACCCAAATAACTGCTTACACGCCACCCAATTTCTTTTGTTCTGCTTTTAAGGGGAAGATAGAATATTTGGACCTAGAAAAGAGACCAGATGAGTTTGATATCTTTTGGTACCACTTCGCCGTCGAAATCCTAGAGCAGGTTCATGTTCTTTTCATAGCTCCAAGGACACATGTCAAGAACTTTCTACTTATCTCTTTTGTCTCTAAACTCGACCAGGAATAGGTTGTCCTCTATATCTGAGATTTGGACTCTTTTATTTGGTTTCCAGACCAATCTCATTGTCTTTCTCAATGCTTCAATGTTGACGCTTCATTGGGTGAGGATCTACATAATAAGACAGTGTTTTCCCAGCTTCTGGGCAGCATGGGTACTGTCACTCCCAAGGAAGATTCCATCGTCTTCCTCTTCAGTAAGGGTCAGCTTCTACCATATTTCCTCTAACTCCTCGGCCATATTGAGAGGACATTGTGATAATCTAGAGCGTTAGGGAACAGAATAATGTCTCCATAAAGGTGGGGAAGATAATAAGAAAAGATGCAAAAACCAAGAGTCTCACAGGGGAGACTACAAACTGCTTGCAAGGAGCAAGGCTACTTTGTTTCTTGCTTTTTTTTACCTCATCTATACTAACACACTCACATCATCAATACGATGCTGCTGCTGCTATGACTTTCCTATTCACCAAAAGTACAAATTTTTAAGGCAAAAACTGTGTAGAACCGAACCTAATAACCATGCCTAACCTTCTACAAATTCATCTATACTTACAAATCGAACCCACCAAGACCATGCCTAATTTTCTACAGATCAATGTACACTTAATGCAATAATGGTGTAGGAAAAGAATTATTATTATCAAAATAGTACAGATACCAAAAATATAATTTAATCCCTTCTTTGGTCACATCATAAAATTCATTGAGTATTTAAATAGTTTCACTTTTGACCAAAATACCCACATAAAATATACTCTAATTCCAAATAAAGCTTAGATTTGACAAGAAAGAGATTCTTAGGCTCTCACCTCAATTGTCCAGTTAAACCTTCTCTACTTGAGTATTTTAGATAGTCTCCTCTCTCAATATATCTATCATTATACGCTAACTTAAATTATACTATAAATTGCTAGGGTTTCAACCTTATTTTCTTAAAACCCCCCTTAATAATATTAATTATAAAATTGACACCATAAACAAATTTACTTAAATACCCCTCCTTTTAAATCTTTTTTTTTTTTTTTTGGGTATTACATAATGCATTGTCCCAAGCTCAATCAGTAAGTATGCAAAAGTTATGTGTACAGTTTGCATACGCTCATAAAATTTTTGAAAAGCTAAAATTTGATTTCACTTTGTTAAAATTAGTCTATGAGATTTAGATTTTGTCAATTTAATCCCCCTGTTAAAAAGAGTGATTATAGACTTTTTGTTAATTGTTGTTAAAGTAGCTAGTACCATTAAGTCATTAACCCCCTTAAATGGTATCTTTTAAAACTAACTAGCCGATGTTTCCATGTGATGCACGGGTACGGTATAAATTTATTTTAAAATATTTTATAAAAAAATTATCTTCATGATCTTGCATAATACTCATTATGTGATTTAATGCTTGTGAAATTAGTTTCAATTACATTACATGTTATTAAAAACAGAGTAAATATGATTTTATAAGATTAATATACAAAAGAATATGAATGTAATGATCATATTTTAAATTGTTAAGTTTACTCAAACTAAAACAGCAGTCGTGCTCATAAAAAATAAAAAAACAGTGGTCGTGAAGACTAAATAAAGAGAATGTTGTTCTTTCAAAATAGAAAGACACATAGCACTAATTTTGAGTTTCAACATAGGCTTTTGCTTCATTGATTATTGCCTTACACATGGTTAAGAACTTAAGATAAGTTAAAAGCTAATCTGAAATGGTGAAACCAATTTTCAGAAGTAAAATTAATCCAATCAATGCTCTTATGCCTATCAAATACTGATATGCAAGTCGGAAAAAGTCATAGTTGATAGTACTTCAAAATTGTGAATCCCGGTCATTCTATTGAGTTTGCAAAAACCCATGTTTTATGATTACATCAAGAGTAACATCCAACAACCCCATATCTTCATATTTTTAACATCCTCTAGGGAAAAAAAATATCACTAAAGTTAAATCAAATTTTGAGAAAATCAGTAATTTTTTCAAAATATTGAATCTATTGTTCAATTCTTGTAACACAATAACACAATCAATTGTGGCAATAAACACATCAACTCAATAAGAATGCTCTACATCAATATCATCTTGTTGACGTCGAGATTGATCATACCTTCCAACATATCGAGCACTCAAATCAGGAATATCTATTATGTGCTCCTCACAAATTAATTTTACTTTCTTAAGAAGATCTTCCCATCCGACTTCTCTCATTGTTGCAATCAATTTTTTAGTACTTGAAACAAGATCCATGACATTTAGAATATCTTGAGATTTTTGTTGCAAGACTTGAGAAAGCACCACAGTGATTTCCATGATGTCCATCACGAGATGTAATACAAAGATAAAGTCAAAGGACATTAATAAGTTTAGAGCAAACTCTGCATCTCCACATTGACGATAGTTTCCTTTTGTAGAAATATTTTCTAAAACTTTATAAGTTGCATCAAACATTTTTATCAAGTTAGATATTGAATACAAGTTAGAGCCCCAACGTGTATCTCCAGCTCGCTTCAAAGTTCCAATTTGATTTAACCCTCTTCTGGATTCTATTTCATTATTTGATAATTTTCTTGCAACATCAATAGCTTGAGCATCTTTCAACTCATCATTCCGTTTGCTTGAAGATATAGTATGTGTTTGGATCCAGCAGCCCGTTTCCGTTTCTGCGTTTTCTCTTTTTTTTTTTTTTTTTTCAACGTGCATGAACAGTAACTGGCACTGTTCATGCACTTTTTTTCACTGTAGCGGTACTGTGCGGAGACAAAAATCACTGTTTGGCACTGTTTACGCACTGTTTGGCACTGTTTATGCACTGTTCATGTACTTTTTTTAGCAATTTTTTATAAAAAATGGGTCCCGCAATACTATTCACACATTAAAAAATTATTTTGCTACAGTGATTTCAGTTTCAATTTTCAGTTCAGCAAAAATAAGCTCTATCCAAACGGACCCATAGTGGTATTAATGATTGAAGTCAAATTATTGAAAATTTGATGAACACTTACTTTAGAAGATGCTATAACTAATGCAAGTTGTAGGCGATGCGCAAAACAGTGAATATAATAAGCATAGGGACATTCTTTACAAATTAAAGCTTGCAGCCCATTCCATTCACCTCTCATGTTGCTCACAACATCATATCCTTAACCTTGAATATTTTGAATAACTAACTCATGATGAGAGAGGACATTAAGGGGGTGTTTAGGAGAGTAGTTTAAGTTATGTTGTTTAAGTGTTTTTGATATACATGTGAGTGAAAATGTGTGTGAAAATGTATGTAATATTGTTTAAAATGTGTAGTTGTGTGTTAAAACTAGGGTACTAATCAAGCCCTAAAATCTCATCTCTTAAAGATGTAGTGAGCATTTGGGTCTTGGTTTTCTGCTTATGCGTTTTCTGCGTTTTTTTTTCCCTAGACGTGTGTCTAGCTAAAATAAACGGTATCCAAACGAACCCGTAGTGTCTTTGACATGGACAAGACCAAAAAGCCTTTCACAAATAAAACCATATTTATCCACCAACATAAAGCCTATTTGGCTATTCTATTAACTTTAGGACGGTAGTATGGACCCTAGACCCTAAAGTGTGTACAAATGTTTTAAGCTATTAAGTTTTAGGGGGTGTTTGGTTTGTGTTTTCAAACAACTATTTTCAGTTTTTAAACAACATTTCATGTATTTTCATACACTTTTTCACTCACATGTATTTTCACAAATGTTTTCAAACAATAATTTTTAATTTTTAAACATATGTACCAAACGGGCCTAACATTTGTTTAGACTTTTCCTTTCTTTTTTTGACTCAATTATTTGCTGGACACCACAAGCATAAAGCATATTCTAATAAAGCCTTCACTCTTCTTCCATTAAAAGGAAAACTTGAATGGCTGAACAACAAAAGCTTGCCATAGAGAGACTCTTATAGAGTCATAAAGAAAGTGAAAAACTTACCAAACATTCACAGTGAAGATAGATCGTGGCGGCAGAGGCAAAGGTAGCAGCGGCAGAGGCGAAGGTAGCTTGACTGCTTGTGGCTAGGGAAGTTTAGATCTTTAGGTTACTTGGAAAGTTTGGGTTGTGTTTGTGATTTTTTTTTTTTTTTTTTCCTAACCGTGTTTGTGAAGTTTAATGTTGTGATTTGTATCTATTTATTTGGATTTTATAGTCCTGGTTTAATTAGAATTTGGTGTCCTAATTTAATTAGGAATACGAATCTGACTGGCCAGCGATTTGGCTTCTGTTTTTTTTTTAGCAAAACTGTTTGTGGGCCAAAAGAATGGACTGGGTTTTAAGACTGAATTGCTATATGTATTTTTTGTCAAAAATATGAGAGGGAGGGAGGGGGGCGGCTCTTGCAATTTTTTTTAGTGCTATGATTCTAGGAATTTTTCAAAGTCATGGCCCCCCTGGCTTTGCCTATGATTACCACACAGATCAAAATTTCATTGAAAAAAAAAAACACCATCTTATATCACAATAAAAAAAAAATTGGTCCCATCATCACAAAAAAAAAACCAAACCACCCTTGCTGGCCGCAGCACACCGCAGTAGGAGTTCTCCGACTGCAGATGGAAATGAGAGAGCTGAATGGGAAATCGGACACGCTGATTAGATTTATTGCTCATGCATATATATATATATATAGATATTGCAGATTATTCTTTATGATTAAATGTATGAGTGAATTAATCGACTTATATATATCTGTTGTGGATGGCTAGTGTTCCCAAAAAGGATGCTGTAAAGAAGCTGAAAAAGGCAACGGAGCAGGATAGGTTAAATCATAAAGAAAAGGCTAATTGAGCTTAATATGGAGGCAACAGGGGAGACTAGTATTGTCAATATCGAGCGCAAAAAGCGTGCTGTAGAGAAGGTGAAAAAGGCAATGAAGCAGGAAGATTTAAATCAAAAAGAGGAGGCTTATAAGCATTATATGGAGGCATTAGAGCACGCGGGCGTTTATTTCTACCATGAGAAGAAGGAAATGCAGCACTTTTTGGACCATTATACAAATGCAAAAAAAATAAGAGACACTCAACACGTTCAAGAATCCCATTTATCTCATGAAGCAATAGTCGGTCTTGGCCTTATAGCAGACTCACCATTGACGTCGAGTGACGTGAAGTTGAGTGATGTGGGCGGACTTGATGCTTGCAAAAAATTATTGGAAGAAGCTGCCATACTGCCTATTGAGTATCCTCATTTTTTTACTGGTAAGCTCCTCCTCCATCAATGTGGTTTTGTTAATCTCTGCTTTTTGTTAGTTTATCTTGATATTCTTAGTGGTTAATAATTGTTGCACACAAACTGTTATTTATAGTTTTACACACGCCTCATTTTTAAATTAAAACCGTAACTTTGAAGTCATGATCATAATTACAGATCAAAAATGGGCATGTGTAAAATTATGTGAAATAGATTGTGCCATTCTTAGTTTCAATGCTAACAAGAACGGCTGGATTACGGTCACCACGGTAATTCACATTCAGTTCTAAAAAATTTAAGGATTGTTTGGTAAAGGAGTTTAAAGAGTGTTGTTTAGTTATTTTTAATATATATATAAGTGAAAAAGTATATTAAAATATATATAATGTTATTTACAATATGAAAAGGTAAGTATAAACTTACCTACCAAACAAGCACTAAATAACCCAAAAAATTATTTTATCAATTTACAAGACACCAACGTCAAACATCCTACTTCAGCCCAAAACATATTAAAATAATATAAATTATTTCTACCTCGTACTCCCATAAAAGTCATTCCTCCATAGCCACAAAACAACAGCAAACAGTCACGCCCACGGCCAAACACCCAAACCCATCACAAAACAGCCATACCAACAGCTAATTAAAACCCATTTCACAAACAAACACACCCAAGGCAAAACACCCAAACCCGCCACTGAACTCAATGACCCACAACGACGATCAGCCCAACCACACCATTGTCAACCACAACTAGCAGCAAAAATACCAAGCACAACTAGCTACAATCACAACCTACCACCACTACCACCCACTCCCACAAAACCGACCAATCTCAACAAATCGCAACCCACAAACCTATAACCCATAACCCACGAACCCAGAACACGAACGACGATCTTAACAATCACCACGCCAACGCTGCACACCGATCTCTAACGCCACTGCACGCCCAAGCTGTTACCAATCTCAATACCATTGCTGATCCGGAGCCAAAGAAAGAAAAAAAGATGCCCTTGGTGGCAAGGCATTGGTGAGAGGTGGAATAGAGAGAGAGATAAAACAGAGAGATGGGGGCAGAGGGTGAGATAGTGATGGAGCAAAGAGGAGAAGAAAAGAGAGGAAAGGGGTGGGTCCAAGAGAAAGACAAATAAAAGATAAATGAGAACACAAATACCGAAAAAAATATTATTATTTTTGTATAATCTGTAGCAGTTTTGAGTATTTTGGGGGCCCAAATACTGTCATTTAACCCAAAAAAAAAAAAAAAGAGTACCTTTGATGTTGTCGGTCTTAGGCCTGTTTGGCAGCTTTTTAAAAACAGTTTTTAGCATTTTAAATACATTAACACATATTTTTACATGCTTTTTCACCCACACATATATTAAAATACTCATATAATACTACTCAAACAAGCCCTTAGGGTCCGTCTGTTTGGGTAGAAAATAAGGAGGATGAAAAATAAAAGAAGGAAAATAGAGTGGAAAATACTGTTTTCCACTATTCGTTTGGGGAAGAAAAATAAGAAGGGGAAGGAAAATAGGAAGGAGAGAAAATTGGAAAGAAAGTTTTCTCTCCGGGCCCACTTTTTTTTTTTTCAAATCAAAAGGAAAATCTGAAGAGAAAAGTGATATGGTAGCACTTTTACAAAAATACCATTTTCTCACTTTTTTTTTTTTTTTAACGTTCTCTGCTCTCTCTCTCTTATTTATTTATTTATTATTTTCATCGTGACCTAAATGGTCTCTTGTTCTTTTTTTTTTCCCCAATGTGACTTGATCTTCAGCTTTTTTTTTTCAACGTTACCTGAACGTTCCCTTCCTTCCTTTTTTTTTTTTTTTTTTTTTTTTTTTTTTTTTTTAACGTGACCAAATCTAATTTTTACATTATAATAAAAGAAAATAATATAAATTTATATATATATTGTTAAAAATACTGAATAACTGTATTGTATTTCTCACTGAAATAATATACACGAGTGCCTTTATATAGGAGGCATATGAGTGCAGTACAAGTAAATATGAGTGTGGTACAAGAATGTGTGCTATACAAGTAATCTAACTGGGCCTAAAGCCTACAATACTATACACGTTAACAGCCCACCTCAAACTCAAGGTGGATGTGAGATCAGCTTGAGTTTGTCAACTAAATCATGAAGACGTCCTTTAGGATGCGACTTGGTGAAGATATTTGCAAGTTGATATTTGGAGGAGACAGAGAAGAGCTTGGGAGCACTATGAACAAGATGATAACAGATAAATGACAATCAATCTCGATATGTTTAGTCCGTTCATAAAAGACATCATTGTGAACAATATGAATAGCACTCTGATTATCACAATAAAGAGAAGTAGTAGAGGACGTGGACACACTTAAGTCCGTAAGTAGTCATCGTAGCTAAAGGAGCTCAGATGTGGTATCAACAAGGGCACGATATTCTGCTTCAGTACTGGAGTGGGCCACAAAGGTTTGCTTCTTACTTCTCCAGTAAATCAAGGAAGAGCCAAGGAGAAAACAGTAGCCAGTGGTGGACCTGCGATCAGTGGGATCTCTTGCCCAATCAGCATCAGAGAATGCATGGAGTATAAGAGGAGACTAAGCTGAGTAGAAAATGCCATGGAAGAGAGTGCCCTTCAAGTATCGAAGAATGCGCAGAACAGCAGTATAATGAGTCGATTGAGGAGCAGACAGATACTGGCTGACCTGATGGACAGCATAGGAAATGTCTGGACGAGTAACTGTGAGATAAACTAGGCTGCCAACCAATCGTCTGTAAGGAAAAGGATTAGACAATGGTTTCCCTCTCATGGGAGTCAGATGCGCATTAAGCTCAACTGGAGTATCAGCAGTCTTGCTGTCAGTGAGTCCAGCTCGAGACAAAAGGTCAGAAGCATACTTGACTTGAGTAACATAAAGACCATTTGTGGAATGAGTGATTTCAAGACCCAAGAAATAGCTAAGGTGTCCAAGATCTTTCATCTCAAAGTGCTGACTGAGAAAATCCTTGAGTTCTTGTATGCCACAGAGGCCATTACCAGTTTTGATCATATCATCCACATAGAGGAGAAGTAAAATGATGCCTTTATCAGTGCGACGAAGAAATAAGGCAGCATCATAAGGACTGGCAGTGTAACCCAAGCGAAAGATGGTAGAGCTGAATTTTGCAAACCAAGCTCGTGGAGCTTGTTTAAGGCCATACAATGCACATCGAAGGCGAGAAACCTTGTTGGTTTCAACAGAGAGACTTGGAGGATGCTGCATATAAACTTCTTCACTTAAATCCCCATTAAGGAAGACATTTTTAACATCCATCTAAAAAAGGTCCCATTTTCTAGCAGTGGCAACAGCCAAAAGGGCACGAACAGATGAGATGCGAGCAACTGGAGCAAAGGTCTCCTCAAAATCAATCTCATACTCTTGTGCAAAACCTTTTGCTACAAGTCGAGCCTTATAGCGCTCAATGGACCCATCAGAGCGAGTCTTAATCTTGTAAATCCACTTACAACCAACCACAGACTGTCCAGGAGGGAGAGTAACCAGATCCCACGTATGGTTTTTGGTTAATGTATCAAATTCCTCTTTCATTGCAATCTGCCATAAAGGGTCAGTGGAGGCCTCACAATAGGTCTGAGGCTCGTGGAGTGTAGCAAGGGCAGTATAACAATGGTAATCAAGTAAATGTGTAGGAACGGATCTTACCTGGATTGAGTGACGGGGTGGAATGTCTTGTGGAGGATCTTCAGGCAGAGCAGGAGCAGGGGACCTAGGCTCAAGTTGGGGTAACTCGTCATCAATCTGTTCATCTTCAACCTATCCAGAAGAAGTATCAAAAATATCTAGAGGAGGGATAGAGAAGTCTAAATGAGAATCAAGAGTATTTGGAGAAGGAACATGAGACTCGTCTGGAAAAACTTCTAAAACAGATGAGGTTGTTAGGGAAGAACGAAAGTGAGAGAGTTCAACAAACAAGCGGTGTTCCCAGAAGACAACATTACGAGAAACACAAAGACGATGAGACACAAGATCGTAACACCGATACCCCTTTTGTGTTTCGCCATAATAAAAAAAAAACAGCAAAGTTTAGACCGAGGCTCAAGTTTGTTGTGCTCATGAGGTTGAAGAAGAACGAAACAAGCTAATTCGAAGGAGCGGAGGTGATGGTAGTCAGGTGGTGACCCAAAGAGGCACTCATATGGAGTTTAATTATGGATCACAGTGCTTGGAATGCGGTTAATTGCATGAACATCATGAAGAGCAGCTTCACCCCAAAACAGGTGAGGAACTTTGGCAGAAAGAAGAAGAGTACGAACAGTATCAAGAATGTGACGAGGTTTTCGTTCAGCTCGACCGTTTTGTTGAGAGGTACCTGGACAAGTTAGATGATATACTGTGCCATAGGAGTGTAACAGAGCTTGAAAAGGATATTGAGTATATTCAAGAGTATTATCGGATCGAAAAATTTTGATACGTTTGGAGAATTGTGTTTCAACCACTTTTGCAAAGTTACTATATATTGGCAAAATTTTAGAACAAGATTTCATAGGAAAGATCCAACTATATCAAGAATAATCATCAATAAAAACAACAAAATATCGAGATCCACCAATACTAGTAATAGGAGAAGGTCCTCAAATATCAGAATGAATTAACTCAAAAAATGCCATTAGAAATAGAATCATTATTATTAAAAGGCAAAACTGATTGTTTTCCTAATTGATATTAAGTACACTCAAAATTGTCTTTGGACACAGAACTTAACAGACTCTTAAAAGCTAATTATTGTACCCGAGAAGAGGGTGCATGACCAAGACGAGAATGTCAAAGTGCAAGAGATGGTAAGGAAGAAACCGTAGCAGCAGCAGCAGCAACAGGCACTGGAGCAACAGGTGGAAGATGAAGATTGTCCACGGAAAACATACGCTCAACCCTAGGACCGGTCCTAAGCTCTTGTCTCGTCCTCGGATCCTACACAATACATCCAGAATAGTAAAAAATAAGGCGATATCCTAGCTCAGCTAATTGTCCCACAGAGCACAAATTATAAGATAGGTTAGGTACATAGAAGACTCCATGAATAGAGATGTTGGAGGTTGATACAAAACCTAGGTTATTTCCATGCATGGTGGAACCATCAGCTATATGAATATTTAAGGGATGCGGTGCAGGGTCAAGTTTGGAGAAAAAGGACGAGTGAGGTGTCATGTGATTGCAACAGCCAGAACATTAAACTTATTCTGGGCTTGAAGGGTTGTAGGGCGAGCTTTTTCTCTAACCAATTCACTTACAGTAGTATCAAGAGATGGAGGAGGATTGCAAGAAGAAGTTGAACTCGAATGGGCTCAAAGTCCTTGTGGAGTGACATCAGGAACTCATAGAGATGAAATTCAACTTTAACAGTTGCATATTGTTGAGCATCTTTTGAGCATGCCCAGGTTGGATCAGAAAGGTCAATTTGGTCCCAAATGAAGCGAAGTTGATCATAGTAGTCATTGATGGATTGCCCTGGTTCTTGCCTGAGTTGATGTAATTCAACTGCTAATTGATATTTCATGGAGCCATGAGTAGTACAGTATCTTTTGGCCAACATATCCCATGCTAATTTTGCATTTTCAAAGCTGCCCAATAGATTGGAGATAGAGGGAATGGAAGTGTTTCGAATCCAAGTGAGGATCATGTGGTTGTGACTATCCCATTCAATCATGCGACTGAGGAAGGCTGTATCATCTTTATCTGCCTTCTTCACAGGAATAGTAATTATACCAGTGTAATATTGCTAGAGCATGTGACCCTTAAGAAAACTGCGCATAGCTTGAGACCAAGATAAGTAATTCTTATTCCCCTCTAATACAGTATTGATGGGGCGAGGAAGAAAAACATCCTTTTTATCCATTTAGAGGCACAATATGCAAAAATAGACTACAAAAATGAAATCTACAAGAAAAACTGAGTAAGAAAAACCTGGACTGAAAAAGTCAACGGTCAACGGTCAAGTCAACGGTCAATGGTCAAGTCAATGGTCAGAGGTGGTGACGTGGCGTTGACGTCAGCAGGTGACTGGATGCTGACATAAGCTAGGGCTGACGTGGCACTGCTGACGTCACGGATGACGTCAGCCTTGAAGCTTTGACGACGCGTGAGGCGCGTGGGTTGCAACACTGGTTCTTTGTTCGGCGCGTGGCGGGCGTGCAGGCTCCGATGGCTTCACAGTTTCGACAGGCGTGTAGATCGGGGCAATTCGATCTCAATGGTACCTGCAGAAAGTTGATTGGAGTAAAAGTCACAGCGGCAGAACTCCGCAACAGCAGCTGCTACAGGTCCGGAACCTAAGGACGATGTTTGGAGACGTCGGAGGTTTAACGCCGAAGATTGTGGCAGTTGCTGTGACGGCGGAAGCGAAAAGGTCAGAGCAGTGGCTCTGATACCATGTTAGAAATACTGAATAACTGTATTGTATTTCTCACTGAAATAATATACATGAGTGCCTTTATATAGGAGGCATATGAGTGCAGTACAAGTAAATATGAGTGTGGTACAAAAATGTGTGCTATACAAGTAATCTAACTGGGCCTAAAGCCCACAATACTATACACGTTAACATATATGATGTGATAAATTTTATATTATATAATGAGTACAAATAAATCTATTTCTTACATATTATGTAATAAGGGTATAATAGTCAGTTTATATAAATTACATTTTCCATCCTTCCATTTTTCCCTCGAACTGAACAAAAGAGCTTTTCATCCTTCCATTTTTCCCTCCAACTGACCAAAAGAGCTTTCCACCCTTCCACTTTTCCATCCCTCCAACCGAACACACAAGAGAGAAAACTAAATATTTTTCATTCTCCCACTTTTCTACTCCTCCAACCGAGCGGACCCATAGGGTCCGTCTGTTTGGGTGGAAAATAGGGATGATGGAAAATAGAGGAAGGAATATAGGGTGGAAAATACTGTTTTTCACTGTTCATTTGGGGAAGGAAAATTGAGAAAGTTTTCTCTCCAGGCCCACATTTTTTTTCTTCTTCCAAATCAGAAGAAAAATCTAGAGAGAAAAGTGTTGTGGTAGTACTTTTACAAATATACCCTCTTCCCACCCTTTTTTTTTTTTTTTTTTTTTCAACGTGACCTAATCTAATGTTTACATTATAATAATAATATAAATTTATATATAGGATGTGATAAATTTTATATTATGTAATGAGTATAAATAAATCTATTTCTTACTTATTATGTAACAAGGGTATAATAGTTAATTTATATAAATTATATTTTCCTTCCATTTTTCTTTCTACTTTTTCACCACTCCAACTGAACATACAAGAGGGAAAATTAAATATTTTTCATCTTTCCACAATTTTTCATCCTTCCACTTTTCCACTCCTCCAACCGAATGGATCTTTTTAGGGTTTTGGTGCTTAAAAAAGCTTTTTAACACCTTGGTGTAATGTGGGTATTATATTTTTTTTCCTTCTTGGGAAAAATTATCATTTGAGCTCTTGTTTAGGGAATCGAAAACCATGGAAGGCTATATTACTATATGGTCCACCTGGGACAGGGAAGACCCGCGTGGCAAATGCGATTGCAACAGAGGCACACGCACATTTCTTTAGGTAAATATTTATATTTTGTCCAATACCAATATATTGCAAGCAACTGGATTACAATAACTGATAATTATGCATGGCAAGAGAAGAAAGAACTAATCTTCATCTTCTAAAAGGTAATACATATTGCTAATTGCACTTAATTGTGATTCGAATATTTTGAAGTCTGTGGCTTTTCTTCTCCATGTTTCAGTTTTCCTGCATAATTTCTATGCAAATTAACTCGTGACTTAGGCAGCAATTCACAATCACATACTATTCTTATCCTCACCCCTTTTCTATAGATTTTACTTGCTATTAAAGGCCTAGAATAGAAATACAGTGTCCAATAATTGAAATGATAGACAAAAAGTATTCTTGTTGAAATGTAAGATATTTGAGTTTCAGCAAATGTGGACTGAGGGTTTTCTGTTTTTTGTTTTTTTAATGGAGCCTTGAGTTCTTAATATTTTATATTGTTGACGCAGTTTAATTTCTTACTTCATATAGTTGGATTTTTGAGTCCCTTCATATGCTTTTTCATTGCAGTTATCACATTATTGGAATGTGTTAAATTTCTTAATTCATCATCTACGCCATTATGCTTCAATTGATTCACATCTCCGATTGTTTTGTTGTCTACTTCTTCCAATTAGTTATTTTGGGGTGCATTATTACGACTCATGCACAAAATTCCCATAGATGTAGATGCGTTTGCTTTGTAATCATTCAATATAGATGGAATGTTGCCAACACAATTACATGTGTACTGTCTATACACAGTGTTTCGGCATCGGACCTTGTGTCCAAATGGATGGGAGAAAGTGAAAAGGAAGTCTCAAAGTTTTTCCGATCTGCTCGTGAAAAAGCTCCATCTATTATTTTTATTGATGAAATTGATTCCTTATGTGGCTCGCGAGGTAAAGAAAATGAGAATGAAGCCTCTCGACGAATCAAAACAGAATTTTTTGTACAAATGCAGGTAATATGTTTTCCTTGGAAATAATTAGAGTGATTTGTTCCAAGAATTTTTATATAATATAATTGACATTCTTAGATTAATTGGAGCAAGTAGTTTGTCAATAACTTATTGCAGTTTATTACTATTCTGTTGGGTATGAATTTTTTACATTTCAGCAAGTAGTTTGTCAATAACTTATTGCAGTTTATTACTATTCTGTTGGGTATGAATTTTTTACATTTCATGATATGAGTTGCAAGGCATCTTATTGAACATTTTTATACTTAAAATGGAATTGAGGGATTTGATGGAAAATTTAAACTGAAATGTTTGGAATTGGTAACCTAACTTTAAGGTATTTTAAGCTTAAGCAACTTGAAATCATGTATGTGGTCCAAAGAAGGATGTGGTTTCTTTTGACTTTTAGGTTTTAGTTTTTCTTTTTTGATTTTTACCCTTGTGCATGCCTAATAAGTGGAGAAGTACTTTGATTCCTGTCTACAAGAACAAGGGAGATATTTAGAATTGTATTAATTAGTACGGAATTAAACTTAGAAGTCACACTATAACATTTGGAAGAGAATAATTGAACATAAGTTAAGACAAGAAACAACAACATCAGAGAATCAATTTGGTTTTATGTCTGGATAATCTACCATGGAAGTTATTTTCTTACTTAGACATCTAATGAAAAAATATAGAGGCTTGTAAATATCTTCATTTTGGTCTTTAATGTTCTTGAGAAAGCACATCATATGGTCCCTAGAGAAGTTATGTGGTAGGTTTTGGAAAAGCAAGGCTGATGTGGACAAGAAAGAGTTTAAGGGAAACAAGATTAAATATCAAAAGAATCAAGATTTGTGGTCTAGTTGTGATGTCATACTTTCTTCACAAATTTCATAGGTTGTTTTAGTTATTATTGAGTCTTAGTATTATGTTTTTAAGGCTAAAAAGTTGCTGGTTTAGTTTTAATATAATAAGTCTGAGTTGTATTACTACCTGCTGAGAAACACCTTAAAGTTTCCCCCCAGATAAAGTTTGCTCCTCAAAAATGTTCATATGCTGTTCTGAGCTATAGGCAATAATTTGCTTTTGAATGGATCAAGTATGCTTGTCTGAATGAACCAGTCTCCTTTTTTACTAGATTAGTTATGGGAGGTTCTACGTTTGTTTTCATTGAATCTAAAACTTTTGAGTTTGCTATTGAGGAAGGGGGTTCGTTTTTCTTATTACTTATCTATGAAAGAGGTAGGAATACCTTATAGTCTGTCTGTATGGGTAAGAAGAGTGCTAAGAGAATTCTGCTTCACGTTGAGGAGTTGTTATCTAAGCAACAGCCGGGTCAGTTTGCGAGATCGGTCAGGGAGGGAGATAGAGTCCTTATTCTTCAGTTGGGGTCCAATGCCCATGGCTCCTTTCTGTTGTTCTCTGAGCTTGATAATGGCCGCCGAAGGGGTTCCATTGTCGTACCGGACGGGAAATCGGGGAGTGGCTGGAGAGGTTTTGGAATGCATTTGAGGAAGACATCCATCCGATTAATCAGAATTTCGGTGTTAAGCACAAGAGTGCCAGCATAAAACCGGTGACGGTGACGAAGAAAATCCGGCAGAAGCCTGGAGGCTTTGGAAACAAAGGAAAGGAGTTTACTTTGGGTTTTCAAAATTTGAATTCGTATATTTCTTGGGGAGATAATTCCGGGACTGACAAGGAGCAAGTTGGGGCGAATGTCACGTTGGTCACGTCGGTAATCAATGGAGCTGCGGATAAAAGGTTAAACACGCTGACCTTGGATATTGCCTTGCGTGTGGAACGTGGAAAGGAAGGGAAGTGGACTGTGATATCTTCTAAGGTCCTGATCAAAAAAAAAAAAGAAAAAAAGATATCTTCTAAGGTTAATGAGGTGGGCCCGGTGGCTAATAAGCCTAGTGGAGAGAATAAGCCACACAGTTTTAAAACTGTGTTGACTAAGGGAATTGGGCCAAGGGCCCAGGCTGCTTGGAAGCCCGAAGCCCAAGCTGGGCCTCATAAAGCTTTGCTTTATAAGTCTGGTTCACGGCGTTTCAGTACCAAATTCACCCCAAAATGTATTATATTGGGTGAAACTCGGCCAAGTGGCTCTGTCTCTACCGATACGGTGAATCGGGTTCCTGGGATTGCGTCTTCGAAAGCGCTCTCCTCTCTCGCTTGCAACACTACTGTACAGGTGAGTGTGGCTTCATCTCAGCCAAGTGTCTCGGGTTATCATGATTCGGGGATTGGGTCTTCGATTCTCGCTTGTGAGAACACGACAGTAGCTGACACTTCTCTTTCAGTGCCTAATCAGGTGGTTCCTGGGTCTGGGTCTTTGATGTCTCCTCTTTTCACTGCATGCGACACAGCTTTTGGGCTTCCTCCGTTCCTCTCAAGCAAGCTACTAGATCAGCCGCCTCTCTTCACACAAACGGTGGGTGATAGCAATCCGACTAGTGACGCGCTAGGATTGGAGTCAGAAGAGGGGAATATCGAGACTTTTTCGGTAGTGTCATCTCAGCATGCAAAAGGATCGGAGAAAACAGAACCGTTCTTCACCAAAGCGCCACACGTTTTTGGTCCTAGAATAAGTGATTTTGTTGGAGATTTGAACAAAACTTGGGGTGATTCTAAAGATTGGATGCTCGAACTTAGGGATGGGAGGAAAATAGTCATCCCGCTTTCCGCTTATCGGTCTCCTAAAGCTGTGTCTGATCAGCCTGAATCGGAGGGGGTGGTTAATCCAGGTTTGGCTTCTCTTTTTAATGAGGGACAAATTATTGAAAATATTAAAAAGGGACAAATTATTGAAAATAGTGTTACAGAAGTTGAACTAGAGGTTGAAGCACAGAAATAGAGTTAATGGCTATTTTTCCAATGGCTAGTGTTCGAAATGTTTGAGGAGCGTCCAAAACGACTGTGTTTAGTTAAATGAGATGCGATATCGTTTTGGGTCAGTTTCATGTGTACTTCAACACTTGCACTAAGTGATGTCGTTTTGGATTAGATTTCTTCCTCAGATCCTTCACGAGTTTTGGACTTACTCTACTCCACAGCCCTTCACTGTGTAGATATTAGCTTAGATATTTATAATATATAGTTGTCATTTTCAGTTAGGTGGTTAGAGTTTGTTAGAGTGGAATCTTTTTTAGAGCAGTTACCAATTCTGTAATGTATATATAGAGTGTGTACAGATGTATTTAGTTACACAAGCTTGAATAGAAATTCTTCTTTGATTCTCTCTCTCTCTCTCTCTCTCTCTCTCTCTCTCTGTATTCATAATCCACCATTGTTAAAGATCTTTAAGCTTGTTTTCCTATATGGTATCAGAGCAGCAATCCATGGCTTCCTCTACTCCTACTCCAACAAGTGCTTCTCCTACATCATCATCACCATAGACAATTCCTTAAACACCTTCACCACTGCTACTACTCTTGAACATGTGATTATACAAACTATATTCCATGGAGGCACCACTTGATCACAATACTGGAGGCTTACTTTCTAGTTTAACACATTGATAGTTCAACTCCACAACCTAGTTAGTTTCTTGTTGATGCTCAAGGACGTGTGACCACAAATGTGAATCCAGATTTCCAATCTTGGAAAATTAAAGACAAAGCTCTTCTTTCTTTGATCAATTCCACTCTCACACCACAAGTTTTCTCTCTTGTGGTTGGAATCACCAATTCTAGAGATGTGTGGAATACTCTAGAACAAAGGTTTACTTCAACCTCAAGGGCTAACATTCTCAATCTGAAATTAGAGCTTCAAAGTCTCAAGAAAGGATCAGATTCAGTGAATTCCTTCTTGTAAAAGATCAAGATAGCCCGTGATAAACTCCTTGCTATTGGAGTGGTTGTTGATAATGAAGAACTCATCTGTATTGTTCTTCGAGGTCTACCAAAGGATTTTTCTCACTTTTGCTCAGCAATTCGTACAAGGAGTGAACCAATTACCTATGAATAGCTTTCAATCATGTTACAGAGTGAAGAACAGGCCATGGCAGAGAACTTTGATAGTTCTTCACATTCTCTGGCTATGTTTGCTTCTGGAAATAAGAATTCTGCCAGTCCCCAACCTCAGCCACACAATCATGGTGGCTCCAAAAAAGGAAGGGGAAAGAACAATGGAAATAGAGGCAAGGGTGGAGCAAGGTTTAATACCTATGGTGGTGGAGGTCATCACCAATTCTTCACTCCTCAACCTTAACAAAATTACAATTCTTATCAGAATGCTCAATTTGGTTTTGGAGGCCAACACTTCAAGAATGATGGGTCTAGCTGTCAGATATGTGGAAAGGCAGGTCATCAAGCACTTGATTGTTATCACAGGATGGATTTTTCCTACCAAGGCAAGAATCCACCAACAAAACTAGTTGCAATGGCTTCAGCTTCAAATGCAACTTTGACTAATTGTTAGGATCCATGGCTAGCTAATTCAGGCACTTTAGACCATCTCACTGCTAATATGAACAAACTCTCTGTTCAGTCACAGTAAAAAGGCTCAGAACAAGTCATAGTTGGCAATGGACAATCTCTTCCAATTAATCATATTGGTAATGCTTCCCTTCCCACCAAATATCATAAATTCATATTTAAAGATGTTCATGTTCCTAGAATAGCAATGAACCTTCTATCTGTCCAAAAATTTTGCTTACATAATAACTGCTCTAGCCACTTTTATGCTAACACACTTACCATTCAAGATGTTCCTTCGGGGAGAATCCTTTACAAGGGATTGAGTGAAAAGGGGGTTTACCCAATCTATCCAAAGTTGTTCAACAGATCACTTCCACCTTCTGTTGCCTCTTCCTCACCACAGTACAATACTTCTCCATAGCTGCACAATTCTTCTTTTGTTTCATATCGTGTACAAAATTCACGTAAGTGGTTGCTATGGCACCACAGACTAGGTCATCCTAGTGATAATGTACTTAGGACTGCTTTATCTTCTGCACATATTTCTGTTGATTGTAATAAAACTGATTCAGCATTTGCTGCTCATTGTAAGCATTGCCTTAGTGGTAAAATGCATCAGTTACCATTCAATAAATCTGAGTTTGTAGCTTCTAAACCTCTTGAACTTGTCCACAGTGATGCATGGGGACCAGCTCCTGTCATTTCCATAAATGATTTTAGATATTACCTTGTTTTCATTGATGATTTCTCTAAGTTTACCTGGCTGTACGTTAAAAATAAGTTTGATGTGTTTAAATATTTCAAAGCATATGTTGAAAATCAGCATAAAACCTCTCTCAAAATCTTAAAAACTGATAAAGGGGGTGAGTTTACCTCTTCTGTTTTCCATCAGTTTTGTTCTAGCCATGGTATTATACATCAAACTACATGCCCCCATACTCTATAGCAAAATGGCATAGCTGAGAGGAAACATAGGCACCTTGTGGAGTGTTCCCTTACCATGCTCTTTCACTCCAATCTTCCCTATTCTTACTGGTCCTATGCAGTGTCCACAACCACACACATTATTAATAAACTTCCCACTCCTTTACTTCATCACAGATCTCCATGGGAAGTTTTGTTTCTCACCAAACCAGGTTTATTCTTTGGTTGCGCTTGTTTCCCACTTCTTAGACCTTACAATAAACACAAACTTCAACCTCATTCCAAACCTTGCATTTTTCTTGGCTATCCTTCCCATTCCAAAAGATATATCTATTTAGATCCTAGCTCTCACAGAATTTACATCTCAAGACATGTTCTATTCAATGAAACTGAATTTCTTTCTTTACCTTTTTCCAATTCCCCATCTGTTTCTTCACCTTCTTCTTCTTCTTCTTCTTCTTCTTCTTCTTCTTCTAATATTTCTTCCATAGCTCATTGGTTGCCCTTTCTCACTCCTGTACCACCTACATCTACTATCTCCATTTCATCTCCTACTTCTCTTACCTTATCTACTCCCACTTCTACATCTACTTTTCCATCCATCCTACCTATTTCCCCTACTTCTACCCAAACATCTTTACTTGCTCCTCTTCCAGTTCAACCTAACCATTCTATCTCCGTTATCATTGATTCTATTCTAGCTGTTACTGAATTCTTGTCCACTGCTGTATTTGCTCAAAATGGTCATCCTACGACCACTAGGTCTGAGACAGTTATTTTCAAGCCAAAGGCTTTTGGCACCTCCAAGTCTAAGGCTACTCAGATTGACTATACCATTAGTGAGCCTCCCTTTTACAAAGTGGCTGCTCAACGTCAGCAATGGTGCATAGCTATGAATGAAGAGTTTGTTACCTTGACTAGACAAGGCACTTGGGTTTTAGTGCCTCCTTCACCAACTCAAAATGTTGTGGGGGTGTAAATGGGTCTTCAAGTTAAAACACAATAGTGATGGCAGCATCAACAGGTACAAGGCTAGGCTTATGGCCAAAGGTTTTCATCAACAATATGGCATTGATTTTGATGAAAACTTTAGCCCTTTGATAAAGCCTCTCACCGTCAGAATTGTACTCTCACTTGCTGTCCAATTTAATTGGCCCCTTAGGGAGTTAGATGTTCAAAATGCCTTTCTTCATGGTATTTTGAAGGAAGAGGTTTATATGGTTCAGCCTCAAGGTTATGTGAATCCCAAATTTCCTAATCATGTCTGTCGTTTGAAGCAACCTCTTTATGGTCTAAAGTAGGCACCCAAGGCTTGGTTTGAGAGATTTTCTTCTCATCTTCTTCATTTGGGGTTTCAAGCTTCCTTGGCAGACTCTTCACTTTTCATTTTGAGGCATGGCAAGATCTTGGTCTACCTTCTAGTCTATGTGGATGACATTGTCCTCACTGGGAACTGTCCTTCCTTCTTGCAGTCACTCATTCTCCAATTAAGCTCTGAGTTTGAGCTTAAGGACCTTGGTAGTTTACATTATTTTCTTGGGTTGAACATTACAAGATCTGCTAAGGGTCTTTTTCTTAATTAGTCCAAGTATGCTCGTGATATGCTCCTGAAGCACAATATGCTCTCTGCTAAGCCTGCTAAAACTCCATATGCTCCCAATCTTAGATTGATTCCTGCTACTTGGTCCTTGCTTGCTAATCTTTATGAGTATCGAAGCATTGTTGGTTCCCTTCACTATTTGACTTTCACTAGACTTGATCTCAGTTTTGCTGTGCATCAGGTCTGTCAGTTTATGTCTGCCCTATGTGAAGCTCATTTCATTACAGCCAAGCGTATTTTGAGGTATGTCAATGGCACCCTCAATTTGGGGATCTTCTTCCACCCAGGTCCTTTATCCCTTTTTGCCTACTTTGATTATGATTGGGCTGGTGACTCTTTTGATTGACGCTTCACTACTAGTTTCCTGGTGTATCTTGGCTATAATCCAATTACTTGGAGTGCTAAAAAACAAGACATAATTTCTCGTTCCTTCACTGAATCTGAGTATTGAGCTCTTGCCTCCACTGTCGCGGAGTTGTGTTGGATTCGTCAGGTTTTGAAGGATCTAGGCATCTTCCTTTTTTTTACTCTAAAACTCTGGTGCAATAATGTTTCTGCCCTTGCTATTGCATCTAATCCTATTTTCCACGCTCGCACCAAACACATGGAAGTTGCTTACCACTTTGTGCACGAGAAAGTGCTTCGCAAAGATCTTCAAATTCGTTATGTGGCCACTGGTGATCAACTAGCTGACATTTTTACAAAGAGTCTCTCCACCTCTCGTTTTCTTTTTCTTCATTCCAAAACCATGGTGTCTTTAGACCCCTTGGTTTTGAGGGGGGATGAAAACAGTGTTACCGAAGTTGAACCAGAGGTTGAAGTACAAAAATAGAGTTAATTGCTATTTCTCCAACTGCCAGTGTTTGAAATGTTTGAGGAGCGCCCAAAACGACTGCGTTTAGTTAAATGAGATACAACATCATTTTGCGTCAGTTTCACGTGTACTTCAACACCTGCACTAAGTGATGTCGTTTTGGATCAGATTTCTTACCCCGCGAGTTTTGGACTTACTGTGCTCCACAGCCATTCACTGTGTAGATATTAGCTTAGATATTTATAATATACAACTGTCATTTTCAGTTAGGTGGTTAGAGTTTGTTAGAGTGGAATCTTCTAGAGCGGTTACCAATTATGTAATGTATATATAGAGTGTGTACAGATGTATTTATTTACACAAGCTTGAATAGAAATTCTTCTTTGATTTTCTTCCTCTCTCTCTCTCTGTATTCATAATCTGCCATTGTTAAAGATCTTCAAGCTTGTTTTCCTATAATTATTAGTTGGGATTCTGAGTGTGATGGTGTTGGGGGCTCTGTTGTCTCTGATTTTGGGTCAATGGGTGAGGCTTGGGACTCTGATGAGGGGTTGTTGGATTGGGATCACTTAGGTGAACCACTAGAAGTGGCACCTTTGGCGATGGATAATACAGTGGTTATGGAGATTACTACAGTTAAGGAGATAAGGCGTAAGGTGGTTGATGATAACACCAAGTTGTCATAATGGGTAACTAATAGAATTAAAGCTTTCTAGAAATCTGTTGGGACTTCGCTTGAGGGATTCGAAAAACAAGTTATAGGTTTGCTCTTAGCTTTAGAAGTGCGAAGAAAAAATTGGATGCTTGATGTAGCTTCTAAGAGGAAGATGGGTAAGGCTAAGCGCTAAGGGCATCGTGAATTAAAGAGTTTATTGAGTTCGTGGGGTGATGAGAATGAGTTAGAAAGGAACAAGAGTGCTAGTAGGGATCGGGATGTTGTAGTGTATCAATGAATTTAAGAATTGTTTCATGGAATGTGAGAGGGTTGAATGAGCAGGATAAGCGGCTTTGGGTTAGAAATTTGATCCGAAAGTGGAAAGCAAATATTGTCTATTTGCAAGAAGCTAAGATGGAGTAAATTAATAGAGATGTCATTTGTAGTTTATGGGGAGGTCAGCATGTGGATTGGCTCTACTTAGGCTCTATGGGTGCTTCAAGTGGGGAGTTATTGACATGGGACAACAGAGTTGTGGATAAGGTGGAGGAAGCGGTGGGTTGTTTCTTTGTCTCTTGTAAATATGAAAAATGTGGTGGATTATTTTGTTTGGGCTTTCACAGGTGTTTATGGACCCAATAGTGATAGAGACAGAAGTTTCTTTTGGGAGGAGTTATCTGGCGTTTGTAGTTGGTGGGATGTGCCTTGGTGTGTGGAAGGTAATTTTAATGTGGTGCGGTTTCCTTCTGAACGCTCTGGTTCTGCAAATTTCACTATAGCTATGCATAAGTTTTCAGCTTTTATTTCCAATCATAGCCTTGTGGATTTGCCTTTGGTTGGGGGGAATTTCACTTGGTCTAATTCTAGAGAGGTTGCTTTTAGATCTAGATTGGACAGGTTTCTTTTGTCAGCAAATAGGGAGGAGAAATTTCCATCTGTTTGTTAATACCGCCTATCTAGGTTGCTTTCAAATCATTTCCTAATCATTCTTGAGGGTGGGAATTTATACAGAGGCAAAAAACCTTTTAGGTTTGAGAACATGTGGTTAAAGGATAAGGGCTTTTTGGAAAGGGTGAGTTCATGGTGGGAGCCCTATCTTTTCCAAGGAACTTCGAGTTTTTCTTTGGCTAACAAACTGAAGATGTTGAAATTGGATTTGAAGAGATGGAATGTGAAGGAGTTTGGTAATATAGGTCTTAAGGTGCAAAATTTGTGGAAGGATTTTAATGTGTTGGAAGCTATCAAGGATGATCGTGTTCTTTCAGCAGAGGAAAGTAGGGAAAAGGAAAAGGATCAAATTCATGGAGAGTTAGAAAAAACAAATTTATTGGAAGAAATCTACTAGAGGCAGAAATCTAGGGCTCTTTTTCTTAAAAAGGGAGATAGGAACACAATTTTTCATCGTATTGCAAATTCTCATAGAAGATGCAATACTATCGATAGGCTAATGGTGGATGGAGAGTTATCTATGGATCATGGGCTCATTGAGGGATGCATTACTCAGTTCTATTAGCAGCTATACTCGGAGACTGAGATACATAGACCTCTTTTGGATGAGGTTGTTTTCTCTAGAATTTTTGAGGAAGATGCCTCTTGGTTGGACAGACCTTTTGATGAGGATGAAGTATTTGGTGTGATATATGATTTCAATGGTGATAAAGCACTAGGTTCGAGTGGTTTTACAATGGCATTTTTTCAATCCTGTTGGAGCATGGTGAAAATAGATATATGAATGTGTTCCATATTTTTCATGCCCACGCTATGTTTGCAAAGAGCCTTAATGCTACTTTTCTTGCTCTCATGCCTAAGAAAATTGATGCGGTGGATGTCAAAGACTTTCGGCCTATTAGTTTGGTAGGAGGGTTGTACAAGATTATTGCTAAGGTGTTAGACAATCGAATGCGAAGGGTGGTTCACAGCCTTATTTTGGAATCTCAGAATGCCTTGTTGAAAGGTAGAAAGATTCTAGATTCTGTCCTTATTGCTTCTGAGTGTATAGACAGTCGATTGAAGGCAGGGATTTCATAGGTGTTGTGTAAACTGGATATTGAGAACGTGTACGACCATGTGAATTAGGAGTTTCTCTTGTTTCTGCTATAGCAGTGTGGTTTTTTCGAAAAGTGGAGAAGGTGGATCAGGTGTTGTATATCAACTGTTAAATTCTCCAATTTGATCAATGGTTGCCCTTCTGACTTTTTTGGGAGTTCTAGAGGTCTTCGGCAATGCGATCCTTTATCCCTTTTTCTCTTTGATATTGTCATGGAGGCCTTGAGCCGTATGTTGGTTGCAGCTACTATAGTAGGACAGATTTCGGGCTTCACAATTGGAAATGCAACTGGTTCCTTGATGATGGTGTCCCATTTACTGTTTACGGATGATACTCTTATTTTCTATGATGCTGACAACAATTATATAACAGCCTTGCATGGGATTCTTTATAGATTTGAGGAGATGTCAGGGCTAAATATTAATTTAGGAAAGTTAGAATTGGTTCCAGTTGGGGATGTGCCTGATCTACATGAGTTAGTGGAGATTTTGGGCTGTAGGGAGTCTGCTCTTCCGCTGAAATATTTAGGTCTTCCATTGGGTGCTACTTTTAAAGATATAACGATTTGGAATCCTATTTTGGAGAAAATGGAGCAAAGGCTAGCTAGATGGAAGAGCTTGTATTTATCTAAGGGGGGTAAGGTTACCCTTATTAAGAGTACTCTCTTTAGCTTATATACGTATTTCCTTTCTCTCTTCTTTATTCCAGTTAAGGTGGCCAAAAGGATGGAGGAATTACAAAGGGATTTTCTTTGGACTGGTATTGGGGAAGATCGTAAAATTCATTTAGTAAATTGGTGTAAGATTTGTAGCCTAGTGAAGAATGGAGGGTTAGGCATTAGATGTTTGAGAAGGTTTAATTCTACCTTATTAGCCAAATGGTTGTAGTGTTATGGTTTAGAGAATGATTCCCTTTGGAGAAGGGTCATTGGGGCGAAGTATGAGAATGAGTGGGGTGGTTGGTGCACAAAATCTGTGTCTGGGGCATATGGTGTTTGTTTGTTGAAGTTTATTGGAAGTGGCTGGTTGAATTCTTCCAAGTTCATTCGGTATGATGTGGGTGATGGTACTCGTGTGAAGTTTTGGGATGATGTGTGGTGTGGGGATCGTTCTCTTAAGGAGGCGTTTCTAGATTTATATAATATTAGTAGGTCAAGGGATGCTTCGGTCTCTGAGGTTATGCGTTATGCAAATGAGAGAATTTCTTGGGACATGCAGTTTCGTCGTTTAGTGAATGATCAAGAGTCTCAATCTTTGGATTCGTTTTTGGTTTTGATCTATTCCACTAAGGTGTGGGGTGTTGGTTTTGACAAACATTGTTGGAAGCCAACTAGCAGTCGTGGGTTCAAGGTGAGCGGGTTTTATTAGCCTCTATCCCCTTCTAGTGTCATTTCTTTCCCTTGGAAAATGGTGTGGCAATCGAAGGTTCCTCCTCGGGTAGCTTTCTTCTCTTGGACCGTGGCTTTAGGCAAGATTCTAACTACAGATAATCTTCAAAAGAGGCATCTTGTTGCTCTTGAGTGGTGTTTTATGTGCAAAAGGTGTGCAGAATCTGTAGATCATCTCCTCCTTCACTGTCCCATAGCTTTTGAGATGTGGAGTATGATCTTTTGCTTGTTTGGTATTTGTTGGGTAATGCCGCAAAGGGTAGTGGATTTGTTGGATTGTTGGTCATGCAATTTAAGCCGGCATTGTAATATAGTTATTTGGAGTTTGGTGCCGCATTGCTTGATGTGATGTATCTAGCAGGAACGGAATTCTAGAAGCTTTGAGGGTTGAGAACGATCTATTCTTGAGTTTAAGTCTTTTTTCTTTTTTACTCTTCTTGAATGGTGTTTTGTTTTACAATCTTTTTCTTGTTTCTCCCTTCCTGTGTTGATTGACCACTGTACCTTGGTTCCTTGATGTTTATGCATTTTTCATACAATTCCTATGTACTGGGCTGAGTTTTAATAAAGTTTTTATGTTACTTATCAAAAAATAAATAAAATAAGGGTAGTTTGGTAATTTTCAAATTTTCTGGAATTGGCTGCCCAGGAGGCTCGTGAGTCTTTTTTTTTTTTTTTTTTATATATATATAAATGTTTCGAGTCCTTTCCTATTTGGTTTAGAAGTTAATAAATCCTTTTTGGTTTGTTATTAGTATTCTTTGTCATCCTAGGAATAGTTTATTTATAAAGCTATATTGTATTCAATAATATTCATATAGTGATTGATTAACAAAATTTGTGCGGCTTATTTTAAGCCTTGAGGGTGTGATTACCTTCTCTTACATAAGTTTTGAAAGTTCAATTAGTGTGTAAAACACTAATGAATGTTTAGACTCCCAATTTCAAATTAAACCAACACAAGCTTATACCCAAACAATAGATGTGCAGAATAAAAGGTACAAGCAAAAATCCAAACATGTAAACTACCCTACACCATAATTATTCACAACCTAGCAACAATTAAAGGTAGAGAGTAAGGGTTAGAGAGATGCAAACACAAATATAACATCGACACGTGTTATCAAAGAGAAACCAAAAAACTCGGCAAAAAACCTCCCCGTCGTCCAAGCGGTAAAATGATCCACAGGAGAAAGTTGGAGTACATGAATAACAAAAGACCTTCCAAGCCGAGTATACCTAATGTACTTGAGCCCTCCAAGCTCCTGCTACCAATTAGTTAAGTCTAACTGTGTCTTCTCTAGCTTTTCAGATCCTACAATAAGCCCATTGAATCAACTAAGTGAATTGGTCATCTCTGAACTGCTTTCCAAGTACAAAAATACCTCCTCACTGATATGGGTATGGCGAGATAATGATTTGGCTAATGAACCTCTCAAGGGTATGTCAATGGAGAGGGTGAGTAAAGGAATTTGGAGAATCAAAAGTCTAAGATTATGGATGAGTCAATTTTGGTTTTGTTTAGGGTTTCTCTCTTGAAGCACTCTACATTTCATGGGTATAAGGGTATTTACAGTAGGGTATGTGAGGAATGTGAAGAGTCATATTTCTACAAAATAGGGCATTCTGGCGACTCACTCTCGCGACTAGAATGAGTCATGAGTTAACTGTTAGGCCATACTGTATTTTTTGTCCTGTAGTGCTTTAGCTGTCATGAATATTCAGCTTCCTGCATGCTTCACATGTGTGGAATTTTGTTGGGTTGCCAATCACGAGTCATTCGCAAGATCCAGTCTCGAGAATCCTCTTGAATGTACACACACTTGAATTTCTCCACACTTGAATTTCTCCACACTTTCTTACACACAACCCTTATATAATTCCTATCTAAATATAGAGTATCTAGTTGCTGAAATTACAAGCAAATTTGCCATGGAATAAATCCAACACATGGTTGAATAAATTCAACCTTACAATCTCCCTCTTTGGCTATTCTATGACAACACCCTAAAACAGACTCTGGACTTAAAATGTGAGTTGGGAACAGTTGCCAAAACTCACTCACACCTAACTCTAGATTCTGTGAAGCTCTTGAAGCATACAAACAAGTTTCTTAAAAACAATAACACAAGAAGATCATTGTAAGCAGAAACCTTGAAATGCATATGAAGAAAGCACAATGCAATCAAGCAACAAAGAATATAACAATAAGCCATGGCTTGACCAAACATGAACAATCACTATAAATAGTAACCACAATGATCATTTACACAAGGAAAGAATATCCGGACATGCAAGCTAATAAGCTCAATGCAAAGTATCATTTGCATGTCCAGCACTCAACCGATGCAAAATACTAAGGTATTTGCATCAAGGATACAACATAAAACAATGGCACAAAAGTAGAATACTAAAGATAATGCATACATAAGCTAAAAGTACTAATAAGCTACAAAGAAAAGGTACACACTAAAGCATAGTTTAAATAGCTAAAACATTCAAGCATTCATAACACACCATGTCCAAGTATTTTAAAACCAAGTACTAAAGTTATAGAGTACTTAAAAACCAAACCAAAGTACTAAAATAAGTGCTATGAAAACTCATAATAGAAACTGAATCCAAACTTAAACCATAAAAGCTATTAAAACTTATAAAAGTTCTCCTTCTTAAGGTAAGGCTCCCCCTCAAGAGTTACTCCATCTGCTCCCCCTTTTTGACCGGAATGGCCAAAGGGCTAAACTGGTTCGTGAAGCTATCAAACTTGACTGTGAGCAAATTGATTTGGTTTTGAATGGTGGTTAGCCTGTCGAAGTGCTCAGTTTGGACTTCTCTCAAGCCGTCAATTCTCTCAAGAATGATCTAAAAAGTATCTGGAGGCACTGCTGAAGATGAGGCTCTGCTTCTTCTTCTACTACCACCTCTTCGTGAAGTTGATAGTTGTCCTTCCGATTTAGTTTTGGTGTCCATAGGCTGTTCTTGTGCAGGATCAACCTCCTCCTCATTGCTCGAAAGATGAACTTTGATCCTTGTGATTGTTAGAGCATTGATAGTTGGACGAGTAGGCATGAGGCTGATGTCTTAGGGAGTCTCCACACCTTTCTCATGAAGGATCCTTATGATTATACTTGGGAGGATAAGCTTTGCCCTTGAGGTGGTCTTTGTTTCATCAGCAATGATGGAGATGTTAGGATGTGTGCTCTTAAATCCTATTGTATAATACTATGTATGACATTATGTATGACTTAATGTTGTGTTTAATAAAGTTATTTTGTTATTATCTAAAATAATGGTAATATGAATATTGGGACATTATCATATAGTCCAAGAGATGCATAGTATATGATTTATGTGAAAAGTTACAGAAGATATAAATTACAAGTTCTTTGTAAACTCAGAATTGTAGTTCGTAGTCGGGGATGAACTTGGACATTTCATTTGCAAAGACTATAACATATCAACTAAGATGATTTGTCTTGATCATGGAAGTGGAGACTTCTAATTAATGTGTTGATAAATTTTAAGAGTTAAGACATATTGAACTAGACCGCTGTGAGATTTATTATTCTCCTAATGACTGTCAAATGAATAATAAATTTCATGATTTATATTTACATGAATTCTTAATCCTGAGAGGATAATGGACCTGATCATAAAGTGTAGGTTGCTTTGATATATCAAAAGTGAGATTTAAAGTAACGATCAAAACCTTAGTATGTTGGGCAGCCACATTTAGTGTTGATGGAACATATATTCTCAAGATGGAATTCATAGTCTTTTGATGGAGATATAAAATATTCCCTTGAGATAAATTTAATGGGTTCAGTTATTCAGAGAGTTAGGCTTAACCACTTTAGTAAAAAGTTACTAAAGTATATATTTATGAAATTGGATTTCATAAATATATGATGAATAACTCAAAGGATTAAATTGGGTACTCAAGAATTATGATGTAGTAATTTTCAAAGTGGCAGTTTATATTTTATGACTTTGTATCACTACAAATATTTTATGAAGAGGTTGCATGTATAATAAAGTCTTGGGATATAATTTATTAATAAGGGCAAGAGTGTAATTATATTTATATAGTTGCATTAAATATAATTAATGGTAACTTTGAACTTGTCAAGAGTTGACGGAAAAGCTCAAAGCCCATTGGAGCTAGTGTCTTATTGGTCCCTTTTGGTCCCACTCCAAGCCACACACTAAAATCCAATTGGAAAGACCCAATAGGCCAGCCCAATTAGATAATCAGTTAGTTATAAAGAGAGAAACATACAGAATATTTTATTAGAGAGAATAAAAAAAAAGGGAGACATCATTGTGAAATGGTGTGCATGTGTGAGTGAAGCCACTCGATTATTCTCCCTTGGAAATTGATTGAGAGACCACACTTCTTAGGCGTAAAGTAGAATTGGAGTGAAGATTAAAAGTGTTCCTGAGTACTTCTAATATTTTGTTTTGAATTTCACCACACCAAGGTACGCCATCTTGTTCTTAAATTCTGAAATTTACATAGTGCATGTTGTCAATCATGAATGAAATAGATCATTGTTTGTTACTTCTGCTGTGTGTTTTGTATGAAATACAAAACCAGATTTTCTAATAGGAGAATGCATGAGCACTGATGTCAATGTAGATATTCTCCCGAAGCTCCATGAGGAAGATGGCTCTAGCATTGTTGATGGAGGTCATCTCCTTAATTAGGTATAGATTGAACATCATGATGCATGTAAGACATCGTAAATCCGGTGGAAGTAATTGTGTTGAGACATCTTCCTTCTCTACCACCACCAATATGGGATTGAACCGTCTTTATGGAGAGCATTTTTTCCTTGAAGTGAGTGAAGTCATGTTCTATAACTCCAAATCCAAGAATCTCATCAATGTCCTCCACTTTAATGGTGAATTCATTGCCTCTAACCCAACAGTCTATGACATCCTCTCATAGAATGGCATTGGCATAGAATTCCCAAATTAGTGGTTCACAAACCTCGGGGAGATCACTAAGAAGCTTTTCCCAACCTCTTTCTTCAAAGTAGCATGGGATGAAGTAGTCCTTCAGATCGACAAGGTCCACAAATCACTCTTGGATGATTGGAGCTTTCTCAAAGTATTGATTGTATCGCTTAAAGTGTTGGGTGGAGTGAAATCAAGTATTATCCATGTGCTTCCTCTTGTTGGCATGTTGTGCAGTGGTTTTTTTTGGAGTCATTTGTAAAACAAAGCAGCAAATACCACAAAACAGAGCACAAAATATGATAACAAAATCGATAAGTAACAAGTTAGTACCAACACAATGGACATTGAATTAAAACCCTAAAAACAAAATTTAAAGATTAATTCAAAAAAATTGACATGTGAAGACATAAATCATCAAAACATGATAGAATCAGGGCATTAAGCACTCAAACATGTCAAAGTGTATGTGTGTGCATCAAATGCAAAAGTGTGCAAATTAGGGCAAAGTGTAAAAACACATAATCATATGATGTTTCAAAATTAAAGAAACATGATTATCCTTACAGCCTTTGTATTCCATAGAATCTAAAGAAATATACAAAAACATCTAAGAGACATTTTATCATGAACAAGATATGCACAACACAACACAAAACATAGTACAATGCACAAAAAATGGAGAACAAACATGTAAAATATGTAAAAATGTACATTATACTAACAAAACCTATGAAACAAACTCAACAGAGCATCAACGAAACCATATTCAATCATGTTTCCATATCTCAACATAAACATAAAATCCAAGAAAACTAGGGCTAGAAACTTAAAATACTTTGAGAATAAGAGAAAACCCATTCCTTTTCTTGAAGATTGATAAAAAAGAAAGAAAGAGGTTTTGTGAGTGAAAATGGAGGTTTTAGAAGAGGGAGAGGCAGACAAGACAATGAGGGTGCATGTGATGTGAGGAAAAACTGAAAATTTTTTGAAAACTGTCTTGGATTTAATCCTATTTGTGCAAAACAAGCAATTTTCACGACTGGAATGAGTCATGAGCAAGTTGCCAAAATGAGTCGCCAAAATCACTTGACAAAATTTTTGAAAAATTTGTTTAAAATGTTTTCGCGATTGGGAAATCCACTCGCAAGCAAGTCGCGAAGGGAATCGTGAATCCTTTTGTGTAAGCTCGTGACTGGAGCTTCCACTCGTGAACAAGTCACCAATTTGAGTCATGAAAATGCCAAAAACCTAGAAATTTTGAAAAATTTTCAAGTATCTTTTGCGACTGGGGACTGACTCGCCAAAGAGTTGCGAGAGCTTTTGAGTAAGCTCGAGACTAGGGAAAACAGAGTTGCACAAATTTTGGATTTTTTGAACTTTTTCAAAACAAAAGCACTTTCCAAAAATAAATAAAAATACTCAAAAATATTTTTGTGTTTGACCAACATATGATTGAGTATGTATAACATATTTAATCAAGTACAATCGCACAAATGAATAATGTATTCATTGAACATAGACAAGTGTGATATGTGTGGGTACCAAATGTGAGATAGTCTTTAGTCTAATGTGAAGTTTCAATGATCAATTCAATCAAGACATATACAATTAGTAATAGGAAGAGTGACCAATCTCAATTATAGAAATATGCATATATGACCTCCCACAAAACTTGATTACATAACATTGAAGCATTTCATTTGGCTTCATACAATACATAACATTTGATGCCTGAAATTTTGATATTTCAATTTGATGATTAAGTCTTTGGCTTTTGGGCATCATACAATTTCATTACAAGTCGCTTTCCTCTTTTTCTAGTCGAATACTAGTATGTGAGATGACTTTTGCAGTTCATTATCTCTTTTTGAGATTTGACATTTCTTGAGTTATAATAAAAAACAGAAAAAAGTGAGAAGATATATAAGCACAAGTCTATGCATGTTTCAAGATCAACAAAACCATTGGCTAATCATTCATGACAAGTTTGAAGATCTATTTACAACAATTACATAGATGTCAAGATTTTTCCTACAATGATATGAGTGCATAAAGAACAAGCTACGCTCGTAAATGCACAAAGCGATTTGTACAAAGGTACAAGGCAAAACTTGTGTGTGACAAAACACAACAATGCCAATCAAACTTTTTGGATTTTCTACTTTTTTTGTGTTTTTGAATTTTTTGACACAAAAACAAGTAAAGATTGATAAAAAAGAAACAAACATTCAAAGCTATTCAAAAACAAACAAAACAATAAAAACATGCTAGAATGAAAAACGTAAGCACAAAATTAAACAATGTCACACCAAATTAGAAGAATTAATACATGGACATGGTCTAATGCATATGCATGTGTACCCTTCTTCACCCACATGACACGTGCGTTTAGGGTGATATCCTTAGAGAATTGGGTACTTGAATTGCGCTTCTCAAACTTTAGGGTGAAGTTTCCCAAACAAGAAGTAATGGTGTCTATCATCTTCATCACATCACCAATATCGGAGTCAACTTCTAGCCTTTGTTGATTGTTTAAGATTCCCCTTGCCAATTCTGTCCTTTTGGCCTTTGAAAACTTGCATTCTTCAATCCTTGAAGCTTGTGGCAATTAAGTCTAGTGTGTCCTCAGATTCCACAATGGTGGCAAAAATGTTGAGTTTGTAGACTTCTCTGTGATTTTGGAAGAGATTTTACCCTTAGGTTTTGCCACTAATGGATTTGGAGGCTTTGTCAAAACCCGTTAAGCAATCATATTTGGCTTCTTCTCAACCTTCACTTTCTTAAGAATTGGAGTTGCTACCATTGATTCCTTTGCTTTAACAAACTTCATCTCCTTAGACACATTAGTGCTTGAACTACTTTCTCCTGTGTATCCTAAGCCATTTTTTTCTTAGAAGGGCTTTTGATGTGCAAGCTCTTCATCAAGTTTCTTGGAGGTAACATGCTCCACTTTGGCATTAGCTTGAATCACTTCAAGCTCAAGAAACTTGATCTTGAAATAGACTTTAGTTAGTTCTTTATTCAGTGCCTTAACTTCGTATTTTGTCTCCTTATACCACACTAGAAAACTTTTGTAATCTTGCTCAGCTCTTTTAATTTTTCTTATGGTTACTTTAGCCACTCTAGAATACTCTCCGGACTTCTTAAGAAGACAGTTATAAGTTTCTTGCAATCCCTTTGCTTCTTCATCTTTATCATCGGATTCCTCCCCAATCCCCATAGACTCCACTTCGGTGTGCTCACCAAGCTCTTCCACTAGAGTGCTCAAATCATCCGAAGATTCCATAGGAGCAATGGCCATAAATGCGGAATAGTTTCCTTCTCTGTCATAACTTTCTTCCGATTTTGAATTGGAGCGGTCCGTGTCACTAAGGGTAGTGGCAAAGACTTTACCCTTTGCCTTCAAATATGTGGGGCATTCTTTCTTCACATGCCCATGCCCTTTACACTCGTAGCATGTGACCGATTGAGATGGAGAAGAATCTTTAGAATTCTTCTTCTTGAAATCCTTTTTATCCTTCTTAAAATTTGAGTATTTTCCCTTCTCAAAATACTTCCCATCCTTCTTGAATTTTAAGAACTTACAAAAGTTCTTAGCAAGGTATGCCACTTCCTTTTCAACCTCATCCTCATCCGAGGAGTCTTGAACTTCCACTCTCTCATTAATTATCTTGAGAGTAGGAGATTTGCTCTTCCTTTGTGATGGTAGAGATAGCTCATAAGTTTGAAGGGAACCGATTAGTTCTTGAATTTTAATCTTATCAAGGTTTTGCTCTCTTCGATGGCAATAACCTTAGCATGGAAACTTTTCGGCAATGATTGTAGGATCTTCATCACAATCTTGGAATCCTCCGTCTTTTCTCCCAAGTTGAATTTGCCAATCACCACTTTATTTAGCTTCTCATAAAAGGAGTCGAACGACTCATCGTCACTCATTTTTAATTCCTAGAAGTGAGTGGTGAGCTTTTGTAACTTGGTGTCCTTCACCTTTTTGGTGCCTTCATATGTGGTCTCCAAAATTTGCTACGCCTCCTTGGCAATTGTAACATGGGAGATCTTGTGAAATTCATCAGCTGAGACACTACAAAAAATAGCATTTAAAGCTTTACTATTAGCATTTGTCGCTGCAAGAGCTGCCTTATCCTATATAGATTTGACAGCCTCTGCCTAGTCCATCCAATCTCAACTGCATCCCATACACTATCATCAATCAAGCACAAAAATGCATGCATACGCACTTTCCAAAAGGCGTAATTGCTCCCATCAAAGTAGGGAGGTGCATTGAGGGTTTGAGACATTTCCATTGTAAGGACAAGGACCACACTTAGGATGTAGAAATCCAACAAAGTGTGCCTACTCTGATACCAATTGAAAGTTCAATTAGTGTGTAAAACACTAGTGAATGTTTAGACCCCTAATTTCAAATTAAACCAACACAAGCTTATACAAAAACAATAGACGTGTGGAATAAAAGGTACAAGCAAAAACCCAAACAAATAAACTACTCTACACCATAATTAATCACAACATAACAACAATTAAAGGTAGAGAGTAAGGGTTAGAGAACTGCAAATAAAAATATAACATCGGCATATGTTATCGAAGAGGAAACCAAAGAATTCAATGAAAAACCTCTCCGCCGCCCTCCAAGCAGTAAAATGATTTACTAGAGAATAAAGTTAGAGTACAAGAATAATAAAAGACCCTCCAAGCCTAGTCTACCCAATGTACTTGAGCCCTCCAAGGTCCTACTACTAACTGGTAAAGCCTAACCGTGTCTTCTTTAGCTTTCTGGATCCCGCAATAAGCCCATTGCATCAACCAAGTGAATTGGTCATCTCTGAACTACTTTCCAAGTACCAAAATACCTCCTCACTGATATAGGAATGGTGTAATGAGGATTTTGCTAATGAACCTCTCAAGGGTATGTCAATGGAGAGTGTGAGAGTAGAGGAATTTAAGGAATCAAAAGTCTAAGATCGTGGATGAGTCAATCTTGATTTTCTTTAGGGTTTCTCTCTAAAAATTCTCTCTGAAAGCTCTCTACACTTCGTGGGTATAAGGGTAATTATAGTAGGGTACATGAGGAATGTGAAAAGTCATTTTTCTACAAAACAGAGCATTCTGGCAGCTCACTCTCGTGTTTGGAACGAATTACGAGTTAACTGCCAGGCCAGACTATACTTTTTGTCCTGTAGTGCTCCAATTGTCATGACCCCTCAGCTTCTTGCATGCTTCACACGTGTGACATTTTGGCGAGTTGCCAGTAAGGAGTCACTTGTGAGATCCAGTCGCGAGAATTCTTTTGAATGCACACACACTTGAATTTCTTCACACTCTCTCACACACAACTCTTACATAATTCCCACCTAAATACAGGGTATCTCGTTGCTAAAATTACAAGTAAATTTGGCAAGAAATAAAGCCAACACATGGTTGAATAAATTCAACCTTACAAGTTTGATTATTTAGGAAGACCTAGATGCGATTGCCTAGTGTTTTGTCGATTTTAGTTTTTGTTTTAAACTCATTTTTAGGCTTTTAGCCCTAAATAGCCATCAAAGATCCATTCTTTTCTAACTTGAAACCCTTAAACATGAAGAACCCTTCAAGAACTCATCAAGAAATCTAGTATAATGCTGAATTCTAAAAAATCCTGCATCAAAGCCTTTCCTCTAAAAATATATAAATTAAGTTTATTAAGAATTTGTCAGAGCCGTAAACTATAACTAGTGTGAGAACAAATGAAGGCATTACAAGTGAGTTTCCTATCATTATATATTTGCATTAAGGATCAACATCATGTCCATATCTCTTTGCACTAGTTATGGTTAAGCTCACAAAATCAATTCAAAAGAAAGTCCCTTGGTGTATACTTTTTGCAAATAATATAGTTTTAGTAGATGAAAATAGAAGTGGAGTTAATTTCAAGTTAGAAATTCGGGGAGATGCTCTAATATCTATTTTTTTTTTTTTTAAATTAAGTAGAACTATAACAGAATACATGGAATGCAAGTTTAATAAAAGTGTAAATAGAGCTAGATGAAGGGGTTGTAAGACTTGATAGTCAAAAGATGGTAAAGAACAAGAGCTCCCAATATCTTGGATCAACAATTCCTAAAAAGGTGGAGAGATTGAAGATGATGTAAAGCAGGGTGGATGAAGTGGAGAAGCACATAAGAAGTATTTTGTGATCATAGAGTGCTTATTACATTTAAAGGAAAAATTTTATAAGACTGTTATAAGACCAACTATACTCTATGGTACTAAATGTTGGGTTGTTAGTGTTAGGACATATGTAGTTCAAGTTGTTAACATATATCACTATTTTATGTAATTGGCTTATCCTTTGACAAAATGCACTTTACTTGTAATTTGGTAGATTTAGGATGTGTTTAATGCTTCAAGAAACAGTGTTTCAAGATTAAGTATTGAAGTCATCAAGTCTGACCAAGAAACAAGCTGAAAAGTGCAAGTTACTAAAGCTCGACACCTGGTCTCGACACATGCATCTATAGAGCTTTAGAAGCTGTTTCAACCCCGAGACTCGACAGCTTCTCGACAGATCCTCAACACCTTTATTTGTCGAGATTTAAAGAAAACAAATTTTCAATTTTGTTTTAATTCCAATTCGTGAATGTGTCTTTGAGATTTCTTTTTTCCTAACTCTAGACATATAAAAGGATTGTTTTAAGGGCCGTCAAAGGGATGCAAGTTGCACAAGCATTGAGTAATTCTTATTCATGCAATTTGTGATCAAAGACAAAGTTCATACCTTAGTTCATCTCTTGTGAAGAAGTTGCTGTGTAATATGCATCGTAGGGTTTTGTAACCAAGCATCTTCTTGATCTTCATTGTGTGGATGATTTAAAGAACTTTGCAGCCAACAATTCTATCTCTAGTTGGTGAATTGAAGTCGCGTATTGGGATCCGCGCAATTGGTTAGTCACGTACTTGGGAGTCGTGCATCAAAAGGAGAAACTGTCACTAAGAACAAGTCCAATTGGGTATTGGGGTAAGGGTTCAACTGTAGGTTGGTAAGGTACTAGGATTCCTTGCTTGTAATCGCTTGTTGTGATAATAGTGGAGTTTCGGGAATGGTGACCTTAAATCACCCGGTGGGGTTTTTGCCGTTTTCCCCATTCGTAAACAAATCACCGTGTCTTTTATTTTCCACTACGTACTTTAGTTTTGGTGATTTATTTGTGCTGCCACGTGAATTTGCATACTAACTTGATTAATTAATAACTTGGCTAATTAATCAATTTAATTAATTACAAGGGGTCAATGCGCTTGTGGCCTATCAAGTGGTATCAGAGCAGACACACTCTGATTAGGGTTTAATTCTTGTGTGTGATCCATTGACCCTTGTTAGTTATGGATGTTAGTCATGGATAAAGGGCAATCTATTATTATACCTCCATTGTTTGATGGTACTATGCATACTAGAAAGTACGCGTGAAAGCTTTCTTGCAGTCATTAGATGAGAAAGTGTGGCAAGCTGTGGAGATAGGTTAGACCAAGCCTACAGAAGCGCCAACCGAATGGGACGATGCCAAGATCAAGGCGGAAAATTTCAACAGTAGATCATTGAATGCCCTATTCAGTGCGATCACCAATGAGGAGTTCAAAAAAATTTCCTCAACAGAAACTACTAAGGAAGCATGGACCATTCTCTAGACAACCTACGAGGGAACCAAGACTGTTAAGGATTCCAAGCTACAGAGGCTCGCTACAAGCTTTGAAGAAATTAAGATGGAGGAGGATGAGTTATTTAATGAGTTCTATGCAAAACTAAAAGACATAGTGAACTCTGCTTTCAATCTTGAGGAAACCATTCCTGAACCCAAGATAGTGAGAAAAGTGCTCAGATTGTTTCCCAAGAGATTCCACGCTAAGATCATGGCAATAGAGGGATTGAAGGATATTAACAAAATTCCTTTGACTGAGCTGGTTGGAAACTTGCAAACCTACAAGTTAGGGCTGACTAGGATGGGCAAGTCAAGCAAGGGCAAGAGCATGGCACTAAAAGCTAAGAGCAGTGATACAGATGATTCTTCAGATGATGAAGATTCTAAGATGAAGTCCTATATTACTAGGCAATTCAAGAAATTCATGAAGAATGCCAATGGAAAAGGCTTCAACAAGGACCGTAGACATTCCAGTTCTTCTCAGTTCAAGAACTCAGATAAAGGGAAGAAGGATGTCAAGGATGGTGGTCAGTACACTGTTCTCGCTGGATTGAAATGCTTTGGGTGTCAAGGCTTCGGATACATGAAACAAGAGTGTCTAACGTACCTTAAGAGCATTGGGAAGAGCAAGGCACTTGCTGTTACCTTAAGCAACATGGAGCTCGAGGATGATTCTGAAAATGAAGATGACGGAATCTTGAATGCCTTCACTGCCACTGTTAATCCTACTGATAGGGTTATTGAATAAGTAGATGAAGAAAAGGAATTGGTGGATGCCAAATTTGAGACTATGGATAATCAACATGATATCCATACCGCTTATGAGAAACTGTACAAACATTTTGAGAAGCATGAGAAACTCTATAGGCTGGCCACCAAGAAGCTTAGTGATGTGGAACTTGACTGTGAGGAGCTTTCCACTAAGGTTGATGAAGCAAATCAGACCATTGGGGCACTAAGGTTTGAGAATAATTTCTTGGCTGAGAAGACCAAGAAGCTTGAAGCGGAGCTGTTTCAAGTTAGAGCACAATTGGAGAGAACATCAAGTGCAAAGCTAGACGAGATGCTAAGTGTTCAAAAATATTCTTCAAATCGTACTAGATTGGGGTATGAATTCTCTCTCTCTCTAATACTCCTTCTGCTAGTACTAATGTTTTTGTTCCACCTGCTAATAACATTAAAATTGAGGATAAAAATGTTAAAACTGAATTAGCAAGTGAGAACGTAGACAAGGGCAAGTCTATCCTAGGAGCACCCCCTAAAGTTGAGAAGAGAGAAACTAGAAACTCTAGGACTAAGAAGACTATCTCTCAAAAGCCCAAACAGAAGAAGCAGCATCTCTATTATCATTGTGGTGTTGCCGATCATACTCGACCAAATTGCTATAAGTGGCTAGCCACCCAACAAAACAATGGCATGATAGCATCTGGGAACCAGAATCAACTTTAGACCTCTCTTGCACCTCTTGGAGACATTCTTGAAGTCCTCATGTTCCTTTTGAACTTGAATGGTTTAAACTCTTCCCCCTCATCACCTGTTCAAGAGTTAACAAAAAGGAAAGGTTCTTCCAAGGTGTGAAAGGAAAAGGGCTCTAAGTGATTTTGTTCACTTCTTCTTCTCTCTCCCCGTTTTACTATTTTGCATTGCTTGTATGTTGCTTTACTGTTTTGAGTCAGTCTAGTTTTATACATTGTTTTGCTTTCTTTAACTTGTTTTTGTTTGAGTGTTTTCAGTTTTGTGTTTTATTTTTTTGCTTTTCTGATAAAAATAAAAAAAAATGAAAAATTGAAAAATACAAAAACAGTGTATGTTTGTGTGCATTGGTTCTTGTGAACCTTTAAAATGGCCATTGAAACAGAGTTTTCTAAATTTTGTATCACCAGTAGCTTAGATGAGCATTTTTATGCATAACTAAGCAAGTGAGTTTTATAGCTCTTTGTTTGTGATGAGTAAGGTTAAGTGATCTCTTGTACTTAACATTCATATCACTCTTTTTGACGGGTAGGACTAGAAAATCCTAAGAGAAATGTATAAATAACCATCTCATCACTGTTACTCGCCAATCATGATATGACATCTGTATGCTTCGGCATAGCAAAAGTGCAATGTTAAAAGCTTAACATAATTAGGTATTTCTTTTCTCTCTCTTGTATGCCCATGCATGACATGCTCAATAAAAAAAAAATATGCAAAGAATTAAAAGCAAAAAGATTAAAAATGCTTTAAAATATGGTTGCAAGCGTGTTTTCTAGGAAATGTGGGAGTTATAGGATGTACCTCAAAGGTGATAGTTCTCATCAAACAGTTATGATTGTGTGTGAGTCAGTGATTTTCTTATATCTCAAATCGTCATAACTTTGAGACACTTATGCAATCTTGCGATGTTCTCACACACAACACGTAATACTCTTTGCTATTCTTGATACATGTGTCTGTACAATGTGATTTGGCCATCACAAGGTTTACATGCGTTAATGTATGCTCACTAAACTGTCTTAACTCATTTTTGAAATATAAAATTGGTTAGACTTGTTTAGTGTGTGTGTGTGTGTTTTGGGATCCATGTGCTTTAAAATTCTTGATGAGAGATGATTTTGAGAGCTAAATGTGTTGTTTGGATAATTGGTTGAGTTGCATGTGTGATTGCATTCATGTCTGTGTTTTTTCTCTCTTGAAAAACTGTTTTTAAAGCATCTTGACACCTCCTCGACACCTAGTTGTCTGTCGAGCTTCTTACTGTTTTTCTTATCGCAGTCTCGACACATTCTCGACACCTTATGGATCGATCGAGAAACTTTCAGTTTGCTCGATAGATTCTCGACAACTTCTGGATCGACCGAGATTCTTAAGTGTTGGACTTTCTTTCTCGACACATGTTCTCGATAGCTGTATCTATCGAAGTGCATTTTCTCAACACCTACCTCGACAGCTGTCTCAACACCTCTCAATACCTTCATCTGTCGAGAATTACTGAAGGGCTATATATATGTCTGTCACGATTTTCTCTCATTTCGCTCGATCTCTCTCTCTCGATACTTGGTGTTTTCTCTCCCAAAATCTCTCTCACTCTCTCTAAACCCCTTCCTAAGGTTTCTTCCAGTGTCTTTCTAGATCTTCCTCACTTGGTAAGCTTCTATCCTCTCATTCTTCATGTATTTCATGTTTTAAAAACCTAGGTTTTGAGGTTTTTGAAAATTTTTGGGGTTTTTCAAAATTTTTGAGAGTTTCATGAAATTTTTGGGTTGATTTCATAGGTTTGATCTTTAAAACTACATGCATTGCATCACATTAGCATTATAATTGTATTTTCATACATTTAGATGTGTGCAAACTTGTTGTGTGCTGTTAGGATTGGATTGGGCTGAGCTCATGATGTTTTTATTTTTGCATGTCACATGTTCATGCATCTCACATGCATACGTTCTATCTTTTCAATATTTCTCTTCCTATATTGAACTGTTTGGGACTTTTCTGTGTGTTTCTTTCTTTCTCCCTCTCTCTATGTTTGCGTTAGTAGTGTCTATGGCACCTAAACATAAATCTATTCCATCCCAAAACCCTCTGCGTTCTAAGGGATCTTCTTCTTCTTCTGATTCCGCTCCTTTGTCTATCTGGTTCCGTGATAAGAAGGCCCATAAGGACTTCTCGGAGAACTTCTCTAAATGAGGTGTTCATTCGGAGTGCCACATTGTCCTGACAGACTTTGCCGACATTGACCTACCCGATGTCATTCACTGTCGGGCTTGGAAGTCACTGTGTGACGTCCAAGTCACTGTGTGACGTCCCGGTCACTTGTTCTCTCGTGCTGATACATGAGTTTTATTCCAACATCCATGGGATTGATTCTTTAGTACCTCTCTTCTATTCTAGCGTTCGTGGTACGCGCTTTTCTGTTACTCCAGAGTTAGTCTCCGAGGTTCTTCATGTCTCGAGGGTGGATCATCCTGATTACCCCAGATGTGAGCGTCTATGGACTGTGTCCAAAGATGAGATGATTTCTGCGTTTTGTGAGTGCCCTTTCGCTTGGGGAGATCATCAGCACACACCATGTCAGCTTTTTGCTAAAGGTCCTCATTTCCTTAACATGGTGATGACTTTTGTTTTGCACCCACTTTCTCAATACAACTCTATCACAGAGCCTCGTGCTCGATTTTTGTTGTCTCTCCTAGAGCATCTCACTATAGACTTTCCTTCACACTTTATTTTCTTTATCATAGATGTCTATAGAGATACGGCCACCCGTGATAAGCTCATTTTCTCTTTTGCTATCACGAAGATACTTCGCCGTTTTTCCATCCCTTTTCCTTCATCCGATCCGTTTCATGTCATGTTTGTCATAGACGCTGCTACCGTAAAACGTAGTAAGGAACAGTTCAGATCAAGACAGCCGGATGCTACTGCTCCTTCCTCTCGTCCGACTACATCCAGATCTACTCGAGTGACATCTGCTCTTTCTTCTTCTTCGAGCGACATCACTCTTGGAGATATCATGGCGTAGCTTCAGCGCATGGATGCTCGCCTCGATACACTCTCCACGGAGTTGTATCAGGTGAATGTTCGTATAGGTCGCATCACCAGGCGACAGGCGACCTTGGGTTGCTTTACTCCTGAGGCTTTTGCTTCGCCACCTCATGTTTCTTCTGAGACTGAGGATGATGATGACGGTGATGACGATGACGCTTTCGACGATGATGATGGATATGCGAGCTCTTTTGATGAGATGTCTACTTGACACTCTACCCTTTGTCACTCGTGACAAAAAGGGGGAGTAGTTTTGGTGTATGAGAGTAGTCATACTTAAGGGGAGAGCTTGTATAGGACATTTTTGATAGGGGGAGTGTTGCTATGAGGGATGTAGTGAGGATTACATGTATTTCTTTTCTTTTCTATGTTTTTAGAGATACATTGATCATGTCTTGACATACATTGTACTTATTTCCTGATATATATGTTGATGTATGTTTCTTTCATCTATCTCTCAATGTGTTGTTTCTTTTCTGTCTTTATACACATGTTTCTGTTATTTGTATGCAATCTATTATTTCTACTTCACACAAAGATGCCTTGATATGTTTTGTTTAAAAGTGTTTTAGAAATACAGGTTGTCAAAGTCTACTTGCTATAAACTCTCTTCTTGCAAAGTTTTTCAAGAGTTTGTGTTAGGATAGATTTTATTGTATTCAACAAGTGAATATGAGTTAAAGTGTTTTATGACTTCTCTCATATTTTCATTTGTTTGTTGTGGTTTTGTCACGGATTTCCAAAAGGAGAGATTGTTAGGACATATGTAGTTCAAGTTGTTAACATATGTCACTATTTTATGTAATTGGCTTATCTTTTGACAAAACACACTTTACTTATAATTGGATAGATTCAGGATGTGTTTAACGCTTCAAGAAACAGTTTTTCAAGATTAAGTGTTGAAGTCATCAAGTCTGACCAAGAAACAAGCTAGAAAGTGCAAGTTAGTAAAGCTCGACACATGGTCTTGACACATGCATCTATCGAGTTTTAGAAGCTGTTTTAGCCCCGAGGCTCGACAGCTTCTTGACAGATCCTCGACACCTCTATCTATCGAGATTTAAAGAAAACAGATTTTCAATTCTATTTTAATTCCAATCCGTGAATGTGTCTTTAGGACTTCTTTTCTCCTAACCCTAGACATATAAAAGGATTGTTTTAAGGGCCGTCAAAGGGATGCAAGTTGCACAAACATTGAGTAATTCTTGTTCATGCAATTTGTGATCAAAGACAAAGTTCATACCCTAGTTCATCTCTTGTGAAGAAGTTGCTATGTAATGGGCACCGTAGGGTTTTGTAACCAAGCATCTTCTTGATCTTCATCGTGTGGATGATTTGAAGAACTTTGCAGCCAACAATTCTCTCTCTAGTTGGTGAATTGAAGTCACGTACTGGGATCTGGGTAATTGGTTAGTCACGTACTTGGGAGCCGTACATCAAAAGGAGAAATTATCACTACAGAATAAGTCCAATTGGGTATTGGGGTAAGGGTTCAACTGTAGGTTGGTAAGGTACTAGGATTCCTTGCTTGTAATCGCTTGTTGTGATAATAGTGGAGTTTTGGGAGTGGTGAGCTTAAATCAGCCGGTAGAGTTTTTGTCGTTAGGTTTTCCCCATTCGTAAACAAATCACCGTATCTTTTATTTTCCACTGCATACTTTAGTTTTGGTGATTTGTTTGTGCTGCCACATGAATTTGCATGTTAACTTGATTAATTAATAACTCGGCTAATTAATCAATTTAATCAATCACAAGGGGTCAACGCGTTTGTGGCCTATCAGTTAGGAAGCAACATATTTATAAAATGAGTTTAATTGAAATGCAATAGTTAAGATTGATAAGTGGAGATAGATAGAAGGATAGGATTTTAAATGAAAAAAAAAAAAAATCTGCTTAGAGATGGAGTTTGCTTCTACTGATGAAAATATGAAGGAGAGTCGCTTGAAATGGTTTGATCATATTAAGAGGAGAGCGACTAATTCACTAGGAAGAAAAATAGTAGAGGAAGACCAAAAATAACATTAGTAGAGGTAGTTAAAAATGACATCAATTAAGGAAGGGACAGAAAATATTACTTCGAATAGAATATAATAGAAGAAAGAAATATATGTATCCGACTATAGTTTATTTGTTGAAGACCCATAATCAACCCCAAAAAATTTGCTTTTTTGTTGTTTTTACTCTTGTATACATCCCATGCACTATGTTCTATTATTTGTGATTTTAATTAAATCTATTAATTAATTTTAAAAAAAGAGGAATCATTAACATACAATAAATAGAGGAGAAAATGACAAACCATTTACTTGTAGCCTTGTTGGCCTTAAAATGGCTGGCTAGTTTGCAACGCAGTGACTTTATGTTTTATTAGATAGTTAATCCATAGCATTATCTTGCATTGTTTCCTTCCACTTATCTACTTGTAATATTGAAATAGAAATTTTCTTTAATACATTTCAGGCCGTAGCCAATTATCCGAAAAATGTTCTGGTTCTTGCAGCCACAAATACTCCTTATGATCTGGATATGGTGAGAAAAAAAAAAAAAAAAAAAATACCACCCTTCTAACCTACGGCCATGTATTGAAAATATTTTATGGTCTACATTGCTTTAGGTTTGAGGCTAATGCTAAGTTAATTAACGTAGGCCATGAGGAGGCGTTTTGATAAGCGAATCTATATCGCTCTCCCAAATGAGAAGGAAAGGAAACAAATATTAGAGGTACTTCAGTTTCGTAATGCAATGCATTTGGAAAATCAAAGGAATGTAGTTATAAACCCATTGTGATTAATGCTTTTATTGTTTATCTATGTCTTGTTTAATATCCTCTAGTTTTTTTTATTTGAGCAGTTGCATATTGGGAAAACTCATAACCTTGAGACAGAGGATTTTCAGGAGTTAGCGAGAAAAACAGAAGGTTTCTCTGGTTCAGACATATCCATTTTCGTAAGTATCGATTTTACATTAGGTGTCAGCATTTCCTCAAAGTGATTATGTGGCTGAAAACTGGTAGTTACTTGTAGGTTAAAGATGCACTATATCAGCCTGTTCGTGCAACTGTTGAGGCTAAATTCTTCAAAGAAATTTCTGGTATGTGGGTCCCTTGGGAATGTAAGGAAGGAAATGCCAGGGAGGTTACCTTAAAGGAACTTAAAAAAGAAGTCGGAGCTGAAAAGGTATGGATTAGCTAGGAAACTGATGTTCAACACATGAAATCATTCCAATAAATCATGTTTATGGTTGAGTATTAGTAACTAATAAAATAAATTTCTTGAAGATATGTAGATTGTCCTGACTTTAGTAGTTAGTTAATTTATGGAAAATAGGATTGAAGAAAAACGCAAAAGAGGGGAGGGGATTAGTGTACTGGAAAGAACAATAAAAAAGAGCATGTCTCATTCATTTGCATTGATTCATGTTTAGTGTTGATTTTCTCTTCCATTAATATAGGCGGATTCTTTTTTTTTTTTTTTTCCAAGTTCGGTATTTGTGGTAGTATTTTTGTAGACCCCTATGTTCACTTTGAATTTTTCATATTCGTGTGTCTGGGAATTGATGACTTGCAGATCCAGCCACCACCCACCACAAAAGCAGATTTTGTTAAAGTGCTAGAGAATCAAAAGCCAACTGTAAGTAAAGCTGACGTTGAAAAGTGTCAGAAATTCGCCGAGGAGTTTGGGAATGACGGTTAAGGGCGAAAAATGTAGAGGCAGATATCATTATTGCTGAAGTTTCTTCCAATTGTGTTTCGAATTATGTTTTTTTTTTTTTTTTTGGGGGGGGGGGGGGGGGGGTTGGGGGTGTAAAAGTATCTGTTAACCGTGTGCTAGTGTTTTGTGAATTTATCTGGGTTAGACATTTGTCAGTATGGTTAGAAGCTTTCTAGCCCCCCAAAAAAGCAATAAACTAGCTTCTTCTTCTTCTTTTTTTCTTTTTCTTTTTTTTTTTTTTCAAAAAAAGTGTTAACTTTTTTTTATGTATTTGAACTTTTATTGACTTTTGACAAATAGGAAACTATATATGGGATGACATAATTAAGTGTTGTGAATATGATCTGCCATGTCATGTGATGCCACGGGATTGTTCCAGAAAATGTTAGAGAAATGAGTCATTGGATTATAGGTAGTCTATAAATACAGAATTGAAAGAGTAGTTAGGAATTTAGGATACAGCTTTTTGCTGAAAGTATACTAAAGTATAATTTTACCCTGAAAAAGTGAGAAAAATAATATTTTAAAAAGTTGTACATAAAAGCTAAAAATTGAAACTTGAGCTTATAAGCTAATGCCAAACAGACACTTTAGTGAGAGAGCAATAGTTTTTTTTTTTTTTTTTTTTAATAAGGTGAAGTGTATGTTTGGACATTTATTTATTGACTTTTTTTTATAAAAAAATTCCTTTTGGGACATTTTTAAATATAATAGAGTCTAACCATTTGGGACATAGAGAATAGCAAAGAAGTGAAATTTAAAAGACAACAAAATTGCAATGAAAGAAAGAAACATAAAATTTAGGAATGAAAAGTAAGCATAAAAGAGGAGGATGAGGCATCCTTCAGGTTTGATGAGGCAAAATTGAAAAAGAGAATAAAGAAGATGATAAAAAGATACAAGAAACTTCGAAGTAGCTCCTATTCTAGCTTACAAGTCAGCTTCCAATTAGTTGACCTAAGGAACCACCAGCTACCAGTAACACTAAGGGTCTGTTTGGTTGGAGGTGTAAAAAAGTGGGATGATGGAAAAGTAGGAAGATAGAAAATATTTAGTTGTCCCTTTTGTGTGTTCGGTTGAAGGGGTGGAAAAGTGAGAAAGTGGGAAACTCTTTTGTTCAGTTTGAGAGAAAAATGGAAGGATAAAAAATGTAATTTATATAAATTGACTATTATACCCTTATTACATAATATGTAAAAAAATAAATTTATTTGTACTCATTACATAATATAAAATTTATCACATTATATATATATATATATATATAAATTTATATTATTATAAAGTATAAATTAGATTAGGTCACGTTGAAAAAAATAAAAGAACGTTTAGGTCACGTGAAAAAAAAAAAGAAGAAGAAGAAGAAGAAGAAGAAGAAGAAAAAAGAACGTTGAAGATCAGGTCACGTTGGAAGGGAAAAAAAAAAAAAAAAAGAACGTTCAGGTCATGTGACAAAAAAAAAGAAGGAGAAGGGAATGTTTTAGGTCATGAAAAAAAAAAAAAAAAAAAAAAAAAAAAAAGAGAACGTTGAAAAAAAATGGGTGAAAAGAGAGTATTTTTGTAAAAGTGCTACCATAACACTTTTCTCTCTAGATGTTCCTTTTGATTTGAAAGGAACAAAAAAAAAAAATTTGGGCCTGGAGAGAAAACTTTCTCTCCAATTTTCTCTCCTTCCTATTTTCCTTCCCCAAACGAACAGTGGAAGGAAAATACATGCCTTTGGGCCTTAGGCCTGATCCGAGGACACTAACTTGTCCAAGGATGGCTTGGTGACAATAAGGACACCAAACTTAAAGGCCCATAAGCCCACTGTGGAAGTAAAGGCTAGTCGGGATGGTTCGAGGAGAAATGCGTCCTTGGCTAACTGAGGTGAAGGTCGCAAGGTACACCATGATGCCTAGGGAGGAACCCGTACGGCTTAACGTGCAAGGTTATACTCCAGAGGAATGTAAAGAAGGAGAACAAGTAGGAAGTACCTTGCAAAAAGCTGCTACCGCCGCATTAAAGGCTTCACATCTACCCCTCTGGCCGCATTAATGTAGAAGTGATATCTGAGAAGATAGTGGTCAGCCTTATAGCCATTGGGGGAAGATTTCAAGAGGGCAATGGATGGGAAATGCATTTGCATTAATGACTCCATGAATAGAAGCACAAAGGGGAGGAATATAAATAGAGAGGAGGGAGAACATTGTAGGGGGATGGTAACTTTTCTTAAAAGAGCAAGAGAATCCAATACAGAAAGTCCTCTGCTCACGCCCGAGGAGAGCTTATGCTACATTGAATTTTCCTTGCTTGCCAATTGTGGTCCTAGCCCAACATCTTCGGTTTCCATCGTCCAAAGAAACCTAAGTTTCAAGCCCTCACTCTACAAGTTTTATTGTTTAGGCCTCTTGGGCCTGTCTCCGACACGCATTTGTGTCTAGGCTTGATTTGTATCCTTATAGTTGGCGTCGTCTGTGGGAAACCTTGAGTTAAAAGACGTGAGGCATCATGGAAGGCTCAGATTCACACTGTGTAGAATCCATGGGATCCCAACATGAGGATCACCTCTCGCAGCTAGAGCGGGAAAGATATCGAGAAGCTAGTGTGCGTACAGAGCATACGCTAGGGGAGTCACCCGCGGGCTAGAAGCAGAACCTCCCGCGAAAAAAGTATTAAAGCCATGCAGAAGGAGATTGACCATCTAAAGAAGAAGTTGCATCAGGAGAAACGAAGGCGTACTCCCACTCCCTAGGATCCTTCTTCAGTAGATTCTCGCAGTAGCAACGGCAGCCCCAGGTCAAGAACCCCTCCTAGTAAATCCTCCTCCTACGAAGACGACTACCTTTGTGATCCTAAGGGTAAAAAGACTTCTCCCAGGGGCTTGGCTAACGATGCTTTGAGCAAGGCGCTCCACCAAATCTCCAAATCGCTTTTCACTCGTAGGATTGAGAAGGGAAAGCTTCTAAGGCGATTTACCCAACCAACCTTCACCATTTACAATGGACGCACGGACCCGGTGGAACATGCGAGTCATTTTAATCAGAGAATGGCGATGCACTCTAAGAACGAGACCTTGATCTTCAAAGTCTTCCCCTCCAGCTTGGGACCTGTTGCAATGAGATGGTTCAATGGCCTGAAGGCAGGCTCTGTTGATTCCTTCATGGAGCTCACCAGGGCATTTGGCTCATGTTTCATTACCTACAGTAAGCTGCCTCGGCCTTTAGATTCGTTGTTATCCATGGCCATGAGAGAGGGGGAGACTCTCAAGACATATTTCGACAGGTATTAGGAGATGTTCAACGAGATCGATAGGGACTTCGACGACGTTGCCATAAGCACCTTCAAGGTCGGCCTTTCGAATAAGCACGATTTGAGGAAATCTTTGACCAAAAGGCCTGTTAAAAGTGTACGTCGGTTTATGGATCGCATTGACAAGTACAAGCGGGTTGAGGAAGATCAGCTACAAGGAAAGGGTAAGGCGAAGGTTATCCCTCAAGAGATGAGGGATTTCAGGTCGGACAAATACAACAACAATAGGCCGAGGAGAGATTTCATTAGGCAGTCTAGTCCGACATCCTCTTAGGTGGTTAGCACTATGTTTCGTGAACCTGTGCAACAAGTGTTTGAGAAAATCCGTCACGAGCAATATTTTAGGTGGCCCAGCAAGATGGTAGGGGATTCTACGAAGCGTAATTAGAATCTTCACTGCCAATATCATCAGGAGAGGTCATACAACTGAGAATTGTAGGAATTTGTGGAACAATCTAGAGCAGTTGGTGAAGGAGGGAAAGTTAAAGCAATTCCTATACCGACCTGATGGGTAGGGAGAGCATCCTGTTCCGGCAAATCAGGGTAACAATGCTTCGAGACCTCCTTTGGGGACCATTAATGTCATTCTCATTGCTCTTGGGAGGACTGATTCTTGCCCTTCTAGGGTGATGTCTATGGCACGAGCTCTTTCTGAGAACTCTAGCTCAAAGTCGAAGAGGATTAAGGGTAACGTACCTCCAATTCTAGGTTTCTCGGACGAGGACAAAGTGGGGACCATCTAACCACACGATGATGCCTTGGTCATCATGTTGAGAATAGAAGGCTACGATGTAAAGAGGGTAATTGTTGATCAAAGAAGTGGTGTAGACATTATGTATCCTGATCTATTTAAGGTGTTGAACTTGAAGCTGGAGGATCTTTCAGCTTATGATTCGCCTCTAATAAGCTTTGAAGGGAAGGCCATCATCCCGAAAGGGCAGATTAGGCTGCTTATGCAGTTAGGCCCAGCAGTGGTCGAAGTGGATTTCATTGAGGTTGACGCCTACTCTCCCTACACGGCCATTGTTGGGAGACTGTGGCTGCATGCTCTGGGTGCTATCTTCTCGACTCTCCATGTCAAGGTGAAGTTTCCATTTGGTGGTAAGGTTGAAGAAATTATCGAGAGTCAATCCGCGGTAAGACAGTGCCTAACAGCCGCTATTTTGCGTAGGCTAGAGCCAGAGCTCTCGAGCTCGGTTGCATTCATCCCATAGCAATCAACATCTTCTACCACAATTGGGAGATAGTGGCAGAAGAGCCCACGTGTGAAGAGTTGGATAGAGTTCTTGTAAATAGTGACCTTGACAGGTTCTTCTAGGTAAGGTCTCAATTGCCAGCTGAGGAAAGGGAGGAGTTAGTCACGTTCTTGATAGGAAACCTTGACGTGTTTGCATGGGATGCTTATGAGGTTGTTGGGATTGATCCGAACTTCATCTGTCACCACTTGAATGTCAGCCCGACTGTTGTGCCGAGGAGGCAACCACCTCAGTGCTCTTCCAAGGAACATTCCAATGCTGTTAAAGAGGAGGTTATCAGACTCAAGAGAGCTAGGGCTATCAAGGAGGTATTCTATCCTAAATGGTTGGCACACACAGTGTGAAGAAAAAAAGTGGAAAATGGAGGGTATGTATGGATTTTACGGACCTAAACAGGGCTTGCCCCAAAGACTCTTTCCCAATGCCTTGCATAGATCAGTTGGTGGACGCTATTGTCGGCCATCCTTGGATGAGTTTTTTAGATGCCATTCAGGGGTACCATCAAATACCTCTAGCTTTGGAGAATCAGGAGAAAACAACTTTTGTCACTCCCACCGATAACTATCATTACAAGGTAATGCCTTTTGGCTTGAAGAATGCTAGGGCTACTTATCAGAGAATGATGACGAGGATGTTCGAAGCTCAGTTAGGGAAAATTTTTGAAGTATATGTGTATGACATGGTTGTCAAGAGTAAGGCTATATCTATGCATATGGCCGACTTGAGTGACACTTTTTAGACGTTAAGAAGGCACAAGTTGCATCTGAATGCCTCTAAGTACTCTTTTGGTGTGGGGTCTAACAAGTTTCTGGGTTACATGCTCACTCATAGAGGGATTAAGGCCAACCCTGCCCAAATCACAGCAATCTGCAGTTTGCAACCTCCTCGGAATCCAAAGGAAACCCAAAAGCTGATAGGGATGACGGCCGCTCTCAATAGGTTCATTTCTCGGTCTGCAGATAGATGCCAACCCTTTTTCCAGCTATTAAATAAGTGGAAGGGATTTGAATGGACTGAAGAATGTTCCTTAGCTTTTCAGCAGCTAAAGGAATATCTCTCTTGGCCACCTATTATGTCTCACCCAGACGTAGATGAAGTTTTGTTTGCGTATATAGCCGTGGCTGTTCATGCCGTCAGCCTGGTTTTGATACGGGATGACAATGGTATACAGGGACCAGTCTATTATGTGAGCAAGTCTCTACAGGAAGCCGAGATACAGTATTTACCGTTGGAGAAAGCGATTCTGGCTGTGGTGCATGCTATGCGTAGGCTTCTACACTACTTCCAATCTCATACAGTCGTTGTGTTGACTCAACTCCCCCTTAAGTTCGTGTTACAGAGTTCTGACTACTCTAGTAGAATTGCCAAATGGGGAACTATCTTAGGAGCCTTTGACATCAAGTACATGCCTCGTACCTCCGTGAAGGGGCAAGTCCTTGCTGACCTAGAGATAGAGTTTGATGAGCCTTTAGTGAAAGAGAACCCTAAGGGGTGGGGCATGGATGAAAAATCAGTCGGCATGATCTCGTGCAAGGAATCCCCAATGTGGAAAGTATACGTGGACGGAGCAGCCAACTAGAAGGGGTCTGGTGTAGGGATAGTTCTAATATCCCTGGAGGGAATTGTCTTGGAGAAGTCTTTGAGATTGGCATTCTCGGCTACCAACAATGAAGCCGAGTACGAAGTTTTGTTAGTAGGAATGGATGTGGTTCAAAAAATGGGTGGAAATGCAGTACAGGTGTTCTCGAACTCGCAGTTGGTGGTTGGCTAGGTGGAAGGAAAGTTGGAGGCCAGGGAACCGAGGATGCAAGGGTATTTAGCCCACGCCAAGTACTTACAGTCCAAATTTGAATCTTTTACAGTATCGCATATCTCTAGGAATGGGAATACCCACGCCGACTCATTGGCCACACTTACAACCACCTCAGCTCAAAGCCTACCCCGGGTCACCCTCGTTGAAGACTTATTTAAGCTAACTGGGATGAGAGGTGGTGCCTCCCAGATTCACTAGATCAGAATTTGTCCCAGTTGGATGGATCCGATAGTGTCCTTCCTCAAAAATGATGTCCTATCGGAAGAAAGGTCTGTAGTCGACAAGATACGGAGAAAGACTCCACAGTTTTGGCTATTCGAGGATGAGAAATTATATAAATGCTCTTTCTTTAGACCTTACCTGCTGTGTATACATCCTGAAGCAACGGAGCTGCTCTTGGAAGAATTGTACGAAGGAATATGTGGTAGTCACACGGAAGGAAGGTCACTAGCCCATAGAACCTTTACCCAGGGATATTAGTAGCCGAACATGTAGAGAAAGGCGCAAGATTATGCGAGAAAGTGCGATCAATGTCAAAGATTTGCTCCTAACATTCATCAACTTGGGGGTGTCCATAATCCTTTAACTAGTCCTTAGCCGTTTACTCAGTGGGGCTTGGATATTGTGGGACCCTTCCCTAAGGCAGCGAGAAATAAAAGATGGTTGCTCGTCGAGACGGACTACTTCACCAAGTGGATTGAAGCAAAGCCCCTCTCAAACATTAGAGACATAGATGCAAAGAAGTTCGTCTGGAAGAACATCATTACCAGGTTTAGGATCCCGCATACCCTCATCTCTGATAACGGCCTGCAGTTTGACAACAAGGCCTTTAGAAAGTGTTGTGGGGATTTCGGCATCACAAACAGATATTCTACACTAGCCTACCCGTAAGGGAATGGCCAGGCCGAGGCGGTCAACAAAGTGATAGTCAATAGGCTGAAGAAAAGACCGGATGATGCTAAAGGTAGATGGGTGGAAGAAGTGCCACATGTTCTTTGGACATATCGAACCACACCACGAAGGTCCACGGGAGAAAAACCCTTTTTAATGGCTTATGGAACTGAAGCTGTGATCCCTTTGGAAGTGGGGTTTCCAATGATGAGAACGCGCTCCTTCAACCCAGACAACAATGACGACTTACTTTGAAAGGGGCTAGACTTGGTTAAAGAAAGGCGAGAAAACGCTATGGTTCGACTAGCTTGCTACCAACAAAAGCTCAAGCAAGGGTATGACTCCCATGTGAAATCAAGGCCCCTTGCCCCTGATGACCTAGTCTTAAGGAAGGTTGTTAGTACTACTAGGAACCTAGCATGGGGTAAATTGGGACCTAACTGGGAAGGGCCCTACCGCGTAACTTCAGTAGCTGGTATAGGGTCGTATTATCTTGCCAACCTAGATGAAAAGGCCGTACAACCTCCATGGAATGTAAATAACCTACAAATGTACTACTATTAATAAAAGGCATTTAGGCCATTTGTTCAGCTTTTGATATGTTGCGTTAATTGTCAGTTTTATAGTCTTTAATATCAAACAAAAGCCTGATATTTTCTACAAGTGTTAAACAGAACCTTAGCTACGCTGAGTCCTCGGACCATCTACTTTGGGAAAATTAACATACAGTACATATTTTTTATTAAGTGTTAAACAGAACCTTAGCTACGTCAGGTCCTCGGACCATTTGCTTTGGGAATATTAACATGCAGTTCATTTTCACTAAGTGTTAAACAGAACCTTAGCTATGCTGGGTCCTCGGACCATCTGCTTTGGGAAAATTAACATGCAGTACATATTTTTTATTAAGTGTTAAGCAGAACCCTAGCTACACTGGGTCCTCAAATCATCTGCTTTGGGAAATTTAACATGTAGTACATATTTGTTACTAAGTGTTAGACAGAACCTTAACTACGTCGGGTCCTCGGACCATCTACTTTAGGAAAATTAACATGAAGTACATATTTTTTACTAAGTGTTAAATAGAACCATAGCTACGTCGGGTCTTCAGACCATCTGCTTTGGAAAAATTAACACTCAATCCATTTTTTACTAAGTACTAAATAGAGCCTAAGTCTGGGAAAATTAACACTTAATTGTGCCTGGCCCTCGGACTACCCATTCTTTGGAAGATTGAAGCCTCAGTTTATTCCTCCAAATGTTGAGTGGAGCTAAATCTATTCTGATGTTTGAGTGTTACATAGGTTCAAGTTTTTAACCAAGTCTTTATCATTCTTATGTGTTTAATTGATCTTTGTGGCATGAAACTCAGCATAATTCTTGCATACAAATTACTTATTAAAGGAGTAAGTTTATAAAGTGAAGCCTTTCCCACTAGGGGCTCACATAGTTATCCAGCGCATAGGTGAAACTGGTCGTATCTGCTTATACCTTAAAAACCTTCATAGCATGTTAGCCAGAGATACCAATAATGGAAATCACGTCTAAGAAATACTTGCAAAGAAATTGAAAATCAAAACCCTTTTATTAATCATAGCTTGATTACACAAGAGACGGTAAAGTCTTCGTATTAAGCAAAAACAAAAATTTTCAAAAATAAAATAAAAAAATAAAAGGGCTCTTAACAGCTTAATTCTTGGCCTCTGGTAGAAGATCTTCTTTGGGCTTCACTTTAGCCAAATTGACCCTGTCCTCTGCACCCTTTGATTCAAGCTCTGCGGACTTAGAGGCAACCCCCTCAAGGATCAGAGGAGCATTAATAAGCTCTGCCTCTAGTAAGGCCATAGGCTGCTATTCCTTGTTCTTGGCCCCTAGAGGAGGATCATCCTGGCCAGCTTGTTTGCCCTGATCCTTGTTAGTCTCCTCCTCTAGGAGAGTGTCTTGGCCTGAACCCATAGAGGCTTGAGGAGGAGCAGGAGCCACGAGGGAAGTGGAAGGGGCTGAAGGAGGCGGAGCATCAAGTTCATGGATATTGGGGGAGATATCACACGTTCTCGGCTTTTCTCCATTCAGATGTGGCAGAAGCACCTACTACATTGAGAGCCTCCGACCACACCTGCCTACAGTACTCCCTGCACAAATCAGCTAACTTTTTAACCAGACGGCTCTCTGTCTCTTCGACCCCCCTATTGAAAGAAGCAAGTGATGTAGCATCGGCGGCCTCTTTAATAGTACGAGCCCTGTCTTCCGCCTTTGCTAGCTCCTCCTTCAAGCAGGCAATATCTTGTTGGGCAGCGGCAAGATTTTCCTTTTAGCCTTGGAGCTCCTTGCGCTGCACCTCGGCTTGAGCGTCAGCTGTTTTAAGTTCAGCCTTAGCGCTCCTCCTCAGCTGCTCCTCGGCTGTTAGCATTTTGGCAAGCATCTCCTTCTCCGCCACAGCTCAGCCATGAGCCTTTTCCGTCTTGAGCCTAATGTTGAGTTCGGCGTTGGTTTTCTTCCGAGCATCCTCTACCCATTTTTCAGCCACGAAGACCTCTTGGATGGCCTGTACGCATATAGAATGCATGTGCAATATGACGAGAATAAAAAAAAAAAAAATATATATATATATATATATATATATATATATATAGAAATAGCATATTCACAAGCCTATGTAAATAATATAAATTGGGTAGCATGTACCAAACCTAGATTCCTCTTAAGGGAAAGGGAGAGTTGTTGCTACTACATTTGTTCAAGGGCTTCCATGTCTTTAGGAAAGAGAAGGAGCTGTTCCAGAGCCTCGGCCAAATAGTGGGAGTGTCCTTTCTGGAACTCTCTTATGGGAGTTTCGTCCAACTCCAACGCAGGAGACCAGTAGGACTGTGCTCGGCACACCTCAGCCAGCCCATGGCTCTCTCCGCTTTCCACCGATGGCACGCGTGTCCTGCCCTTAGTGACTTTTTGTTGTTGCTAATGTTGCTTCAGCTTCTTTTGTTATGCCACCTCGGCTTCCTCGCCCTCTTTCTTCCTTTTTTTCTTAAGGTCAAGGGCAGGAACCTTGGTTTCGGCAAGAGGAGGAGGAGGAGGAGGAGGAGGGGGTAGTTGAAAAGGAAGTTGGGATCTAGTGGCACCTTTTTCAGCCACCTGTGGACCTCACACATTCATGAGCGACCTTAAGCTAGACATGTCTTCCTCCTCGGTGCTGCTGTCTACCTTTGAAATTATTAAACCCCTTATCCCAGAACACTTGGTGGGCTCGTCTTCGCCGTCTGAGATGTTGACAATATGACCCTTCTCAGGCTTCTCAGCTTCTTCGAGCCTAAATTGGTCTATTTCCTCCTTAAGTGATAGACGAGAAGATGCGGGCTCTTCTCGGGTGACAGCTATTATAGACTACATCGAGAGGGGGACTGCTCTAAGAGGAGGTACGTATAAAATGACGGAAGGGTCGTCTAGCAATTCAAATCAAGCGAGGAAGTCAGGATTGCAAACGTCTATCCTTTTGTGCCTCTTGTCACCCGCGGTAATAGCATTGCCGACCTCTTGGTAGACGTTTGACAGAGGCTTGTACCCTAGTATAAGGTGAGCAGCCCTCACTTGTAGGTCCTCGTTGACAAACACCTCGAATCTCAGAACTCTGTTGAGGTTCGAGATGCTAACTTCCCCGAGATGAGGAGATACGTGTTGTTTGTCTGCAAAAGAGACATTCAAAGGGTCAAATATTTTTAGATTCAAACAAAATTTAAGTAGTGAAAGCATTAAATTGCAGTGGATTTAAGGGACGAAGCTAAAGGAACTGAAGCTCAGACCAGAAATCCTAAGTCCTAAGCAACCACACCTGGTTTCCCCTCTCTGATAGGGCAATGGGGACCGTCGTACCATCTCCCAAAGGCGATTAAGTAGTCATCCTTCATGCCTTTGTTAGATTTGGGGAGGCATGAGATAAGCCTAACGACGCTAGACCGGGACTTAAGGTAGTAGTCCATGTTTTTCAATTGGTGGCACTCATACAAGAAGGTGACATCACGCCAAGTGAGGTTTAGACCCATTTGCTCGTTTAGAGCATTGACACAACCTAAGACCCTAAACATGTTAGGTGTACATTGGTCGGGGCACAACTTATGGTTGCGAAGGTACTCACTAGTGACATTTTTCATGGGAAGTGTCATCCCACCCTCTAAGAAGGCGATTATGGGAATGACTACTTGCCATTCTTTCCTAGAGTCGGCTACGGCCTCTAGGGGGCAATACTTCAAACCCACTTCTGGAGGAATGTGGTATTTGGCTCGGAATCCTTCCATGCCGGAGTCAGAGTCTACAAGACACTTGAACCTACCCATCTGGTCGAAGTAAGAGTATAGATTTAGAAAGAAAAAGGGTAGAAGGTAATAGATGAAGAGAGAAGGCCTAGGAGAATGAGCACTTACTTGAGAAAGGCGTGCGACGTTATGAAAGCTTCTTGAAAGAAAATGAAGATAGACGTTTCTAGGATGCGACTGCTTTCTGGATTAATGGCTGACTTCGCGATTTCCCAAACGTTTTAAATGTTTGGGAGGCGGAAATACATCAGAGTTGTCCCGCTCAAATTTTCGAGAAAAAACCCGAGTTGTTAGATTTGCATCTCACCGTTGAACGTGAGCAACAGGGAGTTACTTGGAGCAATTAATGAGGGCGTCGCAGGATTCGAGGTGTCAAGAGCCGTTCCAAAAGATACAGGTGGACTCCTCGCGTTCGAGGGTTTAGAGGTCACGTGGAAGCTGTGGATTTGGGTCAAAAATTCATTTTTCTCCTCAGATGGGAGTAAAATAAATTTTTGAGGGGCTGTTGTGGGGTCAGAAATGTAAATACATGCCTTTGGGCCTTGGGCTTGATCCGAGGACACTAACTTGTCCGAGGATGGCTTGGTGACAACAAGGGCACCAAACTTAAAGGCCTACAAGCCCATTGTGGAAGTAAAGGCTAGTTGGGATGGTTCGAGGAGAGATGCGTCCTCGGCTAACTGAGGTGAAGGTCGCAAGGTACACCATGATGCCTAGGGAGGAACCTGTAAGGCTTAACGTGCAAGGTTACACTCTAGAGGAATGCAAAGAGGGAGAACAAGTGGGAAGTACCCCGCAGAAAGTGCTGCTGCCGCCGCATTAAAGGCTTCACACCTGTCCCTCTAGCCGCATTAATGTAGAAGTGACATCTAAGAGGATGGTGGTCAGCCTTATAGCCATTGGAGGAAGATTTCAAGAAGGTAATGGATGGGAAAGGCATATGCATTAATGACTCCATGAATGGAAGCACAAAGGGGAGGAATATAAATAGAGAGGGGGAGAACATTGTATGGGGATGGTAACTTTTCTTAAAAGAACAAGAGAATCCAATACAGAAAGTCCTCGGTTCACGCCCGAGGAGAGCTTGTGCTACATTGAATTTTTCGTGCTTGCCAATTGTGGTTCTAGCCCAACGTCTTTGCTTTCCATCGTCCAAATAAACCTAGGTTTCAAGCCCACACTCTACAAGTTTTATTGTTTAGGCCTCTTGGGCTTGTCCCCGACACGCATTTGGGTCTGGGCTTGATTTGTGTCCTTACAACAGTGTTTTCCACCCTATTTTCCTTCCTTTATTTTTCATCCTCCCTATTTTTCACCCAAACGGACAGACCCTAAACAATTCAGCAACAAAAATTCTTAAAGAGTTTTAGCATAGCTGTAGTGTAAAATTACAATTTTTGAACACTATACCATCCTGACAAATGAAAGTTATGATTGAGCCAAGGGTATACATGTCTTTTACATAAACAAATACTAATCATTTATTAGATTTTCAAACATGAACAAAATTTGCCTACAAACTCCCTTTATATCTCCTTTTTATGGCATGTGAATTTTTTATAAATCCACTATTAAACTACATTTTCTTATAATATCATTCATACAAGCAAAATTTTAAAAATGTTAAAGAGCGATAGCTATATCATTAAGAACAAAATTTAGCTATAAAATTGGTTATAGATTTATACTACATCTTCTTCTTATATACTCCATGTTTGCAAAATTTCTAGAAAATTCAAGATCAATAATTATGTCATCAATAATTTGTTTAAATTGCAAGTTTTTATAGTTTAAAATTATGCATAATATATAAACTTATAAATCATATAGTAAATAATATCCAATTAACTCAAAATTTTATATATGTATTAAGAGTATAAAGAATATACAATTTAATAGTTATATTTTCAAAATATGTAATAATGTTTATTTTATTGAGTAAGGTTGTAGTTTTAGGCTACAACTAATTTTATAACTAAATTTTGTCCTATTAGTAATCATTTAAATTTTATGTTTTTATAGTCTTAAACTATGTATAAAAAATAAGTTTATAAATTGAATAGTAAATAATATCTAATTAAACGAAATTTGACATGTATATTAAAAATATAAAGAACATGCGTTCCAACAGTCAGATTTTCAAAATATGTAACCATATTTACTTTTTTGTAAAAGTTTGTAGTCATTGCCTACAAACTTTGTGCTTCAAACATTTAAACTTTTATTGTGAGAAGAAGCAAACCCTCATCATTGTAACTGAAAGTCCGAGTTTGTAAGCTCCCAACAAAAGAACAAATAAGTGGATAAATTAGAGGAAAGAAAAATACAATAAATTCCACAAAGTACAGGAGAACAGGAGAAATGACCATGATTTTGGTTCAGACTATTGAAGGCAATTGCTACAAACCAAAAAACAGGCTAAAATTCATTCCAAGATATGCTAGTACATTTTGCCGTGCAAATCAAACAGTGAAAGGAATCTAATTATTTACCCTTTCTCTTATAAGCAAAGAATAATTTTTTTTTTGGGAGAAGTAGCAAAGAATAATTTCAGTTAAAGAAAAGAGGAGTGACTCAAGTATAAGGGAACAATACTCTAAAAGTAAAATATTATACTAAAAGTTTAAATCAAGAAAATTGGCCACTTTTCATTATTAAGCACGAGAGCTTCAAGGCATTAGGACTTAAGATGTAAAAAAGCCCCCAACTTCTAATGGGATGAGAGAGTGCTTACATTTCTTCTTACAATAGAAAACATCTCATTGTTCCTTGATGAAAATGAAAGGATAATTCCCTATGGTATAATTCATCATATAATTCAGTGGCATTGATTAGTGTCCTTGATGAATAGAATTGGGTTCAAATCTCCCTTGGCCCAATATTATAATAATTGAATTATAAATACCAAATTGCATATATAAATATGATAGATAATAGAGATAAAGTTTGGAGTGAATTGAGATATTGGAAGAAACTAAGTAGAGTAGACCCAAGCAAGTATGCAGTGAAGGCAACGGTGCGACCAACTATGACTTATGCTATCATCAAGATTGTTATGTGGAGAATGATACGACACCGCAAACAACTAGAATAGTAGTATATTAAAAGATTGTTCTCTCTTTATTTTTTCCTCTCGCTGAAAGCTTCATCTATTGTTATTTGAAAGATTATCAGGATGATTTTTCAATTGAAAAATAATAATAATAATAATAATAAAAAAAAAAAAAAAAAAAAGGTAAGACCACTAAGATATGAATATTTTTGGAGTGTGATGACGCTCATCAGATCCAGCTTAAACAAAAGCAAGTGGGAAGAGCTTTATCGGTAGAATGAAGAGCATGGCTCTAATTGAATTCTTATTACATGTTAAGATTTTGACAATTCAAAGCAAGCATTGTTAAAGTGAGACTCAAACCTACAGGTGAGCCGTACAAAGAAAAAAGGCAGATCCTAGAGGGCTCCATTGTGTAAATGCCACTCCTCACAACCTGATTACTTGAACGATTTGTATTATTTTGCACAATTACCTGCTTTGGTCTTTATATCTCTAATGAAAGAAGGTAACATCATCAATATGTAATATTTGATTCTAATCTAAACTTTGGTGTATTGGTTAAATTTCTTTTGCACCATCATGTGCTGGTGGTACTTACAAGTGACGTATCTGTGGGGTGTGGTCGGCTATGGTAACACATGTGAGCCACCCTTTTTGTTCCTAAAAAAAAAAAACTACAATCTACCACATTTTTGTTTTATATATTAATCTTAAGATGAGATTCTATTCAATTATTTATGCCATCTATAAGGACTGTGATCTGAACTTTAGCCCACCGAGAATAGTGGATGATAACCCAACAAGCCCAAAACAATATATTTGTTAGAGAATGGGATTGCAAGAAAACTTCCTAGCAAATTAAGTATGGGCCATAACTAAAAACATTCATGCCAGTAAGACTGAAGAATACAAATTGATAGAAATAACCCTCCTGGGTCAAGTCTAAGGATGAGATGTTCTTATATTTCATCAAACTTATCTGAATACAATGTGTTCTCCTTTTTTTCTTCCTTCCTAGATATATGCCCCATTTTTTATAGTGGTCATTTCCTTATAGAGTACTTTACTCCTACATATCAGCCTTCCATCTGTTGATTTTGTAGGAAATCCATTGGATGCTTGTCTCATCAGGACCTGCTAGAAGCTTTATGAGTAGCTGTGAGCTAGGATGGCACTGTTCAGGTGTCATTTCTCCATAAATGCGGCCAATTCAATTGGTGCAGTGCATTTAATGTGACGGTGATAGCCTTTTTCTCAGATATTTCTTCTTTTGTTGTTAGCTTAGCTCTGCTACCTTCCCTGAAGCTTATCTTTCCAAAATGGTCACCTCTCTAAAGCTCTCCTGAGGTAGCTCAACTCCTCGAGAACCACAGCTGATCCGTCATTCTCTTCCTTTCTCCTCGACCCATTTACTTAGGCTTATACAATCCTTTTTACCATCCTCGAGTGTTTGTTCATCCTCAAGCATGACCCATGACCCAATATACATGCTCGGTCTTCCTATCCTCACAATAGCCCCTCAAAACTCCATCTTTTTCTCTACTGATGAAAGTGGGGTTTTGATTTTTGTTCCAAAGTTTTCCATAATTAAGGAATGTTCCCACGTGGAAATATCTTTTCACTTGCTTTTAGCACGCTTATGACGCTTTAACATTCGCAACGCCCCATTTATTGCTTCGCACGACACTTTGTCCCACACATTCTACAACACAATAGAGATCCTATGGTAGGGATTTTCCATAGAATTTCAAGTAGGAATTTTTTAGCTTACCTCATCTCTTTATATAAAAGGTTGTGGGGAGAACCATTTCCTCCATTTTCTAAATCTTTAGTCTCTTAAAGAAGCGGTCCGAGGTGCTCTTTACATACTTCTCTGTAAGTACCATTTAGCTCATATATAGACTTTAGGATCCTCTCCTTCCTCGGCCTATAATTCTTATCCTTATTCTTCAATAGTTTTATTTTATTTCCTATATGGGTAAGTTTGCTAGTTTGGTAGATACTCCTACAGGTATAAAGGCCTTCAAAAACTGATATAACATACCATCTAGGGTTACAAGACAACATTGCCTTCTAGGTGACTAGCATGCTTTCAAACTAAAGGGTAATTAGAGATTTTTTTAATTGCTCGTAGACTCTATTCGACCCAATGCTCCCCACACTTATTTAGGATACTAGGTAGCATTGATGCCCTTAACTAAAAAATGGAAGTGAATCTCACTCATCACAATGTTAACTAGGTATATAGCTGCCAATATCTTAAAAACACCAGGTATTACCTCAAAACTAGGGTTCCCATGGTCAAACTCATTTCTTGTCTCCTCAAATCCAACAAGGACCTGGACGAAGATTTCTTAATCGTCTCAGGCAAATGACACGATGCCTTACATTGTCCAATGCAAGATGAGTAACCAGGTGGGGTGTTCTAGGCTTAAGTAACCCATTCGTTCCCCCTCAAATGGTGAAAATTTTACTTTAGTAGCTATTCTACTCTTTAATAACTATATGTCTTCATTTTATTCTCTTTTTCTCCTCCAAGCATGTTTTTATTTTTTGCTTTTACAGAAAAGAACTTTATAGCCCCAAACTTTGGCCTAGTCAACCAATTAGATCTCAACAAAATTCTTCAATCTGAGATCTTCCTTTACAAGGATGGCTAACTGTGTGCTGCCCACGTAATTCTCAAGTACAAGCCCATCTCTTCCAGCTTTTAATCTCCCAAGAACATCATTAACACTAAGAATCCTTGGCTGCACTTAATCAACGTTGCAATACCTGGATTCATCACCAACCCTCCCCTTGAAGGGACTTATCAAGTTGAGCTGCCCAACCAATGTGCAATCGAGGAGGAGGTGATTTCTTCTGACTCAGCACAAGAAGAAGAAACAATTAGAGTGTTTGAGGTGGTAGATTCAAAGGAAGACTTTGAAGATTTTGATTGGCCAGATCTTGCTAAATCTTTAAACCTCAATCCAAGACTTCTCCCTTTTGCCCAAGTCAGTAGCAACCAAGAAACAGCAGACGTACTAGAAGCTATGATACTACAACGCAAGAATACCAGCCTACTCGAGCTACTGGAATCGCACGCGTGAGGATCCATGCCCGAGGTAGCAGTCCATCCTCGGCCCGTTACTCCCCTACCTCTTGTACCTCCCTGCCAAGCCCCTAGAAAAGAAGTGGAAGAGGGAAAAGAAAGGCAAGGAAGCCTCCAAAAAGGGCGAAATCCTTCCTTCTAAGGACTCAGAGCCCTAGGAAGGGACAAAAGTTGCTAAAGGGTCCTAAAGAAGGAGACTAAAGATGCTTTAAGAGGCCAGGTCATAGAGGTTTGCCGAGGTTACTGCCTCCAAGTATGGACTGAGGAATTAAATTTGGTCGAGGTGGATGCTTCCTTGGAGCTAAGAAAGACTGAGAATATTTTCTATCCTTCAACTTTGAGGATAACAACTTAACCAACCACCGAAGAGGCTGTTGCTCCCACATCTCTGCCAGCCATCCAACCTACTGATGCTATTGTTGCTTACTCAAAGCCTACCAAAGAAGCCGAGGTTGAGCACCCAAATCCTCCTCCAGCAAAAAACACCTAAAAGTCGTTGTGTCCCTTTCTCCCTCCTGCCATTTTCACAACTGCTGTTTTCCCTTCTTTTTTTCTTTTTTTTTTTTTTTTTTTTTCTTTTTTTTTTTTTTTTAAATCTTGATGTACTATCCATATATAAATTAAGAATTGATCTTATGTCCATGGCTATCTCTTATCTTGCATTCATGGCTATCCAATGCTTCCCTCCTCCTTTTTTTGACTAAGGTAAAAACCCTTATTCATCTAAACAAGGTCTGCCTCAACTTACATGTAGCAATTCCAAAGACTTAAACCTTTAATAAAAAATGTAGAATCCACAAGTCTGAATTCGGTCTTCCTTCAACAAATTTTTAATCCTCACCAAATTTTTCTTAACCCCTCAATAAACTATGGATGCTAATGTATCCAAGGCATGTATCCGAGGAGCCAAACATAGCCGAGGTGCTGTTCAACCTTAAACTAGATAAAGAGTATTAATTCACCTAAGACATGTGGTCCAAGGAACCAAGCATGGCTGAAGTTCTATTTAACACTTAACCAAATAAAAAGTATTAATTTACCCAAGGCATATGGTTCGAGGAACCAAGCATGACCGAGGTTCTGTTTAACACTTAAGTAAATAAAAAGTACTAATTTACCCATGGCATGTGGTCCAAGGAACCAGGCATGGCCCAGGTTTTATTTAACATTTAAGCAAATAAAAAGTACTAATTTACCCAAGGAGTGTGGTCCGAGGGACCAAGCATGGCCGAGGTTCTGTTTAACACTTAACGATACCATAAAGAATTTTAACAATAGTTTGACATCCAAAAGATTGCAAAGCTGCCTTTCATTAATAGTAATATCTTCGAAGATTATTTACATTCCATGGGCGTGGCACAACATTTTCATCCAAGTCTTCCAAAAAATAAGGCCCTATACCGTCTAATGAAGTAATGCGATATGGCTATTCCCAATTAGGTCCGAGTTTTCCCCATGATGGGTTCCTTGCAGTACCCACAACTTTTCTTAAAACTAAATCTCTAGGAACCAATGGTCTGACCTTCCCTCACATGTCATACCCCTGTTTAAGTTTTTGTTGATAAAGCGCTAGACAAACCATGGAAATTTCTCTCCTTTCATCAATTAAATCCAAACTTTCTCAGAGTAACCGATCATTTTTTTTTGGGTCAAATAGGCTTGTCCTCAATTTCGGAAATCCCGCTTCTAAAGGGACAATAGCCTCGGAGCCATAAGTCATGGAAAACGGATTTTCCCCTGTTAACTGACGAGAAGTATACGATATGATAGAGAACATGCGGGAGCTCGTCTACCCACTTGCCTTTAGCTTTATCTAACCTTTTCTTCAACCAATCAACTATGACCTTATTTACAACTTTGGCCTGCCATTCCCCTATGGGTAGACTAGGGTTGAGTATCTATTCTTGATGCCTAGCCCACAACAATATCTCTTGAAAGCCTTACTATTAAATTGGAGTCCATTGTCCGAGATGAACGTATGAGGCATCTCAAATCTATTGACAATATTCTTCCACTCAAACTTTTTTGTATGAACATCCCTGATGTTAGACAATGATTCAACTTCTACCCACTTAGTGAAGTAATCTATCCCAATAAAAAGCCATCTTCAGTTTCCTATGGCTCTTGGGAATAGTCCAACGATGTCCAACCCCCATTGTGCAAATGGTCATGGACGAAAGAGAGGATTCAACATGCCACTAGGTTGATGGATGCTCGGGGTAAACCTCTGGCACTGATCACACTTTCTAGCATAATTTTAAGCTACTTTCTGCATACTTGGCCAACAATAACCCTAAGTAAGAGCCTTATGTGATAAGGACCTTCCTCCCGTATGACTACCATAAATTCTTTCATGCAATTCTTCTAGTAATGGTTCCACTGCCTTAAGGTATACACAAAGTAAATATGGTCCAAGAAAGAGCACTTATACAACTTTTGCTCCTCGGACAGCCAAAAACAGGGAGCTTTTCTTCGTATATTCTCAGCTTCTCCCCTGTCATCGGGCAACACTTCATCCTTCAAAAATGAAACCAAAGGGTCCATCCAACTCAAACCGACCCTCAATTGCTGCACTTCGACCAGTGTTTGTCTCCGATCAGTAGGCATCAATAAATCCTCAATGAGTATGACCCAAGGAAGACCTTGCTCCAAGGAAATGGCTAGAATTGTTAGAGAGTCAACATGAGTATTCTTGCTCCTTAGGACTTGTTCTATAGAGAAGGATCCAAAGCTAGACTACAATCGCCGAGCCTTATTAAGATACCCTTGCATCCTCTGATCTCTAGCGTCCAATTCACCATTAATTTGCTCGACGACCAACCTTGAGTCTGAAAAAATCTCCACAGCCTTACCCCTAAGTTTTTTCACCATAGCTATCCCAGTCAACAAGGCTTCGTATTCAGCTTCATTGTTTATGACCAAAAAACTTAACTTCAAAGATTTCTCAATGATGATCCTTTCTGGGGATATAAGGACTATCCCCACACTAGAACCTTCTGGTTGGTCGCCCCATCTACATAGAGCTTTCATATTAGTTATCCAGGGATAGTAATTGCTGTAACTTGCACCCCCATTGATTCATCCACCTCAGCAATGGCCCTTTTAGGGTACTTTATGAATTCTGCCACTAAGGCTACTAGCACCTACCCTTTAATGGCCATGCGGGGCAAGTACTTGAAGTCAAACACTCCTAGGATCATTCCCTATTTGGCAATTCTCCCCTTGTAATTAGGCCTTCAAAGTAACAACCGCAAAGGAGTTGGGTGAGGACCAATACTGTGTGCGCCTGAAAGTAATGAGGGAGCTTCCTCGTGGCATACACAATGGCCAAAATGGCTTTCTCCAATGGCAATTAACGGGTTGCTGCCGCTTGCAAAGACTTACTCACATAATAGATTGGTTTTTGCACCCCAGCCTCCATCCTGACCAAAACTAAACTAATCGCATGACATGTGTTAGGACATATGTAGTTCAAGTCTGTGAACATATGTCGCTATTTTATGTAATTGGCTTATCCTTAGACAAAACGCACTTTACTTGTAATTGGATAGATTTAGGATGAGTTTAACACTTCAAAAAACAGTGGTTCAAGGTTAAGTGTTGAAGCCGTCAAAGTCTGTCCAAGAAACAAGCAAGGAAGTGCAAGTTTTTAAATCTCAACACATACCTCGACAGATACATCTATCGAGCTTTAAAGAAGCTGTTTTGCCCGAGCCTCGACAGCTGTCTCGACACCTCTATCTGTCGAGAATTAAAGAAAACAGATTTCCAGGTCTGTTTCAAGTCTAATCCGTGAGTGTGTCTTTGGGACTTCTTTTCTCACAACCCTAGGCATATATAAGGCATATTTTTGAGGCCGTCGTATAAGAGAATACAAGGAGAACATATGCAAAAGGTGACCGAAGCCTAATTCTCTTTGAAAGAAGCTACTGCGTCTTTGCGCCTTAGGGTTTTGTAACCAAGTGCTTCTTGATCTTCATCGTGTGTATGAAGTGAAGAACTTTGCAGCCAACATTCTTCTTCCTCAAGTTGGTGAGTGAGTCACGTACTGGGATTCGTGCAAAGGAGTAAGCCGCGTACTAGGATCCGCGCATCAAATTGGTTAGTCACGTACTTGGGAGCCGTGCATTGAAAGGAGAAACTGTCACTACAGAACAAGTCCAATTGGGTATTGGGGTAAGAGTTCAACTGTAGGTTGGTGAGGTACTTGGGATTCCTTACTTGTAACTGCTTGTTGTGATAATAGTGGAGTTTCGGGAGTGGTGACCTTAAATCACCCAGTGGGGTTTTTGCCGTAAGGGTTTTCCCCATTCGTGAACAAATCACCGTGTTATTTATTTTCCGCTGCTTAACTTAGTTTGGTGATTTGTTTGTGCTGCCACGTGATATTGCATGTTAATTTGATTAATTAAGAACTGGGCTAATTAATTAAGAACTTGGCTAATTAATTAATCTAAATTATCACAAGGGGTCAACGCATTTGTGGCCTGTCAAGTGGTATCAGAGCAGGCACACTCTGATTAGGGTTTAATCTTTGATGTGTGATCCATTGACCCCTGTTGTCATGGAAACTCTTGATTGTTTTGATTTGCATGATCTTGTGTTGAATGATGATGATGATATTCATGATGCCTATTGCAAGCTTTATAATTTTTGTATGAAATCTCTTGAATGTTCTACAAAATTTAAAGCTAAATTTAAAAAGGTCAAGCTTGAAAAAGATGATTTGATTGCAAAATTGGATGAAGCCACTAAGTTGAATGAGAATTTTAAGAATCAAATTTCATCTCAGGTGGACAAAATTAAGAGTTTGAAAGAGCAACTAGTTGAATTTAAAACTGAAGTTGAAAAATTAACTAGTGCCAAACTTGTTGTTGAGCCTAACTCAAAAGAAAAGGATTTTTATATTCCCCCATTCAAAAGGAATAATGAAGAGTTGAAGGCTAATATTGCTAGGATAGACAAAGGTAAACAATCTGATGTTAACGCTGAAGTTTCTAAACCTATGTCTAAAACTCCTCCTAGGTTGAATAAAAATTCTGAATTTGTCCCCACTTGTCATCATTGTCATATTGTTGGTCATATTAGGTCAAATTGTCCTAAGTTGAGGACTCTGTCAACCTCTAAGGTTAGACCTCCTTCTAGGAAGCCGAGTAGCTCTAAAACTGCTCATGTTTGTCACCATTGTGGTGTTTCTGGACACACTCGTCCTAATTGCTTTAAGTTGTATCCTCATAAGCAATTGTCCAAACGGTCATAGGCTTCCTCTCAAGGACCTACACCTTTGTTTGGAGAGTTATTAAAAGTCTTGAGCTTTTTAACTCAATTTCAGGAGAATTTTAATTCTTCTATGTCCTTTAGTAGTCATACTAGGACACGTGCCTTTTCATCTTCACGGCCAAAGATTCGTGCTGTGTGGGTGAGAAAGGAGCCTAAGACTTAATTGTCTTTTCTGTTTGTCCTCTGCTTTAATTCTTTCTATCTAAAGCAGGACTCTCTTTGCTTGATTTCTTATCTTCTGTTGAAATCATGCCTTCATGCATATGCATCTTTCTTTCATGCATTCATGATGTTTGTCTGTTTTTGTGTGGTTGTTTAGTTTTTATTTTGTTTTGTTTTCAAAATAAAAAAAATGAAAAATTCAAAAATACAAAAACAGTGTGAGTTAGTGTGCATTAGTTCATGTGAACTTTTAAAATGGCCATTGAAACAGAGTTTTCTAAACTTTGTATAACCTGTAGCTTAGATGAGCATTCTTCTGCACAACTAAGCAAGTGAGCTTTGTAGCTCTTTGTTTGTGATGAGTAAGGTTAAGTGATCTCTTCTTCTTAACACTCGTATCACTCTTTTTGACGGATTGAACTAGAAAATCCCAAGAGAAAGGCATAAATAACCATCTCACCACTGTTACTCGTCAATCATAATATGACATCTGTATGCTTCGGCATAGCAAAAGTGCAATGTCAATGACACCTGTATGCTTCGGCATAGCAAAAGTGCAGTGTCAAAAGCTTATCATAATTGGGTATTTCTTTTCTTTCTCTTGTATACCCATGCATGATATGCTTCTTAAAAAGAAAATATGCAAAGATATAAAAAGCAAAAAGATCAAAAATGCTTTAAAATATGATTGCAAGCGTTTTTTCTAGGAGATGTGGGAGTTATAGGATGTACCTCGAAGGTGATAGTCCCCATCAAACAGTTATGATTGTGTGTGAGTTAAAGTGATTTTCTCATATCTCAAATCGTCATAACATTGAGACACATATGCAATCTTGCGATATTTTCACACACAACACGTAATATTCTTTGCTATTCTTGATACATGTGCAGGTACAATGTGATTTGGCCATCACAAAGTTTACATGCGTTAATGTATGCTCACTAAACTGTCATAACTTGTTTTTGAAACATAAAATTGGTTAGACTTGTTTAGTGTGTGTGTGCGTGTTTTGAGATACATGTGCATCAATTTTCTTGTTGAGAGATGATTTTGAGAGCTAAATGTGTTGGTTGTATCTTTGGTTGAGTTGCATGCATGATTGCATTCATGTCTGTGTTTTTCCTCTTTTGAAAAACTGCTTTTAAAGGCATCTCGACACCTCCTCGATACCTCTCGACACATGAGCTATCTGTCGAGCTCCTTAGACTCTTTCTTATCGCAGTCTCGACAGATACCTCGACACCTTCTGGATCGATCAAGAAACTTTCTGTTTGCTCGATAGCTTCTCGATAGCTGCTGGATCGATCGAGGTTCCTTCTTGTTTATTCTTCTTCCTCGATAGCTGATCTCGATAGCTTCATCTGTCCATGTGTATTTCTCGACACATGCCCTCGACAGCAGTCTCGACACCTCCCGATAGCATCATCTGTCGAGGTTTAATGAGAAGCTATATATATAGCAGTCGCGATTTTTTCCTCTCACTTGCTCGATCTCTCTCGCTCGAAACTCATTGTTCTCTCTCAAAATCTCTTCCTTTTCCCTACAAACCTTCTCCCAAGGCTTTCTCAAGAGTTTCTTTGTGATCTTCATCTCTTGGTAAGCACTTTATCCCTCTTTTTCATGCATTTCATTGTTTTAAAACCCTAGGTTTTGTGTTTTTTGAAAATTTTTGGGAGTTTTCAAAATTGTTGGGGTTTTCATGAAATTTTTGGGTTGTTTTTCTAGTTTTGATCTTCAAAATCACATGCATTGCATCACATTAGCATTCTAATTGTATTTTCATGCATTTAGATGTGTGCCTATCTATTGTGTACTGTTAGGTTTGGATTGGGCTGAGCCCATGATGTTTTTATGTTGCATGTCACATGCTCATGCATTCTCCATGCATATGTTCTTTTCATTTCAATATTATTCTGCCAATATTGAACTGTTTGGGACTTTTCTGTGTGTTTCTTTCTCTCCCCCTCTCTATGGTTGCGTTAGCTGTGTCTATGGCACCTAAACGTAAGTCCATTCCGTCCCAGAACCCTCTGCGTTCTAAGGGACAGTCTTCCTCTAACTCTACCCCTCTTTCTGTCCAGTTCCGTGATGAGAAAGCCCGCAAGGACTTCTCGGAGAACTTTTCCAAACGCGGTGTTCATTCGGAACGCCACGTTGTACTGGCAGACTTTGCCGACACCGACCTTCCCGATGTCATTCACACTCGGGGATGGGAGTCACTGTGTGACGTCCCGGTCACCTGTCCTCTCGTGTTGATACAGGAGTTTTACTCTAACATCCACGGGATAGATTCTTCAGTACCTCATTTCTACTATTGCGTCCGAGGTACGCGCTTTTGTGTCACCCCAGAGTTAGTCTCTGAGGTTCTTCATGTCCCTAGGGTGGATCATCCCGATTACCCTAGCTGTGTGCGTCTCTGGACTGTGTCCAAAGACGAGATGATCTCGGCGTTCTGTGAGCGTCCTACCTCTTGGAGAGATCATATGTACACACCATGTCGACCTTTTGCTAAAGGTCCTCGTTTCCTTAACATGGTGATGACCTTTGTTTTGCACCCACTCTCTCACTATAACTCTATCACAGAGCCTCACGCTCGATTTTTGCTGTCCCTCTTAGAGGATCTTTCTATAGACTTTCCTTCACACTTTATCTTTTGCATCATAGATGTCTATAGAGATACGGCCACCCGTGATAAGCTCATTTTTCCTTCCGCTATCACGAGGATCCTAAGTCGTTTTTCCATCCCTTTCCCCTCGTCCGATCCTTACCACGTCATGTCTGCTATAGACGCCGCTACCGTAAAACGTAGCGAGGCACAGTTCCGATCGCGACAGGCAGATGGTGCCACTCCTTCCACTCGTCCGGCCACCTCCAGATCCGCTCGTGCGTCTGCTTCTTCCTCCTCGAGCGACGTCACGTTAGGAGACATCATGGCGCAGCTACAGCGCATGGATGCTCGCCTAGATACACTCTCCACGGAGTTGTATCAAGTGAATGTCCGTGTTGGTCGCATCGCCAGGCGACAGGCGACCATGGGCGGCTTTGCTCCAGAGGCTTCTCCTCCGCCACCTCATATGTCGACTGAGACCGAGGCTGATGATGATGGCGATGATGATGATGCTTTCGACGATGATGATGATGGAGATGCGAGCTCTTCGGATGAGATGTCTACTTGACACTCTACCCTTTGTCACTCGTGACAAAAAGGGGGAGTAGTTTTGTATGAGAGTAGTCATACTTAGGGGGAGTGTTGGCATAGGACATTTTTGTTAGGGGGAGTGTGGATTGAGGGATGTAGTGAGGTGATCATATGTATTTTTTTCTTTTCTCATCTGTTTAGAGATACTTTGATCATGTGTTGACATACATTGTATTTATTCTCTTCTTATATATGATGATGTATGTTGTTCTTTCACCTGCCTTTCATGTGTTGTTTCTTTTCTATCTTTATACACATGTTTCTTTACTTTTACGCAATCTATTATTTCTGTTTCACACAAAGATGCCTTGATGTGTTTTGTTTATAAGTGTTTCAGAAATACAGGTTGTCAAAGTCTTCTTGCCATAAACTCTCTTCTTGCAAAGTTTTTCAAGAGTTTGTGTTAGGATAGATTTTACTGTATGTAACAAGTGAATATGAGTTAAAGTGATTTATGACTTCTCTCATATCTTCATTTATTTGTTGTGGTTTTGTCACGGATTGCCAAAGGGGGAGATTGTTAGGACATATGTAGTTCAAGTCTGTGAACATATGTAGTTCAAGTCTGTGAGCATATGTCGCTATTTTATGTAATTGGCTTATCCTTAGACAAAACGCACTTTACTTGTAATTGGGTAGATTTAGGATGAGTTTAACACTTCAAGAAACAGTGGTTCAAGGTTAAGTGTTGAAGCCGTCAAAGTTTGTCCAAGAAACAAGCAAGGAAGTGCAAGTTTTTAAATCTCGACACATACCTCGACAGATACATCTATCGAGCTTTAAAGAAGCTGTTTTGCCCGAGCCTCGACAGTTGTCTCGACACCTCTCGACACCTCTATCTGTCGAGAATTAAAGAAAACAGATTTTCAGGTCTGTTTCAAGTCTAATCCGTGAGTGTGTCTTTGGGACTTCTTTTCTCACAACCCTAGGCATATATAAGACATATTTTTGAGGCCGTTACATAAGAGAATACAAGGAGAACATATGCAAAAGGTGACCGAAGCCTAATTCTCTTTGAAAGAAGCTACTGCGTCTTTGCGCCTTAGGGTTTTGTAACTAAGTGCTTCTTGATCTTCATCGTGTGTATGAAGTGAAGAACTTTGCAGCCAACATTCTTCTTCCTCAAGTTGGTGAGTGAGTCACGTATTGGGATTCGTGCAAAGGAGTAAGCCGCGTACTAGGATCCGCGCATCAAATTGGTTAGTCACGTACTTGGGAGCCGTGCATTGAAAGGAGAAACTGTCACTACAGAACAAGTCCAATTGGGTATTGGGGTAAGAGTTCAACTGTAGGTTGGTGAGGTACTTGGGATTCCTTACTTGTAACTGCTTGTTGTGATAATAGTGGAGTTTCGGGAGTGGTGACCTTAAATCACCCGGTGGAGTTTTTGCCGTAAGGGTTTTCCCCATTCGTGAACAAATCACCGTGTTATTTATTTTCCGCTGCTTAACTTAGTTTGGTGATTTGTTTGTGCTGCCACGTGATATTACATGTTAATTTGATTAATTAAGAACTGGGCTAATTAATTAATCTAAATTATCACAAGGGGTCAACGCATTTGTGGCCTGTCAACATGTAACTACGATGTAGGTGAAATTGACCTCCTCCTTTTCTGGTCTAGAAAGGATAGGAGGATGAGACATGTATTCCTTTAGCTCCTCAAAGGCAAGGCTACATTCTTTGTTCCACTCGAATCCTTTCCATTTGTGAAGTAGGTGAAAAAATGGCCTACATCTATCAGCTAATTGAGAGATAATCCTATTTAAGGCAACAGTCATTCCAATTAACTTCTAAACTTCTTTAGGATTTCAAGGAGGTCATAAGTCACTTATAGCCTTAATTTGATTAGGGTTAACCTCTATTCCTCGAAATGCAATCATATATCTAGGAACTTGCTGAAATTGACACCAAAAGAGCATTTCGGGGTGTTAAGACGCAATTTATGTTTTCTTAGTACTTAAAACACACTCTCCAGATTGCTTAAATGCTCAGTCAATAATTTACTCTTCATGACCATGTCGTCAATATATGATTCTACATTCTTCCTAAGTTAAGATTTAAACATTCTAGTTACCATCCTTTGATAGGTACACCCAACATTTTTCAACCCAAAAGGCATTACCCGATAATAATAATTTCCAGAATAGGTCAAGAAGGCTATCTTTTCCTGATCGGACAAAGCTAATGGTATTTGATAATGTCCGGCCGTAGCATCAACGAACTGATCAATCTGAGGAATTGGAAAGGGATCCTTGAGACAAGCTTTGTTCAAATCAGTAAAATCCACACACACCCTCCACTTTCCCGACCTCTTTTTCAACACAACTGTGTTGGCCATTCACTCTGGATAAAACACCTCCTTGATAGTTCCTGCATGCTTAAGTGTATTTACTTCTTCCTTAATGGCCTCGGCGTGCTCTTTTAAGGAGCTCCGAGGTGGTTGATTCTTGGGGACAACCATTGGGTTCACATTCAAATGATGGCAAATAAAATCTGGGTCCATCCCCGGAGCTTCATATGCACTCCAAGCAAAAACATCAACATTCTTCCTAAGGAAAGCCAACAATTCCTCTCTCTGCATTAGTGTCGATGATAACCTTTTGGAGCTCTTCACATAACACTCCCCCATCTCCATTATTTGGGGATTCAGTTACCTCTGCTAATTGTTACGAAACTTCCTTTTGGGTAGTCGAGGCTCCCTCCTCTAACTGATGTCTAATAGCAGCGACTAAGCACTGCCTTGCCATGGTTTGATTTCCTATTAGTTTCCTGACCTACCCCCTTAAGGGGTACTTCACCTTTATATGCAAAGTCAAAGATACTGCTCTTATGGCATAGAGCCACGGTCTTGCTAAGATAGCCGTGTAAGTTGAATAAGTATTCACCACCATAAAGTTTAATTCGACCACTTTGGATCCAGTTTGAACAGGCAAACTAATCAGGCCCTTTGGTATAACCGACATCCCATCAAATCCCACCAAAGAGGAATCATAATAAACTAAGTCCTCGGGTTTTAGATTAAGGCCATTGTATAGGTTAGGATACATGATTTCAACTACACTTCCTTAATCTACCAAGACTCTCTTTACATCATACCCTCCAATACGAAGGGTTACCACTAGGGCATTGTCATATGGTTGATAAGTCCCAATCTTGTCCTTATCAGAAAAATCTAAGGTTAGTCAGACCTCCAACCTTCCTTACTAAGACTTAAGGACTTGGCCCTCAGTATTTGGTCTTGTTATGGACATAACCTCGAAAGGGTATCCTCAAATCCGATTTAAGGCTACAAAAATAACATTAATTGTTCCCAAGGATGGCCTCAATATAGATTCTTTTTGATACACTGGCCAGGTCTGACTCCCCTACCCAGAGGGTTAATGCACGAATTGCTTCAGCATTCTAGCTTTAACTAGTTGCACCAAGTAATCACAAAGAGTTGGTGTGTTCACAATCCTGTGATATTGATTGTAAATACTATGATTGCGTTTAGTGGGATTACCTCCCATTTTATTTGGCCATTTGAAGTAAGGCTCACCCTTTATTTTTTCACGGATCTAATGAACCGGTTCCTTGAACATCAAGCTAACCATCTAAGTGCTAGGGTGCCCAGATTAACCAGCAAAATCTCTCCTGGGTCGGTTATGGTTATACCTTTCTGCCTAAGAATCTCTACGGTTAAGAGGAGCAATTTTTACCTTCCTCTTCCCTTGCTGCTAATCCTCCTCGACCCATTTATGCTCATCAATTTGATCCATGAGCTAATGCATGTTTCGCATAGGCTTCATGGTAATAGACTTTCTTAAGTTGTGGTCGGTGGGGAGGCCAAATTTAAATGTCCTTATCGCTACATCTTCAAAATCTCCATCTATCTCATTAAATGTTTCCCAGTACCTATCTAAATAAGTTTTCATGGTCTCACCCTCTCTCATCACCATAGATAGCAAAGAACCCAAATGCCAAGGAACCCTGCTACATGTAACAAATCGGGCCCCAAAAGCCCTAGTTAGCTCTTCAAAAGAGCTAATTGAGCCCTCATCCAGTCCATTAAACCACCTCATCGCAACAAGTCCCAAACTAGAGGGAAAAACCTTGCATATTAGAGCTTCATTTCTGGAATGCATAGCCATCCTTTGGTTGAAATGACTAACATGCTTCACAAGGTCAGTCCTCCCATTATAAATGGTAAACGTCGGTTGCATAAAATGACAAGGGAGTTTAGCCCTATCAATTCTATATGTGAATGGTGACTTAGAAATTTGACATAACACTCTACTCATCGTATCATTCCCCATGCTTTTTGGAGTCAAACTTTTAGCTTTCTTCCTACGATACCACTCCTTTCTTTCCAAATGTGAAGATAGAGAGAAGGATTTTCTAAGAGGGTGTTCTGGACCTTGGCCTATAACTACCATTTTCCTCTAAGTCAACTTCAAAGCTAAGAGGGGATGCTTCTCATTGCTTACAACACAACTTCTTGTGTAAATGATCAATTTCCAACCTAAGATTCTTGGTTTCCTTATCATGTGAGACGTGGCTCCCTGTCCTAAAATGACTCCTACTGGCATGATCTGTGTACTCTACTTCGACTTGTACACTAGGAGTCTGATTGGCCTCACGGTCTCTCCTCCTCTCAAGGTTGATGAAATGATCTTCTCACTGTGATCCCACAGATTCTTCTCTATTTAGTCCTAATCCCACCATGGCTAGCCAAAGTTGCAAGTGCTTCCCTATTTCCCACAAACTGCTCCAATTGTAAGGACTATGACCTGAACTTCAGCCCACCAATAACAATGGATGATAGCCCAACAAGCTCAAAACAATATATTTGTTAGAGAATGAGTTTACAAGAAAAATTTCTAGCAAATTAAGTATGGGCCATAACTAATAAAAATCATGCTAGTGAGACTGAAGAATACGAATTAATAGAAATAACGCTCCTCAATCAAGTCCGAGAATGAAATGCTCTTATATTTAATCAAACTTATCTGAATACAATGTGTTCTCCTTTTTTCTCTTCAATCCTAGATTACATGCCCCATTTTTTATGGTGGCCATCCAGCCTTCCACTTGTTGATTTTGTAGGAAATCCCTTGGATGCTTGTCCCATCAAGACCTCTTGGAAGTTTTGTGAGTAGCTGTGAGCTGGGATGACACTGTTCAGGTGTCATTTCTCTATAAATGCGGTCCATTCATTTGGTGCAGTGCATTTAATGTGGTGGTGATAGTCTTCTTCTCAAATATTTCTGTTTTATTGTTGGCTTAGCTCTGCTACCTTCCTTAAAGCTTATCTTTCCAAAATGGTCACCTCCCTAAAGCTCTCTTGAGGTAGCTCGGTTCTTTGGGAACCGCAGTTAATCCTTCATTCTCTTCCTTTCTCCTTGGCCCATTGACTTACGCTTATACAATCCCTTTGACCATCCTTGAGTTTTTGTTTGTCCTCGAGCATGGCCCATAACCCAATATACATCCACAGTCTTCCTGTTCTTGCACCATCTATAATCACAGATGTTAAAACTGTCTATAATTTTAGCAACTACATATTATCCGTACATCTCATAGTTTCAGCCATTTTCAAGAAATAGCCAGTACCTTGCACAGTGCAAAAGTTTAAGAAAATATTACAGTAAACTTACCTGTGTTTAGACCCGTGTTAACTTTGTCTACCCATAGTTTAAAACTTAACATGTGGCCCACCTAAGATTACCACCGTTATTCTTTCATTATTCACCTCTATTAAAAATAAGAGTAAATATGTATTTTTGCACCATTTTTACGTCTCTCTCCTCCCAAAACATAAAAATTCAAGAGAAAACCAGATCAAAATGGTATTCCAACAATTGATAGATCAATCCATTTCCAAATATCTTCCAAAATTATTAGTATTTTTTTTGTCTGCCATTATTTTTGTCCTCAGTACACCTGCTCTGCCTTCATCACTCTTCTTTTTCTACTGGTGTTCTAGTCCGTTAGCAATGGAAGTATGAATTTATTTGAGATTCATATTCTGCGACACAGTGACCATCACCACACGATGAAAGACCTTCCCTCCTGAACTTTTTGGCTACTTGTTTAACCATTGATGTCTTCCCCACGCCGCCCATCCCATACACCCCGACAATGTTGCTGTTGCTGTTGTTGTTCTTGTCATCTTTCAGTTCTTTCAAGACATCTTCCATTGCATTTTGAGTGGATTTAAACGACATGAAATGACTGACTGGAGCTGAATCTGATGCTGGTGTTGGAATGGGAGGAGGCAGAGAGACAGTATCAACATTATTATCCCCATAAATGACACCAATCTCTTTAGCAATGCTTGCCGCATTCTTGCTCAACTTGTAACGTGAAAACCAATAAGGAGAACAACAAATGCAGAAGCATCTTTGCTTCGCTGTGACTTTATTCTCCTAATCTTGCGCCTCCTTGACTTTAGTATTGGCTCTTCCTACTTAGTTCTGGACTTGATTTTTGATTTCTTCTCCACGAGTTTTGGCCTGCTCGACTAATAAGTTCACGTCCAGCACCATAGCTTTTAGTTTTTCTGCTTGATCTCTAAATTCTTTTGTGTTCTTCTTGTAGTGAAAGACGTAATCAGTACTCTCTCGCAGAGGTGGGCAAAAATAGAAATCTAATGGCTTTTCGATCAAAGAAAGGGTGGCTTGCTGCTTAGGGGTTGCAACAAGTGTCGAGAGAGAGAGAGAAATCTATTTGAGTAGAGCTGTAAATATAAACCATTTTTAATCCTGTGTTAGTGTTCTCATTGAAGCTCTTAAAGCCTTCAAATATTTTTACAAAAAACAATTTTTGATCTTGTATTTTCTATTTTTGTTACATATTTTTTGTTTGTAACGGTGTAAGTGATAGGGTAGGTAATGGCAAACTAATAGTAGTAATTTCAAGTAAGTAAAATGTTAAGTAAGCAAAATGTTAAGTTTTAAACTACAGATAGGTAAGGTGAAAATAGGTCGAACTACAGGTAGGAATATTATAATTTTCCCTAAGCTAAATTTAAAAAAAAAAAAAAAAAAAGTATGAAGTTTTATATTGGGTTTATGAATGATGCTCATTTTGTGGTATATGACATCATTAACTTGATATTACGTACGTGTTATTAAGAAGATGAACTGCATCAGGAAATATAAATGGTTAAGAAAAATATAATTATTTAATCTATATAGTATATTTTATTAAGTATATGAGTTTATTGCTGGAGTAAATTTACTATTATTTTATCTATATTTTAAGAAGAGGAACTAGATCATTAATTTTATGATTCCAGTCCCTCACTGTAGAGTTATCTCATTACATCCCAGCCATTCTCTCAGAGCTTTGACCGTGTTGTAGCATTATTTGTTTTTGGTTTTGCTTGATGTGTTCATATTATTTGTCTTTTTTGTTTTATTTTGTTTTCTATGATGTGCAAATATGTGTATATTCTTTGTTTTTATTATTTTATTTTATTTTAGTAGGTGATGTTCATAAAATGGAAAGCAAGCATCAATGTTTGATAAAAGACAACTAATTTTGCAACCGATGAGGAATATTATAACCATTTAAGGTGTTATATATAATAAAAAATAATAAAATAATAAAAACTAGAAATGAGTCAAAGCTCAGATTCTATGACCGTTCAAAGGATTTTATCTTTGATTGAACTTGAATTTAGTTAAAGTTGATGTTTTATAACCATATTTACTTCTTAGTGAACTTGAAATGAATTTGAGACTTTAATACCATTAAAGTTTTTCTTCTTTGAGTGAATTAATTGGGGTTTCATGACCATTTAAAGTGTTTTATCACCGAGTCGATGAATTTGAATTGGGGCTTTATGATGATTTAAGATGTTTTACTTATGAGTGAATGAATTTGAATTGAGTATTTAGAGATATGTTGTGTTCTTAAGTAGCAGGTCATTATGAGTTATTATTATTGGGGCAAAAAAATAATTATGGTTGTAATTTCAAATTAAAACTAATAACAACTAACGAACTATAATTATTGTAAAAATATTATAGACATAACACTTGTTGAAAATTTATAACCATTTAAGGTATTTTACCTTGTGAATTGAGATGAATTTTACTATCCTGCTTGGGAATTTAACTGAATGATCCATTGGGTATGTTGTTTTGCACACACAAAGATTTGCATCCAACTCATAGATCTTGATAAATATGGGTCTATTTGTAGGCCCATGTGAATTGACAAAATTTTGAATCGGATTGGGCTCAAGTTGAATGGAAGAAATCATTTGTCAGAGGCCTAAACATCTAAAACAATTGTGGTAGTTAGTTTTGAAGACCCTAGGTTTGTCCCTTTATTTGGGCTGACCCATATTGGGTCAGCTTTGATTGCATATGGGATCACTGTGACCCAAAATTTTGCTCAGTTACCCGTTGTTTTGAAGAGAGGTGATAGACCCTTTTATTTCCCGCGAGCTGAAACGGCCAAGGGAAGCCATTTCTCTCAAAAACTTCTGATTTCTCGAGACCCATCAAAGCACCGATCCCATGAGGCTAATTAAGTGCCCTCAATCTTTCTTTCTGTTTGAATGGGTTATTCATTTGGAGTTTGTTGTGGTTAAGAGAGTACTCCTTTATTTAGATGACTTTTCTGTGTTCCAAACTTGATTTTTTATTTTTTGGAGACATGGGTTTGTATGTTTACAATGTGGGTGGTGGTGGACAAAATATGGGAATTTTGATGCTTGGTTTGTTGGATTGTATATGGGACGACTTCAAATTTGAGATCATGGCTATGTATGTCCGCCTCGGGTTTGTTGTTGGGTTGAATGTAGAGGCTTGGAATTTGGTGTGGTTTGGAAATTTTGATGCTTGGTTGTCAAATGAAGAAATTGTGATGTTTGATTTGTTACGTGCTTGATGTGGTTTTTGTGATTGTTTATGACTGTTGAAATTGATGAATGTAGCTGGAAAAATGAGACTTTGAGAGTCCATCATGCTTAAGAATTTGATAGTTTATGAGTTTGTGAATAGATTTTTGATGTCGCGGTAGCCTAAAGAAAGTACATACAATACTCTTTTTGATAGACAAAAACTAAACTGCTAGTTTCGGAGTAGTAAACCTCAAATCCTAGGGCAACTAGAGAGAAATACAAACTGAATTGCCTTTAGAGATACCAGAGAGAAATACACAAAGTTTGCATTTTTATAAATCTGAAAACTGAATTGCCTTTGAAAATTACAATGTGTTTAAATAGTAAAAACAAAACCTAGGGCAACTAAAAACCCTAACGTGGCTACGAAAGCCTAAAAAATCCTAATTTAACAAAACAACATTAAAAACACCTAAAAAGAATGAAATAAATAACATAAAAACCTAAATTTAACAACAATTACATAAAAAATTATAATTACAAAATTTAAATATCAAATTGTACCCTACGTCAGACCCCTCCACTTGAAAAAAACTCGTCCTTAAGTTGATAGTTGAAATCTGAAATCTGCCTCCAAATAAACAAATACTTTGAATGCTTTAATAACTTGATCAGGTTTTAAAACTTGAATCCTTCATAAAGTATAGCATAAAATTTCTTCTCATCTACCTTCAATTTATTTGCAACATTAATCAACAAAGGACTAATATAAAAATTAAAATTTTCTACTCCAAGAAAATCAACATAATGTGCAGTCATCTTCAACAAATCAACTGAAACTTGAGGATTGAGAGTTGTGGACTCATCCTCGTATTTAATTTCAATTGGATCTTCCTCAATATTTTCAATAATTACTGTCTCTTATTTTTGTCATTATCCGCAATTAACTCAACCTTCTTTTCTTTGGCATCTTCATCAAACTTTTGACAAGTGGTATCTTCAATCTTCATTTCAATAACTTGTTGCAAGTCTTGATCTTTTTTAACCACTTCAAAATTTTCTTTCGAAATAGGTTGCTTCTTTTCAACACTCAAATTCTTTCCTTTGCTTGACACATGGACTTGGTTGTGATAATTTTGGTTTTGTGGCTAACCTTTCATGTTTTGAACATATTGCTTTCCATATGAATATACAGATTTATAATCAACGCTTGTATAATCTAGTATATAATAATAGTTATTAGGAAACCATATATCAATTAATACATTTTTCATTCTTTGCCAAGAGTAGATTGGATGCTTACCTCATCGTTTTCTATTGATTTGAATGTCTTCCCACCATTTCTCTACTTCATCGTCCAATTTATTAGATGCAAGCTGTACTCGTTCTTCATCACAAATATTCCAAAAATTAAAATACTCTTCCAAATCAATAAACCGGCCAATAAAATCCAACTTACACATATCTCCATCAAAGAATGGAATATCCTTGTAGTTAGGAGTGCGTCTTTGAATATATTGATCATTGTTATTGTGAGATGATTTCCTAGCAAGAAGAGGGGCAATCATTTGCTTAATTTTGCCTATAATTTGCTAACTCTTTTCACGAAATTGGTGGAACTCAGCCCTAGTGTGAACTACATCTTCAACTTTGTGGTTGTAGTTGTGGTGGTTACCATCTCGCTGGTTAGCCATCAGACCAGGGCATGTTAAGGCTCTAATATCAACCGATGTCGCGGAAGTCTAAAGAAAGCACACATGATTCTCTTTTTGATGGACAGAAACTAAACTGTTAGTTTTTGGGTAGTAAACCTCAAATCCACGAGGGGTCCCTTAAATCCATAAGATGATAGGGTTCTAGAATCCACCAAAGATAAATAAACAAAATAAATATTTTTATACATCTGAAAACTGAATTGCATTTGGAGGCTACAATGCGTTCAAACAGTAAAAACAAAATTAAGGGCAACTAGAAACCCTAAGGTAGCTACAAAAGCATTAAAAACCTTAATTTGTCTAAACAACATCAAAAACACCAAAAAAGAAGTAAATAAATAACCTAGACCTAAAATAATAAAAATTACATAAAAATACTATAATTAAATAATTATAAAATTTAAATATCAATTTGTGTGCTACGTCAATTTTGAAAATGATTTTGGGGGTGGTTTTTTAGGGCATGTGAATTTGTTCGCTTATTGCTTGATTTTGTAGTAGTATTGTATTGATGTATTTAGTTATGTGTTTGAGCTAGTTGGACCTCTAGTAAGTGTTGGAAACAATTTGGTTTGGAATTATTGCATGAAACCACAAAGGACAGCAACTACTAGTGCAGTTATCACTCCAATTCTGGAGGAATTTGCATTTTTGTTTGTTTGTTTGTGTTTGTTAACGTGTAATAGATTGTGGGTTTTAGGCCCATCTTATTTACTTGTATTATACACATACTTGTATTACACACTCTGCCTCCTATATAAAGGCACTCATGTATATTTTATGACTTGAGAAGTACAATACATTCATTTAGTATTTCTAACATGGTATCAGAGATACTACTTTAACCTTTTTGGTGTCTTGTAGTCTTGTCTTCTTCGGCATTCTTTGCTGCCTCAACCTTCTCCGATCTGTAAACCCATTTATGCCCTTTTTCTGACTACTACGCCACCGTCAGAGGCACTACGGGTTGAATCATCACCACCAGAAGATCTCTCTCCACCGCCAAGAATACTACCTTCGTCGGAACTGTCAGTTCTGAAGTTACAATTATGACACCAGAGACATAGTTCTATAGATTGTCAACAGATCTACTCAATGCCGCCAAAATCGCCACCTTTTGAGTGCTCACGCGCCCCCACGCGCCACTCAAAGATTCAGCGAGTTGTCCCACATGCTACATGCATCGCATATTAGGTTTGGCATGCGCCAGTGAAGTACCTACTGACGTCATCATTGCCACGTCAACTGATTACCTCATCTGCCACATCAGCCACTCACATCATATGCCATTTCAGTAGCTTATGTTAGCATGCCTACGTCATCCGTTAACTTGTTGCGTCAGCCACCGTTGACTTTAACCGTGGACTTTGACTAGCATTGACTGTTAACTTTTCGTCAGAGTTGACTTTTTTACAGTCTAGGTGCTCTTTACTTAGTTTTTCCCGTACATTTCATTTTTGCATATTTTGCTTCTAAATGAAGAATAAGGATAGGTCTTCTTATTACAACAATCGTCATCGACAATCCAACAAACGTTTTTGTAATTTTTGCAAACGTCTTAGCCATAATATCAAGACTTGCTATCATCGCAACAAATCAAATATTTCCATTTTTGCTGCTACTGTTGCTAACACTGACAGCGTCCAACGAATGACTCCCATCTCTGCAACGTCTAAGTCTTCTAGATCCACTATCGCCATTTTCTCAGTTGACCTTTAAAATATCATTGCTAATACCATTCGTATGGTTAGTAATGCATCTTATTCCTCTTCTCTCTCAGTTTTATCTGGTATGTCTCATTCCTCTTGGCTTATGGATTATGCTTATTGTAATCACATGACACCTCACTTGTCCTTATTTTCTTAACTTGAACCTGCACCACACCCCCTCAATATTTGCACAGCTAATGGTTCTACAATGTTTAGTCATAATATAGGTTCTATATCAACCTCCAACCTTTTGGTTCTTAGGGTCTTTAATGTTCCTAACCTTTCTTTCAATTTATTTTCTGTGGAACAATTAATTGAGTTGGGTTATTCCCATTATCTTTGATTATTTTGAGTGTACTATGCAGGATCTGAGGACTGCATAAGAGCTTGGGATCGATCCCAAAGTTGGGCGTACATTTCCCATGGACAACCTTTTTCTTCCACTTGTTGCTCCTATTTTCGTTGCTACTACAGCTGCTGCCGTTTCTTCTATTCTTTCCCTTACACTCTGGAATGCTAGACTTGGTCATGCATCTTTCTCTCGAGTGCAACTATTGGCTTCGAAAAGTCTTTTAGGATCAATGTCCACAAAAGATTTTGATTGTGTTTCATGTTAATTAGGAAAACATCCAGCTTTGCCTTTCAATACTAGTGAATCAATGTCCACTGATATCTTTGACCTAATTCATTCTGATGTCTAAGGGCCTTCCTCTATCTCTGGTATTGGTTGATCTCGATATTTTGTAATCTTTGTTAATGATTATTCCCACTATAGCTGAATTTTTCATATGAAACATCATTCTAAATTATTGCAAGTATATTCTAATTTTGTAAAAATAGGTGAAACTCAGTTTTCCAAATAAATCAAAATTTTTCGATCTGATAATGCTCTTGAATACATTCAATATGCTTCCAAGCTATTTAAAATTCCTATGGTACTATGCATCAATTAACTTGTCCAAGTACTTCTCAGTAAAATGGTAGAGATGAATGAAAACTTCATCATATTCTTGACTCTATTTGTGCTCTCCTTTTCTCTGCCAAAGTTCCTGCTCCTTTTTGGAGCGAAGCTGCTCTTCAAGATGTTCATGCTATTGCTTGCATTCCCAATCCTCTCATCCAAAATCAAACTTCATATAACCGCATTTTTGGGTCACCTTCAGACTATCACCACCTTCGCTCTTTTGATTCTGTCTGTTTCGTTCTTCTTCAACCACATGAGCATAACAAACTTGAGTTTCGGTCTAGACTTTGTTGTTTTCTTGGCTATGACGAAACTCAAAAGGGGTATTGGTGTTATGATCCTGTCTCTCATCTTCTTCGAATCTCTTGCAATGTTGTCTTTTGGGAACATTGCTCCTTTGTCAAGCTCTCTCACTTTTGTGCCTCCTTATCTACCTCCTGCGCCTTGATCTTTTTCCATATGAGCCACATATTCCTTCCATAGTTGGTCCTGATTCTCATATAGACTTTTCTATCCAACCTCTAGATATTTTTTATACCTCTCCTAAATCACCCTCCAATGAACAGGTGGAAGACGAGCTACCCAAGCCTGAGCTTGGGTTCCCTATCCTACTCTGCCTGAAGATCTTGCACAAAACATTCCACCTCATCACTCAACTCGGGTAATATCCATTCCTACACATTTACTTGACTATTATTATTACACTACTCTTGCTACACTGCATGAGCCTTACACCTATCATGAGGCCTCCACTAACCTTTTATGGAAATTGTAATGAAAGAGGAACTTGATGCATTATCTAAAAACTATACTTGGGATTTGGTGACTCTCCCACTTAGGAAATTTGTGGTTGGTTGTAAGTAGATCTACAAGATCAAAACTCGTTTTGATGGGTCCATTAAGCGATATAAAGCTCATCTTGTTGCAAAAGGTTTTACACATGAGTATGAGATTGATTATGAAGAGACCTTTGCTCCAATTTCTCAAATCTCATTTGTTTGTGCTCTTTTAGTTGTTGCCGCTGCTAGTAAATGGGACATTTTTTAGATGGATGTCAAAAATATCTTCCTTAATGGGAATTTAAGTGAAAAATTTTATATGCAACCTCCTCGTGGTCTCTCTATTAAATCGAATAAGGTTTGTCATCTTTGACATACACTTTATGGCCTTAAACAAGCTCTACGAACTTGGTTGCCAAGTTCATCTCTACCATCTCTCACTTGGGTTACATTGATAGTCATTATGATTCTACCTTATTTCTTTATCGCACAAACAAAGATACTATTTTGCTTATCCTATATGTGGATGATATGATCATAACTGGTGATGATCTCAATAGCATTCAAGAACTCAAAGATTTTCTCAGTTAGTAATTTGAGATGAAAGATCTTGGACATCTCAACTACTTCATAGGTTTTGAAATCACTCATTCTATAGATGGACTTTATATTACCCAAGCCAAGTATGGTTCTGAACTTTTGTCTCGAGCTGGCACTACAACAAAATGTATTTTTAGCAACGAAAATTAGTGAAGAAATATTTTTCGTCGCTATCCAAGTTGATTAAGTAGGTCAAATTGCATGCAAATCGTGAAGATACCAACAAATTACCAAAAAACTAATATGCAACCGAAAATAAATAACACAGTGATTTGTTGACAAATGGGAAAAGTTTCTTGCAAGGCGAAAACCCTTTCGGGTGAATTTAAGGTTACCACTCTCAAGAATTCACTAGTCAATAATTAAGCGTTTACAAGTATAAGAAATCTTATCACTACTCTGAACTATCTCAAAATATCAACCTACAGTTGAATCTTTGCTTCAATAACCAATTTGACTTGATCTTGTAGTAGACTTCTTTTCTTCTTGCACGAATCTTCAATATGTGATTAACTCATTTGCACAGATTCTAGGATGTGACTAACTCTAGCAACTTGATTCATTATTGTTGATTGCAAAGTTCTTCAATTCATAAACGATGAAGATTAAAAAACACTTGGTTACAAAACCCTAAGGCGTACAAATGCAATAACTTCACACAAAGTATATGAGTTCTAAGTCTCTATTTCCGTACTTGATAGCTTTTTAAATAAGCATTATATATGACGAGGATTGTAGAGGAAGAAACCCTAATCATTCAAGTCATCATGGGTCGAAATTCAAATCTAAGAATTCTGAATTTGTTGTTCTTAATAGATCAAGCTTGTGTCAAGCTTCTTCATTAGTCCTCGATAGCAACTAGTGTTGAGTTTTAATGAAACAGCTTTTCTTTAGTTGTTTCTTGGATCAACCTTCACGTCTTTAATGATACCACTTGATATGTTAGAACAACATACTTCTTGATACATTAAACTTAACTTAGATCTACATAATTACAAGTAAAGTGCATTTTGTTTAAGGATTAGCCAATTACATAGGAAATATAACCCTAACAATCTCCCCATTTGGCAATTCTTGACAAAACCACAAGCATAATTATGAAAGAAGTATGAATAACAAACTTCCTAATTATTACACATAAAATTACATAAGTCTAATTAATACAATGAAATCTTGAAAATCTTTGCAAGAAGAGAGATCACAGTATGAAATACTTGCAACGTATCTTTGTTGAAACACTTAAATAAGATCTATCAAGGTATCAAGTGTGAAATATAGACAAGTTATATAAACACATAGAAACATGTGTATCAAGATAGAAAAGAAACAACACATGTGTGTAGACATCGCATTTTGTACTTCTTGTGACTCAGGCCCTCATTTCTTAATGATGTTGAAATTCTAAGGCCCAAAGTAGGTTTAGGGCCCAATCAGATTCTAAACTAACGTAAGGAAGGTTTTTATGGAAAATATAACATTTTATAAGCACATAAATCTATTTTTGGAAAATAAAGGATAAGAAAATCCTCGGCTTGCATACGTATGCACGCGTATGCGGACGTAGGTTTAATGCATGCATACGCAGGCACGGACTTGTGTAAGCAGCTAAGGTTTCAAAGAGTTATAAAAGACAAGTTTTTTTGCATTAAAATTGAGGTTTGGAATGAATCCCATATTGTCTGGGAGCTATTCCAAACCCTTATTTTCTAACTATATAAAAACCTTTAATGGTATATTACATAAACACATAGAAAATCCTTAGGGAAAACACAAGATTCACTAGAAATAGTGAGTCAAAGAGGGAGTTTTTCACAAAATATTTTCAAGTTAATATTTGCTAATTAGGGCCTTTTCTAGCCTTGATATTTGAATTTTAAGAACTAATCACTTCCTTATTTGATTGTGAATAGATTTGACTGAAGGGAACAGTCAAAATCAAGCATAGGAGCTTTTGTTTTGAGGTATTGAGTTCTATACTATTTTCTTTCATTTTTGCTTTAATCTTGTTTTTAATCTTATTTCCTTGCTTTGTTTATGTTTTAACATGCTTGTTTACTTTAGTTTTATGCAGTTTCTATGTTTTAAGGCATGTTAGGTTACTAGATTTATTGTTTTAAGTCTTGCTCTATTTTGTGTGTTTTTTAGTTTTTGGGTTAGGGTTCTTAAGGTGTGTATGCGTACGCATGATTCTGTATGCACACACAGACTCGAAGTATGCATATGCATACAATTGGCTTACATATGTAGGCGTATGTATGCATAAGCATACTCGTGCCCAGAAGTCCTAATTTGAGTTTTTCTGCTTCTGTTTCTTTGTTATTTTTACACCATATGCTTTTGTTTTGACCATTCTTTATGTTTTTGAGTCTTTGTTTCTCTGTTTGATTGTTTGTTTGCCTTTAACATGAGTAGATTAGGGTTTTCATCTTATGTTTTCTTTATTTTACAATGAACATGCATATGACATGATCATGCATTAATGCATAGGTGTTGTGATGCAGTAAGGTAAGTGAGGTTAGTCATGCATTCATATGTACATGCATTTGATTGGAATATGATCTTGCTTGGGATGATGAACATGGATGATGTTTGCTTGTTTGTCTTTCCCTTAATAATGAGATGAAATAACATGTTTGTTTGATCCTGCCATGATTTGTTTTGTTGCCTTAGATAGGATGATATGAGATGCCATGATAGATGTATATTAAGGTTTTGGAATGATTGATGCCGTATTGTATGCTTAGATGTATGCTAATGTGTGTGTGTGTGTGTGTGTGTGTGTGTGTGTGTGTATGTTCGCGCGCACATGAGTATAGAATACAATGTTGAATATGTCTTTAATGAGATTAAGACATAAGACACAAAGACTGGAAGCCGACTCATGGGTTGGGCGGTTTTGGGTGCCTAACACCTTCCTAAAATCATACTTAAACTCTTAACCCATACTCTAGTAGTAAGACTTAGTCCTTTCACATAAGGGCACTATATTTATGATTCCTAGACATAATCTAGGTGGCAACTCCAATCTTTTCTTCGCCTCGGTTCACTAGATCGAGGTGTACTCCCTTTGTCAAGGAGGAAAATGCATTGCGTCCATAGTGGCGACTTCGCTGGGGATAGAGAGTTTGATTCCAATGTGTCCTATTTCTTAATCTTAATAAAGATTTGTTTAATACTTGTTTGCACATACTTCATATGGTTCTTTTGTCCCTTTTACCTCTGTTGGTGATGAGTGGGAAGATGAGATATGCTTCATTCGGGCCAAAGTCTTTTGAATTTCATTCCACCAACTCACAATCTATGCCATTGCCTATGCTGGGCTTTGAGTACGTTAAAGGTTTGCCATCAATTCACAAAGGTCCACTTAGGCCCTTAGTTGGAATCATGGCTCACCTTGTTGTGAGTGACCTATTGAACAGTCCTTTTAGCTCTAGGGAGCCTACCTACACTTAGAGAGATTTTGGATCCTATCAAATAGAGGGTACCCTTTATATCTCTTGTTTGTTCAACTTTAACCATAAATATAGCGCCCTTTCATTGAATGACCGATTTTTACCAAAGCACATGTCCAGAGTTTAAGTATAAGGATGGGAAGGCGTTACGCACCTAACCCCACCGACCCGTGGGTCGACTTCCACTCATTGTGTTCCTAGTCTTAGTCTCAGCAAAGGCATATTTAACATGTTATTCTAACACACACACACACACACACACACACACACACACACACACACACACATTCTAACATGCGTCTAAAGCAATCAAGATGTCGTAATCATCTTCAAACCTTGCATTAATTTATCATGGCATTAAGCATATATCATCAAGGGCAAAAACATCACAAAGCAGATTTAAAACGAAAATGTTATGATATTTAAATAGGAGAAACCCTAATAAGCATAAAAGAGATAAAATAAGACAAAATAAGACCAAGCAAATTAAAAAAATATAATGAGATACAAAAACTAGGTTAAATAAAGGTCAAACATGTGAACCAAAAAAAAAAAAAAAAAAACAAACAGAAGGTGAATTAGGGTCTCTAGGCAAGAGTATGCGTGCGCATATATAGGGCATGTGTATGCAGCCTATCAATATGCGTATGCATATTACGAACATGCGTGCGCATGCAATTAGCATGCACATACATACACACCCAAGAATTCTAACCTAGAAATTGTAGAACATAAATACTAAAATAAAGAATCTAACGACCTAAAATGCTCATAATACAAACGTAAAGTAAACCTAGACTCAATAAGCATATTATAAACATATAAACTTATATAAAAACACACATAAACAAAGAAAATCAAAGAAAAGTGAAGAGACAAAGTTAGAAACTTTACCTTAACACTAGAACTCTTTAGAGCTTGATTTGACCGTTCTCGTCATTCAATTCTTTGATTCACTATTTTCTAGTGAATCTTATGTGTTTTACCATTCCTCCTCTTTGAAAAAAGTACATTTTATGGCTTTATATAGTAGAAAAATAAGGGTTTGGAGCGGCTCCTAGATGATGTAGGATTCATTCCAAACCAAGTTAAATATAAAAAACATTTCCTTTCATAGTTTCTAGAACCCTAGCATGTGCACACATGCACGTATATGCACATGCATGCGTACACAGAACTTGAGCATGCATACGCATACACATGTATGCATGCGTGTGCACGCCCTAGGGTTTTCGTGGCGTTTCTTTTCCAAAAATAGTTTAATTAGTTCAAAAATTAGTTATATTTTCCACAAACACTTTTCTCAAGTCAATATTCATCTAATTTGGCTCTAAACCAACTTTGGGTCTTAAAGTTCTAATATCATTGGGGGACAAGCATCTGAGTCGTAAAGGGTACAAAAATGTGATGTCTATATTGGGGTTACTTTTGGTCATTTTAAAGGTTTTGGGCGTATTTTGGTCATTTTAAGGTTTAGGGGTATTTTGGCCATTTTATAGGTTTGAGGGTATTTCGGTTATTTTCTAGGTTTATGGTGTATTTTTATCAGCATATAGGTTTTAGCGGCATTTTTGTTATTTTATAGGTTTCGGGGGTATCTTGGTCATTTTATAGGTTTCGAGAGTATTTCAGTCATTTTCTTTATGTTTAGGGGGGGTGTTTTGGTAATTTAAATTTCAGGGTATTTCGGTAAGTTTTTAGGTTTTAGAGATATTTCAGTCATTTTTTTTACATTTAGGGGGTATTTCAGTAATTTTATGTTTCAGAGGTATTTCAGTCAAATTTTTGGTTTCGAGGGTATTTCGGTCATTTTTTAGGTTTAGGGGGTATTTTGGTAATTTTTAGTGGTTTTTGAGCATATTTGGTGATTTTAGGGGTATTTTGGTCATTTTGGAGATTTCATAGGTAATTTGACTATTTTAGAGAATTTGATAATTTTGGTGGTTTTTGAGCATAATTGATGATTTTAGAGATATCAAGAGTGTTTTGGTTATTTTAGAGGTTTCATGTGTATTTTGCTTATTTTAGAGATTTTGAGGATATTTTGGTCAGTTTAGTGGTTTTTGAGCATATTTGGTGATTTTATTGAAATCGAGTTTGGGTAGAGTATGAATATTTGTGGGTAAATAAATCGGGTAACAATTGGGTATGAATATTAATTGGATAAGATAATTGAATATCTATGGATAAATTTATTGAGTTGGGTATGGGTACCTATCGCCATCCTTATTTGCAAGGGAAGAAAAATCCTTACAAATAATTTTTTAACACTTCACTATTTGGGCAATACCTAAATGTGAGGGCGAAAAGGACCGGCTTGAATCAAACATAACCAATTGATGGACATAAAAATCTCACAAGCAACCCAAATTAATTATATCAAATGCTCCTTTCCTATGGTAACTTTTAAGGGAGGGTAGGACAAGTTATACTAGACACAACACATCTTCTTAAACAATGTGGGACAATTGCCCATTCTTTTTACCATGACTTTTGAGTGGAGTTGTGGTGTGTCTTTGTGTTAATACCCCTTTTCCTCTCCCTTGTGTGTGTGTGTGTTTATTTCTCAAAAAAAAAAAAAAAAAAAAAAAAATTTCCTTTCCCACAAATATTCAACATTTGATAAAAATGGATCTCACGTGTGACATGGCATCTAAGATCACATACCACGCCTATTATGCGTGTCTTCACACCCAATCTTAAGGTCATAAAGAAATTTACAAAAATAAAGTTGATATTATATATATATATATATACATTTATTTATATATACTAGTCACTAACTCATGCGGTGCACGGGAATAGCTACTGGATGAGTTTCAAGAAAGCAAAAAAAAAAAAAAAAAAAGTTATTTTAATTATTAGTTTTTTGTTAGAAGGAATAAGAGACATAATGTTACGTTTCTAGTTTATGTCTAGTTTAGTTTGTGTTATATATATAAATATATACAAGATATGTTGTAATATATATACCAAAAGGTGCCTCTTGAAAGGTCATAACTATTCAATTTGGTGCAAATTGGATATACCAAAAAGTGCCAATTGAACAAAAATGTGTCTATTGACCAAAAAGGTATTTGTTAAATGAAAAGATGCCTATTGAATGAAAATGTACCTATTGAATGAAAGTGTGCCTATTGAATAAAAATGTGTCTATTGAATGAAAATGTGTCTATTGATTGAATATGTGCAAATTAAATAAAAAGGTATCTGTTTAAGAGTAATAATCTTTTGGATATAAATAGTGGTTCATATTTATTTGGTAACTTCTTCTCAACTTCTTCTCTTTCATCTTTCTTAGAAACACAAAAAACCTATGGATCTTCTCCAAAATTGCTATTTGTAAAACCTAATAAATTTAGTTATATCTTGGAAACAAATTTGTAGTAACCCTTTAGCAACTCTTGTGTGTGGGCAAATATTGTCTAAGGATAACTTTTAATTATGCCTCCAAGTCAATCATTTTTGTTCGCTTTTATATTATTAAGATTTTAGTCTATGTGATTTTGCTTTTAAACACTTAACTGCGTTAAGTATCTTTTAATTTAATTTTTTAGATTATATTTAGGAAGACATGGTAGAGACTAAAACCCTTTGAAATTTATGGTCAAAGGGTTGTGCTTTAGCACCCAATTTCAATGAACCAGCAATTCCTTCCTGATCAGCAGTAACACAATTCTCCTAAAACCAATCCTAAACTTTCCAAAAGACTAAAATCCATTCAAACAACAATACTTTACTCCTTCACCAACACAATTCTCCTAGAACTAAAAATATGATCTTTGTTCAGTACATATACCTATCAAGAACAACCATGAACTACAACCTACTAAAAATATGATCTTTATTCAGTAATTCAAACATCTCTCAATACCCAATTCATCAAAAAAAAAATCAAACCTTATCAAAAACCACGAACTTTTCAAAGAATTGACTTCCATAAAAACCGAGAATTCAAACTTCTTGTGCTCTTTTATTGAAATTCAAACCGACCCAATTCAGAATTCAGCAATCAAAATAAAAAACACCCTTTCATTCAAATATGCAAAGACTTATTTAACTTCAAAAATCAAAGATAAGAAAAAGCCCAATCCCATACAAGTAGAAATTTGAGAATTGAGATAGAGACAGAGAGAAAGAAAGAGAAAAAGAGGGTATTTAGAGTTAGGGTCCGGAGGACAGAAAAATTGAAGGATAAAAAAGATTTTAGTTTTTCTCATTTGTGTTTGGTTGAAAGGGTGGAAAAGTAGAGGGATGTAAAACTGTTTTGTTTGGTTGGAAAGAGAAATGGGAAGATAGAAAATGAAGTTTCAAGTTTGTATAAATTTACTCAATCAAGAAAAAAAAATGCAAACAACCAACCCAAAAAAAATGCAATCATTCAAAGCTTATTAAAAATGAAAATTTACGTCCAATAAAAAATAAGAAATAAATTTAAAATTTAAAAAGAAAAAACGTCCCCAAAAAAGCACTGTATTAAAAAAAAAAAAATCAGCTTCCAGTGAAACCCAAAAGAAAAAAAAGGAAAAAAAAAAAAATGGTAGGCAAGCCACATTTATTACGCCAGGTTGAGGTTGCCCAAAAAAAAAAAAAATAGTAATAATAAAAAAAAAATGTGGGAAATTTTGTCCAAATATTTTTGTCCACTTTTCACTCCTATTTTTTCTCAAATTTGGAGAGATTGTGTTTTGAAGAGAAAGAGGAGAGAAAACTTGTGAGTCCTACCAAAATCTCTCATCTTTTCCACCCTCAACCAAACAACCAAAAAAATCATTTTCTCTCTATTTTTCTCTCCTTCATTTTCCATCCACCCTAAAATCACTCTAAACAAACATAGCCTTAGTTGCCACGAAAGAATGGCCTTTGTTGGATTGGTTTATTGGTTCAACGTGCATTCATTTTATATTATTTGATATTATATATATATATATATATATATATATATATATTTCATGTATTTACACACACGACACACGCATTTGATAATAGCACTCTATACATAGTCGGCCTATGCCGGCTCTTTGCTCAGTCAACAAATTGAATCAAAGCCAAGTACTCTCTCTCTCTCTCTCTCTCTCTCTCTCTCTCTCCACAGCAGGGTTGACAATAGGACAAGGAAAGTAGCAAACTATATAAGAAATATGGTTGTTTTTCCTTATTTGAGATTACAGCTGTTTAAACATAAGATCATAGTGAGAATTAGGGCTGTCCAACCCACCCGGCCACCCGCCTAACCCGCCCAAACCGCCCGCACCCGACCCGCTTCCACCCGATCCGACTGCTCTGGTGGTCGGACGTGGGTCGCGTTCTCCAAAAACCGACGCCAGCGGGTCAGTTTCGAGTCCCGTCCTTCAAAACCCGTGAAACTTGACCTACCCGAAGAGCATGAACATTCTGGTGAGTTCTCCAGCTTTCCGACAAGATCCATGCTTATTTTGGTGAGATCTCGACCATACTTCATGAAATTTGACGAGATTCGAGGAGATCCAAGCCGATTTCCCGCGAGATCTCGACCATATTTGGTGAGATCCGGCGAGATTCGAGGAGATCCAACTTATTTCGGCGATTTTTAGTGCAAATGTATAGAGTTTCTGCAAATCCCGGCGAGTTTTTTGAAGATTTTGTAGAATCCGACGTACCGACCGAACCAACCGACCACTACCCGACCCGAAACCGACTCAATCGATTGATGCCGACGATCAATTTCGGGTCCCGTTGCCTTCCACCCGACGCCGGCGGGTCGGGTTCGGGCTGGGTCGAAAACCGACCCGACCCGACTCGTGGACAGCCCTAGTGAGAATATAGGATTTTCTATATATGTGTGCGTGTGAAAGCAAGGATGAAATTTATGGAATTGTGAAAATGAGTTTATAAAGTTTTTTTTTCTGTTTTTTGTTTTTTATGATAATTACTTAGAATTCTGGATGTGAATTGTAGAACATATGAAATATTTAGTTCGGAATAGTTTGAATTGTATTACTTTTTCTTGCTATCTTTTTGGGTTGTTATATTACTTGCTTGAATACAGAGGGAATTGGCAATAAAATAGAAAAAAGAATATAAATTAAAAATTGAAAACTATAATAGTTTTTTTTTTTTTTTAATCAATCTGGAGCGTATTCAATTCAATATAACTTTGAATATTGAGTTGCAAATTTTTAGATATATAAAAATACCTCTAGCTTGCACTTTTAGGACTTCACGCTTGAATAATTTGAATTTCGTCTTGCGTGGTTAATTGATAAGGGCTGCAAAAACTAATAACTACCCAATGGAATGGTACAACTATACACCAACAATGGGAAAAATAAGATTGACATGGTTTGCAAAAAGTTATATTTTTCTATTTTTTTAATTATAGACGTAACAGCAATTTATGTAGTTAAGTGGTGCAATGAAGAGTAATTAATAAAAAATCAAACGTTTCAGCTATTAGTTATATATATATATATATATATTAAGGCCTAGCTACATAGCCTAAATTGTTGTTCAACAATTTCCACTTTCCCATTTAAATTTCCAAACAATTTCAATCAATTAAAAATGTGTTCCTTCACGTTTTGTTTTTAGACATATCCTAATGAGAATGGACACTTTTCATTAGGATTATAAATGAACCAAGTTGTTCATAAAAACAAAACTTGTGTTTAGTTTAATAAAAAATTCACTCATGTTTGTTTGTTTAATAAATAAGTTAATCTCAAGCAAAAAACGTTGTTCATGAACAGGCTCGGGAATATTAGTGTGTAATTCAAAATCAGTTGAGCCTAAACTCGTCTATAGACATAGTAATAAGCTTGATATGAGCTTGACAATTAGACTCATGAGTGATTAAGACTTGAAGTAATTAGGAGTTGAGATTACTTGTCCAAACCAAATAAGCTTGATATGAGATTTAATAATATACTTATGTTGGATTTCAAGTTCAAAAGTTTGATATTGAACTTGATATTAAGCTCAAGTTCATCTTCACTAATGAATCAAGCTAAAACAAACTCAAGTTTTTACATTTTTGATAAATTTAAGCTCAGCCATCATTTATAAGCTTGGTTCAAGCTTGAGCCAAGTTTAAACATTTTATATTCTTTGTCAAGCCAAACTTAAACACTACCCACTTCATAAAGTGTAGCTCATTTATAGCCTACTGCGCTCTTCCTTTTACTCTAGAAAAATCTAACCCCATTAAAGTCACTACATCATGTGTGTAATATACAAAGGTAGTCTAGTGTTTTGATTTTAGACGTTTCCCATTGGAAATCAACGCTCTTCCTTTCACTCTAGAGAATTCTAATCCCTTCAAAGTCCTACATTATGTGTAACATACAGCCTGCAAGTCTTCTTGAATGGTCCCACTCGTCACGTGCGTATCACAAATTGTCTGAATTGATAAGTTGACTTGGCCAGTATCTGGAAGTTAGGCTGGTAGTTGGATAGATAAGCACAAATGGTGATCACAGAATGATTCGTTGAATCTGTCGGTAGAACATACACCAAGATATTCCATCTAGAAGACGTATAAAGACATGCTAGCCTCATCACGGGGGCAAATATTTATTTTTGATTCATTGATCTTATTTTGTAAATTTTTTTTATTTTTTATTCTATATATATATATATATAATTTTAATTTTAAAAATTTAATTTATAAATAAATAAAACAATTTAAAAATTAACAGAAAAATTATTCTATTTTTTAGATAATATTTGAATAACATGAATAGTGATAATATCTGTAAACAGTGCACTGAGAATAGAGCACATGAGCAGGAGTGTGGACAGTGACATGAATAGTGACAATATCAAAGAGAAGAGAAGAGGATAAAATGAACACAATACAGTCAATGTGCCTCAATATTCAAAACACTCAACTTTTCTATTAACCAACCTCTCTTTTTGTATGATGACAACCTTCAGAGAGTCTAAACATTTACTTTTCCTAATATACTAGAACTCCTACTTTGACTAGTAAACAAACCTCTAATTGATAAGTTGAAGGAGGAAGTATCTGGAGGTTAGACTGGTCGTTGGATAGATAAGCAAGAATGGTGATCACAGAATGATTCATTGAATCTGTTGGTAGCACATAAACGAAGATATTCCATCTAGAACTAGAAGACATGTATAAAAACATGCTTGCCTCATCACACTCGAGAAATTTTTTTTTTTTTTTTTTTGGTTAGCGATCTTTTTTTTTTAGAGTTTTTATTTTTATTTTTTTATTCTATATATATATATATAATTTTTATTTTGAAAATCTAATTTATAAGTGGATAAAACAATTTAAATATTAATTAGAGAGTGATTATATTTTTTAGGTAATATTTTAGTGGGAATTAATGTTGCATTTTTTCGGAATTGTCCTTTTGTTTTTTATCTACTTAAACATAGGGATGTAGATGTTTTTTGAACTAAAAAAATAAGAATCTAAATAAAGAAATCTTCTTAAATAATAGTATAAATACACTGCAAGCAGAAACTGCATTGACCTCATTTACAATTATTGAGAGATCTCTTATCTCCAAACATATTATTTAAAAGGTCTAAGTCCAGTGCTTTCAGTTCATTGGACTCTGTTAAACTGTGACATGTGTCTAAAAATAAACATATATCATCATCTCAATAAGTCCAATAACACTTAATACTAGATCCAGACCCTCTATTATTTAAAGGCTTCTTCATGGGTTACAGCTGACTACACCATAATAATAAGCGCCCCCCCCCCCCCCCCCCTTCACACAATTTTCGAGATCATCTTTCCCTTCCACTGAAAATGCTATTTTCTCGGAATATGCTTCTCTTAGTCTTAGTCACACAGGCGCTTTTACTGATAAGCATGCCTGCACATAAGGGCGAGGCTACGAATATGATGAAGAAAAACCAGGTCTTAGATTCACTGCAAGCTCAAGTCCCTCCAATCTCTCTGCCTGTTCCTAATTCTGAGACCACAGGCGACACCCAGATCAGCCAAAAGGCCTTCGCTAGTGATTTACCTTTGCTGCGCCGAGAGCTTCTAAAGGGTTATACTCATCCATCAGCTCCTAGTCCGGAAACCTATATCCCAGCTTCAACAAACAGTTTAGCAAGTCACTACGCCGCCCCTGCACCGGCACCACAGCCAGGCTCATGCTGACACCTCCATCACCTAGCCCCGATGTGTTTTGTGCACCCTTCTTTTCTTTGTTACTATAATATATAGCAGTATTCAGAGGAAAGAAGAAGAAGAAGAAGAAGAAGAAGAACCATTAGCTGACATATATGTAAGAATTTTCACTTTTTGGTTCAACTGATATGTGTGTTTGGTCAGGTGCCTCACCTTTCAAATATCAAAAGGCTTAGTGTTTTTCTTAAGCGATAAAATTCGAAATTACTGAATTCCAGATTTTGATTCTTTTTCTCTTATCTACTTCGTTTCAAATCTGTTTAACTGCAGAGGAAATAGAGAAAAATAAAGGAAAGTTGAATTCTAGGCCAGACAATAACGTTAAGAGTACTAAATTGATTTATCATCTTCGGTAATGGCCATTTTGCCATTTTTTTTTTCTCAGCGGCCAAACAAGAACCAAAGGAAAACAGAAAATGAAACCCCTATCCCCACATAAACAAATCTGAATCGAATAGAACAAGCACAGTTAATCATATCTTTCAGTAAATCCGTACTCGGTGCAATTTGAGTTGGTTGAGAAGTAGAAATTTTTTTTGCATTTTGTGTTTTTTAGTAACAACAAACACTAGTTAGAAACTCGCCGGAAGCGCCGGCGGGTTGAGACGGCTGATCGATCTCCATCGTCTCAAAGGCTCTTCCGATGGTTTCTTGTGCTCTACTTCGAAGAGCTTCAGTATGACAGTAACCCCTCCATTGTTCGTGTTAATACGTATTGTGTGACTCTCTCAAGACTCAAGAGAAGAAGAAACTTTCTTCAGAGTTTGGCACCGCCGCCCTGAGAGGTGAAAGTTGATGGTAGTGGAATGGTAGCCCGATTCATTGACCACCTGTTGCGGCTCCGTACATATGTTTTTGACTTTTATGGCTTTGACAGCTTCATGAAGAGAGAGAGAGAGAGAGCTTGTGTAGCGTGGACAAAAGGAAAATTACAAATAGATAAGGAGAGTGGGCCCAATCATATGCTTTGAGTTTTGACAACCACATGGAAAAGCCCACCTTTGACTATCCATTTATGGGTTTTTTTTTTTAATTTTTTTGGGGTAAACATGATAACAGATATAGGGGTTAACAAGATTACATTAGCCTCCGACAGGACGCTCAGGTTAAAACTCATCCTTATTTAATGTAGTGAATTCTTATGGGTGCTCACTGATGGACTCTTACTACTAGCGGAACTTGAATTTAGGTATGGTTTAATTTGTTACAAGAGATAACCTTTAGGGGTTTCTTTTTCAAATAAAATTTATCATTAGAAAAAAAATGCTAGCTAGCATCATATGAACTGAAAAATACAGTGAGTGTGCTCGCTTCATTTTAACTTTACCTTGTTTTGATCAATATGAGTCTGTTCTTTATTTGGGCATGTGAATGTGAGTGTGCCATGTGCTCCTTTTTTCAGCCATACAAGTTTACAGTTTTCAAATATACTATAAGCCCTTCCTATAACGAAGCAATTAATTTCATTGTCATGACTCATTATCAGCATTTTGTTGGGTGAAATACCAGGATTGTTCCCAATCTATCACCCATTAATAATAATAATAATGCTAAAAGATATCAACATTACTTATTATTTTAAACCCATAATATTAGGTGATCCTGTGAGGAGTTTATATTCTTGAGTTTCTTAGTTTTAAAGATAAACTAGAGAAAGTATAATGTTACATAGAAAAAGTAAAGTTTTAAAATACTGTATATAAATCAAATAAAGTAAATAAGTTGTGGCTATAGACCAGAGTTTTTTTATTATTAAAACCTTGCTCTTTTGATTTTATTTTCATCATATTATTGGTTTTAATTCAACTGAGTGCACCTAGTTGGTCTTGGACTGTTGATTTGGGCAAAAGAGACTCTGCCACAGCCAGTTCTGCTGTTACTGGCAACATCCCGCTTCCAATGTTAGATCTTAGTGGCCTTATCAACGCCTTCTCAAAAAAAAGGTTTCACTGCCAAAGAAATGGTGGCTCTATCATAAGGGTTCAATTCTTGGTAACTCTAATTTTATTCAACTAGTAGTGTTTAAAGTCTCACGTAATGGGTTCTAATTAACTCAATTAATAAAGTCTTGAGTGTTCTATTTCATGGGATGAAACCAAAAATATATGTTTGGAAGCTAAGACTAAACGATCATAAGCCACTAATCTCCGCATTAATGAATTTTCAAATATCAATTCAAGATTTGCTTCTCCAATTGTCAAACACATAAATGCGTTAGTTTTGACATGTGTATTAGATTTTTTTTTTTATATTAGATTAGTGGTACCACATATTTGACTAAAAGATTTATGTTATAATATTAATCTAGGACTAGTTGTGTTTGTCATACAAATCCTACCTATATCTAGGTGGGGGAGCTCTAATAAAAAAAAAAGCATCGGGGTCTTATATTTTAGCAATTATAAAAAAAATTCAACTTATTTGGGGCCCTACTATAAACGTAGTTCTGTCCCTATGAATCTACTTACTATACTTTATACAAAATAATAAACCTGATATGTGATAAAGTGTGATTGATAGAGAATAAAGTTGAGCATGGAACATATGATTTTTATGATTTTATCTTCTCATCAATTAAGGAACTTATGTTCAAATCTTACGGACCAAAAAAAAAAAACACCAATAATTAATGTTTGGAATTGATGGTAAACAGTAATTTTTGTATAGCAAATGCTATTTCAAATTACATGATACCTTAAAAAAAATGCCTCGTATGAAATGATACCCACATTGTTCTTATATTTTGTCTAAGAATTCACACAGTCGGTCAAGCAAGTTGCAGAAACTTCCAAACTAGGATTTACAATGAAACCAACATAGATTCCTCATATGCAACTTCATTGAAATTAGTTTGTCCAAGCACTGGCGGTGACTCCGATCTTGCCCCTCTAGATGTAATTACTCCAACAACCTTTGACAATGCTTACTACACGAATTTGATAAACAAAAAGGGTCTCTTACACTCGGATCAGCAACTCTTTAGCGGAGGTTCCACTGATTCCATAGTTACCACTTCGTGGAAAACCGCATAACAGACTTTGCCAACGCAATGGTGAAGATGGGAAGACTCAGTCCACTCACAGGCACAAGCGACCAAATAAGGAAAAATTGCAAGAAAGCCAACTGAGTAATTAAGGCACTAGAGTATATTTGCGGATTTAGTGTCCATTTTAATTGTTCCTTCACTTTTTTGTGGTTGAAAAAATAACGACATTAATGCTCGTTTGAATTAGTTTTCTAGTGTCAATTTTGAGTACAAGTTTAAAGAAATATTGGTATATGTATGACAAGAATTGTCCATCATGAATTGTGTATTCTCGGATATTGGCTCAACCGGAGTGATTAAATTAGATTGAAATGTTGTTGTGCGACTTGTGTCAAATTATAATTTTATATCAAACACCATGTGAATAAGTGACAACGACTATCAATTTGTGTTGACAGATGGTATATTTTCATATATATTTGTTTTTTTTTTTTTTTTCTAATTGAATACTTGAAATTTGTGAATTTGAACTCTAAACATTTTTGTTGAAAAAAATAAGAGATAGTTGATTTATCTATTGTTGTAACAAGTTCTCCATGTAAAACCTTCTATCTACTAATAAAATTGTTGTGAAAGCGGAAGATTTAATACCAATTTGTTGAGAATAGTAGAAGCATGAATATCTATTTGTTGTGTGTGTATCTAAATAACATTGGGTTTATGCAAAACAAATAATCACACGGGAACACAAAGATTTACGTGGTTCGGCTTTTGGCCTACGTCCACGGGCGGTGTCAAGGAGAAAGTTTCACTAACAAAAGGAAGAGATTACAAAAGTAGTACCCAAAACACTCTCACAAATCCCAAGTCCCAAATACACCCAAAGAGCTCTTAATCACCAGAAGCACGTGACTAGAGAAACCTGAAAATCTCTATAACAAAGTCACGCCTTAGAACTCTATACTAAATACCAGAGAATACCTATTCTAATATTGCGGCACTCCTTACTTACTCCTCCAATAGCCGCATAACTAGTGTATATATATAGAGATGTGGGCCTTTTGTCATTGAGTGAAATACTACTCCACCTAGAAGTAGAATTGCTTACTTTGTCGGCAAAACAGTCCTATTAGTACTAGGACTTGGTTTACAAATCCTTCCAAGGCAAGGACTATGCAATCCTTCCAAGGCAAGGACTATGCACTCTCACGTGCACTATTCAAGCCACCAAACATAACAAAAATATAATCAACCAATTCACCACCATAAAGGACACTAACACAATCTCACCCATTCGTATGGGTTTGGCCCAATGTAGAGGCAGATCAAGGCTGCAGTCTCTCACATGTGATAAAGATCTAGTGGTATTTTTTAGTTTTTGGACAACATGTTAACACATTTGGAGGTGGTTGACGCCTTCGATAAGGTAGCACCACTTAAACCTAAAGATTTGTTCAATAAGAAAATCTATTTACACAATTTAGAGGGAAAGGGAGGCCAAATCGGCCATTTACCACTTTTCGCAAAAATTATTAGTAACATACTACTGTTTGCAAAATAAATAGCAAGATACTACTTTTTTGAAACTCGAGTTCATGAAACCTGAGTTTGCTGTGTAAATCAAGTTTTAAACTCTCGAGTTTCATTAAAAAACTTGTGCTAACGTGGATATTTTTATTGAAATAATGTCACATGGAACTCGAGTTTGGTAAACTTGAATTCCATGCTCTTATGGTACTTGAGCTTAGCAAGCTCGAGTTCTTTGTAATATGGAACTCGAGTTTGGCAAGCTCAAATTCCGCATATATTTTTTTTTTCCAATAATCAACAAATAAACATAAACATAAAAACAAGTAATTTTTTTTTTTTTTTTTTCATTTGAACGCACAAACATATGTTTTTATTTATTTAAATAGAAGCATTGCAAAATATAGAAATTTTAATTTCAAAATTTTAATTTTTAAAGCCACTTATACCCCCTTGTTCATTTATTTTTAACACACTCATCAATTTCTAACTTCTTGGAAGCGTTATGGTCAAATTGGTTAAAATACTGAGAGTTACAATGAGAAATTAGAACAACATGTAAAAGAAAAATCTCACTCCATTTTCAGCCATAGGTACACCAAAAAAAGTTTAAGCTACATATTGTTACTTTATCAATCCTGTTCCAAATTACTGTATGGTCAAATGATTGATAAGTATTGCAAAAAGAGTAGATCACTCGGATATAAAGAAGAGCTTACATCTTACCACGTTTGGATATGTAAATTCTTGACTTGTAGTGTTTCTAAGAGTAATGTGAAAGATTTTTTTTTTTTTGTACATCTAAATGTTTGGCTAATAATGTGAAAGTTACTTTAGCAATTTTTTACTTGGCGAGTTGTAGCACCATGATGAGTGACGTAAGTTGTTTCTGTCAAGGTGTGCTACAACTCGCCAAGAAAAAAAAAATACCAAACATCAACAAAACATTTAGATGTACAGAAAAAATCTTTCACATTCCTCTTAGAAACACTACGTCTTTCCACGCCTGGATATGTAAGTTCTTCTTTATATTCGAGTGGTTCACTCAATCTGTAATACATATCAATCATTTGACCATACAGTAATTCGGAACAAGATTAATAAAGCAACAATATGTAGCTTAAACTTCTTTCGGTGTGCCCATGACTAAAAATGGAGTGAGATTTTTCTTTTACATGTTGTTCTAATTTCTCATTGTAACCCCCAATATTTTAACCAATTGGACCATAACACTTCCGAGAAGTTAGAAATTGATGAGTGTGTTAAAAATGAATGAACATAGGGTATGAGTGGCCTAAAAATTAATATTTTGAAATTAAAATTTCTATATTTTATAATGCTTCTATTTAAATAAATAAAAACATATGTTTGTGCGTTCAAATGAAAAAAAAAATACTTATTTTGATGTTTATGTTTATTTGTTGATTATAAAAAAAAAAAAAGTATAAGGAATATTACAAGGAAGTTGAGCTTGGTAAGCTCGAGTACCATAGAAGAAGAAAAAAAGAGCATTATGTTCGAGTTTTGTATTTACAAAGAACTCGAGCTTGGTAAGATCGAGTATTGTGTTGCATGGAACTCTAGTTTACGAAGCTCGAGTTCCGTGTGACATTTTTTCAATAAAAAAAATCCACGTCAGCATAATGGCCTGTTTGGAAGTTTAGAGAGGGAGGAGAGTAGAGGGGAATAGTTCCCCTCTACCTTATTTGGATGTTTTTAAAATTAGTAAATAGGAAGGGAGTAATTAGCCCTTCCTCTTATTTGGATGTTTTAAAAATTAGGATGAAGAGGAGAGGATATGATTTAAATAGACAAATTTACCCCTATTTGAAAATGGACTTGTAACATTGGTCTATGATTAATTTATCAGTTTTGTAAAGTCTTGAACTTGATTATCATTTGTACAAATCTTAGAATATGTTAGTGATTTTTTTTTTTGGGAGAAGCATAAATAAAATTAAAAAAATAAAACAAAATAAAGTATATACCTAAAAAAAAAAAAAAAAAAAGAGTAAAAATCCTCGTCTAGACCCATAAATTTTAATTACAAAAAAAAAAAAAAAAAATATCTGAGAGAGTTTAGACTGACCAGTGAGGATTGGCAAGCCCAATGGCACACTGATGAAAGACCATGACAGCATGGACCTTCAAATCAAACCGTTTTGCTAAGGCAATGAGGTCCAAACACCCTTGCCAATTGTAAGCCCTAGGTTCGTCTCTCTCCACTAGTCCCCACTAGACCTCGATGACGACGGCTTTGACACTGTCGACTGATAGAGCTTTGAACGATTGCACCATGGCCTTGCAACGCTGGACTTGGCCGCAGGTACTAACGGAGTCGATGGGGAGAGTGACGAACACTGGCGATCCTAGCCTCCGGCGTTATGGCGAGGAGAATTTGTGGTAGAGCTCATACTGGATATGTTCACTTCCGCCTCCGTTGTCCGGAGAGATGAAGCCGCCGGCGTCGGAGGGTTTGGAGGAGTTGAAGCTGAGAAAGCTAAACAATAATGAGATTCAATTTTTTTTTTTCATTCCCCTTAAATTTCTCAGAAACAAACAAAAATTATTTATATAATTGGTTTGTAATTTTGTTAATTTAAAAAGGATAAATTGGGAAATTCATTTGGTCAATAATTTATCTACTCTACTCTCCCTCCAAATCTCTCTAATTTGGGAAAATAACAAAATCAGAGGTTAGAAGTAGTTGAAATCCCTTTAAACCCCTCCAAACCCCTCTCTCTCCTTCCTTAAAAAACTTTTAAACAAGGTAATTGAATTACGCTTCCTCCCTTTACTTTACTCCCCATTCTTTTTTAAACATCCAAACAGCCCATAAGTTTTTTTATGAAACTCGAGTATTTAAAACTTGATTTACATAGCAAACTCGAGTTTCATGAACTTGAGTTTCAAAAAAGTGGTATATTGCTACTTATTTTGCAAACAGTGGTATGTTTTTAATAATTTTCACGAAAAGTGGTAAATGGCCAATTTGGCCGGGAAAGGAAACACATATACGAACCAACTGACCATCCATCTTTTAGATTTCTCTTTGGCCCACCTTTGACTACCCATTTATGGTTTTTTTTTGGGCAAATAGAATAACAAATATAGGGGTTAACCAGGTTACATTAGCCTCCGACAGGACGCTCACTCGCTCAGGTTAAAACTCATCCTTATTTAATGTAGTCAATTCTTATGGATGCTCACTGATGGACTCTTACTAGTACCGGAACTTGAATTTAGGTATGGTTTAATTTGTTACAAGAGATAACCTTTAGGGATTTCTTTTTCAAATAAAATTTATCATTAGAAAAAAAATGCTAGCTAGCATCATATAAACTGAAAAATACAGTGAGTGTGCCCGCTTCATTTTAACTTTACCTTGTATTGATCAATATGAGTCTGTTCTTATTTGGGCATGTGAATTTGAGTGTGCCATGTGCTCCTTTTTTCAGCCATACAAGTTTACAGTTTTCAAATATACTATAAGCCCTTCCTATAACGAAGCAATTAATTTCATTGTCATGACTCATTATCAGCATTTTGTTGGGTGAAATACCAGGATTGTTCCCAATCTATCACCCATTAAAGGTAATAATAATAATAATAATAATAAATCTAAAAATAAATGCTAAAAGATATCAACATTACTTTTTATTTTAAACCTATAATATTAGGTGATCCTGTGAGGAGTTTATATTCTTGAGTTTATTTAGTTTTAAAGATAAACTAGAGAAAGTATAATGTTACATAGAAAAAGTAAAGTTTTAAAATACTGTATATAAATCAAATAAACTAAATAAGTTAAAAATAAGTTGTGGCTATAGACCAGAGTTTGTTTATTATTAAAACCTTGTTCTTTTGATGTTATTTTCATCATAGTACTGGTTTTAATTCAATTGGTCTTGGGCTGTTGATTTGGGCAAAAGAGACTCTGCTACAGCAAGTTCTACTACTGTTACTGGCATCATCCCGCTTCCAACGTTAGATCTTAGTGGCCTTATCAACGCCTTCTCAAAAAAAGGTTTCACTACCAAAGAAATGGTGGCTCTATCATAAGGGTTCAATTCTTAGTAAGTCTAATTTTATTCAACTAGTAGTGTTTAAATCTCACATAATGAGTTCTAATTAACTCACTTAGTAAAGTCTTGAGTGTTCTATTTTCATTGGATGGAACCAAAAATATTTGTTTGGCACTAATCTGTGCATTAATGAATTTTCAAATATCAATTCAAGATTTGCTTCTCCAATTGTCAAACACAGAGATAAATTCGTTAGTTTTGACATGTGTATTAGATTTTTTTATATTAGATTAGTGGCACCACATATTTGACTAAAAGATTTATGTTATAATATTAATTTAGCACTAGTTGTGTTTGTCATACAAATTCTTTTTTTTTTTTTTTTTTTGATACGAAAAACCAACCAGCATTTCATTAACATAATCAAGTCTGAAATAGAAGGTTTACATCAGAGAAAACTGCAGATTCTATAATGGGTGGAGTTTCCTCCATCCATGTTACATAGTCATCTATAAATTGAGCATATTGTGCTAGACTGTGGGCTGCCTTGTTGCCCCCTTTTCGTGTGTGCTGAACTTCAAACTGTTGCAGCTGGGATATATATTGGTTGGTGCCAGCAATAATGTTGGCAATGGCTGTAGGTGGATCATTGGTTCCTTGGAGTGCAGAGCAGAAATTTGGTTATCACTTTCAAAAACCACCCTCTGAATAGCAATGTCTCTAGCAAAAACAGCCGCCACTTCGAGTGCTTTTGCCTCTACTTCCAACGCTCCTAAGGGGAGCATCAGCTTCTTGCTCATTGCAGCAACAACCTGCCCCTGATCATCTCTTACTATTACTCCAATACCCGACCATTTGTGCTTAGAGAAGACCGCCCCATCAGTATTCACCTTGTACCAACCAATTGGGGGAGGAGTCCATATGTGACTTCCAATTGAATTTTCTTGGGGTTGAATTGGGCCTTCTTGAACTGCAGCGTATTCCACCAACAGTCTTGTGGCAAGTCCATAAATTGCAGCCGCTGAGTGTTTCCTTCCTCCATGCCTTACCTCATTTCTGTTTTTCCAAATACTCTAAGCAATCATCAACACAACATCCAGTAAGTTAGACTCTTTATTCAAGTCCATGCTGCATTGCCAAAGTATATCAGTAAACTCCCCTTTACCCTCAGTCAAAGACAGTAGGTCGCAATGGTTCCAAACCTCTTTGGCTTTCGGGCATTGACACAACACATGTATTACTGTTTCAGGTTCAAGCCCACACACCTCATAGAGAGGGTCTTCTAGCACTTTCCTATGAAATAAATTCATTTTTGTGGGGAGGATATTTTGACAAGCTCTCCACCCAAAAGCTCTGATCTTAGCTGGGATTTTTACTCTCCAAAATTTCTGCTAAAAGCATTTCATCAATGACGGATCTGAGTTCTCTTCTTTGTCCTTTCCCTGCCCATTTCTAGCTAAGTGATACGCACTCTTTACACTAAATTTTCCATTAGCTGCCGCTGTCCATACCAGTTTATCAGCTGGTAGTACCGTGCTTAATGGGATGCTCAGTATAGAGTCAGCTTCATGCTCCAGAAACAAATCCCGAATCATGCTTGCTTTCCATTCTCCATTTTCTACATCAATGAGCGCACAAAACTTCGCTTCCATAGGTAGTAATCTTTGGGGTGAAACAATACGGAAAGTAGATGGTTTTGTGGTCCATTTATCCTTCCATATGTTAATGCTTTTCCCATTCCCCACTTGCCATTTAACACCATCACTGATTATTGACTGGGCTGCCCAAATACTTTGCCACGCAAAGGACGGGTGATGTCCCTTCTTGGCATGAACAAAGTCCTCGTCTGGGAAGTATTTATTTTTGTAGACTCTATAGAATAGGGAATTTCTACCTTGCTGGAGCCACCAACCTTGTTTAGCCAAGAGGGCGAGATTGAAAGCTTTTAAGTCTCTAAAACCCATACCTCCATTGGCTTTTGGTTCACACATCTTATCCCATTTCATCCATGCCATTTTTCTTTCCCCCCTTTTTTGTCCCCACCAAAAATTACGCACCATGCTTGTCATTTCCACACATAAGCTGGATGGCAGCAAGAAGCAACTCATGGTATGTGCTGGAACGGCTTGAGCAACTACTTTAATAAGTACTTCTTTGCCCGCATTGGATAGTAGCTTCTCCTTCCATCCCGATAGCTTGTTGGCCAGCCGTTCCTTTAGTTGTTGGAAAGTGTTTTTCTTTGATCGTCCCACCAACGATGGCAGGCCAAGGTATTTCTCGTGCTGCTCAATGACCTCAGCCCCAAACCGTTGTTTGATGCTTTCTTGGGTATCCGGATGTGTATTTCTGCTAAAGGAAAGGGCTGTCTTCTCCCTATTAAGTTGCTGCCCCGTAGATACTTCATACACTTGGAGAAGGCGTAGGAGTTCTTCGCATTCCTTTGTTGTTGCTTGGCAAAACATCAAACTATCATCGGCAAAGAGTAAGTGGGATAGTTGAGGGCCCCGTCTACAAATGGATATACCATGAATTCTGTTCTCCATGGCAGCTTTCTTGATCAAAGATGATAGACCCTCAGCACACAACAAAAACAAGTACGGGGAGAGGGGGTCCCCTTAGTGTAAACCCCTTGTCGGAGTTATATGCCCTTGGGGAGTTCCATTAATCCGGATAGAATACGTTACTGAAGATAAGCATTGCCTGATAATGTTAATCCATTTAGTGTGGAAACCCATTTTTTCCATAATCTGTACTAACCCTTCCCACTCCACTTTGTCATATGCTTTGCTCATATCCAATTTTAAAGCCATTTCCTCGTTCATGCCACACTTTTTCTGACTAATATGGTTCATAACTTCAAAGGCTACTAGGATGTTGTCAGTAATAAGCCTATTAGACATGAAGGCACTTTGGTTCTCACTAATAACAGTTGGTAATACAACCTTTAGTCGATTAGCTAAAACTTTTGAGGAAATTCTAGAGATGACATTACACAGACTAATGGGCCAGTATTCTGTAATTTTTTTTGGATTCTTGACTTTAGGGATGAGAGTAATGTGGGTTTCATTAAATTTTGGTGGAATAACACCCAAGTTCAGAAATTCTAGCAAACATTTTGTGACACACGCACCCACAGTAGGCCAGAAGTGCTGATAAAAAAGGGGATTCATACCGTCTGGTCCAGGGGCTTTGAATGGGTGCATTTGCTTTACGGCTTTTCGCACTTCCTCTGCTCGAAATTCCCTGATCAGCAAGGCATTCATCGGCTCCGACACTCGGGCTTCAATAGCTTCCAGGAGTTCTTCATGGACAGCATGGTGATTACTGGTAAATAAATTCCGATAATAGTTTACTGCGATGCCAGACACCACCTCTGGATCCTCTTGCCACTGATTGAAATCATCCATTAAACCCATAAATGTATTCTTCTTTCTTTTGGTTGATGCCTTCTCATGGAAATATCGCGTATTTTTATCACCAGATTTTGCCCAATTACTTCGCGATCTCTGGCGCCACATATCTTCCTCCATGGCTAGTAATTTATTTAATTCCATCCTGGTCTCTCTTATCAGGTCCTAGTTTGAAAGTCCTAATGCTTGTGCTTCTAGTGATTGTAGCTTTCCTTGCATATGCTTTATATCCTTCCCTACATGGCCAAAGACTCTCGAATTCCATGCTGTTAAAGCTATCTTGCAATTTTCCATGCATTGTTCCATATTGTTCTCCCTCCCCATATGAGTTCCCAATTCCCAGGCCTCTCTAACAATTTCCTCACATTGTTCATGCTTGAGCCACATTGCTTCGAATCGAAAGATTTTTCTGTTCCATGGCTGTCTCGTGGCTTGATCGAATTTCAACATCAATACACAGTGATTAGAGGCAGAATTTGCTAGGTGGACCAGCCTTGCCCGTGGGAATTTCCCACACCAATCGGTTGTGGCCACCGCCCTGTCCAGTCTTGCTCTAATCAATCCATAATCTGTTCTATCCACTGCCCAGGTGAACCAAGAGCTCGAGAAACCTATGTCCTTCAGCCTACTACTATCTAGGCATTGTCTAAAATTTGCAATTTGTCGACTAGGTTGATCTGCCCCCCCTTCTTTTTCGTTGACACTCAATACCTCGTTGAAATCCCCAATACACACCCATGGTTTATCAAACCTCTGCCCCAGCCTTGTAAGCATTTCCCATGATTCTCTTCTCTTATGTGTTTCAGGGTGTCCATAAAAACCGGTTAATCTTCATATCCCTATATCCCCACCTGAGTCAATCAACGCATCAATGTACCAACGGTTAATATATTTAACAGACACCTTCATATTTTCCTTCCACAATAATGCCAAACCCCCACTCCTACCTTCATTTGGCACTGCTAACCCCTGAAGCATGCCTATTTCTCTTTTTACTTTCCTCATCTCCTCCACATTTTGCTTGGTTTCCATTAGAAAAACCAAGCTGGGATCTTCTCTTTGGATTACCCTTTTCAGGGCCTGAACTGCCCAAGGGTTCCCAAGCCCTCGGCAGTTCCAGCTCATAATACTCATTGCTCCTGGCGGGGTTGCACAGCAACCTCCGCCGATCCCAAGAATTTTTTAAGAACCAGACCCAAACTTACCTCATCAAGGTCTGTCCTCATCTTCTTCCTCTGTGTCACGTTCTGATCCACCTCACCCAATGGGACCACCAGCTTCCTTTTTGTCCCCTCAACCTCTGCCTCTCCATCCATGGCCACCGTGGTCAGAATTTCCCTGGTAAGTCGTTGCCACGAGCCTTTACTATTCTGCCCTGAGATGTCTTCATTCTCCTTACTTCTCGACTCCCTACTGTGATGAGCCCCACGTTTATTTGGCTGCTCATTTGTTTATTTGAGTATTGCGTTCTGATGGTTCTTCTTTCCTTTTGGTTTTGTATTAATATTGACCTTCTGAGCCTCATTATTTTTATTTTGGCCCAAGTTACAAAAGCCCATCTCACCTCCTATAAGAAGCTCTACACGAGGTTGTTTTAGTTCTGAGCCCAACTCCACCTTCTCAATTGGGCCTGGGTCCATTGCCTTTTTACCCATTGTTTCACCCCTTGTTCCAGCGTCATCCTTCCCTTCCTTGCTTTCTACACATCGGTCAAGGGTGTCTGAGATAGCAGCCTTTGTATCGGGCTTCGAGGTAGCAGTCTTGGTACTCACATTTCTTCCTGACTCCCTGTCTATCGCCGCTGCCTTCTGCTGAAAGGTTCCATCGTCAACCCCAACTTCTGACATCATCGGATTTTTCGGCGTGATTTTTGGTTTTGTTTCTTTGATGTTCAGCGCGTGTTCAACCTCCATTAACATTGCATCACTTACCGTCACGCGATTTTCGTTCTCTCCTACCGTGGCAGACACCATAGTGTGAGCAGCAGTACTCTGCTTTCCGTTCTCTCCACCTTGCATACTTACTCGCTGAGGGCGTTAAAGCTTGTTTGGGCTCGCCCTTAACCATGACCCGTATTGTTGGTTTTGTGTCTGCAGCGATTTGTTGCTTCGTAGCCACATTCCACAGTCCTTTTCATCGTGGTTCAGTTTGCCACACCAATAGCAGAAGATTGGCAGTCGTTCATACTTAAATCCTACCCACACCGGCTCTGAACCTCCAAAGTTGATTAATCTTCCTCAACACAGAGCTTGTGTAATATCTACTCTTCACGTACTCTAATGTACTTCCCCAGCAGATTATTTGTTGCCGAGACATCCACCTCCTCAACCTTGCCTATCGTTTTTCCAATCCGTTCACCAATCTCCCTCATCATCCTCCTGGCTGGGAGGTCATGGAGCTGGACCCAGAAGCTAGCTTTGTCGAAGCGGATGTTTTGTATCTGTTCATCCTGTTCCAATTTGTGGATAGCTAATAGATATTTATCAAAGGACCATGGACCGTTTTTTAATACACGAATCATATCCGTCTCGTCTTCAAATAAGAAAATTGCTTTGTTTTCCCCTAGATCACGAACCTCAAAACTCAACTTTGTCCTCCATGCACTCTTCAACGTACTTGCCACCACCCCAAGGTTTACTCTCCTTTTTGTGAAAAACCTTGCCACTATCGCTGCCCCTTCAACTGCCTCCGTGTCCTTGAAATCATGTTCAAACACTTCTCTTTCCGTGAGGGATAACTTACCCCACTTCTGTGTTACTTCATCCATTAAGCCCCACTTATGTTTTCAGGATCTTGTTTCTACCTCAAGGGAGAAAATGCTGTTAGTCAAAGCTAACAAGAGTTTCTACTGCTATGCTTTTTCAGAAAAGCCTAGAGAGAAAAGAATGGAACCTAGGAATTTTATAATCAAACCCCCCCCCCCCCCCCCCCCCGGTGTCATACAAATTCTACCTATATCTAAGTGGGGGAGTTCTAATAAAAAAAGCATTGGGGTCTTATATTTTACCTATTATAAAAAAAATTTCAACATATTTGGGGGCCCCTACTGTTAACGTAGTTCCGCCCCTATGAATCTACTTACCATATTTTATACGAAACAAAAAATCGGACCTGTGACAAAGTGTGATAGAGAATAAAGTTGAGTATGGAACATATGATTTTTATGATTTTATCTTCTCATCAATTAAGGAACTTATGTTCAAATCTTACAGAAAAAAGAAAAAAAAAACCAATAATTAATGTTTGGAATTGATGGTAAACGGTAATTTTTGTATAGCAGATGCTATTTCAAATTATATGATACCTTACAAAAAATGCCTTGTATGAAATGACACCCACATTGTTCTTATATTTTGTCTAGGAATTCACACAGTCGGTCAAGCAAGTTGCAGAAACTTCCAAACTAGGATTTACAATGAAACCAACATAGATTCCTTGTATGCAACTTCATTGAAATCAGTTTGTCCAAGCACTGGCGGTGACTCTAATCTTGCCCCTCTAGATGTAACTATTCCAACAACCTTTGACAATGCTTATCACACGAATTTGATAAACAAAAGGGGTCTCTTGCACTCGGATCAGCAACTCTTTGGCGGAGGTTCCACTGATTCCATAGTTACCACTTCGTGGGAAACCGCATAACAGACTTTGCCAACGCAATGATGTAGATGGGAAGACTCAGTCCACTCACAGGCACAAGCGACCAAATAAGGAAAAATTGCAGGAAAGCCAATTGAGTAATTAAGGCACTGGAGTATATTTGCGGTTTTAGTGTTCATTTTTATTGTTCTTTCACTCTTTTGTGGTTGAAAAAATAAGGACATTAATGCTCGTTTGAATTAGTTTTCTAGCGTCAATTTTGAGTACAAGTTCAAAGAAATATTGGTATATGTATGACAAGAATTGTCCATCATGAATTGTGTATTCTCGGATATTGGCTCAACCGAAGTGATTAAATTAGATTGAAATGTTGTTGTGTGACTTGTGTCAAATTATAATTTTATATCAATCACCATGTGAACAAGTGACAAAGACTATCAATTTGTGTTGACAGATGGTATATTTTCATTTTTTTTTTAATTGAATACTTGAAATTTGGGAATTTGAACTCCAAATATTTTTGTTGAAAAAAAATAAGAGATAGTTGATTTATCTATCATTGTGCATTCATATGGTTTTCTTTTAATACAAAAAAGTAGTGAGTTCTCTAGGTAAAACCTTCTATCTACAAATAAAATATAATCAGCCAATTCACCACCATGAGGGACACCAACACAATCTCACCCATTTGTATGGGTTTGGCCCAATGTAAAGGCAGATCAAGGTTGCAGTCTCTCACATGGGATAAAGATCTACTGGTATTTTTAGTTTGTGGACAACATGTTAACACATTTGGAGGTGGTTGATGCCTTTGATAAGGTAGCACCGCTTAAACCTAAAGATTTGTTCAATAAGAAAATCTGTTTACACAATTTAAAGGGAAAGGGAGGCCAAATCAACCATTTACCACTTTTCACAAAAATTAGTAGCACCATTCTACTGTTTGCAAAATAAGTAGCAATATATCACTTTTTTGAAACTCGAGTTCATGAAACTCGAGTTTGCTGTGTAAATCGAGTTTTAAACACTCAAGTTTTATAAAAAAATTATGCTGATGTGGATTTTTTTATTGAAAAAATGTCACATGGAAGTCGAGTTTGGTAAACTCGAGTTCCATGCAATACTTGAGCTCACCAAACTTGACTTCTTTGTAAATACAAAACTTGAGCGTAATGCTCTTTTTTTTTCTTCTATGGTACTCGAGCTTGCTAAGCTCGAGTTCCATATACATTTTTTTCCCGCTAATCAACAAATAAACATAAATATAAAAATAAGTAATTTTTTTCATTTGAACACACAAACATATGTTTTTATTTATTTAAATAGAAGCATTGTAAAATATAAAAATTTTAATTTTTAGGCCACTCATACCCCTTGTTCATTCATTTTTAACACACTCATCAATTTCTCACTTTTTGGAAGTGTTATGGGCAAATTGGTTAAAATATTGGGAGTTATAATGAGAAATTAGAACAACATGTAAAAGAAAAATCTCACTCTATTTTTAGCCATGGGCACACCAAATGTAGTTTAAGCTACATATTGTTACTTTATCAATCCTGTTCCGAATTACTACATGGTCAAATGATTGATAAATATTGCAGAAGGAGTGAACCGCTCGGATATAAAGAAGAACTTACTTTTTATCATGTCTGGATATGTAAGTTCTTAACTTGCACTATTTTTAAGAGGGATGTGAAAGATTTTTTTTGTACATTTAAATGTTTGGTTGATGACGTAAAAGTTGCTTTAGCAATTCTTTCTTGGCGAGTTCTAGTACAGCGTGATTAGTAAAATAAACGGTTTCTAGTATGGTGTGCTACTACTCTCCAAGAAAAAAAGATGCCAAAACAACTTTCAAATTATCAACCAAACAGTTAGATGTATAGAAAAAATCTTTCACATTCCTCTTAGCAACATTGCAAGTCAAAAACTTACATATCCAAACGTGGTAAGACGTAAGTTCTTCTTTATATTCGAGTGGTTCACTCTTTCTGCAATACTTATCAATCATTTGACCATACAGTAATTCGGAATATGATTGATAAAGTAACAATATGTAGCTTAAACTTCTTTCAGTATGTCCATGACTAAAAATGGAGTGGGATTTTTCTTTTACATGTTGTTCTAATTTCTCATTGTAACCCCCAATATTTTAACCAATTTGACCATAACGCTTCCGAGAAGTTAGGAATTGATGAGTGTGTTAAAAATGAATGAACATGGGGTATGAGTGGCCTAAAAATTAATATTTTGAAATTAAAATTTCTATATTTTATAATGCTTCTATTTTAATAAATAAAAACATATGTTTGTGCGTTCAAATGAAAAAAAGAATTACTTATTTTTATGTTTATGTTTATTTGTTGATTATCAAAAAAAAGTATAAGGAATATTACAAGAAATTCGAGCTTGGTAAGCTCGAGTACCATAGAAGAAAAAAAAAAGGAGCATTATGCTCAAGTTTTGTATTTACAAAGGACTCGAGCTTGGTAGGATCGAGTATTGTGTTGCATGGAACTCAAGTTTATGTAACTCGAGTTACATGTGTAATTTTTTCAATAAAAAAATCCACGTCAGCACAAGTTTTTTATTTATTTATTTTTATGAAACTCAAGTGTTTAAAACTTGACCATCCAACTTTTAGATTTCTCTTTGGCCCAATTAAATAAGAGGCCAAATATAACTTTTGAAAAAAAAAAAATTGGATGGGGAGGACATGGCTCCCCTTCAAATTTTTTTTTTTTGGGTAAAAGATGTTAGGGAAATATGCTTTATTAATTATTCAATTATATTTATTTAAAATTTAATTTTATATAGTATAAAAATGTCATTTGATTATATTGGTTAAACATACCGTGTCAAAACAAGTTATAAATTAACTTCAAAATCTCTTTTTTTGCTGAACACATACGTCTTGTTCTTTTCTATGTGCATGGAACAATTATTACACTAATTAGTCTTGATTGACAAATGAACACTGTGCACACAAATTCAAATCATTAGAATAACGTAGAAAAACGTTGCTTTCCATTGGGCGTATCAAACTTTGGATGTGTTCTAGATGACATGCAAGCAAACAAAATCTACCACACTATAAATAAACTTGTAGGGTCACTCGGTGACCATGGAATTTCTCTGTCTTTTGCACTGCCATGCATGTCTGTCCTCCTTTTCACATTAGTCAGAGTGTAAAATACTAGATATTCCTTAAATTAAATAAGAGACGTATTAACTATATACGAATAAGAGTAAAAGTTAAATGGAAAATTCTTATTTTACATTGTACTAGCAACGTAAATTTTTTTATAATGTATAGATATTTTGTGTCTATAATATAAACCTATAACCACTTTTAAAAAAAAAAAAAAAAAAAAAAAAAAAAAAGAAGAAGAAGAAGAAGAAGAGAGAGAGAGTGGGAAAAATGAACAAAGAAAAGGCATAAAGGTTGCATAGGCAATGGTGGTCGACTAATTAAATAACACAATCCTTCAATCCGTCTATTTTACATTAGTTGTGTGTGCATCAATGCGTATGTGTTTGTGTTTTTGTCAAAAAAATTAATACTATCTAAAAGAAGAAATGTGACTTGGAGTTGGAGATATTATAAACAGATAACCTAGAAACATGACTAGGAAATATTAAATAAGTCCAAGATACCTTTCATATTGTTTTCAAGGTTTATTAGATCCACTTTCAATCCTTCGACTTCTTAAAAAAAAATAAAAAAAAAACTTTCGATCCTCTATAGCAGAATATACTAGTTAGAGGTGTCTAACCTACCCAACCAACCCGCTAAACCTAGCCCCATCCGACCCGTTTCCATTTGATCCGATTGCTCCAGTGATTAGACGCAAGTCCAAACCTTCAAAAACCCGACACCAGGTTGGTTGCAAGTCTCCTCTTCTAAAACCTATGAAACTTGGCCTGACTAAAATACATCAATTCTGACAATTTCTCAAACTTTTGGGTGACTTTTCTAGCTAAATACAACTGACTTCGATGACTAACATAGCTAGATCCAGCAGAGATACACCAAATTCGACAGTTCATCAAATTCAATAAGTTCTTTACACGAATTTGTGAAAATCTCTCTCCGGATTGGATGAGATCTTCGCCAGATCTCACCAGATCTTGGACGGATTTGGCAAGATCTTACCGAATCTAAAGAGATGTTGGCATCTCGTTGCTTTTCAGTGGTTTTCAGCCTCACTCGAAACCAACCACTATAGACGCCTCATTTTGTACCCCTTACAACTCGGGCCCCCGTTCCCTAATGATGCAAAAATTCTAATGTAGAAATTTTAAGACCTAAGGTTGGTTTAGGACTCAATCAGATTACAAATTGACTTGAAAGGTATTAAAATGGAAAATATAACTTTTTAATGAGCAAAAAAAATCTATTTTTGGAAAAGAAAGGCCCTCGGCCTATGTATGCAAGCATGAACCTACGTGCACAGGCTTTAAGAATGTGTACACAAGCATGAGTCTATGCATGCGGATAGCGTTTCAAAGATATAAAAAAGACAAGTTTTCTGCATTAATGCTGAGGTTTGGAACGAATCTCCCATCATCTGGGAGCCATTCAAAACCCCAATTTTCACGATATAAATAGCCATACATAGTACTTTTTAAAAAACACACAGAAATCCTAAGGGAAAAACTTAAGATACTTTAGAAATAATGAATCAAAAAGGGAGTTTTTCATAAAACAACCTCAAGTTAATTTTGTTTGATTGGGACCTATTCTGGCCTTGATCCTTGAGTTTTAAAGTTTACTGATCATTTTTTTGTGGTTGTGAATATATTTGACTAAAGAAAACAATCAAAAATCAAACCTATGAACTTTTTGCTTTAAGGTATATATTTCAAACTTTCCTTTCTTTTTTGCCTTTAATTTTGTTTTAATCTTATTTATGTACTTTGTTTATGTTATAACACATTTGTTTAGCCTAGGTTTAGTCTTGTTTCTATTTTTAAAGCATGTTAGGGTGTTAAATTTACAATTTTAAGTATTGCCTTGTTTTTTGTGTTTGTTGTTTCTGGGTTAGGGTTTTTTGAACAACTCTACGCACGCATGCTTTATGCATGCGTACACAGGTCAAATCCTATGCACGCAGTTATTTGGCCTGTGTACGCAGGCTTCTATATGCGTATGGAGACTAGTGGCGACTCCAGAAATTTTTCTTAGGGTATTCCTGAATGGGCTTACTCTGTTACAATTTTTTTTTTTTTTTTTTTCAGATTCTCTGTTACAATTTTTTCTTTTTTAAATTTTAGTTCAAATTTTTTTTTTTTTTTAGCTTTTTCTTTTTGCTTGAAAGCAATGTTATGAATACTGTTTTGGACCCTGTTTTGGTTTGTTTAGTAGAACAGAATATTTCGGTACCAATCTATTTCGACCTACTATTTCAAAGTGTTTCGGGGTTTCTAAAAAAAATTAAAAATAATATATATTTATATTTTCTTATACACCATAAAATTATTGATCTAAATAAGTAATCCTCAAATAAAACAAATTATTTAGTTTTTCTTTTTTGACACTCAAACCATTTAGTTATTACATAACAATAATTGTTTTAGAATATTAAAACATAAATATGTAATTAAATAATAAAAAACATCAACAAAAAATAGTACAATAAAAGTATATATATATATATATATATATATATATCAACTCCCTGCACAATTGCATAACATAAATTTTCTTTATTTATTTTATCTTTTATAATGTGTTTTCACTTCCTTTTAAGGAACTTAGGGACCACAGACCACTACCCAATTCATTGCCGGCCCCATCCATCCCACAGAGACAAGAGCATATTAGCAATTTCAACACAATTACATATTCTTATATTTACAAACACTTACACAAAAAGACAAAAGCTAAGCAATTTATACGGTAAAAGGATAAGTTTAAGTCACAATACTCACAGCACAAGTCAGAATATGAGATAGAGAAAAACTGAGAGAGAGAGAGAGAGAGAGAGAGAGAGAGAGAGAGAGTCAAAGCAGAGATGAGATAGGAAAAAGGAGAGAGAGCTGAAATACTTGATGTTGCCTGAGGTCAAGGCCGGCGCCGCCACGGCACATTGAAGGCTGAGGTTCTTATTTCCCGATCTCGCTTTTGCCATTGCCGATCTTGCTTTTACCATCATCGATCTCACTTCGCTTTTGCCGTCGCCGATCTCGCAATCTCCGATCTGGGCCAAGTCAATCTCCGATCTCGCCGTCGCAGAGCTGCTCTGGGTGTTCAGTGCTGCTGTTGCTGCCTTGCTGAGTCTTTTTTTTTTTTTTTTTTTTGAGAATCGCTACCTTGGAAGCCTTGCTGATGCTGAGTCGTTGTTGCTGCTGCTGAAATGTGACTCAAGTGAGGTTCTTATTAGGTTAGGAATTGGGTAATGGGTATACCATATATGTATTAAGTTTATAAATTTTTTTTTTTACTATAATATTTGTTGAGATTTGAGAATCCGTGGGTTTGCTCTTTGCTGGGCTTGCACCAATCAGTTTTTTTTTTTTTGGAGAATCTGTGGGTTTCTGTTTTGTGTTTTCAGTAGATTGGGCTTTTTTTTTCCTGGTGGGCTTGCCATGATACAATTTTTTTTTTTTGGTTTTTTTTTTTTTTAGCTTGAAAGTAGAACAAATAAAAATTTTTTTTATTTGAGGGTGGTCCTAATTTTTGTTGAGGGTGTTCCTAACTTTTTTTTTAGAGGATAAACAAATAAAAAAAATTTAATTTTTATATATAAATATTTTTTTTTCAAGTCAGGGTGTTCCTAGGAACACCCTGACATTAACATGGCGTCGCCACTGATGGAGACTATTTTCCAAAAACCTTAATTTACGTTTTGCTTTGTTTTCTTTATTCATTTTACATGCTATACTCCTACTTTGATCCCCCATGTATCTGTATATAGTTTTGAGTCTTTTTTCACATGTTGGTTGTTGGTTTATCTTTAACAAGTCTAAATTAGGGTTTGTTCTTATTTCTTTGTTTAAATACCATGAACATGCATTCATATGTCCATTCATTGATGCCATAGGTGCTGTGATGCTATAAGGTAAGTGAGGTGAGTCATGCATTCATATGAATATGCATTTGTTCGTTCTAAAAACCTTACATTTCTTTTGATGAACATGTATATGTAAGCGCCATGTTTTGTATAATAACATAGTTTGTTTGTTGCTTATGTTTTTGCCATGATTTATTTGCTGTCTTGATATGAGATGTAATGCTAGATGTATGTTAGGATGTTTTGTGAACCATGGTAGATGTATGCTAGGCTTGGGCTGTGATATAGCTTGATGGAAGTATGATAGGTGTATGTTTAGAGATGTTTGATGTCATGTTGATTGTTAGATGTATGTTAGTGTGTGCATGAGTTAGATAATATTGGACATTTTCTCAAGGACATACCTAAACTCCGAATCCATACTCTAGTAGTAAGATCAATGATCTTTCATCGAAAGAACACTATATTCATGGTTTTTAGGCCATTGCAAAATTAGGTGGCGACTCCTCTGTTGTGTCCACAACCACCACCCGACAAAAATCCAAATTGACCAAACCAATACCCTTACGGGTCAGCTGGGGGTTTGGAATTTTCCCAACCAATTTGATTAGTTCGATTGCAGGTTGGGCACAAACCTGACATGAACCAACTTATGAACAATCTTAATACTAGTTATCCAAATTAATTTGTTCATAATGGGTTAAATGAACCCTAAATTTTCTTTTCTTTTTTCTTCTTTGAAAAAAAAAAAAAAAAAGATAAAGAAGTTAACGAAGTATACATAAGTGGGCAAAGCTTGTCCAATGCCATTGTACATTGGAATTGTTATGATGGAATTTTGCGTCATTATCTCAACAGGTCTAGTGCATTGAATCCAAGCCTAACTCTATATTAGTCTACAAAAAATCTTGCTTATAAGTTTTTATAAATTTTGCGATTAAGTTCGTAACTGAGTAATATTGACATGTAGCGCATCCTTGGCTAGCCATATACATCAAAAAAAAAAAAAATAACTCATTTACTTTAATTTGTTTGGAGTGTTATATTACATGCTTTCATTAGCATCAATGTACTGTAGTTTTCATTACTTTGAGAGAGAGAGAGAGAGAGAGTTGAAATTGTCTAGTAAATAATATAGCCCCTTATACATGCACATTTGATCAAACAAAAAAATGACTTCTCCCTACATATTAGGATCATTTTTATTTGAAATAGATTAATTTTTTGGTCTTGATTAAAGATGTATTTAATATCACATCATTTAAAATTTAAATAATACGATACTTTGTACACAATCAGATCCAGGAAATAAAATTTTAAATATGAAATAGATTTTCTCTATTTCAAGTGAAATGGAGAGGATTCTATTCTCACTCTACACACTCATTGAAAAACATAATAAATATGTTTATAGCATAAATCATACACAAATTTATTGCATTTTTTTATATATCAAAAAAAAAATTATTTTTTTGTTCCTAAGGTTGACTCGATGCACGTGAAAAATGCATGCCATTACCATGAAACATAGATCTTGTATAAATACATGAGAACTCTACTGCGTTAAGCACAAAACAAGCGAGAAAGCCTTATTTTTTATCTGCTACTTTATATCATTATCATGGCTCCCTATTACTCTATCCCATCAATTCTCACTACAATTAAGTTCTGCCTGTTATTTCCTCTTCTTGTGGGGATGGTCTCTGCTCAGTTGTCCCTGATGACTATGCAACATCATGCCCTAGTGCCCTTTCCACCATTAAATCGGCTGTAGAGTCTGCAGTGTCAAGTGAGGCACGCATGGGAGCATCCCTGCTCTGCCTTCACTTTCATGACTGCTTTGTTAATGCAAGTCATCTCTAACTTTCTTCTTCTTCTTTCTGCAATATCAATCTACAAACGTCTGCGTGTTTTATGCGTGTGTTTCTAAAAGTACCATTAGGAATACAATATATTTGACAACTTTTTCACTTTTGACTTGTTATGAATAGAGAAATATTACTTTCAGTTGATTTATCATGGAGATCGTTTTTATTATACACTTATCACAATAAATCATTAAAAAAAAATGTAAAAAATCTTGTATTACTAAATTTATTTACATATTAACTCATGTAGAGGTTATATCATAGTAAGATATAGATTGTAGAGTATGCTAACCATCCAAATCAAGGATTTGGCCATATGAGTATAATTACCTGTTTGTGAGGATACTGAGGTTCAAGTACAAAGTGAATCTTGTGTACATAGATTGATTATTGAAGTGGATTGGCAAAGCTTACCCAGCAATAAGTTAAAAGGTCATTTGAACCCATGCTAAAGTCATTTACAAGCCCATAATATAGTTTCATGAGAACGTAAAGTATAATTTCCACGCAAATTGGAGAGTGTCTCTAATTGATTATATAAGAAACTAAACTATATTGTGTGAATAGATCATTCAACTTTCATTTTGAATAACATTTTGTAACAGGATGCGATGCATCCGTACCATTGGACAATTCAGCAACTGACCAAGGACAGAAAAGTGCTGCTCTGAATGCTTCTTTAAGGGGTTTTGAAGTGATCGAATCACAGTTGGAGAATTTTTGCCCCGATGTTGTGTCTTGTGCTGATATTTTAGCCATTGTTGCAAGAGATTCAGTTGTTGCTGTAAGAAAGAACTCAAACTTTTATATTACTTATTAATTTTAACCCACAAGTTTAATTTATTTCCATAAGTATATTTGGTTTTAAAAAATAAACCGGATAAAGTACAATGTTACATTAAAAAAATGCCAAGTTTTAATAAAATTGTACATAAATCAAATAAACTTCATAAAATGAAGATAAGCAACAGGCCAAAGCTTGTTTGACTTCATTATTAAAATATTATTCTCTTGATGTCATTTGCATCAAGTTATTGGTTTTAATTTAGCTAAGTGAAAACTGAATAAAATGAAGATAAGTTGTGACAAAAGGCCAAAACTTGCTTGACTTCATTATTAAAACCTTGTTCTCTTGATGTCATTTGCATCATGTTATTAGTTTTAATTCAGCTAAGTGCACCTATTTGGAGTTGGACTGTTGATTTGGGCAGAAGAGACTCCACCACTGTAAGTTCTGCCGCTGTTAATTCCTACATCCCTAGCTACTCCAACCTTAGATCTTAGTGACCGTATCAACACCATTCCAAACAAAGGTTTCACTGCCAATGAAATGCTGGCTTTGTCAGGTAGGTTAAATTCTTAACTCTAATTATATCCCACCAGTGGTGTTTAAAGTGTCATATAATAGCTTCCGGCTAACTCGATTAGTTAAGTCTCAAGCATTCAACCGCACATTATATGGGAAAAAAAATTAGATAGCAACAAAGTGATTGATAAAGAATAAAGTTGAACATGGAACATAGGGATTTTATCTTATCATCAATTAAGAAATCTATGGTAAAATCCTAAAAATATAAAACAAGAAACCAATTTCTTGAGCCGATGGTAATCAATAATAACGGATGCTATAGATTTCAAATTATATCGCCCCTTAAAAGAAGCTTGTATGAAATGACACCCACATTATTCTTATAATTTGTTTAGGAGCTCACACAGTTGGCCAAGCAACTTGCGGAAACTTTCGAACCAGGATTTACAATGAAACCTTCATAGATCCCTCATACGCAACTTCGTTGAAATCAAACTGTCCAAGTACTGGCAGTGATTCCAATCTTGTCCTCTAGACATAACTAGTCCAACATCCTTTGACACTGCTTACTACACGAATTTGATAAACAAAAAGGGTCTTTTGCTCGGATCAACAACTCTTTAGTGGAGGTTCCACTGATTCCGTAGTTACCACTTATAGCAACAATGTGAATACAATGTAAAAGACTTTGCCAATGCAATGGTGAAGATGGGAAGACTCGGTCCACTCAACGCAATAGTTACAAATTGTTTTGATATTGTGAATCACGGAACCTATCTCTAGAAGGAAGAGAAGAAGAAAAGGAAGAACCACGATGAGAAATCAGGGAATAGACTTCTTGGGTGCCATAGCAGAAATCTAACGGAAAGAGTAAAGAGAAACCACAACAGAAAGTGAAGCTCAGGAAGAAAGAAAAGAAAGGAGAAATGCATAGCATTGAATGAGCATGTTAGAAGCAAAAATTAATTGCATCATGGGCAAAAACCCAATCCAAACTACAGCACTCACAATTTCAAATAAGCACACAACCTAAAAATGTATGAAAACATGATTATAATGCTTAATAATGCAATGCATGATCATGTGAGAACAACACAACAAAACCCCCAACTCGAAAATTTTATCAAAAACACAAAAACCCCAAACTTTCCCAAGAAATTCAAAAACCTAGGTTAAAAACGCATGAAATGCACAAAAATGAAGAAACGAAGAGATTTAGAGCACATACCAACAAATTGGAGCTTGGAATGGGCTGAAATCTTGAAGGGAAGAAAGACTTTTTAGAAAAGGAAAGGTTTGGATTGAGAGAGAAGTATCGAGATGTTTGAGTTTGAGCAAATCGAGTCGAACCTCTAATATATATAGAAACAGGCTTCTCGATAGATTGAAGAGGTATCGAGGAGGTTTATAGAATAAAATCTCAATAGATCAAGAGGTATCGAGGAGGTGTTGATGGCTAAAAACTTCGATGTATCAAGGAAGGTGATGAGTAGGTATTGAGCAAATAGAGAGTTTAAAATTTTGGCTCGATGGATCGGGCTATGTGTTGAGAGGTATACAAAAAAAACTAGAAAGCCTCGATAGAAGAGGCTTCTGTTAAGCTAGTATGCTATCGAGCCGGTATCAAGTAGCATAGAAACATGGAATTTCAAGGAAGAAAATACATGATATGAACACAAACATGATAGACACCAAACCAAATATCAAAGAAGCATGTTAAGCACTCAAACACAACACAACCCTAGATGCAAATCATTCCTAGCTAGATCCAAAACACTAAATACGTCTAATCAATTTTATATTCAAATACAAGTTAGATAGTTTAGAAAGGTTATACTACTACATGTATTCCTTGTAATTGCCAAATCACATTATATCTGTACAATAGTATCAAGTATAACTGTTTGATGGGGACCATCACCTTTGAGATACATCATATAACTCCTACATCTCCTAGAAATGCACTTGCAATCATATGTAAAAGCATTTTGATTCTTTTTGCTTTTCATGTTCTTTGCATATTTTTCTTTTAAAAGCAAAAAGGTATATCATGCATATGCATATAAGAGAGAAAATAAAAACTCATTTATGTTAGCCAAACATCTTTTTCTTGTTGTGCAAGTGCTACACCTTACCGAGCACGACTTTTATGAATTGCACGCAAATGTTCCATGATTGATGAGTTTTAGTAGTGAGATGGTTATTTATGTCTTTCTCTTAGGATTCTTTAGTCATTCCTATCAAAAAGAGTGATAAGGATATAAATGATAACCAAATTATACAAATCACATAATGAGCCATAAAACTCATATCGCTCAGTTGTGCATGAAGATGTTCATCTAAGCAACAGGTGATACAAAGTTAAGAAACTTTGTTGCAAAGGCCATCCAAAGGTGCACAAGTACTAGTATATACAAACACACAATGTTTTTGTGATTTTCAATTTTGCCCCTTTTTTTTTCCATTGAAAACAATAAACAAAGCAAACAAACTAACATATTGAAAAGCAATGAAAACTAAACTGACTCAAAATAGCACAAGCATACAGGAGATGCACGGTAAGTGAATGAATTACTTAGAAGAGTCTATTTCCTCGCAAACAGAAGATTTGGGGGAAAGATAAGTTTTCTTTTTCTAAGACCTCTGCTTAGGTGGATAAGAAGGAGGATTAAACCCATTGAAGTTTGTTAGAAATAACACAGCCTTAAGAAGTTCTCTAAGAGGAACTAAAGAGTTTTAAAATTGATTTTGACCTCTAAAGGATGACACACTAGTGCTTTATTGAATAGTGAGCCACTTATAGCAATTTGGATGAATGTATCCTGATGCTCCATAATGATGACAGAAGTGTGGTTTCTTCAAATTGAGACGTCTTATTAGTGGAGTGATGATTGTTCTGCTTAATCTCTTTCACAATAATCTTAAAAGATGATTCTAGAATTGAGGTATCCTTATCAATTGTTTATCCTTACCAATAGTATCAGTCTTAGGCTTATCTATCTCAGATTTATCATTTGAAGTAGGAGGAACAAAAATGAAATTATATAAAATATTTAAGGAAGTACTACAAGAAGAGAGAAAGAGTGATCATACCCAAGACTAGTTTTGTCAAATGATGCCTTTTGGAAATTGAGCATTTTATCTAGCTTGGCACTTAAAGCTCTTTCCAGTTGAGCCCTTACTTGGAACAATTTTGCATCCAGTGTCTCGATCTTCTCAGCTCATAAGTTGTTTTTGAACTGTAGTACTTCTTTGGTTTGATTTGCTTCACAACTTTAGTGAAGATTTCTTCATGTTCCAACTCCACTTCACTCAGCTTCTTTGTGGCTAGCCTATAAAACTTTTCATACTTCTTAGAATTCTGTTAAAGCTTCGAGTGAGCAATATAGATGTCATCTTTTTCATTCATCTTCTCAAATTTTGACTCCATTAATTCTTCTTCCTCATCAACCAATTTTTCAAATTCCTTGCGGGATTCAATAGTTACTGTGAAGACCATGAATGTTCCTTCTTCATCACTATCCTTAGAATCTGCTTCCGGTTTAGTATCACTCAAGGTGGCAACTAGGGCATTGCTCTTACCAGTTGACTTGAGATAAGTAGGACATTCTTGCTTCATGTTTTTGTACCCTTGACACCCATAACACTTTGGACTAGTTGGAGTGCTGCTACTTTGTCCAACTTCTTTGGATTCTCTCTTGACTTTATCTTGAGACTCAAATTGAGAAAATCCATTCTATTTGCGAACCTTCTCACTTGCCTTGACATTCGTATTCTTGATGAACTTTTTGAATTGTCTGTTAATGTAAGATTTAAACTTTGAGTTCTCATCTTCTAACAACTCATCTCCTTCATCATTCTTTGCTTTTAAATGCATATTCTTGCTTTTACTCCCCTTGCCAATCCTCACTAAACCTAATTCATAGGTTTGCAGATTTCAAATTAGCTCTATCAAAGGAATTGTGTCAATGTCTTTTGATTCTTCTACGACAATGATCTTGGTATGGAACCACCCTGGAAGTGATCTAATGATTTCTTTACAATCATAGGTTATGGAATCTTTTCACCTAAGTTGAAGGCAGAATTTACTATGTCCTTAAGTTTGGCATAAAATTCATCAAATGTCTCATTATCATCCATCCTTATTTCTTCAAAACTAGTAGTGCCTTTGAAGCTTAGAATCTTTCACAGCTTTAGTGCCTTCATAACTGTTTTGAAGGATTCTCCATGCTTCATTTGCATTCTTGGCGGACGAAATTTTCTTAAACTCCTCGTTAGTCATAGCACTAAATAAGGCATTCAATACTTGATTGTTGAAGTTTGCATCTTTGATATTGTCATCATCCCATGATGCTGGCGGTTCAGTTGGTTTGGTCCATCCAACTTCGACAACCAACCAAACTTTTTCATCTAAGGATTGCAAAAAAACTCTTATGCGTACTTTCCAGTATACATAGTTAGTATCATCATAAAAAGGAGGTATAATTAAATCTTTTCCATCATCCATGATAACGGGGTTCAATGGATCATACAACAAAGATTAAAACCAAATCAGAGTATGTCCGCTCTAATACCACTTGTTGAGTTAAAATAGATTGACCTCCAGTTAATTAATTCAATTACCAAAGGTGATTAATTAGGTCAAATTACGTGCAAATTATGGAGGTACTAAGAAATCATTGAAAAACTAATATGCAACAGAAAATAAATAACACGATGATTTTTTAATGAATTGGGAAAACCTCTTGCAAGGCAAAAATTCCACAAGGTGAATTTAAGATCATCAATCTTAAGGATTTACTAATCAATAATGAAGCTGTTACAAGTATAAAGAATCTTACCACTACCATAAACTATCCCAAAATACCAACTTACAATGGAATCTTTACTCCAATACCCAATTGGACTTGATTTAGTAGTAGAATTATTTCCTTCTTACACAAATTTCTAATTTGTGACTAATTCCTTTGCATAGATCCTAGTACGTGACTAACTCCAGCAACTTGATTGATTGTTGTTGGTTACAAAGTTCTTCCCTTCATAAATGATGAAGATCGGGAAGCATTTGTTTACAAAACTCTAAGGCATACAAATGCAGTAGCTTCACACAGAGTATATCAATTCTAGGTGTTTTCATACTTAATGACTTTTAAAATAAGCTTTATATATGGCTAGGGTTGTAAAGAGAGAAACCCTAATCATTAAAGTCATTATGGGCCGAAATTCAGATCTGAGAATTCTGAATTCGTAGTTCTCAATAGATCAAGTTTGTGTCGAGATTCTTCATTAGTCCTCGATAACAGCTAGTGTCAAGCTTGTGCCGAGCTTTAATGAAACAACTTTTTTCACTTATTTCTTGAATCAACCTTCTTGTCTTTAATGATACCACTTGATATGTTAGAACAACATACTTCTTGATACATTAAACCCAACTTAGATTTACCAAATTACAAGTGTGTTTTGTTGAAAGATTAGCCAATTACATAGAAAATATGACCCTAACAAATTGTTTCAAGCAATTCCCAGTTCAAGAAAAGCTACGTCAACGTGGTCAACTCCAATGCTTTGTGTTTCTAATACATAATGGACGTCGTCGATAAAGAGGCATGCTACCAACCCAACTTGTTGAACAACAAGTTCAAGCAATGACTTGAGAGAGAGAGATTTTCCATTTGGGGCTTGAATTTGATGATGTATAAGTTTTAAGAATATTGAGGTGGATTTATTTTGGTCGTTGTATGGCAATGGAAGGGTTATTAGATGGTGAGAGATCCTTGTGGCATTTATGTAAATTTAAGGAAAAAAAAGTTTGTTTAATTTTTAATTTTTCAGATTCTAGAATATGACCTCTTCATATCAATAATTTTTGTTTTCATTTCTTCATTTTCGTTTAGAAACATCAAAGATTATGCTTACGCCACATTTTATTTGTTGATATTTAAAATTAAAAAAAAATTACACTTTACCACCTAAACTATACCATAAATTACATTATTCATCCTAAACTTTTAAAATGCACAACAGACACCTTAAACTGAAGTTAAGACTCTTCCTATACTCTTACTGGCAGCAAAGGGTAAATATTAATGAATACAACTCACATGCTTCTCATCACAACTTTGTTTTAATATTTCAATACAGTTCAAGGATTTTATCACCATCTTAGTCTCGGTTTTTTTTTTTTTTTTTGAGAAGTAGTCTCATCTGAGTACTACGCAAGAGACCTTGGGAGTGGGTTGGAGACACACATATTCATGGTAACTAACTAACTATTTTAAATTGGGGTACTGTTATCAGGTGTTGGTAACTATTATAGATTACCCATAATGTGAATGAGTTATAGTATAATAGTAATTCATAATTAGCGTAAATGGGTAATTTATAATGTATATTTATCTACTATATATATATATAAGATAATAAAAAAAAATAGATACACGGCATAGACTCTTAGGTGATGTATATATGCTTACAAGCTCATGCAATCACGATAGGATGAAGAACAGCAGGAACTCGTAGGAGCTTAGCTAGCCCACTGATAAACAACTTCACAGGATGCAATCAAGCAACTTTACAAGATGTGCAATCATGCAATAAGACAGGACAAGAGCTTATGCGTTTATGATACTATTCTGTTTAACATAAGCCCGAAGGAGATTTAGAGTACAACGAATAAATCTCAGGCCAAAGCCTCTACTTACTTTCAGCATGAATCCTGAGTTAGTTTCAATCATGCTTATTTTCCTTCTCTTTTTCTAAATGTTATGTATGTTATCAGACTTTTTTTTTTTTTTTTTTGGCTCTAAACTTCCAAATACCCTCATGGAAAAATAAGGTAAATTTAGATATAATTTTCACTCTTAAGGACAACCGTTCATTTCCCATTTAAATAATTTTTTCTTTAACAAAAATTGTCGTATATTCATTTTATGATTATTATTCCATTCTAACCTTTTGTCTTTCTTAAAGAAATCATTTTTATTCTCATATAATCGTCATCTCAATGTTTTAAATTTGTCCTTAATTGTGTGTAGTGTTACTATCAAAGAGTTAAAATCTCATTTATAAGTTCAAAATTTTTAATTTAATTTTTTTAAGATAAGTAATTTAATTATATTATTGAAATAAATTGTTTAATTTACATATACTTTTCTATTAGGTCATGCATCGCACGGGCATAACACTAGTATAACACTAGTATATAATAAAAGTTATGCTTAGAAGCCATGGTTGTGCCAAATAGTTTCACCAAATTGTAGAAATTTTATTAGATTTTTTTTATAAAAAAAAATATAATCTTTCATCTCCTATAATTTCTAGGTTGATAAATATCATAGTTTTATTACAATCCAAATTCTTCCTTTAATCCTTTTTTTACAATAATATATAAGTTGAACAAAATCTTAATTAAAAAAAAAAAACAGCAATCAAAAAATTTTACACTTTAATCTTACACGTTTTAGATTTACAATTTTAAAAAAAATAGTTATAATTGCAGAAATTTTATTAAATTTTTTTAAAAATAGAAATAATTTTTTTTTTTTTTTATAATTTCTAAGTTGATAAAATTCGTAATATAATTACAATCCAAACTCTCCATCTAATCATTTTCTTATTATAATCAATAAGTTGAAAAAAAATAATTCTTAATTAAAATTCAAACAGCAATAAAAAAACTTAAACCCAAATGTTTAATTACAAAAACAAAAGCACTCATAAAAAGAAGTAGTACAATTTTTTTGAAATTATAATAAAATGATAATTAATAATTAATATATATATATATATATATATATTCTTATATATTAAAAATTTAACAGACTTTTAATACACGTTTTAATTTTTTTTGAGAAGAAGTAGTACACGACTACACGTTTTAGATTTTTTTAAAAGATAAATATAATTTTTTTTCTTCTCTTAATTTCCTATAATTATATTACTACACGTAAAAGGAAAACAGAAAATTAGATAAAAAATAATAATACTACATGTAAAAAGAAAATGGCAACGTAACAGCAATGTAGTACACTTTAAAAAGTTCTTTTATAAAATTTTATTCCACTAACATTAGAGTTTTTGTTCATATCAAATTCTTCAATGTGAACTGTATAGTGTATACATACATACATACATATATATATATATATATATATCTCAAATCATTTATAATAAATACCTACAATACAGTTCTTTTTCTATATTCTTCTATTCTTCTGCCTACAATCTCTATTCTTTTCTTCTTCCACCTACAATCTTGCATGTATTTACATATTCAAACTTTTACATTTACATTGTAATACAATATTTGTTTTCTCTTTATGTACCTTTACTTATCTATTTTTGAAATTATTTTGAGTGTGGTACCCTAGAAGGTCTAGACACTAACATAGTTCAATTATAACTTAAATTCTATGATTTAAAAAAAAAAAAAAAAAAAAAAAAAAGATAATGCAATTCATCTTTGATTTGGTGTTCTTAATTTATTATACTGATTATTTCCTCACTTATAGCAACATTAAAATAATTCATAGGTAAACTTTTACATCTACATTGCAATCTTGAAACTCTAAATAATTAATTTTTGTAATTTGTTTTATTTTTGTAATTTTTGGTATTTTTTTGGGTTATGTATGCAAGAAATTTATATATGGTTAGCACTTCTACTACTATACATGTTAGCAAGTATAATGGAAATATTTTTTTAAGTGCCATATATATATATATATAAACAAATTACCATTTTACTACTAAGAGCTTTTAGAAATTTAAAACTTGTCATAATTTTTATAATACTTTTACTATTTTATTTGTTATTAAATTTAATTATATTATCAATTTTTTTTTAATTTATATATAATTTTTTTATCAAGCTGTGCATTGCACTAGAGGCTTTGTTATTTGGTGTTGAGCGACACAGGATTAGAATGAATTGTTTATTAATAAAGGGCACATGATTTATTGCTAGTGAAAAAAAGAGACTAAACGAGCATTAGTATTGATAGTGCTAAAATGCTAAATTGTTATTTTTAGCACTACAAACAACAAAAATACATGCTACATCAGTGGTGGCATAGTTAAAAATTTTAACAACCTTGCTCCAATAAACTGCCATCTTTGGCAATCTATTGTAGCAACAAATGCAAAAAATATATATAATATATATATATATATATATTTGTTTATTCGGTCTTCTCTCTTTTTTTCTCTCATTCTCTCTCCTTTTTTTCTTCTTTCTTTTTCTCTACAGCACTGCCCCTATCTCCCTCTTGACTGAACCAAGCCTTTCTTCTCTTCATGGTGTTACCCAAATTCGTTGAGATCGTCAGTGTGGGTTGGTGGTGGTGGGTTGGTGTGGGTTCGTGGTGTGGGTTGGGTTTTTGTGGTTGGGTGGTTTGGATTGGTGCTTTTAGTGGTGGTGTGGGTTGTTGTTAGGATTGGTGGGATTGGAGGCTAGATTGTTGCTGGGATTGGTGGCTAGGTTGCAGGGACAGAGCCAGACCTTTGAGTTAAGGGGGGTGGCTTTACTGTTGGCTGTATGCAGCAGTTTCAACATTTGACTCTACTGCTACTTAGCTGTTGAGATTTTTTTTTTGTGTCGGTAAGAATAAAATTATTTTTATTTAGAATTTTTTAAATGACAGGATTGTTTATTTTAAATAAAATTGGTTAATTGAGCTTACTTTTTTTAAAAAAAAGCTTGACTATTGATAATTTTTGTTGTTGTGAAAAAAGCCTAAAAGCTCTCAGAATTTTAAAACAAGGCCAAAATGCCTTTTATTAATGGTTTGAAGGATATTTAAGTCATGATGAAATAATTTTGTTTTCTTTTCTATGTTGCCTAACACACTATTATTCAGTTGATTTGTTTTTCTCAATTTTCCCATTAAAGTAAGGGTATTTTAGTAAAACCAATCCAAAAATTGATTTTACTCCATTAATATTGAGTGGTAGTGTTCGTATGTCAGGTTCGTGTCGTGTCAACTTATGAATATTCAACTATATGAATTAATACTAACCCGATATGTTTATTAAATGGGTCAAGATTTCTCAACCCTAATACGACCCATTTATTAAACGGGTTAGTCGTATCGATTTGTTTATCACATTTTATCAAAAAAGAAAAAAAGAAAAAAAAAACAAATAAATATTTTTAATATAAAATTCAGAACTAACAAATAACTGCATCACAAATAATCATTCAAAACTAAAGCATATCTCAATATCACAAAAAATCAATCACAATATGTCAAAGAAAATAAACCACAACAATGAATAATTTTATATACCTAGGGCTTGAAGGACATATTGGTAAAATGTCATTTAATTAAACTAGTTAGATGGGTCAAACGAGTTCTATGAGTTGAACACTAACCCAACTCATTTATTAAATAGGTCTGTTATGTTAATCCAAATATGACACGAACCCATTAAACATCAACTTGTAACCTGTTAATTTTGTGTCGTGTCGTGTCGGGTTAGTAGGTCATGTCCAATTTTGCCACTCCTACCTTAATAAATGCTTCTAATGTTAACAACACCCTTTAAATTATAGTTTGGTTTTTTTTTTTTTTTTTTTTAAGCATCGGAGTGGAATGGGCATTCCAATCGGAAAGCTTAAGCTATTAGGTGGAGGCCCAACAAGTACATTAATTTATACCCAAGTCTATATCTAACCAATTAACACTGCATCTCACGTTCAAGACCCAAATTTAGATGGGCCGGAGCATGGTCCAATAAACAAGCAAACCAGACTCATACCATTTCAGAACACCCAACCTACATATATATATTAGCTGGAAAGCTTCAACTAGCACATCGACCTTATACCACTGCACATCTAATTCAATGTGGAACTCTGTACACAAAATAGCTTAGGATGGGGAAATTTTTTCATAGATGACCTTCGCTATAAACTGTGTAGGGACTCACAAAAGAACCATATTCAAGATAACTGTGTTCATATTTTAGGAACACCCCTATGCTTATGGTTTTGGTATTTTTATCCCTTCTTTCTCTAAAGAGAGAGAGAGAGAGAGAGAGAGAGAAATGGGGGTGGAGGAGAATAGATTGGGACTTGTGGAGTGTATGATGAGGATAAATATTTCATTCCTATAAAACTCTATAGAAGTAGATGGAAAAAATCATTAAATTATAATTCCTCCTTTTGAATTCTCCAAATTTGGGGAATAAAAAAATAACTAGTTTTGAGTGGTAAGGTACTTTTGTTAGACCCTTGGTCCTTGAGATGGTTGGTTGCATGTAGAGGCACCTGGGACCCTAGCCACAAACACAAACCCATGGGCACGAGGAGCTATCAGCTATGTCATAGGCTAAGAAACGAGTCTTAGGCAGTAGCAGGCTAAGCTTCCCATTTGTGGTCAATGCTTGTACAATCAATCTGAGATGGCGGCATGTTAATGGCCTTGTAAATATGATGAACTCGTGGTCATGCCTTGATATTTTGCAGGCCATGCGTGTGTTGTAAGCAACTTGTGCGATGATGAGTCATAGCAACCTTGTGTGGATTAGCCATGAACGCGTAATGAGCAATGGATTGATTGCTTCTTTGTAAGGCAGAACTGGAACGTGTCGGCATGTTGGTTCATGGGTGATGATTTGTTGTGGCATTGTGTGGTCAGATTTGGGAGGTGGTATTGACATGGGCTAAACCCTTTGCATTGGCTAATGTTGTGGTTGGGCATGTGCTTAGGCTATCAGTTATGTTTGTATGGACAGTGCACGACTAGAACAAGCAAAAAATCTAAGACCAAAAAAAAAAAAAGAAGCACAACTCTTGCCACAACTGTCTATGTGGCAGACAAATGAGCGGCGGGTCCATGTAAAAATATTAGGTTGTCAATCAAAGTCTGCCATGTAAGATAGTTGTGGTAAAAGTTGTGGTTTTTTAGATGACACTAAAATTACTCGCAGAACAAGTGGTACCAACATGGTGTGGCAGTTACCAAGTAGTTGCATGCCTGCTAGCAACATGGAAAGGCTCCAAGGCGGCAGTCATTTATGTCCTAAAGGCAATTCCTAGATTCTGGACCCGGTAGCAAAATACAACAATTATTTCTTGTATGTTTATTTAAGTTGTAAGGAGTGTCAACATGTAACTTAGGCTGTAAAGCAAAACAGGTTCCCTTAGATTCGTAGGGGTGTCAAAAGCATGAATAAAGGGGGAAAAAATAGATTGAATTGTGTAGAATCAATGTATTTTGTGCAGGTTTTTAATTTATAAGCTTTGGTGGTTAGTCTTGACTAAGGCATAATTCCTAGCGAGTATTTTGTGAGCGCAAACCTTAGCATCTTTTGTACTTTTGCAGTAAAGTAATAAAGATTTGATATTTTTCCATAAGTTGTGTATGCTTTGCACTCTTGATTCTCACAAACTACTGAATGGCTCTTTTATGTGTGTGTGTGTGTGTGTGTGTGTGTTAAGTTGTTATAGACCTATAGGACTCGGCAAAAAATTTGAGGTGAAAATCTGCCATCCGAACACGAGTTTTTCCATTATATAAGTACAAAGCACACCTTTTCCTCTGTTGTAGTGACCATTAAACAAAATGTTTTCGATAATTGAGAATTTGGCCTCAAGAGGAAGAAGAGGGGATGCAAAACTAGTGTTTTCCATTTCATGAGCATGGCTCTCAATTGATTGTGCCCTGAAGTTCATAAACCCATTCTACCGCTCCTTGCCCATCATTGAGGTTCCTCCACAATTACTAATACTCTCTAAATGATTATTAGAATTTGTTCAAACTTTACATATGCTTGTATAATTGTAACATCCATGAAGAGTTTAGTAAGCACAAAGGAGAAAGGTATTTCAAAATTCGCATCTAGTTTTGGCTGACTGAACTGGTTCAATAGAAAAGGAGCATCAGGATTTAAGAAACAAACAGCAGTTCAATTATAAATTTAAAGTCCTCATCTACTTTCAATGTAATGTTGCACTGATTTCTTAAAAAGGTATACTATAGACAATATATGACCATGTGATCCGTGTGGTTGAGAAAATAAAATAATCTCGATACCTTACATCTGTTGAGTCAGTCAGCCACACAGGCTTGAGAGAAAAGACCAAATTGAGGAAAGAAAGTAAACAAAGTTAAAAGTAATAGCAAAGATAGCGTGGAGAATTAGACTATGAGATGCAAACTTGGCCAATCAGGGAAAAAATTCACCTAAGGAAGACTTCTAAGGATAAACATGAACTTCCTCCATGCTAAACCTCAAATCAAGGTGAGCATCATATAAAATTATGGGTGAAGAATCTTTGGATCCAAACAAACCATAGATATAAGAGACAAACTCAATCATATGTTAGCAGTAAATCAACTATAGAATTCAATTTTGTGACAGAATAAATGTAGAATTAGATTCACTAGAAACAGAATCAAGGTTTTGTATACATATATATGTAACTTCTCTGACCCGTATTAGCTCACCATATATGCCCAAGCTACTCTGCCTCCACCAAAACAAGAATTACATTGATCTCTCCATTATCCCTGCCTATGTACATACACCCTTAGCCATCAAAAACCATTATTTGCTATAGACCAATATAATATATCATACAAAATGAAATGCACTAAATACTAATACATATGTATATTGAATTTTGAGTATAAATCATGTATGGAGTTGCTCACTAAACTATGAACAAGTAACCAAACCATCTTGTGAAAGTAAGTACCCTTCTTGATTCAATGTCCCCCTCACTGCCCGATAAAACTCCACCCATGAAGATGAATATACATCCACTGGCCCAAACAGAAATGTCGGATTAGGACTTGCAGGGCAAGCACCCACCAAATCCAACACCGAAGCAGCAGGCTTGAGCTGCTGTGGGAAATTAAATGCTAAATTGTCAACTTTGTGTTCATAAATTTTCCCAGTTCGATCCAATTTATACTTTGAAGTCCCCTGAAACTGCCCTTTGGTCTCCCATGGAACCCGAGGTACACCCCTCAAGTTCCACCTTATCCAAATCACATTCTCAGAAGGTTGCCAAATCCTATATACCTCAAGTGAGATCTCTCTGAACAGAATTTTACCATGAAATCTCAATGCCCAGAAGATCAATTTGTAGTTTTCAATACCAGTAAACGTGTTCAATGGGTCTAAAAATGTAATATCATCCCTGGAAACAATAAAATTCTATGTTAGAACTTAGAACATATTAGGATATTATATATTAGGACATTTCTATAAATTGAGTAGACCATGGTTTTGTAAAATTCAATAGGGTTACTATGGTTTTAGGGTTATCATATCAAGCCTAATGTATTACTATTTATATTGGGCCTTTATAACACAATTCAGCATATAAAAGACGTAGCATAATATAAACTAACATTCCACAAAAAAATCCAACTTTCTCGGGACCCAAACACTTATCACAGAAAATAAAACAGACCCAGATAAGAAAATCAAAGAATATGAAATACCCAGATGAGAAAATGACCTGTAAATGTCATAATTGAGGTCCTTGGTGAATAGCACAGGAAGGTCTTCTCTGAGTGTCCTTACAGCAAGGCCAAGGTTGACATAGAATTCATCTTTTTGGTGCTTATCTTGTGCACCAGGGGGAGTGTTAACCAGAGCTACACCCTGTAGTGGAGGAGGGGTTTGGAGGCTGGTGAGGGAGAGAGGAGAGATATAGTGAGAGTGAGAATTGGGTTTTGGTTGGTGAGGGGAGAGTGATTGGTGAATGAAGGTTTTTTCTTTTGATTTGTGATTGTGATGAAGAACAAAAGAGGGAGAGAGGTTGGGTAGGAGAAAAGACATGGCCTTTATTATTCTTCAATTGGGTTTGTCTCAAGTTTTAAGCTTTTCATGTGGAAGAGAGAGAGAGAGTTTAGAGAGGGGAAAGATTTGTGTTTTGTGTTTGTGCTTGAGGTTTGACTGTTTTGTTTCGTGTTTGTTGAGTTCGTGGAAACAAATTGAGGTTTGTGATTATGATTTTTTTTAGTGGTTTTGAACGAGGCCATGAAAATGGACTTACATGGTCCCAATGAACATGTGAAATTGGTGGTTTCGTGGATTTTGCACATTGTACCCTACATTTGGTATATTTCTCTTCTACATGTGAACATGGAAATTTTGTTGCTATTGTACCCTTCTCAATAGGAGGAAAATTGAAATTTTGAAACAAATTGAGGTTTATGATTTGGATTTTTTAGTTATTTTGAACATGGCCATGAAAATGGAAGAAATGGTCCAAATTTATATGTGAAATTTTTAGTCGTTTTGTGGATTTTGACATTGTGCAGTACATTTGGTATATTTGTCTTTCACATGTAACATGAAAATTTTGTTGCTATTGTACCCTTCTCGATAGGAGGAAAAATTGAATTCACGTAATTATCTGACCTTCGGTTTGAATAAAGCAACCATGGCGTTGGTGGTTATCAGATCAAACATGAACACTATCCACTCATGGTTCATAGACATGTTAATAAAAATTGGTTACGTTTTATGACTTGACTTACTATTTGTTCTTATTTGTGCACACGAAATCTAGATCGTTTTTTCTATGAATTTTCAATGAAGGAAAGTTTCACCACTCTTTATGGTTTATTGGTGTTTTCTCTAAAGTGGAAAAGTTCCACTCATGAAAGGCACGAGTGCACTTCTATGAAATTTCTATTATTGAAAAGAAAAAATAGAATTGTGGTTTGCATCCTTGGGGAGAGTTTTTCTTCTTGGAGAAAGAGAGGGGAAGGGGGGGTTGTTTAGGATTAGGAGTTTATGTTTAATAATTTCAACCTTACTAGGAAAAGTTAAAAATTCTAAGGGATGACATATTTTCTAACTATTTACAATTTTTTAGGCTGCTTTTACATTTCAATGTGGTTTTATATATTTTTTTTAAAGGTGTGATTCACACCTTACCATAACAAAATAGTGTAGTATTATTATTCTTGTTCAAAAAGAAAGGTTTGAAATTCAAGCTTTTATTAAAACAAAAAGAGAAAGAAAGAGAGAAAGCTTCAACCTATTGTCATTGACTATAAAGAAAATAGTAAAATATGAAAACCACTCCTAAGGTTTAGGCTAATTTTAGGCACTGCCTAAACTTTTCAAAAATATCTAATTTGACCCTAAAGCACAGACCACACCTAAAATTGTTGGATAGTTCTCTTGATTCTCCAAGTCCCCTTTTGCTTTTATTCTCTAATTTTGATTTATCTACTATTTATTATTGAAAAGCTTTCTCATACATATATTTGTCACACTACAGTCACTATGGGTTCGCATTTTGCTAATTAACCTTGCTGCAAATTAGTTTTTGGGAAAATGAGCACAAATAGTGTTATTTGGTTTGTGCGCAGGGAGTAAATTGGATATTTTTTAGAAGACTAGGTAGTGCCTAGTATTAGCCCAAACCTTGCAAGATTTTTTTTTTTTTTTTTTTTTTTTTGCATTTTACCCTAAGACTACAAAATTTTCTCTTCTTAGCGGAAACACCCCCCACCCCCCAACCAAAAAAAAGAAAAAAAAAATGAATCCATTTCTAAAACAAAGTTCATATATCTCATCAAGTTACTATTATTTGAAACACTTGGATGCTTTATAATTTATAAATAGATGAATTTAGTTGTGTCAAAAGAATTTTACTTTTATCAAAGTTTTTTAGGTTAGGGATTGGTGATTTGTTCTTAATTGATGTGATATATTTGAATTTGTGATATTCACTCTATGATGATTATTCACACTAAAACACCAATTAGTTTTTTATAGCAAGATGTGAACCCATATCCGATTCAACAACAAAAAAATTTATCAATGGAGTTACTTAAAACCTACAAGAATTGTGAATATTAAATTAAGATTATTTCCATATGGTTCAAGGCCGCGACTTCTTAGAATGGCCATGAACAAAGCAATTTAATCCCATCCCGTCTTGTTTATTTTGATCAGGATCTAGAAAGTTGATTCAACTTAGTTTGAATGAGGAGGAATTATAATAATTTTTGTTGATAAATTCTAAGAACATATATATATATATATATATATATATATATTATCTAGTTGAAAGTTTATTTATAAATTCAAACGTAGACTTTATGAATTAAGAATGTCATGATATCTTAGTTTCAAAATAAATTAAAAAAAAAAATGATTCTCAGAAGTATATATATTTAAATTCAGATATAGAAAATGAATCAAGATAGTCATAATTTATAAATTATTCTTTAGCCCATTATTTGATTCATATTATCCTCACACTTCGATTCGCCTCCTCCTAGTTAGATACTAACAAAATGAGAAGTACCTTACTATTTTAGGATATTTGTGCAAATCAGCTCAAAGATGAAAAAGACTGGTAGTCTGTGTCTCGAGCTAGCTTCTAGTCCTGTTCAAAAATAGTTCCTCTGTATGATAGCAAGCAAGTTTTATCATTTATGACTAGTCAATTCAGATTTAAGTGGCTGCTTCACAAACCATTCAACTATGAAATCTTCCTAATTGTGAATAGTCAAAACTAAATATTCATGAAAAGCACTTAAAAACATTTCAAATTTGCAATGGTTTACCTTTTATAACTTCAAAAATTCTAAGACTTCGTGATATACCACAACTTCAGTCTTTAGCTACAAATGTTCACGCGGTAGACTAAGTGACAAAAAAAAAGTAGTAGGTTCAAGTGAAAGTGACATAAAACCAATTACAATCTGCTACGTAAGATAGTTATAAGAAAAATTGTGGAGTTTTATGTGGTACTAAAATTACTTTTAAAACTTAGAAAAATTGGTTGAATTTGGTACAATAATTCAAGCAAAGCTAAAAAACAATCTCAAACTATGAAAAGCACAGTTAAGGCCCAGATGACCATTGAATCCAGATAGCTTTCAAACACTGGAGGTGAGTTCATTGTCTGATTTGCTCAAATATGAAGGGTTCAGTTCAAGCATTGGATAAGGCTATGATTTAGAGGACACGACAACAATTTGAGTGGGGAAAATAAGTACACTTTTGGAGGGCATTTGAAAAGGATATTCTGTTGGGCCTTTTCGAAGAAACTGTTGAGAAAGAGAGCACATTCTTATTTTGATACTCTTATTTTAGTATCTTTCAATTCTCTAGCCAAGCCGAAGAGGCAAAGAGCAATTTAACCAAAAATTCATTAATATTGGCTTTTTTGCTGAGGTGAACATGTTTAAAATTTGGCCCAAAATAATGAAGTATTTTTACTTTCCCTAAATAAAGGTTTCACATGACTTTTTTTTTTTTTTTTTTAAGAAACTAGACTGGAACAGCTCTGGGGATTTATTCAATACAAAATTAACGAACATCTAGAAAGACTAATAAGTCTTCCAACCAAACATGTAGCCCCATACAACCTTTAGCTTCTTTTTGTTAGAGCATGTTAGAGCATCAGTAACAATATTATGATTGTGTTTGGGATTAAAGTTTAAAGTCAACTTATTTTACTATTTAGTTTATTTTTATTACTATTCATATGTACTACTATATTTTTTGGTATTATTCATGAATCTTACTGTATTATTTCAACAAGTTTTTAACTTTATCTACAGTACTTTTAGCAAAAAAAAAAAAAAAAATCACTATACGCATTTAACATAACAGAAATCAGAAAACTGAAAAGCAGAAACTTGGCAGCGGGTCATCAATGATATTCACATGACAATATTTTAGCTCAGTTCATCACTAACAAATAATTAACAGTCCTACAACAAACAACATAAAATATACTTGGCTGATGGCTGTGTTTGTTTAAGATTCTTTTAAATATGCTATTTTACTCAAAAAGTCTCAAACTGACGTCTTCAAGTTCTAGCTGCATGGTTTCTGAAAAAAAAAAAAAACTACTCGCATGTGTACATTATATATATATTTTCTATTCTCATTTTTTCTTTTTTTTTCTCCCCCTTTCAAAAGAATCATAATTTTTTTTTTTTTTTTAAATCTTGGAGCAGGGGAGGGGTGGTTGTTCTGTTGTATACTACTATAGAAAATAGACAAAATGATATTATATTTCAGGTGCATACATCCGGTTCTTTCACATCACTTGAGACTCATATGCTATTAGGCAAGGACGGAGGTATATATTGACTACGGGGGCAATGGCCCCCCAAATTTTTTATTTAAAAATATAGTGTGTATATATATATATATATATAGTGGCAGCTCCAGAACTTTTTTCTAGGAGGGTCAATAATGGCAAAGCCAAGAATTTGTAGGTGGGGGTAGGCGAGTGACAAATAGGATGAATATATATATATACAACTTCCACATTATATACAATACAACTATATTGTACAATAGTCAAAAAAATTATTAATAGTTTAAAAATCGTTAAAACAACAATCATTGGATGCATAAACAAATAGAATTAAATAACTAATCATACACTTTTGTCAAATTAATAATAACTTATTGTATTTATAAGTTATATCAATTAAATAAAAAATATAGAATAAATAAGAACAAAAAGTTAGTAATACACCTAGGAGTAGAGATGGGAGGAAACGTGAAACTAAGAAAAAGAATAGTAATAAGTTTTTGCTTTTAAAGTGTATGGTTTTTTAACCATACATGAGTTCACTCTCTTCAAATTAGAGCAAGCTGTAAAACTGTAAAAGATTTCTTAGACTTCGAAATTTGTAGGGCATTTATCAAATTACTTTATCGAACATAGAGAAAAATTAAGAAAACATACAAGGGAGAAAGAAAGACAGAAAGAATGAGGAAAGAAACACAGATGTAGATACTTTATGCTATCAATGCCAAAGTAAGCTAGAGTCCTAGAGAGTTTTTCTTCTTCTTTTCTAAACAATTGAGTAAAAATTTGAAGCATTTTTTTTTCTTTCTTGTAAAATTAAATATTTTAAGAGTTGTGCTACTAACACAACAATTTTACAAAAAATTCACAACAAAATCTAGGTGAAAAGTTATTAATGGTAGTTAAAAAAAATGATATCAATTGTGGATCCAAATAAAAACTAGTTACAACTTACCATTTGACCTTTATTGTGAAAATATTGAGAAAGTGGTACTAAGAGAATCATATTCAAACTAATTTCAATTGGGCTTAAAAAAAAAATTAGGATTAGGGTGTTCAAATTTTTATTGTAGAGGTCAAAACAATAAAATTTTATAAATACTACCTATATAATTTTATTTTGGGCCAGGTCAGGAGATTCGTTTGAACCCCTTGGGCTGGTCATGGCGCCACCCTTATATATATATATATATATATATATATATATATAGGCGAAAATGAACAAATGCCCATTTTGTGCCAAAAAAAAGGGCAAATGCCCACTTTTCTAAACTAATTAGGGAAATGACATTCTTTTAAAACTCAATTTTTTCACAATCGAGTTTCAAAAAAAAAAAAATTCTAGAGCCCTATAGCGACATTTTAAGGAGCCTATAGTGACATTTTAAGGTCCTATAGCGGCGTTTTGTAACTCACGAGTTCCATGCAAGTTACATAGGTCTTTAAAACGTCACTATAAGCTCCTTAAAACGTCGCTATAAGATTTAACTCGATTTTGAGAAAATCGAGTTTCAAAAGAGGGATATTTTCCTAATTAATTTGAGAAAGGGGGCATAATGCTTTTTTTTTTTTTTTTGGGGCGAAAAGGGCATTTGCCTATTTTGGCCTACACACACACACACACACACACACACACACTAATTTTAGCAATTTTATTCAATAAAATTACATTTTGCCCCTTAATAATATCATTGATTCTTTTTAGACTAATGTTACAGGTACAAACTTATCTACAACATTTATACAAGCCATTGAGGTATAAATTCGTATTGGTTACATCACTTTTTTACTTGTCAATAACCACTCACCATATTAGCAATTTGTAAAAAACTTTGTAGCTCTAGCATTTTTCTCATTTAAAGGCCATTAAAAATTTTATAGATTTAAAATCTAAAACAAAATATACAAGCCCAAAAAAATTAGCGCAATAACAAAAATTACCAATAGTAAAGTTAAAAATAATTAAGCCTAATTAAATAATTTTACTCAAAACAAACAATTGCCCTTTAAAAATTTTTAAACAAAATTATTGTGTCTTTACCTAGAAGAAGATGAACGCATCAAAAACTCAAAAAAAAAAAAAAAAAAATCCTAAGCAACTAAGAAGCAGCAAAGCCAATGGTTAGAACCGCCTCCCTAACTTCAAGTCCTGACTCCGTCCCTGCTATTAAGTGTAACATGTTGTGAGAGCTTGGGTTTAACCCGAAACATTATGTACCCTCTCAAAAAGTAGAGCTTCATCTATAAAATTGTGATTCTAGAGATTTTGCGATAAATAGTTTTAATTGGAAAGAGCTTTACTGTGTGGAGTATTTGACAAACTATAATGATAGAACTCATGGCCAGCTTTAGACCACGGATTTTAGCGTAGACCTAAGGTCTTCAATTAAAAAAAAAATATATATATATATATATATATATATATAAAAAAGAAAAAGGAAGCCTCCAAAAGGCTTCAAATTTGTTAGGGAAGTGGGGGAAGGGGGTAATTGACTTAAAAAAAAAAAAAAAAAAATCACAAAACACAAAACAAAAAACAAAAAAAAACATTGGTTGGTTGTACACTCTCTTCCCTATCCCAAGGTTCCCAAAATTGTGACCTAAATCCAATACAATTAAAACTATAACTGTTTCAACAAAAAAAGGAATGTTATGAGTATGCTGACATGTTATGGACAATCAATTTTTCTAAACAGTTTAATATTTTAATTTTTATAAACTGTTTTCTTACACATTATTTTAATAACATTAGTTACCTAATTTCGCTCTCTCTCTCTCCTAGCATACTCGGTTCTATGGCATTTCCAACAAAGGATGAGCCAACACTCTTAGCCATGCACAATCATTGAGGTGAAGATCAAGTTGTACAAGGATTGATCAAAGCTTTGGGTGAAGATACAAGAACTCTTGGTGAGATTTATTTTGTTTTGCAAGGTAGATGCATCAATGGTACGATTTTACTTTACAATTTTCATATTCATGCTTGTGGTTTATTCATTATATGAAGTAGATCTTAGCTTTGTTTCTGCTGCATATAACATGTATGATGGCAACATGGTGCATATGTTTTTCCAACATCATCCAAGAGTGGTCGTAAATGTTCTTGTGATTGTTGATCATTTGGACTGGATGGGCAACACCTCCTTCATTCGAAGTGTTCGTGAGATGTTCTTTGTGTTATTTGAAGATTTGAGCAAAATAACAATAGTTCTTCAATGATTTGGAATTGAATATTGATTGAAGGCGCTCTGTATCAAATTTATGCTAAGGAAGTAATAAACTTAGGATTTTTGAGGGGGTAGTGTATCGAGATTGACAAAAACGATCAACAACCACCTTATGTCTCTTTAAAAACCCTTTTAAAGGATTTTTGTGTGCTTTGTAAATGAAGGGATTTCCTCTATTTATAAAGGTGGAAAAGCCTTGGGCTTAAGAGTTGAGCTGGAATCTGAAAAATCACAAAACAATTTGAATCTTGGAGGAAATAGGCACTTGGACCCAATCCTACATTTGTGCTTTGTTTTGAGTTTTGAGTGTTTTGACTCTTTTGAATTAATTTTTAGAACTTGTTTTGGCTTCGGAGTCCTAATTTAGTATCCTAACCATCTAGATTTTTTTTTTCTAGAATATTTATCATTTTTAGACACTTGATGAATTAAGATAACTAATTAGTTGTTTAAAACTTATGAACTTTCTGATAATCCAATCTCTTAGAATGTCTTAAACACGTGGATCTCTACAATTGTTATTATGACAACCCAAAAAATTTATATCTAGTTAATTATATTTAATCCCTTTAGTAGATCAATCGAAATTAATTAGTAGTAACCACATGTAATTCACCTTAGCTTTGCAAATGCATTTTGACCATTAAAACTTGATCTAGTCATATCTTTTAATTTGATCGTCGGATTTGAGCACACAATACATTGTTCTGATCATTAAGAAGTCCTAGATTTATTTTCAATGATGTATTGACAGATCGAATGGTCAAAATTATGATTTTTCTTATGATGTAAAATTATTACTTTTTCCTTTTTTTTTCTTTTTTTTTTTTTTTGAGAAACTATTACTTTTTCCTTTGGAACAAGGTTAAACATAAGTTGCAAAATATAAGCGTCTACAATTATATTCTCTAAATTCAAGAATTCATCTTTGATGCTTACTTTTTTTATAGGTGAAGCTGTTAATTGTGCTCCACTTTGTATCCCAAGAAGCAATAAAGAGAATAACAAAGAAATAAGAATCATGAAAAAAATATGCTGCAAGACAAAGTAATAATCTAAAACTTACTAATTGAAGCTATCTTGAATAATACTTCAAACTCTTAAAATTTATTTAAATATTTTAAACTATTACAATGAAAGATTGAGGGTAAGATTTGGGATACAAAAGAAGGTTGCAAAGGAAACTGCGAATTCCAAACAAGAGGAGTCTTATATAGGCTACAAAAGTGAATAATTAAATTACAATAATACAATGAATAGTATAATGAACAACAATATTCTCGAATAGTGAAAAGTCTTCAATAATTGCTGGTACCGACAGAACAATACCGTAGATGAATAGTGAAAAGGCTTCAATAATTCCTGATACCACCAAAATGATATTGCAGATGAATAATGAAAGGCCTGATACGAGCTGCTAGAGCTGTCTAATTCCACCAAAAGTAATTTGTCTAATAATACCAAAAGTAAAATCCTCTAATTTATTTTGATACAGAAAATGCTGAAAATCTTATATTAATTCAACTGAAGTGATATCCCATGCCAGTCTTGAGCATCTTGAAAGTAATCTGGTAAAGGAGAATAACTTTGGTCTTCATCCTCTACATCTGATATTTGAGTTGCTGCTTCCAACATTAGGAGGTTCAAGTGTTTCTGATATCAATTGATTTGGAAGTGTAATTTGATTCCATTCAATTTACTTACCATTTTTTTTTTTTTAAGAATACTAAATATTTTAACACACACACGCGGAAAGAGGGAGAAGGTTTAAAGAAATTGACAGTGGTTTATATTCAAAAAGACCTAATTCTTGGATACACAACATAGACTTAAAATACTAGAATTCTTAGCATTTGTTTGTATCAACGAAGTGCTTTTACATATTGAATGTGGACTCGCTAATCTATTCATCAATTTATAACAAATCCTATACATAATTGTTATAGGTTGTGATCCTCTCACCATATTATTAATTTTAACATCCAATGTTAATGCACACAATAAGTGTGGATCAGACAAAGATAAAGGAAATTCAGGAAAACAATTAAAATAAAGTGGATCTTCATATAAAGATGTTTCAATCCTTCCTATTATAGAATGATCAAAATTAAGGTGTCGACAATCTCTTAAACATAATAACACACTTGTATTTAATCCCTGTCTTATTAGTGGTTTAATTGCAACTTGAACTAATCCAAGATGAATAAATAAATACTCCTGCCTATGCTCTTGCATTAATTCCTCATTCAATAATTGTATTGACTCGTTCTCATTATTTAAAGAGAAGGTTCTTTCAAACGTTTTTATTTTATAATCTGACCTAGTTGAAAATTTTGAAAAAATAGATTGCTTATAAATTTGATTAATAGGTACTGAAGCCATTTTCCAACCTTTTAGATTTCTTTCTATAATCATCTCCTCATTATTTACTACTATATCGCTTTGATTTTGGTTTGACATGGAGACCCTGAGGAAGAAGAATTAGCAAAATCAAGAATCAGCAAATTTAGCACGATAACCGAACACACTCCTAAGTAGAGAACAAGTGAGCAACAGAGAAAAAAAAAGTGATGAAGATTGCAAAAGACCAAATGACAGTTCAAGAAAACAGTTTAGAGACTTACTTGGATCAAGTGTTGCAGTTGATTTCAATTCTACAAATATTACAAAGGGAGAGATTTCTAGATGGAAGAAGGTAATGGATTCAACGAATGATTTTTTCTGGATAACAAAGGGTGTAGAAAGCAAGGGCACATCCTTATAACTATATAGAGTACAAAAGTAATTAGTAATATTACAATAATTCGATGAACAATAAAAGTGAAAAAGTAAAATGTGTATAGTAATATTCTCAAATAGTACTCAATAATTTCCTGGTGGAGCCAAAAGTGTCTGATTCGAACATAAAGCCATGATATGAAATGATTTCCAGGTTAACTTTTACTTTTTTTTTCTTTACTTTCTCTTACTTTTTTTACTTTTACTTTTTCTTTTTCTTTTTCACTTTAAAATCTCACTAATGTACCTAATCTCAATCCAGCACAAATTAGAGTCAGTTTAGTTCAATTTTTTGTAATTGTGTTCTTTTAAGGCGTTTTTTAAAATTGAGGTATGATATTAGGGCCGTTTTGTAATGTTCTAATAACGTTGTTTAAGTGTTGTAGAAATACGTGTGGGTAAAAAAATGTTGTGAAAATATGTATTGTATTATTTAAATAATGAAAACTGTTGTTTAACACAACCAAATAACCCCTAGATTTTTCTATTTAAAAGAAAAGCGTTTCGTAAAAGTTAAAAAGTGTTTTTTGAAAATTGTGAGTGTTTGACTAAATTTTATCAAAATTGTCATTTGAATTATAAATTACCAAAAATGACAATATGTACATAAAATAGAATTTCTTAGTATTTGCTGAAACCTTGTTTGGAAGCGTACATGTTAAGGTGGTAGCCCGAGAGAAGTGACAAGCATCCAAGGACACATGACCAGAGAGATTTGTAGTCACTTCTCTTTAGTAAACACCTAAAGTTCTCTTTAGTTCTCACTCACTCCCAATTTCTCGTCAACAACTGTGGCCGCCCATCTCCCAAGGTCACTTGAAGTTGCTTTGTAATGAAAATGTAGAAGAAAAATGTACTAGATGAAAAATGCACAAGAAAACGCAAGAAAACATAAAGGAAAAATGTACCCGCAAGGTGAGTCGAGCAACATGGTGATTTTCTGAGAATAGGTTTTGTTTTGTGGTTAGGTAAAAGGGTAAAATAGGTGGGTTTTTGAAAAAATTGTAAAGGTTATTAAAGGATATGGGAGAAAGTTGCTAACGGTTCCCGATATGTATTGCACTTTTGCATTGCAGTATTGTACTGCTGACGTGAAAATGTGTTTTTTTCATGTTTTAGGGCCAAAAAAGCAAAATCTAAAATTGCTTGGGGTTCCAACGTGAAAACGTGGCAAAAAAGTCACAATTTGGTTTTTTGCATTTTGGCCCCAAAAAGCCGATCCAAACGGGCACTACGATGGAGCAATCACTTCTATTACTATTAACCTTAAAATAGTAGAGCCAAATCCCAAAATGAACCACTAAAAAGAAAATTTTAACTGAAAAAGCACACTAAAGTTTGAGAAAATCTCATAAACAAATTTGAGACAAACTTGTCAAACAAGTGTAAATAAGAATACCAATAGCATACAAGGAAAAGGTTCCATAATTAAGGAAATAATTGGTAAAAAGTGATTCATAGAAACTGAAAATAAGATGAATGATATAGAAAATCAGATACCTCATACATGTGGATAGTTTCATTCCCAGACCTTGAAAGGTCTCATAAATATAATCAGCTGGGATTAAACATTTATTGTCTCAACAACATCCTCGGCAAAGAAAAAACAAACATTTTTTTTTTTTTTAAAGCAACTCAAAAACTTCAATATATATATATATATATATATATATATATATATATATTTTAAGAAAAAAAAAAAAGACCATCAAAGAAGGGGGTGCAAAAAAAGGAAGGAGATTACAAATTTTTTACAAAGATAATCTCCCTAGGGAAACAAGGATCTCAATGAGAAAATCTAAAGTATAATCTGACAAAAAGCAGATAAAATACTTTTGTTTATAACATGTCTAACAAGCATGAATAGTTTACATTGTACAAAAGTATTTCAACATAAGCAGAATCAAACATCATGATTATTGCTTGTCATCAGACCTTGAATTTTGAGGCAGGATGCAATTAAGGAATACCTAACAACAAATAGTATTAAGTATTAACTTGTGTTAATACAAGGAGGAAAAAAACCTACTAGCAAATAGATGACAACCACCTTATGTCTCTTTTCTCAAAAACCCTTTCAAAGGATTTTTGTGTGCTTTGTAAATGAAGGGATTTTCTCTATTTATAAAAAGGTAAAAGCCTTGGGCTTAAGAGTTGAGCTGGAATCTGAAAATCACAATTTTTTTTTGGTGCTTTGTTTTAAGTTTTGGGTTTTGACTCTTTTGAATTAATTTTTAGAACTTGTTCTGACTTCAGAGTCCTAATTTACTATCCTAACCGTCTAGATTTGCTTTTTTTACTTTTAGTTTTTTTTTTTTTTTAAGTTACCGTATAAGTTTTCAAAAATCCATAGTTTTTCACATGAAAAGTCTGATATATATTTTCAATTTGATTTTTAAAGTTACAAATAGTGCTAAACTATGTTTGTTTAAACTAATTAAAGCCCTTTCTCCAAAAAAAAAAAAATTAAAGCCCACACTTTTTATAAAAATAATAATAATAACAAAGCAGCCCAATGTGAAAGTAGTTTTATTTTTTAAACAATAATAATGATTAAAGTAGATATGTATACTAAAACAGAATTCAGCGACACCAAGGGGCGGAGTCAGGAATTTTTGTTTGAAGAGGCAAAGTTGCTGCACTAATATATTTATCAACACAACCCTCATATACATATATATACATATACACACACGTTTTTTTATTATATATACATACTTTTTTATTTGATAAGTTATTTGATGATAATCTTTCCATTTTCATAGTGAAATTCTTAAAAAGTTTCATTTTAAATAGAAATTATCAAATTTATAATAAAGTAAAAAATCTTTCAATTGAATTAATGAAAATTTCAAAAACATGCAACTAAAGACATTAAAATAATTTAGGCTCCAAACATATTTAAAGCTATATTACTCTAACCTATTATGTGTCAATTAAAGACATTTCATAAGTAGTTTTAGTAACAAGATTTTTTTAATAAGTCGACAACTTGTTAATCGCCACATAACGGGTTAAAAAAGATAAATTCAAACATGTTTGATGCTAAACTTTATCAAATATTTAACAGACGTAAAAGCATATTTTAAAATTAAAAATAAAATTACAAAAATAAAATAATATCTCTATAACTATTAGACCAAATTTTTTTTTAAGAGCATCATTGGACTAATTCAAATATTTGGGGGAGCCAACTCTTATTTTGATAAACTAAACCTTGAAAATACTAAAATAATTATATATATAATTTTAAAATTTTCAAAATTGGGGGGGGTGGGGAATTCAACACAGCTCCACCCCTGCTACAGGGCTGAAGGCCTGAAGCTAAATCCTTATCAGTGGACATGTCTTCAAAATTCTCAACAATTTCCTAACAAAGACCAAATAACTAACAAGAAAACGCTAGAACGAACACAAACGTGGTAAAAAAAATAAAAATGATACGACGGTACTGCTACGGACTCTAATGAATATCACCTTTTTTGGGGGCTGCCTCAAATACTGATGGGATTGCAAACGCTCTGGAGCCATTTTAGCTTGTCTTCATACAGTTCTGAATCCTGGAGCTGGTGCAGGCCTAGGAAGCCACCTAACCACTGAATCACCTGTTCAATAGCATCTTTAATCTTTTTCTTACTTGCAGGATCAAGCTTGGCACCAATCTTTTCATCATTGATAATATTCCTCCTCTTGTATGCATGGTAGTTCTCCAATGCTTCCTTAGCGTTAACCTTCTTTCTGTGTTTGTCATCCTTAGCCTTATACATCTCTGCATCCTTGACCCTCCTGTGAATCATTTCACTGGACAGTCTTGACTTATATTTAGTGATAGTGATCTTCCTCAGCGAACCAGTGGTAATCTCCTTGGCAGAAACACTCAAGATACCAATAGCATCTATATCAAAGCAAACTTTTGCATTAGCTGCACCCCTCGGTGCTGGAGGAATACCATGAAGCACAAATTCCCCCAAGAAGATGTTATCCCTATTTCTTGCACTCTCGCCCTCGTAAACTGAGATTCTCATTGAAGTTTGGTTGTCACATATGGTGGTGATGTTTCTAGATCTCCTTTGTGGCAGGAAAGGAAGAATTCCTTGGAATCAAAACAAACATATTATTTGTACGACGAACTGATATGCCAAGAGATAAAGGGGTGACATCCAGTGGCGGCTCCATGAATTTTTCCTAGGGTGTTCCTAGGAATTTTTTCCAGGGTCTTTTATAATATATTGGTTAATTAAATTATTATTTATTATTTATTAGTTGTTTCTCTCAACTAATTATTGGTTAATTAAATGATTGTTTATTAGTTGCACTGGCACACAGTCACACACCCCATATGCATTTACCCTAGCCCCATGCCCCCATCCAGCCCCCCAATTCAATAGACAAGCCCCAATGCCCCTATCGCCCCCAATCACAAGACTAGAGTCAATCAGATAAAGCCAATTAATTGTATCTCAGCAAAAGACACCAACACGAAAAGACAATTAATTGTAGACATTGTAATTAAAAATTATTTATGAATAAATGAAACACAATCTATAATAAAAAAAAAATTACAATTTAACTAGAATAATATAAATTTAATGTATAAAACAATAGAACATGGTTTATCAAAAGCACAATTGCAACTTTACTAAATATGATCACTTTACACTTTAAACCTGTACAAATAAATTAAAATTAATATTAATACAAAGTAAATTATTCTAAATTTATAATTTTGTTATCAATACTTTTTTTTTTTTTTTTTTATGTAGCAGTAAACCATTTCTTTTAGCAAAATGTGTAGGACTCAACTTGATCCACTAAGACTAAGACCCTTAGACCTGCCCACTATCCCTTTATGGCTCCATCCCACTAAGTCTGATTTCTTTTTAAAAAAAAAAAAAAGCGCGTAGCACTAGGACCACTAGATCAATACTTTAACTTCCATCTACTAAATCTGATTTCTTAAAAAAAAAAAAAAAAAAAAAAAAAAAAAAAAAAAAAACAAAACAAAACAAAACAAAACAAAACAAAATTAAATGGGTCCATTCGGACCATTCCATAGCCTTCTAGAGAAATCTAAAGAAATCAAAATTTAATAGAACAAACAAAAAAGAGTAAAGTGTAAAAAGTACAAGTACAACTAAACTAAAGTTAAGCAAAAAAATAAAAAGAACAAAAACCCGGCACTCCAGCAGCAAACCATGAAGAAGACGAAAGAAGCAAACCATGAAGAAGACGAAAGAGGCAAATGAAGAGAAAACAAAAAACCAACCTGAAATGAAGATTTGTGAACACAACAACTTGTTGTCATCCGTTCAATGACGGCGATCTCCTTCTTCGTCCATTGGGTTAGGTTTTTTCCTTTAGTTCAGGTTTCTTTCTTTCTTTCAACATCTATTAGTGTTTGGCCGTCCATTGGTTTCTGATTTCACTATATTGGGTTTTGGTTTGTTTGGTTTTTGTTTGTTTTTTTTTTTTTTTTTTTTTTTTTAGAATTCGTGGGTTTGCTATCATCTGTAATCTGTTGGGCTTGCAATCCGTTTTTTTTTTTTTTTTTTTTTTTGAGAATCTGTGGGCTTGCCGCTTGCTATGTTACAATTTTTTTTTTTTCAGATTTTAGTTCTTTTTTTTTTTTTTGCTTGAAAGTAAAACAAATAAATTTTTTATTTTATTTGAAGATGTTTCTATTTTTTTTTAAGGGTAAAAAAATAAAAAATAATTATTTTATATATATATATATATTTTTTTTTTCAGTTCAGGGTGTTCTTAGGAACACCCTGGAATGAACATGGCACCGCCACTAGTGACATCAAAGAGCACGATATCTTGAAGTTTCTCATTACCTATACCAGTTAAGACAGCAGCTTGAGCAGCAGCTCCATAAGCCACAGCCTCATATGGATTAATGCTCTTACAAAGCTCCTTCCCATTGAAGAAATCCTGCAACAACTGCTGCACCCTAGGAATTCTCCCGAAAAAACAACAACATCATGGACACGACTTGTCCATCTTAGCTTCAGTCAGACATTTCTCCACAATATCAATACACTTCTTGAACAAATCAAAATTGAGTTCCTCAAATTTGGCATGGATGATAGTTGAAAAGAAATCAATACCTTTATACAAAGAATCGATTTCAATGTTTGTCTCAATTGTAGAAGAAAGAAGCCTCTTTGCCTTCTCACAAGCCGTTCTTAGCCTCCTAAGAACAATAGTGTTTGATTGTTACTGGTTGTTATTATTAGACCAAAAAAATAATATTAGTGTTAAGTTCAAATTAGAACTAATAACAATTAATCACCTATGATCTATTCTAAAAATATTGTAAAAATGTTGTGGACATAGCACCTCTCTTCTTATAAATATGCTATTTTTCTCAAAAAGTCTCAAACTGACGTCTTTGAGTTCTACCCGCATTCGTACATTATGTATATATATATATATATATTCTACTCTCATTTTTTTTTCTTTTCTCCCCCCTTGAAAAGAATCATAATTTTTATTTATATATTTTTATTTATCTTGGAGCAGGGGAGAGGGGTTGTTCTGTTGTATATTAAAATAGAAAATAGGCAAAATGATATTATATTTCGGGTGTAAACATCCCGCTTTTTCACAACACTGAGACTCATATACTATTAGGTCTCACATGTTGTGAGAGCTTTGATTTAACCCGAAACAGGGACGGCGGTAGCCCTTGACTTTGGGGGGGGCAATCCCCCCCCCCCCCCCCCCCCCCCCCCCCCCCCCCCCCACCAAAAAATTTTTTTTTTAAAAATATTAGAATATATACTACGTATTAATTTTAGCATTTTTGTTCTTTAAAATTATACTTTGCCCCCTTAATAATATCATTAATTCTTTTAAGAATGATGTTATAGCCATAAATCTTTCTACAATATTTTTATAAGCTATTAAGATAGTAAATTCTTATTGGTTCGCATCTAGGTCCTACCACTTACACCACTTTTTTACTTACTAATAACCACTTACTACATCAACAATTTATAAAAAAAAAACTATAGTTCTAGCATTTTCTTCTTTTAAAAGACCATAGAAAATTTATAAATGTTAAATTTTTAAAAAAAATTACAAGGCCAAAAAAATTAGCCCAACAACAAAAATTGCCAATAATAATGCTAAAAAAAAAAAAAGTCTAATCAACCAATTTTACCCAAAACAAACAACCCGATCTTAATTTTAAAAGATTTCAAACAAAATAATTGTCCCCACCCAACAACACGCATTAAAGTCAAAAAAAAAAAAAAAAAAAAAAAAAAACACCTCAGTGGCTAAGCTACCACACACAATCATTAGCAAAGTCGCTCTTCCTAACTACAAGTCCTGGCTCCATCCTTGATCCGAAACATTATGTACCCTCTCAAAAAGTAGAGCTTCATCTATAGAATTGTAATTCTAGAGATTTCGCAATAAATAGTTTTAATTAAAAAGAGCTTTATTGTGTACAGTATTTTGACAAGCTACAATGATAGCACCCATGGCCAGCTTTAGACCCAAGATTTTAGCATAGACCTAAATCACCTAAGGTCTTCAATTAAAAAAAAAAAAAAAATGAAGCCCCCAAAAGGCTTCAAATTTGTTAGGGAAGTGGGGGAAAGGGGGTAATTGGCTTTAAAAAAAAAAAAAAAAAAAAAAAAAAAAAAACAACCAACAACAACAACAACAACAACAACATAGGTTGGTTGTACACTCTCTTCCCTATCCTAAGGTCCCCAAAATTGTGAGCTTTTTTTTTTTTTTTTTTTTGAGAAACAAAAATGGAAATGAACTTTATCCCAAAATTGTAAGCTAAATCTAATACAATTAAAACTATAACTGATTTTAAAAAAAAAAAAAAAGGGGAATGATAAGAGTATGCTGACATAATATGGACAATCAATTTTTCTAAACAGTTTAAAATTTTAATTTTATAAACTATTTTCCTACACATTAAATTAATAACACTAGTCACCTAATCTCTCTCTCTCCTACTATACTCGGTTCTATGGCATTTTCAACAAAGGATGAGCCAACACTCTTAGCCACACACAATCATTGAGGTGAAGATCAAGTTGTACAAGGTTTGATCAAAGCTTTGGGTGAAGATTCAAGAGCTCTTGGTGAGATTTATTTTGTTTAGCAAGGTAGATGCATCACTTTGCATCACTTTAGACAGTCCGTAAAATAATCCTTATATATGTCTAGGATTGTGAGGAAAAAAAAAAAAAACATTCACAAATACAAATGGATATGCGTGAAATCATATCTAGAAATCTGAATTTCGTAATTTTCAACAGATACAGCTTCTATCGAGCTATTGTCAACCTTTATCATTAAATCTCGATGGATATAAATCTGTCAAGCTATCTCTTAAGTTTTAATGAACAACCTTTCTTCACTTGTTTCTTAGACAGTTTTGCATGGTTTCAATACTAGACTTGAACTCTTGTTCTTTGAAGTACTAAACATATCCTAGATCTACCCAATTACAAGTAAAGTGTGTTTTGTCCAAAGATTAGCCAATTTACATAACATATGTTTCTAACAATGTTCACATATGTCCTAACAATTATAATTAGGCCATTTTGGATATTCACCATTGATAGTTTCTTTAAGACATTCTCCTCTTTTCCCGTATGTGTGTTAAAATAGTTAATACTCAAAGATATTATTATATAATTATTATTTTGCATAAAGTTTGAGTTCCACTTACTTAACCTAAAATGAAAGGAAAGAAATTTGCATAATTAAAATATATATATATTGGTCAAAAGTGTAAATAGGTTTGGTGGCATTTATTTAATGTAGGCTAATTGTTTATAGATATGTGCATTTTATTTATTTTTCATTTCATGTCAAGGGTATGATTTGAGAAAAATTGTTTCTTTTCTATTCTAACTTTAGGAGCTCAACTCAAATTTTTATAAATATATGAATGATTTTTTGGGAGGAGCCACCTGCCCCCCTTGACCCTCTGGCTCGGGCCCTGCCTTTAGATGTATAGATTTGAATTGGGGCTTGTACTAGATAGGCAAGGCAACACCTCCTTCATTCGAAGTGTGCTCCAGATGTTCTTTGTGCTATTTGAAGATTTGAGCAAAATAACAATAGTTCTCAATGATTTGAAATGACCAGCAATCACCTTATCTCTCTTTCTCAAAAACCCTTTTAAAGGATTTTTGAGTGCTTTGTAAATGAAGGGAATTCCTCTATCTATAAAGGGGGCAAAGCCTTGGGCTTAGGAGTTGAGCAGGAATCTGAAAAATCACAAAACAATTGAATCTAGGAGGAAATCGGCACTTGGACCCAATCCTACATTTGTGCTTTGTTTTGAGTTTTGAGTGTTTTGACTCTTTTGAATTAATTTTTAGAACTTGTTTTGGCTTCGGAGTCCTAATTTAGTATCCTAACCATCTAGATTTTTTTTTTCTAGTATATTTCTCAGTTTTAGACACTTGATGAATTAAAATAACTAATTAGTTGTTTAAAACTTATGAACTTTTTGATAATCCATTCTCTTAGAATGTCTTAAACACGTGGATCTCTACAATTATTATTATGACAACCCAAAAAAATTATATCTAATTAACTATATTTAATCCCTTTAATAGATCAATCGTAATTAATTAGTAGTAACCACATGTGATTCACCTTAGCTTTGCAAATGCATTTTGACCATTAAAACTTGATCTAATCATATCTCTAATTTGATCGTCCGATTTGAGCACACAATACATTGTTTTGATCATTAAGAAGTACTATATTTATTTTCAATGATGCATTGAAAGATCGAATGGTCAAAATTACGATTTTTCTTATAATATAAAATTATTAATTTTTCCTTTGGAACAAGGTTAAACAAAAGTTGCAAAATATAAGTGTCTACAATTATATTCTCTAAATTCAAGATTTCATCTTTGATGCTTACTTTTTTAATAGGTGAAGCTGTTACTTGTGCTCTTCTTTGTATCCCACGAAGCAATAAAGAGGATAACAAGGAAACGAGAATCATGAAGAAAGTTGCTGCAAGACAAAGTAAAAATCCAAAACTTACTTGAAGCTATCTTGAATAATACTTCAAACTCAAAACTTCATTTAAATATTTTAAATATTACAAGGGAAGATAATACAAAAGAAGGTTGCAAAGGAAACTTTGGAAACTAAGCGGATCCCTAACAAGCGAGTCTTATATAGGCTACAAAGTGAATTATTAAATTACAATACTACAATCAATAGTAAAATGAACAACAATATTCTTGAATAGTGAAAAGTCTCCAATAATTGCTGATACTACCAGAACAATACTGTAGATTTTTTTGGTAACAAAGGAAAATCAAAGAGTGGGCATGAAAGATTAGGTTGCCATCTTCGCCAATTGCTGGACTTTTCTGAATATGGGTTCAGGAGCAACTCTGATTTAAAGACTTTGAAACATTCTCTTTTGGGTTCGGATATCTTCTAGGAGAATCTCTGCTTCCTTGTTGTTTGTATTAATGGTTACCAACTCATCAGCTAAGTTTTCTGAGTTAACAATACTGTAGATGAATAGTGAAAAGGCTTCAATAATTCCTGATACCACCAAAATGAAATTGTAGATGAATAATAAAAGGTCCAATTCCACCAAAAGTAATTTGTCTAATAATACCAAAAGTAAAATCCTCTAATTTATTTTGATACAGAAAATGCTGAAAATCTTATATTAATTCAACTGAAGTGATATCCCATACCAGTCTTGAGCATCTTGAAAGTAGTCTGGTAAGGGAGAATCACTTTGGTCTTCATCCTGTACATCTGATATTTGAGTTGCTGCTTCCAACATTAGGAGGTTCAAGTGTTTCTGATATCAATTGATTTGGAAGTGTAATTTGATTTCGTTCAATTTACTTACCAATTTTTTTTTTAAATACTAAATATTTTAACACACATACACGGGAAAAAGGGAGAAGGTCTTAAAGAAGCTAACAGTAGTGTATGTCTACAAGGGCCTAACTCTTAGATACAAAGCACAAACTTACAATACTAGAATTCCTAGCATTTGTTTGCAATAACGGAGTGCTTTTAGTACCAAATGATGATTTTGAAAATAATGTTTTCATCAATTTATAACAAATCCTATACATAATTGTTAAAGGTTGTGATCCTCTCACCATATTATTAATTTTAACATCCAATGTTAATGCACGCAATAAGTGTGGATCAGACAAAGATAAAGGAAAATCAGGGAAACAATTAAAATAAAGTGGATCTTCATATAAAGATGTTTCAATCCTTCCTATTAGAGACTGATCAAAATTACGGTGTCGACAATCTCTTAAACATAATAACACACTTGTATTTAATCCCTGTCTTATTAGTGGTTTAATTGCAATTTGAACTAATCCAAGATGAATATATGAATACTCCTTCCTATGCTCTTGCATTAATTCCTCATTCAATAATTGTATTGACTCGTTCTCATTATTTAAAGAGAAGGTTCTTTCAAACGTTTTTATTTTATAATCTGACTTAATTGAAAATTTTGAAAAAATAGATTGCTTATAAATTTGATTAATAGGTACTGAAGCCATTTTCCAATCTTTTAGATTTCTTTCTATAATCATCTCCTCATTATTTACAACTATATCGCTTTGATTTTGGTTCGACATTGGAGACCCTGAGGAAGAAGAATTAGCAAAATCAAGAGTAAGCAAATTTAGCATGATAACCGAACACACTCCTTAGTAGAGAAAAAGTGAGCAACAGAAAAAAAAAGTGATAAAGATTGCAAAAGACCAAATGACAGTTCAAGAAAGCAGTTTAGAGACTTACTTAGATCAAGTGTTGCAATTGATTTCAATTCTTCAAATATTACAAAGGGAAAGATTTCTACATGGAAGAAGGTAATGGATTCAACGAATGATTTTTTCTAGATTACAAAGGGTGTAGAAAGCATGGGCACATCCTTATAATTATATAGAGTACAAAAGTAAATAGTAATATTACAATAATTCGTTGTACAATAAAAGTAAAAAGTAAAAAGTAAAATGTGTATAGTAATATTCTCAAATAGTACTCAATAATTTCCTGGTGGAGCCAAAAGTGTCTGATTCGGACATAAAGCCATGATATGAAATGATTTCGAGGTTAAATTCTTTTTTTTTTTTTTTTTTTTTTTACTTTCTCCTTTGCTTTTAATCTTTTATACCTTTTACTTTTTCTTTTTCACTTTAAAATCTCACTAATGTACCTAATCTCAATCCAGCACAAATTAGAGTCAGTTTAGTTCAATTTTTTGTAATTGTGTTTTTTTTTAGGCGTTTTTTAAAATTGAGATATGATATTAGGGTCTATTTGGTAATGTTGTTCTAGTACTACGTGTGGATGAAAAAGTGTTATGAAAATATTTGTTGTGCTGTTTAAATAACGAAAACTGTTATTTAAACAATACAACCAAACAGCCTAGATTTTTCTATTTAAAAGAAAAGTGTTTCATAAAAGTTAAAATGTGTTTTTTGAAAATTGTGAGTATTTGACTAAATTTTATCAAGATTGTAATTTGAATTATAAATTACCAAAAATGACAATATGTACATAAAATAGAATTTCTAAGTATTTGATAAAACCTTGTTTGCAGTGTACAGGTTAAGATGATAGCCTGAGAGAAGTGACAAGTATCCAAGAACACATGACCAGAAAGATTTGTTGTCACTTCTCTTTAGTAAACACCTAAAGTTCTCTTTAGTTCTCACTCACTCCCACTTTCTCATCAACAACTGTGGCTGTGCATCTCACAAGGTCACTTGAAGTTGCTTTGCGATGAAAATGTTGAAGAAAAATGTACTAGATGAAAAATGCACAAGAAAACGCAAGAAAACATAAAGGAAAAATGTGCCAGCAAGGTGAGTCCAGCAATAAGGTGATTTTTTGAGAATGGGTTTTGTTTTGTGGTTAGGTAATAGGGTAAAATTGGTGGGTTTTTGAAAAAATTGTAAAGGTTATTAAAGGATATGGGAGAAAATTTCTAACGGTTCCCGATTTTTATTGCATTTTTGCATTGCAGTATTGTACCTCTAAGGGTCTAACGTGAAAATGTGTTTTTCATGTCTTAGGGCCGAAAACGCAAAATCTAAAATTGCTTGGGGGACCAACGTGAAAGCGTGGCAAAAAAGCTACAATTTGGTTGTGCATTTTACCCCCAAAAAAGCCAAACCAAACGGGCACTAAGATGCAGCAATCAATTCTATTACTATTAACCTTAAAATAGAAGAGCCAACCCACAAAATGAACCACTAAAAAGAAAATTTTAACTGAAAGCACACTAAAGTTTGAGAAAATCTCATAAACAAATTTGAGACAATCTTGTCAAACAAGTGTAAATAAGAATACTGATAGCATACAAAGAAAAGGTTCCATAATTAAGGAAATAATTGGTAAAAAATGATTCATAGAAACTGAAAATAAGATAAATGATATAGAGGATCAGGTACATCATACATGTGGATAGTTTCATTCCCAGACCTTGAAAGGTCTCATAAATATAATCAGCTGGGATTAAACATTTATCATTGTCTCAACAACATCCTCGGCAAAGAAAAAACTAACATTTTTTTTATAAAAAAAGCAACTCAAAAACTTCTTTTTTTTTTTTTTTTTTTTTTGTGTGTGTGTGTAAAGAAAAAAAAAGACCATCAAAGAGGGGGGCGCAAAAAAAAAAAATATGGAGATTACAAAATTTTTACAAAGATAATCTTCCTAGGGAAACAAGGATCTCAATGAGAAAATCTGAAGTAAAATCTGACAAAAAGCAGATAAAATACTTTTGTTCATAACATGCCTAACAAGCATGAATAGTTTACATTTTACAAAAGTTTTTCACCATAAGCAGAATCAAACATCATGATTATTGCTTGTCATCAGCACTTAAATTTTGAGGCAGGATGCAATTAAGGAATACCTAACAACAAATAGTATTAACTTGGGTTAATACAAGGGGGAAAAAACCTACAAGCAAATAGATGACAAAAACGATTAGCAACCACCTTATGTCTCTTTTCTCAAAAACCCTTTCAAAGGATTTTTGTGTGCTTTGTAAATGAAGGGATTTCCTCTATTTATAAAAAGGTAAAAGCCTTGGGCTTAAGAGTTGAGCTGGAATCTGAAAAATCACAATTTTTTTTTTTTTTTTTGGGTGCTTTGTTTTAAGTTTTGGGTGTTTTGACTCTTTTGAATTAATTTTTAGAACTTGTTCTAACTTCAAAGTCCTAATTTACTATCCAAATCGTATAGATTTGCTTTTTTTTTTTTTTCATAATATTTATCATTTTTAGACACTTAATGACTTAAAATAAATTAATTGTTTAAAACTTATGAACTTTCTGATAATCCAATCTCTTAGAATGTCTAAAACACATAGATCTTTATCATTATTATTACTAGTGTATAACCCCGTGCATATACACAGGTATAATTAAAAATAATCACAATTGTGGGTTTCAAATAATACATTTTTGTAAAAAGATGTTGAAATTATACGTAGTATTAGCTTACACTTTTTTTAAGCTATACATTTCTAAAATATATAATTATTTCTCAATATAAATATATAATTTAGAATTTAATTGGATTTATCCTTTTCGGTTTTTGCACCTAATAAGTCACTTGCCACAAAAATTTAAAAAAAAAAAAAATAGATAGATAGTGCCACAAAATTGGACTTCAATTAAAATCCAATTTAAAATCTAATTGAATTTGGACTCATCGATTTTTACATTCAATAATTCATTTAGCACAAAAATTAAAAAATTAGATGGGACACGTGGTGCAAAATTGAGAATCCAATTAAAATATAATTGGATTTTCTTTGAGTTATATATATATATATATATATATATATATATATATATATATATATTGTGGGAAGAACAAATCTTTCCCCAATTAGGTATTATCCGCTTTGAGAATGGGCCGAGGACCGATGCCACCTTCATGGATTTGCTCAATCTGACATCGGGGAGAGACGCCTCCCACCCTTGGGGAAAGATTCGTTCCTCCCACAAAAAGGTGCCTTTTGGGGTTTAAGAAGAAACCCTCACCTTTCCCCTGCTAGTTTATTAGACTTGCTCAGGAGTACAATCACATGCGGTACCATGCAGTTTTTTAGATTTGCTTATGTAGTACGACACATGATTGGTACATCCTTCCTTAGGCTCAATGCTTATAAGGCAAGGGTGGAAGGTGTCTCTTCTCAATGTGGGATTGAGCAAATTCGTGAGGATGACATCGGTCCTCGGCCGATTCCTAAAGCGGACAATACCTGATTGGGGAAAGATTCGTTCCTCTCACAAAAAGGTGCCTTTTAAGGGAGAGGTGACAACCACTCCCGCCTTCCCCACCAAATACAATTTTTGAGACTTGCTCACTTGATGAGTGCAACCATGCGCATGTGTAGTACTATACATGATTGGTACACCCTTCCTTAGGTTCAATGCTTATATGGCAAGGATGAGAAGCGTCTCTTCCTAATGTGGGATTGAGCAAATCCGTGAGGGTGGCATCGGTCCTCAGCTCATTCCCAAAGCAAGCAATACCTGATTGGAGAAAGATTCGTTCCTCCCCCCCCCCCCCCCCCCCCACACACACACACACACACACACACACACACACATACATATATATATAGAAGACAACCCAAAAAATGTATATCTAAATAATTGTGGAGGACAAAAACAATCTAAAAAGGCCGAAAAGCCCTTAAAGATATATTTCAGCCTGAAAATCTGAATAACATAATTTATTTATCTAATGTACGAGGTGAAAAGTCCATAATGAGAAACTCAAACAACTAATTTATGAAAGCAATATTGTATTAATATTATTAGCAACAATCGTTACTCACTTTTCCCGCGGTGATGGGATTCGGAGATAGGAAAAAATCTCTCCACTCATCTCTTTTTTCTTTTTTTGTTCTCCCTTTTCTTTTTTGGATCCCTTTTTCTCATACCCCCCCCCCCCCCTCTTTTCTTATAGGCTTTTTTCCTTCCCTTATCCCTCCAGCTGGCTTACCCTTGACTAGATCTTTTTTGGATATTTTTCCTCCTATTAGTTTCCCCTTGTTCTTATCCTGAAACAAGACTTTTGGGGATATTAGTACTGTTCAGAACTTTAGATTGTCTCACATGCATTTAATGTGGCAAGGATTAGGTGGAGAACCTCTGATTAATGCAGAGGTGGCAGTCTCTATGATGCTTATCCCCTTAGGGAGTTTCCCATGATATGCTTAAGGAGAATGGTACCTCGGCTTACGAAAAGGAAACTAGTTTTTCGGGATTATTCCTTTGTATTATTCGAGGTTGCCTATGTTTGTTTCCTCGGATGAGAGTTTTAGTGTTGGTAGCATATCCTGAACTCCTCGAGAATCATTTGAGTGACACTTCCTTTATGATTCATAGTTTTGGGCCTAGCCCGTCCTTTTTAGTGCGAGCTTTAAGGCCCTTTGGGCCTTGGCCCAGAATTGAATCTACTCCTCTCACAATAATTATATTAATTCTTTTAATAGATCAATCATAATTAATTAGTAGTAACCACATGTGATTCACCTTTGCTATGCAAATGCAATTTGACTGTTAAAACTTGATCTAGTGATATCTTCTAATTTGATTGTCCAATTTGAGCACAAGAGACATGGTTTTGAAAAATTAAATGGAAAAAAATTATGATTTTTCTTATAGTCTAAGATGATTATTTTTTCCTTTGGAGGAAGGTTAAACGAAAGTTGCAAAATGTAAGTAATACTTGAAACTCTAAATATTTTATAATATTACAAGGGAAGATTGAGGTTAGGAATATAAATGAAGATTTGGGATACAAAAGAAGGTTGCAAAGGAAAGTTTGGAAACTGAGGAAAACATAGAGCTGAAATTAAGTGCCCCAATACAAGGTGTGTCTTATATAGCCCACAAAAGTAAATAATATAATTGCAATAATACAATGGAAAGTAAAATGAACAACAATATTCACCAACAGTGAAAAGTCTCCAATAAGTTTAACCAAAAAAAAAAGTCTCCAATAATTGCCGATACTGCCAAAAGAGTATGGTAGATGAATAGTGAAAAGTCTTCAATAATTCCTGATACCACCAAAATTCAAATGATACTGCAGATTGCAAATGAATAGTGAAAGGTCTGATACAAGCTGCCAGAACCGTCTAATTCATCGAAAGTAATTTGTCTATTAATTCCAAAAGTAAAATCCTCTAATTTATTTTGATACAAAAAATGCTGAAAATCTTATATCCTGATCTGGTGCAATAATTCAACTGAAATGTTATCCCATTCAAGTCTTGAGCATCTTGAAAGTAATCTGGAAGAGGAGAATCACTTTGGTCTTCATCTGATATTTGAGTTGCTGCTTCCAACATTTTTCTATGCTCCATTTCTTTTGTTTCCCTATTCAACTGAAGCAAACTTAGCATAGTTCATACAATATTGTCACAACCGAGGTCTTTCTGACAACATACTTAATCCTTAATGGTAACAAGAATTCATAATCCCATTACATGATCCAAGGTAACTTATAATGGACAAAGATAGTAATAATCTTTGGAATCTGGAGAGAACTGAGGGAGAATGATACTGGTTTTTTTGAAAGAGAAAGCATCAAACCATGCTTCTTGATGATCATAATAACTGTAAGAGGGAGGTTGGAAGGGTTGAAAAAAATTGTCTCATTCCCAAAGGAAATTTACCCCATTATAGAAAGCCATTCTGTTATTGTAAATTTTGCATTTTGTATGAGGAAGGAGAACTGAAATTCTTTTTCTGGTGCAAGTTTTCTGGGAAAAGTAAATGCCAATTCAAGGGAAACATTTTTGAAACTAATTCACAAGGGAAACTGAGATTTTGACTGATTTTGGAGAGGATGAGATTGGCTAAAGCAAAAGTGGATGCTGATATGACTTGAGAAAAAGGTTTTATTAGAATTTTGTTGATGAGTTAATTGTCTATTGTTTTTCCCTTATTTAACTGTCTATCTTCAAAATGCCTAGAGGATGAAGAACTTGAAATGTGAGAATCTGATTTTCGTTGAAAGGAAATAGCCACTTTACCATCTGACCTTTGTGATATATAACAATCATCATCTACATTCTCTTCAATTTTAGGAGCAGGTTCAACCGTTTCAGGTATGGATTGTTTTGGAATTGTATTTTGATTCCATCCAATTTTCTTAGGAATTTGAACACTATACTTCTTAGCATTTGTTTGTATTAACGAAGTGTAACCTTTAGGGCTTCTATCTAATGCTTGCGGTTCTAATTTAGATTTCATCAATTTATAACAAATCCTATACACTATTGTTAAAGGTTGTGATCCTGTCATCATATTATTATTAATTTTAATATCCAATTCTAATCCATTCAATAAGTTTGGATCAGACATAGCTAAACAATAATTTGGAAAACAATTAAAATAAATTGGATCTTCATATAAAGATGTTTCAATCATTCCTAATAGAGAGTCATCAAAATTAAGGTGTCTAGCATCTCTTAAACATAATGATACACTTGTATTTAATCCCTGTCTTATTAGTGGCTTAACTGCTACTTGAACTAATCCAATATGAATAAATGAATACTTCCATTGCATATCCATTAATTCCCAATCGAATAACTGTCTTGACTCATTCTCATTATCCAAAGAGAAGGTTCTTTCAAAAGTTTTTATTTTATAGTCTGACTTAATTGAAAATTTAGAAAAAATAGATTGCTTATAGATTTGATTAACAGGTACTGAAGGCATTTTCCAATCTTTTAGATTTTTTCCTTTATTCATCTCCTCATTGTTTACTGTATCACTTTGGTTCGACATGTTAGACCCAGAAGAAGAAGAAGAAGAATTAACTAAATTAACAATTTAGAACAATTAAACCCTACACTCACTACTAAGAAGAGAACAACTGAGCAACAATGAAACAAGAGTGATGAAGATTTGCAGGACAAAATGACAATACAAGTAAGCAAACTGAAGACTTACTTGAACCTATGTTGAATAATAGATCAAGTGTTGAAACTGATTTCAATTCTTCAAGTATTACAAAGGAAAGATTTGGAAGATGGTACTGGATTCTACTAATGATTTTCTGGATTACAAAAGGGGTGTAGAAAGGTTGGAGAAAACTTAGAGCTATGGGCCTATGGCTGATGACTGATGCAATACAAACAAGGGAAGATCCTCATATAGAGTACAAAAGTAAATAGTAATATTACAATAATTTGATAAACAGTAAATGTGTACAAATATTCTCATGTGGGGTCGTTAACAACTTTTTTGAAGTTTTGTGACAATTATTTTGCCTTTCGGTGCTTGTTAATTATTTTGTCTTTCGGTGCTTGTGCTTGTTAATTATTATATTTTGTCGGTGCTCGTTAACATTTTTCAAAAGACAATAACAATTTCCGAAAGACAAAAAAAATATTGTATGAGATTAATGAAAGATTTCACCCAAAATAAAAAAAGATTAATGAAAGTTGTAGGTGGTACCCGTTCACAAACCATAAAAAACATGAGATTAATGAAAGAAAAATATATAAAAGTACTTATAAACTTTAAAAAAAATGATATAAAACTCTAAAAAAGACAAAGGAGTTGTTAACAGATACCGCAACACTTTTAAGGCTCTATCACATTTTTTTTCAATTTTATAGATACCGTCTTTTTTTAACATTTTTTTTTCTGACCTTTTTTTTTTTTTGCCTTTTTTTCACCTTAACAACCAGTTAAACTTTAACATAAAAAGTGTATAAAAATACTTTAACATAAAAAGTGTATAAAAATATTTGTCATATTGTTTAAAAACTAAAAATATGTCAAACAGACTATCATATGAAATGATTTCACAATAAGAAATGATTTCACAATAAGATGAAATGATTAATGAAATGATTTCACAATAAGTTGAAATGATTTCACAATAGGTTGAAGCGTGGGTTTGAATTGAGATTATAGATCCATTTAGATATAACTTATTGTTAAAAATTGAAAACACTTTAGCAAAATAATTTTTAAATATGTAAATAATGCTACAAGATCCATTTTTAATATTTTTTTAATAAAGTGTTTGTGAGCCTCATAAACAGTAACTTTATCTCCTGCACAGTGTAATCATGTGAACAGTACCAATTACTGTTCATAAGCGCTAAAGAAAAAGAAAAAAAAAAAAAAAAAAAAAAAAAAGAGAGAAAACACAAAACGTGCACACGCAAATGTGAATCTAAACAAATTATGCATCTGTTTGGATTCACGTTTGCGTTTGTGCGCTGCATGTTTTGCGTTTTGAACAATAACCGATACTAGATTACATTGCAAGAGACAAAATTACTGTTCAGTACTGTTTATACACTATTCATGAGACCCGTAAACACTATATTATTAAAAATATTAAAAATTAATCCCACGATACTATTCACATTTAAAAATTATTTTACTACATTGTTTTTAGTTTTCAACTTTCAGCAATAAGTTCTATACAAAAAGTTTTCAGTAATAATTTCTATCCAAACAAATCTTATAAATGAAAATTATTTTTCCATTCAATTTATTTTTATTACTATTCATGAGCTTTACTACACTTTTTAATACTATTCATAGATCTCACAATACTATTTCAACTAACTTTTATCTTTATCTACGATACTTTTAGCAATAATTTTTCAATTTCAGCAAAATAAACAATATCTAAACACAATAAACCCACAAAATAATACACTACATAGAATATTTTAACTGAAAGCACACTATCTTGTTTGAGAAAATCTCTTAAACAAATTTGAGACAAACTTTGACAAACAAATGAATAAGAGGTGCCATGATAAATGAAATAGAGGATCAGATACATATGGATAGTTTACATTCCCAGACCTCGAAAGGTCTCATAATGAGCTGGGATTAAACATTTATCATCATCTCAACAACACCCTCAACAAAGAAAAAACTCAAAACATTTTTTTCTTAAAAGCAACTCAAACCATCAATGTAGAAAATTTTACTTAAAATAAAAACATGGCCATCAAAAAAGGGGGTGCAAAAAAATAGGAGATTACAAAATGCATACAAAGATAATCTTTCCAAGGGAAGCAAGGATCTCAAATAGAAAATCTACAGTAAAATCGGACAAGAGGCAAATAAAATACTTTTCCTAATAGCATGCCCAACATAGAATGAATAGTTTGCAATTTTCAACACGAGTGCTCATACAATAGTATTTTAAACACAAGCAAAATCAAACATCATGATTATTGCTTGTCATCATCAGAAATTAAATTATGAAGAAGCAAAATACATTTAAGGAATACCTAACAAGAAGTAGCATTAACTCATGCGTTAATACAGGGGGAAAAAAACCTTAAAACAAATAGATGACAAATCATAACGGACTAAACTTCTTGCAATTGTTACAATGACTTAAATGTTTTTAGATGTTGGAACCTAGATACAATGGGAATAAATTCAATAAAAACACGGAAGAAGTAAAATTTTATAACCGTGATATATAACACCCCTCTCACATTGGAAAATTTTATAACCGTGATATATAACACCCCTCTCACATTGGAATGAATGTTAGGTTCATCCCATGTAAGAAGTATGTTATATATCATGGTTATGCATGATACCACCTCAAGAAGATTTGTTATCTTGGGTAACAATTGTATACAACATTCCTCTCACATTGATTTGAACCTCACGAACACGAGATCCAACTGTGTGTGAAAGAAATGTTGTAGCAACCGGTACAAAAGAAACCATCTCATTCAAGGGGAGGGATTACCGGGTCTTATTGAATTTATACTCTATTACAAAATATATGAACAGAAGGTGTGAAGGTGTAGCAAGAAAACGAAAAAAAAGGTGTTTTCACTTGCAAAAAACTTCAGAAAAAAAATCACAACCAATATATGCTGCCAACAACCATTTAATGCTATCAAAAATTACTACAATAATCTCACAAACGCATCAAGGAACAGGCATGTTCCAAAATGCTCCATCATTATAATGACTTAAATGGAGTAAGGCCTTGAGAACCTTGTAACAATTAGAACAGATTTAATAAAGAAATGGGGAAAACCATAGATGCATAACATCTCTCTCACATGGGAGCATCCCATGTAAGAGGTGTGATTATGCATATCATGGTTGCTTCTACCAAGGAGATTTAGGGGCTGTTTGAATTTTCAGTTTCAATCACCCATAACTCTATTTCCATCACCCATAACTCAAAATATGTGTCTCATGACTAAATGGTTTGTTTGGGGGCATTTTCAAATTTTGTTTTCCTCACTTAATTCTCTGATTTTTTAGTGATAAATTATGAAAACTAAAAACACATTTTAAGTGTGTTTTTAAGTTATGAAAACAGAGTTATAATGGTATTTTTGAAAATACACACAAAACTTCTAAAAAATCCAGCCACAACGTTTGACTTTTTGGATTTTTTATTTTTTTTGAAACAAAGCTGAGGTCAAAAACTAAGTGATGAGTGCCAAACAAGTGGGGTTAGTGAAATTTGAGTATTTTAACTTTTAAGTAATGAGTGACGAAAATTGAGTAAAGAGTGATGAATGATGAAAAAAAAAAAAAAACCGAACATTGATGTGAACCTCACATGCGTGAGATCCAAAAACAACCCAAAAAGTCAAAAATTGCGGCTGGAATTTAAAAAGTTTTGTTTACAAAAAACCTCCTCACATTGATGTGAACCTCACAAGCATGAGATCCAACCCATGTGAAATAAGTGTTGCAACAACCATTACAAACTGACTAATCACTTTTTCTTCACCATTCACAATCTGTCACATCAAAGTTGTAGCAAAGCTGTGACACAAAAGGTCATACTAGAATTCTTCTTACAGAAGAAGAAGAAGGATTGTAGAGACAATTATTGTGCCACAACTTTTACCACAACTCTGTTGTGGTCAACTGTGAGTGGTGGAGATGTAAAAATGATTATCTACCACTTCATATCAGAATAGAAACAACAAAGAATTGTTACAAAAGTATGATCACATAAACAATTAAGTTTTCCATCAAATCTTATTGAATTAATTGGCTATCACAATAAATTCCAACAAAAAATTTGTCTTCTAAAAGACATGCCAAAGGTATAATCGGTGGAAACTAACTACAAATTCAGATGCAAAAAAACTAAAAAGATATCACTACAACAATCAACATGCAATGCCAACAACCATATCATTCAATCAGCACAAGACAGAAAAGAAGCCACTTACACTAGCCAGGTTTACAAGCAAGCAACACCAGTCTGTTATACATAGACCAAACAACACATAACAACACGTGCACATGACATCACAATGTCTCAATAGACTAGCATTCTATAACTCTCACATTCATGCATCAAGGTATTAAGAAGCCTGTTCCCAAATGCCACATACCATTTGCACTCAAAAGTATTGTAATAGATCTTCATCATAAATCATGTCCACAAGTTCAGCAATAATAAATTTAAGCAAAAAGATAATAACAATAAACTTATGTTGGAACATTGGAAAGCATGAGCCGTTTTGGAAAAAAGCAAATGCAAAATTCTCAGCTCCAGTTTCACTATTGGCAACGTACAGCACCAAAAACACTATCAAAAAAGTGCATCAGAGACTCTAATTTGTTGCCTTCCACGTTACTAAACACATAACACATTCTTATAGTTTTCAACCAAGCAAACAAATAAACCATAACAATATCAAAACTATCGGTACAAAAAACTAATATAGGAACCTCATAATAAAAAGGCTTATAAAGCAACATAGACAAGTGCCTAAGGCCTCAGAAAAGGCGAAAGTTTAATTCATCAAAGATAACGTATCTCAGATGGTACGGACAATTTGAATCATCACAGGCCACTATCAGAAAAGAATTGTATAAGATATCAACACAGCAGTAAAAGCCAGATAAAGAGATCACATTTAGTACACAATTTCATTTTTTTTTTTTTTTGAGAAATAGTACACAATTTCAATATAAACAATATGTCTATAGTCCATTAGCTACTCACTAGGCCTATTTTTAGGTACAGCATTTTAAAGCAGGACTTTTTTGGGGTACAGCTTACTTTAAACAACTTATTTTATAAGAAAGATAAACGGGTAAATTTAAGAGCATACTCGAAAGACTAACGAATTTTATGTATTGCCAAGCATTCTCAGCCTAAACAAAATTCTACTAAATCTAATTTAAAAAACGATATAGCATGAAGGTTAATAACAATATTACAAAACAAGTATAATTCCTTTAAACCACACACTAAGATTACATCTTCCACACCTCAAAATAACAAGAATGAGAAGATGAGAGGCAAAGAAATTAAAAAAGCACGACATCTATTTGCAGTTGCTTTTACTTGAGTTTTCAGGAAAAGCTCGCCTAGCTATATAACAAAATAAGGTAGAACTCAAAATTGAAATTGATCCAATCTAGCAAAAAAAACCTAATAACTATTCAAATTCAATTTTAATTCTACCATCAGTAGAACAATGGAGATGACACTAAAACCACAAAATTAACTGAATCACATGTTAAGCATGAATAAATCAACACGTATAACTACTACCCCATTGTTAAGCATGAATAAATCAACATACATAACAACCTTAACAAGGCATTTGTCATATTTTCGTATATTAATCTATTAAAACTCATACAATAGAAGTGATATGATGTGAAACATGTTACATGCAACATCACCTCACATGGATAAAGGACATTTGTGAGGTCCAACCCATGTGGGAAAATATTGCAAGTAATATATTAAACAAAACAACAAATCCATAAATGAGTAATGGAATATATTTGTGAAAATGAGTATCTACTTAACATTACTTTTTATGCACATGTACAGCTTTTTAAACAACAAAAATGCTAGAACCACAACAAAAGACACAATTTTTTGGCACAGCTTGTGGCAAAGTTGTGGCTTTAGTTGTAGTCCAAGCATTATTATTCATAGCCTAATTTCCAATAAGAAGGGCGTGTGAGTGAGAGTGAATGTTTTTGACAAACGAATTTTAGGACCATGATTGTCACACATCATGAATTTCCACACTCCATACATACCATGTGTAAAATAACTCACATTTTAAACACGGTCTGTGTAAGTTTACCTTAAACTTCAACAACTACGCAAGTGAACTTTCAATAAAAAGTACATCCATAAAACCCTATACAACTACAATTCTTATGTAAGTAGAACATTACCTCAAACTAATTACATAAAATTATTTCTACAAACTAAAGTGTGGTGTAGTTTTAGTTTTAACAATTGGGTAACAATCCTAATCATGATTGAGCTAATACTTGACACTTCATCAATAAAAACAGATCATATTAATAAATGTAGGAACATCTGAATGCAAAAGCCTTACAGAAAACATGAGGCAATTGCCAGAATCTCAGCTCCCAGATCACTGTCGGCAACGTACAGCGCTAAAAACGCTATCAAGAAAGCGCATCAGAGACTCTAATTTGTTGCCTTTTTTTTTTCACATAATCTCATACATAACATCAAATACACCCAAAACAAAAAATACCCATCAAGGAAAACTCAAATAAAATTCAATAAAAACACTAATTAGCAATGTATATGAGAAAAATAGAAGGCTCAGCAATGATTTATAGTAACATCAACAAGCCTCATAGAGCTTTCATAGTTTGATGGTATAAAATTAAGTCTTCACAGCCTATATTGCAACATAACATATAAATTAAAACGAAACCCAGAAGTCAAAAGCTTTGAAAAATGAAAGAAATTTATCCGAGGCCTCAGAATTGAAAAAGTTGTATACATCAAAGAGGGTATCTCAGATGGTACGGACAATATTGGTGCTTCACAGGCCACACTCTATGCGAAATTTGCAATGAACACAAACACAGAGACAGAGACAGAGAGAGAGAGAGAAGGCACAGAAGCTGAATGAAAATTTTGAGGCTTTGGGTGTGTTGCCGAAGAGGGTTTGGTCTTAGAGGGGTTTATATAGTAGAGTGGTGATGTAGATGAAACCCTAATCTTACTCGTGATTTGAATTTACCAAACTACCCTCAAAGTTGAAATCATTATTTTTTATTTTTTATTTTTAAATTGCATTGATGTGCCCTTAGTATTTTATATAATAGCAGTGAGACCCTTGTGGGGTTCAATATTTGCATCATCACTTTTACAATGCGTGGATCGATACTACATTAATGTCGACCTGCATAATATGAGGAGGATGCATATGCATAGACATTTTTTTTTTTTTTTTCATATCGTGTGAGTCTTACATTGTAAGTTCTTATGTAGGACTTAGTACTTATTTTTTATTAGTTTGTAATTCATGCATACGTATCGTTGCATTTAAAAATAAATACAATTTTTTATCATAAAATTATACATAACTAATTGAATTATTAAAAATAAATGTAATTAGATGAATATTAACATGTTTGCCTAAGTTTAATATTACTTATGATTATTTTTATTCTAATTATTAATTCTTCATTTGACCTATAAAAAAAATGTCCAGATAGTTTTGTTTTAGATTAAAAAAATTTATTTTTAACTTAATTTTGTTATTGTTAAGCAATAAATTTATTTTATGTTTATATTTTTCAAATAAGATATGAATAATCAAATCTTGAGATCATGATTAAATTTTTCATTGAAATTTTATATTGAACTCCTTGTATATATTTTGATTAGATTAACTCACTTGGCACAAAAATTTTAAAAATTAAATGGGACACATGTCAGAAGTAGACTCCAATTGAAAACTTTATTGTATTTTCTCTTAACTTTGACTTTATATATATATATATATATATATATATATATAGATATATATGATTAGTCCTACATTGGGAGGGAGAAGATGCATGTGTTAGATTTGGGAGTTAATTATTAGATTCTAATATTAATTCTTTCTTTTCTTTTTTTTTTCTTTTTTTTTTTGATGGGAAGGTTGAAATATATTTGCTGAAATAGGAGTACAACAAGATTAAAATGAATGTATACAGCATTATAGACTATCAAGGTGGATGAGGTGTCTCACTGTTGGAGCAGACACTCCTTTCCATACTTGATAAGTCTCATTACATCTAGCAAAGTGAGCAAGCTCATGCGCAACCATGTAATATTCCCTTTTTAGATATCCGGAGTTCCAGCTTCTAAAGGACTTGAGGAAATTGATGATTCCTTGGATAAGGTGGACTATTTCCCCATGGACTTCTTTTGACAGGATTCTAATAACAATTCCAATTGTTTGGATTAACAAATTTCATTTAAGATTATTGGGACCTAGTGAGCCAGGATACTAGGAGGGGGAGGGGGGAGGTGCGGAGTTATATTTTAATAAAGTTTATGATTTGTTCGAAAAATGTCTTGAGATTCAGACAATTTTCAATGATATAACTGGCAAATACGTCCCTCCTCGTGTTAACATACTTTATTGTTTAGGCAAAATTACACTTGGTTTTTTAGTACAGGATAACATCACATCTAATTTTTATTTAGATGTAAGACATGTGTCATTTGGAAATCAAATAACTGCCACGATTATTAAGGCTTTTGCCTATGTATAATATACTTTAGATTTTTAAGCATCTAAAATAAAATTTTAAATTTTGTATGTAGTCATTTGTTTATTGGAACAAAATATTGTGATATCTATAAATTTCAATAAAACCCGAATTTGATAAGAATATGGTGTAAACCCTCCAATACGAACATGGTGCATCAAAATTTCACATGGGTTGGGACAACACTACAGCTTCAAGAAATCATAAATTGAACATAAATATGGTTTTGCTTTGTTTCCATGGCAATCCCCCACACATTGAGAAGAAGGTGAAGAAAGAGTAGGTGAGGGAGATTTCAGGTTTCTTGAAGAGATGTGTCCACGATTGGAGAGAATTTGAGAGTTGGTGTGTGTGGTAGCAAGGTTATCAGGATTGAGATCGGCAAGAGGGTTTGGGAATCGAATCATAGGAGCGGCATGAGGATCATAAGATCCTACTTTTCAATTAAAAAAAATACAGTATTATCATTGTTAGCAACCAAAGGACTAGCCTAAGGACTAGGGAAGTCCTGTATCCCAAGGGAGGGGACACACTAGAGATCATATTCCACCCTAGCAATTCCAACATACATTCAACCAGATTGATACATGTCATTAAAAAAAAAAAAAAAAAAAAAAACACAAAAAACACAAAAAAACACAAAAAAAAAAAAAAATTTCAACGAATTTTTAGTCTTTTTTATTTATTTTACCAAAATTGATTATTAGAAAAAAAAAAAAAAAGAAGATAAAGGAAATTAAAAAGATTATTAAAAGAAAAAGGGAAAACAATTTTTTTTAAAAAATTAAAACAATTTGAAAAATTTTTTTTACCATGTTTGAGAAAATAATAATTAAAAGAAGTAAACCCAGCTTGATACATGACATTGGAAAAAAGTTGAAATAAAAAACAACAACAATTTTTTTACCAAAATCGATTAAAAAAAGTAGATAAAGGTAATTAAAAAGTTTATTAAAAGAAAATGGCAAAACAATTTTATTTTTTAAAATGTAAAAACAGAGTGATAAAAAAAATTTACCATGTTTGAGAAAATAATATTAAAAAAAAGTAAACACAGATTAATACATATCATTGGAAAAAGTAAAAAAAAAGTTTATTTACCAAAATTGATTAAAAGAAAAGTAGATAAAGATAATTAAAAAAAGTGGTTGTTTGTATGGGGAAGAACCTAGGTAGCATGCTAGGAAGGGCTGTGTTGAGTTGTATTTGTGAGATGTCCAATCATCGATTTCAACAAAGTTAGATTGCTACCCAACCATGGTGGTTAGGGCTAGAAATAACAAAGCAACACTTCACCAATTCCACCCTAGCAATTCCAACATACATTCAACCATCTTAACGCCCCCATTGAGTTACAAGCTTACATTACTAAGCTCGGCACTTGTAAAGCCTATCGGAACAAATTATAAATAAAAAAATTTGCTTCTATTTTGTCAGTGTGGGATAATTGAAGGATATGTATTGTTGTTTCAAGCGTTCAGTAATTCTATTATCTTTTTCTTCTTTATCACGAAAGTCATCCTTGGTTTCCAAGTGACAAACTTTTAGCTGTAACAGAATTTGAAGCTTTAAATTAAACCAAAGCCGATCCTTCAAGGCACCTGATGATTGTCATAATATACTGCCCTCACATAACCAAAACTCTCCCAACCCATAATAGAGATTAAGGGAGTCTATACGACTATATCTCTGTTGGCCTGAGATAGCAAAGTGACTACCTTTTGTATTGAAGGACCTTCAGGGTGTTATCTTATGCATGTATCTTTCAACTTGCAACTCATATCGTACCTTTTCATTTGATTGGTTGAAGATCAATAATGCAAAGAGTTGTTTTACGGCTGCAACAAAATCTTACAACATTTTCACAACAACTGAGGTGTCAGCCCATCATAGGTTGAAATAAATTAATAAAATATTATACCGGACCAACCACAGCTAAAAAACAAGATTGTTGTAACATTTTGTTATGTCCTATAGCCTATAGGGTGCAACAAGGAGGATGCATTACTCACAAACACCCAAACAAGAAATAAATTAATAAAATAAAGTCAGGTCTAACATATATATAGTTTGCAAGAAAAGTCAGGTATATATAGTTTGCAAAATCTCAATTACTCACTCCCTGACCATTCTGATGTCTAGTTCATTTAGTTGTGTCAAGACCAGAAAGTAAGAATGCTTAAAAACACTGAAGAAACAAAATGGATTATTTTGTTGTGACAAGGAAAATCAAGATGGCTATCATCAAATAATTTGTAGTACAGTGAAACCAGAACCCTAATTAATGCATGGAGAAACTCAAGCACAGTGCTAGAATTGTTTCACTTGCAGGGCACAGCCAAAATAATAATGCAGGTAGGAGATTTATATAGGAGATTCAACAACTTGAATATTGTTAGTTCTCAAAAGTCCCTTCAGAAAATGAAAACTGAAATCTTAACTTATGACAACTTGTTATCATCCTAGGGAATTTGGTGATATTATAGCTTGGCCTTGTGTTCAGGCCTGTGTGTAAACTCAAAATCTATATGTACAAAAGCTCGTTCAACTTCAGGGAGTAGCTCAAGCTTCTCTTGGAGTGTCTCACCAATATTATGAGCTTTGTTCAGAAACATGTCTTCTGGCAATACTATGTCAACCTCCACAAAGTAGTGAGAACCAAAAGTGTATGCTCTAACTGTGTCAATGTGCTTGATTTCTTCATGGTGGTTCCATATCAGATATGTTATCTTCGCCAAGAAATCAGGAGGGGCAGTTCTTCCAATTAGGGAACATACATTCTCAATGACTGTCTTTGCCCATGTATTTATTGTATATAATGCAATCTGCATTATTTGTTCAAGGACTCATTATTAGTGGATAAACTAAGGTTAGTTCACTGGAAGATTGGAAATTCGATCATGTCTCCAATTTAATAGTGTGTTATGTCAAGGCACATAAAGGCACTTGAAGCATGAAACCTCAAAGTTTCCTTCTTTTCTTTCGCAGGGCATGTTTGCTGATTAAGTGTAAAACTTGTAGGAACATTCAAGCTTTAGAATAATGCTATTACCACAACATTTTTACAACTGTTGTGTTGGAAAATTGTTATTTAACCTCATTATAATTCACTACTGTTATCACTTTATTACCTACCATTAACAATTTGCCATCTTGACAGTTATAAAATATGTTGTGACCAGATTTTTTGAAAGCTTTGATGTGGTATAGTGAAAAGCTTTGTGAGTAAAGTAAAAAGTTTTTGAAGTCTTATTTTGAACTCACCATAATAGCTCCAGTGGGATCAATCCACCAGTAGTATTTGTTGGCTAAAACAGCTGCTGCTAAACCAATTGAATTAGTAATAACATCAAAAAAATGATCTTGTGCATATGCTCTAACAATTTCGTTTTTAAATCTTCGACAGTAAACCATGAGCACAAACTTCACAACTGTAACAGAAACCATAATCCCAATTACCCATTTCTCCTGTTCTTCATCCATTTCAGGGCGGGACTGTAATCAAGATTGTCATATATAAGATGAAAGCAATATTAGTAATGAAACAAGCATCAAGTTATACAAACTTAACTGTATCTAGACAAAACAGTTTCCTACATCCAAAATATAATTGACAGGAGACAACTATTCTCTCATAAAGTGGAATATTGAACTGAAAAAAAGAGGTTCAAATCTAAAATTTATTGATTCCTGAGAAAACTGACTAAATACTGTCAGTAAATGAACATTATTTTTTATTACTGATTTTCATGGTTGAGGACATCCACATCAGACAGCATCACTACATTAGAGGGAGTAGGCTACATGTATCAAATGGATGTGTAAATCACTCCAAAAATTAGTGAGGAAAACAAGTATGAATTGTTGAAGTGTCAAAAATGTCTACACCATCTAATTGAAGTCACCTACCATATAGCGTAGCATGTAAAATCATTAAAAGGAATCCATATAACATAGGAATAAGTTGAGAAACTATCCTGGAATTTCTACCAAACTCTCTTCCCCTCCCCCCTCCTCTCTAAGCAAATTTCTATAAAACTACTTAATGATGTTTTTCTTTCTTTGTTAGACATGAACATCTGCCTAATTATAGAGAGGAAAATAGTCATACATGCTCACATGTTGCATCCACTTACTCATATGAGACTGAAGAGAAAAAAAAAAGGGGCTATTGCGAAGAAGTGATACATTTACTTAGTGCCTGAAGCCAGTTATAGACTGTCTAGGCAGCCTTTAACGGTGAGCAGCCTTTAACGGTGAACAGCCAATAAGATTGAAATTGCATACCTTACTCAATAATTGTCGAACAGACTCTAGCAAGATTTGCAATCCAAGAGTTGCCATTACAGATGCAAAAACAATGATACCCTGCATACTCAAGCTTGGTTAGTAAAGGCTTGTTGTAATTAAAACAAAAGCAAACTTTAAGGAAAAATTTAAAAGGCCAAGACAGACGGTACAACTTTTCAGTTGCAGGTTTGCCTGTGTTATAAGGATTGCTGGCAAGTCTTAGGTCTACAGAACAAAAAACATGTTCACTCTTGAACTTACAGTTCCAAAACTAAGCTGTCATTGATCTAACTCATAGAGCTGACTTAAATGGCTTCTAATCTTACTCCAAAACTAAGCTCTCACTGTTCTACAGAAAAAAAAATACCATCCAGCTGGTAGTGGGAAGTGAGAATTCAGATGAACCTTTAAGTGTTTGACTGTTTTGTAACACATGCACGAAATATTGGATTGAAACAACTAGGAAGTTTGATGCCTTAAACCCCATGAGGGGTAGCACAATAGGTTGGAGATCATGCCTTATGAAGAGTACGTCTCTAGTTTGATTCTCTTCTTTGACATTGTGCTGGGACCGAAATTCACTTATCCAACAAATGAAAGTTTGATGCCTTACCACTGGTTGCATCCGTCCTTTTCCAATTGGATAGTGATACTGGTTTGGGTTTCTCATGGAATATGTGGTGAACCACAAAATAAACCCTGACAAGAGATCCAAGAGGGAGTCCAAGGTTGATGCAATAACCGCCAATGATCTGCTCTCAATAGAAGCAAAAACCTTTGCTCCAAAAAGCAACAAATTAGCTATATTTGATGCATGAATTGCCATCCTCTCACTCCGAGCAAGCTGCTTCATTTCATCCTGATAAAGCAGTGTTCAATGCCACGCAAGTATTCAGTTAAGAAAGGAATGTAGTAGTCAGAAGTATCATGGTTTTGGTAAGCATAAGCTCTTGAACTTTTTTATTGATCATCTTAATACTAGGTTCTAAGTCACGACTGATACAAAACACTTCGACTAGAATAGTTGTAATTCAAAAAATACTGCCTTTATTTTGCATAATTGAATTAAAAAAATGCATTCCTTTGTTTTCCCACAAGTTAAAATCTGAGCGGGAACTACTTATAAATATGCCCTCTTAAACTTGAGCTAGTTCAGCACTAACTTTTGGCCAATCAGGAAGCCAAACATGTTTACATTAAGATTGTCCAAAACACATCGAACATTGAAAATAAAAAGTTACGGAGAATAAACAAAACAACCATGTCAACCAACCTCTGTGAGGCTTCCAGGACAACCACCTGTTTCAGTCATGGCCTCCATTTCGCTGAACCCTTCAAAGAGCTCTTTTTGTTTCTTATAGTACTCTGTAACCCTGGTTTTTTTCCCTGAGATCAAGAATCAATGAAAAAAAATAAGTAAATCAATGAACGAGATTAGTTGGGAGATTCTTCAGTAAGGCCCACAGACAGATGGAAATGACCCAAATTATCATTTATGAAGCCATTTTTATAAATAAATTAAACATCAGGCAAGAAAAGCATTAGGAAAAATTAAGAGCATTACCAAATTAATTTCAAACTGCTGTCTTAAGAAGAAAATATTCTCTTAAGGGCAGAAGAACAATGCAAGCATATAGACTATAGTGATTCAACTGATATATGCAATACAAAACAAGTTGGAAATGATCTATCTTCTAGCAATAAAATAATGAATATCCAATCAGTTATTCATTTAAGGCTCTGCTACCTCAGGATCAGGCTAGCCATTCAAGGCTGAAAGCATTGGATACAATGGAAATCATACTTCTTTTTACAACAACCTTAATGGCAATAATGTCACCAAGAGTTTCTTCATTAAATTAAATAAGCTAGCAATTTTGTAAGCTTCTGTTGTAGATGAGACACAACTCCATTCTTAGACCATTTCGGATCAAATGAAAATTGATTAGCATACTAGATGTAAACGACCTTGAAGATTGTTCACCGAGTTGAACTTTGTGACAAAAAATTCGAAGACAACAAATTTTAACAACTGACATTTCTCATTTTCTGAGATAAACAAAAGGCTTAACTAGAAAAACCTTGTCATCACTCTAAAATTGTATACCCTCTTTCTTAACTTTTGATCATATAATAATAATAATAAAAATAATAATAATTATTATTATTTTTTCTGGAAGGGTATATGTTTATGTATGCACATTCCATTCCTAATATGTGTTTATTTTGTAATCAACTTTTACACAGCTGAATCAAACCCAACTCAAATTCCAAGGGAATCTTGTTAATGACCTCATCTATGCATATTTAAAACTCACCTTAGATATTTTAAAGCCTGGACCGAATGGATAGTTTTAGCCATTATGGACCAGATGCTAGAGTTCAAATCCAATTGTAAAAAAAAAAAAAATTACAAAAAATGGAAAGCATTTCTGGGAACATTCTTGTTGATGTCAAACTAAGTCACCTGAGCTAAAATCAAAATCACATTGAATGATACGGTACCAGCCATGGAAAGGACAAAAAAAGAAGAATCATGTCTATACAAATATCATTGACAAATGAATTAAAAAGTAAAAATAGCTGAAATTATACTAGCAATTATATGTGCAAAATCTATCTAGCACTCCCTTATTTGAAATTTCCATGAAAGAGAAGCATTTAAAGGACCAAAAAATAATGAATAAAAAATAATGACATCATTTAGCAAACTCTAATATTTGGGACCAGAGGTTATTGTTGATGGTACAACTTTTCTTTGGGACTAGGAGGCAGGGGTGGGAGTTTTTCAGGGGAAACCAAACAACAATGCCATGGCAATGTTAGTAGTCATTGATACAAGTCTTTTTGTAAAGTATAACAATTTACATGAACACAGTCACTTCCTTTAATTGTGAAGCTGTTTTCTGTGTGTCCCTTGCCCATTTGGCAAAACGGTTTCAAACCACACTTTTTCAAAGTACAATTTTTTAAATTAGATTTTTTTCAAGGTAAATTTTTGAAGCCACCTAGTTTTCAAAAAAGCTGAAAATTAAGCTGTATCAAACAGTCTATGAGTCTTTCAAATATATCATCTGCATCATAGAAAGCTTATCTCTTTGTTAATTTTCAAATATATAATATGAGTTTCATCCTTCACATATTTTGATCTTCAATTTGCTATTTCCTATTACCAAAAGTTTGTTTCATTTAATAGCTCTACAACCAATGATAAGAAGGAACTAAGTTAGAAAGAGTTTGTTTGAGAGAAACAAAACGACAAGGCGATGAGAATGAAGAAGAGAAGGCTTACTTGCACGAAAAAGCTGTGGAAAAGTACTATGATGATGATGATCATCATCTACGTTTTGCTGTGGCAGACAAAACTCCTTAATATTGAGTCGCCATGAAGATGTTGTCTGGCTTGACACTTTGGTACTTGTGTCAACTTCTGATGGCCAAAAAGGCTCAATTCTACCATTTTCACCTATCACAGTTCCACTCTCACCCATTATATCTTTCTCTCAAAAACTCTCTTATTTGTATTTGAGCATTTTATGAACCAATAATGCCTTGCAAAGTTTCCTTATATATAGAGCACAAGCAACTACTACAACTACTGCTGCAAAGTTTGTAACTGCTCTTGCTTAATATGTGGAGGGACAGAGACAGATGAATCACTGTATATACTTATACCATTTTGCATGGCATTATGTGGTTTTGGACAGAAAATCTAGGACCACAATTAACCTTTTTGGCCACAACTTTACCTCAACTCAGATTGAGAATGGTGAAAAAAAAAGTGGCGAGTCCATATGAAAGTATTAAACAACCAATTACAATTTACCATATAAGATAGTTGTGTGAAAGAATTTGGTCTTAAAATAACTCTTTTGAACATCAAAAATTCTAAAATACATATTAAATTTCACAACATGTCAAATTTGAGTGGATGACACTTTCCACCCACTCCTGTTTACAGAAACCCATCACTTTTTGTCAACCACTTACAATCGACTATATCAATGTCAAGAGATTTGGTGTGTTAATACCATTTTTGTTTAACGTTCAACAAATGTTCGCCACATTACATTAATTGTAATGGATAAAAACAAGTAACCAATTTGTTTCATATTGGATTTGAACAAGTAGATATTGTCTCCTCATTCAACAAGGTTACAAGGTTGTAGAACCAGTCAGCAACTGATATTAAGATTTATGATGAGTACTATAAGGTAAAACTATTACCAATTAATTTTTTAACGATGTTTTTCTAACTAATAGTCATTTTATTTTTATTTTTATTTTTGGGGTTGTTTTCTTTATGCATGGTTGTCTTACCATCAGGTTTTTTTTTTTTTTTTTTTTTTTTTTTTTTTTTAATTTTAAATTTGACGTTTGCTTTTAATCATACGGCAATAATACTACCTTTTCAGGGATAGTAACTAGTAAATATAATATTACGCATATAGAACCATTTTTTGATTCATAAATTTTAAAAAATAATAATAAAAAAAATGTACAGTTATTTTATTTTTTAGCAAAAAGTTAACAAACTATATAACATTTCTTTTTCTTCATTTTTATTCCATAATTGCTTTAAAATCACCTTTTTTTTGTGGGGTGGCCGATTCCAGAGTTTGCAACAATTTATTTTGAGCATCTTTGGATTATATTCTTTTATTCATTTTTAATATAACATTTGGATTTATATTCTGAATGTGGACCTCCTTGGCTCCTTTCTTGTAAATAATATTCCTTTTGATCATGCGGTTATATATGGTACTACCTTTCCCAGATAGTTTATTTATATAGAAAAATGTCTAGCTCATCCCCTAAAAATAAAAAATAAAAAAAAAATCTTCGTGTTGAATAATTTTACATAATAGATATAAGTAGGGCTGTCCACGGTTCGGGTCGGATCGGGTTTGGGCTCAACCCGCATCCGACCCGAATTGATCGGGTGGAGACATCAGGAACCCGCCGCCGACCGGGAGGAGAATCGGATCGGACTGGTCGGAGTTTCGACGGATGTCGGGCGGATCGGGTCGAGGCCGATGATCTAGAAAGCAACAATATTCCGGCGAGAAAAGATGAAAAACGGAGAAAATCCGGCGAGAAAAAATGCAAAACAGCTTAAATCCGGCAAGATTTCTCCAGATCTAGCGAGATCTCGACCATTTTAGGCAAGATCTCGGCTAGATCTAGCGAAATCTCGCCGGAATTAGTTAGATCTTCCTGAAAATTTCCCAGATTCGCCGGAGAAAATCCCAGATTCGCCAAAAAATTTAATTGGGTCGGTCGGTTCGGGTTTCTCGGATTTGAGAGGTAGAGATCCGATGCCCGAACCGACGATCTCGGTTTTTGGAGAATAAAACCCGTCGCCGACGGCCGGAGCAATCGGATTCGGTCGGCGGCGGGTCGGGTCCGGTCGGGTGCTGCGGGTGGGTCGGGTGCTACGGGTCCTTGGACAGCCCTAGATATAAGAACAAGATGGTAAAGAGTTGTTTCTCCAAAAAAAAAAAAAAAAAAAAAAAAAGAGCCAAGAACCCAAAGAAAGCATCAAAAGCCAATGTTATTGTTTATTACAAATTAAAAATTTATTAAAATCTTACTACCGCACACTTTTGGTGTGATGGTCACTCCACATGTATACGTGCTTGTGGGGTGTGGAAGGGGGGCAAGGCTCGGGGTTTAAGTCTCTAGGTGGGAGCTTCACACACATATACACTTAGATTAGGTTAGAGTAGAATTCTATCTTGTATATTAAAAAAAAAAAAATCATGCTAATATGGAAAGTGAAATACAATTTTTTTTTTCTCGACTTTTATTAAAAAAAGCTTTATGATCATTGGTTTTTTATTTTATTTTTTGAGTTGTTTAAGTGACATATTAACCCACATGCCCCATATGTTGTTGTTGTTGTTGTTATTATTATTATTATTATTATTTTTTTTTTTTTGAGGGGGAGCCCCAATGCCCCATATGTTGTTGATTCTAGAGCTTTTATTCTTTTCTAGAATAAGTAGGTAGATTCCACAGCTTGCAGCAATGCATTTTTATCACCTTTGAATATTTATGTTTAATGGAATGGAATTAATGGAACCGCCCCTCCTGCCTCTTTTCTTCTATGTAATATATTCCTTTTGATCATACAGCAATAGTATTATCTTTCTTGAATAACTTCATTTAGGGAAAAATGAATTTTTTAGTCTATTGCCCATTCATAATTTAAAATATAACCATTTAGTCATTTCTATTTTTCTTTTGCTTTTTTTATGTGATTAATAGAATATAGATGCATCCTCTCATTTTTTTTTTTTTTTTTGGAAATGAAAACGTAAGATAGAGAATTTATTTTATTCAATGTCATGATTCACAAAGAGAAAGAGACCGGATGGATCATTCCTCAAACGAAACATTAGTAAAGAGATTCGAGATTCGATCCCCGCTTACACTAAAAACTGATTGATATTTTGGTCTCATGATAAAGAGTAATCATCAAGAGCGGACACCATACACTTTCTAAAGAAAAAAAAAAGTCCCAATTTCTTCTCAAAAGAAAAAGAAAGTCCCAATTTTATTCTTTGTTTCTCAAAAAAAAAAAAAAAAAAAAAAGCTCTAATACATTTACTAGCTAGGAATACTAGCAAAATAAATAAGTAGGGAAAAAGTTTAGCTAAATTTTGTCGTTCTTGATATTTGTTTTGCGTAAGTGGTTGATTCCAGATTTTGTTGCAACATATTTTAAGCATCTTTGAATTTGTATGCTCTTAATGTGAAGCTTCCTGCCTCCCTTCTTGCCACTTACATTCCTTTTACTATTGTTTATTTTATGCTTCCTCAGAGATTGTGTCGATTTTTCATTAGATTTAGTAATGGGTGAAAGTGAAACTTTGTCTAGGGACCAACATAAGATATTAAAATTTTGTAGAAGTTTGATTGTGTCATAAAGTAATAGCTATAGTTCTTGTATTGTTGGCATCTCACGATCATTTTTATGCAAAATGACCAGGACGTCAGCTGTCAAATGGTGATGAAACCAACAATTACCTAAATAACTTGAGTTAAATATTCAAAAACAGGAAAGGTTGATTATATGTGTTTGTAATTTCCAATGGGAATAAAACAAAGAAGTCAATATCGTATTGGAAGTTGTACCGGTTTAACCACTGGTATGATATATTTCGAATACCAGTTAATATAGGTGTACTGTTTCGAGTTTACCGCTAATTTTATATATCCTTATATAAATTGAAATTTCTTTTAGTGTATATATATATATATATTTATATATAATTTTTTTTTATAGGTTCGTTGGTCAAAATCTATATAATTTGTAGATTTATACTTTCTTTTTTTTAAGAAAATATGCTTGTACTTATTTAAACTCTAACAAAAATGGTTGTAAAATTTATATAATATAAAAAAGAAAAAGAAAAAAGAAAAGTATGGTTGTAAAAAATTTTAAATTACCCTCTGTACTTATTCAAAGTTATCATGAATTACAAAATTCATTTATTTGTTTTTAACAGTTGGATGGCAGTAAGAAATTTGAATTTAAGTCATAAGTCATTTACGTGGAGCTATAGTACTGCCATAAGTCATTCACGTGGGTAGTGGGTGTATTAGTGTGTTGTCGTTCAAGGCACACTTAACAATTCAAAGGAGGATCTGGGCTTCAAAATGAAAAAGTTAAAGAGTAGAGAATAGAGAAAGCCAGAGAGCGCCTGGTCCAACCGTCCAAGTCTTTGAGCCGAAGAGCAGTCTTTGAGTGAAGAAGAAGACGACGACGAAGAAAAGGAAGAGATCTGAGGTGGTAGGCCTTGACTCAAGGATGTTGGCATTATTAACTAGGCTCCTAATCCAGAGCCTGTGTTAATGTAATATTTTAGTGTCATGACTCATGAACCTTAACTCTAATACCATTAATCATGATTGGAGGATGTGCTACTTACATTTGCGCTTTATTCTAGAAAGGTAAAACAAATATAATTAGATCTCCTCGTAATCATCTATATAGCTAAGATTGAGCTCAATTTAGACTCAATTCATGTCGATGCAACATCTTTACATTTCCAAACCATTCACAAAATCTAGGCACAATCTGGAGAATTATTAATGAAGTATTGAACAAGAAAAAACTTCAACAATAGCTAATTATTAGGCGTAGTATATGGCACACCTTGTGGTTCAGATGAAGCATAAAATTTACTGCATAAGTTGGAGGCATTTAGATGTGATACAATATAAGCATACATCAAATATACCAATTTTAAAACATACTAGTGAATGGAGCTTTAGTTTTTCTGAGGTATGTTCTTACTTCTTAGGCAGGCTAACTTTGAATGTTGACTCCATCTCCATTGGAGAGCATGGTTCTTGATCTGAGTCTGAGTGTACAATTTCCTTTTACAAATTCCGCATCTCTGAGGCATGTTTTTTTTAATATAATTTAAGAGCCCAATAGTCTTTTATTTATCGTTTAAAAGTGAAAGCAATTAGGTATTAAATGACTTAATGGTCCTAAACCTAAATGAAAGAAACATAGAGAAGATTTCAAGTTTTCAACGGTAAAAACTGGGTCATATGAGAGAGCCAAGTCCTGGAAAATTTTGTTTATTATACGATAATAATTCAAAATTATAGTGTCTACTTCATAATAATTGCATTTTATCGTCAGGACAAACAAAAAATTTTGCCAATTGAACTACTGGAAGTCTAGAACCCACATTGTAGACGACTAAATTTCTTAGTTCGAAATAAATCAAACGAAGTAAAATAGTTTCTCAAATACGAATTTGTATTGATGAAAGTGTGTGGTACAATTCTCTGTAATTACAAGGATTTGATCCTCTGATTCGATCTCCTTAAAAGATGTGTGATGTGGTTTTAATTTGAACACAAAGTATCCTTCAATTTGGCTGAAGGATGGATCGAAGATCTTTGAAATAGAATTACAATGAATTTCTGGCTATGAGCTTGTTAGAAATCCTTTGTTCTTCGCGTTCTTCGTATGTTCTTCGTGTTCTTCGTGCGTTCTTCGTCTTCAAAGGTTTATGGTGGAAGCTTTTCGGGGCTTTAGAGGCTTGAATCCGTAAAGCTTTGTTGATTTGTGATTTGTCGAGGTTTCTGAAGGCTTTGGAGCTTAATTTCAGTGACCTCTAAGATCTAGGAGAGTGATTTTGATGATTTTGCTTCGAATGTTCGTCGTATTCGAAGGTTGAAGTTCTTGAAGTTCTTGGAGGCTTTGAGGCTTGATTCCAGCAGAGTTTCAATACTTCTGAATGCTTCTTTGATGCAGCTTGTGCTCTAGATAGCTTGGTGTGTCCAAATGCCTTAGGAAGGCTTCTATTTATAGGAGTTTGGAGGTAGGTGAGCGACACGTGGCGGAGTTTGATTGGTGACACATGTCACAACTTGATTGGTCTGCTTGTGTCATCGCTTACACAGCCGGATTCGCTTGAGTCATCGCTTACGCAGCCGGATTGCTTGAGTCATCGCTTACACAGTCGGATTCGCTTGCATCATCGCTTACACGCGCCTCCATGTGATTAGCATTTTGCATGTTTTTTCCTATTCCTGGCGGACTTGGTGGCATGACGTGTCAGCTTGTGATAGGCCGGGAATTTTCCCTCTCTACAAATGCCCCCTCGAGACTTGTTCGCGCACACAGCTTCTGAGTGTGGGGAGTGAATGAGTCTCGAAAAGAATGAATTTGGTACTTGACTTTTCAAATGTAACGGTTGGAGGTGGTGGAGCTTTTAGCAGGATGCAAATGTAGTGTTTGGTGGAGCTTTATTTCAGATGAGTAAGCCCACTCACATGAAAGGTTTTGATGAGACCGAGAAGGGGTCTGCAAGTATTTGAATGTGCTTGCCTAACTAAGCCTTCTCAGCAGAGATTAAGTCGAAGTAATTTCAAAAGAGTGTTTCATGATACTTAAAGGGGGTTGGTGAAGCTGTAAATTATTTGCAAGAAGTTGGACGTACTTGCAAGATTGAACCATATTGGCAGAGATTAAGTTGAAATAATTTCAAAGGAGTATTTTGGATCGTTGGCGGTGATCACAAGGTGTTGAAGATGGAGAAGAAGTGAGGAGGTTGGCTGGGTGCAACATACAGAACTGTGGGGTTGGCCTCCCATTTTTAAAATCTTCTGGTGAAGTTATATCCGAAGGATATTCTTTGAACCATGAAGAGATCATGTGGGAAAGTGATTGAATGTGCGTGTGTTATCGCATCACTCAGGTTAAGTTGAGGTAGTTTCAGAACGGATTTTGGGTTTGGTGGTGGTGGTGATGCGGAAGATGGAGACAAAGCAAAGTGGATGGGTGAGGCACAGACACCATGGTGCTGGCCCTGTATGTTGGGATTCCTTTGGTGTAGATGTTTCTGGGAAGTACACCTTGGGATCCGGGACTGACTGTATGTTGCATGGGGTCCGGCAGCAAGTCATTGAATGCGCCTGTGTAACTGGACCATGCTGACGGACGTTAAGTTGAAGTAATTTCAGAAGTATATCTTCTGAAATTCTTCAAGCTTGTTTTAAGTTGGAGTAATTCCAGAAAGTGTATTTTGAGGTACCAGCAACGAAGACCTTTGGGCCATATGTTGGTGGAAACATGGAATAAGGCTTTGGCGACCATTTACCAGCAACAAAGGCTGATCTCTGATGAGCTGGTACCTTGGAGGTGATCGCAAGTGTTGGATGGGAGACAATTTGTAGGATACCCCAACACCCTTTATCACCTTCACTTGATGCGGTTTGTTGGGAAAGCACAACAAAATGAAAGGTGGAACTAACTTGCGATCTTGGTTTTAGAAACTGGCCAAGTTGGTGTTTGCTCCGAACCGTTGCTTCGGATGGGAGAGCAAACAGTTGAAGAGAAGCTATAAGGGCCCTGATCTTGGGAACAGGTGCTTCTGCTGGACTTAGATTTCTTGGCCAGCCTAGTCCAAGGAAACATGGAACCAAAATGCAGACCCTGTTATGAGTAACTTTATGAACAAATGTGGTCGTTAAGTGAGGAAACAAAATTTGTTTGGACTCTAAAACAATGATGATGTTGTGAGAAGGGTTTCTATTAAACCATGAAAGGGTTGGTTTCAAACTGATTATGACGCCATTTTGGTTGCTAGGCATCGAGAGTGACGAGGCCATAATGAGAAATGGTCGTGAGGATGAGGGACTGGAAATTTGAAAGAAGCAAATCTTCATTTCATGACTCCATGTGTTTTTCTCGATGAGCCTTTGATAAATCCGACCCTTCTATTTATAGCGGAGAGATGAAGAATGGTAGTTAGGTAGTTGAGACCGACGGACCAAAATTTTTGGTGAGAATGGTGGATTAGACCGGTAGGCACCGAATGGGAACGGTCGGTTGGAGACTGGTAGGCACCGAATGGGAACGGTCGGTTGGAGACTGGTAGGCACCGAATGGGAACAGTAGATACCGAACAGAAATGGTAGACTGGAGTAGTAACCCAATGCAATTTCAAGTTTGAGACATACTCGTGAGAGTTCATTTGTTCTTTGAAAGAGGAGTCTTGATGAAGTCTGGAGGATAACCCTTGGAGAAGTGATTCAGATTGGTGGTTTCAAAGTCCAGCTAATTTTAGAAACGGTATTCTTGTGAAAATCTGAGTAGGACAAGCTTTGTTCAAGCATCTTGATTTTTTCTTTGTCAAAGTTCACATCAAAGCCAACAGCTGTGGAATCACACAACTTGAGCAATTTTGGATCCTCAAATGAATAAATAGACTCCAAAATTGGAACGTACACGAAAAATTGGGCAAGACAGGTCATTCTTGAAAATTTTGACTTTTGGTCAAGATTTGTGCAAAAGTCAACATTTTTAGATATTTGACCGTTATGCAATTTTTGAGTTCCAAATGAAGAAACGGATCCCAAAATTGGAATGTACTTGAAAAATTGAGTGGGACAGGTCCGTTTTGAAATTTTTGACTTTTGGTCTGGATTTGTGCAATAATCACCTTTTTGACAATTGGACTGTTTGCACAATTTTCGAGCCCCGAATGAAGAAACGGAACTCAAAATTGGAATGTACTCGAAAAATTAAGTGGGATAGGTCATTTTTGAAAATTTTGACTTTTTGGCCAAAGTCAAAGATCCAACTTGGTTAAAGTTTTTTTTTTTTTTTTTTTTTTTTTTTTTTTTTTTTTTTTTTTTTTTTTTTTCCAGGCGGGTCAAACCGGTTCGGACCGGGTCGAACCGGTCCACTAAAAATAATGACGTCATCCATGACGTCATAGCTGGCGTGCGTGCGTCAGGCGCGTGAGGAGCGCGTGAATCAAGGGAGCCGCGTGAGGGCGCGTGAGGGAGCGTGAGTGCGCGTGAAAGGCACTGCCGGCGCGTGAGAGCACGTGGGGCTTCTGGACGGCGCGTGGAAGCGCGTGCCATTGCGGCTGTGATCGCCGGAACTTCTAGCGGCGCGTGGAGGCGCGTGCGTCATTTTTTGGGCTTGAAATTTTCTGGTCTTGTAGATTTGGGGCCGTCGGATCTAGTGGTGGTTTCTGTTTTCTGACCTTGTGAGCAGATTTGCACAGAAGCGAAGGTTTAAGCCGTTTGTCATCGCGAAATTGTGGCGGCGCGTGGCGGCGCGTGGCAGCTCTATTGTTGATGATCCTTCTGGGTTTTGTAGATCGAAGGCTGTAGAAGACTTTTGTGGTCTCAGTTTTGCGAAACAAGGTCTAGATTTTCACGAATTTGAATGGGAAAATCGTGCGTCTTTGTTGGTCTATTTTGGCGGTTGTCTGCTCTGACAAGGCGGCTGCTGCTCTGACAGGCTGAGATCTGAAGGCCTATTGAGTGTCTCCATTGTTCTCTAGGGTTGGTAGCACCAATTCTTTGAACATTATGGTATTTTTTTGCTCCTACATGAAAGACATCTTCTATAGGAACATACTCTTTCCTTTTTTTTCAAAGTTTGGTGTCGTATTTTTTTGAAAATATGCATTCCCATTTCTTTTTCCTTTGTTCACATCTTTTTCTTTCTGTCTGCTAGCTTTCAAAGAGCCCTATATAAGGGCACTCAAAGCATACCTTAAGTTGCACAAATCTTTCTTCCTTATATCTTACGTAGAAAAATTGTGCCCTTTTTTTTTTTTTTTTAATATATGTGTGTCTACATATATATATATGCTTTGCTTGTACTAACTTTTTTTTTTTTCTTTTTTTTTTTTTTTTTTAGGGCATGACTGAACTTAGCAAAAGATGCTAAATTGCCTACGTACCCCCGAGAGGGATCAAATCATTACGTAGTTCAAAAAAAGCTTTTCTTTTTTTTTTTTTTTTTTTTTTTTTTTTTTTTTTTTTTTTTTTTGACAAATTTTTTGTTGCTTGTCTTTGTTTTGCAGCACGATTTTCTTGAACTTCGGGTTTTGACATCAAACTTTATGCTGACATTCTCATAGAAGTGTTTGCCTTCATTTGGTTGCTTTGTATTTCATTGATAGCGACATTTTTGCAATGACGTATACCTTCATGTTGTTATGCATCAACAACTTTTTTAGCGATATTTGTCTTTGCAACGTTGTTTCCATAAGGATGTTTGCTAGGCAATATTGCTGTCGTCAGTACTCGTCTTTGAAGTCGTACCAACACTTATATTTGCGATGCAACCATATCAAGAATCTTTGCAACATAGCTACATAAAGAGCTTTTTTACCATGAAATCACGCCAGCATTTGTCTTTTAGCACTTGCCTTTACAATGAAGTGGCATCCATTTTTTTTTATCGAGATCGTGTCACCACTTATCCTTTTCATGGAGCGGCGCAGACACTTGCAACTGTTATGAAGCATTACCATTAATTTGTCTACTGAAGCAACATTTGCACTTGCATTTGCCATGAAGTTGCATCACCTTTTGCCTTTGTAATGAAGACGCACTAGTACTCTTTCCTTGCCACAAAGTTGCCTCGACATTTTACTTGCATTGAAGTCATACCGATATTTATTGCTGCCATGAAGCCACGACAACACTTCATTCGCACCGAAGCCGTGCCAACATCAATTTTTGTCATGAAGCCACGACAACACTTCATTTTCGCCGAAGCCGCGCCAACATTCATCTTTATCATGAAGCCACGACAACACTTCATTTTCGCCGAAGCCGCGCCAACATTCATCTTTATCATGAAGCTAATTCATCCGTATTGAAGCCACGTCAACATCCATCTTTGCCATGAAGCTATGTCAATATCTACCTTTGTCGTGAAGCTATGTCAACACTTCATTCACATTGAATCCGTGCCAACATTCATCCTTGCCTTGAAGCTACGTCAACACTTCATTCGCATCGCACTCGCATTGAAGTTGCACCAATATTGACATTTATAATAAAGCTACAACAACAACAATTTTCAAAGGCAATATAGCTCAGACATTGAGGGCGCTTAGCACCGTTGCCAGACATCAAGACTTTAAAGATACCAACAAGATGTTGAAGATGCAGCAAGTCCGTATCGAGACTTTGAAGATGTAAGGAAATGCCAACAAAATCTTGAAGTTTCAAGAAACTCCCATCAAGACTTTGAGGATTCAAAGAGGCGTCAACAAAACCTTGAAGATGTGAGAAGTCCCTATCAAGACCTTGAAGATGCAAGGAAAGGCCAACAAAAGCTTGAAGTATCAAGATGCTCTCATCAAGACTTTGAAGATTCAAAGAAATGCCAACAAAACCTTGAAGTCTCAAGAAACTCCCATCAAGACTTTGAGGATTCAAAGAGGTGTCACCAATTCTTGAAGATGCGAGAAGAATGTCGCCAAGACTTCATGGATGTCAGAATATGCCCACATGGGAGAGATGATGCAAAACATGCTTCATAAATGTTGGAGAATGTCCATAGAAGATGGAGAATGCCATGCAGACTTTATGTAGTCTTCATCTTTGAGCACAACAATCTTTGATCATCCCATTGAGCTATTGATTGTCTTTAAGCTATACCTTGCCAACCAAAGGGACCTTAAAAGCATTTTGACGATCGTCGGACAACTCTTCAAGCTAGACTGGCAAACCTTATTCTTTTCATGTGACTGAACTTAGTGAAAAGTACTAAGCTGCCTACGTACCCCGGAGAGGGATCAAGTCATTACGTAGTTCAACCGATTTTTTTTTTTTTTTTTTTTTTTTTGAGTATTTTTTTTTTATGATGATTTTTTTTTTCTTTGATGATTGATTTTTTTTTTTTTTTTGATGATTTTTTTTTTTTCTTTGATGATTTTTTTTTTTTGATTTTTTTTTTTAGTTACAAAAAAGGAGGGCTCACGTGTGTAATCCTCGCCCCACGCCCCACGGCATTCCATGGGTACCAATTGCGCAATAGTGGGTTCACCACTAATCGAACCCGAGACTTCTCAAGGGCGACATGGGCATCCAACCACTACGCCACACTCACAATTGGTGACATAGAATGGGATTTATTTCTCTTTATTTGTACGCTTTCAAAGGTAATGGGAAGACATCATGTACCCTTGTAGCGTTGCAGTGGGCAGTTTAAACTCTTACCGAGGAGCAAGCCTTGATTTTCAAGCATAGAAGCGTTTAAGGAACTTCCCATTGATGGGGCCGATCCTTACACCCTCTTGATCAATCAACTTGTAAGCTCCATTGGTGTAGACTTCTTGCACAACATAAGGTCCATCCCATTTTGAAGTGAACTTATTGCCCGTACGATGAGTTGTGATGATAGGTCTTCGGACGGCGAGTACTAAGTCACCGACTTGGAATGATCGTGGCTTAACCCTTTTGTTGAATGCACTCGAAAGACGAGCTTGATAGCACTCAAGGCGTTGTTGAGCCTCGAGCCTTTTTCCATCAAGTGCCTCCAATTCTTGCAACCTAAGCTTGGCATTTTCTTCCTTGGTCAACCCTTCTTGAATGGCTATCCGTAATGATGGGATTTGGCATTCAAGGGGAAGGATGGCTTCCACTCCATAGACAAGAGAATAAGGTGTTGCTTGAGTAGGCGTTCGAAATGTTGTTCGATATGCCCATAATGCTTCTCCGATTCTTTCATGCCAATCTCGCTTAGTCTTGGATACCACCTTCTTCAACAAATTGCCGAGCGTTTTGTTAAAGGCTTCAGCTAATCCATTCGCCGGGGCATTGTACATGGAGGAGTTGTATTGTTTAAATGCAAACTTCTCACATAGCTCCGTCATTAACTTATTGTAGAATGGTTTGCCATTATCAGTTATGATATACCGAGGGACACCATACCGATAGATCAAGTGAGTTCGAATGAAGTTGACCACTGTTTCTTTCTTCACTTCCCTAAGGGGCACAGCTTCCGCCCATTTTGAGAAGTAATCAGTTGCAGCTAAGATGTACAAATGGCCACCGGATGACTTTGGCAATGGTCCTATTGCGTCAAGCCCCCATGCACCAAAAGGCCAAGAAGCTACAGTTGGGTGTAGAGGTTCTGGTGGCTGATGGATGAAGTTTGCATGATATTGACAAGCTTCGCACTTTTTAGCATACTCCATAGAATCTTGCACCATTGTAGGCCAATAGTAGCCCATTCGCTTAATTCTATAGTGTAACTTAGGACCGGATTGGTGTGCACCGCATATTCCGGAATGAGCCTCCTCCAAGGCTTGTTTAGCTTCTTCTTCTCCTAAGCAACGGAGGAACAAACCATCAAACGAACGGCGGAAGAGAGTTTCTTTATAGTAAATGAACCGAGCAGCCCTTCGCCGAATTTCGGTCTTGTGGCGTATATCATCCGGGAGTCTTCCATGTTGAAGGTACTCAATGATCGCTTGTCGCCAATCTTCTTTTTCAACAAGGCATACAGAAATGGCGTTGGCTTGTTCTTCTTCTTCTTCTTCTTCAATTGCAAGAGGTACTACCCATCTTTGAGAAATAGCGACTTTGGCGGTCTCTTCTTGGGATAATGCTAAGGCGGTAGCCAAATTAGCTAAAGCATCAGCCTGTCTATTCTCCTTCCTTGGTATATGCTCCAATGTAATTGCTTCAAAATTTGCTAGCAACTTCTTCGCATATTTGCAATAGGGGACAAGGTCTTCTTTCTTGACATCATATTGCTCCAAGATTTGGTTGATAATTAATTTGGAATCCCCAAAGATCTCAAGTTGCGATATGCCCATCTCAATGGCCATTTGTAAGCCAATAATTAATGCTTGATATTCGGCCACGTTGTTGGAGCAAAGTTCGCTTAATGAGAACGAGTATAGAAGTATTTGTCGTTGTGGAGAAACAAACACTACACCTGCCCCCGCTCCTTCTCGACGTGCGGCCCCATCAAAGAACATCGTCCACGGTGGCATTACTTCAATATAAAATACATCTTCATCCGGGAAATCATCGGAGAACTCCCAATCAGAAGGAACTGGGTGATCAGCTAAGAAATCTGCCAATGCTTGTCCTTTGACGGCTTTTTGCGGAACATATGCAAGGCCATATTGTTGTAGCAAGACTGCCCATCGAGCTATACGACCTGAAACCACTGGCCTGGAGAGGACATACTTGATCGGGTCTGCCCTTGCTATCAAATGGACAGTGTATGCTTGCATGTAGTGCTTCAATTTGTCTATGGCAAAGAAAAGAGCAAGACATGTCTTTTCAATAGGAGAATAATTTAATTCAGCCCCGTTGAGAGTTCGGCTCAAATAATAAAGGGCTCTTTCCTTCCCTTCCTTATTTTCTTGCGCCATAGAGCACCTAAGGACTTTTCTTGTGCTGCGATGTACAACACTAAAGGCTTTCCGGGGATAGGAGCACCTAAAACCGGAGGATTAAGCAAGTATCTTTTGATGCTTGTAAAAGCGTTGCTACAAGCCTCATCCCATTCGAAGTGTACATTCTTCTTCATCAGCCTATTGAAAGGTTGACATCGACCGGCCAAGTTTGAGATAAATCGCCGTATGTAGGCAAGTCTTCCCTGCAAGCCTCTAAGCTCTCGCAAATTCTTGGGCTCCGGCATTTTTTGGATTGCTTCAATTTTGGACTGGTCAATTTCAATACCGCGATGTCTTACAATGAAACCAAGGAACTTTCCCGATGTTACGCCAAAAGCGCATTTGAGGGGGTTCATTTTAAGTTGATACTTCCTCAAGCGGCTGAACACGGATCGTAGGTCTGCCAAATGGTCTTCCCTCCTTTTTGTTTTAACCACTAGATCATCGACATAACACTCCACATATTTATGAAGTACATTATCAAAGATCTTTTGCATGGCCCGTTGATAAGTCGCACCCGCGTTCTTTAGTCCAAAAGGCATTACTTTGTAGCAGTAAATGCCTTTAGGAGTACGAAAAGCTGTAAGCTCTTCATCCTTGGGATTCATTCGAATTTGATTGTAACCCGAAGAGCCATCCATGAAAGATAAAGCTTCATGACCGGTAGTGGCATCAACCATAACCTCAGTGATGGGCAATGGAAAATCATCCTTGGGACACGCATTGTTTAAATCACGGAAGTCAACGCACACCCGAATTTGTCCATTCTTCTTTTTGACAGGGACGATGTTAGCGATCCATTCTGGGTACTGTACTTCACGAATGAAACCCGCTTCAATCAACTTATTGACCTCGGTTTCTATTTGAGGGATAAGCTCCGGCCGAAAGCGTCTTTGGGATTGTTTGACTGGGCGTACACCTTTCTTTATTGCCAAATGGTGTAGAGCAATACTTGGATCGAGTCCTGGCATTTCTTTGTAAGTCCAAGCAAACACATCTTTATATTCCACTAGGAGCTTGAAGTATCCTTCTTCTTCTTTAGGGGTAAGAAGTGCGCTGATAAAAGTTGGTCGGGGCTCCTCAGCAGTTCCTAAATTGATTTCTTTAAGTTCATCAACTGTAGCCTGTCCTCCGTCTTCCAAAGCTGGAGGAGCTTCGTCGACCTCTTCATCGGTTGCTTCAACATCTGAGAGTGTATCTTCTTCCACTGTAATATGAAATGAGGATGATACTTCTTGAATTTGCTCATTGCAGACAACTGATTGTCTTGTGTGTACAACCGTTCGCCTTTTGACTTTAAGAGATCCATCGGTGTTGATGTCTAGGGTAGAGCTACGTTTCATGCGTGAAGGAATGCTACTGCGGATCCCGTCATTAGCTTCTCTTCCCCTTGAACCTCAAAGTTTATGGAATTTTGAGGACGGCTATTGACAGGCCCTTTCATTGCCCCCAACCGATCAAAGACCGATCTACGAGCAAGAGTGTTGTGATTTTGCGTTAAGCAAGTTGTATTTAACCTGTCAAACACTGTGATTCGTGACGATGGGGCATTGATGCGATCGAACACTGAGACATGCGAAGCAAAGTGCTCTTTTCTTTGATCTGAACTTTCGCCATCTTCCATTGTTATGTATTGAGAACTTGAAGCATTGCTTTTTCTCTTGATCCATATCTGAGCCGGTTGTTCTGGAGTATAACCTAATCCGGTCTTTGGGACAGGAATTTCATGCCCTTCAAGTCGCATTTTCCTTTGTGTTTTGCTGAGGCCATGCACCTTCTCGCCGGTGACTTCTGGAATCAGTTTCCCTAGGTCGCCTTGTTTTGAAGAATCATAACCTGCTTTGGTTAAAAGCGTATATGCCTTTGGGTCGAACCATCCTTTCGTCCTTTCACTTGGTAGAACATCATGTTTCGTCAAACTTTGCGAAGACCTTACGAATCCATTTAATGGCTTCGAAGGCGAAGGATTCGTGAATGAAGTTAAAGGCATAGCATGATTTTCCTTTAATATGGCTACATCCTCCATTGTGAGCTTTGTAGGAGGCCTTCCCTCGTTTACTACCGATTGAGGGCATTCCGTGAACGGTGATTGTCCTTTCTTGCGGCGTGACAGTGGTACATAACGAAGAAATGGAGGATTGTCAGAAGGTACTGAGATTTTTGGTCCCACTGAATTACTGGTAGATCCACTAGAATGATTATTTCCACATTCTAGACCTTCTTTTGGGGACGAAGTATCCTTTCCACTGATGAATCTGACATGCTTCTCTTCATTTGGCTTGCTCTTTGTGGGCGGGATCTCAACTGGAAGAACTTCATTAGGAATGTCATCCTCTATGTAGAACTTCGCGTCCGCAAAGTGAGCTTCAGTCTCAGTAAAAGGTTTTAAGTCGGCATTGACCTTTTTCACTCCACCTTGAATGTACTTGAAACATTGGTGAAACGTTGACGGCACTACTCCGTTTTCATGGATCCATGGACGTCCCAACAACACGTTGTAGGTTGTCTTGGCATCAATAACATGGAACAACACATTGCTTGTCAATTCTCCAATGATTAGTTCCAAGCGTATCATGCCAATCGCGCGTTGTCCTCCTTGGTTAAAACCTTGAATGACCAAACGACTATGTGATAACTCCTCCATAGTAAGACCAAGTCGTTTCATCGTCATTTTTGGTAGTATATTAACAGCCGAACCTCCATCAATGAGGATACGATCTATCTTTTGTTCACGTGCATAACCAGAGACATAGAGCGGACGATTGTGGGGCTTAGAGCCTAGCAACAGATCCTCATCAGTGAAAGTCATGTTTGGGGAGCATGCACAACATTCTTGGGTTTGTTGAAGCACATTGGCATAAGGAACACTCATTTCCAGTTTTTCAAGAGCTTGGGTGGTCACCTCTTTTGGCGAGGTAGGGGATTGTAAGGGTTCAACTTTATCATCTTGAGATTGGAGTTTTTCCAAAGTCTTATCTGACCCACCATGATTGATATCCTTTTCTTCATCATGAATTTCATAGCAAGAGCCTGTGTGAATGGCCTCTACCGAGTCATTTTGAAAGAATCCTTTGGGGAAGAATTCTTCTAACGTGATGCGATTTCGAAGGTCTTTGGTTCGTGCCGAATCGTCATTCACTTTTGTGCCTAGCCTTTTTCTCCCTTTATCATTCCTTCTTCTTGATCGAAGTTGAATTAGGCTTCGTGCTTTTTTGGGCTCTTGGATGACCAAATGAAGAGGAAAATCTCGTCTTTTCTTCCATCTCTTACGAGTAACCATCGTCCAACCTTCCTCTTCATCCATTGTTGATCTTTTATCATCATTTGAGCTAAAGTCAAATGCTTCTTGTGAAAGCTGAACTTGAACCGGCTCCATAGAACCAAACTGGATGAGTGTGGTATTTGCCCCCAGCTTACTAGTTGGAGACATGCAACTACATGACTCGTAAGCGAACGTCACAAGGTTTGACTCCGCCACGTCATCGAAATCCAAGTCGATTTTCCTTTCCTTAGCTAACTTCATGATGAGTTCTTTAAGAACAAAGCATTTTTGGATTGGATGACTTATGATGCGATGATACTTACAATAGTTCGGGTCATCAACCTTCCCTATCTCTTCCGGTCGTTTACATTCCGGCAATTCAATTAATTTAAGCTTAAGGAGTTGTTCCAGCATTTCGGGCATATCAGCGTCTGGAAAAGGATACGTCTTTTGTTCCCATTCCCTGAGTGACGAGCGACGTGTCTCACGTCGTTGACTTCCTTCAGGCCTCTTTTCATTAGCCTTTGTCTTTCCGGTTGAAATTTTTACTGGGGCGGAGTTGATATTCATTGAGTCTTTGACGTTACTTCTCGTATTCCTATCATTCTTCCTTACTTCCCTTCTTTCTTTCTTTTCCTCAGGCACCGGATGCTTCGTATTTCCATGGCTAGCAATGCTCAATTCCATGTCATGTGCACGAGTTGCTAACTCCTCAAATGTTCGGGGCTTTATCCCTTGTAGGATGTAAAGAAGTCCCCAATGCATGCCTTGGATGCACATCTCTATAGCAGAAATTTCAGAAAGTCTATCCTTGCAATCCAAACTCAAAGAACGCCACCGATTGATATAGTCAACAACGGGCTCATCTTTCCACTGCTTAGTATTGGTAAGCTCCATCATGCTTACCGTGCGACGCGTGCTATAGAATCGGTCAAGAAACCCTCTTTCAAGTTGTTCCCAACTATCGATTGACTCGGGTTCTAAGTCCGTATACCAATCAAAGGCATTCCCCTTGAGTGAACGAACAAACTGCTTTACAAGGAAGTCTCCTTGAGTCCCAGCGTTCTCGCAAGTTTCTACAAAGTGAGCAATGTGTTGCTTAGGATTTCCTTTGCCATCAAATTGCAAGAACTTTGGGGGGTTGATACCCATTGGGCATTCTCAAGTTGTCGATGCGCTTTGTATAGGGTTTTGAATATACGAGGGAATTAGTGGAAGAACCCCCATATTGTGCTCGAATGGTATTCGTTATCATGTCTTGCAGTTGTTGGACAGATAACGAGGCTATTGAGGTGGAATTTCCATGTTGAGAAGTTCCTTCAATTCCCTTTTCCTTGTCAACCCTAGTGTTTTCTCCTTTCAAGGTGAAGCCAGGCGGGTACTCAGGGCCAAGACTTGATTCACCCAAATCTTGTTCCTCCAACTTGTTCATTAGGGTTGCAATTTTGACATCCTTATCTTCTAGTGCTTTTGTGAGAAGGATAACCCTTTGTTCCATTTCAGCCATCTTTTCTTCCATGGTAGAGGTGTTAGTCATCATTACTGGCATAACCTCTAGACGTGATGGGCTTAATGATGGAACAGGATGAATCAAAGACACTTCATTCCTTAAATTTCTCATCACGGGTGAAGAGTTGATAGAAAAGGTCCTTGTTGGGGATGATTCATTATCAATCTCTAAATGAAATGCATCCTTAGCAGCAACCTTCCTATTTGCAAGAAAGTCTAAAGAGATGACATTATGAAGTCTGCTTTCTTTGGTTGGTTGGGGTTGAAGTAGGTCAAGAGCCTTGGATCGACTGCGAGTGATTGGGCCAACATAATCATTGGCAATGGAAGCATCAACCACTGATTTTCGGGCATTCTTGTTAGAGGCCATTGAAACTGGTAGCAAATCGAATTTCTTTTCTTTTGGAGGAGAAAGAGATGAGAGGCAGAGATGTCCCACCGGGCGTGCCAGAATTTGTAGACGACTAAATTTCTTAGTTCGAAATAAATCAAACGAAGTAAAATAGTTTCTCAAATACGAATTTGTATTGATGAAAGTGTGTGGTACAATTCTCTGTAATTACAAGGATTTGATCCTCTGATTCGATCTCCTTAAAAGATGTGTGATGTGGTTTTAATTTGAACACAAAGTATCCTTCAATTTGGCTGAAGGATGGATCGAAGATCTTTGAAATAGAATTACAATGAATTTCTGGCTATGAGCTTGTTAGAAATCCTTTGTTCTTCGCGTTCTTCGTGTTCTTCGTATGTTCTTCGTGTTCTTCGTGCGTTCTTCGTCTTCAAAGGTTTATGGTGGAAGCTTTTCGGGGCTTTAGAGGCTTGAATCCGTAAAGCTTTGTTGATTTGTGATTTGTCGAGGTTTCTGAAGGCTTTGGAGCTTAATTTCAGTGACCTCTAAGATCTAGGAGAGTGATTTTGATGATTTTGCTTCGAATGTTCGTCGTATTCGAAGGTTGAAGTTCTTGAAGTTCTTGGAGGCTTTGAGGCTTGATTCCAGCAGAGTTTCAATACTTCTGAATGCTTCTTTGATGCAGCTTGTGCTCTAGATAGCTTGGTGTGTCCAAATGCCTTAGGAAGGCTTCTATTTATAGGAGTTTGGAGGTAGGTGAGCGACACGTGGCGGAGTTTGATTGGTGACACATGTCACAACTTGATTGGTCTGCTTGTGTCATCGCTTACACAGCCGGATTCGCTTGAGTCATCGCTTACGCAGCCGGATTGCTTGAGTCATCGCTTACACAGTCGGATTCGCTTGCATCATCGCTTACACGCGCCTCCATGTGATTAGCATTTTGCATGTTTTTTCCTATTCCTGGCGGACTTGGTGGCATGACGTGTCAGCTTGTGATAGGCCGGGAATTTTCCCTCTCTACACACATAACATGGATGAAACTTTGACAATGATAAAAGACAGACGTATAAGCATAAATGGAAATATCATGCAACAGATATTCATAAACAAAGAAATCCTCCACCTTAGGGAAAAGTAGGGATATTTAGTAAAGTGAAGCTAATATACTATACCTTGATCCTTATCTCACCTACATCACTAGACAGGAAAAGCTACTTTTAATCATTCAAACAAGATTAAATTATAGAAATATCAGTTTGTTCACTTATACTTGCTCAAACATGGTCAACCCACTAGTCACCTTGGAGGATATAATAATGTAAATAAGATTTGATGGGGTATGTATTGTGGCATGCAAGGCATCTCTAACCAAATCAAATGTTTTACTCTTTCAGATACAACCTACAATTAGCTAAACTTTTTAGGAACTTTCCACAGTATGTAGTCTTTAAGTCTTATTCATGAAGAAAACTGAGGACGACAAAAGCCCTATCCAGTCAAGGATGATGGCTTAAGGCAGTCAATAAGGTATCCAAGGAATAAGAAATAAGAAAATAAGTGTTTTGGTGCAAAGGGAAATAAAATATTTCAGAAAAGTTACATAATTAAGTAGCTTTTACAAAGGCAACTACGATTTGAAGTTAAGCCACTATCTCTAACAAGATATTTGCGAGTGCTTGGGATTAATAAGCTCAAGATATAAGTTCCTAATCAGTGCATATGAACCACTATTTCTAATACAATATATGCAAGTGTTTGGGATTAGTAAGCTCAAGATATAAGTTCCTAATCACTACATTAACAGAAAAGAGTATGGAACCCTGGGTTGTTGGTGTTGGCCTGGAGGGATGCATCTATATATATAAGAAGGAAAAAAAAAAAAAAAAAAAAGAGATTAAAAATATGCCAAGAAATTACCTGATTAGAAATAGTCTTTTTACTGATTCAACAAACATTCACAATAATTCTAAATTAGCCTATTATCTCACACATGAACTATTAAAATATTTTAAATTGTAGATTATAGTAAGTTAGTAACACAGCACATTATATGTAAAGTGATAGGCTAATTTAAAAATATTGTGAAATTATTGTTATGTGGAGAATTTTATCGTTAATATAATAATCAGCTGTGCAAATATAATTGCCACACTCAATACACCACCATTCCATTTGGATGAGCTGGTACTTCTCTAAGCCTTAGTATTTTGGGGAGCTGGGAAGGGTGTGTGTGTGTGTGTGTTTTTTTTAAGTTATTGGAGTTGGAATCCAACTAATTGTGTAAAAATTGATAACGAATCATTATTGTATGAAGGAACAACAAATATTTCCACTCAAAAAAAAAAAAAAAAAAAAAAAAAAGCAAAAGCAAAAGCAAAAGCAAAAAACAAAAAACAAATATTGAGGTGTCAATAACATCCCATAACACCTCAATAATTGTTAAATTATCACATAAGTACCTTCATCATCATGCCTTTTGCATGTTCCTCCAAATAAAGAAAATCATGCCTTTTGCTTTGCTGACGAATTTTAATAGAGGGAAGACACAAAAAGTCTGCAATTCAACATCTTATTGCGTATCTGAGTCACTATTGATAGAGAAAGCATGCAGCACCAGCTCGATTAGATCATTTGAGGCTTAAGACAAAGCTTTAAAGCAAGTTATTCTTTGTATTTAAGTTTGGCTTACATCTTCCTTTCAATACATAACATTATTAATTTGCTTAATATTTCTTATAACATACTTCATTTTAATTAGGATATTATCAATTATAATTAGATCTTTGTCTCTCTTTTTTTTTTTTTTTTTTTAACAGAAACAATTGATTGATTGATTTTTTTTTTCATAAAACTTCTTTTTTAAACTTTTTGATTTTAAAATAAAATTATCAATATTAAAATATATATAAAAAAAACCCTTCATGTCTAGGGGTTAATTTAGAAAATATCAATCATTTAGAAAAAAATTATATGTATATCATGTGATTATATCCATTAAACCCTTTGTTTTTAATCTAATAGAATGGTTAATTTATCACAAACCTTATATCTGAAGGTTAATTTTTTTTTTTAAATGAATTAAAGTCACGTCCAAGTTAACTTAGTTAAATGCTTATATATTTAATTATTGATGGTTCTTCCTGAAGAAATCCAAATTCCAGAGTTAGCAAGTAGTGAGGAGCTTAATTCATGATCACAATGGACATTGGTAGTAGGTTCTCTAGACGCAATTACTTGGGCAATTAGTGTTTTAGTTGCGTTATGGACTTATGAGCAGTTATAGATGATCTTCAATTAGCTTTCTCGCCCATTTGTTAGTTGAACCTATGCTAAATCTGTAATACACTTTTTGACTAATAGTACCAGTCTATTAGGATCCTCTCAATTTGAAATGGATCCATTTCATAGTTCAGATTAACTATTATAAATAAGAAGATGTATTTAGTGTTATCTTATTTTAGATTAACATCATTTAAAATTTTAAATGACGTGACATTCGGTACAGTTTTTAACTGTAAAAAAAAAAAGACTATTTCCATTTCAAGTGAAATGGAAAAGGCATCTTGTCTGCGCATGATTTCTATGCTTCTATTATTATAGATTGCAAATCTCTCATGAGCTTGTTATATTATCTAAAGCTACTTCATTGCACTCCTCCAATGCACAACTAAGAACTTTTTTAGATATTGATATGTTAGAATTCGTATTCGAGTGTAACTACAACAAGTCTTTTGTTTAGTTTTTGGTTAAAATTTGATTCACTCCCTTGACTTTTACTTTAATTCTCAAATTAGTTTCAAAATTTTAATTTTTATCAATTTAGCCTCACTCAGTCAAAATGAAGTCAATCTGGTTCTTTTGTGGAAATCTTGTTGTTTGATGAATATTATTTCTATTTAAAAAAAGTTGAAACAATTTTATTTGCTAAATGATTTGGATAGAAGAACCATATCTGCTTAAATTAACAAAGTGAAGGACTAAATTAACAAAAACTAAACATTAAGGATTAATTTGACAACTGATGTGAAAGTTAAGGGACTAAAGAATAATTCTAAGATGAAATAATTCTAGATATAAAGGTTCAACGGTTCAACCACTAGTACTCATCATACACAGCACCTACATACGTAGGAACAAAGAAATGTAGGTAGTAAAGGAACGAAATTTGACTTATGCAATCATGAGTTCCAATCAGCTTAATTATTAAAATCTTAACATTAAAAGAAAAAGAAAAAAAAAAAGAATTGCATTTACTTGAAATTTATAGAACAATAGGATTTGATTTGTTACATCCCTCATTTGTAGGGTTTCAAATGTAATTCTTCCTTTTTATAATTGTGAATAATTTGCTAGTTATTTTGTCAATTTAGATTAGTAGTGGAATTCAAAATGCAATGAAGAGTTATCCACAAGTACGTAGAACCACAGAGAAAGAGAGTTGGGCAAGGGTGCACCCCCTCTATTAATTCATATTTTGTGAGTGAATATTAATAATAACTAGTTGCTAATTCATGTAATGCACGGGAACCTATCTATTTGTAAGGCAAACTAAAATAGTTTTATAAAATCTTAAATTGATTAAGAAACTATACCATTACATAATTTACTCTTGTATGACTTCAATTTATGTTACAATTTAATGAAGAAGTCATAGCTTACAAAAAATTTGTCAGACAATTTCAGATATTGTAAAAAATAACTTAAAAATTCAGATTTAAAACTTCTGAAAGACCAAAAAATATTAAAGAATCAAATGATTCGCTATTTAGAAATTATTGAAACAAAACAAAATATATATGACTAAAAAATAGAAAGATATAAGAAAAATATTGGATTACATTCAAAAAAATAATCCATGGCTATAAGTTTGCACCCTATCATAAAATATTACGTTAGTGAAGTAGAGAGATAATAATAATAATAATAATAATAATAATAATAATAATAATAACAATAATAATAATTGTAAGGGCACAAATCGTGCTGGACCTAAGTTCTACCAAAGGAACCAGCTCAAAGGGCTCAAAACAATAAATTTATAGAGAGTGGGTTTCGAATCTAGGCCTAGAGACGCTGGATTACATGAAGGTTAAACTAGATCATAGAACACATGTAGAACCCTAGTACGCAAGTGAAAACTTTGTTATGTATTGATGCCGAGAACAATTTTTGGTGCTTTTCTTACAATTCTCTTTCTTTCTCTCTCTCTCTCTCTCTCTCTCTCTCTCTCTCTCTCTCTCTTTTCAGCCGTTTTTCCCCCTCTCTCTCTCCTCTTCCTTCACCTTTTATAAGCCTTCCTTCTTCTTCTTCTCTCCTCCACGTGTAGGTCAGATGCTTCTTTTAGATACTTGTCCCATCACCCCTCTCTACCAAAGTCTTTGGTGGTAGGTATAAGGCTGAACTCCAATACTCAGGCGTCATTTTTTCATTAATGCGGCCAGGGAGGTAGGTGCAGAGCTTTCAATGCGGCGGTAGCAGCTTTATCCTTGATATTTTCTGTCACTTCTTTTTGTCTCCTATCCTTGTTTTCTCAGCCTTTGCATCCAAGGTCTTCAGTATTGATGCTCTTGAACTGCCAAATCACTCTTCTCGTCCTCGGCTACATATGGCCGAGAACGTTGCCATCCTCGGACATCATGCCTCGGGATGTTCTGCTCATGCATGGTTTTTTTCTTCTGTCACGTTACTTCACACGTGGGCCTTCTCATGTCCTCGGACCATCTATGCCGTTAGGTTGGGCTTTTAATCCCGCGAGAGCTCTTGGGTCGGCCCAATACATGTCTTGGGCCCGTTGGCTCTACAATAACCCCTTGAGATCCTCATTTCTACTTCTTTGGGAGGAATGAGGATTTCGACACACGCACTATGGACAATCCGCTTCTGACGTTTCACTATATAGAACACGTTCCCATTAAATGCCGGCGGTTCTCTGTTCCCCACGTTCAACCGCGCGATGTCCATCTAACGGATGAGCGCTGCGTAGGGAGATAGACGAGAGTTTTCCCGCTTTATGACTTTCCGCGGTATAAATACTACCAGTTTAAAAGTTCTCTATTCACTTCAAAGCTTGTACATCGAACCTAGCCACTCCTACAATCTACACGCGTCCTTACACCTTCCCAAATCTAAGCCGAGGTGACCTTATTACTCTAAAGTAAGTTTCCCCAACTTTTTGCTTTCATTATTGCTACTCTTTCTTTCTTGTTATTCTTAGTTTCTTTGTCCTCGACCATCTAAATTTCTCAACCCCTTCACAATATTTCCCTTTTCCTCTTAAAAAATAGGTAGGTTCGCACCCCTAGTAGATAGTCCTGAAAAAGTAGAGGAATTTAAAGCCAGATATGGAATCCCACAGGGAGTATCCATTACATACTGTGATGAAGGGGAATTGCAAATTAAAAGGAAAACCGGTGAGGTAGTCATCCCTATGATAGCTTTTATAGAGGGTGGGATGAGAATCCCGATGAGACTGATAACCCGGAATTATCTGCGAGCGGTTAGGTTATCCCCCACACAATGCGCACCAAACATGTTTAGGATTTTAGGTGCTGTAGATGTACTGAATGAAAATATGGGATTAGGACTTACCCATCACGATATAAACTGGGTTTATAACCTCTACCATTTAACGGGGCAAGGGTATTACCTAAAGTCTAGGTACGCCGAGGTTAGACTAATCTAATGCCTCCCCAGCTCCAACAAATGGTTAAATAAAGACTTCCTAATAATATCTGGGGATTGGCATGATGGTCTCCCCTGTCCGACAAGGGAGGGGGAACCAAGTGAATACCTATACATCACTAGTTCCATGTATTATTGTTATATATTATTATTATTATTTTGTTATGGTTATATTTCTTCTTTGTTTTTACCTTACTATTTCTTTAAATAACTGTGCAGATCGCCGTGCACTTGCTTGTCATGCTCATCTCATCGATTTTGCTCGTCTGGACAAGATTTTAAGAGCCGAGGTGTTTGTCCACTCGGACGGTCAGCTTCAAGCAGTACATTTCATCCTCGGATACGATCCGATTTCTACTGCTTTCCAGGTGCCGAAGTGTGTGATCAAGGCAAGAGATCCTTAGCTGCCTTGGATCAACGTTGCAGTCGACGGTTTCCTTCTGCTCGAGGGTGCTCCCGTTCCCCAAGGCCCTCTCCTCACCGAGCCAGTGCAGATCGTACCTGAAAGTATTCCTCTTGCCACCTCCTCTGCATGACCCCCACTGGGCGAAAGTTCTTCTTCTCTACCATCCATAAAGGAAGAAGAAGAAGAGGTTATCGAAGTTTCAGACTCTGAAAGGGAATTTGAGGTTTTTGACCGACCTCTTTCGCCTGAAGATCAAATTTCTGTCCTCGGCACACCTCCATTAGCCTCGCTAGACGCCACTCACCAACTTGACACAATGGGCATCTAACGCAGGCCAAAACAAAGTCTGAAGGATGTACTAGAGGCTCAGGTGGGAGGTCAGGAGCCTCCTAAGGTGCCACCGGCTAGAACTAAAGACAAAGGCACTGACAAAGCTCCTTTATTGAAGCTCTCTCTCCCCTCATCAACCCAATCCCAACGCCTCGACCCCGTTGATCATAAAAGAAAAAGAGATCACCAAAAGGGGAAGGACATAGTTGAGGGTGGAAGAGATCCCCTTGTCAGGGACGCAGAACATGAAAAAGGGGGAAAGCAAGCTCGCGTTGCTCAGACGAAGTCAAACAGGAGGACGGAGCCCCCTACAATCATGCATGCACCCATTTGGGCCCCCCAGATAACTGTAGATGACCAAGCAGTTACTGCTAATGCATCTATCAAGGGCTTTGATGAGGGTACTACTGCCTGTATTGCGGATGCAGTGGAGCAGGAGTTGTGGTTACCTAAGGACATGGGCGAGTTCCGGAGGATGAGGGACCAAAATGTTTTCATGATTTTAAAGAAGGAACTGGCCATGGTAAGGACTTTTTAGGTTCTTCTTTCCACGACACTTGTGTTTACGTATCATTAACTTACCATACCTTGCATGTAGGCCGTTCAATCTACTCATAGGGCCAAGGAGATTGCTGTTAACTCCTACAAATCTCTCCGGGCTGGGAAGGTGAGGCTCGACCATACGCAGAAGATCCTTGAGCTGAAGGAGAAGAAGCTGCAGGAGTTCACAGTCAGTCTGGGCAAGGTGGAGAGTGAAAGGTCTGGTTTGGAGGCCCAACTGAAGACCACCGAAAGGCAGGCTGAGGAGCAAAGGCTGTAACTTAGGCATGCTGACGAAAATTTTGCTGCGGCCAAGAGGCTGATTGAAGGCCTCAAGCAAGATCTCAAAAAATCTGAGGAGGCTAGGCAAGAGGTCATTAAGGCTAAGGAAGAGGTCATTGCTAAAGCGCAGAAGGCTGAAGAGGCAGTAGACTAGGTTGAGCAGAGTGGATATGAGGTGGGGGTGGCAGAAACCACCGAAACCTTTTAAGCCCAAGTGCCGGAGGTGTGTAGGGATTACTGCCTCCAAGTGTGAAGGGAAGCTTTGTCCCAAGCTGGGGTGGAAGCTTCCTCTCCTCTTTGGAAGGCAGAAAATGCCTACGTACCCCCAGCCATTCGGGTTTTCACTTCTGTTTAGGCTGAGGATGATGCCGGCTCACCTGCAACAGGAGTACAGCCAGAAGAAGCTGCTGCAGACACCGTTGCTCTTGAGCAGCCTCCTCCAACACAAGGTGAAGGGGCACAACTTGAAGATGCGTAGCTTTGCACTGAACCTAAGGAGCTGCCCCTCAACCCTAAGGCTAGTGAAACTTTGAAGATAGTCTTGGTGACCCTGCCCGTAGTGCCAAAGGGGGGTCTCAAAGGCAAAGAGATAGCTGAAGGGTCTTCGGCCCCCATAGTGGCTCCTACTAACCCCAAGGACCAAGTACAAACAAAGCATTGATGGCTCTTCCTTTCCTTGTATTGGCTACTTTATGCTGTTATTTTGTTTATTTTGTTGTTTATTTATTTATTTTTTTTTTGTTTCCCTTGTATTTTTCTTCTATGTAATCTCGCGATATGCCCTTAAATGTACTTGTAAATTTTTCAATCAATGAGAAGTAATTGTTATCTATATCACAGCTGTATGTAGTGCTTTCTTATAGCTTATCATTCCCTTTGCTACTTACGTAACTTGATAGCCAGTAATTCATGCCCCTTATATCGATAGTTCTAAGTAAGTAAACAAGTAAAGATAATAAAAACTGTAAGTCTTCTATATTTGCAAATGCTTTAAGTGATACTCTCGGGCTTATATTTTGTTTTGGCGACGAACAACATTTAATAGTAAACCATACACGTAGAACTAATTCAGCTAAGACCTATTCGAGAATTAATATCGTATTAACGCATATAACGTGTCAAGATAAGGAATACTAAGTCTTTTGAAGTGCGTCACACTTGAACTAAAAACAATTCTAGTTTCATAGGATATATATACTCTGAGGAGTCCACACAACCCACTTTCTGCTTAACACTTAGCACTGAGATGTTTATTCTGCCAAGGTATAGGATCCGAGGATCCGACGTAGTCCTAGTTTCATTTAGCCCAAGGCAGAGGATTCGAGGATCCGACATAACCCTAGTTTTGTTTAGCCCAAGGTAGAGGATCCGGAGACCTAACGTAACCCTGGTTTCATTTAGCCTAAGGCAGAGGATCCGAGGATCCGACGTAACCCTAGTTTTGTTTAGTCTAAGGTAGAGGATCTGAGGATCCGACGTAACCCTGGTTTTGTTTAGCCCAAGGTAGAGGATCCGAGGATCCGACGTAACCCTGGTTTCATTTAGCCCAAGGTAGAGGATCTGAGGAACCGATGTAACCCTGGTTTCATTTAGCCCAATGTAGAGGATCCGGGGATCCGACGTAACCTTGGTTTTGTTTAGCCCAAGGTAGAGGATCCGATGATCCGACGTAACCCTAGTTTTGTTTAACAATTTATACTGATATTCTTAAACATAACATTAAGTGTGGCGTAATTGCAATAGACTTAAAGTGGCAGAAGTGCCTTTTATTAATAATAATATCGTCGCAAATTACTTACATTCTAGGGATGCGGCATAACCTTTTTATGTAAATCTACAAGATAGTAAGCCCCTATGCCAGGCACAGAAGTGATGCGATATGGTCCTTCCCAGTTAGGTTCCAACTTTCCCCACGCTGGATTCTTTGTAGTACCTAGAACTTTCCTCAATACTAAATCTCCAGGAGCAAGCGGCCTTAATCTGACATGAGAATCGTATCCCTGTTTCAATTTTTGTTGATAGAAAGCTAACTGGATCATAGCATTCTCCCTCCGTTCTTCAACTGGATCTAGGCTCCTTTCCAATAATCTGTCATTGCCGTCTGAAGTGAAAGAACTTGTTCTTGTCGTCGGGAACCCAGTTTCTAAAGGAATCACAGCCTTGACGCCATATGTCATTGAGAACGGTGTTTCTCCTGTAGATTTTCGTGGTGTGGTTCGATACGTCCATAGAACACGAGGCAACTCTTCCACCCATCTGCCCTTGGCGTCATCTAGCCTTTTCTTAAGCCCATTGACAATGACTTTATTAACCGCCTCGGCCTGTCCATTTCCTTGCGGATACGCTAGGGTAGAATACCTATTGGTTATGCCGAGGTCGCAGCAATATCGTCTGAAAGATTTACTATCAAATTTTAAACCATTATCTAATATAAGGGTACTAGGGACTTCAAATCGGATGACAATATTTTTCCAAATGAGCTTTTTCGCATCAACATCTCTAATATTGGATAGGGGTTTAGCCTTTACCCACTTGGTAAAATAATCTGTCCCTACAATCAACCACCTCCTATTCCCAGACACCCTTGGAAAACGCCCCACAATGTCTAAGCCCCACTGTGCAAAAGGCCAGGGACTTGTCAGAGGATTTAGCTCTCCTCTAGGCTGATGGATGTTGGGTGCAAATCTTTGGCATTAATCGCACTTCTTCGCATAGTCTTGAGCTTTTCGTTGCATATTCGGACACCAATATCCTTGTGTTAGAGCTCTGTGAGCTAAAGATCTCCCTCTTGTGTGACTTCCACATATCCCTTCATGTAGTTCTTCTAAAAGCAGCTCTGTTGCTTCAGGATGTATGCATAGCAAGTATGGCCTAGAAAAAGATCGTTTGTGCAGCTTCTGATCCTCGAACAACCAAAACCGAGATGCCTTTCTACACACCTTATTAGCCTCAACTTTTTCCTCTGGCAAGATATCACCCTTAAGGAAAGACACGATGGGATCCATCCAACTAGGCCCCATCCCAATCTGGTGAACCTGGATAATACTCCCTGTTATTTAGGTAGGCTTACACAGGTCCTCGACAAGGATGATTCGAGGTAGACTTTATGCCGAGGACGTGGCGAGGGTTGCCAGGGAGTCAGCATATGTGTTGTTACTCCTAGGTTTTTGGATTGCAAAAACCTTACTTGAGTTAGGTATTCTTGCATCCTCGGATCTCTAGCCTCCACCTTTCCGTCTACTTGGCCTACAATTAGTTGCGAGTCTGAGAACATTTGCACCACCTTTCCACCCATTTTCTGAACCATATCCATCCCCTTTATTAAAGCTTTATACTCGGCTTCATTGTTAGTAGCCGAGAATCCTAATCTCAGGGATTTTTCCAGTGTAAGACCCTCTAAGGTTATAATTACCAACCCTACACCGGATCCCCTTTGGTTTACAGCCTCATCAACATAAACCGTCCATATTGAAGGCTCCTAGCATGTGATTTCACCAACTGATTTTTCATCCATGTCCATGCTCTTGGCATTGTCTTCTACTGTGGGTTCAGCAAATTCTACAACTAGATCAACTAACACTTGGCCCTTTACTAAGGTGAGAGGCATATATTTGACGTTAAAAGCGCCCAAAATGGTTCCCCATTTAGCGATCCGACTTGTGTGATCGGCACTCCTGAGTATGGCCTTGAGAGGTAGTTGGGTCACCACTACCACAGTGTGAGATTGAAAGTAATGGGGGAGCTTTCGCATACCATGTACCACAGCTAGAATGGCCTTCTCCAATGGTTAATAACATACCTCGGCCTCATGTAAGGACTTACTTACATAGTAGACTGGTCTCTGCACGTTCCATTGACCTTTATCAACACCAAGCTCACAGTATGTTCAGCCACAGCAACATACGCGAATAGAACTTCATCAGCCTCAGGCTGAGACATAATAGGTGGGCGTGACAAATATTCCTTAAGTTGCTGAAAAGCCACGACACACTCTTCTGTCCATTCAAACCCCTTCAACTTGTTCAACAACTAGAAAAAAGGCCTACACCTATTAGCAGACCGTGAGATGAATTTGTTAAGGGCTGTTGTCATTCCGGTTAATCTTTGCATTTCTTTCGGATTTCGGGGTGGCTGTAAGCTGTTGATTGCCTTGACTTGAGCGGAATTGACATCGATTCCCCTATGTGTCACCATGTTGCCCAAGAATTTTCCAAATCCAAGTCCGAAAGAACATTTGGATGCATTAAGATGTAACTTGTGCTTTCTCAGCATTTGAAATGTTTCATCCAAGTTTGATATATGAGCCGAGATGGCTTTACTCTTGACTACCATGTCATCCACATACACCGCAATTGTTTTTCACAATTGGGGTTCAAACATCCTTGTCATCATTCTCTGGTAAGTAGCCCCATCATTCTTTAGACCAAAAGGCATCACCCTGTAGTGGTAGTTTCTTGTAGGGGGTGACAATAGCTGTCTTCTCCTGATTCTCTAGAGCTAAAGGTATTTGGTGATAACCTTGGAAAGCATCTAGAAAACTCATCCGAGGGTGCTCCACAGTAGTGTCTACCAGCTGATCTATGTGAGGCATTGGGAATGAGTCTTTGGGACAGACATTATTCAAGTCTGTGAAATCCATACACACTCTCCACTTCCTATTCTTTTTCTTCACTACCACTGTATGCGCCAACCATTCTGGATAAAAAACCTCTTTAATAGCACCTGCCTTTTTGAGCTTCAGTACCTCTTCTTTAACAGCGTTGGCATGCTCCTGGGACGAGCACCGAGGTGGTTGTCTCCTCGGCACTGCGGTTGGATTTACATTTAAAGGATGGCACATGAAATTTGGGTCAACCCTTAAAGCTTCGTAAGCATCCCATGCGAATACATCAATGTTCCGCTTTAAAAACATAACTAGCTCCTTTTCTTGGAGTGGCAACTAACTTCCTACCTGGAAGAACTTCTCCATATCATCGGCAATGATCACCTTCTCTAGATCTTCACACCCTGGCTCCTTGACCTCGGCCACGTTTGGCTTAGACGAGGATGCTAACTGCTACAAATTTCTCCCAGCCGAGGCTTGGGACTCCTGCCTGGCCTGATGCGTAATAGCTACTGTTATGCAATTTCTTGCCATGGGCTGGTTCCCAACTATCTCTTCAATTGAATCCCTATATGAGAATTTCACCTTAACATGCAAGGTTGAGGAAACAACACCCAAGGCATGCAACCACGACCTTGCCACTATAGCCGTATAAGGGGAGTATGCATCCACTACAATGAAATTCACATCTATCACCACTGGTCCTAACTGTATGGGCAATCGAATCTGCCCCTTTGGAATAACAGTTTTCCATTCGAAACTTATCAACGACGAGTCGTAAGATCCTTAAGTTTCAAATTAAGCCCCTTGAACAAGTCCGGGTACATAATATCAGCCCCACTCTCTTGGTCAACCATCACTCTTTTTATGTCATAACCCCCTGTCCTCAGCGTGATGATCAATGCATCGTCATATGGCTGTATGGTTCTAGCCTTATCTTGTTCAGAGAATCCTAAAATGGGGGGAGGGTTCCCTTTGGTCCTCATCAGCTCAGAGCTAAAGTCCTTGGCAGGAAGTCGCGATACTGACATTACCCTGGTAGGGCAAGACCCGATTTGACCTGGAGCAGCGAAAATAACATTTATTGTGCCCAACGGAGGTCTCAAAGTGTTGCTACTCTGATTCAACGAACCAGATTGCGTGCCTTGCCCATTTGGCCGATTCATAAACTGGCTCAATCTCCCTTCTTTGACCAATCGATCCAAATAATTCCATAAGGTCCTGCAGTTCTTGGTGGTGTGACCCTTATCCTAATGATAATTGCAATGGAGGCTCTGATTACATTTCGTAGGGTCTCCTATCATTTTATTGTGCCATCTAAAGTATGGCTCATGACAAATTTTCTCCAACACCAGCTGCACTGGCTCACAAAATACAGCATTTACTGTCTGAGGAGGAGCCGACCTAGACTAGCCAGCGAAATCCCTCCGTGGGTACTTATTGTTATACCTTTCCGACTTGAAATCTCTACTCTCCTGAGGGATAGCTTTCATCTTCCCTTTACTCTGTTGCTGATCTTCCTCAACTCGCTTGTACTCATCGATACAATCCATAAGCCGACATACGTTCTTCATAGGTTTCTTGGTCAGAGACTTCCTTAAATCGTGCTCAACTAGAAGGCCGACCTTGAAAGTGCCACTTCATCAAAATCACCCTCAATCTCGTTAAACATCTCCCAAGACTTGTTCGAGTATGTTTTCAGGGTTTCCCCTTCTCTTATAGCCATGGATAGTAACGCATCTAGAGGCCGAGGTACTCTGCTGCATGTAACAAAGCGAGACCCGAACGCCATTGTGAGTTCCATGTAGGAACCAATGGAATTTGCCTTTAAACCATTAAACCATCTCATCGCAACAGGTCCTAAGCTCGAGGGGAACACTTTGCACATCAAGGTTTTGTTCTTCAAATAAACTGCCATGCGTTGGTTAAAATGACTCATGTGCTCCACTGGGTCTATTCTGTCATTGTAAATGGTGAAATTTGGTTGTGTGAAACGGCAAAGAAGCTTCCCTTTCTCGATTCTGCGCGTGAAAGATGATTTGGAAAGTTGGTGTAATGCCTTCCTCATGGCATCGCTACCCAAGCCCCTAGGAGAAGATTTCTTGCTCGCCCTGCCATGAAAATCTCCTGTTTCATACGAGGAAGTTTCACTGGGAGGGGTTTTTAACCTAGACCTATAATCGCTACTCTGGGAGTCGTCGAAGGAAGAGCCAGAAGCTAAGGGTGTATGTTTACGTTTTGCACGACGTAGCTTCCTCCTCAAGTGATCAATTTCCCTCTGCATGGCTTTGGTACCACATTCGCGGAGGATTCCTCTTCCACCCTGTGAGTGGTTGCTAGCAATGCGTCCTGTGTGTACACTGCCCTCTCGATCTTCCATTTGTTCTAAGTGTTGAAAAGGATCCTCACGTTGAGACCCTAAAGATTCTGCATGGTATAGACTTGAACTAGCCATCACGTTATCAGCGTCAAACGTTAGGACACAAGATTCCCACAGACGACGTCAATTGTAAGGGCACAAATCGTGCTGGACCTAAGTTCTACTAAAGGAACCAGCCCAAAGGGTCCAAAACAATAAATTTATAGAGAGTGGGCTTCCAATCTAGGCCTAGGGACGCTGGATTACATGAAGGTTAAACTAGATCATAGAACACATGCAGAACCCTAGTACGCAAGTGAAAACTCTGTTATGTATTGATGCCGAGAACAATTTTTGGTGCTTTTCTTATAATTCTCTTTCTCTCTCTCTCTTTCTTTTTAGCCGTTTTACCCCCTCTCTCTCTCCTCTTCCTTCACCTTTTATAAGCCTTCCTTCTTCTTCTTCTCTCCTCCACGTGTAGGTCAGATGCTTCTTTTAGATACTTGTCCCATCACCCCTCTCTACCAAAGTCTTTGGTGGTAGATATAAAGCTGAACTCCAATACTCAAGCGTCATTTCTTCATTAATGCGGTCAGGGAGGTAGGTGCAGAGCTTTCAATGCGGCGGTAGCAGCTTTATCCTTGATATTTTCTGTCACTTCTTTTTGTCTCCTATCCTTGTTTTCTTAGCCTTTGCGTCCAAGATCTTCAGTATTGATGCCCTTGAACCGCCAGATCACTCTTCTTGTCCTTGGCTATATATGGCCGAGGACGTTGCCATCCTCGGACATCATGCCTCAGGATGTTCTGCTCATGCATGTTTTCTTTCTTCTGTCACGTTACTTCACACGTGAGCCTTCTCATGTCCTCGGAACATCTATGCCGTTAGGTTGGGCTTTTAATCCCGCGAGAGCTCCTGGGCCGGCCCAATACATGTCTTGGGCCCGTTGGCCCTATAATAATAATAATAATAATAATAATAATAATAATAATAATAATAATAATAATAATAATATCAACGTTTGAGTTTGAGTTTAGGTTGGACTTATTAGAGAAATAGAGTTTTATTCCTTGATAAGTTTGTATTAAACAAAAATATTTTTGTTTAAAAAAATGATGAGTTTGAGTTTAAATTGAATTTGTTAAAGAGATAGAATTTCACTCATTATTAAGTTTGGACTAAATAATAATAATAATAATAATAATAATAATAATAATAATAATATCAATGTTTGAGTTTGACTTTAATTAAGTTGGACTTATTAAAGAGATAGAGTTTTACTCATTCATAAGTTTGGATTAAATAAAAATATTTTTGTTTTAAAAAAATTATGAGTTTGAGTTTAAGTTGAACTTATTAAAAAGATAGAGTTTCATTCTTTATTAAGTTTGGACTAAATAAATTTTTTTTTTATTTAAATAAAATAATAATTTTATTTAAATATTATATTGACGTGAAAAATTGTAAGAGGTTCATAGGTTTAAGTTTTATATATATATAGATAAACTCTCACTTCAACTTTATGGATAAACTCTAGCGCACTTTTTAGACAACCAATTGATAATGATACCACCAGAAAAGTTGAACTATGTAGAAAAGATATTTAAAAAAAAAAAAAAACAAAGCTTTTGTCCTAATCTCATAATCTGTTTGTTTTTGCTGCACGACTTCTGTTTCACTATTAACATGGACATACCTGCTCCCAGATCATACAATGCTTCATATACTTCATGCCAAAAAAGACTATATTTCCAGGTGTAACATCTACTTCTGCCAATGTCAAGTGACATTTTTTGGTGTTTTTAACAAAGACATTGAAGGTTTGAATCTCTCTTTCCCACTTAAAATGTGTGTTGTGTGTGTATATAAAACATGTGATTTTTCGTGTCTTTGCTCAGTCCTCAATGTACCCTTTTGGTATGTGCACGTGAGAATACCATAAGCAAGACATGCTCCATCACTGCATTTCATCAAATACTCATTGTATGTGAAGTTATCTGCATTGTAGTTTCACTAAATTTTTTTGTATGAAATAGAACAATGGATTAACAATTGCGAAAAAGATAAGAGTTAATATCTTGAACTTATGAATCTGGTAGCCTAAATGGATGTTGTTAGACTCATAAATTGGAAGAAGATTGGAGGGAACTGAAAGATAGGCAGTCTAGACTATTCATTTTAAGTCATGGCAGAACAAAAACTGTTGGCAGCCACAAGTGGAGAATCAGTAGTGACACCATAGTAAAGAAAATGCCTCAAGTAAAGCTAGAGGTTATTGCTTCCATAACTTTCATAATTAAATTGACAAGAAAAATAAATGAAGGATTTCTGCATTAGCATGACTAGAATGAAGTTTGTCCTGAAGGGTAAACTAATGCAATCCAAAATTTTATCATCTTGCATTGAAAGAAAAATGGTTGCATATTAAGGACAATATCAACTGTTTAATGAATCTCCATCTACTAAATAAATAAGAGGGATACTTCATGATTAGTGGAGTTAAGCCATCAGATGGTAAATTTTGTACTTGTCATTACACATATATTGCATCACATGTTAAATAAATCAGCAACCCATTTGAATTTTGAAGGCCCTTGTGCTCTGGCAAGGCTGAGCTCTGACATTACAATTGCCATCATCATCATCGTCAAAGGCTGAGCTCCGATCAGTACAATTGTCATCGTCATTGAACTGTGGTCTTGTGTTTAGGCCTAGTAAATAAATAAGAGGGATAGTTCATGATTAGTGGAGTTAAGCCATCAGCAACCCATTTGAATTTTGAAGGCCCTTGTGCTTTGGCAAGGCTGAGCTCCAATCATTACAATTGTCATCATCATCATCATCATCATTGAAGGCTGAGCTCTGATCAGTACAATTGTCATCTTCATCAAACTGTGGTCTTGTGTTCAGGCCAACTAAATAAATAAGAGGGATACTTCATGATTAGTGGTTGGTAAATTGTGTACTTGTCATTACAATAAAATATTGCACCACATATTAATTAAATCAGCAACTCATTTGAAGGCCCTTGTGTTCTCGCAAGGCTAAGCTCTGATCATTACAATTGTCATCATCATCTTTGTCATCAAACCGTGGTCTTGTGTTCAGGCTTGTGAGTATACTCATAATCTATATGCACAAAAGCTCTCTCAACTTCAGGCAATTGCTCCAGCTTCACTTGCAGTGTCTCACCAATATCATGCGCTTCTCTGAGAACCATGTCTTGTGGCAAAACTATGTCAACCTCCACAATATAATGATCAGATCCATGTGTGTATGCTTTTACTGTGTCAATATGCTTGATATCTTTATGGTGGTTCAATATCAGATATGTTAGCTTTGCCAAAAATTCAGGTGGTGCTGTCCTTCCAATTAGTGCAGATAAATTCTCAAAGAACGTCTTCTTCCATGTATTCATTGTATATAATAGTATCTGCATCACAGGTTCAAGAAATCATTGTAGTAAGATAACAGTAAGGCTCAATTCCAAGGAGCCAAGAAAAATTCCATCCTCATGCCACTTATAGATCCATGTCAAGGCACAGAGTAGAAGTGGAATATCACTCGAGAGAGAGTGGAAATACCAATTTTTTTTATACAAAGCATAGTAACTGGTAATTGTGATGGTTTTGAGAAAGAAAATATATTAAAAACCAGTAGAGTAGCTGAACCCAATTATCTACAGTACAGTAAAAAGGGGAGAAAAAAAAGAAAAGAAAAGAAAAGAAAGTCAGTTGCATTTGAACTCACTATAATAGCTCCAGTAGGATCAATCCACCAATAATATCGAATAGCCAGGACAGCTGCTGCCAAACTAATTAAATTAGTTTTAACGTTGGAAGAATGATGTTCTGCATAGGCTCTAAGAATTTTATTTTCAAATCTTCGACAAAAGAATGAGAGCATAAACTGCGCCATAGTTACAATCGTCATTACTCCAATCATCCATTTCACCTTCTGAGGATCCTTTTCAGGCTCGGACTGTAATCAACACATGAAATGAAGATTATATGAATCATTGATATTGTAAACGACTACAATATAGAACTTTAGAACAATCATGCTCAAGTGTATCCACCAACTCAGACTGTGATCTAACTAGGACCTCATACATTTAGGTAGTAACTCTAAACCTATGTCAACCTTTTTGTAAAGTACCAATGACTAAGGAAACATCGGAGCTCTGAGTTCTGACAAGACATCAGGAAGGGTGCTTTAAAACCTTCTCAAATCAACTTTGGTTATGATGTATCCTAGTCCTTTGCATACCACCATCTATATCCTTAACTTAGGTTGAAGCTAATATGATCAAAGTTGCATACCTTTGTAATGAATTGTTTAGCTGCCTGAAACAGTAATTGTAATCCAAAAGATCCAAAAACAATAATTCCCTGCAAGTTCAATATAAATTAGTAAAATATTTGATGCATTCTATCAGAAGTGTAGTAAAAAGAGTGTTCAAACAGAGTCTGGGCATATATGATGCGATTATTAGCTTTCCTTGGATCCACATCCCCATAAGTATTTTATTCCAAAGTGACTAAGCCCAAAACCAATGCGATTTATTACCAAGTGTAATTGTTTGACCACTTTTCTATTTAATCACAAAAACAAAACAAAAATTTTATTCCAAAGTGTCTATTCCTAGGTTGATATGCAGAAGCAAAAAGCCAATGGTCCCCTGCATTTTCTCAATTAACAAGTTCTGTCAAAAACCTTTATTTTATTTTTTTTAGCAAACTCAGACTCTAAGCTCAATGTTTCGATAACAAATGAGAGTCTAAAGCATAGCCTGATGAATTAGGCATCCATTTATATTAATTTCAACCTTCTTGTAATAGAATAAAAGTAAAACTGTACCCTAACACCATTAAATGTTTCTTTGTTGCCTTTCCCTCTAGCATTTGAGGAATAAGATACAGTTGAGGCAAGAACAGTAATGGTGGAAATATTTATTCCTCAAAATCAATAAACTAAAATTAAAAATTAAAAATTGAAAAAATGGAAAGCATGGCTTTACCTGTAGTTGGCAACAACAATAATGTTAACTGACTTGATTGAGAAAAATGAGAACACTAGAGGATTGAAATGGCAAAAAAACTTATTAAACTGAATTGCAAAAGTAGGAAAGTCTTAAATAAACCTTCAGTTAAAGTACTGCTGGCTGTAAACTTATTATGCACTGCAGGAAGGGAGAGCCTCAAATATACATTAAGGTATTTCCAAATGCACCCTCACAATTATTGTTGGGTTGAATGACTTACCACTGGCTGCAACCGCTTCATTCCAATTGGATACTTATGCTGGTTTGGGTTTTGCATAGCATGAGACGTAAGCCACAATATAAATCCCCACAAGAGATCAGAAAAGAGAACACTAAGATTGAGGCAATAATTGACAATGATTTGCTCTCAATAGAAGCAAAAACCATTAATGCAAAAAGCCCGATGCTAGCTATGTTTGTCACAAGGATAGCCATCCTCTCACGCTTTCCAATTGGCTTCACGCCTGGGTCCTGATAGCAGTACGTAAACAGATAAATCCCCACAAGAGATCAAAAAATCCAAGAAAATCAGTTGACAATGATTTTCCGGGAAAGAAGCAAAAACCTTTAATGAAAATAGATGTTTTTTTGATACAAGGATAGCCATCCTCTCACGCTTTTTTATCCTGATAACCCTTAAAAAATTATTAAGAGGGAAAGACATAGAAAGATTAACAGAGAAGGAAATGAACAAAGCAACAATTTGGTTTATTCATTTAGAGTCTTATTGTGAATTGCAATCATGTATTTATAGGAGACTAACTTTGATCTAATTGGCCTATTTGGCTCAAGATGATTAGCTAACTATTTTAGCATGTGTTCTAAGAACTAGTCATGTGTTAAGTGTGTTACATGTGCTTAATCCTTAACTAATTAGAAATATAATTGAAAAGATGAAATTACAACTATTATTAGAAGATTACGAGAATCATGTCAGTATGCCTATAACATAATTTGGGGTTTCTTACATTTCTCTCCCCTTCAAAACACTTTGCCCACAATGTGGTGTTATTGAGTGGCATCTTCATGAGGGGTGGTCAGCAACCTATGAAACACAGACACGGATACAGGCACATGTATGGCTACGTATATGACACGATGACACAACAATTTTTGAAAAATTAAGACACGAGTACGGTGGGGATACGTATATTAATTAATTATTTAATATATTATTATGTTTATTTTTAAATATTGTTAAGCATTTATTTTTTCATATAATGTTAAATATATCAATTCAAGAACAGTAAAGGATAATAAAGTGAATTCATGACTAATATATGATGTTTAGAAATTAGAATACAAACCAAAGAATAAGATCTAAAAGAGTAAATAAAAGATAACTAGATAAATGTTCAAAATCAAAACTAAAAAGAAGTAAAAAAATAAGTGTCACTCTTGTGTCTTGCCATGTCCCGCAATTTTTATTTTTTTTTAATATATAAAAAGGACAAAGCTAAGACATGGGTGCAAAAGTGTTCTAGGTGTGTTCCATGTCTAACACGAGTACAACACGGGTACAACACCCAAAATGAAGTGTTTGTGCTTTCTAGCCAGCCACTAAACTAATATTCCAATGACAACTTGACATGTAGCCTTTTAAAAAAAAAAAAAATTTGGGTGCTCATATGGTTCTTTTCTCATCAATTTTGGTTTTTTTTTTTAATAAACAAATTGGGTTAATTTCTTATGCTCTTTATTTTATTTATTTTTTAATAAAGTGTCCATCTATACACAATTTTTTTTTTATGTATAATGTTTTACTTTTTATTTTATTTAATAGAGATATGATGATAAATTTATACAAATTCTATTTTCAATCTTCTCAACCAAACAAAAAAGTTTTTCATCCCTACACTTTTCCACCCTCCTAACTAAACACAAACGAAAGAAATTAAAATATTTTCTATTCTCCTACTTTTCTATCCTCCCAACAAAATCAACCCTTAGATTAGGCGGTTATGCTTTGTTGAATGTATAAATAGCAGTGTCAATGTATTTATCATGTAGGCTCTCATTTTTTGTTAATTAATAAGATCGAGCAATTCTATTTTGTTCTTCTTGTGAGAGAGAGAGAGACATATAGAGAGAGAAATTTGTTAGAAACCAATCTTGTAGGCTACATAAAACTCCATCCAATTTGTGCAGAATCCCGATACCTTTGCTTCTTGAATTCATTTCTTCGCCTCTCCTTCCATGTGATAAGAGGACGGCTTGATATGTGGTAAAGTGTTGTCAGGAGTAAAGAATTCATAGACTTTGAGAAGCCATGTAAAAGGATCCCAACCTTTGATTTCGGAAAATCCATGGAACTTTGATGCAATGCAACAGATTTGGTCATCTCAAGATCAATGGATTTGATATCACTTGTTAGGAAATCAGTGGTTCCTAATAAGGGGAGCTGGAAACTTTTATCAAACAGGTTCACGAGGAGACAAATGTGTAGAGGAAAAAATATGATCACAAATGGTAGTCAGTCAATTTATTTTATACAATCAAACTCAGAAATTTCCTTCTTGTTTTATTCCAAAATTTTCCATTTGACACCACTATAATGAACATGCATTTAAAATCATCAAGCTAGGGGGGAATGCAACTAAATCAAAAGAAAGGAGTTGGGCATGATGCCATGACCCCCATCTTGGATGAAGCTTTATGAATATGTGCTATAAACCCAATAATGTTTGACTTTAGAAATCAGCATTAAAAGAATTTTCAATTCCTACAAAATATAAAATATCACCAGAAATATATGAAAGTTTTGGGGGCTAGGGGGTGCAGAATAACCAACCTCTGCTGGATTTCCAGGAGCACAACCTGTTTCAATCATGGTCTCCACCTCAGCATACCCTCCAAGTAGCCTTTTTTGTTTCTTGTAGTAATCATTGACCTTGCTTCGTTTCCCTACAGCCAAAGAGTACAACTTTCACATTACATTCATCACTATAATAATGGACAAGTAGGTGAATGAAAGCTTCCAAAGTCATCAACTATTCATGTTTCATTTTCCAAAAGAACTAAACATCAGGTATATTAAAGAATAAGAAAACATTGATACATTATGATTATAACTCCATAACAACTGAAAACAAGAGTAAATATGTGAAGTGCGGCAAGTGCATTGCCAAAACTCCAACAGGAACTTCGAACCTATCACGTTATCTAAAGTTATTCCCTAAAGCCTTCTGACTCCATCATTCAGAAATTTTAAGTGCAAGAAGTATGGAATGCCCTCGCTGTTAAATGGAATATCCCAATAGACATCTCATAATCTCATATTTGCGGATGTAATTCTTGATCACTTTCCAATAAACTAATATCAATTTCAGCAGTGTTGATTTTTCAAAAATTGGCATATTGATTTTATGGATTTATCCTAGTATCCTACATAACAATTCAATCAGTCTCTTCTCTTGACTTGTATAGTTATGATACTTTATCTTATATATATACATATATATATATATAAATTAATATTTCAATTTTCCTTCTGTTATTTATTTCTTTAATTTAAGATGTTTCAAATTTCCATATTCTATAGTTCTATTCTGCCAAAAATTAGTTAAAAAAAACAGTGATCACTTACTTTTAATTTTATTGTGTTAAGAAAATTTATCTCCAAATACAATCTACCATGTGGTTCATTATTCATTATTCAATGCATCTAAGGAATTATATTAAGTTGTGTCCTAAGCGCAAAAATCATGAATTTGGCCCAGAAAGAAGCCGAAAAAGAAATAAATAACACAACTTTCATTCTAAAAAATGACGTAGCTTGACTATTATAAAACACGAGTACATAATTCCATGCATATACACATGTACAATAAAAAACAACCACAATTATATATATATATATATATATATATATATATATATATATCTTAAGGAAGAAATTCAAATTATATCTAATATTAGCTTAAATTTTTTTAAGCTATATATTTTTAAAATATGTAATGATTTCTCATTATATATATATATATATATATACACGTGTGTGTACGCGCATGCTTGCGTGTGATTTAGAATTTAATCGAATTTAGACTCTTTGGTTTTTTCACCAAATAATTCATCACCTGCCACAAAATTTTAAAAAATAAATAGACACATAACGGAAAATTAGATTCCAATTGAATTCTAATTTAGAATTTAATTGGATTTGAACTCTTTAATTTTTACACTTAATAAATCACATGGCATAAAATTAAAAATTAAATGGGACATGTGGCAAAATACTAAGAATTCAATAAAAATTTGTATTGGATTTTTTCTGAGCTTTGGCTTTGGACTCCAATTGAAATACAATTTAGAATTTAATTGAATTAAGACTCTTTGATTTTTACATTTAATAATTTATTGACACAAAATTAAAAATGAAATGGGACAAGTGGCACAAATTGAGAATTCAATTAAAATTTAATTAAATTATATATATATATATAGAGAGAGAGAGAGAGAGAGAGAGAGAGAGAGAGAGAGAGAGAGAGAGATTCGGTGCATAACTTTGCTTAAAAGTTTAAAATTCACAACAAACAAAAAGGGCAAATACCTTTTTGCACGAAATATCAATATATATTACACATATATACATGCTTTTTATTATTATTATTTTTTGAAGAAACATATATACATACATAAATAAGCTCTTGGTGCCTGACTTTAAAAATGTTGAACAAATAGTTTTTTTATTTCACATATTGATAGGTAAGAAAGGTAATCATATAGCTCACTTGTTAGTAAAACATGCTCATAGTATTGAGCAATTTGTTACCTGAATTGAAGATAACTCTTATTTCTTATAACATGCTCTTTCAGCTGACGTAATTACTTTTTGTTTATGTTAATGGATTTTCAGTTTCCTATCCAAAACAAAAAAAATGTTGAACAAATACATCTTTGAAAAAAATTACATGTGGGTCTTGAATATTGGTAAGAGAGAAGCCCAAAAACAAGAACGTACAAAGATATTTTTAACACAACTTTCATTCTATATTACATACGTAAGGATTTGTGAAGAGAGCTTACTTGGGGCACGAAGAAGCCGTTGCAGAGTGAAGGAGCCATGTTCAGCATCCCTTCTTTCAGGCAATGGAGGGAACTTTCCCAGATTTATCTTCCATGACTCAGACGGCATGTCGTTTTTCTCCACTTCTAGGGGCAATAGAGCCTCCGATTCGCTACAGGACTTAGACGGCATGTCGCTTTTCTCCACTACTAGTAGCCTTAAATACTTCAAATTCTTCAGCTTAGAAATGGAATTAGGGAGATTTCGAAAACTGTTTCCAGAAACATCAAGTACCATTTTTCCTATGGCAGAGGCCGCCATCTCCATGTTCTTTGAGGTGGAAGAAGGGAGGAGTTACGGTTGCTTGGGACTTTGTTAAATAAGAATGTTGGTCTTGCAGTAGTGATCCTGGTGTGAAGTATGAACAAATATTGTTGCTAAAGAAAACTTAAGACGAACAGAGGCAATTAACAAGAGAGAGGAAAGTGTTTAACCAAAAAAAAAAAGAGAGGAAAGTGCAAATATACTTCGAAGCTTCGTTGCACAATGTATGGAAATATATATATATATATCATTACAAAACGCGGTCAATGAAATTGAGAAAAGACGAAGAAATATACTTCGAAGCTTCGTTGCAAAATGTCTGAAAAAAAAAAAAAAAAAAAAGGTATAATTACAAAACGCGGTCAATGAAATTGAGAAAAGAAGAAAAAATATACTTCGAAGCTTCGTTGCACAATGTATGGAAAATATATATATATATCATTACAAAACGCGGTCAATGAAATTGAGAAAAGACGAAGAAATATACTTCGAAGCTTCGTTCCAACACACACGTTTTTTGATAAAAATGCTAAAAGTTTATTGAAAGCTCAAAAGAAACCAAAAAGTCTATTCTGAAGTGACCACTTGGCCAACGTATGAGCTGCCAAATGTTATCCTATCATTGTCCGATAACAAAACAGAGATTTTGTTGTTTATCCTTGCACAATGTTGTTTGAAATGTATTTGAGTCTATTTTTTTATTAAAAAAAAATTCGACTGTGAAACATAATATGTTTTATAGTTATCTATAATATATATTACATAATGAGGTATGTATAAAAACACAACAAAATAAAAGGTTAAAAATTGTACAATTTTGGCTAATACATGCAATTAACCTTGATTATTTCATATGGCCTCATGTATATGTGACAAATGTTTGTTCTCAAGACCATTTAATCCAATAGCAAACCCTGACATTTGAAGGCATAACATGCCAAAAGTTTGGTGTAGTTTAGGAACTTAAAATGGAGACATGCCAAATCGAAAATATAACGACCAAAGTTATGAGGGAACACTTTGTAAGCAATAGTATTATTAATTTATTAGGAGTCCAAAACTTCGGTCACATTACTCATGTTCTACTCTATATTCCACCAATAAAAATATACCATATGTCTACCCATTTAATTAAATGCTGTTATTATCACCTATCTTATTTCAACTATCTAAAATAATTAAATAAAACCTAACACCTTCTCATACCACTGTTGTAGATATAAACACTTTGGGGAACTTTCTTAAATAACTAATATAAAATACAGAGACATACTTTAACCCAAAAAGGCCTAAGCCCAGTGGAAGCTCCCCAAGGTGTTTATCTCCCCAATAGGTGGTATTAGAGTCCATGGTAGTGTGGGCTAAAGGTGGCAAAGTTATTGAGGTTCCTTTTACGGTTGGAGTGGGAACGGGGTGTAATTGAAGCCCAAATGGAGCGAGTGGGTTCCTTTTGCAATTGGAGTGGGGACAATATATTGCACTAAAAAAGCTCATAAAGCTCACACAAGCAATCTTGGAAAAAGACCCAACAAATAAATATTATTGCCAATGGTGCTAGACAATTATGAGGTGTGACTTGCAAGGTTCCCATGGAGGATAAAATGTAATACCCCACATACTTTTATTTGAGGTTATTATTAAGTTTTCTTTTAAATATAATTATTGAGCCATAGGTATTATTTTTATTAATAACTGTAGTCCACTACCCCACTAAGCCCACATCTCTAATACAAACTATAGGGTAGAGGAAGAGATAGTCAGGGTTTTCGTAGAAAGGGTTTTATCAAAGAGGCTAAGAGGAGTTTTTCCTAGGCGTTTAGAGCACATACAATTGAAGAAGCAATCAAATTGTTCAAGGTATGATTTCTCACCGTTTAAAACAAAGAATTAGGGAGTTAGAATTTTATCGTGGAAAACTTTAGTGATGTGTAGATTGTGAGATTGGTAATTTCTTAGATTACGATTTTGACACTGTTTCAATTATTCTTGAATCTTAGAATGCCACTGTTCAGAGTCTAAAAGAATAGCTGAAATTATTTAAAGCATGAATAAGGTTGCATCGTTTTGTAGGACTATAAAGGCTTTAAGGTCTACAGGAATTTTTGGGCCGTTGATCTATGTCGTAGGGTTAATTATGAATTACTGGAGAAATTGCAACCAACCCCACACATGAAATCTCATTTTGTCACAATCCAAGTCTCTGATGGATGATTAATGGCCTTGGTAATCCTTGCCTAGACTTTGACTATTCCTACCGCAATGAACCATTAGAAATCAACACGTCTACAATTCTTTAAAGGATAATGGCAGACTTGTTTCTTCGATCCAATTCTGATTTCATCTCAAAATGCTTAGATATGAAATATATTAGGGTCAACCATATTAAGTCCATGAACAAGTCATATTAGTTTGGCCACAGTTTTCATTGGGATATATATATATATATATATATATATATATATATATATATATATATTAAATTCTAGGTTTACCCATTGTGTGAAATTTAGAACAAAGTTACGGTTATAGAGCCTAATTCATGTTTAAGGTTTTACTTATGTTTAGGACATATATTAAATCCTGAAGTATTAGCTGCTGGCTCTGAGTTTTTAATAAATTCAAGGAAACATATTCTTGGGTAGAGGTACTTTGCATTAGTGTTATCATTTAGTCCAGCAAGTCAAATTTTAGTGAGTCAACTTGTATAAGTCAATAAGATTTATATTTTGTGGAGGATATTAAGTAATTTTCATGATTGATTATAGGTCTTGTTTAAAGTATTCTGAGACCATTTGGAGGGTGTTTCAGCTGGATTTTCAGAGTGATTTAAGTGCTGTAAGTAATTATGTATAATATGCACAAGATTTGTCATTTAGGTTCTTAGATGTCAAAGGTTTTCAAAAGTTATATTTTTAAGCTTACGTTTTCTAAAGTTTATCGAAAGCATTTTTACATCATTAAAAGAGAAACTTTGACTTTTAAATAATATTTTAAAGAGAAAATTTGAATTTTAAATAACGTTTTGAATGTCCGAATCTCATTAAAAAGATGATTTCTAAACTAAACTCTTTTAAGAAAATAATTGAGTTTCAATGTAAGTTTTCTAAAAAGGTTCTTATTCTTTAAGTTTATTTAAAACCAAGTGATTTCAAAGTCATATTCTTATTTTTCAAATGGTATTTAAGACGTTTCTTTTAGCAAATTGGGCTTTCAAACTTACTCGAGAATTGTAAAAATATTTATATAAACTCTTCAGTTCTTATTCATTCCCTAAGAGAGTCAAGCATCCGTTGATTCTGTTTCAATTCAATATTGTGATATTCGATATGACTCTATCTCTGGAATAGTTGTTAATATTAAGAAAATTATTCTATTTTGTATATATTTTGTTTCGTGAAATGTGACACAAATTAAGTGTTTTTAGAATTGATCAGATATATGTGCAAATCCCCTCATAGGTTTGTATATGAGAATGTGTTGATCCTCACCAGTAGGGGTTAGATGTTGGTATCCGCTCATAAGATTGTATGTGAGAATATGTAATGTGTATATGTGACACTGTGCTCTAATCAATTTTATGCATGTGTTTTCTAATGACTGTGAGATATGATTATATATGTATTAAGTGATTCATTATATGTTTTGGAATAATTATTTTTGATATAATTGAATGAGTTTGTGAAAAATCAAAATACTTGTGCTTTGCTTGACTCTATTCCGTTGTATATTCTGTATAATTACTTACTAGATGTGTGGCTCACCCTATCAATTACTATTTTCAGATTAAAGTGTAGTTGGGAATATAGAACCTTTGGATCGCTTTGTAAGGTGCGAGGTAGAGCGTGGAAGTTGTAGGCGACTTTAGTATTTCTTGAAAACTTATAGAATTTCAATTATCTTATTTTGTAATTCATGTTTTATATAGTGGAAATTATTTTTGGTTTATGGGGTTTAGATTTTTGTAAGAGGTTTTTAAGAGTACTTGTTTCTTTGAAGTTTAAAATTTATTTTGATCAATTATGTTTATTAAGTTATATAAGTTCAATAGGTTAGTCATGCATCTAAATTCATGTTCCATGGATTTTGGTCGTGACATAAAAGATGTGTGCAGTTGGCACGTGGAGGCCCATGGATGATGCACCAGTGAAGGGAAAGTCCCATTAGACAAGGGGGAGTGAGTAGGACTTGTTCATGACCTATGAAGAGGTCTTGAAACCAACAGAGAGGCAGAGACTCACACCTGAAGGGGAGATTGTTGGGTTACACGTGTGAGTGAAGTCTCACATTGAATAGCGATGAGAAGAATGAGTAATCAATATAACATAATTGAGCACATACCCATTGGCCTTAGGCCTTTTGGGTTAAATTGTGTCTTTATATGTTATATTAACTATTCAAGGAAGGTCCTTAAGATATTTATCTCTCCAACAACCACCACCAACCTTAACCGGTGCTGGCAACCGATGCCATCAATGTCGTTGGTCACGGCCAATAGCCATCGCCGGTCATTTAGTCCACATCACTGGTGGCACAACCTTGCCAATTTGCCAATCGCTTAAACCCAAATACACCATAGTTGAATCCAATGTTTCAAACCCAAGCCAAAATCATTGAATCAACCAAAGACAAAACAAAGCAGATCAAAAGAGAAAATATGGTGATTGATTAAGTGCAGAGAGATGAAGGGTGGGGTGGTAGTGTGATGGTGGGTTTGAGAGGGACGGTGGGTTTGGAGTTTGGACTCATATCAATTGTTCCTAGGTCCTTTTTTTTTTTTTTGAGAAAACAATAAGAGAAACTTTATTAATGAAAATCAGATCGGAACACACTGTCCAAATCATCAGGCAGATCTTCTACCCATACATCAATATCTGCAGATAAAACTGCTCTTCTAGCTAATTCATGAGCTAACTTATTTCCTTCCCTACGAATATGAGAAAAACTGCAAAATTGTAGCGCATGGCCTAATCTCCGAGTATCATCAACCACATGACCATACAAGGTGTTACACTGACCCTGGGATTGCAAAGCATGAATAACCCCCAGACAGTCCCCCTCTATCTGTACACGCATAAAAGACATTTCCTGCGCAAAGGTCACTGCTCTATGGGCTGCCCGAGCTTCTGCCAATGCTACTGACTGAGGAAGATCAATTTTCTGGCTAAGGGCAGCCATAACAGCGCCTCTATGATCCCGAACAACCACCCCGATACCCGCACAGCCTAGCTGGTTGAACAAAGCTGCATCAAAGTTGATCTTATAGCAATTCACCGGTGGAGGCGACCACCGCGCTCTCAATCTTGGGCCTGGGTTGCTGATATGTTTGTTTGCTTCCAAAAACTCCACAACCAAGGCCTTAGCTCTGTCACTCACCTCATGTAAAGGCCACGTCCCTTGGTTTTCTCTAAGCCGATTCCTCCTCTGCCACAAGCTCCACGCAATAGTGGAAAACAGAGCAACCCGATAGCCTGAGTTATGTTGCATCACATCATCCAGCAAATCAAAGAAGCTTCTATATGACCTTCCATACAGATTAGCAAAAGTAGTATCTGACCTCCAAACCGCTTGAGCATGGGAACAAAACCAAAGACAATGCAAAAGCGATTTAGATTGATCACCACACAGTGCACAGGTGTCGTCCAAAGGAATGTGTCTGGACTTTAAGTTCTGTTTAGTTGGCAAAGAGTCCTTGGCTGCTCTCCACATGAAATGACGAATTTTGTTTGGAGTCTTGATCTTCCAGATGCCTTTCCAAAATCTCTCAGCGTCTGACGGAGATGAGGAGCTAGGATTTCGATTACTCCCTTCAGCTACTAACATGCGATACGCACTCCTAACACTGTACATACCATCCGGCGTAAATGGCCACACCAACACATCATCCCCACCACCTTCATGCACATAAATCCGTTTGATCATCTCAGCCTCCCATGGTAAAAAATAGCGTTCCAACAGGCCTGGATCCCACACTTTCGTATTTGGATAAAACAATTCATGCACCTTGCTAATCTCTACATCTTGTTTAGGAGAAACAACCTTACTTTGTCCCGGTTCAGGCAGCCATCTATGGTTCCATATGTCAATAGATAAACCATTACCCACCCTCCATAAAGCACCTCTATTGATCACCTCACGGGCTTGCAAAATACTCCGCCAAGCAAAGGAACAATTTGGGTGGACCGGGGCATCCAAAATAGTACCATGAGGGAAATATTTGGTACTAAAAACCCGATATAGCAAAGTCTCCTTATTATGAATTAAACGCCAAACCTGTTTTGCCAATAGAGCATTATTAAACTTCTGAATATCTCTAAACCCCATACCTCCAACAGATTTAGAGGAGCACAAGGAACTCCAATTAACCCAGTGAATCTTCTTCGCTTCCCCTTGCCCCCACCAAAATTTCCGAATCATAGCTTCGATGTCCTTACACAGGCTTACTGGCAATTTAAAAACACTCATGGAGTAAGTGGGTATGGATTGCACCACTGCCTTAATCATAACCTCCTTACCAGCTTGGGAGAGAAGCTTCTCTTTCCATCCTTGCATTTTTGCCCATATCCGCTCTTTAATTTGCGTAAAACAAGCTTTTTTAGCCCTTCCAACAAAAGATGGAAGCCCCAAATATTTCTCATAATGCTGTATGGCAGGAACATTTAGAGAAGACTTTATTGCCTCTTGCATCTGAGCCTCAGTATTCTTGCTAAAAAACAGAGTAGTTTTATCCCTGTTTACAGCTTGACCCGAAGCTCCTTCGTAAATAGCTAAAATATTCTGGATTTTCTCACATTCCTCCAAGGTGGCTCTACAAAATAACAAAACATCATCAGCAAAAAAGAGATGAGTAAGTTTTGGACCATTCCTACAAATGGAAAAACCATGGATGTCCCCATGTGTGGCTGCACTCCTCAAAATGGCATTAAGACCCTTTGCACAAAATAAGAATAGATAGGGCGATAGAGGATCTCCTTGCCGCCACCCCCTAGTAGGCCGGATCAAACCTTTAGGCTCGCCATTAACCAGAATAGAGTACGAAACTGTGCTAACACATTCCATAATCATAGCAACCCAAGACTCCTGAAAACCCATTTTTAGCAAAATCCTCTGAAGGAAAATCCACTCCACCCTGTCATATGCTTTACTCATATCCAGTTTTAACGCCATAAAACCTTTTTTCCCCGTACAACTATGCTTCATGTGGTGCAGAGTTTCAAAAGCAATAAGAATATTATCTGTAATCAATCTATCAGCAACAAAAGCACTCTGAGTTTCTGAGATAACAGAATTTAGAATAGGCTTAAGTCGGTTTGCAATGACTTTACTAACTATCTTGTAAATCACATTACAAAGACTAATAGGTCTAAACTCAGTTACTCTTTCAGGATTTTTAACTTTGGGGATCAGAGTAATAAAAGTATGATTAACAGACGCCAAAAGTGACCCATTATTTAAACTAGACAAAACAGCTTGAGAAACATCCATACCTACTTCTGTCCAGTAAGTTTGGTAGAAGAGAGGAGGCATACCATCAGGTCCAGGTGCTTTTAAGGGAGCCATCTCTTTTATAGCACAGTCAACTTCCTCAGCCGTGTATGGTTTAGCTAGATCAGCCCTCATCTCCTCCGTTACAACCTCATTCACCCCATCCAAGATTCGGTCTAAACCTTGTGGATTAGAGGATGTAAAAAGCTGCTCATAGTATCTATTCAAAATCCCTGAGAATACTGTCTCATCCTCCTGCCACATCCCATTTTCGTCCCTCAATCCCTTAATAAAATTTCTTCGCTTCCTTTGGGTGGCTGTGCCATGGAAAAATCTTGTATTCCTGTCTCCATTTTGTAACCACTGAAGTCGTGATCTTTGCTGCCACATCTTCTCTTCTTTATCATACAAACCCCTCAACTCCATATTCAATCTCTCCATATCATCCGAAATCCCAGACCTGGCTGCTTCTTCCTCAGCTTTCCACAATAGTTCTTTTGTCCTTTTAATTTTCTGCACCACGTTCCCAAAATGATCTCTACTCCATGCTTTCAAAAATTTCTTACACCTGTTCAATTTTTTAGTTGCCACAGACATTGGTGTACCTTCCTGACTACACTCCCAAGCTCTTAAAACAACCTCCTTACATGATGACTCTGTCAACCACATGGCCTCAAATCGAAAAGGTTTCCTTCTCCACCTTTGCCTCTCACCAGTTGATACAAGAGACACCAATATGGGGCGGTGATCAGAGGTGAAGCTATTTAAATGATGAACCCGGCCTGTTGGAAACTTAGCTAGCCACTCATAATTGACAACACTTCGATCCAATCTCTCCCAAACCATTTCCCCACCCCTCCGCCCATGCCATGTAAAGTCCGGCCCTGAGTAACCCAAATCAACAAAACCACATAGATCCAGTACATCTCTAAAAGCCTGCATGAGGCTATGAGCTCGTGGTACCCCTCCTTGCTTGTCTTGGACCTGCAATAACTCATTAAAATCACCAAAACAACACCAAGGCATTTTCGGTTTTGAGCTCAACATCCGAAGCATAGCCCAACCTTCACTTCTTCGACTGGTTTCAGGTTCCCCATAAAATCCAGTAAGACGCCAGGCATCTTCCGACCCACCATGAACAATCACATCAATATGATATTTTGAAAAACTGTCCAACCAAACCTTCTCACTAGCTTTCCACAAAAGAGCCAACCCACCACCCCTTCCATCACTTGGAACAGTGAAGCAGCCCTCAAAATGTAAATCATTACAAATGCTCATCATCTGATCCTTTGTCGACCAAGTCTCAGACAAGAACACAATCTTGGGATCTTGTGCTTGGATAATCTCTCCAAGTTCATTCACTGCACGGCGGTTCCCAAGCCCCCGGCAGTTCCAAGCTAAAAGACTCATTGATTTCGGCGGGGCTGGGATCCAGCCACCACTGCTAAATTCTTCTCTGCCACCCCCTTTCTCTTTTTACTCCCAGCTGAATCTTCCTGACCCTCATCAAGATCTTCTCGATTTCTTTTTGTTAGTACAGTAGACCCCACTTCTGTTATTAATCCCTCATCATCTCCGTTGCATGCATGGTCCACTAGCCTGGGTTTTCGCCTCACCCTTCTGACTTTACCTCTAATAGTTGCAATTGGTTCATCTAGATCGTCCAGCCCTATCATCCTCGGGTCAGATATATCGTTCTGCATGGCTGCTTCATCCCTGGATTCACGGCTAGAGCTCTTAGGTATATCCGAATCAAGACTACCTTCCTGACCATATGGAGCATCATACTTAGCAATCTCGGCATCAATCTCAGCCAGTTGGTCCTCAACGGATTGAATATGAGCCTCAGCTCGCACCGAATGCACTGCTATCCTAGGTTCATCACAGCCTTGAGAAACCAAAGGTTTGGACACAATCCCTTGATCATTATCAGTAGTCATCTCCTGCTCCATTCGTTCAGCTCCATCTACTCCATCATCGGTACCCTCCTGTCCATCCTCGTTCGCAGTAGTGTGAATAATCCCTTGACTGTCAGCACCTCTGTGTCGTGCACTCCAATCACTATAATCCTGATCCTCATCCCCACTAACATCCTCACAGCACCTTGATACCCGTACCACTGTTTTCCTGGATAAATTTGGCGCAAAAGCTCGAAGCCATGGACCAAATTGCCTATCCTCTTCCTTGAGACTCTTCTTACTCCTCAGCCAGACCGGACACTCCCTATCAGAGTGTGTGAGCTTCCCACACCAGTAACATATGTTCGGCAGCCTCTCGTATTTAAAACTAACCCACCGCTCTTCTCCGTTACTCAGAGTTATTCTTCTGCCCCGACAAATCGGTTTTGAAATATCGACCTCTACCCTATACCGCTGGAAATTACAATCGTCCAGCTCCACTCTCGCCTCTTCCACGGCCCCAACGATTTGCACAATCTGTTTTGCCACACCTGGACTTAAACCAAGAGGTAAATCATGCACTTGGACCCAGAAGCGAGTAGACTCTAGTGGAAGAGCCCTAACATCCGTATGCTTCTCAATCCTCTTCATGGTAACAAGATGTTTATCAAACGTCCAAGGTTCTCCCATCAAAACCTTATCTGCATCCGAAGCATCTGTGAACACAAAAACCACCCTATGGTTTCCCATGTCTCGCACTTCAAACCACTTTCGAGTCCTCCACAACAACTTAAAAGTTCTAGCAATAGCCTCCATGTTAAGAACCCGACCTGTGAAAAATCTTGCAGCAACATAAACTTCTTCTGCAGCCACTGTCTCTTGGACCACAAAGTCTTGCCCTTCACTCTCGGACAAAGAAAATTTTCTCCACAGCACTGAAAGATTCTCCATCTCCAACCCACCAAGAACTCCTAAGACGATTCTGACCTTTCCGATGATGGAAGGAAGAAAACCGCTGGAAGGAAATAGCCTCACCCACGGGCAGGCACGTTTTCTACAGACTCTAGGGTTTAGGCAGCCGCCGCCTAGGTCAGAGAAACCTTAGACGTTTAGTTTTAGTACTGTTACTAGGTCCTTTTGTTTAGATATAGTACCTGTTTGGATCCGGCTTTTCCGTTTACGTTTTGCGCGTTTGACGTTTTAAGTTTCAGCTTTTTTTTTTTTTTTTTGTTCTGCTGGGGGGACAACAGAGCGTGCGCGCACTGTTCATGTACTTTTTTAGCAATTTTTTATTAAAAATGGGTCCCGCAGTACTATTCACACATTAAAAAATTATTTTGCTACAGTGTTTTCAGTTTCAATTTTCAATTCAGCAAAAATAAGCTCTATCCAAACGGACCCATAGTTTAATTTAGAGTTGTGAATTTTTTGGTCAGTTTAATTTCTTTTGGAAAAGGAATTATGCAGACCTTTCAACTGTGAAAGGCTAGAGGGCCAAATTAGTAGGTTTTCATTAATATCTAGAAGGGTCATGTTAATGGGTGTCTTTAAGGAAATTGTTAATAAACCATTTTAGAAAAGTTTTGGCATCACTTTTATAAAAAATATAAAAAAAACTGTCAAAAGATTAATTGATTTTATCATTTTCCCATAAAACATTTTTAAAAATAATTCCTAGACCAATACCTTTAGCACATCCGTTAACTTTTAGAACTATTTCATTTAACGGTGCAAGTATAACTTATCATCATCCCTCACATTTTTTAGTTAAAAAATAAATAAAATGTCAATATAAACTCATTAGCTCGCTGGGGATGGATAATATAAATTTTTTTTTATGAGAAAATAAGATAACTAATTAGATCAACAAAAAGAAATATGGTTAATTTTTATTCAATGAATTTGTTATTGCCAATAAATGGTTCTACGCAATCACATTGCTCAAATTACAATTAAAATTTCTAATTTTCATGTCACCATTCTTTCAGCTATCTTCAATTGGTTTTCTAAAAATTTACAGACAGCTTATACTATTAGGAGAACTGCAAGTAGTTTATGGTGTTATGATGTAAAACTGCCTAAAACTACTTGCATTTTAATGGTTTGTACTAAGTGGCTTTGGACCACACGTGTAAAGCATGTGAGCTTGTTAGTGGCTAAATCTGTTATAGCAGAGTCTGTTATTAGTTAGTTAAGTTTGTTATTTTGCAGTTGGTTAGTTCTTATCCCTTATTCCTCTTATTTCCAAATCTATATCTATATATTACTAAAAGCTGAAGCGTAGCATTTAATGTTGCTGCTCTCACGTTGCGCCACATCAGCTGCCACGTCATTTTTTTAATATAATTTTTCCTACAATTTTAAAATGGTTTTTGCAATTTTCAGCCCTATAAATGCAACCCACTGCTTATTTATTTACTTCCACTATCACCCTATAACAAATCTATCCCACTACCTATTTATTTACTTCCACTATCATCCAATAATAAATCTGTATAATTAATCCAGCCCACCTCTTATTTATTTAGTACCATTATCAAACCCAACCTAAAGCCTTTTCAGTTCAGCTTAAAGGAAAAAAAATTAAATAAAAAACGTTGGAGGGTTTTGTGTGAGCCTTTTTAGCTTAAAGGAAGGAAAAAAAAAAAAACGTTCAAGGCTTTAGGAATTGCCTGAGAAAACAAAGAGTTTGAAAGCTATCCACCTTTCTACTCTACGGTTTCGCAATAACGGTTGCCTTTTTGATTTCCTTCCTATCTTTCTTTCCTGTGTATAAATATTGACAAAACTCGTGCTTCGATTGAGGTATTTTTACATCTCAATTATTTTTTGCCCCATTATTTTGCTTTATGGTTTATGTTTCCCTTATTAGATTTTGTTATAATTCTATGTGATTCCTACTACTTAGTTTGACTCTGATTTCTTAGCATAGTACTGTGGTGTTTGCTTCCACCGTCTACTTCAATATCATGATTGAATAACATGGATTGGGTTTTAGAATGAAAGCAAATTGTTTTCCTAGTGTTTTAATTTTCTGCAATAGTTTCTATTATGTTGTTGTACATGATTGTCTATTCATCAAGAATTACCTACTTTTTTCCCAGCTTCTTACACGTGGTAGATTTTGGTGTGTGTATATATTCTCTACTTATATGAATCTAATAGCATAACTGTGTTGCAAGGTCATTTTATAGATTCATGTTGACTGTGACATCAGTATATGTGGTTGAATCCAATTAGCTGATGCATTTTCACAAACAGCTCTTTGCAGTGCTTGTACTAATTATTGGCTTGGGTGCTTTTCTCTAGTGGGCTGGACGGGATATAGTTCAAGGCACTGTGAGGCATCTTCAATTTTCTGCTACTTCCTTTCTTGAAAATATTTGGTTTCTTCAACTGGCTATTTATGAGTTGTACAAAGAATTTATATTATCTTCATAAAATTGTAACTCAAAATTGTTAATTTTTTTCTTTCATAGTTCATGAACCTGTAACTCATATCATTGGTTCAAGTACTGAAGATTATTTTTTACATCTGTTGGTCGAGCTGTGTTCAAATTTATCATTAAGTCCTTAGCATGATGTATAAATATGCATATGAGTGGATGGCTATATACTATGGGATTAATTAATTATGTGGCAACTGGCAAGTCATCACCCCTATTGAATAAACTAAGTTTACCGTACCCTGCTTAATTCATTTGGGGCTTCTATTCATTAGAGATCCTAAACACATGGAGGATTGACTGTTTGTTCATCGGCTTAGTTTGATTTTTTCTGTTTGGAAATGCATAGCATATGTATTAGTTAGATGATCAGGATTTCTAATTTCTATTAATATTTGCAACATTGGATGGATGATCTAGCTGGATAAACAGGATGCAGTTTTAATTTTGTTCTCTATGGATGATGACTAGCATGAACCAAATGTTTGATGCTCAAACCTTTCTTTCCATATCAGAAATTGTGTTAAAAATAATGACCTATTTACTGTATACAACATATATATATATATATATGTTCTTACATTGTGGAATATGTAGTTATTTGTCATCTAATATTTTACAAACAATTTCCTGTGGGTATTTTTAGAAGGTAAAGGAAAAATTATTCTTCTTCCATCTCATGACTTCTTTGATTTATTTATTTATTTTTTTGTGGTATGTTTGTAGTGCCCAAACTGGGGAAAAGATTTTCAAGTTTTCAAGTAAGAGTTGTCGATACCTTTAATGATGTCAAACTAGCTTTCAGAGACTTGGTTTTGCACTATTGTTGATGACACTGCAATATGAGTTGTCTGACATCACAATAATGTTATCCATTGCAGATCCTCCCTAAACGATGATTTACAGTTTTTCCCCCTTCTGCACTCAACCTTTCTTTGGTAAAGTTAAATATGAATTTCCTGAATTTCTTTTATCAATTTGTGCCAGTAGTAGGGTGAGAGCATTTAACGTGCAGTGATACTTGTATTATTATGACTAAATGTCACTAAGTTTGTTGTTAGTTGTGTATAGTCATTGAGCTTTTAACTTTTAGCAAGGCTTTAGAGTTGTCAAGTGGAACATTTGTATTTTATAAAATTTTGGTGGAAGTACTATGGATAGGTGTATGATTATTAATGATAAACAACTTCTTGATATTGAAAATAATCATAGCTTTAGATCCATAACATCAGCCCCTATTTGTTTTTAATTAGGTACGCAAATAACAGATGCTTCCTATAAGAGTGGGAACAAAAGCTAGGTATTTCAACTTTCCTAAGTTTAGAGCATAAGAGAGCCGTACTTGTAGTCTCCATTCACAGCCATAGTAAAGCAAAGCAAGGTTCAGTAGTTTGTTGCCGCTGAATATATATATATATATACACACACACACTTATGCCATCTCACTTAGGCCTCTCTTGCCATAACAACTTTTGTGCAAAGATTGTGTTTTTTAATCGAGATTTATAAGGCTGCTATGGTGTTGCTGATTGTTTACTGCATCTGTTTTAGGGTGTTGAATTTTTAATTGCTAGGTTTGAATTAGATCTCTACCTCTTTTGGGTCTATTCATTTTGAGTTTTTTGATTGCTAGATTTTTAATTCTATTTGTTGCTGCTGTTTTCTAACAATTGATATCAGAGCGTGCTGCAATATCATGATTATATAACATGGATTGGGTTTTAGAATCAAAGCTAATTGTTTTCCTGGTGTTTTAATTTTTGTGGTGATTTTTTTGCATAATTCTGCATAATTTTTCTGCATATGTCTCCATCAAAGTCCCTTGAATGGTGCCTTAAGTAGCAAACTGTGTGTCTTAGTCATTAGCCTTGAGATGTATCCCAAATTATTTATTGAGTTATTTGGAAAATTCTTTGGATCTTTTGTGATATTTTTTCCTAATGGCCATGTCCTAAACTATTGTAGGTGCGATATTTTCGTCAAATTGAGAAGTTTAAATTAATTGCAGAATTTTTAAAAATCTATGCCTCTTATGTCATGTCACTACTATTTAAGCACGGTGAGCTAAGGAAAAAGAAATCAACATTGAGATTGTGTTAGTGTCTAGGACATTTTTCAGCAACCATGTCGATGCTTTAGAACATGGTTAATTAATTATTTCCTGAATGTAGCCATATATACCTAAGTTCAATAATTTAGTTGATTCTCAAAAAAGTTCAGTAATTTAGTCTTCTTGTAAGGTCTCTGTGAAATAATTGCTACCAAAAGCCAAGCTTCAAAACATGGTTATATACATAATACTTTTTGAAGTACAAAAAAACAAAACTGGTATTGCTTTGGGTTTTTTGTCAATTGATCTCATTCAAAAGGAAGGTGCATTGTGGAGCAATATGTTATTTAATGAATTTTTGACCCAAATTCACATGCACTACATCATTTAGATTTTTTTTTTTTTTTTTTGGGGAGAATCTACATCATTTAGATTGATATCCACGAATCCTAAAATTTTTATTAATTTTATTATAATATTGACAATGATAAGGTTATGCATTATGCCCGTAATTAAAAAAAGTAATGAACAAAAGTTTTCTTAATTTCCTAGCAAGACTATGCTACTGGTTACTAAGCTTGGCAAATAGTATTACTTTTATTCAGTTAAAAATTCTAAATTGTAAAATTTGGGCTGAAAGTGTTATGATATGTCTTTTCAAATGAAAGCAACTTTTAACTCTTTTATTAGTTACGGAGTAACTTGGCTCCTATTTTAAATGATGCTAAAGCCCCATTTGATGTAATTTACTTTGCTGTGCTCTCTAAGGGTTTAATATTGTGCACTCTTACAATGAAGAGGTTGCTTAGGCAATTATATTTGCATTAATGGATTGAAGTGTGTCAGAGTTGGGGGAGCCCCTAATTCAGCTTCTACCTTTACACCTTTGTCTTCTGTACACACACAAACACAATATAAATATCTATATGCCAAAAAAATAAACCAAATGAACACTGAACAGTAAAACATAATTTACAATTTATATATTTATATTCAATACTATTAAGATTTATAGAGAAAGGTATATGAAAGGCTTCTATTCAAAAAAAAAAAATTAAAAATAATTGCAAATAAATTCAACAATCACTCATCCATAAAACAATCAAAACACTATAAATTACAAAATAAAACAACAAAAAAAATACACACCAAAAATATCATAAAAATACTCTCTCCACAATCACAAAAATGAGCATGCAACATGAATTACCAACAAGATTATTGCTCGAAATATTTTTCAATGTTGAAAGAAAATCGCGAAAATTTTTAGGCAACATCAAAATCAGGTACACAAATTTAAATTCAAATCTCATGTTTGTTACTTTTACATGAAATCCCCACTTTTTCTCTACTAATCACAATCAACCACATCCAAAATTGTGGCATAAGATATTGAAATCCTATATTTTCTCTTTTTATTAACTTTTTACTATGAAGTAGTGCGCAATTCTAGAGTCGTTATATTTCTAAAAGAAAAAAAATTTATTGCTTCATCAATCCAATATTGCAATTGTGATGATAATAATGTTCACTTGTAATTCTTTGTATATGATTATTGTCATGTTCTGTCACCAGCTGATTTTTTTTAACGCATTAGTTTTTTAATATGTGTTTTTGTTTTTTTAAAACAGCTGCAAGTGATGCAATCGACTAACCAAAAGGAAAAAAGTTCTTCACCACATCAATCTAACTAGATTGCTCCAAAATCCTTTATTCCTTCGAAACGATGAAGAAAATAAAATATGTCAGCATGCATATGGTGCCAGGTAAGTTTTTATTTTTTAGTGAAACAAAGTAGTTTTGGGGCTGATTTAGCAAAAATAAAATATGTCAGCATGCATATGTGTCACTTAACAGCAGAAACTAATCATAGAGTGTGAATTGCTAACGGAACTAAATTTCAGGATGTAAAATCAAGTTTTTGAAACTTTGGAGTGTAAAATTTAGTCAACTCCAAACTTCAGGGGTGTAATTTGTAATTTACCCAAATATTAACAATAGAAGAAAAAAAAAAAGGAATAGTATTTACTTGAATATTTATAGAAAAAGATCACTGTTTACTTGATGGGAGGTGCTAGATTCACAACATTTTTACAACAAATCATAGGTGTTTAGTTATTATTAGTTTTAATTTGAACCTATCATCGAAATTACTTTTCTACCCCACTAATAACAACCCGTAACAAGGTTGAGCTTTAATCATTACAATCTTCATCATCATCTTTGTCATCAAACCCTGTGAGCATACTCGAATCTATTTGCACAAAAGCTCTCGCAACTTCAGGGAGTTTCTCCAGCTTCACTCGCAGTGTTCCAACAATAACAAGCATTTCGCTTAGACCCATGTCTTGTGGCAAAACTATGTCAACCTCCACAAAATATTGATCAGGATAAGATGTGTATGCTATTAGTCTGCCAATTTGCATGATATCTTTATGGTGTTCCGATATCAGATTTGTTAGCCTGTTCAAAATTTCAGGTGGTGCTGTCCTTCCAATTAGTGCAAATAAATTCTCAAGGAACATCTTCTTCCATGAATTCATTGTATGTAATAGTATCTGCATCACAGGTTCAAGAAATCATTGTAATAAGATAACAGTAAGGTTCAATTCCAAGGAGCCAAGAAAAATTCCATCCTCATGCCACTCATAGATCCATGTCAAGGCACAGAGTGGAAGTCGAATATCACTTGAGAAATATGTTAAAAACCAGTAGAGTAGCTGAGCCCAATTATCTACAGTACAGTAAAAAGGGGAGAAAAAAAAAAGTCAGTTGCATTTGAACTCACTATAATAGCTCCAGTAGGATCAATCCACCAACAATATTGAGAAGCCAGGACAGCTGCTGCCAAACTAATTAAATTAGTTTTAACGTTGGAAGAATGATGTTCTGCATGGGCTCTAACAATTCCTTTTCCAAATCTTCCACAATAGAGTGCGAGCATAGACTCCACCATAGTTACAAAGGTCATTACTCCAATCGTCCATATCTGATTTTGAAGATCCTCTTCAGGCTTGGACTGTAATCAACATATGAAATGAAGATTATATTAATCATTGATATTGTACTGATATTGTAAACGACTACAATATAGAACTTTAGAACAATCATGCTCAAATGTATCCACCAACTCAGACTGTGATCTAACTAGGACCTTATACATTTGGGTAGTAACTCTAAACCTATGCCAACCTTTTTGTAAAGTACCAATGAGTGCTGACAAGACATCAAGAAGGGTGCTTTAAAACCTTCTCAAATAAACTTTGGTTATGATGTATCCTAGTCCTTTGCTCACCACCATCTATATCCTTAACTTAGGTTGAAGCTAATATGATCAAAGTTGCATACCTTTGTAATGAATTGTTTAGCTGCCAGAAACAGTAACTGCAATCCAAAAGATCTGAAAACAATCATTCCCTGCGAGTTGAATATAGATTAGTAAAATATTTGATGCATACTAGCAAAAGTGTAGTACATATATGGTGCATAAATACCATTATTGGTCAATCAATAAAATTGCTTGAAGCATTTTTCATCTTTGGATTCCTTTTCTCAATATGTAATCAGAACCGAGTTAACTCAGTCTTCTTCATTGGTTTCTTAACTCACCATTCCTCCATTGTTGAACTTTGCTTCAACTTTCAATCTCCTTGTTTTCAATCATAGTGTGATTGAATCTTGCATAGAGTTTCTTTTTGTGATTCTCAGAGTCTCTTTTTGTGATTCTCTGCTTTCTGATTTTGCTTGATTTAGTTTTCCTTGAAAACCTAGTTCAAGTTTTGGTCACCGGCGGCGCCGGTTTCGTCGGCACGCACGTGTCACTCACTTTGAAGAGGCGCGGCGACGACGTCGTTGGGCTCTACAACTTCAACAACTACTACGACCCGTCGTTGAAGAAAGCACGCAGGGCGCTCCTCGAAAGCCACGGGGTTTTTGTCGTGGAGGGAGACATAAATGACAGTTGTTTGTTGGAGAAGCTCTGCGACATCGTGGCTTTTACGCACGTGATGCATTTGGCGGCACAGGCCGGAGTTCGATACGCCATGGAAAATCCAAATTCCTATGTGCACAGCAATATCGCCGGGCTTGTTTCGCTTCTCGAGGCTTGTAAATTTGCGAATCCTCAGCCGTCGGTTGTTTGGGCTTTGTCGAGTTCGGTTTACGGGTTAAACGAAAAGGTGCCGTTTTCCGAATCGGATCGGACCGACCAACCCGCAAGTCTCTACGCCGCTACTAAAAAGGCCGGTGAGGAAATTACCCACACTTATAACCACATTTACGGCCTCTCCATTACTGAGTTAAGATTTTTTACCGTGTACGACCCATGGGGACAACCCGATATGGCTTACTACTCTTTTACCCGGAATATTCTACAGTGTAAACCCATTAAGATCTATTGGGGCAAGAACCGGGTTGACTTGGCCCGGGACTTCACTTACATTGATGACATTGTGAAGGGTTGTCTGGGATCTTTGGACACGTCCAGGAAAGTACCGGGTCGGGTGGGAAGAAACGGGGACCCGCTCCTTACCGGATCTTTAATTTGGGTAACACGTCACCCGTGGCCGTATCGACACTTGTGAGTATATTAGAGAGGTATCTGAAGACAAAAGTGAAGAGGAATCTTGTGGATATGCTTGGAAACAGTGACGTACCTTTCACGCATGCGAATATTAGGGTCCGTTTGGATAGAGCTTATTTTTGCTGAACTGAAAATTGAAACTGAAAACACTGTAGCAAAATAATTTTTTAATGTGTAAATAGTACTGCGGGACCCATTTTTAATAAAAAATTGTTAAAAAATGACGTGAACAGTACGTGCACAATGCGCGCACAGTGCCGCACAGACCTTGTCCCTGCGGCAGAACCGAAAAAAAAAAAAGGCTGAAAACGTAAAACGTAAACTCAGAAAAAAAAAAAGCTGCATCCAAACGGGCAATTAGTTTGGCCCGAAGTGAATTCGGGTATAAACCCACAACTGATTTGCAAACCAGGTTGAAGAAGTTTGTTTGGTGGTATCTTTCTTATTACGGCTATAATCACGGAAAACCCTTAAGTATTATCTTTCTTGAATAACTTCATTTAGGGAAAAATGTATTTTTCAGTCTCTTGCCCCTTCATAATTTAAAATATAACCATTTAGTCATGTCTATTTTTTTTTTTTTTTATGTGATTAATAGAATATAGATGCATCCTCTCATTTTTTTTTTTGAAATGAAAAAGTAAGATAGAGAATTTATTTTATTCAATGTCACAATTCACAAAGAGAAAGAGACAGGATGGACCATTCTTCAAATGAAATATTGGTAAAGTCTCTAACGATTGAATAAGAGATTTGGGGTTCGATATCCGCTTACACCAAAAACTTATTGATGTTTTGGTCTCATGATAAAGAATAATCATCAGGAACGAACACCGTAGACTTTCTAAAAAAAAAAGGTCCCAATTTCTTCTCAAAAGAAAAAGAAAGTCCCAATTTTATTCTTTGTTTCTCAAAAAAAAAAAAAAAAAAAAAAAAAAAAAAAAGCTCTAATACATTTACTAGCTAGGAACACTAACAAAAAAAATAAGTAGGGACAACGTTTAGCTAAATTTTGTCGTTATTTATATTTGTTTTGCCTAAGTGTGGTTGATTCCAGATTTTGTTGCAACATATTTAAGCATCTTTGAATTTGTGTGCTATTAATGTGAATCTTCCTGCCTCCTTTCTTGCAACTTACATTCCTTTTACTATTGTTTATTTTATGCTTCCTCCAATTGTGACGATTTTTCATTAGATTTAGTAATGGTTGAAAGTGAAACCTTTGTCTAGGGACCAACATAAGATATTAAAGATTAAAGAAAAGCATTTTTTTATACCATACTCAATTTTGTAGAAGTTTGATTGCGTCATAAAATAATAGCTATAGTTCTTGTATTGTTGGCATCTCACGATCATTTTTATGCAAAATGACCAGGACGTCAGTCAAATGGTGATGAAACCAACGATTACCTAAATAACTTCAGTCAAGTATTCAGAAACAGGAAAGGTTGATTATATGTGTTTGTAATTTCCAATGGGAACAAAGTTCTCACGACTCCAACAATGGCTTTATTAGGTTGTTTCTCACAAGTTTCCAATGGCAAAAAAATTGCCTTGACTCAAGGATGATGGCATTATTAGCTATAGGCTCCTAATCCAGAGCCTGTGTTAATGTAATATTTTAGTGTCATGACTCATGAACCTTAACTCTAATACCGTTAATCATGATTGGAGAATGTGCTACTTACATTTGCGCCTTATTCTAGAAAGGTAAAACAAATATAATTAGATCTCCTCGTAGTCATCTATATAGCTAAGATTGAGCTCAATTTAGACTCAATTCATGTCGATGCAACATCTTCACATCTCCAAACCACTCACAAAATCTAGGCACAATCCGGAGAATTATTGAAGTATTGAATAAGGAAAAATTCAACAAAAGCTAATTATTAGGCATATATGGCACACCTTGTGGTTCAGATGAAGCATAAAATTTACTGCATAAGTTGGGGGCATTTAGATGTGATACAATATAAGCATACATCAAATATACCAATTTTAAGACATAATAGTGATTGGAGCTTTAGTATTTCTGAGGTATGTTCTTACTTCTTAGGCATGCTAACTTTGAATTGACTCCATCTCCATTGGAGACACATGGTTCTTGATCTGAGTCTGAGTGTACAATTTCCTTTTACCAATTCCGCATCTCTGAGGCATGTTTTTTTTTTTTTTTTTTTTTTTTTTTTTTTTTTTATATAATTTAAGAGCCCAATAGTCTTTTATTTATCGTTTAAAAGTGAAGCAATTCGGTATTAAATGACTTAATGGTCCAAAACCTAAATGAAAGAAACATAGAGAAGATTTCAAGTTTTCAACAGTAAGAACTGGGTCATATGAGAGAGCCAAGTCCTGGAAAATTTGTTTATTATACTATAGTAATTCAAATTTATGGTGTCTACTACATAATAATTACATTTTGTCGTCAGGACAAATAAAAGATTTTGTCAATTAAACTACTGGAAGTCTAGAACCCACATAACATGGATGAAACTTTGATACTGATAAAGACAGACGTCTAAGCAAAAATGGAAATATCATGCAACAGATATATTCATAAACAAAGAAATCTTCCACCTTTAGGAAAAGTAGGGATATTTAGTAAAATGCAGCTAATATACTATACCTTGATCCTTATCTCACGTAGATCACTAGACAGAAAAAGCCACTTTTAATCAATCAAACAAGATTAAATTATAGAAATATCAGTTTGTTCACTTATACTTGCTCAAACATGGTCAACCCACTAGTCACCTTGGAGGATATAATAATGTAAATAAGATTTGATGGGGTATGTATTGTGGCATGCAAGGCATCTCTAACCAAATCAAATGTTTTACTCTTTCAGATACATCATACAATTAGCTAAACTTCTTAGGAACTTTCCACAATATAAAGTCTTTAAGTCTTATTCATGAAGAAAACTGAGGACGACAAAAGCCTATCCAGTCAAGGATGATAGCTTATGGCAGTCAATTAGGTATCCAAGTAATAAGAAATAAGAAAATAAGTGTTTTGGTGCAAAGGAAATAAAATATATCAGAAAAGTTAAATAATTAAGTAGCTTTTACAAAGGCAACTACGATTTGAATTTAAGCCACTATCTCTAACAAGATATTTGCAAGTGCTTGGGATTAATAAGCTCAAGATATAAGTTCCTCATCAATGCATTTTGGCCACTATTTCTAATACAATATATGCAAGTGTTTGGGATTACTAAGCTCAAGATATAAGTTCCTAATCACTACATTAATAGAAAAGAGTATGGAACCCTGGGTTGTAGGGGTTGGAGGGATGCATCTATATTTATAAGAAGAAAAAAAGAGAGATAAAAAATATCTGATTAGAAATAGTCTTTCTAGTGATATAAAAAAACATTCACTATAATTCTAAATTAGCCTATTATCTCACACCTAGACTATTAAAAAATTTTAAATTACAGATTATAGTGACTCCATTATGTGTGAAGTGATAGGCTAATTTAAAAATATTGTGAAATTATTGTTATGTCCAGAATTTTATTGTTAATATAATAATTAGCCGTGCAATTATTAATTGCCACACTCAATAATTGTGTAAAAATTGATAACAAATCATTATTGTACAAAGGAACAACAAATATTTCCACTAAAAAAAAAAAGCAAAAGCTAAATTAAAAGCAAAAAACAAATATTGAGGTGTCAATAACATCCGATAACATCTCAACAATTGTTGAGTTATCACATAAGTACCTTCATCATCATGCCTTTTGCATGTTCCTCAAAAAAAGAAAATCATGCCTTTTGCTTTGCTGACGAATTTTAATAGGGAAGACACAAATTAAAAAAAGTCTGCAATTCAACATCTTATTGCGTATCTGAGTCACTATTGATAGAGAAAGAATGCAGCACCAGCTCGATTAGATCATTTGAGGCTTAAGACAACAGCTTTAAAGCAAGTTATTTTTTGTATTTAAGTTTGGCTTACATCTTCCATTCAATACATAACATTATTAATTCACTTAATATTTCTTATAGCATACTTTATTTTAATTAGGATTTTATCAATTTTAATTAGATCTTTGTCTCTCTCTCCTTTTTTTTTTTTTTTTTTTTTCTTTTTCTTTTTTTTGTACAGAAACAATTGATTGATTGATTTTTTTTCATAAAACTTCTTTTAAACTTTTTGATTTTAAAATAAAATTATCAATATTAAAGTATAAGAAAAAACCATTTATGTCTAGGGGTTAATTTAGAAAATATCAATCATTTAGCAAAAATCATATGTATATCATGTGATTATATCCATTAAACCCTTTGTTTTTAATCTAATTGAATGGTTAATTTATCACACACCTTATATCTGAAGGTTAATTTTTTTTTTTTTAAATGAAACAAAGTCACGTCCAAGTTAACTTAGTTAAACGCTTGTATATTTAATTATTGATGGTTCTTCCTGAAGAAATCCAGATTCCAGAGTCAGCAAGTAGTGAGGAGCTGAATTCATGATCACAATGGACGTTGGTAGTAGGTTCTCCAGACTCAATTACTTGGGCAATCAGTGTTTTAGTTGCATTATGGACTTATGAGCAGTTATAGATGATCTTCAATTAGCTTTCTCACCCATTTGATTTGTTGAACCTATGCTAAATTTGTTATACACTTTTTGACTAATAGTACCAGTCTATTAGGATCCTCTCCGATTGAAATGGATCCATTTTGTAGTTCAGATTAACTATTATAAATAGGATGGTGTATTTTGTGTCATATCATTCAAGATTAACATCATTTAAAATTTTAAATGATGTGACATTCGGTATGGTTTCTAATCATTAAGAAAAAGACTATTTCCATTTCAATTGAAATGGAAAAGGAATCTTGTCTGCTCATGATTTGTATGCTTCTATTGTTATAGACTGCAAATCTCTCATGAGCTTGGTATATTATCTAGAGCTACTTCATTCTTACCATGAAGGAAATCAAACAACTGATTTCCTAGCAAAACTTGGTTACTAATAAGACTTGTCTTTTGTTGTTCATAGCACTCCTCTAATACACAGCTAAGAACGTAATATTTGTAACTACAACAAGTCTTTTGTTTAGTTTTTGGTTAAAATTTGATTCACTCCCTTGACTTTTACTTTAATTCTCAAGTTAGTTTCAAAATTTTAATTTTTATCAATTTAGCCTCAGTCAAAATGAAGCCAATCTGGTTCTTCCGTGGAAATCTTGTTGTTTGATGAATATTATTTCTATTAAAAAAAAAGTTGAAACAATTGTATTTGCTAAATGATTTGGATAGAAGAACTATATCTACTTAATTTAACAAAGTGAAGGACTAAATTAGCAAAAATCAAACACTAAGGATTAATGTGATAATTGACGTGAAAGTTAAGGGACTAAAGAATAATTCTATAATAATTCTAAGAAGAAATAATTCTAGATGTAAAGGTTCAACCACTAGTGCTCATCATACACAACACCTACATTTGTTTGACTTAAGCAATCGTGAGTTCCAATTAGCTCAACTATTAAAATCTTAACATTAACTGAAAAAAATGATAGGCCACAAATTCGTTGACCCCTTGTGATTAATTAAATTGATTAATTAGCCAAGTTATTAATTAATTAAGTTAACATGCAAATTCACGTGGCAGCACAAACAAATCACCAATAACTAAAGTATGCAGTGGAAAATAAATAATACGGTGATTTGTTTACAAATGGGGAAAACCTGACGGCAAAAACCCCACCGGGTGACTTAAGGTCACCACTCCCAAAATTCCACTATTATCACAACAAGCGGTTACAAGCAAAGAATCCCAAGTACCTTACCAACTTACAATTGAACCCTTACCCCAATACCTAATTGGACTTGTTCTGTAGTGACAGTTTCTCTTTTTGACGCATGGCTCCTAAGTACATGACTAACCAATTGCGCGGATTCCAGTACGTGACTTCAGTTCACCAACTGGAGAGAGAGATGTTAGCTGCAAAGTTCTTCAATTCATTCACACGATGAAGATCAAGAAGATGCTTGATTACAAAACCCTACGGTGCACATATACAACAACTTCTTCACAAGAGATGAACTAGGGCATGAACTTTGTCTTAGGTCACAAATTGCATAAACAACAATTACTCAATGCTTGTGCAACTTGCGTCACTTTGACGGCCCTTAAAACAATCCTTTTATATGTCTAGGGTTAGGAGAAAAGAAGTCCCAAAAACACATTCACGGATTGGACTCAAAACAGAACTGAGAATCTATTTTCCTTAATCTCGACAAATAGAGGTGTCGAGGATCTGTCGAGAAGCTGTAGAGCTTCGGGGCTGAAACAGCTTCTAAAGCTTGATAGTTGTATGTGTCGAGACTAGGTGTCAAGCTTTAGTAACTTGCACTTTCTAGCTTGTTTCTTGGATAGACTTGATGACTTTAACACTTGATCTTGAAATAGTTTCTTGAAGCGTTAAACACATCCTAAATCTACCCAATTACAAGTAAAGTGCGTTTTGTCAAAGGATAAGCCAATTACATAAAATAATGACATATGTTTAAAATCACTTGAACCACATATGTCCTAACAATCTCCCCCTTTGGCAATCCGTGACAAAACCACAACAAACAAATGAAGATATGAGAGAAGTCATAAATCACTCAACTCATATTCACTTGTTGAATATAATAAAATCTACCCTAACACAAACTCTTAAAAAACTTTACAAGAAGAGAGTTTATGGCAAGTAGACTTTGACAAACTGTATTTCTGAAACACTTTTAAATAAAACACATCAAGGCATCTTTGTGTGAAGCAGAAATAATAGATTGCATACAAATAAAAGAAACATGTGTATAAAGACAGAAAAGAAACAACACATGGAAAGGTAGGTGAAAGAAACATACATCAACATACATCAACATATATATATCAAGAAATAAGCACAATGTATGTCAATAAATGGTCACAAGACTGAGATACATGATCAATGTATATTTAAAAGAAAGAAAAGAAAAGAAATATATGTAATCCTCACTACATCCCTCATATCAACACTCAACACTCCCCCTATCAAAAATGTCCTATACAGGCTCTCCTCCTAAGAATGACTACTCTCATAACCCAAAACTACTTCCCTTTTTTGTCACGAGAGACAAAGGGTAGAGTGTCAAGTAGACATCTCATCAGAAAAGCTTGCATCTCCATCATCATCATCGGAAGCATCATCGTTGTCATCGTCATCATCCTCTGTCTCAGAAGCGACATGAGGAGGCGGAGGAGAAGCCTCAGAAGCAAAGCCGCCTAACGTCACCTGTCGCCTGGCAATGCGACCAACATGAACATTCACCCGATACAACTTCGTAGAGAGTGTATAGAGGCGAGCATCCATGCGCTGAAGCTGTGCCATGATGTCTCCAAGCATCACATCGCTCGAGGAAGAGGAGGGAGCAAATGTAGCTCGAGTAGATCTGGATGGAGTCGAACGGGAGGAAGGAGCAACAGAATCTGACTGTCGCAAGCTGAACTATGCCTCACTACATTTTATGGTAGCGGTGTCTATGGTAGACATGACATGAACAGGGTCGGACGATGGGAAGGGGATGGAAAAACGGTGAAGAATCCTCGTGATAGCGGAAGGGAAAATGAACTTATCACGGGTGGCTGTATCTCTATAGACATCTATGATAGAGAAGATGAAGTGTGAAGGGAAGTTTATAGTAAGATACTCTAAAAGAGACAACAAAAATTGAGCACGTGGCTCTGTGATAGAGTTGTAGTGAGAGAGTGGGTGCAAAACAAAAGTCATCACCATGTTAAGGAAACAAGGACCTTTAGCAAAAGGCCTACATGGTATGTACTGATGATCTCTCCAATCAGAGGGGCGCTCACAAAACGCAGAGATCATCTCGTCTTTGGACACAGTCCATAGACGCTCACATACAAGGTAATCAGGATGATCCACCCTCGGAACATGAAGTACCTCGGAGACTAACTCCGGAGTGACAGCAAAGTGCGTACCTCGAATGCGAGAATAAAAGAGAGGTATTGAAGAATCAATCCCGTGGATGTTAAAGTAAAACTCCTGTATCAACATGAGAGGACGAGTGACTGGGACGTCACACAGTGACTCCCAAGCCTGACTGTGAATGACATTGGGTAGGTCAGTGTCGGCAAAGTCTGCCAGGATAACTTGGCTTTCCGAATGAACACCTCGTTTAGAGAAGTTCTCTAAAAAGTCCTGTTGGGCTTTCTCATCACGGAACCGAACGGACATAGGAGTAGAATCAGAAGAAGAATAAGATCCCCTAGAACGCAGAGGGTTCTGGGATGTAATGGATTTACGCTTAGGTGCTATAGACACTACTAACGCAAACATAGAGAGAGAGAGAGAGAGAGAGAGAGAGAGACACACACACACACACACACACACACACAGAAAAGTCCCAAAACAGTTCAATATAAGAAGAATATATTGAAAAGAAAGAACGTATGCATGAGAAATGCATGATCATGTGACATGCAACATAATAAACATCATGGGCTCAGCCCAATCCAATCTTACCAGCACACAATCAGAGAACACGCATCTAAATGCATGAAAATACAGTTAGAATGCTAATGTGATGTAATGCATGTAGTTTTAAAGATCAAATCTATAAAACCAACCCAAAAATTTCATTAAACTCTTATCAATTTTTCAAAACCCCAAAATTTTTCAAAACCCCCAAAACTTAGGTTTTAAAACATGAAATGCATGAAGAATGACAAGATTGAAGCTTACCAAGTGAGGAAGATCTTGAGTAATGCTTGAAGAATCCTTAGGGAGGGGTTTGAAGAGAGTGAGAGAGGTTTTAGGAGTGAGAACAGCAAAGTATCGAGAGAGAGATCGAGCGAAATGAGAGAAAAATCCCAAGAAACCAATATATATACCTTCAGTAATTCTCGACAGAAGAAGGTATCGAGAGGTGTCGAGACAGCTATCGAGGTAGGTATCGAGAAGATGTACTTCGACAGATACAGCTATCGAGAATAGGTGTCGAGAAAGGAAGATCAAATACAAAAGAATCTTGATCGATCCAGAAGCTGTCGAGAAGCTATCGAGCAGACAAAAAGTTTCTCGATCGATCCACAAGGTGTCGAGAATGTGTCGAGACTGCAATAAGAAAAAGCTGAGAAGCTCGACAGATAGCTAGGTGTCGAGAAGGTATCAAGGAGGTGTCGAGCTTGCCTTAAAAAACAGTTTTTCAAGAGGGAAAAACATAGACATGAATGCAATCACGCAGGCAACTCAACAAATGATCCAAGTAATACATTAAGCTCTCAAAATCATCTCTCAACAATTATTTAAAGCACATGGATCCCAAAACACACACACACACTAAACAAGTCTAAACAATTTTATATTTCAAAAATGAGTTAAGACAGCTTAGTGAGCACACATTAATGCATGTAAACCTTGTGATAACCAAATCACATTGTACCTGCACATGTATCAAGAATAGCAAAGAATATTGTGTGTTATGTTTGAAAACATCGTAAGATTGCAAAAGTGTCTCAATGTGATGACGATTTGAGATATGAGAAAATCACTATAACTCACACACAATCATAACTGTTTGATGGGAACTATCACTTTTGAGGTACATCCTATAACTCCCACATCTCCTTAAAAACAAGCTTGCAGTCATATTTTAAAGCATTTTGATCTTTTTGCTTTTTATTTCTTTGCATATTTTCTTTTATTAAGCATATCATACATGGGCATATAAGAGAAAGAAAAGAAATATCCAATTATGTTAAGCTTTTGACATTGCACTTTTGCTATGCCGAAACATAAAGATGTCATATCATGATTGGCGGGTAATAGTGGTGAGATGGTTATTTATGCCTTTCTCTTAGGAATTTCTAGTCCTACCCGTAAAAAAAAGTGATACGAGTTTTAAGTACAAGAGATCACTTAACCTTACTAATCACAAACAAAGAGCTACAAAGCTCACTTGCTTAGTTGTGCATACGAATGCTTATCTAAGCTACAAGTGATACAAAGTTTAGAAAACTCTGTTTCATTGGCCATTTTAAGGTTCATAAGAACCAATGTACACAAACACACACTGTTTTTGTATTTTTCAAATTTTTTTTTTATTTTTTATTTTTATTAGAAAAGCAAAAATAAAACATAAAACTGAAAACACACAAACAAAATCATGTTAAAGAAAGCAAAATAATGCATAAAACTAGATGCAAATGCATGAGGAGGAAGAAAGATAGAAGGAGATCAATCCATGGAGATGACATCGATATTTTGACGAAGGAGCTCAAAACGTTTACTATCCAGAGGTTTGGTGAACAAGTCAACTTTTTGGTTATCAGTGTGAATGAACTCAAGAGTGAGAATACCATCTTCGACAAGATCCCTAATGAAGTGATGTCGAATCTCTATATGCTTAGTTCGAGAATGTTGAACTGGATTTTTAGAGATATTGATGGCACTGGTATTGTCACAGTAGATGGTTAGATGTTCTTGACAAATACCATAATAATAAAGGAGTTTTTGCATCCATAGGAGTTGGGTGCAACAACTACCAACAGTAATGTACTCAGCTTCAGCAGTGGATAAAGAGATGGAGTTTTTCTTTTTGCTCATCCAAGAGACAAGATTATTACCCACATAAAAACAGCCCCCTAAAGTACTTTTTCTATCATCAGCATTCCTAGCTCAATCAGCATCAGAATATCCAGCTAAGACATTATTTGCGTCTTTGCTATACCATACACCAAAGTTGGCAATAGTCTTGACATACTTTATGATTCTTTTCAAAGCAATCATATGTGACTCTTTGGAATTTGCCTGATATCTAGCACACACTCCTACACTATAACTAATGTCAGGTCTACTAGCAGTAAGGTAAAGAAGACTACCTATCATGCTTCTATAAAGTGAAGAATCTACACTTTTACCTAACAAGTCAACAGTGAGTTTAACATTCGGGCTCATGGGGGTTCTAACAGAACTAGCAAATTCTAATCCAAACTTTTTCACAATAGTTTTAGCATATTTAGATTGAGAGATGAACATACCTAAATCTTGTTGACGAATCTGAAGTCCAAGGAAGTGAGATAACTCTCCAATCATGCTCATCTCAAACTCTGCTTGCATGAGTTTTGAGAAGTCTTAAGCAAGTTCATCCTTAGTTGATCCAAAGATGATATCATCAACATAGACTTGAGCAACCACCAGCTCGCCATCTTTTCTTTTGATAAAGAGAGTCTGATCAGAATTTCCTCTTATGAACCCATAGGATATCAGGTATTGAGTCAACCGATCATACTAAGCTCTAGGTGCTTGCTTTAACCCATAGAGTGCCTTCTTGAGATACAACACATGATCCGGAAAGTGTGGATCAATGAATCCTTTAGGTTGGGCCACATAGACATCCTCTTTAAGTAGTATGTTCAAGAAAGCTATTTTTACATCCATCTGGTAAAGCTTAAACTTCAGGTGACAAGCTAAGGCGAGAAGAATTCTAATAGATTTCATGCGAGCAGCTGGGGCAAATGTTTCATCATAATCTATTCCCTCCATTTGAGTGTATCCTTGAGCTACAAGTCGAACCTTGTTGCGAATCACATTGCCTTCCTCATCAGTCTTATTGCGGAATATCCATTTTGTGCTGATGACATGCTCGCCCTCCGGTCTAGGAACTAGAGTCCACACATCATTTCTCTGAAACTGAAGTAGTTCATCATGCATTGCTTCAACCCAACTTTCATCCTGAAGAGCTTCCTCAACTTTAGTGGGTTCAACCTATGACAAATAACAAGAGTAAGACACAAAGTTAGTAACACACTTATCAACTGTACGTTTCCGTAGTGTGAGTTCATTCATATTTCCCACAATAGTTTCTGGATGATGATTTAGTTTGATTCTGGAGTAAGGTCCTTTGTCTTCATGAGACTCAGAATCTGGTGATGTAGGCATATCTGCTGACTCTTCTACAACACTTGGAGTATCGGGAGTACTTGGGGATGTGGGCTCTTGTTCCATGAGTTCTGGAGCTCTCCTAGGTTCAGGAGGAAGAATTTCTTTGGGCAGTTCCTCATCAATATTCTCCGAACAAGAGTCTAAAGACTCATCAATGACAACATTCACCGTTTCCATGACCTTCATGGTTCTTTTGTTATATACCTGACAAGCCTTGCTTGTAGAAGAGTATCCCAGAAATATCCCTTCATCACTTCTGGAATCAAACTTTCTCACATTCTCTCTATCATTTAGGATGAAGCAAGTACTTCCAAACATTCTGAAATACTTCACATTCGGCTTTCTTCCTTTCCACAACTCATATGGAGTCTTTTTGGTACCGGGTCTAAAGTACACTCTATTCACCGTATGACATGCAGTGTTGACGGCTTCTCCTCACAAGTTTCTGGCCACATCCTTACTGTGCAATATGGCTCTTGCCATCTCCTGAATAACTCTGTTCTTTCTTTCTACTACACCATTCTGCTGAGGAGTAATAGGAGCAGAGAATTCTTGAGATATATCTGATCTTGTGCAGAAGGACTCCATGTATGAGTTTTTGAATTCTTTACCATGATCACTTCGAATTCGGTCAATTTTCAGGCTCTTTTCATTCTGCAGTCTTGTGCACAGTGCTTCAATGTGCTCAGGAGCAACAGACTTGGATCGTAGAAGAATGACCCAAGTGTACCTAGTGAAGTCATCTACCACAACCATGATGTATCTCTTACCTCAAAGAGACTCGGTTCTAGTTGGACCCATGAGATCTAAATGCAGTAGCTCCAATGGTTTAGATGTAGCAGATGTTTGAGTGCCTGGATATTTAGCTTTTGTCTGTTTCCCAAGCTGACATGGTCCACACACTACATTGCTCAGTCTACTCACCTTTGGCATTCCCAAGGCTGATTCATGCTTAGATACAATAGAGAAATATTTGCAACTAGCATGTCCTATTCGTTAATGCCACAAATCTTCATTTGGCAACCAAATGCTATTGCACACAATATCAGCGTCAGGAACCAATCCATAATAGTTGTCTAGAGTACAAACACCACTTATGAGTTTCTTTCCAGACTCATCCATGACAAGACACTTTCCTTTGGAGAATAGCACCATGAAGTCTTGATCACATATCTGACTTATGCTTAGAAGGTTCACTCTCAAGCCTTCTACATATAGAACATTTGCCATATCCGGCAGTCCAGGTAGAGAGATAATTCCTTTCCCCTTTATCTATGATTTGCTTCCATCACCAAAAGTGACATTTTCACCTTTCTTAGACTCGAAGACTTTGAAGAGGGATCGATCTCCAGTCATGTGTCTTGAGCAACCATTGTCGAGGTACCATAGGCACGTGTCCATCACTTTAAAAGCAGACTTCATCATAAAGCACACTTCGTGCTTAGACGTCAGATTAGTGGGAATGGTGCTTTCTCTCATCTGCCTTTTCCAAGTTAGGCCTTTAATTTTTACTCTTCTTAGACAAACTCCTTTACACATTTTAATTTTGAGACAGTCTAGTTCCTGCTTGCATAAATTGAGATCCTTTCCAATAGTCATCACAAGAGAAATCAAATAACTTTTAGACTTGTATTTTCTGAGACATTCAAACAAATAGAGATTAGAAAAATAAGATGTATTTGATAACAAAGATCTCTTCAAGTAAGAGACTGACCTCTATCCAAGACAAATAGGGGTCAATAGATCACACACAAGGATTAAACCCTAATCAGAGTGTGCTTGCTCTGATACCACTTGATAGGCCACAAATTCGTTGACCCCTTGTGATTAATTAGCCAAGTTATTAATTAATCAAGTTAACATGCAAATTTACGTGGCAGCACAAACAAATCACCAATAACTAAAGTATGTAGCGGAAAATAAATGACACGGTGATTTGTTTACGAATGGGAAAAATCTGATGGCAAAAACCCCACCGGGTAGTTTAAGATCACCACTCCCGAAACTCCACTATTATCACAACAAGCAGTTACAAGCAAGGAATCCTAAGTACCTTACTAACCTACAGTTGAACCCTTACCCCAATACCCAATTGGACTTGTTCTGTAGTGAAAGTTTCTCCTTTTGATACACGGCTCCCAAGTACGTGACTAACCAATTGCGCGGATCTTAGTACGCGACTTCAATTCACCAACTAGAGAGAGAGTTGTTGGCTGCAAAGTTCTTCAATTCATCCACACGATGAAAATCAAGAAGATGCTTGGTTACAAAATCCTACGGTGCACATACACAGCAACTTCTTCACAAGAGATGAACTAGGGCATGAACTTTGTCTTAGGTCACAAATTGCATGAACAACAATTACTCAATGCTTGTGCAACTTGCGTCACTTTGACGGCCCTTAAAACAATCCTTTTATATGTCTAGGGTTAGGAGAAAAGAACTCTCAAAGACATATTCACGGATTGGACTCAAAACAGAATTGAGAATCTGCTTTCCTTAAATCTCGACAAATAGAGGATCTATCGAGAAGTTGTCGAGCCTCGGGGTTGAAACAGCTTCTAAAGCTCAGTAGATGCATGTGTCAAAACTAGGTGTCGAGCTTTAGTAACTTGCACTTTCCAGCTTGTTTCTTAGACAGACTTGATGACTTCAACACTTGATCTTGAAACACAGTTTCTTGAAGCATTAAACATATCCTAAATCTACCAAATTACAAGTAAAGTGCATTTTGTCAAAGGATAAGCCAATTACATAAAATAATGACATATGTTTGAAATCACTTGAATCACATATGTCCTAACAAAAAAAAGAAAAAAAGAATAGAGTTTACTTGAATATTTATAGAACAATAGGATTTGATTTGTAACATTTGTTACACCCCCTCATGTAGGGTTTCAAATGTAATTCTTCCTTTTTATAGCTCTGAATAATTTGCTGGTTATTTTATCAATTTAGATCAGTAGTTGAAATCAAAATGCAATTAAGTTATCCACACGTAGAGCCACAGAGAAAGAGAGTTGGACAAGTACGCACCCCCTCTATTCCTTCATATTTTGTGTGTGAATAATAAGAGTACTCTAGTATTCATTCATACTTACAAATATATTAATGTATTTTCAATGATAATTTGTCAACTTTACTTGTTAAAAGGAAAAGACCATGAAATTTATCTTACTTTGAACCTGTTAACTAATACATGGTCAATTGCATGACTCCGGCATATTATAAACACTGCCGTGGCTTTTAAGTTTTAACTGTCCAAGTGTACAATATGGAAGACAATTAAACATAGTAAAAAAATAACATCATGGTCTTTTTATTTATTATTTACATAATTAACAACGGAAAAAAAAAAAAAAAAAAAGTGTTTGAGACTTTTTATCGTTGTTTTCAACAACACTGCTCATTATAACACACAAAACAAGAAGCTCTTTGTTTTTTTCCCCTAGGTTTGGTCACTGGTGGCATGTCATTGTGGCCTTCGAAATATATCTTACTTGATTCTCATGTAATCTTTGTGCACTACACGCTCACGGCCCTTTCATTTTCAAACAGAAGGTAGACCCCTTCCAAATTGCATTGATGACTCCTAACCATTTCATTGAAATATCTTTAAGTTAAATGCTAACGGATGTTCTTAAGATAATAGTTAATAATTTATTTAAAAAAAATTTACGGGAAAAGTAAAAAAAACAATTAATGTTTTGATAATTTTTTTTTTATTTTCCATAAAAGTGGTGACAAAACTTTCTTAAAATAAATTGTTAACTATTGCCTTAAAAGCACTAATTATCATAACCTAAATTTTGCAAGTACACACCACTAGTACTCATCATACACAACACCTACATAGGTAGGAACAAAAAAATATTAGTAAAGGAACATAATTTGACGTATGCAATCGAGTTCAAATCAGCTCAATTATTAAAATATTAACGTTGAAAGTAAAAAGAAGAAGGAATAGCATTTACTTGAATATTTATAGAAAAAGATCACCGTTTACTTGAATAGCCCTTGTGCTCTAGCAAGTCTGAGCTCTAATCATTACAATTGTCATCATCGTCTTTGTCATCAAACCGTGGTCTTGTGTTCAGGCTTGTGAGTATACTCATAATCTATATGCACAAAAGCTCTCTCAACTTCCGGCAGTTGCTCTAGCTTCTCTTGCAGTGTCTCACCAATATCATGTGTTTCTCTGAGAACCATGTCTTGTGGCAAAACTATGTCAACCTCCACAATATAATGATCAGAACCATGTGCGTATGCTTTTACTGTGTCAATGTGCTTGATATCTTTATGGTGGTTCCATATCAGAAATGTTAGCTTTGCCAAAAATTCAGGTGGTGCTGTCCCTCCAATTAGGGAAAATAAATTCTCAAAGAACGTCTTCTTCCATGTATTCATTGTATATAATAGTATCTGCATCACAGGTTCATGAAATCATTGTAATAAGATAAGAGCCATGATGCACGGACACGGACACGGACACGGCGATACGGCAATTTTTAAAAAACAAGGACACGACATGGCATGGACACGGCAATTAAATAATTAATTAAATTATATATTTAGGCATATTTTTTAATATTTTTAGACATAAAATTCATTTATGTCTAAAATTTAAACTATGTAAGAACTACAAATAAGCAAATTAACACCCAAAGTAATACAATAATATACATAAAATTTTTAGAGTACAAACCAAAAGTTTAAATAGGCTACATTCAACATCAAACTAGAAACATAAAAGGAAACTAAGTTTTAAACTTTCAAGATTACCATAGAATAAGAAGTTTAACATCAAACTAAAAACATAAAAGGATAACTAAAAACATCAAAGGATCACAGAACAACAACATCATCATCGACATCAACAAAGTCATCATTCTCAACAAGGCTTATCTCCATCTCTGGCTCATCTAGTGTGAGATAAGCAATCTCTAGCAACCCAGGTCCTCCAAATGGTTCATTCCAAGTATCTCCACCAATGTCCCACTTCTTAGAGTGTCCTTTAGTGTACTCTTCCCTCCTCCTTGAAAGAAGTCGAAGATTAGAATGAACAAACACTAAATCTTCAGCACGTTTAGGAGTAATTCTATTCCTCCTCATACTATGAATGAAGCCATATGTACTCCAATTCCGCTCAGCACATGATGATGAGCAAGGCTGTCCAAGAAGCTTTAGAGCTAAAGTTTGAAGCATTGGTAACCTTGACCCATAATTTGACCACCAAAGCATTGGATCCAAGATCCACCTATCATCCATGTTATCATCATCATAAGCCCCAATTCCTGAAAAAAAAACCAAACTCCATAGTAACATTCTTCCTATCATCAAGATCAGGAAAGAATCTTCTGAGGCACTTGTTTCTCTCAGTAGAAAGTTCAGCATCCTTGTGTGGCGCAACACGGCCTCTACCTTCCTCAAGCTATTGATTACAATAATACCTAATTAAAAGCAAATTAGAAATGCCTAAAGAATATAAAAGAAAAGATTAAAGAGATAGAAAATTTACTTCGGATTCAAGGAGTGGGCTAGGCAATGAAGTGGTGTGCAATTTTTAGTCCACCGTTCAATGAGTATAGCGTGCACCACATCATAGAATGAAGAATTCTCATAGTCTTCCTTGCCTTCTTGCCGGTATATTTCTTTCTTCACATTTTCTATCATGGAATCCCACATTTCATACACCTTATGAAGAATAGGTGCATCCGTGTCAGCCACTCGAAGCATCTCATAAATAGGCCCTGTGAATCTCAGAATATATGCAACCTTGTCCCACCACAAATCATTCAAAACATAATCCCTCACAGTTTGAGCCTTTCCTACATCATCTTCTCTATATGACATCCATTCTTCACTAATGACCATATTTTGAAGATGCTGTTTTACTTGAAACAATCTTTTAAGCATGATGATTGTTGAAGCAAATCGTGTTTCAGCAACAGCAAGTAACTTCAAAGGGGAAAATGAATTAAAAATTGCTAACCTCATAGAATGATTTGTGATGAAAATACGAATGAAAGTTGCCTCATCTGAAATTTGTGCAATCCAATTACATTCATTATATGGAACCTCATTCTGCAAAGAGTTCTTAGGTGCACATATACTCCTTAAGGCCAAATTGAGGGTATGCACAACACAAGGTGACCAAAATATATGAGGATATTCAGCTTCAACAATAGATCCTGCAGCTTTCATAACAGGTGCATTATCAATAATAATTTGGACAACATGAGTATGCCCAATCTCACCAATGACCTTTAGAAACAAATCAGAAATGAAGTGCTTGTCTTTGTACTCTTTGGTACCATCAATGGATTTGATAAAAAGTGGCCCTTTCTCTGATGTAGCCATAAAATTGATAAGTGGCCTTTTTTGTGGATCTGTCCACCCATCACTTACTATGCTTAAACCCCTTTCTTTCCAAGTGTCTTTAATTGACTTCAACAACTTCTCAACATGTACCTTCTCTTTATGCAACAAAGTTGTTCTTAATTTATTGTAACCCGGAGGAATATAGCCCGCTAAATTATTATTACATGCAAATTTAATCATCTCAATCCAATACGGGTTCTTAGCAAAGTGAAAGGGTAAACCAGCAGAATAAAATGTTCTAGCAATAAGAGAATCTAATTGCTCTCGACATTGATTGTTAAAAGCCTTCTCCAAAGTAGCATTCCCAACCCCTTTTCTTTTCTGAAAAAATGGATGACTTGTAGCGGTACTACTCTCACTAGGACCCAAATGAGGACTACTAGGAGAATCAGATGGTAAAGACACTAGCCTAGGCTTCTTACGCGAAGATTCCTCATACTCATCTTCTAATTTTTGCATTTCATTCATATACTCATCTCCAACATTAAGCTTAGCACATGGTTGTATTCCAAAATTAGACAATTTTAACAAGTGTGCCTTCACCCTTGAATAAGACCCCTTAAAAGTTTTTTCACAATAGTTACATCTGAAAGTAACATTCCCACCACCAGAGACAGCTTTTTCTAACTTAGTAACATATTTCCATAGAGGAGCAATTCCATCATTTGATTTTTCACTTTCAGCATTCATTTTAATAAATCACCTACAATATTTAAGTAATTTAACTTTAATAAATAAATAAAACTATAACATTAACATCTAACAACATTAACACATAATATAATAAATTAAACTATATTTATATCCCACTCTCACGGTTACTGTGTAACCGTGAGAGAGGGATCAAAAAAAGAAAAAAAAAACGTTATAAGTTAACAAGCAGCAAGTCACGCAACAAATGCCAAAAAAATATTTGAAGGAAAAAAAAAAAAAAAAAAAACAGAGAGGAGCTTAATGGTCGGACCTGACGCCGAGAGAGAGAGAGAGATCCGACGGGTCAGAGGCGGCGTCGACGTCGATCGAGCTGGCCGATCGGCCCGACCTAGCTCCAGCAAGGGATAGAGGGCAGCGACACAGCGGCCAAGGTCAGAGGGAGGAGAGGACGAAGGGTTGCGTTTGGGTGTGGGTTTCGACTTTCGGGCTTCTCAGACGGTCTAAACTCCTAAGTTCTCACTTCTCACTTCTCAGATTTTTGTTTTAGTTTTAGGGTATATCTTCAGATCAACGGATCCGGTAAGTCCACCTGTCAAAATCTGTGATTTTCCCTTTTTCTTTTTTTCTTTTTTTTTTTTCACTGCTGGCGTGTCGGACGTGTTGGCGCCGCGTTGGAGCCGTGTCGGCGATGCGAAAAAAAAAAAAAAAAAAAAAAAAAAAAAAAAAAAAAAAAAAAAAAAAAAAAAAAAGAGGACGCATCTCGGACACCGGAGTTCGGCGAATCGTCCCCGTTCCGGTGTCCGATACGTGTCGGACACCGACACTTCGCCATTTTTGGCGTGTCCGTGCAACCCAGTCTAAGAGTAAGGTCCAATTCCAAGGAGCCACGAAAAATTCCATCCTCATGCCACTTATAGATCCATGTCAAGGCACAGAGTAGAAGTGGAATATCACTTGAGAGAGAGTGGAAATACCAATTTTTTTTATACAAAACACAGTAAGTGGTAATTGTGATGGTTTTGAGAAAGAAAATATATTAAAAACCAGTAGAGTAGCTGAACCCAATTATCTACAGCACAGTAAAAAGAGGAGACGGGTATTTAAATTAAAAAAATAAAAAAGTTAGTTGCATTTGAACTCACTATAATAGCTCCAGTAGGATCAATCCACCAATAATATCGAATAGCCAGGACAGCTGCTGCCAAACTAATTAAATTAGTTTTAACGTTGGAAGAATGATGTTCTGCATAGGCTCTAATAATTTTATTTTCAAATCTTCGGCAATAGAATGCGAGCATAAACTGTACCATAGTTACAAAGGTCATTACTCCAATCATCCATTTCTCCTTCTGAGGATCCTTTTCAGGTTCGGACTGTAATCAACACATGAAATGAAGATTATATTTATCACTGATATTGTAAACGACTACAATATAAAACTTTAGAACAATCATGCTCAAGTGTATCCACCAACTCAAACTGTGATCTAACTAAGACCTCATACATTTGGGTAGTAACTCTAAACCTATGCCAACCTTTTTGTAAAGTACCAATGACTAAGGAAACATCGGAGCTCTGAGTTCTGACAAGACATCAAGAAGGGTGCTTTAAAACCTTCTCAAATCAACTTTAGTTATGATGTATCCTAGTCCTTTGCTCACCACCACCTATATCCTTAACTCAGGTTGAAGCTAATATGATCAAAGTTGCATACCTTTGTAATGAATTGTGTAGCTGCCAGAAACAGAAATTGTAATCCAAAAGATCCAAAAACAATCATTCCCTGCGAGTTCAATATAAATTAGTAAAATATTTGATGCATGCAACCTTCAGTTACAGTAAAGAGAACACTACTTTTTACTATGGCAGTAAAACTTATTAAACTGATTGCAGGAATGAAGAGTCTTAAATTCAAATATAGATTAAAGTGTTTCCAAATGCACCCTCACAATTGTTGGGTTGAATGACTTACCACTGGCTGCATCCGTTTCTTTCCAATTGGATACTTACGCGGGTTTGGGTTTTGCATAGCATGAGACGTAAGCCACAATATAAATCCCCACAAGAGATCAAAGAATGGATCCAAGATTGAGGCAATAATTGACAATGATTTGCTCTCAATAGAAGCAAAAACCCTTAATGCAAAGAGAACGATGTTAGCTATGTTTGTTACAAGGATAGCCATCCTCTCACGCTGCTTCCTCTCATCCTGATAAAGTTTAAATAGATTAACAAAAAAAAAAAAAAATCAATTTCTGTTTTTTAACAGAGAAGGAAATGAACAAAGCAACAATTTGGTTTATTCATTTAGAGTCTTATTGTGAATTACAATCATGTATTTATAAGAGACTAACTCTGATCTAATTGGCCCATGTGGCTCAAGATGATTGGCTAACTATTTCAGCATGTGTTCTAAGAACTAGCCATGTGTCAAGTGTGTTACGTGTGCTTAATCCTTAACTAACTAACTAAATAATTGAAAAGATGAAATTACAACAATCATATCAGTATGCCTATAACATAATTAGGGGTTTTGAACATTTCTCTCCCCTTCAAAACACCTTGCCCACAATGTGGTGTTATTGAGAGGCATCTTCATGAGGGGTAGTCGGCAACCTATGAAACACAAACACGGATATGGGCACATGTATGGGTACGTATATGACATGGTGACACGGTAATTTTTGAAAAATTAAGCATGGGTACGGTGGGGATACATATATTAATTAAATATTTAATATATTATTATGTTTATGTTTAAATATTGTTAAGCATTTATTTTTTCATATAATGTTAAATTATCAATTCAAGAATAGTAAAGGATAATAAAGTGAATTCATGACTAATATATGATGTTTAGAGATTAGAATACAAGCCAAAGAATAAGATCTAAAAGAGTAAATAAAAGATAACTAGATAAATGTTCAAGATCAAAACTAAAAAGAAGTAAAAAATAAGTGTCACTCTCGTGTCTTGCCATGTCCCGCAATTTTTCAGAAAAAAAAAAAAAAAAGGACAAAGCTAAGACACGGGTGCAAAAGTGTCCTAAGTGTGTCCCATGTCCAACATGAGTACGACCCGAGTATAGCACCCAAAATGAAGTGTTCGTGCTTTCTAGCTGGCCACTAAACTAATATTCCAATGACATCTTGACATGTAGCCTTTTTTTTAATAAAATTTTTTGGGTGCTCATATGTTTCTTTTCTCATCAATTTCGGTTGGTTTTTTTTTTTCATGTTTTTTTTAATAAAAAAATTGGGTTAATTTCTTGTGCTCTTTATTTATTTATTTTTAATGAAGTGTCCATCTATAGACAATTTTTTTTTTATTTTTTTAAAGTATAATGTTTTACTTTTTATTTTATTTAATAGGGATATGATGGTAAATTTATACAAACTCTATTTTCAATCTTCTCATTTTTCTTCTCAATCAAACAAAAAGTTTTCTATCTCTCCACTTTTCCACCCTCCTAAATAAACACAAATGAGAGAAACTAAAATATTTTTTACCCTCCTACTTTTCTATCCTCTCAACAAAATGGACCCTTAGATTAGGCGGTTATGCTTTGTTGTATGTATAAACAGCAGTGTCAATGTATTTATCATGTATGCTCTCATTTTTTGTCAATTAATAAAATCGAGCAATTCTATTCTGTTCTTCTTGAGAGAGAGAGGGAGAGAGACAAATTTGTTAGAAACCAATTTTGTAGGCTACATAAAACTCCATCCAATTTGTGCAGAATCCCGATAACTCTGCTTCTTGAATCCATTTCTATGCCTCTCCTTCCATGTGATAAGAGGACGGCTTGAAATGTGTAAAGTGTTGTCAAGAGTAAAGAATTCATAGACTTTGAGAAGACATGTAAAAGGATCTCAACCTTTGATGTTGGTAAATCCATGGAACTTTGATGCAATGCAACAGATTTGGTCATCTCAAAATGAATGGATTTGATATCACTTGTAATGAAATCAGTGGTTCCTAATAGGGATGAATGGAAATGTTTAGGAAATCAGTGGTTCCTAATAAGGGGAACTGAAAAATTTTATCAAATAGGTTCACGAGGAGACAAATGTGTCATAGAGGAAGAAATATGATCACAAATAGTGGTCAATCCATTTATTTTATACAATCAAACTCAGAAATTTCCTTCTTGTTTTATTCCAAAATTTTCCATTTGACACCACTATAATGAACATGCACTTAAAATCATCAAGCTAGGGGGGAATACAACTAAAATAAAAGAAAGGAGTTGGGCATGATGCCATGACCCCCAACTTGGATCGAGCTTTATGAATATGTCCTATAAACGCGATAATGTTTGACGTTAGAAACCAACACTAAAAGAATTTTCAATTCCTACAAAATATAAAATATCACAAGAAATATATGAATGTTTTGGGGGCTAGGGGTTGCAGAATAACCAACCTCTGCTAGATTTCCAGGAGCACAACCTATTTCAATCATGGTCTCTATCTCAGTATACCCTTCAAGTTGCCTTTTTTGTTTCTTGTAATAATCATCAACCTCGCATCGTTTCCATACTGCCAAAGAGTACAACTTTCACATTACATTCATCACTAACAATGGACAAGGAGGTGAATGATATTAAGTTTCAGAGAAGAGAGAGATAGAGAATGAGAAAGAGAGATCAAAGCCGAAAATGAATAAATGCTCTGAATCGATATTATTGATAAACCTCATTAGTTTATATACAGTAACAAACTTAACAAACTAATCTTCCAATAACTAACTCAAAATATCACATGACTAACACGTGGGAATTTAGCAACAATAACATAATTAAATTTATTAAACTACTTGTAGTATAGCAGCAGATGGAACGACTTGTAGCAGAGCTGAGACTTCTTCAATACTCCCCCTCAAGATGGAGCATAGATGTTATTCATGCCCATCTTGCCAAGTAGGTTGCTAAACTGTTGATGTCCCAGAGGCTTTGTAAGTAAGTCTACCAGTTGATGCTTAGTTGTGACATGGAAGGTTTTGACTAGACCATCTTGGATCTTCTCTCTCACAAAATGGCAATCAAGCTCTATATGTTTAGTTCTCTCATGGTAGACAGGGTTGGCTGCAATGTGGATGGTAGCTTTACTATCACAATAGAGAAGAGCAGACTGATCATGAGTAATTGACAAGTCTTTAAGTAAACCTTTTAGCCATACAAACTCACTAACAACAGCAGCCATAGACCTATATTCTGACTCAGCAGAAGACCTGGACACAATATGTTGCTTTTTGGACTTCCAGGAAACTAAAGACTCACCTAGAAATACACAGAAGCCAGTGATAGACCTCCTTGTATCAGGACAGCTAGCCCAATCTGCATCACAGTAACCTTTCAAGTGCAAATCTGAGGTTGCTGAGAAAAAAAGACCTTGTCCAGGTGTTCCTTTCAAATACTTGAGAATCCTAGTAGCAGCTTGCAGGTGTGGCTGTCTAGGCTGGGCAAGAAACTGGCTGAGCTGATGCACACTGTAAGTAATGTCTGGTCTGGTCAGAGTTAAGTATAGTAGCTTTCCAACAAGTCTCCTATACTGAGAAGGATCAGTTAACAACTCTCCATGATAATTTGATAGCTTGGTGTGTTGCTCCATAGGAGATTTAATTGGCTTGGCTGCCAACTGTCCAGTTTCTGCTAATAGTTCCAGAACATACTTTCTTTGGCAAACACTTATGCCTGTGGAGGATTTAGCCACCTCTAAGCCTAGAAAGTATTTCAAAGGACCAAGATCTTTTAGCTTAAACTGATCATGGAGAAACTGCTTGAATTCTGAAACAGCTTTAAGGTTGTTGCTAGCCACCAAAATATCATCAACATACACTAAGATAACAATGATGACATCATTATGAACTCTAGTAAACATGGAGTAGTCAGATTTGGATTGAGTGAAACCATGGTTGATGATTGTGGTTGAAAGTTTTGAAAACCACTGTTTGCTGGCTTGCTTCAGTCCATACAGGGACTTAGTGAGTTTACAGACCAAACCAGGCTCCCCCTTGCTACCAAACCCAGGTGGAGGTTGCATATATACTTCCTCATCAAGGTCTCCATGCAGAAATGCATTATTAACATCCAGTTGAACCAGATGCCAATCAAGAGCAGCTGCAACAGCTAAGATAGTCCTAACAGTGACAAACTTCACAACTGGACTAAAAGTTTCATAGTAGTCCAAACCCTCCTGTTGAGTGTACCCTTTTGCCACCAGCCTAGCTTTGAATCTCTCAATACTCCCATCAGCCCTATGCTTGATTTTAAAACCCATTTACAACCTATGGGAACCTTACTAGCTGGTAAAGTTGTAAGTTGCCAAGTATTATTAATTTCAAGGGCATGAATCTCATCAGATATTGCTGCCTGCCACCTAGGATCCCTTGCAGCCTTAACATAAGACTTAGGCTCAGCACAAACAGAAAGAGCAAATGTGAAAGCTCTATGAGGGGTAGATAATCTATCATAGGAAAGAACAGATCTAATAGGAAAGGGAGTAGTAGGTAAGGGCATGGATGTAGTTGAGGCAAGCTGACAGTGAAAATCATGAAGGTAGGCAGGAGCTTTGTGAGGTCTGGAGGAATGTCTAGGTGCAGGTGGAGCAAGAGTATCAGATTCAAGGACAGATTGATTAGGTTGGGCAGATTGGGTAGAGTGGTCAGAGACAGTATCAAGTTGGTCAAGGTCAGCATCAGGTTGGGCAGATGGAGCAGGTTGGTCAGAGACAGTGGGATTAGGTGTAGCAAGTGGAGGTGTTTCAAGAATTGGAGTAGAAACTTCCAGTGGTGAATCATCAAAAGTGAAAGTAGGAGGTGGAAATAAGGAACTAGTAGAGAATGGAAGAGAAGTAGGAGGATTGTGAAGATGAAAATCCATGGAATGAAAGGGAAGAATATGCTCATGGAAGACAACATCTTTGGACAAGAAAACTGACTTGGTGTCAAGATTGAACAATTTATATCCCTTGACCCCATATGGATAGCCAAGAAAGACACAAGGAGAGGCTCTAGGATCAAATTTTGATCTATTTCTAGAGAGAGTAGATGCAAAACAAAGACAACTCAAAACTTTAAGGTGCGAATAGGAAGGAACAGTACCCAAAATAATTTCATAAGGAGTTTTGTTATTCAACAAAGGGCTAGGTAACCTATTAACAAGATAGACTGCTGTAAGAATGTAGTCACCCCAAAATTTTAGAGGCAAGTTGGCTTGAAATCTAAGGGCTCTAGCAACACTCAAGATATGCTGGTGTTTCCTTTCAACAACTAAGTTTTGTTGAGGTGTCTCTACACAACTTAGTTGATGTAAGGTACCCTTGGAAGAGAAAAATTGAGGCATATGAAATTCAGGGCCATTATTTGATCTTAAGGTTTTAATGGTCATATGAAATTGAGTCTCAACAAAAGAAAAGAAAGACTGAATAATGTTCCTAGCATCAGATTTGAATTTCATTAAATATACCCAAGTACATCTACTACAGTCATCAACAATTGTTAAGAAATATTTAAAACCATTAATGGAAGGAACAGAAAAGGGTCCCCAGATATCACAATGAACAAGATCAAAGATGGAAGAACAGATGTTATTTTCATTAGGAAAAGGAAGCCGTTTTTGTTTGGCTAAAGGACAAACAGTACAAACAGGAAACTCTTTGTCACAGAAAGTTACATCAGGAATTATTGAACTAAGCAGATGCAACCTAGATGAAAAGGGATGACCCATTCTATTATGCCACAAGACAGACTTGGAAACAAAGGAGTTATTACATGAAATAGGACTACAAACAGCTGCAACAGAGGAAGGAGAGTAAACACCAGGATGTGAGAGAGCAGTGGGCATGAAATTGGAAAATTGAATTGGAATAGAAAGCTTTGCAGAATTGGTTTGCTGTAGAATATACAGACCACCATGCTTTCTACCCAAACCAATCGTCTTCCACTGCAGTAAGTCCTGTATAAAACAGAATTGAGACAGAAAAATGCAGCAACACTTGAGATAATGTGTTAACTTCCCAATAGAGATAAGATTGAATGAAAAGGAAGGAACACACACACATTGTCAAGAATCAAATCACATGATAACTGTACTTGACCAATATGAGTAACTAAGGCAGATTCACCATTAGGAAGTTTGACAGAGATGGGAGTGATAGAGGTGATTTTGGTAAGATATGAATGGAATGAACCATGTGGTCAGTAGCACCACTATCAATAATCCATTCATTAGGCAACATGGCAGGTGGAATGACAGGCTTAGAAGAAAAAAATGAGTAATCTAAATTGGTGGATGAATGCAAGCAAAGAGGCATGGAATTAATAGAGTCTAGGCATTTAGATTCAACCAAATTATCAAATTTAGCTGTAGGTAGAGTACCTGCAGTGTGAAAAACACCAGATGGGAGAGATTTGGTGACAGGAGCAGCATGACTGATGAGTGTGGCAGCTTGGTGTGTTCCAAGAGAAGAATCTTGAATGCACTGTGATCCCAATGTGTGTGCTTGCAACATAGACATGAGTTGGTGACATTGAGATGAAGTAAGAGCAACTGTGGTCAAATCCTCCATACTATCTACATTATCCATATTCGAACCCAGTGAGGCTTGATTGGCTGAATGTCCTTTTCCTTTGTTCTTATACCCAGGAGGGTAACCATGAATCTTGTAGCATTTGTCCACCACATGCCCAAGAATTCCACAGTGTGAACAAACTGGTCTTTCCTTCTTATCATTAGACTTGTTGGCATAGGTGCCCTTGTTATATAAAGTATTAGAACCTCTAGAGAAAAGAGTAGCAGATTCAACTGCAATAGCATTAGAGCCAACTCTTCTTTGCTTCTCTTCTTGAGTGATGAGAGAGAAAACTTGATTTAGTAAAGGCAAGGGTTTCATCAGTAAGATCTGCCCCCTAACAGTTGCAAAAGACTCATTGAGTCCCATTAGAAAATTCATAGTACATTCCTCTTCTTGATACTCAACCCGAGCAGCCATGGAACCACAAGTACAAATACCACAAGAACATGAAGGAATTGGCTTGTAAATGACCAATTCATCCTAGATTACCTTGAACCTTGTGTAATAACTACTCATAGAGAGATTATCTTGAGAGAGAGTACTCACCATTCTTCGAAGTTCAAAAACCCTAGGGCCATTGCTCTAAGAGAATCAATTCTTGAGATCTGTCCAAACCTCCTGTGCAGTGTTCAAGTAGATCACACTGAAAATTAAATCCTTGGACATTGAATTGATCAACTAGGAGAGAACCATTCTGTTACATTTCTTCCAAGCAGGGAAAATTGGATATGAAATACTTGCTGGAGCTTTGATGGTGCCATCAACAAAATTTGTTTTGTTCTTGGAATCAAGGGCATAAACAATGGATCGGCTCCAAGTAGCATAGTTTTCTTCAGTGAGGGGTTGATTCACCAACACCAAGCCAAGATTCTCGCTACTATGCAGAAAGTAAGGACTGGATGGTTTTTCCTAAGCAGGCACGGAGGTTTGAGAAGTAGATGATGCTGAATCTATATTGGTAGTCGCGGAAGCCATTGAAGAAGCTTGAATTAGGTTTCACAGAGGAATTAGGTTTCATAGAGAACTTAGTATCAAATCAAAACGTGAACAAAGAAGATGAATCAACAAAAGAAACAGAGTAAAGGAAGCTTCAAGAAAACTCAACAATGGAGGATGAATTAGGAATCGATGGAATACACCAAGCCAACTCGCTCTGATACCATATTAAGTTTCAGAGAAGAGAGAGAGAGAGAATGAGAAAGAGAGATCAAAGCCAAAAATGAATAAATGCTTTGAATCAATATTATTGATAAACCTCATTAGTTTATATACAGTAACAAACTTAACAAACTAATCTTCCAATAACTAACTCAAAATATCACATGACTAACACGTGGGAATTTAGCAATAATAACATAAATAAATTTATTAAACTACTTGTAGTATAGCAGCAGATGGAACGACTTGTAGCACAGCTGAGACTTCTTCAATAAATGAAAGCATCCAAAGTCATCAACTATTCATGTTTCATTTTCCAAAAGAACTAAACATCAGGTATATTAAAGAATAAGAAAACATTGATACATTATGATTATAACTCCATAACAACTGAAAACAAGAGTAAATATGTGAAGTGCGGCATGTGCATTGCCAAAACTCCAACAGGAACTTCAAAGCTGTCACGTTATCTGAAGTTATTCCCTAAAGCCTTCTGACTCCATCATTCAGAAATTTTAAGTGCAAGAAGTATGGAATGCCCTCGCTGTTAAATGGAATATCCCAATAGACATCTCATAATCTCATATTTGCGGATGTAATTCATGACCACTTTCCAATAAACTAATATCAATTTCAGAAGTGTTGATTTTTCAAAAATTGGCATATTGATTTTATGGATTTATCCCCATGAAGCACATGTGCGTTTCCGGATTCGGGCGCAGATGCGGGACACGACAATTTTTGAAAAAGTAGGGTGCGAGTGTGGCGATTAAAAAATTATTAAAAATATTTTTATTTATATTATATATATATATATATATATATATATATTGCTAAGCATAAATTATAAAATTATGTTTTGAAAATACAATTTTATGATTTTACAATTATAATTGAAATTATATTTTTAAAACACAATTTCACAAAATATATGCAAGATTGTGTGTAACTAATTATATATATTACAATAATTAATCTATATTAAAATCTCAATTATAGTGCACAACTTCAGTTTCATTGGTGCACAACTAAATAAAGGCATAGTGCTTCTATAGTTCTTCCCCACCCACCACATCAATAAATGCCAAAGCCACTCTCCTCAAAAGTCAAAACGCACACCTCCACTCCACACAGTGACATCACTCTCCTCTCCTCTTTCCAAAAAAAAAAAAATCTTCCACGGTCTCCTCTTCGCATCAAAAGAGATTTTATTTATCCTCATCCTTGTCAACTGGCTTAGATCGGTGGCAGCGGTAGCGAGACTAAGATTTTATCCATCCTCGTCCTCAACTGTCTTACATCGGCAGCGAGACTAAGATTCTCATTCTCGCCATCGATCTCAACTCCTTCATTTCCAAACTCTTCGCTTTCTGTGCAGGCGGCACCAATTCTGACTTGTCATTCAAGTACCAACTCCTCGGCGAAGACCTCGATGCTTTGATTTCAGCTGATTCGGTGCGAATCGGCCCGAGTTGGTATGAGTCTGCGCCGCGTTGGCGCGATTTGAGAAATGAAAAAAAAAAAGAAAAAAAAGAAAAAAAAGGACGCGGCACCGATGCGCAATCAGCCTCGTCCCTCGTGCGTCGCTGCATTGGGCCGCGTCAGACGCGGGTGCGGCGGCCGTTTTGCCATGTCTGTGCTTCCTAGGTTTATTCTAATATCCTACATAACAATTCAATCAACCTCTTCTCTTGACTTGTAAAGTTATGATACTTTATTTCATATATATATATATATATATATATAGAGAGAGAGAGAGAGAGAGAGAGAAATTAATATTTCAATTTTCCTTCTGTTATTTATTTCTTTAATTTAAGATGTTTTAAATTTCCATATTCTATAGTTCTATTCTGCCAAAAGTTTGTTAAAAAAAACATTGATCACTTACTTTTAATTTTATTGTGTTTAGAAAATTTACTCCAACTAAAATCTACCATGTGGTTCATTATTCTTTATTCAATGCATCTAAGGATTATATTAAGTTGTGACCTAAAGCGCAAAAATCAGATGACATCCATAAAATAAAAAAAATAAAATAAAAATCAGTAATTGGGCTTAGTGTGGTGAATGGGGCCTTGAATTTTGCCCAGAAAGAAGCCGAAAAAAGAATAAATAACGCAACTTTCATTTTAAAAAATGACATAGCTTGGCTATTATAAAGCACTATTGTGTAATTTTATGCATATGCACAATAAAAAACAATCACAATTATATATATATATATATATATATATATTTTAAGAAGAGATTCAAATTATATATAATATTAGCTTAAATTTTTTAAGTTATACCTTTCAAATATGTAATAGTTTCTCATGTGTGTGTACACATGACATGTTGGACACGGTTACATTGCCAATTTTGTTGTATCCGTGCATCATGTTACATACGTAAGGATTTGTGAAGAGAGCTTACTTGGGGTACGATGAAGAAGCCGTCGCAAAGTGAAGGAGCCATGTTCAGCATCCCTTCTTTCAGGCAATTGAGGGAACTTTTCCAGATTTATCCTCCATGGCTTAGACGGCATGTCATTTCTCTCCACTTCTGGTGGCAATAGAGGCTCAAGGGCTCTTGAATATTCCATTTTGAAATTCAGCAAAGACGTGGAATCAGGAACAATTTGAAAATTAGCTTCAGGAAGATCAAGGTATCGCAAATGCCACAATTTTCTTATGCCTGAGGCCGCCATCTCCATGTTCTTTGAGGTGGAAGAAGGGAGGAGTTACGGTTGCTTGTGCCTTTGTTAAATGAGAATGTTGGTCTTGCAGTAGCGATACTGGTGTGAAGTATGAACAAATATTGTAGCAAAAGAAAACTTGAGATGGACAGAGGCCAATAATAAGAGAGAGGAAAGTGTAACGTTACTTCTTCGCTATTTCCTTTGTCTTTTTTTTTCGGTCAACATCAATGCTTCAAAATTTAAGAAAGGTAGGCCCTTTTCTTGTTTGCTTTTTTCCTTTCGGTCGGAAGGTAGGCCTTTTCTTGTTTGCTTCTTTAAAAATGATGTCCAAATGAAATTCAGAAGTCTATTAAATTCATTTAAAAGGTATAATAATTAGGATTTGTTGTAAAAATATTGTGAAAATTTTATGAATATAGTACTTCTCTTATTTATATAAGTTTTTTTTTTTTTTTAATTAAAACATAAAGACAAAATATTGAAGCTGTAATTTCCCACTTTTTAATTTTTATCATTCTTTTCTCTAGGTCTTCAATCACACTTGTTTTCATATCTACAACGTCATATCACATTATTTTAAACAAAACTTATCATCTTCTCTAAACGCATTTAATACTTTACACCTGCTTTGTACACCTACTATCACAGTTTTTTTTCAGTGATAAATTCAAATTAAGGCTGTGTTTGGTTCTATGTAAAATATTTTCCAAGTGTAAAATATTTTCAGGTGAAAATATTTTTCGGAAAAGAAAATATTTTCAGGTGTTTAGTGGTATTTTAAAAAATACTTCGAAAATTAATTTTTATTGTTTGGTTGTGTTCTTGAAAATACTATGGAAAACACATTTTCTACTTGTTGCTTACATTTTCTCATCTTCCAAACAAATATATAATATCATTTCTCAATCCACAAACACAAAAGAAACAAAACCAAAAAAAAAAAAAAAATTCATCAAATCTGGTCAAAAAATTCATCAAATCCGGTGCGATCTTTGCTTGATCGACGTGGTGCGATCGGCGCTGTATTGCGATCGACGAGACTGATGCGATCTTTGCTTGATCGATGCGGTGCAGCGATCGACGAGACCGGTGCAATCGGCGCGGTACTGCAATCGACGAGACTGGTGAGACCAATGCGATCAGCGCAATCTCTCCTTGCTCTCTCTCTCTCTCTCTCTCTCTCTCTCTCTCTCTCTCTCTCTCTCTCTTTGCGCGTCTGAGTCCGGAAATGGTTTGAAGTGAAAATAGAAACGTAAAATGATTTCCGGGTCAAAGCCTTTATTTTTACGGTCAAATGAAATGCATTTCCAGAAATTCTATTTTTCATGCATAACCAAACACACGGTTTTATGGAAAATGATTTCCTGAAATGGTTTGAAACCAAAAAAAACGGACCCTAAAAGTCTGCAATAACCTGTCAATTTTGTTGTAAAAATATAGTGAAAATGCTGTGAACGTAACACTCCTTCTACTTAAAAGACCTTACTATGTGCCCGTTTGGTTCCACTTTTTGGACCCAAACGTTGGCTTTTTGAAAAAATTAGGCTGAAATATGTGTTTGGTTAGACCTAAAAGCCAACTTTTGTTAAAAAGCCAACTTTTGTTCCATAGCCAAAACGCGCAGAAAATTTATGGAGCGTTGGAGGTCCATAATCAAAAAGCCAGGAAACGTTTTGGAACTAGCCGTTGGGCTCTTCCGAAAATTACCAAACTATCCACAGACTCTTTCTCAAAATCAAGATACAAACTCAATCACAATCAAGATACAATCTCAAAACACAATCTTAAAACTCATCTCAAAACACAATCTCAAATCAGAACAAAAAAAAAAAAAAAAAAAAAAAAAACACAACAACAAATCTGACCCGTCTGAGCCGCAGGGGTGACGCGGACGAGCGGCGGTGACGCGGATCGGAAGCCAGTGTCGGAATGTCGCCGTTGGCGGCTCCGATGACGATTCCGATTCGCGAGTGTTCGCGAGTGCCTTGGGAGACTCGCGGTTGCCGCCGGTGTTCGCGAGTGTTCGAACCTTTCCGATCGCCGTCGATTTGGGAGACTCGCGGTTGCCGCCGGTGGTGAGAGAGACAGAAAGAAAGAGAGAGAGAGAGAGATTGTTTTTTTTTTTGAGAAATCACGAGAGAGAGAGAGCTAGATGGATGTCTGAGGAGTTAAAAGGACTTGTGGAGGAGAAAAAAAAGAAAAAAAAAAAGAATAAAACGTATGGACCAAAAAAAAAGATGGAGTTAAAAGGAAATAAAATAAAAAATAAGTAATTAAAATTGATAAATGTTACAGTAATATTTTCACAATAAATTTTAAAAAGTAGGTTATGATTAACTAATATTGGTGGGAAAAAAGAGTACGAAATAAACTCCCTTCTATATACGTTGTCCTTTTTGGTAATTTATCCCTCAAACTACCACTTTTACAAGTGCTAGCCAAACACTCAGCTTTTTCAAAAAGCACTTTTTAACAGCTTTTACCAAACAGTCAGCTTTTTAAAACTCAACTTTTTCATTATGCACTTTTTCAAAACTCAACTTTTTCATTATGCACTTTTTCAAAAAGCCCAACCAAACTCACCCTATATCTCATTGTTCCCAAAAAGGCCAAAACGCGTAAGTATTTTTTGTTTATTATTAAAACATGAAGTGAAAAGATTGAAGCCGTAATTTATCCCACTTTTTATCTTTCTTTTCTCTAAAAGTCTTCAATAACACTCGTTTTCACATCTATATCTATTATCATATCACATTTTCATAAACAAAACATATCAACTTTTCGACACATGTTTGCTACTCACACATTCTTTGTACCTAGTGTCACGGGGTTTGATGTTTCCCATTTGTGTTGGTTAATTTTTATATTTTGTTTATAATATGATGTGTTGGGGACATATTTTTATGTAATTGGCATATCTTTTGACAAAACGCACTTTACTTGTATTTGGGTAAATCTAAGTAGGTTCAAGATGATCATTACAAGTGGTTAAATTGAAGACATGAAGATTACTCAAGAACTGCTCAAGAAAAGTGCAAACTGTAGGTCTCGATACCTCCTCGACAGAAGCTCAATCTGTTAAGATTCATTAAATCTCGACAGATGTCTCAATCGATCGAGCTTACAAGAGTCAGATTATAGCCAGCAACGTTTTTACTCTAAAAGGCTAATTGTTTATGGGTTTGTATACTTCTTATTGGACTAGGAAAACTCAAGGTTTGTGTAAACCTATTTGGAATATGAGAGCCCATTAAGCTCCTATTTAAAAGAGGTGAAAAAAGAAAAACCTAACCCTAAAGAGCTTCATAAGGTTTTCTTTTTGAAACCCTAGCCTCCTCCTACAGAAGAAAGAGTTCTTGCTGCGTTTCTTGTACGCCTTTGGATTTTGTAACCAAGCAAAGTCTCTTGCACCAACATTGAAGATCTTATTGGTATTTCTATGTGAAGCTGCTGAAAATCAACTACAACAATCAAAGGGTTGCTGTGGAGTTAGTCACGTACTGGGATTCGTGCAAAGGAGTAAGCTGCGTACTAGGATCCGCGCATCAAATTGGTTAGTCACATATTGGGAGCCGTGCATCAAAAGGAGAAACTGTCACTACAGAAAAAGTCCAATTGGGTATTGGGGTAAGGGTTCAGTGGGTAACTACTTATTATTGTTTACATACGCTATTTACCTTTTGTTTTCTGTTTTTTTCCCGCTGCGAAAACGATTGTCTTTTCGGTGGTGCTTATTTAGTTTCAGTGGATAACTACTTATTATTGTTTATATACGGTGTTTACTTCTTCTTCTTCTTTTTTTCCTTCTTTCTGTTTTTCCGTTTTCTATTTTTTTTTCCCCGCTGTAAGGACAGACCCGGCAAAGGTTGTGGACAAAAATAGTGCCCTTCACGCTGCTACTATTGGTAATTCTTTTCTTCACAAACATTACTTGGTTTTGCTTACTCTTGCATTAGTTGGTCTAACTCTTTCATACCCACACCGTTTCAGTGGGTAACTACTTATAACGAAGGTTGTGAACAAAAAAAACTCAGTGCCCTTGACGCAACTGCTATTGGTAATTATTTTCTTCGCAAAATTTAGTTGGTCTTGCTTACTCTAGCATTACTTGGTTTGACACTTTCAAACCCACACTGTTGAGTTTTTGTTTTCTTCTTTTCGTTTGCTATTTTCTGTTTTCTTTTCTTGCATTAGTTTGTGGCCACTTTTTTGTTCTCTTCTTTCGTTTTACTGTTTTCTATTTTTTCCCCTTTGCTAGAACAAACCCAGCGAAGGTTGTGGACAAAAAACAGAGCACCCTTGACGCTATTGCTATTGGTAATTCTTTTCTTTACAATCATTCTATTGTTCTTTGTTTTCAATTTTTAATTTTTATAATAACAAACATTTATAACTAAGCCGTTGAAATATTTTGTGCACACCATGTGTTTGAAAAAATGCCTTGCCTACTCTTGCATTAGTTTGTAGCCACCTGATGGTTTGTGCAGTTTCTTTAGGCCTTTTCCATTATTAATAGTGCGTACGTTACAGTTCAAAAGACCGCAACCATCTTTGTCTTTAGGTGGTTAATAAATTAAGTTTGACAAACTTTCATTTATAGCAAAGTGTACTATTAATTCAATTGTCAATAGTTTGAATTTTCTTTCATTTATAGCAGGGCGTACTGTTATAGAAGAAAGTTTCAACTTTTCTTCTGCTTTATTGGATCACAAATCTTACCCGGTCAATATTATTTTTTGGAGACATTTTTAATTATCATTTGCACCTAATATTTCTCATTTTCTTCCTCTCTTTGTCCTTTATCAAGTCGAATCATCTAAATTCCAATTGCAGAAAAACGTACTTAGCTTGGCCACCAAATTTGACCTATTAATGTTAATTAATTTTGTTGAATACATACTTTATAGCCAATTCACATAATTTTTTTTTCCAGGAGCAATTGTAACTTGTATTATTAATACAATTATGTTATTTTTCATCTATATGTAAAAATTTTTCAAAACCATTCATTCTAAAAGCAAATCTAAAAATCAATATCACAATGAATATCATGATTACAAAAACGTCTGACATTATGAAAATATTTCTTTCAAACTATCATTTCTTAAACAATTTTTTTTTTTTTAACTCAGGATCAAAGTGACAAATTAACTATAATTTAGGATCCACTTCAATAATATCTTTTTTATTTTCAAGCATACAAAGTTATCTTATAATCATATTGAAAGCAAATGGCTGTTACTGAGTAGATCAAACTAACATGAATGGGTTTGGGTGAACATGCCTTATTACAACCATGATCTCAACCGTTGCCATTGCATAATTTTTATTTTATTGATCTATCAGATGCAAGAACCTAATTGATAGTTTAAATTTTAAAATTAAAAAGCTTTAAAAAAAAACTTATTTTGTAGGTCCTTTCATTTTTGGATAAAGAGCTGCATACTTTTTGAGGGAAAGAGCTACATACTTAACCGTGTCAACTCCAAGTTTGTTAACAATTACTCTAATTTTTTTAAAAAAAGTTTATGTTGTATTTCTTTTATACATATTCAGAATAATTATTAATGTCATCTTCAACAAAAATTTACAGCATTAAAAAATATTATTGAAAGCAATTAAATTTACAGCTTTCAAACAAGAGTGACAAGTCCAAAATCAGAATTAGAGTATCAAGGATGTGGGATGCTATAAATAGAAACAATCAAGAAATTATTAGTTCAGATATGATTCTTATTGATGAACAGGTTTGTATAAGTTTTTAAAAAAACACATCAAAGCATTTCTTATACATTATATATATTATTCACTTTATATACCTTCAGCTAACATCTTTTACTTGCAGAATAATGCAATACATTCTACCATTCATAAGAATATTTCAAAAAAACTCAAACCTTTTCTGAAGGAAGGGCAGCTGTATGCACTATCAAACTTTGAAGTTGGCACTTGCAATGAAATCTATAGGCCAATTCAAAATGAGCATAAGATCATATTCTTGCCAAAAACCAACATTCAAGAATTAACAGAAACTGAAGTCAATATACCTCATCATAAATTTGAATTTGTTGACTACAACACCATTGTTCAATGACTTAACAATCATGTCCAGCTATCAGGTATTAAATTAATTGAATATAAATTTTGCATTCTATTATTGTTAGAAAATCTTACATTACATTGCTGTTATATAAACATTATATCATTATCATAAATGAAAATAACTGACATTAGAATTTCTATGATGCATAGATATTATTGCAAAAGTGGTTGCTATCGGTCCAATTGAACATCCTAGCATTAAAGGATCAAATGTTGCAATGAGGAGCATAACTGTCATGACAATATAGTACGTTTTAATTCTTACAAGTTGCAATATATCTATATAATAACTAATAGCCGAAACGTTTGACTTTTTGTTGACCTTACCTCATTGCGCCACGTGGTTATATATATGACTGACACGTATACAATTAAAAACACAAACAATGTATCTTTTCGGTGGTTTGCTTATTTAGTTTCAGTGGGTAACTACTTATTATTGTTTACATACGCTATTTACCTTTTGTTTTCTGTTTTTTTTCCCGCTACGAAAACGATTGTCTTTTTGGTGGTGCTTATTTAGTTTCAGTGGGTAATTACTTATTATTGTTTATATACGTTGTTTACTTCTTTTTTCTTTTCTTTTTTTTTCCTTCTTTTTGTTTTTCCGTTTTCTATTTTTTTTTTCCCCGCAGCGAGGACAGACCCGACAAAGGTTGTGGACAAAAATAGAGTGCCCTTCACGCTGCTACTATTGGTAATTCTTTTCTTCACAAACATTACTTGGTTTTGCTTACTCTTGCATTAGTTGGTCTAACTCTTTCATACCCACACCGTTTCAGTGGGTAACTACTTATAACGAAGGTTGTGAACAAAAAAAACTAAGTGCCCTTGACGCAACTGCTATTGGTAATTATTTTCTTTGCAAACTTTAGTTGGTCTTGCTTACTCTAGCATTACTTGGTCTGACACTTTCAAACCCACACTGTTGAGTTTTTGTTTTCTTCTTTTCGTTTGCTATTTTCTGTTTTCTTTTCTTGCATTAGTTTGTGGCCACTTTTTTGTTATCTTCTTTTCGTTTTACTGTTTTCTATTTTTTCCCCTTTGCCAGAACAAACCCAGCGAAGGTTGTGGACAAAAAATAGAGCACCCTTGACGCTACTGCTATTGGTAATTCTTTTCTTTACAATCATTCTATTGTTCTTTGTTTTCAATTTTTAATTTTTATAATAACAAACATTTATAACTAAGCCGTTGAAATATTTTGTGCACACCATGTGTTTGAAAAAATGCCTTGCCTACTCTTGCATTAGTTTGTAGCCACCTGATGGTTTGTGCAGTTTCTTTAGGCCTTTTCCATTATTAATAGTGCGTACGTTACAGTTCAAAAGACCGCAACCATCTTTGTCTTTAGGTGGTTAATAAATTAAGTTTGACAAACTTTCATTTATAGCAAAGTGTACTATTAATTCAATTGTCAATAGTTTGAATTTTCTTTCATTTATAGCAGAGCGTACTATTATAGAAGAAAGTTTCAACTTTTCTTCTGCTTTATTGGATCACAAATCTTACCCGGTCAATATTATTTTTTGGAGACATTTCTAATTATCATTTGCACCTAATATTTCTCAATTTCTTCCTTTCTTTGTCCTTTATCAAGTCGAATCATCTAAATTCCAACTGCAGAAAAACGTACTTAGCTTGGCCACCAAATTTGACCTATTAATGTTAATTAATTTTGTTGAATACATACTTTATAGCCAATTCACATAATTTTTTTTTTTCCAGGAGCAATTATAACTTGTATTATTAATACAATTATGTTATTTTTCATCTATTTGTAAAACTTTTTCAAAACCATTCATTCTAAAAGCAAATCTAAAAATCAATATCACAATGAATATCATGATTACAAAAACGTCTGACATTATGATAATATTTCTTTCAAACTATCTTTTCTTAAACATTTTTTTTTTTTTTAACTCAGGATCAAAGTGACAAATTAACTATAATTTAGGATCCACTTCAATAATATCTTTTTTATTTTCAAGCATACAAAGTTATCTTATAATCATATTGAAAGCAAATGGCTGTTCCTGAGTAGATCAAACTAACATGAATGGATTTGGGTGAATATGCCTTATTACAACCATGATCTCAACCGTTGCGATTGCATAATTTTTATTTTATTGATCTATCAGATGCAAGAACCTAATTGATAGTTTAAATTTTAAAATTAAAAAGCTTTAAAAAAAACTTATTTTGTAGGTCCTTTCATTTTTGGATAAAGAGCTGCATACTTTTTGAGGGAAAGAGCTACATACTTAACCGTGTCAACTCCAAGTTTGTTAACAATTACTCTAATTTTTTTTAAAAAAGTTTATGTTGTATTTCTTTTATACATATTCAGAATAATTATTAATGTCATCTTCAACAAAAATTTACAGTATTAAAAAATATTATTGAAAGCAATTAAATTGACAGCTTTCAAACAAGAGTGACAAGTCCAAAATCAGAATTAGAGTATTAAGGATGTGGGATGCTGTAAATAGAAACAATCAAGAAATTATTAGTTCAGATATGATTCTTATTGGTGAACAGGTTTGTATAAGTTTTTAAAAAAACACATCAAAGCATTTCTTATACATTATATATGTTATTCACTTTATATACCTTCAACTAACATCTTTTACTTGCAGAATAATGCAATACATTCTACCATTCATAAGAATATTTCAAAAAAACTCAAACCCTTTCTGAAGGAAGGGCAACTGTATGCACTATCAAACTTTGAAGTTGGCACTTGCAATGAAATCTATAGGCCAATTCAAAATGAGCATAAGATCATATTCTTGCCAAAAACCAACATTCAAGAATTAACAGAAACTGAAGTCAATATACCTCATCATAAATTTGAATTTGTTGACTACAACACCATTGTTCAATGACTTAACAATCATGTCCACCTATCAGGTATCAAATTAATTGAATATAAATTTTGCATGCTATTATTGTTAGAAAATCTTACATTACATTGCTGTTATATAAACATTATATCATTATCATAAACGAAAATAACTGACATTAGAATTTTTATGATGCATAGATATTATTGCAAAAGTGGTTGCTATCGGTCCAATTGGACATCCTAGTATTAAAGGATCAAATGTTGCAATGAGGAACATAACTGTCATGACAATACAGTACGTTTTAATTCTTACAAGTTGCAATACATTGAATATATATAATAAAAACTTACATTGATAACATTATTTGAACAGAGGAAATAAAATAAAACTTACCCTTTAGGGACCAGTTGTGAATGAAATTGGTGATAACCTCTTCAGAAGCAATCCGGGACCTTTTATTATAGTTGCAACATGTCTAATTGTGAAAAATTTTAAAGGTCAGCACATTGTTTCTTTTATTTGCATATTTATAACTACATTAATAAATTATATGTGCATTTTAAAAAATTACTCTATATAAATGTAGGGGAATATAACTTATCATCTACAAGCGGAACAAAATTTATGTAAATTTGGAGATTCCAGAGATTTCTGTGTTTATGGATCAGTGAGTAATCAATATCTTTTTAGCAATATATGTTATATAATATTTTCTGTCTTTATGAATTAGTAAGTAATCTATATCTTTTTAGCAATATATGTTATATAATATTTTACAGTATACGCAAGCTTATACTGACTTCTTTACGTTACAATCATAGGGAAGTGAAAAATAATCATCTTATAGAAGAGCTGCCAAGACAATTTAAGCCACAGAGAACAATTGAAGAAGAAATGAACAATAACAGAAGAACCATAATTAAAATATTAAACATGGTCTGGAACTCTAAAAATAAGGTAAGGGAAAAGTTCTTCAAAAGAAAAATCCTAAAATGAAATTGTCAATGGCATGTTAAATTTTACAAATAAATCATTGAATAAATTTGAAATTTTAGGAAACTATCTTCACCTGCCATGGAAAGATTACAAAAATTGAAACTGGTTTTGGTTGGTACTTTATGTCATGCGAAATATGTCCTAGAAAGGTTAAACCAAGAGGCGAACATTTGTGGTGTGATCGTTGTAACAAATTGGCAGGCTTCCTAATCTCAAGGTATGTATAATATAAAAGTATATATATATATATATATATATATAAAGAAAAGAGAAAAAAAAAATAAAATTATATCTACCGTGCCTTCTTTCAGGTATAGAATTGAACTGAAAGTTGAAGATGGCACAAGATTGGCAACATTCATTTTATTTGATTCTATGGCTGAAAAATTACTCCACATATCAGCAAAAGAACTTATAAATAAATGCACACAGGTGAGAATTTGAAATTCATGAATAGTACTTAATATATTCTTTACTATAATTGAACTTGCAATTTATGGCCTGCTATTTCTACAAGGTACCTGAAGAGTTTGACCTGCCTTTGCAAATAGCAAACCTTATTGGGAAAATATTTGTCTTCCAATTGGAACTCAATGACTATAACCTCAAACAGGGATGGGAGATCTACACTGTGAAGAAACTTTTTGATCCTGTTATACAAATTGACAATTCAGTTAAACTTGATCAAATAATTGATGTGAGTACTTATGTATTAAATTTAAATAAAAAAATTAGATATTTTTAATGTTACTTATTCATGTCATAGTATGATTTACACCATATTCTTTTAACAGTATTATATGAGTGATGCTGCAAATGATTCTGCCAACAACTTACCAAGTGAAGAAGATGTTAATCCTACAAATGATGCAAGTGATGTACAGCTCACACCTGTTGCAGATCGACAAAAGAGGAAGAGGAAACAAAGAGTCCTTTAATCTGTTGAAGCTTATGTTACAAATTATTTTAACTTTTCTTACAATAATGTAATCACCGTTAGAAAGTGTACTGTTTTTTGTTGAGAATAGATAGCTGAACTTACAAAATAGGTGACAAAGGAATAGTTGGTATTAAATATTCTGAGAATTTGGGATTTTTTTTCCAACATGTATTGGTTTTAGTTGATGGATGCATGATTGTCCACCTGTTGTTTTCTCATGTTTTTGGCAGTGTTACTGATTTGTGTATGTGTCTATTGGTTTTATTTGATGGATGCATGATTGTCCACCTGTTGTATTGGTTTTATTTGATGGATGCATGACTGTCCACCTGTTGTTTTCTCATGTTTTTGACAATTTACTGGTTTTGTCTACGTGTGGAAGCTTTCTTTATTGATTTTGCATGGTCTGCTTTACTGAAACATTCAACCTTTCTCTCAAAAAAGAAAAAAACACACTGTGGGCTTGAATTGTTTTAGCCCATGGTCTATTAACCCTGCCCAAAATTTCTCTTTGAGATTTTCAATATGAACCCTGCAACTTACTTGCCTTCTGGTTTAATCTTATTTATATTTTCTAAATTTTCTTTGGTACAGCCATCTAATGTGTAAGTATTTAGTCTCAAAAAATGACATATTTAATATTCATTTGCATCTAATATGGTGGTGTACATAGAGCGGTTGAATGAAAGGCTCACCATACCATACCTTTCTCTTTATCATATACCCATATAAAGACCACAAAATTTGAAGCGATGGCAATATATACATGACAAACAATATAAAATTTAAAGAAAAAGTGCTACTCTGAGTCTGAGACAGCCTTACCTGTGAAAAACAAGCTCCATGCAAGACATAGGGCGGTGATATACCCAGTCATGTTTGAAAAAATGCCTTGCTTACTCTTGTGTTAGTTTGTAGGCACCTGATGGTTTGTGCAGTTTATTTAGTCCTTTTCCATTATTAATAATGCGTACGTTATAGTACAAAAGACCACAACAATCTTTGCCTTTAGGTGGTTAATCAATTAAGTTTGACAAACTTTCATTTATAGCAAAGCGTGCTATGAATTCAATTGTCAATAATATGAATTTTCTTTCATTTATAGCAAAGCGTACTATTATAGAAAAAAGTTTCAACTTTTCTTTTACTTTATTGGATCACAAATCTTACCCTGTCAATATTATTTATGGTATAGGTATTATGACAATGTACAACAATGAAGATGACAATGGGAGAGATATTTTCCAAAAATTATATTGAAATTTTATTGTTTAATAGATTGTGCTGATTTTTTTTTGACCCAATTCTTTTTATGTAAATAATTATATTAGAGGGTACTTAATAATAATAATAATAATAATAATAATAATAATAATAATAATAATAATAATAATAATAATAATAATAATAATAATAATAATAATAATAATATAGTTTAATAAATGTCTGAAACGTATAGCTGTTACCAAATGTTTAAGCTACATGATTTTATTTTACAAATTCAATTTTGGTTATGTAGAACCAAAATATGAAAGAAAAAGAATTTTTCTAAACCATTATATTGAACAAAAAATTACTTATTTTCAAGTTATACATTTTTTAAAGTTAAATCATAAACCTTTAAGCAAAATAAATACTTTAAATTTTTATTTAACTATCCCGTGCATCGCACGGGTTAGCGACTTATTATTTATAAAGGCAAACAATGTTATGGTCAAAGGTGAAAGTTCTTAATTTGAATACTTTGTCTTGGCTTTTGGATCCTTTAGACATATTTTGATATGATTAGGCTAGGTGGCTATGTAGAATCCATTGTGCCATTTAGAATACTTAATAATTACATTTTCTTACTCTATGCAAATTGAGTACATTTGATTTATGTGTAGGAACTGAAGGCAGCCAAATCATGAGAAAGAGATTGTCATACAAATTGTCAAATTGCTTGCTGCCACCTCCAAGGTTTGATACTTTCCTGTGCTTTTTTATTTTTATTTTGTTAATCTCTGCCCATTCACTGGGGATTCTCATTTCTGTATTGCTGTTTACCTCTTGATTTCATTTTTTTCCTATAATGAATGTGTTGTGTAGAGAGAGTTGGAAAGAGAGATCTACGGGAAGTCCTTCACTACTGTCGGACTAGTCCCCTTTGATATTGATGAAGAGATTGTTGCATTAATTGCTGATTTGACACAACCGGATGAAGCATGGAGTCGAATGTTTTGTCTATGAGATTGTTCTGGTACTGGACATATTCTTTTTCTTCTCTTTTGTACTCTTCCATAGATTGTTTGTTCTCCTCTTTTTCTTTTTTTTCTTTTTTAATTTGAATCATTGATGCAACTAAATGGCCAATCTTTGGAACTCTAGCATATTTCTCAAGGAGTCAATAGTTTATAGTTAGCATGTCTATTTGTTAGGCTTGGTTCCTATGGTTGTTGGAAGTTTGTTTAAGTTTTGGGTTGCTGTTGGGGTTTGTTTAAGTTTTGGGTTGCTAGAGTTTTTAATATCGTTTTTTATCTGAAAATTTTTTAATTTAGGCTTATGTTTGGATTTATCAAAAATTCAGGCTTTTGTTTGGGCATGTGATTTTTTGTAAGAAAAATTCATTTTGTTAATAGAGAATTTTCGTAATTTATGATTGTTTAAGGTCCTCGGATATTGTCAAGTACTGTTTTTTTTTTTTTTTCTTTTTTTCTTTTTTGTTTCTCAAAAACTACACAGTAAATTAAAACATGCATGTCTTTTTACAAAAACAGTTCTATGGACAATGAGATTGGCATGTCTTTCCATTTGATTTTTGAATTTAATTGTGATTGTCAATTTTTCATATACTTACTAATATATTTATTGTTTCTATGTCTTATTGTGGTACAAATCAAATACTTTAGTGAGGTTTTTCAAACTTGGGCTTCTTCCCAGTTAAGTGATGGTTTATGATTTATTTTGATTACATTTTTGTTTATGGTATCTTAATTTTTGATTTGCAATTTTTATTTCATGTTAAATTATGCTTGATATGACTTTTGATTTTAGTTATAATATCACATTAGCTACTAAAAGCATGATTTATGTGACTTGGTGTTTTGGGTGTGTGTATATATATAATTAGAAACATTGTCAAATTTATTTAATTAGAAACAAGACTTTAGATATTGATTGACCATATTTATTATGTGTTTTCAATGTTTTTATTGTAGTTGATGATATATACAAATGCAAGTATATTAATTTAGTTATTGAATAATTAACTTACTGTTGTAGATTATTGAATTATTTTAGCCTCATGTGGATTTGTGGTTAATTATATATACTAGGTGGCAGTAATTAGTTTTGATCTTAGCCTCCCAATCTTATAGGTTTTGCTTTCATGTGTTTCAGTTTCATGGCTTTTTTTTTCTTTTTTTCTTTTGCTTATCTGGGATTTATGGTTTCATGATCGGGCTATATTTTATACTACCTCATGTATTGTTTTCATAAACTACTAATTCATGGTCAACTAGAATGTTTTTATTGTGAAGTGAATGTGATAGTGGTTTTGGGTTTTAAAGGTTTTCTATTTTACTATGATATGGACATCAGCAAAAGATTTCTAAGTTTGTTTTGAGAGTGATGTTATGGTTAGCTCAAAAACCCTTTAATGTTTGTCCTGCCCTATATTTATATGTGGGTTATGCATTGTTCTCATTGTGAATGTTTAATTTCAATAGATGTCTTTCTTATATTTGGAGGTTTTTTAAATTAAAAAAAAAAAATTAACGGTTTGAAGAGTTGACCCTTTTTTTTTACTTGAATAAATTGACAGCAGATTTCAATGTGATAGTTATAATACACTATTTGATGTGCAGTATGCATTTTTTGGCAAAAATGTTGAGTTGGGGGGTTGCCATTCTTCATTACTAGGAGTTTTAAAATTTGTTATCAATTCATCATAGCTTTCATGATGTTCAATAATAATTGGTATTTGGTAGTTGATTTCATGCTTTGAATTTCTAATTTGTTGGAGCCCTATTTTTATTTTATTTTTTTTTGAATGTTTAGTTTTGTCTTTTCTTTTCTATTTTTTTTGTAAATCTTGATGAGTTTTTTGTAATTGAAACCCTCATTGGAGAATGTTATTCATGTTGTTCATTCTGTTTTCTTTTTAAGGAAGAGAGATGCAAATAAGATGCTTAGTGAAGTGCAAAACAGGAATTCTAGGAAGACCTCCATAGACAGTGAGCATATGTGGAATAGGTGAGGCCCTATCATTGTTGGTGGGGCATCACACCATCACTATAAATATATATAAAGGGCATTTGTAAATTTAGTTATTGTTTAAATACTTTGAACCAGATTCTCATGTTGTAGTTGCTTCATGGTTAGAATTATTAGATACATGTGTTTGATCGTCATATATTCCTTTTTTTGTTGATTAGTCATAAATTTAATTAAGCTATTTGTATGTTAGTGAGAAGAACATATATTTTCATGTTCTATGGTTCCATTACATGCTTTGTACTTTGGAGATATGTTTGCATATGAAAGAGGGCGTTACTTTACAATTCTACCAAATTACTCTTGGTCTGCAAAAGGTTTTGTCTTCATCACTCATTTTTAAGGGTTTGTTTACCCCATGCATCGCATGGGTTAACAACTAGTTGTGTAAAAATTGATAACAAATCATTATTGTAAAAAGGAACAACAAATATTTCCACTCAAAAAAAAAAAAAAAGCAAAAGAAAAAAAAAAAATAAATAAATGCTGAGGTGTCAATAACATCCCATAATTATGGGATGTTATTGACACCTCAATATTTGTTGAGTTATCATATGAGTACCTTTGTCACCATGCCTTTTGCATGTTTCTAAAAAAAAAATCATGCCTTTTGCTTTGCTGACGAATTTTAATAGGGAAGACACAAAAAGTCCTCAATTCAACATCTTATTGCGTATCTGAGTCACTATTGATAGAGAAAGCATGCAACACCAGCTCGATTAGATCATTTGAGGCTTAAGACAACAGCTTTAAAGCAAGTTATTTTTTGTATTTAAGTTTGGCTTACATCTTCCTTTCAATACATAACATTGTTAATTTGCTTTATATTTCTTATAGCATACTTTATTTTAATTAGGGTTTTATCAATTTTAATTAGATCTTTGTCTCTTTTTTTTTTTTTTTTTTTTTTTTACAGAAACAATTGATTGATTGATTTTTTCTTCCATAAAACTTCTGTTAAACTTTTTGGTTTTAAAATAAAATTATCAATATTAAAATAAAAAAAAATAAAAAAAAAACCCTATATGTCTAGGGGTTAATTTAGAAAATATCAATCATTTAGCAAAAATCATATGCATTTCATGTGATTATATCCATTAAACCCTTTTTTTTTTAAATCTAATAGAATGATTAATTTATCACAAACCTTATATCTAAAGGTTAATTTTTTTTTTAAATGAATTAAAGTCACGTCCAAGTTAACTTAGTTAAATACATATATATTTAATTATTGATGGTTCTTTCTGAAGAAATCCAAATTCCAAAGTCAGCAAGTAGTGAGGAGCTTAGTTCATGATCACAATGGACATTGGTAGTAGGTTCTCCAGACCCAATTGCTTGGGCAATCAATGTTTTAGTTGCATTATGGACTTATGAGCAGTTATAGATGACCTTCAATTAGCTTTCTCGCCCATTTGTTAGTTGAACCTATGCTAAACTTGTTATACACTTTTTGACTAATAGTACCAGTCTATTAGGATCCTCTCAATTTGAAATGAATCCAGTGTTGTCTTAGTTGAACCTATGCTAAACTTGTTATACACTTCATGCATTTTGTACGATGCATAGTTCTAAGCCGGTCTCAACTCATTATTTCACCTTTGGGCTTGGGCTTGGGCTTGGGCTTGGGCAAATACATTGTTCTGAGCCGGTCTCAACTCAAACATCCCACCAGCTAGAGCAGTGAACTTAATTTTGGGCTTAGGTAGCTGTTGGAATTTTCTTCAACTTCTATATTTTCTGAAAATTTAAGGGATGGTGGGCTAAACACAACTATGTGGCCTTTTCTTCACCCTGCAATAATCCAAGGTCCAAGGACATTACCGGTCCAAGCTGGTGGGATATCTGAATAGTGACGACCACTGTCCATTGGCTTCATGCCCCCACAGCTCCTGGAATTGAGGTTGAAGGGTGCCCTGTTCTTTGAGATGCTTAAGGAAATTGCCATGACTAAAGGCTATCTCTTGCACACATATGACATTTCAGGTCCTCCAATGCTTATGAAGATGGCAGATGAAGCTTAAGAGTTCATTAATTTGAATTATTCTGCTTCATTTTAGGATAAACCGTGCATCTTAAAGGTGAGTCTTGCACACCAAAAAAATACTATTTTTTGACATATCAAAAAGTTAATTCATTTATTTTAATACACCACTTTACAATACACCATATATGACATCTATTTTTTTACCATTTTATTTAAATATTTTTTCTTTATTCATTTTTATTTCTTTATTAATAAAGGAGAGAGAAAGTAATAGAATAATACCTAAATTTTTAGCATATTAGTCTTGCTCTTCTAAAGTAGAGCATCACTACAGCATATGCCATTTCTTTTTTGACATTTGGCACATCTCATGAGATATGATTTTGGTGTTTGGTGTGCTCAATGCAAATTCTTTACCTAATTAAATGCTTTTTTTTTTTTTAATTTCCAAGGTCGAAGTGTTAAATTTGCATTAAGTTGAAGCGGCATGGTATGTGACAATAATCTGTTTGATATAAAATAATTGAAATCACATTAAGTTCACCAAGTGAAACCACTACCAACACAGAGAGAGAGAGAGAGAATTCAATGAAAACGGTTCCCGTCACGCACAATTATCTCTCTATTAAGTATTAACAATCCCTGAGATAAGTTTCAAAGCAGCATGACAGTCTTTACAATCATGAAGACTCTTCATGATCATGATTAGTAATTGGCATTTCGGGTGGTATTTTCATCAACCCAAAAGCCAGTGCATATTTTTCACTATAGCGATATAGAAATTTCTCCTCCTTGTTTTCTTCTACATCCAGAAGTACAATTGAATTGTTTGGGACATATCCTTTTAGCTTTAATATTTGAAGTAGTTTTCCCCACGTCTGAAATATTTCCTCTGCTTGAGGGTGGGAGTCATCCCCAGCAACAAACTCATGAACCACTCCATCTACTCTGATTGAACTCCACCCCAGGTGCTTTCTTCACACCTTGATCTCTCATCAACCTTCTCATCTTTGCTGTGTCTTCCCACCGTTCTGCTTCTGCATAATTGTTTTGATAAAAACCACGTTGCATCCACCATATAATGGATCCAGTTCCAAAAGGTGCTGGCTTGCTTTTTCAGCCAGTTAAACATTTTTGTGAACTCTGCATCCACCAAGAAAAGCTCCCCACACAACCCCATTGGGTTTGATATAAATTCAAAGGCCTCTTGGAGAAGGCCTGCCCAACTAAATAGATCAACCGTACAACCAAAATGATCCAACAATCCCATAAACTCAAGTAATGTTAGGACCACAATTTTTACTACAACTTTTCCTACAACTTGCTCACGTGACAAGTCGTGAGTAATGGAATAAAAGTGGTGGGTTTATATAAGTACACAACTCTACCACTCACAATTCAAAAGCTTCTTGGAGAAGGCGTCCCAATTAAATAGATCAACCATACTACCAAAATGATCGAACAATCCCATAATCTCGAATAATGCTAGGACTACAACTTTTGCTACAACTTTTCCCACAACTTATTCACGTGACAAATCGTGAGTGATGGAATAAAAGTGGTGGGTTCATATGAGTTCACAACTCCATCACTCACGACTTATCACGTAAGCAAATTGTAGCAAAAATTGTTTTCCTAGAAATAGTCCTTTGACACCCCCTTATCTATCATTCCCATGTGGCAAAGTAACAAGCATGAAATAGTCCAATTAAGTTTACATCATTCGACTTCATGCCTACTTGAACCATCTTAGGAAAGAGTCTCAAAGCTTCCTCGGCTTGTCCAAGCATTGTAAGAAATCATGGCTGACCATGAAACAATTGTCCGTTCTTTCATCTCATCAAAAACTCTACAAGCATCCACATTTAAGGTTTGTATGAAAATAAAGAGAATTGGAGATGCCATTTCTTAGCAACGTTTAACGCTTTCCCATTTCTTCCTTCCCTACTCTTATCTCAAGAGCAACAAGCTCTTTTACCTTCTTCAGTTTTCTGAGCTAATAAGCTTGCAAGGTGTTTGTCAAAATGTCTGATTATAACTATCTCGCGACATGAGGGCTCTGAAAGTGTATTTCTGGGATTAAACTTGCAATATCTTTTCTGGTTTATTAAGTTGGAGAGGCTTATTAAGTTTTCGCTTTTGTACCTCTTGGTTGCGTAACATTCTTCAATGGTGTCATCGTTCACGTTATTCTTCCTCTATCGTCACACTATCTGCTTCAGAAGCCTCATGCTTTCCCACTGCTTCATCAACGCTGTCCACGGCCACTCAAATCATATTTTTGGATGGTCATATGAATTTGGTGATGATGTGCTTCTGCTAAGCATTTCTTTAGTGGTTGTTTTCGTTTTAATATAACTTAATGAATAGTAAAATGCATTGGGGCTATTATCCTATAGGACCAAGACTAGGGTGCTTTATATGAAGTTTTCAAGAAAAGCTAAATTTTTATTCCCCCAAAAGTTCTTAGGAAATCAGATAAGGCTTTTGTGGGTCTTTCATGTGTTTTTCATCATGTGGTTGCTGGTGTTTGCTCTTCTTTCGTGGTTGAGCTAAAGTTTTTATATGAATTATTTTTGTGACATTGACCTGCAACAACTTTATATATATGAACTATGGTAGTGGTACTATATATATATTGAATTGTCAACCTTAAGGATTTGTTCTTGATTCTCTGGAAAAAGAAGATATTAATGATTTGAATCTCAATGTTTCGAACTGGAAGTTAACTACAAATAAAAAAAAATATAAAATGTTTCGAAACTTGAAGTTTCTTTATCTAGGGGGTTCTATTGCATCATCAAATTTTAGTCTGTTGATATGCCGAATATAATGTCAGCATTGTGTCCTTGAACATACTTTGATGCTTATTCAGGTCACAAATACCCATTAGATATTGGATTCAAACCGATTGCATATAATTAGAAGAGCATCCACTCAAATGGTACTTAACAAGAAGAGGATAGAATAATTAGTTGCGTGCTGCTATTGGAAGTTATGTATCTTCCGATTCTTGAAATTTCTTTTAGAAAGAAGAAACCAATAATGATACTTGTAGGCATGTTTCATCTAAAAACAGTAAGGAGTGTTTTTGGAAGTGAATTTTGGGAAATATTCACTTATTTGTTGAATGTGCTTATCACATCACTATTGAACATGTATTTGATGAAGTATCTCATTTGTGAAACTTGAGAGTAATTAGATTACTTTTTGTTTTTGTTTTAATACAGGAGAGTTCACTAACACAACCGGTAAGATAATGAAAACTTCAAAAGATAAAATTTGTTAAAATCTATTATGTAAGTTGGAACTTACTCACACATTGCGCAGGTTCGCAATTGGTTACAATAGAATCAAATCACATGTTAACTAAATCAGCAACTCACCCTTTTACTCTGGAAAGGCTTAGCTCTGATTATTACGACTGTCATCATCATCATTGTCATCAAACCCCAATCTTGTGTTCAGGCCTATGAGAATACTCAAAATCTATATGTACAAAAGCTCGCTCAATTTCAGGGAGTTGCTCGAGTTTTTCTTGCAGCGACTCACCAATATCATGAGCTTTGTTCAAAAGCATGTCTTGTGGCAAAACTATGTCAACCTCCACAAAATAATTTGAACCAAAAGTGTATGCTCTTACTGTGTCAATTTGCTTGATATCTTCATGGTGGTTCCATATCAGATATGTTAGCTTTGCCAAAAATTCAGGAGGTGCTGTCCTTCCAATCAGTGCCCAGACATTCTCAATGACTATCTTCGTCCATGTATTCATTGTATATAGTGCTATCTGCATCACAGGTTCAACAAATCATTATGAAAAGATAGATTAAGATCAACTCCAAGAAGCCAATATCAAATAACGGGCATTTCACTTAAGACATGAGAGATATAGAGTGAATGCCAATATTTGGACACGCAAAACATGGCTGCTAGTTACTTTGATAATTTTAGGAAAAGAAAGGAAACTAATGACTTGCAAAGTAGCTGAATTCAATTATCATTAATACTTTCGGGTGAATAAAACAACAAATGAACCCAATTATCTAAAGTATAGTAAACAAGAAGAAAAAAGAGCTGCATATGAACTCACCATAACCGCTCCAGTAGGATCAATCCACCAATAATATCGAATGGCCAAGATGGCTGCTGCCAAACCAATTGAATTAGTAATAACATCAAAAAAATGATCTTGAGCGTAGGCTCTAATGATATCATTTTTAAACCTTCGACAATAGACCACAAGCATAAACTTCACTATGGTTACAGAGACCATTATCCCAATCATCCACTTCTCCTTCTCAGGATCCCTTTCAGGTTGGGTCTGTAATCAGCACAACAAACGAAAAATAATATAAAAGGACTCACTGATACAGTAAATGCCTACAGAAAATGAAAATTTACAACAGTCATGTTCAAATTTTGCATCCACCAACTCAGAATGTGATCTAACAAGGATCTCATACATTTAGGTAGTAGCTTTTCATGAGGTACCAAGAACCAAGGTCACACTGAACCTCAGACATTAAGAAGGGAGCTGATTTCAAATCCTTCTCAAAGCCAACTTTGATTAAAATATGTCTGTGTCTAGCCATGCTCACTGTCATCTACATCCTTAACTTAGATTGGAGCATGTGAAATAAAAGCTGCATACCTTTGCCATGAATTGTCGACCAGACTCAAGCAGAATTTGTAATCCAAGAGTTGCCATTACTGAAGCAAAAACAATGATTCCCTGCAATCTCAAGCTAAATTAGTAAAACATTTGTTGCATTGAAGCATAAGTTGGGTCCACATCCCTGTAAGTCATAATCACTCTTGAAACTACACTCAAAATTCTATGCTCAAGAGTCAAAACCAATACTATTTATTCCCAAGAGTAGATTGTTTGACTACTTTTCCATTTGAACCCTGGAGTTTTTTATTCCTAAGACTAGATTGTGTCTATTCAATTCAGTTTCTAATTAAACAATTTTTCCCAAAACCAATGCTATTTGTTTATAAACTCAGTAGACCCTAAGCTCAACATTTCGATAACAAAATGAGAGCCTAAAGCATAGACCTGATGAAATATTTAGTCTTGTATTGCATTAATCCCAAACTTCTTGTAATAGAATAAACAGTGGCATGACATCATGAAATGTCTATCTATTACCTTTGCCTCTAGCATTTGTGGAATAAGACATAGCTGAGCCAATAGTAGCAATGGTGAACAGCATTTCAGCTTATTTCTCTCATTGATTACAGAAAGGATGATGAAATCATGAAATGGAGAAATAAAAACATAAAATCTTGACTTCTTTAGGGGTTAACTTTTTTAATTAGTATCAGATGAATAGTTTTCACTCCACCAACTTCTGAGCAACCAAATGATCCACAGATGCAACACAAACCAAGTACACTTGAATGCTGATTATCAGCTTCAACAACTTAAATCCATCAGAATCTGAGTTTTCAAAGAATTATTTGATTGGATGACTTACCACTGGCTGCATCCGGTTTTTTCCAATTGGATAACGATACTGGTTTGGGTTTCTCATGGCATGGGCCGTGAACCACAATATAAACCCTGACAAGAGATCTAAGAGTGAATCCAATGTTGAGGCAATAACTGCCAACGATCTGCTCTGAATAGAAACAAAGAGTTTTGCTGCAAAGAGCACGATGTTAGCTATGTTTGACAAATAGATAGCCATCCTCTCACTCTTTGCAAGCTGCAGCATCTCATCCTGAGAATAATAATTTGCAAAAAGATTAACAATGAAAAAAAATCGGTTTTAGATTTCTAAGTAACAAGAAGGATTTTAAGAAGTGATGAGAGAGTATGGGTTTTTTTTTTTTTTTTGGTTTGTGTGTATGTGGTTGGGGGGAGGGGGGGGGGGGGGGTTGTGTTGGTTCACGAGTGGTCTATAATGGAAGATTGGATTTTTCATTAACTATTTCATATGGTCAAAAATGAGAAATTATTCTCCAAATTTGTTCCACAAGTTTTCATTCAAAAACATCAAGTTCAACACAACCAACCTCTGTTAGACTTCCAGGTATACCACCATTTACAGCCATGGTCTCCATCTCAGTAAACCCTTCAAGGAGTCTTTCTTGTTTCTTATAATAATCAGCAACCTTGCTTCGTTTCCCTACAGTCAAGAGTAACAAGTTTCGCATTATGTTCATCACTAGTCATGAATAGGACGGTAATTGAAAACATTCAAAGTCATCAAATATTGATGTTTCATTTTCTAGAAGAACCAAACATCATTCAAGTGTTGAATAATTATGCTATTAGAACTCCAAGCATAAAATGAAAGGCCATATGTGAAGTCTATAGTTACTCTCTTTATGTATCATCTCCAAAGAATGTGAAAGGAGTTATTCCCAAAAGCCTTATGACTCCGTCTTTCACAAATTCTAAGTGCAAGAATTATAGAATGTCCCTTGCTGGTAGTTGAAAGTTTCCAAAAAGCATCTAACAAGAATAAATTCTCTTCAAAATTTAAGGCCAAAAGATCAATAGTTTCTATTTTTTCTCCCTCTATTTATTTTCTTGCGTGGTTGTTGTGTTAAAAAAAATTGGGATGTCAAAATTCAACAATCAATTCATATGCGTCGAAAATTTCAGAAAATTTCCGAATGAAAGTTTTGGATTTGATGGTAATCATGCTTCATTTCAGCTATTGTGAAAGTCCATAGATTTTTCACCTAAAAGATCCTTTCCCAATATGAGAATTGAATCCTGACCACTCTCTAGAACGGATGCAAAATTTACCATAGGATCAATAAACCCAATTGCCCCTTTTTTTTCACAAAACAAAGTAACAAACCATTGGATCAAGAACTCGGTTGAGTCAACTTAGTTTTTAAGCCCAAAATCAGATTATAAGCTTGAAAAAATAAAAAAAATTAAAAAAAAAAAGCTTTGAAATTTGTAGAAAGAAATCAGTAACTTGGCCGAGTCAACTCAGTTACCAAGCTAAAAAATCGAATTATACACCGAAATTAAAATCACATCTTTAAAGTTTGTACTTTGTACAAAGAAATTAGTAACTCGTCTGAGTCAACTCAAGTATCAAGCCAACATCTGTGTAGTGACTCGGCAGAGTGAGTCAACTCAGATATGAAACGCAAAATCAGATCACATATTTTACATTAACAAAGAACACCTGTGTCTTTTTTATTTTTATGGTAAATAGTTCTTGAATCTTGCTAAGAAAAGAAAGATTTATGGAATTTGAAAAAAAAAAACTTTCATTCTAGTATTAGCATGTCCTGTCATTATTAAAACTGTTGGTGCATCATAACTTTAACATAATATCATATTATATAATATAATTCATGCTAACATCCGTACATACATATATTGATAGATAAGGTTTTATCTTTATCTTTTTTTTTTTCTTTTTTTAAAGTACAATTAAATTCAATTATATGGCTAATTGCTCAAAACAACCACAAGATTGAGGTAAATTATATCAGTAAAGAATTCTGCATATGCAATATATGTATGTTCATGAAAGAATACTTACTTGGGGCATGAAGAAAGCTGCTGAGAGTGAAGAAACCATGCTGATGATCACCACCACCTCCACTTCCACCAAGTGCTTGAAACTCTGGCACACTCAGCCTCCAAGACCCTGATGACATTTCACTTCTCGATGCTGATTCAACATCTTGTGGCACCAAATTCTCTCTTTTGCTCTCATGGGTCACTTCCATGACGAGCTCTCTCTCTCTCTCTCTCTCAAGCAAGACCGTGTGGCCTTCTATGTTGAGCTTGAGCTTTTGTTAATGCCAAAGCTAATGCAAAACAGTGTACCCTTGAGCTTGAGCTTCTGCTAATGAAAAGTTGAAAACATAAACATGGCAAAGTCTTTGACAAATAATATATTATATATAACAAGTCTAGTACTTTTCTGTACCACTAATAAGTCTTCGTTGCAAAGACTGAGAATTTCTAAAAAAATGGACTGGATGGATCATAATAAAAGAATAGAATAGCATAAAAGAGAAAGGAATAAGATAAAGTTATCACACAGTTGTTTGTTGACATCTTCGAACTTGCAAAGAAATTTCCTAAAACAATTAATGCAAAGCTAAAAGCAACTTCCACGTATAAAGGTTTGGGTGCATAATAAAGTTTTTTCTTTCGGTAGGTCGAGTTCATATCTTGACTCGTATCCATATTAATACTGCTATCATAGCTTCCTAGGGGCGAAGAAAACCGGATCCTTTTAGGGGTGAGGGAAGTTTGTACGAAAAATAGCGGGAAAGGTGGATCAACCAAAACGTGTATTTTATTTTTCAACAAATTTTCTCACATACTTTTTATGTGCTTCGATAATTTCATACACGCGTATGGTATGCCAATTTTTTTTAAGAAATAAAAAAGAAAATAGTTTTGAGAAATAAAAACAAAAATTAACTTTCAGAACCATAAAAAAAAGAGAAATTAATAATATGACTATAAGAAAAAAAATCTAACTTCTGAGAAGGAGAAGATGCAAAAAAAAAAAAAAGAAGATGATTTACAAAACATAATATGTTCTCCATTCTCTTTGTTTATCAACACCCATAATGTATAAACATGATTAGTCTATTTTTTAAATCCTAAAGTTTAAGCGTTTTCAATCAAATCAAGAAAACAAAAATATCACTAAGGTTGATCCAAAAAATATTCTTCATTCTTTTAAAAAAATAAGTTCAAAAAGAGAGAGAGGAAGAGGAACCAATATTATTGATAACATTAAGGATCTCTAGGTATAGTGGTTTAAGAATGAGTTGACTATACTTCTTGAGATGCTTTACACTAAGAGTGTCCATAGGTTAGGTTTGTGCCCAACCTTTAACCAACCTAACCAAATAGGGGGTGGAGAAACTTCAAATTTGCCATTGGCCGGTGAGAGAATCAAATCGGACTAGTCGAAACCATCAAAAGTGAAGAAACAACTAAAAATATTTTCAGATTCAGTAGATGTTTAACTTAATCTTGTGAAATCTCGTCAAATTTGGTGAAATCTTCACTAAATTTTTAGCATACCTACTTAAGCTTTAAAGTTTTAAAGTTTAAGTAAGTATGTTAAAAATAATTATTTCAGTTTCTATTTTAAAATAATAAAATTAATAAAAAAAAAAAACCTCGCTAGTATATGTATTATTAAGAAAAAAATTTGGTGGGGGTGTCTCGTAGTGGCTTTGTCTTTACATGTAGGCACAAGATTTTATTTATTTTTATTTATTTATTTTTGAGTTTACAAATTGATATGACGTGGGAACGAGAGAATCCTAAAAGTACAGTCAATTTTATTTTATTAGTAAAAGTTAATATTAATTAAGTTTCATACGATAATTGTTTTTTTTTTTAAATTTTTTTTTATATGACAATTGTTGGGCTTTGCAGGGGGAACCTACCGCAACCGACCTCGTCAAGCCCAACTGACCGTCAGTAGATACTAACTCATGACATGGTTGACCGTTGATGTCGTTTGTTAAAGACCAACTCAAAACGCATCAATTCCCTCCTTAAAACATAAATAAATAACCCTCAAGAGGCATCAATGCATTTTTTTTAAGAGTCCAGTTAACGCAGGCATACATTAATAGTCTATTTTAATAAATTGTTAATGAATAACCAAAAAAGTTATTAAAAAAGTTCTTTTTTCTTTTTTCATAATAAATTTCTTAAAATTTTTTTACTAACATATTTTTCGAGATATACATAAGTAAAATCCTTTTTTAAATGCCGACGTATACCAAACAAAGAGGCTGATTATTTTATGATTTATTTTATATATTTACAATATAAATTTAAAAAAAAAAAAATGAGTGAAAAGTTAACTACGTCTTTTCACTCAAAAAGTAACTGATTCTATGCCCAAATTGGCCTAACCCACTCGCTAGATCGAGCTCGGTAAAAAAAACATATTGAACAGCTTTTACAACTCTAATTGTTGGAGTGAATATCATGTCAATAACTAAATAAGTAAATTTGATATATATATATATATATATATATGGACAAAGTTTAGCTACAAAATTGATTGTAGCTTAAGGTTACAAACTTATTCAATAAAATAAATATTACAATATATTTTGAAAATCTAACCGTTGAATAGCATGTTCTTTATGCTCTTAATACACATTTTAAATTTTATGTCAATCAGATATTATTTACTATATGATCTATAAACTTATATTTTGTGCATAATTTTAAATTACAAAAACTTGCAATTTAAAAAATTTATTGATGAATTAGCTACTGATTTTTAATTTTCTTGAAATTTTGCAAGCATGGAGGATATAAGAAAAATATGTAATCCAATGGTAGATTTGTCAAAATTCATCTCCAATAAAAAGATATTAAGTAAGTTTGTAGCCTAAGGCTACAACCAATTTTGTAGCTAAACTTTGTCCTATATATATATATATATATATATATATAAAAATAAGCAGAGACCTCATATTAGAGAGTCATGTGAAAAATTCCTTGAAATTATCTTTATTTAAGGTTCTAAATCAACAAAGTTTGCATTTATATCAAAGAATTAGTTCATTAAATTAGCCAATAGAGTAGATGTTTATATTAATTATCTATAGTTGTGCATTAATTATTTATATCAAATGAATTTATATGATTATTTTTATAAATTCTATCAAAGAGATAATTTTTAGTAGGAATAATACATTCTTAATCATGTTTAGTTGCTTTAACAACAATTGACAAAAAAGCCATAAAAAAATTTAAATATTTGTGAATTCACTTAAATAAATCTCTGTGTGTGTGTGTGTGTGTGTTTTTTTTTTTTTTAATATAATTTTTCTACATATATATGAGAAACAATAATTGAAGGATATATGCATTTTTTTAGTAGGCATGAAACATGCTTATCTATACTAACCACTATAGCATGCAATTTTCAATTTGAACACACACATATATATAGTATGATTTATATTTTTTCTATAAAATAACTATAGATTACAATTTTTTACAAGGGAATTTATTCAAAAAATTTTTATACATTGATAGTTTGGAGATATGAATCATGACTATCTCTATTGGAAATTGAGGTGCCAACCAATTAACTTACAATATTCTTGGTAAATATATTGAAATATTGGAAAAAATTAATAATAAATTTCACCGCACATCGTGCTGGAATTGAGGGCCATCAATTTTCGCTCCAATTTTAGAATAGTACAATCTAATCATCCAATTAAAATCTATAGATTTGATAGGTTTTCCTTACATGAAAGCAAGTCACATTGTTTGGCTATTAAAACTCTGATGAGCGCTTTGGTTAACCCTCATAATGCATTTTTGCAATGATGACTTCCAGGTTCTACTCCCTACAATGGAGGATGTGGGGAGCCTGTTTTATCCAAGTAGCTTGGCGCTAGTATTGTAAGAGAAAGCTTCATAAGTCTTTGCGTGAAGCAGAATACAGACTGCAAGATGCTCTGACAAATGAAGCTGGGACCTCGCCAAGTCTTGGTGCTACTATTTATGCATTAAGGTTTGCTGCAAATGCATTTCGAACCTTGCAACAAAATGGTGCACGCAAGACTAGAGTGCCACAAAGATTGCTGCCACAGAAGCTTGCTGAACCCCATGAAAGGCATCAATAATTCTCTATTCTCAATAGACAATGAAAGGCACCCTTTATCAACAACGATTCTCCAAACTTTAAAATCCTATTGGTGCCTTGAACATTAAAGTTTGGAGAGATGTTTAGAGATAAGTATGTGTGACATAATCTCACACTATCATCTTCATAAGAAGTCAGCAAAAAAAAAAAAAAAAAAAAAACTACATATAAAGAGAACAGTGATTCAATAGATTATTTGAAAGCTGGATTCCACGAAGTAGTCCAGAGCATTTGATATTTTTGCTAGTTAAAACTAGTTTGTTGTGATAACATGCATATGAGAATACTAAAATTAAAATAAAAAATCTTGGAAGGGATGTGTGTTTTCAAATTTTGAGTTTGGACTTTGGAAGGGATGTAGTTTGCTGCGACAATGTGTATTTTATTGTTAGCTAGCTTGATTTTGTGGTTTACTATACACTTTCCTATAACTCACTGGTTTTAAAGGAAAGCAAGCATTTTCCTAGTGATTTCTAATTCATACGACAATATCTTGCCTTGTAAGAATTAGATAAAGAGTTATTCTATAATTACAACTTTTACTGGACCCTTTTCCACAACTATTTTGTAGCAAATTGTGACTAGCTGTCTATCACTTTCACATTTACTCACAATTTTTTCTCCACTTCTCACAATTAGTCACAAATGATAATTGTAACAAATGGTGTGGAAAATGGTATATGGTCTTAGAATTTGTGTGAGGTAAAAATATGATAGTTTTTCATCTTGAAACAACAAGATAGATCGGATGTTTTGTAGATGGATAAGACTTTAGATCCTCTTGTTCCATAACAATTGCTACTTATTATTAGGACATGACAACAATCATTTCTTTACTTTATAAGATAATTTATCAGTTGAGTTAACACAAACCCAAAAGATTTATTGGATTCAAAATCTATTAAATGTGTCTTAAAACAAAATATATATATATATATATATATTGCTGAAATAATAATACCAACTACTCATCAAAGGTAATAAATATTGCGGCCAAAATGGGCTTTTTCCCTTTTTAAAAAAACAATCTAACATTTTGCCCAATTTTCCAAACTAATTAGGGAAATGCCCTCTTTTGAAACTCAATTTTCTCAAAATCAAATTAAATCCTATAGTGGCATTTTTAAGGAGCTTATAGTGATTTTTTAAGGACCTATAGTGGCGTTTTTAAACTCGGTCTTAGGTAAAAAAGAAAGAAAAAAATGCCGCTATAGGTCCTTAAAACGTCACTATAGACTTCTTAAAACGCCACTATAGGGCTCCAGAATTTTTTTTTTTTTAAACTCCATTATGAGAAAATCGAGTTTCAAAAGAGGGATATTTCCCTAATTAGTTTGAAAAATGGGGCAAAATACTGAATTGTTTTTTTTTTTTTTTAAAAGAGCAAAAGCCAATTTTGTTCTAAATATTGCTGAAATAATACTCATAAGCACCAAACTTTCCCGTACCATGATGTCCGGTGTGGGGTGTGTTGCTGCCATTGCCAACAAGGCCAAACGTTGGATGGCATGATATGAGTGCTCAATTATAATTATTCTCTTAGACTTCATCCTTAAAATAAAAAATTATTTTAGACTTAAAAAATAAAAAGGCCAAGTTTTGTAAGGTCTGAATCTTATTAAATTTGTAGAGCAGATATATAAAACTATATATATAAAAAAAAAAATCTAAGATAACAGTACTCCAACAAAAGGTGTCTATATATCTGTGTCAAATTGTATATAACCGAGCCGAATATATTATGCTTCTTTGTATGACCATTGGAACTTTAAGGTGACAATAAGATTTGCCCCATTTGTAAAGGAATTAGGAATTTTTGGCTTGGTGGCGACTACTGGTGAGGACTTTGCTTGGTATCTCGGCTATAGTTTGCACCACCTGATAATGACTGGTGGGCATTTGGACCTTATCTACAATGGTGATGGAGATATTTCAACTTTATAGATGTATATATCTTAGTAAAGATGTTCAGACCAATTTTTAGATTGTTATTAATGAGAAGGTATACCTTGTTACGAGTATATATATCTTCTCACTCATAGCAGATGGGTCCTATGACCCACCTATTGTGAGCGAGAAGATACATATAACCATAACAAGGTATATTTTTCTGTTATTAAGACCTCTATATAACTTCTTCAACATATGTTAGAACATGTCTCTTGTTAGGACATATTTGATTCATGTTAGGAACATATGTCAATGTAGAATTGATTAATCCTTTGACAAAACGTACTTTACTTGTAATTGGGTAGATCTAGGATGTGTTTAATGCTTCAAGGAACAAGGTTTTAAGTTCAAGTGTTAAAGGCATGCAAGTCTGTCCAAAGTGAAGAGGTGCTGGATTTTAAAACTAGACAATGAGTATCTATCGAGGTTTAAAAGGCTGCTTAAGCCTAATAAGTGAGTGCAACTTGATGCAAAGGTTTTTCACAAGCATTTTGTAACCGGAGACATATGCTCTAGTTCATCTTTCTCTTCAAGAAGCTATTGCGTTTGTACGCTGTAGGGTTTTGTAACCAAGGAGTTTCGTTATCTTCATCATATTGATGAATTGAAGAACTTTGCAGCCAACATCCTTCTTAAGTTGATGTGTTAGTCACGTACTGAGATCCGTGCTTTGAATTGGTTAGTCATGTACTAGGAGCCGTGCATTGAAATGAGAGATTGTCACTACAGAACAAGTCTAATTGGGTATTGGGGTAAGAGTTCAACTGTAGATTGGTATAAGGTATTGAGATTTCTTTACTTGTAACCGCTTGTTGTGATAATAGTAAAAAAATCACTCGATGGCGTTTTTGCCTTTGAGGTTTTCCCCATTCATAAACAAATCACCCTGTCAACTTTATTTTTCGTTGCATATAAACTTAGTTGGTGATTTGTTTGTCCTACCACGCTTGTTGCATGTAATTGAACCTAATTAATTCACTTGACTAATTAATTGGTTAATTCATTACAAAGGGTCAATATATTCTTGGTCTATCATCTCTCGAGTTCTAAAGTTTTTTCTCAAAGAAAAAAAAAATATATAAACTTGTTAGAAAAATTTATCATTGGCCATGTGGTGTTAGTTAAGCTGGTAGGGTATTTGATTTTGCTTTTCTTTTTTTTTTTTTTTTTTTCTTTTTTTATGTATAAGAAAAGATGGTCTTCAATGTGGATTCATCGATCCCACATCATATGACAGTAAAGGTAATACCATGTAAAACATCGAGGCCTTTTTGAGGTTATAGTTGTGGGCGCAACATATTAGTTGAAGTGTCATTATTTGAACCAATCAACTCCTGCAAGCATCATATGAAACGATATAAGAAATCCTACCACCAAGTGAGCTAGTCATGCCTTGTGTATGTTTCCCAAAGGTTGTGCATTTCACTCCTCATACCTATCTCTTTTTATGTGGGAATGAGAGGGCTCATACAAACCATTAGAGTAAGATAACACTCCCAACCACAAAAAAAAAATAAAAAATAAAAAATATCTTTAAACCTTCAAAAAATCTAGGACCACACATTTTTTGGCCACAACTTTAATGTGTTAGGTTATAAGTGATGGAGAAAAAATTGTAAATCTATGTGAAGTAACAAATAGTCTGTCATATAAAATAGTTATGAAATGTGTGGTTTTAGAATTTCTCTAAACCTTCACATTCCCTTTATAATAAAAAACCAAAATTATGCCACACCATCACTCCACCAAGTAGCCTTACAGGAACTAAAAGTTACCAATCACATTTTTTTTTTAATATTTTTATTTTATATAGAACCAATCACATTCTTTGCTACATTAATTTGTAAATTTTATGTAATATAACTTGTAATATTTTTATCATTTTCCATTCACCTTAATTAATTCCATTAAACTAAAATAAATGATGAAAGGAAAGAAGCCAAAGAATCCCAAAAAAAAATATCCCCGTCTCCCCCATCCTACGGCCAATCTCCGGCTCCCCAATCATAGTGACCACCGGAAGGAAGAAGCCCAAAAACAAATCTCACTAGAAAAATAAACCAAATAGTTAATATTATGCATTTAAATCAATACCCACTGGAATACTTTCAGAATATGAAATACCCACCATGAATTATTTGGACCAGCTCAATCACAACTATTGTTTGTTAATCAAACTCTCTTCTTTTGTGGGTTCCAATTAACTTAACTAATAAAGTCTCTAAGAGTTGAATAAGAGATTTGGGGTTCAATTCCTGCTTACGCCAAAAACTGATTGGTGTCTTAGTCTGATGATAAAGAACTATTATTAAAAGTGGATGCTACAAAATTAGTTGTAGCCTAAGTGGATGCTACAACTAATTTTGTAACTAAATTTTGTCCTTAGAAAATATCAATCATTTATCACAAACCTTATATCTAGAGGTTAATTTTTTAAAATGAATTAAAGTCACATCCAAGTGAAGTTAGTTAAATGCTTATAAATCTAATTATTGATGGGTCTTCTTGAAGAAATCCAGATTCCAGAGTCAGCAAGTTGTGAGGAGCTTAATTCATGATCACAATGGACGTTGGTAGTAGGTTCTCCAGACCCAATTACTTGGGCAATCAATGTTTAGTTGCATTATGGACTTATGAGCAGTTATAGATGATCTTCAATTAGCTTTCTCGCCCATTTGTTAGTTGAAAGTATGCTAAACTTGTTATACACTTTTTGACTGATAGTACCAGTCTATTAGGATCCTCTCCATATGAAATTGATTCATTTCATGGTTCAGATTAACTATTATAAATAAGATGGTGAATCTAGTGTCATATTATTTAAGATTAATATCATTTAAAATTTTAAATGACGTGACATTTGGTACTGTTTTTAACCATTTAAAAAAAAGGACTATTTCCATCTTGTCTGCTCATGATTTCTATTCTTCTATTGTTAAAGATTGCAAATCTCTCATGAGCTTGATATATTATCTAGAGCTACTTCATTCCTACCATGAAGGAAATCAAACAACTGATTTCCTAGCAAAACTTGGTTACTCATAAGGCTTGTCTTTTGTTGTTCATAGTACTCCTCCGATACATAGCTAAGAACTTTTTAAGATTTTGATATGTCAGAATTCGTATTCGACCTGTTATGTAATATTTGCAACTACGACAAGTCTTTTGTTTAGTTTTTGGTTAAAATTTGATTCACTCCCTTCAGTTTTACTTTAATTCTCAAATTATTCTCAAAATTTTATCAGTTTAGCCTCACTCATTCAAAATGAAGTCAATCTGGTTCTTCTGTGGAAATCTTGTTGTTCGATGAATATTATTTCTATTAAAAAAAAGTTGAAACAATTGTATTTGCTAAATGATTTTGGATAGAAGAACAATATCTGCTTAATTTAACAAAGTGAAGGATGAAATTAACAAAAATCAAACAATAAGGATTAATTTGACAATTGACGTGAAAGTTAAGGGACTAAAGAATAATTCTAGAATAATTCTAAGACGAAATAATTCTAGATATAAAGGTTCAACCACTAGTACTCATCATCATACACAACACCTACATATGTAGGAACAAAGAAATGTAGGTAGTAAAGGAACATAATTTGGCTTATGCAATCGTGAGTTCCAATCAGCTTAATTATTAAAATCTTAACATTAAAAGAAAAAAAAGAGAGAAAAGAATAGCATTTACTTGAATATTTATAGAACAATAGGATTTGATTTGTTACATCCCTCATCTATAGGGTTTTAAATGTAATTTTTCCTTTTTATAATTGTGAATAATTTGCTGGTTATTTTATCAATTTAGATCAGTAGTGGAATTCAAAATGCAATTAAGTTATCCACAAGTACGTAGAGCCACAGAGAAAGAGAGTGGGCAAGGACGCACCCCCTCTATTCATTCATATTTTGTGAGTGAATATTAAGAGTAATAGAATCTCACTTCCAATTAATGGATAAACTCTAGCACACTTTCTAGACAATCAATTGATGTTGATACCCCAGAAAAGATGAAATTTGTAAAAAAAAAAAAAAAAAAAAACCCAAAGCTTTTGTCCTAATCTCATAATCTATATGTTTTTGCTGTACGACTTCTGTTTTACTGTTAACATGGACACACCTGCTACCAAATCATACAATGCTTTATATACTTCATGCCAAAAAAGACTATATTTCCAGGTGTAATATCTAGCTTCTGCCAATGTCAAATGACATTTTTTGGTGTTTTTAACAAAGACATCAAGGGTTCGAATCACTCTCCCACTTAAAATCTGTGTTGTGTGTGTATAAAACATGTGATTTTTCATGTCTTTGCTCAGTCCTCAATGTACCCTTTTGGCATGTGCGTGTGAGAATACCATAAGCTAGACATGCTCCGTCACTGCATTTCATCAAATACTCATTGTATGTGAAGTTATCTGCATTGTAATTTCACTAAAATTTTGTATGAAATAGAAAAATGGATTAACAATTGTGAAAAAGATAAGAGTTAATATCTTGAACTTAATCTGGCAGCCTAAATGGTGTTGGATAAAAATCTGGTTTTGTATCTCATACAAAACACGCAGCGGAAGCAACAAACAAGGATCTATTTCATTCATGATTGACAACATGCACTCTGTAAATTTCAGAATTTAAGAACAAGATAGCGTACCTTGGTGTGGAGAATTTCAAAACAAAGATTAGAAGCACTTGGGAAAACTTTTAATTTTCACTCCAATTCCACTTTACGCCCAAGATGTGTGGTCTCTCAATCAGTTTCCAAAGGGAGAACGAAAGTGTGTCTCACACTCTTTTATTTTTCTTTTCGAAAAATCACATTAAAAATTCTGTATGTTTCTCCCTTTATAACTAACTGATTATCTAATTGGGCCGGCCTATTGGGCCTTTCCAATTGGGCCTTTCCAATTGGGCTTTAGTGTGTGGCTTGGAATGGGACCAAAAGGGACCAATAAGACACTAGCTCCAATGGGCCTTGGGCTTTTCCGTCAACTCTTGACAAGTCCAAAGTTACCATTAATTATATTTAATACCACTATATAAATATAATTGCACTCTAGGCCTTATTAATAAATTATATCCCAAGACTTTATTTTACACGTAACCCCTTCATAAAATATTCGTAGTAATATAAAGTCATAAATATAGACTGTCACTTTGTAAATTACTACATCTTATCCTTGAATACCCGGTTTAATCCTTTAAAGTTATTCATCATATATTTATGAAATCCAATTTCATAAATATATACTTTAGTAATTTCTTACCAAAGTGGTTAGGCCTAACTCTCTGAATAACCAAACCCATTAAACTTATCTCAAGGGAATATTTTGTATCTCCATTAAGAGATTATGAATTCCATCTTGAGAATATATGTTCCATCAACACTAAATGTGGTTGCCCAATATACTGAGGTTTTGACCGTTACTTTAGATCTCACTCCTGATATATCAAAGCAACCTACATCTCATGATCAGGTCCATTATTCTCTCAGGATTAAGAGTTCATGCAAATAGAAGTCGTGAGATTTATTATTCATTTGACAGTCGTTAGGAGAATAATAAATCTCACAGCGGTCCAGTTCAATATGTTTTAACTCTTAAAACATATCAACATATCAACTAGAAGTCACCACTTCCATGATCAAGACAAATCATCTTAGTTGATACGTTATAGTCTTCACAGATGAAATGCCCAATTTCATCACCGACTACGAACTATAAATTTTGAGTTTACAAAGAACTTGTGATTTATATCTTCTGTGACTAAATCACATAAATCACATACTATGCATCTCATGGACTATATGATAATGTCCAAATATTCATGTTACCATTATTTTAGATAAAAATAAACAACTTTATTAAACACAACATTAAGTCATACATAATGTCATACATAGCATCATACAATAGGATTTAAGGGCACATATCCTAACAAATGGATGTTGTTAGACTAATAAATTGGAAGAAGATTGGAGGGAACTGACAGATACGTAGTCTAGACTATTCATTTTAAGTCATGGCAGACCAAACACTATTGGCCGCCACAAGTGGAGAATCAGTAGTGACACCATAGTAAAGAAAATGCCTCAAGTAAAGCTAGAGGTTATTGCTTCCATAACTTTCATAATTAAATTGACAAGAAAATTAAATGAAGGATTTCTGCATTAGCATGACTAGAATGAAGTTTGTCCTGAAGGGTAAACTAATGCAATCCAAAATTTTATCATCTTGCCTTGAAAGAAAAATGGTTCCATATTAAGGACAAAATCAACTGTTTAATGAATCTCCATCTACTAAATAAATAAGAGGGATACTTCATGATTAGTGGAGTTAAGCCATCAGATGGTAAATTTTGTACTTGTCATTACAAAAATATTGCATCACATGTTAACTAAATCAGCAACCCATTTGAATTTTGAAGGCCCTCGTGCTCTGGCAAGGCTGAGCTCTGACATTTCAATTGCCATCATCATCATCGTCGAAGGCTGAGCTCTGACCGGTACAATTGTCATCGTCATCAAACTGTGGTCTTGTGTTCTGGCCTAGCAAATAAATAAGAGGGATAGTTCATGATTAGTGGAGTTCAGCCATCAGCAACCCATTTGAATTTTGAAGGCCCTTGTGCTCTGGCAAGGCTGAGATCCGATCATTACAATTGTCATCATCATCATTGTCGACAGTTGGGCTTACACCCATTTACTTTTTATTTTAACCAACAAGATATCTATATGGCACCTCTTATGCTTCTACTGGTACTAATATTTTTATGGGGGATGGCACCTCTTATGCTTATACTATTGCTAATACTTTTACAGGTGTTGTTGTGATGAATTCGCAAGTTTAGAGGGTGAGTTAGGTAACACCTTAAAGTTAATTAAGTCCATTTGAATTTGTGACGACACATACTTGCTTTGGTGGACATGGACTACAGCAACAAATAAAAGGAGGAGATTGATCTTAGCGATAGTATCTTAACTGAAAATTTTTCTGAGTTGTGTGATGCTGATTTAAAATTATTTAATTCTTCCTCATATGGTATTGAGTCAAGTAGTGAGTCAAATTACATGACCAAATGGCAGCTTTGATATAATCATGCAAAGCAAAAGAAATCTTAAATCGCCAAGAATCTACTTATAGAGTTTTTGTATTTTATAATTCTTTCTCCAAAGACAAATGCAAGATTACAATTCACCAAATGCCCATGGACCTATTGAACTACATATTAGTCTCTTAGGCCCCAAACTCTAATAAACTTGCCCTTGTTTGATTATTGGGCTCTTATATTTGTGGGCTTGCTAACATGGGCATAGGCCCAATCCATTTTACAATCCTTTCCCCATCTCATCCAACCACACCTTTATTTTTAGCTCATTTTCTGAAATTCAAAAACAAACTTTGGCTATGCTGCTAAATGGTGAAATGTAATTAGTAGACTATACATGACTACAGAGTCAAATATTTGAATCTACAAACATCTAATAAAGTATCTCTCTAAAAAATTCAATTGCATTGAAAGTTGAATTACAAAATTTGGCATCTATACTCACTTAACTTTTCTTATCATTAATTCAAGTACTAAGATGTGCCTATAGAGATTGATTCACCAAAATTCTTCATCATCTACAGTATTAGTAGCTGCAAAGAACACGTAATTGCAAAAGCCAACAAATATAAGAAAACAGAATTGCATGTTCAATTCATTAAGAAAATGACTAAAATCAGAAGTGGGTGTCACTTTCCATAAGAAAAAGATTGGCACCATAAATCCTTGTCATCTTAAATACCCTTTATCTTTAGTGCATAGATTCCAAACTAAACTTTGAAGTTCCATTCCTGTCTTAGTATTATACTTTAAATTAAGATAGCAGAAGCCTTGATGTTTGTTTGTTTGATTGTTTTTTTTTTTGTTTTTGTTTTTGTTTGTTTGTTTTTTTTTTTTTTTTTTTGAGTGAAGCAAAAAAGAAAGTGGGTTTGTTTGAAATAAAAGTAGAAAAATAAGAGAAACAATCACATAGGGAACACACATATTTACGTGGTTTGGCCTTAGGCCTACATCCATGGGCAGCGCCAAGGAAAGTTTCACTAAAAAAATGAGGCAAAAGCGACACAAAACACTCTCACAAAACCTAAGCCCCAAGTACACCCAAAGAACTCTCACTCACCACAACTAGCAAACAAGAATTTTCAAATTCTCTAAACCCGGTCTGCAAAAGACCAAAGTTGTGCATTTTAAAAAACTAAGCATGACTGGCTATATATACAAGTGCAAAGCCTATTTATTTGTTGCCATTGATATCTTCTCATCCTATTAATAAGCAATCACCAAATTTGAGTCAAATTTGGTTTGGTGTTTAATGTGTATAAATGGAATCCACATTTCTTGTAAAGCAGGGAACTGTAAGACCCTGATAACAAATGAAATTCCTCTGGGCTAGAAATAATGAAGCTAGAGCAACTGTTTGCATCATCTGCTCTGACATGTGATGTAAATGTCTGCATTCCTGGACAGTAAAAGTAGTCATGAGATAGGTGCATATTATATCACAACAGTCATCCTAAATGAAAACAAAAGTAGATAGTTATTATTATAGAAAAAAAAAATAAGACAGTTATTATATCAATATTTACCCCTACATTTTAGTGCCACTCTAATGCACAAAAGCACAAGCCCTACTCAAATGGTTGATGCATCAACTTCACATTTTGTAAGAGACGATATTGGTTTCATTTGTCTTGTAACCTGTGAAAAGTGAGTCACCTGACTTTGTTAGGACAAAATTCCACATTATAATCTATGCTTACAATTTCTTGATCAATGACAAATGAAATTGTTTGTTTGAACAAATCCATATTGTATATGTTGCCATCTTGACGTAATAAGTGTATAACTAAAAACCTATTCAGTAAGGTCAAGAGATGAAATGAATTATGAAACAAGAAAATGGACTGAAATGTACCATTGGTAAATTTTCTATTTTCCATTACTTATATAATATATGCATATTTTAAGTGAAAGCTCAGATTTGTATTAAAAACATAAGAGCTGCTTAGACTCCAAATTAACAAATTACGGCTCGGTTGATTTTACTCTAACTTAAACTAAGTGTGGAATAGAGTAAATGTGAGCGAACAAGAAAAACAACTACTCTAAGCCATATTCATCACAACACAATAGTAAAATGAAAGTTAAAAGAGTAAGAAAGAAAAATGCAAACACAAGATAACACGCCGATGTGTTATTGAAGAGGAAACTGAAGAACTCGGCGAAAAACCTCTCCGCCGCCCTCCAAGCGATAATCGATCCACTAGACAATAAGTTGGGATACACGAATAGCAAGAGACCCTCCAAGCCTAATCTACTCAATGCACTGTGTCTTGTCTAGCTTTCCGGATCCCGCAATGCGCTCGATTGCATCCACCAAAGTTGGCTTCTTCTAATGCTTCCCAGCAGCACCAAAATCTCACTAGACACTCAGTATGGGTGTGATAAATGTTTGGGCTATCAACCTCTCAAGGATTTAGATATGGGGAGATAAAAGTTGAGGAAAACCACAATGGATGGTGTAGAGGATTGTAGGTATGACAATCTCTAACTCTTAAGGGTTTGTGGCTAGGATTTTCTCTCTAAAAAGTACTCCTCTCAATGTGTGGGTAATGATGATATATATAGGGTGTATGAAGATGTAGTGGAGCAGATATGACAAAATAGCAAAATAGACTGTTTCGAGGGTATCTCGCAAGAAGGCCTTACCCGCGAGACACTCGCGAAAACCAGCTATCACCATCTGTCTTGACTCTTTGCATTCTAGTCATGTGCTGAGCACATGTTTCACTTCGTGGGAATGCATATTTCTTTTAAGTTAGGGAATTGCAAGACCACTAATAGCTAATGAAAGCTTTGGTGGGCCAGTAATACAGAAGTTAAAGAACCTATTGGCATTATCAAATCCAATGCGTGACCTAAAAGTTAGTTGCATCCCTAGATGGTAAAAGTAGTGATGAAAAGTTGCATATTATGTCAAGAGCATTTTTAATTACACATCTGTGTATATGGTGTGTGCACACCACATCAACTGAAATTATGGATTCAAAACATGATTTCACAATTTAAGTGAAATTGTGTTTTGAACACTTGATTTCCAAGTGTTGTGTGCATGGTGTGTGTATTGTAGGGAATTAACAAGAAATTCCCAACCTGTGAGAAACAAAAAAAAAATAGAGAAAACGCATTCCAAAGAAAAAATAATCACACGAACGAGACAGTATTTACGTGGTTCGACAATTTGCCTACGTCCACAAAGTTGTAGGGATTTCACTACGCTCCATTTACTAAGCCTAAAAAAATCTCCCATTAAAAACCACGCAACATTATTCAGGTCGGGTTAGGTCGTCATCTGGATCAAACATAACTAGGCTCCATAAAGACCAACAAATTGAATTCGTGTTAATTCCCTACAACTGGTATTAGAGTCTAGGGTTAGGTTTAAGGGGGAGCAATGACAGAGGAAGCAAGAAAGGCATTTGGAATAGAAAAGTTCGATGGCATAGACTTTGCGTATTGGAGGATGTAGATTGAAGATTATCTCTATGGGAAGAAATTACATCTGCCTCTTTTGGGGACAAAACCTGCGACTATGAAGGATGAGGAATGGGCTCTTACTAGGAGTTATCAGGTTAACGGTGTCTAGGTTTGTTGCACACAATATTGTAAAGGAGAAGACCATATAAGATTTGATGAAGGATTTGTTTGGTATGTATGAAAAGTCATCAGCAAACAATAAGGTGCATTTGATGAACTAACTAATCAATCTAAAGATGGTAGAGAACCTATCAGTAACACAACATCTAAATGAATTTAACACTATCACAAATCAATTGTCATTTGTAGAAATTGATTTTGATGATGAGATTCATGCACTGATCATTTTGGTTTCTTTGCCAAATAGTTGGGAGTCAATGAGGATGGTAGTAAGCAATTCCACAGGAAAAGAAAAGCTGAAGTACAATGATATACAAGATTTAATTCTGGCCAAGGAGATCGTAAAAGAGATGCAGAGGAAACCTCAGGATCTGGTTCTGCCCTAAACCTTGAGACAAGAGGCAGAGGTAATGATAAAAATTCAAATCGTGGCAGATCAAAATCTAGAAATTCTAATTGGAACAGAAGTAAATCTAGATCCGGTCAACAAGTACAATGCTGGAACTGTGGGAAAACATGTCACTTTAGGAGGCAATGCAAAAGTCCTAAGAAGAAGAATGAAGATGATTTTGCTAATGCTGTAACATAAGAAGTACAAGATGCATTACTTATTATAGTAGACAATCCACTTGATGATTAAGTTTTGGACTCAAAAGCTTTGTTTCATACCACTCCACACCGAGAAATCATACAAAATTATGTTGCAGATGATTTTGGTAAGGTGTATTTGGTTGATGGTGCAGCCTTGGATGTTGTGGGTATGAGAGACATTCGGATATTGTTGCCCAATGGGTCTATTTGGTTACGAGAGAAGGTTGGACATATTCCTGACCTAAGGAGAAATCTGATTTTTGTTGGACTTCTTGATGATGAAGGGCATGCAGTACTATTTGTTGGTGGTACTTGGAAGGTTACAAAGGGAGCTAGAGTATTGGCCCATGGAAAGAAGACTAATACTCTATATATGATCTCAAGTCCAAGAGACACAATTGCAGTTGCTGAAGCAAGTACTGATACAAGCCTATGGCACCACAGACTTAGTCACATGAGTGAGAAAGGGATGAAGATGTTGTGTCAAGAGGATAACTACCAGAATTGAAGTCCACTAATTTTGACATGTGTGAAAGCTACACCTTAGGAAAGAAAAAGAAGGTGAGCTTCTTGAAAATTGGCAGGACACCAAAGGTTGAAAAATTGGAGTTAGTACACACTGCTTTGTGGGGGTCTTCTCCGGTTGCATCCCTTAGAGGTTCAAGGTACTACATCACTTTGATTGATGACTTAAACAGAAAGGTATGGGTTTATTTTCTGAAAAATAAATTTGATGTATTTGAAACTTTTGGGAAGTGGAAGGCCATTGTTGAGACAGAAACATGTTTGAAAGTAAAATTTTTGAGGTTAGATAATGGAGGAGAGTACATAGATGGAGGGTTCAGTGAGTATTGTGCTGCACAAGGATTTAGGATGGAGAAAACCATTCTTGGGACACCACAGCAGAATGGTGTGGCTGAGTTCATGAATAGAACTCTCAATAAGCATGCTAGCTGTATGAGGTTGCATGTTGGACTACCAAAAACTTTTTGGGCTGATGCTGTTAGCACTGCAGCTTACCTGATAAACTGAGGACCATCAGTTCCCATGGAGTTCAGACTTCCTAAGGAAGTTTGGAGCAGTAAAGAGGTAAAGTTTTCCCATTTAAAAGTTTTTGGTTGTGTTTCTTATATTCATATTGATTTTGATGCTTGTAGTAAACTTGATGCAAAGTCTAAAATATATTTTTTCATTGGCTATGGTGATGAGAAATTTGGCTATAGGTTTTGAGATGAACAAAACAAGAAAATCATCAGAAGTAGAAATGTGATATTTAATGAACATGTTATATATAAGGACAGGTCAGCTGTAGTGCCAGATGTTACAGAGATAAATCAAAATAAATCTGAAGTTGTCGACTTAGATGAATTTCCTGAAAGTACTGTCTAGAAAATGGGTGAAGAAGATAAGGAGAATCTAGATTCACAGGTAGATCAAAGTACACTTGTAGCTGAAGTCCACAGATCTTTCAGAACCATTAGACCTTCATAGCGTTATTCACCCTCTCTAAATTACCTCCTGTTGACTGATGGTGGTGAGCTAGAGTGCTATGATGACCTTGCAAAATGAGAATTCAAGCAAGTGAGAGTTAGCCATAAAGGATGAGATAGATTCCTTGTTGGGGAATCAGACATGGGAACTGATTGAATTGCTAGTAGGAAAGAAGGTTTTGCACAACAAGTGGGTATATAGAATAAAGAATGAGTATGATGGTAGTAAACATTACAAGACTAGATTAGTTGTTAAAGGGTTTCAACAGAAGAAGGGTATTGACTTCTCAGAGATTATTTCTCCAGTTGTGAAGATGAAAACAATTAGAATAGTACTAGGAATGGTGGTTACAGAAAACTTTTGAGCAGTTAGATGTGAAGACGACATTCCTTCATGGTGACTTGGAGGAAGACATTTACAGAATTCAGCCAGAAGGGTTCATTGTTTAGAGACAAGAGAATCTAGTCTACAAATTGAGTAAGAGCTTGTATGGCCTAAAACAAGCTCTTAGACAATGGTACAAGAAATTTGACAACTTTATGCATAGAATTGGGTTTAAGAGATGTGAAGCTGATCACTGTTGCCATGTTAAATTTTTTGACAATTCTTACATCATTTTCTGTTGTATGTGGATGATATGCTCATTGTAGGGTCTAGCATTAAGGAGATTAATAATCTAAAGAAGCAATTGTCAAAATAGTTTGCAATGAAAGATTTAGGAGCTGCAAAGCAAATCCTTGGTATGAGAATCATTAGAGACAAGGCTAATGGTACATTGAAGCTTTCATAGTTAGAGTATGTGAACAAAATTCTCAGCAGATTCAACATGAATGAAGCTAAACCAGTGAGCACACCCTTGGGTAGTCATTTCAAACTAAGCAAAGAACAGTCACCGAAGACAGAAGAAGAAAGAGATTATGTGAGCAAGGTGCCTTATGCCTCAGCTATTGGTAGCTTGATGTATGCTATGGTGTGTACAAGGCCAGACATTGCACATGCACTGGGAGTGGTGAGCAAATTCATGAGTAGGCGAAGCAAGCAGCATTGGGAGGCAGTCAAGTGGATTCTGAGATATTTGAAGGGTTCATCAGATACATGTCTTTGCTTTATAGGTGCAAGTTTGAAACTGTAGGGTTATGTAGATGCTGATTTAACTGGTGATATTGATAGTAGAAAGAGTACTACTGCGTTTGTATATACTATGGGTGGTACAACTATATCTTGGGCTTCAAATTTACAAAAAATTGTTACTTTGTCTACTACAAAAGCTATGTATGTTGTAGCAATTGAAGCTGGAAATGAGATGATTTGGCTACATGGCTTCTTAGATGAATTGGGTAAGAAGCAAGAGATGGACATTTTACATAGTGACAGTCAGAGTGCAATATTTCTTGCTTAAAATTCACCTTATCATTCAAAGTCAAAGCATATACAGATAAAATACCACTTTATCTGGTACCTTCTTGAAGATAAGCTAGTAATACTCGAGAAGATTTATAGATCTAAGAACCCGACAGACATGTTTACCAAGGGTGTCACTATTGAGAAGTTGAAGCTGTGTGTAGCTTCAGTTGGTCTTCTAGCTTGAGGACAGAAGGATGAGTTGCAGGGATGAGGGATTGTTTTTGGAAGATAGCAGCTGATATTAGTGATTGAACTAGTCTACAAGTGGGAGATTTGTTGGGCTTTGTAGACCCTAGTTGCATTTGATCCAGTTAACGACCCGACTCGACCCAAATAATGTTGCGTGGTTTTTAATCGGAGATTTTCTGAGACTTAGTCAGTGGAGTAGAGGCTTGGGACGATAGTAAAACGTTGTTTTGGTGATTAGGATTTTTTTTTTTTTTCTGTTGTTGTTTTCGAGAGAGTGATAAACTGTAGCCTCACTTTGTATTTTTCCCTGATAATAGTGTTCCTACAACTCTATGGACATAGACAAATTGCCGAACTACGTAAGTACTGTCTTGTGCGTGTAATTATTTTTCTTTGACTTGCATTTTCTCTATTTTTTTGTTTCTCACAGGTTTGGAATTTCGTGTTAATTCCCTACATGTACTCCACGGTGTGCAATAACAATTTCCCTTATGTCAAAGCGTTCATCCTAAAAAAAGCCAAAAGTAGATATAATACTTTAATCACTATCCAATCTTACTTTTTTTTTCTCCACTCTACTGTACAAAAACACAAGCCCTGCACTGACTATTGATGCAGCAACTTCATAGCTTTAAGTGAAAACATTGGTGGCTTTTGTCATGTAAACAATAAAAGTTGAGTTACCTGGTTTAGTTAAGATAAACTCCACATTATAATTGTTTCAATAATGGTTAGCATAGGAAAATTTTCCTATCAGTTTAAGCTTTTGGGACAATTGGTAATTTATCATGGCATCAAAATATGTGTTCTTGAGTTTGAATCTTATCTCCACTCTACCTCCCATTTAAATTAAAAAAATTCCATGGATAACTCTACCTTATTTCTTAAGATAGTTCTTGTGACTATGTAATTTCAAAGGGATGCTTTTTGAGTTTTGCTTATGTACATAGGAAAGAGTAAACATTTCCAATATTTTGACATGAACATAAACTAATGTTTCACAAGGAATGAGATATTAAGCTATATCTACAACTATGTAGTAATTGGACTGCTGCCACCAAACCATCAACTTCATCCATTCCAGACTATCAAAATTAAATTCAAATAATAAATTAAAAATTAAAAATGAAAAAGAGAGAAAAATAACAAGGCTTTTACCATCTTACAATTAAATTTCCAACAAGTGAACCTTTTAGCCTAATCTATGTGGTAAGATATAATAAAGATGAGAATGAGATACTTACCAATTTACTTTTTGCTAGTTGCTGCATATTCGTTTTTACCAGTATGGTTGGAAGACACATAAATTACTGAAATCTTGTCTAAGTATTCAAAGTTCTGGCATATAGATTCCTATAACTGAGAAAATCACCATACCTAAAATGAAAATGAGGAATGAAAAGAGAGAGAGTAGTGTCTAACAATCACAAGGAACTTAGAAAGGAGATGCATGAATATAAAGAAATAGGGGAGTTAACACCAAGCTGTGGTCTTTTTCCATTCCATACTACCAAACATAAGTTCGAAGACATAATAAATAACCATATATGAAATTTAAAAATGATTTACCACTTAATTTTTCGGTTGTGGCTTGATAATTGCAATAACAACTCGCTTTAGATAAACAACCAACTCTTTATTGTTGTTATATTCCAAACTTGCCTACATTCTGCACACAGAAACAAATGACCAAAAAATCACTATGCTCTTAATTGAAAGGGAACGAGAGGATTGAATTTCAACAGAGATATATGGACCTATAGAAACTTTGGAGTAGAACATTTTTATTTTTATTTTTTTTGCTGATAATTTTTGGAGCAAATCATATTTCTGAAATGCATTTAATATTATTCCAGTGTAACATAGCCAACCCCAAAATTTTTGGGACTAAGGCTTTGTTGTTGGGTTGGACTAGATCATCCTGCTGGATAATGATTATTCAGCATAAATCTATTCCAACATCTCCAAGTTCCAAATTTCAATTTGTTTATTTAAAATCAACTCTGCAAACCCAAAAGTGTAGTCTTATCATTTATACCTAAGTATAGATGGTTAGAACAAAGAAACAAGTGAAGGAGATCATTTGTTGCACTTGCCCAAAAGGTTCTCAATAGGCTCAGATATTTATCCCTAGTTTTGTTTCATGCTTCCAATTTGTTTTCCATCTAGGACCAAATAAACTGGGAGATCATCAAAGAGAACAAAGAAGAAGAGTTAAGAAAATTAGCATTTGAGTCCCAACAAAGGATAACGATTCATAATGAATCTACATTTATCTAGAAACATAGAAGATGAACCAAGTTTAGGCCCTCCCAACTGTAGGACATGAACTTTTTAGGTGGACCATCCCTCTTCCCCGTTAGTGACTTTGTGATATATATTAAGCTTTTGTCTCTTATTTGGAAGAAAATTGATTAACTCAATATCACCATAGTGTTGAGTGCCAAAAATCAAAGATCCCATTTTAACATTACTCCAAATTACTAAATAACCTTAGATTACTGATGACTCTCACCAAGTACCTGAGCTAGATCAGTTTCCAAAATCTTCAAAGTATCCAAGCAATAGATCCATTGCCATATTTTCCACAAAAATCTTCAAATTCTTTAGATAATCCACACTCACTCGATGATTCATCCCATTAAATCTGTTGATAGAACAAAAGGCATATTCATTTTAAGGCCTTTCATGTAAACAGATTACAAAGAAGCAGGAGTATGAAATGACAAAAAGGATAATGATATTTCACTAATTGCCAAAAAGGGCAAGACTAAATTTGATTCATACACAAAAAAATAAAAAACATTAAGTTTTGTTTCAGTGCATCACTATTGGCATCCTAGAAATGCAATGCAAATCTTGTAGAGCTTTAACTTTGAAGTGAAATTTCTTTTCTTATAAAGGTGGTCTTCACAACAAAATGAAGTATCACACACTAACCTTCTTAACAGAACTCTTAGTATGTCCATTGAATTCTTGACTCCTCACTGCATAAATTTAAAAAAAAAAAAAAAAAATCCATTTTTGCAAAAGGCTTAAATTAAAACCCAATAAACTAAGAAAGAGAGTTGCATTCCAAAAAAGAAAAATGAAGAAGAAGAAAAAAAGAAAGTGAAAAACTGGAAAGAGCACTTGTTCATGGATGATATTGGGGTTGGCAAAGTCTTTATTGTTGAAAAAAATAACCAAAATCAAAACTTTTAGACAGTGCCCAACGGTTTGGTTGCTTTCAAATCAATCTTGGATTTTTCATTGAAAGAAAACATGAAAAACCAAAAAGTTTCACTAAAGTCAACCCAATACAATTATATATCATGGTTTATTTTATTTATTGTTCTAATGTTTTGGAAATCCACAATAAAAGAAGATAATTAAAAATTTCTTTATTTATTAAAAATAAAAAAAAAACATAAAGAATAGAATTTCCAAAAATTTACTACCTTTTGTGAGCCACCATTCATAAATTATATAAGATAATTAAGAAAAAAAAAAAAAAAAAGAGTAAAAAGTGAAGAGCTACCAAGCTCAGCTACTACAGAAGACATACCAGTTATGTTGCAAGTGGCATGGTCGAGGTTGAGAGGGCTAGCGTTCTTGAGGTAGCCCAAGAGGAACTGACTGAAAAATGGACTGGTTCACATTTTTTCAGCATATAAAATCATCAATTCTGAATTTCAAAAACAGGGACGTGAGCTATTTTGAACCAATCTTCCCCAATTCCCTTTTCACATCGTTTAGCTAAGTTAGGACATTGTACAATTGTTAGCTTTTGTAAAGACTTGAGAGAAACCATTTCATCAGGAAGTGATTTGAGATTTGGGCATTCGCAAATGAAAAGTTCTTCAAGGGACGTGAGATTACTAATCCCATCGGGAATTGATGTTAGGTTGGGGCTGTATGAAATTTCAAGGTATACAACTGAGGTGAGCTCTGGGAAAATAGTCAAATTGGGACAATTAGAAATCTTAAGCTTTCGCAGAGCAGTAACATGTTGAAGCCCAGAAGGAATAGACTTCAAATTCGGAACCCTGTCGTAACGCAGAGAATTGAGGCATTTAAGATGTTGCCATTCGGTGCCATCATCACCCATGTCACTAATCGAATCAAACAACTCACAATTACGAATCTCCAAGACCTCAAGTGAGGTGAGATGGGGCACGGCTAGTGATAGAGATTTCAGCTTAGGACTTCCATGTATGCTTAGTTCCTTGAGAGAACTCAGGTTTGACATCCAATCATCTGCTAAAGCCTCTGTATCCTTTATAGAAAATAAAGTCATAGACTTTAATTTGGAGAAAGGAGAGGACAAGAAAGAGGAAGAAGAAGGAAGCGATGAATTCGTTGCTATTGTCCATTGTAAAGGTTTCAAACTGACTTCATACAAAGTTAGACTTTCTTCAAGATACGGAAATGGAGGTAGGGAAGTTAGATTAGGGCAATCCCAAATAATTAAAGCAGAAAGATGATGGAATGAAGGTAGTGACTGGTGATGCGGATGTTGTTGGTGATCTGTTGTTGATGTGCTCCTCCACCATCCTTTCATATTAGGGCATTCGGAAATATAAATTGACTTTAGCGATGAAAAGAAGGATGAAGTAGGAACCTCCTCATTTATATCACCATCTGATATGTACTCCAAAACTTCCATATATTCCAGCGATAGACGTTCTAGAGAGTGGAGTTGAGACAATCGTGGAAGTTGTTGACATCTCTTACAACTAGTTATTGATAAATTAACCAGATTTGTGAGCAAAGAAAGCCAACTTGAAAATCTCACACCCCCATACCCCCACATAGACAACAATTTAAGATTTTGGTGTGGTTGGAGGCCTTCTAATAACTTCTCATCACCATCGTTGTCGTCGCACCATGACAATCTCAACCGATCAAGATATTGTTTTGCCCTTAAATTGGCAGCATTGGGTTCTGAATAAACATCTTCCAAACATCTCAAATTTGAGATTTGTAGTTCTCCTCTCAAGGAGTTTAGCGAATTCAATTCGTCTAGCCCACTACTAATGGGCCGAGAGGTAGAAGCTTCGTTGTCTCTCACAACAAATAATGATAACGTTTGAAGGCATGTCATTTTCCCTAATCCATCAGGCATATGACTTAAACGCCAACAATTGCTATTCTCAAGATGCCTGAGGCCAGGCAAAAAACTAATGTCTTTAGGTAATTCTTTAAGATTCTCACAACCATTGACCTTCAGGGTTTGCAATTTCCAAAGTCTAGAAATAGCATTAGGGAGAGTTTCAATTGCATGATTCTTAGAAAAATCAAGGTAAGTAAGATGTATTAAATATTCAATAGAATTTGGCACTCTCTCAATTTGCACTCCACATAAACCCAATGTATGCAATCTTTTGAAACTCAAAATAAGTTTATTCAACTTTGATTCGTCTAGCTCCCCCGCTTTATATTCCCACTCATTAAATTTAAATGTTGAAAGACATGTACGTAACTTCTCTGCTCTAACTAGCAAACTTGAAGTTTCAATAAAAGACGAGTCAATATAAAATGGAAGTGACACATGACGAGTTTTTTCATCAAAATTGTTTCGATCCAAAGTAATTATTGTGCACTCTACCCCTGAAACTAATTGTGCAAGATCATGAATTAAATCATGCATCTTGTATTTTAATTCTCCCATTTCATCTTTCAGTTCTTCAAAGAAGGACCTCCAAAGCAAATCCTTGAAGTATTCATCTGCAACATCTTCTAATTCTTGGTTTTTGTTTGATGGTCGGATAAAACCTTGCGCTATCCAAAGTTGAATGAGTGTCACCTTATCGATCTCATAATCTTTAGGAAACAAGGAACAAAAGGCAAAACAACTTTTTAAATGCGATGGAAGATAATCATAACTCAACTTTAGAATTGGAAAAATGTCATTTTTTTGTTGAGTTGCACTTTCTAGTATATTATTGTTGACATATGACCATTTATGCTCTGTTTTCTCCAAGCGCAATACATTTCCTATAGACTTTATGGCAAGGGGTATCCCTTGACATTTGCGCATGATTTCCCTTCCAATTTCTTCTAGTCTAGGATTATTGGTCCCTTGCCCTTGCCCTTTTCTAAATGCTATTTGCTTGAATAACAACCAAGACTGTTCTTCCTTGAGACCTTTAAGAGTGTATATTGAAGCTGGGCATGTAATCTCTGCAATCAATCTCGCACGCGTAGTTATTACAATTTTACTTCCCGTAGCACCACCTACTAAAAGGTCTTTCAAACTTTCCCATTTGTGAGAATCCTCATTCCACACATCATCCAAGACAAGTAAGTACTTCTTTTGATTAATTATTTTACGAAGTTCATCTTGTAATTTATCCATGCTATGGTCTACAGGTTCCTTACCTGCTGCCAATATTATTTTTTGAATAATCATTTTTACGTCAAAGACATCAGATATACATATCCACATTTTCAGTTCAAAATGTTCTTTAATGTTCTTGTCATTGTATACAAATTGAGCAAGTGTGGTCTTTCCTAACCCACCAATCCCCACTATAGGAATAATTGAAACATTCTCTTCATTATTAGGCTCCAACAACAGGTTTATGATGGCCTTTTTATCATCTTCTCTCCCAATAACTTTTTCATCAAGCACAAATGAGTGAGTCTCTTCCCTATCCATACTTACATGTGGCTCTACATGGTATTCTTTCAAGTGAAACAGTTTCCTGTCTTCCGCTATTGCATTTAGTTTCTGCTTCATCGCATTGATTTTACCCCTCATCTCTTGACGTAAAACAAGTGGGTTTGAAGTTGAAAGGAAATAGCGTACCTTTTTAGTAATATTCCCACTCATCCCTCCTTGTCGTAAAGCTTCACTGTAGAACTCACCGAACAAGTCATCTGCTTCATAAATTGCGTCCTTGAGCTTTTCGAGCCAGTCCTTGACTTGATGGCTATGGCGCTGCTGCTCTGCTGCATCCCGAAGTATAGCTTGAATAGTGGAAACAGTGTTCTTGATGTTTTCAAGTTCAGCTTCGACATTCCAAAGCGATGCGACCTCTTTGAAAGCCCAAGAGCCCAATTCATCAATGATTTTTTGTGCAACGCCAAGGAGCATTCCTTCGGCCATTTCTTTGTAGCGTGGAAAAGGAACTTAGAAGATCAAGACGAAAGCTAGAGGATGGGCTTGAAGTGCTCCAATGTTGGTGAAGGTAATAGTGCTGTGAAGAAGAATCGAGTTTTGAAGTGGAAGTTTTAACATTATCAGTTTTCCTTTATATTTTCTTAGAAGACTCGTTATCAAGCATAGGAAAATAACAAGGTGCAACATGTCAGTGATTGGCCCTTGCATTATTGAAGCTAAAGTCTAGGTCGTTGTTACAATGAATTCAATGAAAACCGTGTGGATCAAGTCAAATTAAAGGTGGGTCCTCCATCTGATCATGCCTTAAACGTTGGTCCTCCATAAAAAAAAATAAAAAAAAAAATAAAAAATAAAAATAAAAATAAAAATAAAAACAAAAAGAGAAAAATGCCGTGGGAGTGACCCACGCTATTTTTTCTAAATAATACTTTATAAAATAGCTATATTTGAAAGTTATTTTAGATACACATTTTTTAAATTTCTTTCCTTGAAAATAGGGGTGTTTACTGGTCGGTTTAAGTCGATTGTGTGCCCAATTTAAACTACCACTTCGAGTCAAGAAGAAGAAAACTTACAACTGATAAAAGGAGAAGATTTTTCCAAATCTGGACAAGATTTCACCTAATTTGGTTGAAATTTGGTTGGACCTATCAAGATCTCATTAGATTTAACTCCATATTCTTGTTTTTCCAAAAGAGAAAAAAAAAGATCCTTTAACTCCAATTATTATGTGACAACAATCCCTTGGTCTCTTCCTACGCGGAGTCTGGATCCTATATTTTGTTTGAATTACAAGTTTTTGTAATTTAAAATTATGCATAATAAAAAAACTTATAAATTATATGGTAAATATTATTTGATTGAAACAAAATTTGATACGTGTATTAAGAGCGTAAAGAAAATGCAATTCAATCGTTAGATTTTTTAAAGTATATATTAATATTTATTTCATTGAGAAAAGTTGTAGTTTTAAGCTCTAACCAGTTTTGTAGCTAAACTTTATCCTTTAAAAATATGATTTATTCTTTTCCGGCATAATTTTTATTTCTGCATCTTGTATCAGTAGTTTCTCTCTCTTTTTCCTTTTTTTTTTTTTTTTTTTTTTTTTTTTTTCTTTTTTGGGAGAAACCTTGTACCAGTAGTCTAAATTTGAACAGCGAATGAAGATTGGCCTTAAGTGAGAATAACAACCACATGTTCAGTATCCAGCTAATTGTAAATTCAGTTTCCAATTTTTACGAGAAATTTTAACACATCACCCATTGCATCTAAAAAAAGAAAGAAAGAAATTGGTCTAACTTGACTTCACGATGAGCACTCCTTGAAATTGAGCCAACCAATCATAAAAAATATTGCAAAATCATTGGCATATAATATAAATTCTTAATAGTTCTTTTCCATAGATCGTAATGTGGTTGACGCTAAGAGCTACAATGACGTACAGAAAAAAGAATTAAACTTTGTAAATTTAATTTGATTATTTTGGTTATAGATGTAATTCTAATAACACTGGTTTGTATAATCTAAAGTCTAAACCACCTCCAAAGACAAATGGGATTTACAATCGTATTAAGATCCTTTGTGATTTTTAGAGCAATCCAACCATGACCATATATTTTCAAATGAGCGGGATATACTTTACCACTTCTTCAATATTTTAAAAAACATCGACTATATATCCCAAATTTAGTATTGATTTAAATTATTAATGTTATGGAAAAACTCAATTTGTTCATTTCAAAATAAATAGAAAAAATTTCAAGAATTTTATTAGGAAGTTAACCCAAGAAGTCATCCTAATCCATCTTTAATATATTACAGAGATATTAATTGTGTTTAATTGTGTTTAATACTTATTAGAGAGTTATTGTAAAAGTCACCTTTAGATAATTAAAACATAGTGAATAAAAGTCATTTAGGGCCCGCTTGGTTTCCCCATCAGTCAGTTTTCTTAACTCAGTTTTCAAAATTCATAACTCAAACTCAAAACTCACTATCACTCAAAAACTTCAAAATTTTTTGTTTGTTAACAAAACCCAACCATATATCTCAACTTTTAAGTCCACCTTTTGCCAAAATGGTGGATCCCACTGATCAGTCTTTTTCAACTGTCCTCTTCCCTGACCCGCGTGACTCTACATGAAGAACATGAAATCCACACCCCAACCCAGTTTCATCACCACCACCAATGACAAACCTAGATTCCACTACCATCAACACCACCAACAGCCACACAAAAATCCAAAAAGAATGCATAGGAAACCCACAACCAAATCCCACATCACTGAAGAAGAAGAAGAATAACGTAGAGCAAAAAAAAAAAAATCTGAAGCCAAAAAGTGGAGCTCCGACCCAAAACAATGAAATGATGGCGTTTGCTACTTTGGCTGCTATTGCTGCTGCGACGGCGAACACAAAGTACAAGCTGATGTCGTTGGCGAAGCTTCCGATCTCGAGGTCCACGTGCATAGCAAACCCAAACCACAAACATAAAAACCCCAAACTTCTGATTTGGGATGAGCTTGAACCAATCTGGTGGTTCCGATCTGGGATGAGCTTGAACCAATCTGATGGTTGCTTGTGGTGGTTTCTCGTGACAATGACGACTGGTGTGGTGGTGGCGGCTTGTCGAGGAGCAATGAAGGGTCAGTCAGAAGAGAGGACTCTGGGTAAAGAAAAAAAAAATGAAGAAGGAGAAGAAACAGAGAAGAACAGGGAGAGAGACGTTACTTGATGGGAAGAGTCATAGAGGTGGGTCCCATTCTTTGCTTAATTTTACAAAAATGCCATTGAAATTCAATTCTCAAAAACTGAAAACACCAATTTGTTGTTTCTTGTTTCCATTACTCTAACTCAAATTTTTGAGTTTTGAGTAATGGAAACAAGGGTTGAAAACCAAACCAAACAAAAAAAAATTGTGGATCCCACATGTTTTGAGAACTCAGTTATGAGTTTTGAGTGATATGATCCAAAACTGTACTTAATCCAAATTGGCTCTTCCTCTTCCTGGAAAGTTCCACATCATGTCCTAAAAATTGCTACCACACGTCTTTGTTTGAATTTTTTTTTTTTTTGGCTCTAAAACCAGACTACCCATAGCGGTGCATTACAGTGAGGAAGCTAAATTACTCGCGTGCAGAAAGGCGGTTGAATTTGGATTGTACGCTAGGTTTACTGTGCTTATCATTGAAGGGGATAATAGTAATGTCATGCATGCTATATCCTCTTTGAAGGCCGATCAGTCCTTGCTTGGAAATGTGGTGTAGGACATTCAGCAAATGCTTAGTGGTCTGCACTGGGAGAGTATAGGTAGCATAAGAAGAGGTGGAAACAAGGTGGCCTATGTACTTGCTCAACATGTTAAAACTATTATAGATGACATGTATTGGATGGAAGATTTATCTCCATTAGCTATGGAAGTTTTGTATCAAGATGCTAATTTTATTGATTGAATGAATGAATAGTCCATTTTCAAAAAAAATAAAAATTAAGTATCCAAAGTGATAGCTCAATAGTGTAAAATACTATAACTTGTTTAGACCCCCAATTTTAAACTAACACCTAAATTGCTTTTACCCTACTTAACTAAGTGCGGAATAAGAGTAAGATTAACACAATAAACCTGGAACTACACTCTAGTGCATATGCATAAACAATAAACAATAAATGTAAAACACAAAAGTAAGGGAAAAAAGATGCAAATAATAAGATAACACTGAAATGTGTTATCCAAGAAGAAATCGAAGTACTCAGCAATAAACCTTTTTGTGGCCCACTAAGCCGAAATGATCAATCAGTGAATAAAGTTGGAATACAAGGATATCAAAAAGACCCTCCAAGCCTAATTTGCCCAATGTACTTGAACCCTCCGAATTCTAGCTTCCAACGGACTTCATCAAGTCATTTCTTCACTAGTTATCTAGATCCCGCAATTAACTCCAAATTGCATCCGCCAATCAATGACTTCTTCTAATGCTTTACACATGCACCAAAACTACTCTCAACACTCATATTAGGTGAAGTAAGTATTTGGGCTAAGAACCTCTCAAGGATTTGTAATTAGAGAGGTAGAAGTAGAGGAAAACTAAGAGAATTGTGTAGATGATTGTGGGTTTACAATTTCTAACTTTTAAGTGTATTTCTAGGGTTTTCTCTCTGATATTCTCCTTACAATTTCGTGGGTAATGTGGGCTTATATAGTGTAGTTAAAGAAATTAGGAAGGCACACTAAAACAAGCTGGCAGTGCATCTCGTAGGTCATCTCGCAAGTTGGTCCAATTGCAAGATGAGTTGCGAGATGCTTTCTGCCACTTGACTTTTCAGCTTCTAACATGTGCTTGTCCCGTGGCTTTTTGCGAGTTGTCCACTTACGAGCCAGTTGCAAACAAGTTATGAAGTTCACTGTTCTTCACAATTTTCACCAAACACTCACACTCAACCCTTACATTAAATCCCACAAACGCACAGGAAAATGATTAACTAAATACAATCAAATTTGACACATAATTAAAGCCAACAAAGCATAATTGAAAAATTACAACTTTACACAAAGTTTAGAAATAAAAAATCAAACATTATAATATTAAGAGTGTAGCCAAGGGTACTTCTCTCTCTCATATATATATATATATATATATATATATATATTGAAAGTTCAAAAAGCGTGTAAAACACCTTTGAACGTTTAGACTCTCAAATTATAATCAACCAATTCAAGCTTATAAACAAACAACGTACGTGCGGAAAATGTAAATAAGCTAAAACAGAATTGATAACATAATCTAAACCAAATAAAATCACATCCACAGTAGAAATTAAATGGCAAAGATTAAGAGAAGAGAGATGCAAACACAAGAATAACACAACAATGTGTTATTGAAGAGAAAACCGAATCCCTCGGCGTAAAACCTCTCAGCCGCCCTCCAAGCGGTCAATAATTCACTAAAGAATGTAGTTGGGATACATGAACAACAGAAGACCCTCCAAGCCTAATCTACCCAGTGTACCTAAGCCCTCCAAGCTCCTACTCCAACGAGGTTGTGCCAAACCTTTTTCTTCTTTAGCTTACAGAATTCTGCTACAGCCCATAGCATCAACTAATATGAAATTGGTCCCTTCTTAACTACTTCCCAAAGCACCAAACAGCTTTCTCACAAATATGGGTATGGTGAGAAAAGGTTTTACTAATATACCTCTCAAGTATGTAACAATGGAGAGGAAGATAGTAGGGGAATTTAGAGAGTTTCTATGTGAAGATTGTAAATAAGTCAATCTTCTTTTTCTCTAGGGTTTCTCTCTTAAAATTCTCTGAAAGCTCTATACATTTCATGGGTATAAGGAGTATTTATATTGGAGTGAGAAAGGAATGAGAAGAGTCAGGTTTTTCCAAACAGGGCTGGCTGGCGACTTGGCCTCGCGACTTGACTAAGTCGAGAGTTCAAGCTGCAAGCAAACAGAATGGCCAGACTGGAATTTTTGTCCTGTAGTGCTACAGTTGGCGTGATTGTTCATTTTCTTAACATGCTTCACTCGTGTGCATCATCTGGCAGCTTGCAAGCTGTGAGCCACCCGCGAGATCCAGCCACAAGTCCCTGTTTCACTGCACAGTCTTAAGCATTTCTTCATACTTTCTCGCACAATACCCTTACAAGAATCCCACCTAAATACAGGGTTTCTAAGTACTGAATTACAAGCAAATTGGCACGGAATAAAGCCAACAAAATGGTTGATAAATTTCAACCTTATATATATATATATATATAGAGAGAGAGAGAGAGAGAGAGAGAGAGAGAGAGAGAGAGAATTCAAAGCTATAACTAAAGCTGGCTAGAGAAAATTTAATTAAATTTTAAATTGGATTTTAATTGGAGTCCAATTTTGCATCATATGTCCATTTAATTTTTAATTTTGTGGCAAGTGAATTATTGTGTGCAAAAATCAAAGAGTCCAAATTCAACTAGATTCTAAGTTGGATTTCAATTAAAATTTAGTTTTGCGTCATGTATCTTATTTAGTTTTTTATTTTTATTTTTAACTGTACTTGTGCATATACACAAAATTATCCACTAGTTAGTTTAAGTAATTGGTTTGCCATTGCGTTAATATCTAGATATCGAAGAGGAGACTTGTTATACGCCTTTTCAAAGCAAGAGTGTACGACTCCCTTATCCAAGCTTAGGCTCAGGCCTTGAGATGGGCAGTTGATTTAGTGCAAAAACATAATTTGGAAGCTTTGGGTGAAGTATGAATGCATAACGGTGGCTTCATATTATGCTTTGATCTCCTCAAATACAACAGTAACAACAATTCGAATGATATTCACCAACAGACCAATAATAATAAATTCATACAAATAAATTGAGATGCATACACACACACATATAGTTCTGAATAACTCAACATTCTATTACCAAAATTAAGTGCAAAGATGGCAAAAGGAAATGTTGTGGGATGGGACTCAGCCATCTCCACTTTCCACAAAACCAGAAAATACATAAAAGGGGTAGTCCCTCACCAGCCACAAAGGTAAGCCCATTGGGCTAGAGAATGAGCTACAGAATTAGAGTTTATGTATACCCAAAAATAAGCATTCCAACATTCATAAGAATTCAGGATGTTCCGCCGGCTTATACACAACCTGGGAAAAGTCATTCTTCAATGAACAATTCTAGATCGCATACCTAATAGAGCATAAATGCCCAAAATTTTTAAAAGATTTAAGAGAGGGTGAGAATAAAAATCCTCTGTCCCGCTATGAGTGTTCCATTTTATGCTTTACCAATCCTAGTCTGTCATACTCCGTTTTTCGAAGGAGACTATATACACATGATACAATGTACCTTAGTGTTCAGAATTTTGTATCTTCTTGTGTGGTTGTTGAATAAAAGTTTTTTTCCCAGAAAAAAAAAAGTAAAGAAAAAAAGAAAAGAAGACTGTGGCCGAGGACTTTTATTGACATAGTTATAACATGACACATCAATAGAAATGTACTCGCCCAATGTGAAAGTAGCTTGAGAGTTGGAATCGTAGACAAAATTACCAATCATCAAGAGAAATCAAGTAAAAGATAACACACTTCTTATGTCTAATTTCTCGTAGACCTTAATGAATTTGGTTAATGATTATAAAAAAAGGAAAAAAAAAAAAGAAAAAGAAAAAGAAAAAGAAAAAAATAGAAAAGAAAAAGACTTTTGGTTAATGATATGATTTTTTTATTTTATTTTATTTTATTATTATTATTTTTTTTTTTTGGAGGAGATAATGATAAGAAAGCTAAGAAGAAAGTTATTATTTTCTGTACCATATTTTGTGTTCTACTTTATGTTCTACCAATCACAATTTATTATCTATTAATTTTTTTTCTATTTTAAACTTTAGCTATTTTATAAAGAAAGTTAAACAAATACATGACAAATTATAATTAATAAAATATAATGTAAAACACAAAAAATAGTACAAAAATTTTGTATTCTTGTTACAGCATTGTAAGCCAATATACAATGAATCCAATGAAGACTGTGTGGTTGATGTCAAATTAAGGGTGGGTCCTCCACCCGACCAAATTACCAAATTTTCTTAGAACAATCGTTGTCATGCATTCGAAAAATAACAAGAAAAAAAAATTTTGACTTTTAGTTCAGCAAATTATGCTTGTATTTGCAAAGCAATGATTTTGCGTTTTGTGTTTTTTTACTAGGTTCCATAGCACTGTTCACAGACCAGCAAAGTACTAAAAAATGCAGCAATAAGCAGTAAATCATGGGTCTCACGGTACTATTCATAATTTAAACATTATTTTATTATGGTATTTTCAGTAATAAGTTTTTAAGTTTTAGTAAAATAAGTTTTCAATTTTTTTTTCTTTGTTCAACAAATAGGTTGATTTTGAGCTAGTTATACTCTACTCTCCTTTTCTCACCGTCGATTTAAACAGAGAATCAGTGCTGGACGTTGAATAGGCTGGACAGGGACATATTTCTAAGCCAAAGTTGACATGTTATGCCAAAGTTCATTAAACTCACATAACAAATCAGTAAGTTTTAACATTTTTTTTTTTTTTTTTTTTTGTGTTTAACTGTATATACTACACATAGTGGACCATAAAGTTGGATTAGTGGAGTGCTTCTATATGTTTTTAGATTATGTTCCTCTACTGTTTGTGTAGCATAAAATATATATGGCAATACATAGAAGTATATTAAATTCAAATTAATTTTTTTAAATATAATTCTAGGTTTAGATATATATATATTTGGATGTAAACATAATTGACACACATTAAGTATAATTAGAAGAACACTTAGCTTGAAATTATAGTGTATTTACAATATAGAGACACTTGCCATCAAATAATAGGGGATAATTAGATCGACACTTAGCACAATATATATATATATATAAGCACTTGGCACAATATTAGAGTGCAATTAGAATCTAATTGGATCATTGATTGAACTTACTCTCTTCTAATTTTTTTTTAATTATATAAATAGATTAATTTTTATCAGCCACTCAATTGCACCAAATATGGAAAAAAAAAATAAAAGAGTTATATATTGTCTAATTTTTTATTTTATTTTATTTTTTTTTAAGAAAGTTCAAAGTACTTGTAACATAAAAACCTATAGCGTAATTTTATCTGCCAATCAATATTATTGCAAAATCATTGGCATATAAATTCTTAACAAGTTTTCTTTTTTCTTTTTCTTTTTTTCCATAGACGGTAGTGAGGATGCTAAGAGACACAATGACATAAGTCTAAGAGGAAATAAATTTTGTAACCCTTTTTTAATCATTTTAGTTATGGATGTAAATCTAATAACAGGAACTGTTTTGGCAAAAAAAGGGGAGGGGGGATTTTATATTTTGAACCAAGTTTAAATTAAAACAAAGCAAATTTATAATCAAATTAAGATCTTTTAGGGTTCTTAGGGTAACCGCACCATATCTATTTGATTATGAAATATAGAGATACACCACATTTAGACAAGCCACTAGACCCTAAGGCTTTCATTATATAAATTATGTATAGTTAATAGTATATACAGTTAAAATTAAAAGTTTGACTTCCAAATATACATAATTCCTTCTCAAGAATTATGTTAGTGTAAAGAAATCCATAAAAATGACCAACCAACACACACTTATGGCCCCCTTTAAAAAAAAAAAGTTAAGAAATATCTAAACTTAATTGGTAATACTTTTTCAAAAAAAAAAAAAAAATGGTAATGCGCTTAATTAAAGACATCAACCACCTCATGATATCTTTAAACTCAACCAGGGATTACCAAAACCTCAAGGTTTCCTGTCCATGCACACTCTCTTTGGAATTAATTTTTATAAAAAAATATTTGCGTGATCTTAGGCCAAAATGGGCATTTGCCCCTTTTGCCCAAAACAAGTAGCAAAATATCTATGTTCTGAAACTATTTAGTCATATACTCCTGTTTTAAACTCGATTTTCTAAAAATCAAATTTTCAATGAAAAACTCGATTTTTAGAAAATTGATTTATAGGCATTAATATTGCATGAACATTAATATAGAGTGAACATGACATGATTTTTTTGCGGGTTAGTGTTTAGTATAAAAAATGGGCCAATGTGCTTAATATGATTATTAATGGGTTAATTGATTTTATGTTGACCTATTAAATCTGTAATCAACCTAAAATGAACTGACTGATATAAATAAATGTAATCTTTCTCTAAAATTAATTCGAATTCTAAGCATAATCAAGTAATTCAAAAAAATTAATAATAATATTGATAAATGATTATAATGGTCTTGTGTTTAGGCCAACTAAATAAATAAGAGAGATACTTCATGATTAGTGGAGTTAAGCCATTAGATGGTAAATTGTATACTCATCATTACAATAAAATATTGCAACACATATTAACTAAATCAGCAACTTATTTGAAGGCCCTTGTGCTCTAGCAAGGCTGAGCTCTGATCATTACAATTGTCATCATCATCTTTGTCATCAAACCATGGTCTTGTGTTCAAGCCTATGAGTATACTCTTTTTTTTGGTAGAAAGGAATTTTCATTAAATAGCCAAACTAAGGGGGAAAAGGAGGATCAGCAATGGTCCTGGAAACCAACAAACTAGATTTGTCCGAGCTTAACAGCTCCAAAAGATCCACAGGCGGATCTTGATACAAAATAAAAGGATTCTCTTGATCAGTCCCTATTCTAGCCAAACAATCAGCACACGCATTAGCGTCGCGATAACAATGCCCGATCTAGACTTGGGCTACATGGGAAATCAATTGCTTGCAGTCTTTAATAAGGGGCAAAACAAAAGATTTGTACTAGCTAGGTTGGCGAGAAGCTAGACAACAGCCATGGCATCAAGTTGAACGATCACAGCACTTAGGTTCATGTCTTTGTGAAGCATAAGACCATCTCTAAGGCCCCATAACTCCGAAAGAAAATTGTTTAAGCACCCAAGCCTCCTAAAGAATCCCCCAACCCACTCTCCTTGCTCGTTCCTGATCAGTTCACCACACCCAACTCTGCCAGAGCTAGCTAAAACAGAACCATCAATGTTGAGACAAAACCAACCGGCTTGAGGCTTCTTCCACCTGATATGCACCACCTTTCTACTACCTGCAACCTTCGGATAAGGCCCACAATGCTGGAACTCTAAGGCATGAAACAATGCATCTTTATGGACAGAATATTGAGCAAGTTGGTTATTAAAAACCACATTGTTCCTATGCTTCCACATAAGCCAAATAACAAAAGGGAAAACAATACACTAGGGGGGTTGATTGCTCATTCTACTCCCATTAAACTTGCAATTTTTCTCAAGCCAAGAACTCAAATTACCCTTATAGAAGTTGCTGGGTTCATGGACTCCCAACTACCACCAAGTGAGTCTAGCTACTTCACAGTCCCTCAATCTATGAAGAATGGATTTAGATTCCCTTTGACACAAAGGGCAGATAGCCGAGTCCCTCAAACACCTCCTAACAAGGCACTCCAATACTATTATGTAAGCACTGCCACATAAAAGTCTTAATTCTAGGCAAAGTGTCTAGCTTCCAAACCCAACTTCTAGAAAAAGGACTCTTATCAACAAAGCTACCAGTGGCTATGGAGTAAGCATGCTTTAAATCAAAATTCCCTTTCTTAGCTCCTGCCCAAAACAATCTATCTCCTTCTTGATCAGCTCTAATAGAACATGGAATGGAGTTAATATCCATAAGAACCTGGCTTGGAAGTTCAATGGACATCCTAGACCAATCCCACCCTTGTGGACCAAATACATCCTTAATCCGAAGGAAGTCATCTTCAACAGTGAGGGGGCCTTGAATAAGAAATCTTAAAGAACCATTGGGGACCCAATTGTCATGCCACACACTCAAGTTACTATCTCTCCCCGAAATCCACCTAACCCCCTTCTTGAAAACTTCACCCCCTACCTTCATAGCCTTCCAAGTCCTTGAACAAGGCAGACTATCACCATTTTTGGCCCTAAGCCTGCGAGGTAGAGCAATATTTTTTGTTGAGGACTTTAATCCATAAAGCATCATTCTCCACATTGAATCTACAATTCAACTTGGCCAATAAGGCTTGGTTCATTCCCTTAGCTGACTGAATGCCTAGGCCATCTTCCTCCTTAGATTTAGTCACCTTATGCCATCCCACCCAATGGGTTTTTTTTTTTTTTTTTTTTTTTTTTTTTTTTTTTTTTTTTTTTTTTTGTCTTCCGTTGACCCCCAAAGAAAATTACGATTGACCCTATCAATGTTGTCAAGCAACTTCTTTGGAAGGGCCGTTCATTGCATGACATATGCTAGGATAGTAGAAGTGGAGGCTTGGATCAAAACAGCCCTACCTGCCAAGGAAAGAAGATTGGCTTTCCAACCAACCAATTTATTCTTTACCTTATCCAAAACAAAGCTAAGATCTTCATTGTTGGTTCCACGGTGCTTTATGGGAAATCCCAGATACTTGCCAAGGGTGGGGGTGGAATGAAATCCTAGTATATCACATAAGGATTCTCTTGTATCAACATCAACATTTGGGGAAAAGAAAACCTTTGATTTATTTTCACTAATGGACTACCTAGATCTATCACAAAAAGCATCCAACACATCCCTAATTGTTGAACAATTGACATGATCCGCTTTTGCAAAGAGCACCAAATTATCCGCAAAAAAAACAATGTGAAAAAGCAACCCCACTGATGGAACTTGTGATAGGGGTCCAAAGCTTTTCTTTGCATATCTCCTGAATAAGATGGCCAAGGGCTTCCATACAAAGTATGAATAAATATGGAGAAAGCAGATCGCTTTGCCTAATTCTACGAGAGGGGATAATAGGCTCCATATTCCCTTTATTAAAGAGAATGGAAGTAGAGACGGACGATACACAACTCATAATAAGGCTTACCAAATTGTGGGGGAGATTGGCATTAATGAGCACTTACTGAATGAAACTCCATTAAATCTTATCGTAGGCCTTCTCTAAATCCACTTTGATGGCCATGTAACCCACCTTACCTTTCTTGCTATTAATAGTACAGATGAGTTCTTGGACCACAATGGCATTGTCCACACTTCTTCTACCCGGGACAAAAGCAGACTGAAGAGGAGAGACAAGCTTATCAAGATAAGGTTGGATTCTAGCAACAAGAATCTTGGTGACCATCTTATACACAGTGTTGCATAAACTAATTGGGTGGTAATTTCCCAAACTCTCAGGACCTACTATCTTGGGAATTAAAACAATGTTGGTTCGGTTGAGGTAATTCGGGATTTTGCACTCCATAAAAACTTTTTTCAGTTCTGCCTTGACCGAATTCCCCACAATAAGCCAGAATCTTTGAAAAAATCCTGCATGTAGTCCATCAGGACCGGGAGCTTTTAAACCCTGCAAAGCCCAAAGACCATCCTTAATCTCATCATCCGTGACCATAGCACCTATATTGGCCCTCTCATCCTCTGACAAAGCAACTAGCCACTTGGAGGGTCAAGGAGGATGGAGAGGGGAAGACTCAAAACTAGTTGTGAATAACTTCTCAAAACCCCCTCTAATAAAATTCATGGTCCCAACTTCACCTTGAATCCACTCCCTCAAATCATTCTTAATGCAGGAAATTTTATTGTGCCTCCTCCTCACAACGGTAGTCATATGGTGAAAGGTAGTGTTCCTATCACCCTCAACCGGCTTGTTAAATCTAGATTTTTGCACCCAAAACTCCTCTTCTTGGTTTAACAAGACATTAAGCTCTTTGAGCAGCTCCTTTTCTAGCTCAACCAGAGAGTGCAAGGGGTAACTAGCTATGGCTTTTTGGATGCCATTAAGATGAGCCATAACTCTCTTCTTCTTACCAAAAATATTTCCAAAATGATTTGTATTCCAATTCATGGCTTTCTTGGAAAAATTTTCAATAGATTCCCGAAGCAGACAAGCTTGAACCTAAGCATCCCTAACAATTCCCGAAAAGGTTAATTCCGAAAGCCAAACACTATGAAACTTAAAAGGTTTGGGAAGAAACATCCCAGTGCTTAGTTTGGACTCAAGGAGAACCGGGCAATGATCAGACACACATCTAGTAAGATGAGTAACTCTAGCTTCCGGGTGAGCAGCATACCAACTTGGGTTAGAAAGAAACAATCAATTCTTTCTTGGACAAAAGCAGTCACACTCCTTTTATTTGTCCAAGTAAATCGAGGCCCGACAAACCCCATATCAATCATATTACAGTAGTCAAGAACTTCTTTGAAAAGCAAAGACCTATTTGAGCTAACACTTCTCCCTCCAAATTTGTCCCCTTCAATAAGAACCTTATTAAAATTCCCAGCAATAATCCAAGGCTTGTCATGCAGGTTAGCAGAATTTTTTAAATTATTCCATAAAATGCATCTTTCATGAAATCTAGGACTAGCATAAACAGCAGAACAAATGAATTCAAAATTAGAGAGGCGTACCTTCACCAATACATGAATTTCTTGCTCTGTCGTGGCCAATTGAGTCACCTGAACTCTATTAGAATTCCAAAGGAGCCAAAGACCACCCTTGAATCCTATAGTCTCTATATGAATAGCCCTGTCAAACGGAAGCCAATTAGTGATCTCTCAGGCTCGATCACCCCCAATCCGAGTCTCCATAATGATCATCATAGTTGGATCATGATTTTGCACCAGGTCCCTTACATGATTCCAAAAGAAGGGATTTAAGGCTCCCCTACAATTCCATGCTATAATGTTCATGACTAGGCAGAGAAAAGGGGCGGACAGCCATCAAATGGGAGAAGAAAATTTTCCTTCTCCATCAAATTCCATCTGGTCATTCGCATCACTTCCCTTGTTTGTCCTTTGCCCTATGTCAAAGTCAAGCAAAGCTTTAGCACTCCCATCATCTTTTCGGCAACAACTAAGAGCAGATTTCACCACAGGTCGCTCATCAAACCCCATGTTGTGTCTGTCAGTGAAAGGAACCCCAATGTTGAACTCATTGGAAATTTCCATGCTTTCCGTAGCTTGACATTGACCCATCTCATGGTGCGTATTGGGTGAACCTGAATTTCTTCTATACTCCCCCTCGGAGTTTCCGTGATCCTCCCTTTCAAATTCATCACCCACTTTGCTGTTAGCATTGACCCCAAATTTGAAATCTCCATTCACTTCGGCTTTGAGAGTCGAGATACTTGCAGACCAGTCACTAGGGGCAAGCATGTTGTCTCTCAGTCTGGAGGCAGATTTTGGGGATTTTTGGAGAGCCCTAGCACGAGCAGCTTCTTTCTTGCCCTTGATTGAATTTGATATCGGGTTTGGTTTAACTACTCCTCTGTTGTCTCATTTAAAACCTTTAGTAAAGGCTTGAACAGGGCCTAGGCTTGCAAGCCCATCCGAAACAGCAGAAGTGCCTTATGCGTGATAGGCTTGAAGAGAGGTTAAAGCTTATCTTGGCTTGGGCCTTTTTCTTTTCCTCCAAGCCTTTAGCAATACTTAGCCCACCTATATCCTTTTCAACTCCAAATTTGGCTAATGGCTCTAAACTCCTCTATTGGCCATCTTCTAAACCAGGTAACTTGCTAATTTTGCTTTTCTTCACCCCTCTGTTTTCGTTCTTTTTTCGTGTAACCACCATCCATGGTCTATATGCTTCCTCAAACTGACCACCCTCCAAAGTGTCTCGAGCCTCGGACTGAGTTCTAGCTACTACGTCAAAAGCTATAGGCCCCTATTCCACCTTTTCTTTGTCATTTTGCACAGAGGAATCTTTTGGAGGAGAAGTCGGCGGTTTGATGGTGTACTGACAGGTCTCTCTCCGGTGTCCTAGCCGTCTGCAAGAGAAGCAGAGCTTGTTAACTCCTTCATAAACAACAGCCAGGATGCGCTATTCGATTCTGACCATGGTGATCAAAGGTTTACTCACATCCACTTGGACACACAAATGTGCATAGCGACCTCTAGCTTCTGTCGTCGTGTGCGTTTCCACCCTAAGCACCTTACCTAAAGCTTGTCCAATCTGCCGGAGAACCTCCTCCTCATAATACTCGACGGGCAATTCGTTGAGCATGACCCAGATTGCCACCGAGGAAACCTGAGCTTTTGACAGTTTGAAGTTAGCTTCCCACCAGCGTATAAATAGGAAATGCTCACCAATAAACGACGGTCCTTTCCTAAGCACCAACTCAAGATCGTCCATGACTGCAAACCTTAGAAAAAAAAAGTCTCTGCCCAGGTCCACCATGTCAAGTCTCCTCGATGATTTCCAAAGACTCAAAAGCTTTGCGTGAAGAAAATTATATCCCACTATTTTCCCAAATACTTTTATGATTAGTGCTTTCGTCCATGGAGCTCGAATATGCTGCTTGGTCTCTTTTGAGAGACTAATCACATCCAAACCTTCCTTAATATCCCTAGTCTCACCATCCAACTCAGATTTTGCCTCCATTTGATCAAAGAAAGCATGTGATTGGGACTACGCCCCAGGTATTTCTCCCACAAGCTTGTCCTTGAATGAGAGCTTATTAGTGAGAAATGATCCTTCACGCCTACTAGGGCTACCTTCGGTGATGCCACTGTGTGAATCTTTGACCTTCTTTGTACTACGGACAAGTTCATTCTCTTCTTCAAGAAAGCGTGTGCGAGAGCATTCCATGAGTTCTTAATCAACAACTTTTCTTTTTTAAATATTCAATGTGAGAATACTCAGAATCTATATGCACAAAAGCTCTCACAACTTCAAGGAGTTGCTCCAGCTTCTCTTGCAGTGTCTCACCAATGTCATGCGTTTTGCTCAGAACCATGTCTTGAGGAAAAACTACGTCAACCTCCACAAAATAATGATCAAAACCAAATGTGTATGCTTTAACTATGTCTATTTTCTTGATATCTTCATGGTGGTTCCATATCAGATATGTTCGCTTTCCCCAAAATTCAAGTGGTGCTGTCCTTGCAATTAGGGCAAATAAATTCTCAAAGAACGTCTTTTTCCATGTATTCATTGTAGGGAATTTTCACGAATTCCTAAACTTGTGAGAAACAGAAATAGAGAAAATACACGCCAAAGAAAAATAATAACACGCACAAGACAGTATTTACGTGGTTCGGTAATTTGCCTATTTCTACGGAGTTGCAGAGATTTCAATCTCTCAGAAAATCTCCTATTAAAAACCACACAACATTATTTGGGTCGGGTCAAGTCATCAACCAGATCAAACACAAACTAGGCTCCACAAAGCCCAACAAATCTCCCACTTGGAGACAAGTTCAATCACCAACATCAGCCACCATCTTCCAAATACAATCCCTCATCCCTGCAACTCATCCTCCTATCCTTAAGCTAGAAGGCCAACTGAAGCTGCACATAGCTTCAGCTTCTCAATAGTGACACCCTTAATCAACATGTTTGCAGGGTTCTTAGATCCACAAATCTTTTCAAGTATTACCAGCTTATCTTCAATAAGGTACTGGATAAAGTGGTATTTTGTCTATATATGTTTCGACTTTGAATGAAAAGATAAATTCTTAGCAAGAAAAATTGCACTCTAACTGTCACTATGTAGAATGCCCATCTCTTGCTTCTTACCCAATTCATCTAAGAAGCCATGTAGCCAAATCATTTCCTTTCCAACTTCAGTTGCTGTAATATACTCAGCTTCTGTAGTAGACAAAGTAACAATATTTTGCAAATTTGAGGCCCAAGATACAACTATACCACCCATAGTAAATACAAACCCAGTAATACTCTTTCTACTATCAATATCACCAGCAAAATCATCATCTACATAACCCTGCAGTTTCAAATTTGCACATGTAAAGCAAAGACATATATCTGATGAACCCTTCAAATATCTCAGAATCCACTTGACTGCCTCCCAATACTGCTTTCTTGGCCTACTCATGAATCTGCTCACAACTCCCACTGCGTGTGCAATGTTTGGCCTTGTACATACCATAGCATACATTAAGCTACCAATAGCTGAGGCATAGGGCACCTTGCTCATATAGTCCCTTTCTTCTTCTGTCTTTGGTGACTATTCTTTACTTAGTTTGAAATGACTACCCAAGGGTGTGCTCACTGGTTTAGCTTCATTCATGTTGAATTTGCTAAGAACTTTCTTCACATACTCTGACTGTGAAAACTTCAATGTACCATTAGTCTTATCTCTAATGATTCTCATCCCATGGATTTGCTTTGCAACTCCCAAATCCTTCATTTCAAATTGTTTTGACAATTGCTTCTTCAGATTATTAATCTCCTCAATGCTAGACCCTGCAATGAGCATATCATCCACATACAACAGTAAAATGATGTAAGAATTGCCAAAAAACTTAACATAGTAACAGTGATCAACTTCACATCTTTTAAACCCAATTCTATGCATAAAACTGTCAAACTTCTAGTACCATTGTCTAGGAGCTTGTTTTATGCCATACAAGCTCTTTCTTAGTTTGCAGACTAGATTCTCTTGTCCCTGAACAATGAACTCTTCTGGCTGAATCATGTAAATGTCTTTCTCCAAGTTACCATGAAGGAAATCTGTTTTCACATCTAACTGCTCAAGGTGTAAATTTTCTGTAGCCACTATTCCCAGTACCAGTCTAATTGTTGACATCTTCACAACTGGAGAAAATATCTCTGTGTAATCAATGCCCTGCTTCTGCTGGAATCCTTTAACAACTAATCTGGCCTTGTAGAGTTTGCTACTATCATGCTCATTCTTTATTTTGTATATCCACTCATTGTGTAAAGCCTTCTTTCCTGTCGGCAATTCAGTCAATTCCCATGTCTGATTCCCAAATAAGGAATCCATCTCATCCTTCATGGCTAACTCCCACTTGCTTGAATTCTCATCTTACAAGGCTTCATCATAGCATTCTGGCTCACCACCATCAGTTAATAGGAGATAATTTAGAGTAGGTGAATAATGCTATGGAGGTCTAATGGTCCTAGAAGATCTGCAAACTTCAGCTACAGGTGTACTCTGATCTACCTATGAATCTACATTCTCCTTATCTTCTTCACCCATTTTCTTGATAGTGCTTTCAGTCAATTCATCTAAGTTGACAAACTCAGATTTATCTTGATCTATCCCTGTAACATCTGGCACTACAATTGACCTATCCTTATACATAACTTGTTCATTGAATATTACATTTCTACTTCTAATGATTTTCCTATTTTGTTCATCCCAAAACCTATAGCCAAATTTCTCATCACCATAGCCAATAGAAAAACATATTTTAGACTTTGCATCAAGTTTACTATGAGCATCATAATCAACATGAATATAAGAAACACAACTAAAAACTTTTAAATGGGAAAACTTTACCTCTTTACCGCTCCACACATCTTCAGGAAGTTTGAACTCCATAGGAACTGATGGTCCTCAATTTATCAAGTAAGCTGCAGTGTTAACAGCATTAGCCCAGAAAGTTTTTGGTAGTCCAGCATGCAACCTCATACTCCTAGCACGCTCATTGAGAGTTCTATTCATGGGCTCAACCACACCATTCTACTGTGGTGTCCTAGGAATGGTCTTCTCCATCCTAATTCCCTGTGCAGCACAATATTCACTGAACCCTCCATTTATGTACTCCCCTCCATTATCTGACCTCAAACATTTTACTTTCAAACATGTATCTGTCTCAACCATAACCTTTCATTTCTTAAAGGTTTCAAATACATCAGATTTATTTTTCAGAAAATAAACCCATACCTTTCTGCTTGAGTCATCAATGAAAGTGATGTAGTACCTTGAACCTCTAAGGGATGCAACTGAAGAAGGCCCCCACAAATCAGTATGCACTAGCTCCAATTTTTTAGCCTTCGGTGTCCTACCAGTTTTCAAGAAGCTCACATTTTTCTGCTTTCCTAAGATGCAGCTTTCACACATGTCAAAATCAACAGACTTCAATTTTGGTAGTTTCCCTTTTGACAACAGTATCTTCATCCCTTTCTCACTTATGTGACAAAAGTTTGTGATGCCATAGGCTTGTATTAGTACTTGCTTCAGCAACTGCAATTGTGTCTCTTGGACTTGAGGTCATATAGAGAGTACCAATCTTCTTTCCACGAGCCAACACTCTGGCTCCCTTTGTAACCTTCCAAGTACTATCAATAAATAGTGTTGCATGCCCTTCATCATCAAGTTGTCCAACAGAAATCAGATTCTTCCTTAGGTCAGGAATATGTCGACCCTTCTCTAGTAACCAAACAGACCCATTGGGCAACAATATCCGGACGTCTCCCATATCCACAACATCCAAGACTGAACCATCAGCCAAATACACCTTACCAAAATCACCTGCAACGTAATTCTGTATGATTTCTTGATGTGGAGTGGTATGAAACGAAGCTCCTAAGTCCAGAACCCAATCATCAAGTGGACTGTCTACTACAAGAAGTAATGCATTTTGTACCTCTTCTATTACAACATTAGTAGAGTCATCTTCATTCTTCTTTTTAGGATTTCTGCATTGCCTCCTAAAGTGATCTGTTTTCCCACAGTTCTAGCATTGTACTTGTTGGATTTTGTTCTGGTTAGAATTTCTGGATTTTGATCTACCCCGGTTTAAATTTCTATCATTCCCTCTGCCTCTTGTATCAAGGTTTAGGGCAGAACCAGATCTAGAGATTTCATCTGTATCTCTTCTGTGAACCTCCTTAGCCAGAATTAAATCTAGTATGTCATTGTACTTTAGCTTTTCTTTTCCTGTAGTTACTTACTACCATCCTTATTGCCTCCCAACTATTTGGCAAAGAAGCTAAAACGATCAGTGCACGGATCTCATCATCAAAATCAATTTCTACAGACGACAATTGATTTGTGATAGTGTTAAATTCATTCAGATGTTGTGCTACTGATGCGTTCTCTGTTATCTTCAAATTGAATAGTTTCTTCATCAGATGCACCTTGTTGTTTGCTGACAGCTTTTCATTCATATTAGACAAAGCCTTCATCAAATCTACAATGGTCTTCTCCTTCACAACATTGTGTGCAACAGACCTAGACAGCGTTAACCTGATAACACCCAGTACCTATCTATCAAGAAGAGCCCATTCCTCATCCTTCATAGTCGCAGGTTTTGTTCCTAAAAGAGGCAGATGCAATTTCCTCTTATAGAGATAATCTTCAATTTGCATCCTCCAATACGCGAAGTCTGTGCCATCGAACTTTTCTATTCCAGACGCTTTTCATGCTTTCTCTGCCATTGCTCCCACTCAAACCTAACCCTAAGTTCTGATACCAATTGTAGGGAATTTCCACGAATTCCTAAACTTGTGAGAAACAAAAATAGAGAAAACACATGCCAAAGAAAAATAATAACACGCACAAAACAGTATTTACATGATTCTGCAATTTGCCTACGTCTACGAAGTTGCAGAGATTTTACTATTATCGGGGAAAAAAAACAAAATACAAAGTGCGGCTACAATGTTTCAATCTCTCAAGAACAATAACAACCACAAACCCTAATGACAAAACTGCGTCTTTTACCTCCTACGCTCTGGCTTGGGCCTGTAGGCCCAAGCCTCCGCTCCATAGACTAAGCCTTAGAAAATCTCCCATTAAAAACCACACAATATTATTCGGGTCGGGTCAAGTCATCAACCTGATCAAACACAAACTAAGCTCCACAAAGCCCAACATTCATTATATATAATAGTATCTGCATCATCGGTTCAAGAAATCAAATCATTGTAATAGATAAGAGTAAGGTTCAATTCCAAGGAGCCCAGAAGAATTCCATCCTCATGCCACTTATAGATCCATGTCAAAGCATAGAGTGGAAGTGGAATATCACTTGAGAGAGAGAGAGAGAGAGAGAGAGAGAGAGAGAGTGGAAATACCAAATTTTTTTATACAAAAACACAGTAAGTGGTAATTGTGATGGTTTTAAGAAAGAAAAGATATTAAAACCCAGTAGGGTAGCTGAACCCAATTATCTACAGTACAGTAAAAAGGGGAGATGGGTCAGGTATTTAAAAAAAAAGTTAGTTTCTTTTGAACTCACTATAATAGCTCCAGTAGGATCGATCCACCAACAGTATCGACTGGCCAGGACAACTGCTGCCAAACTGATCAAATTGGTTTTAACATCAGAAAAATGATGTTCAGCAAAGGCTCTAACAATTTTATCTTTAAACCTTCGACGATAGACCGCGAGCATAAACTTCACCAAAGTTACAGATGTCATTCCAATTATCCATTTCTCCTTCTAAGGATCCTTTTCACGCACAGACTGTAATCAGCACAAGAAATGAAGATTATATTAATCACTGATATTGTAAACAACTACAATATAGAACTTTAGAACGATCATGCTCAAGTGTATCCACCAACTCAGACTGTGATCTAACTAGGACCTCATACATTTGGGTAGTACCTCAAAACCTATGCCAAACTTTTTGTAAAACACCAATGACTAAGGAAACATTGGAGCTCTGAGTTTTGACAAGACATCAAGAAGGGTGCGAATCTTTAAAACCTTCTCAAATTCAGCTTTGGTTAAAATACGCCCTAGTCCGTGCTCACCGCTGTCTATATCCTTAACTTAGGTTGAAGCTAATATTATCAAAGTTGCATACCTTTGTAATGAATTGTTGAGCTGCCTGAAACACTACTTGTAATCCGAAAGATCCAAAAATAATGATTCCCTGCAAGTTCAATATGATGCATTATAGCAAAAGTGTTAAACAGAGTCTGGGCATATCTGATGCGATTATTAGCTTGCCTTGGGTCCATATCCCCATAAATCATTTTCCCCTTGATCCTACATTAAAAAACTAAGCCCAAAACCAATGCTATTTGTTCCTAAGTGTAGATTGTTTGACCACTTTTCCAATTTATCACCCCAAAAAAAAAAAAAAAAATTGCTATTTTAGAGTGTCTATTCCTAGCTTGATATGCAGAAGCAAAAAGCCAATGGTCCCCTGCATTTTGTCAATTAACAAGTTCTGCCAAAAACCTTTTTCTGTTTTTTTGCAAGCTCAAAAGACTCTAAGCTCAATATTTCCATAACAAAATGAGAGTCTAAAGCATGACCTGATGAAATCTTTAGGCAAGCATTTACATTAATTTCAAACGGCTTGTAATAGAACAAAAGTAAAATTGTACCCTAACACCATTAAATGTTTCTTTACTGCTTTTCCCTCTAGCATTTGTGGAATAAGATACAGTTGAGGCAACACCAGTAATGGTTGGAAATATTTATTTACCTCATTGATCACAAGAAGGATTGTTGAAAGTGAAATGAAAAAAAGGGAAGCATGCAAACTATTAAACTGATTGCAGGAAGGGAGAGGCTTAAATTCAAATATACATTAAGGTGTTTCCAAATGCAGCCTCACAATTGTTGGGTTGAATGACTTACCACTGGCTGCATCCGTTTCTTTCCAATTGGATACCGATGCTGGTTTGGGTTTTGCATAGCATGAGATGTAAACCACAATATAAATCCCCACAAGAGATCAAAGAGTGGAGCCAAGATTGAGGCAATAACCGCCAATGATTTGCTCTCAATAGAAGCAAAAACCTTTGCTGCAAAGAGCACGATGTTAGCTGTGTTTGTTACACAGATAACCATCCTCACACTCTTTGCCAACTGCTTCATCTCATCCTGATGAAGCGTAAATAGATTAACAAAAAAATAAAAAATCAGCTTCTGTTTTCCAAGACAGATTTTAGTTGAAAAGATTTTTGCTTTTTGTTTTTTTAGGGGGTGTTAGGAATCCATTGGTACCTAAAAAGGATAAATGGGAATTGTATGGAAATGGATAGGGAATTGCATGGAATCTGACCATATTCAAGGTAATCACCCTCCAAAAAATTTATTAAGAGGGAAAGAGAGAGAAAGTATTGCACAACAGCCACAATTTGGTTTATTCATTTAGCGCCTAATTTTGAATTAAAATCATGTATTAATAGGAGACTAACTCTAATCTAATTGGCCCATGTGGCATAAGATGATTGGCTAACTATTTTATCATATGTGTTCTTAGAACTAGTCATGTGTTAAGCGTGTTACATGTGCTTAATCCCTAACTAACTTACTATTTGAAAAGATGAAATTACAACAATTATTAGAAGATTGTGAGAATCATATTGATATTCCTAATTCCTATAACATAATTTGGGGTTCCTAACATTTCTCTCGCCCTCAAAACACTTACTTAGAAAGTGGTGCTATTGAGTGGCATCTTCATGAGGGGGTGACCGGCCACTAAACCAATTTTCCAATGACATCTTGACCATCCTATTTACACATTGCTTCTTCTTAAGTTGGCACCAAACATCATCTTGAACCCTTAGCTCATCTTCCAATATTCCAATGGCATCTTGACCATCCTATTCACACATTGCTTCTTCTTAAGTTGTAACCAAACATCATCTTGAACCATTAGCTCATCTTCCAATGATGAATTGCAACGTGTTCACTGTCCATTCTCATCAATGTGAATAAGAGGATTTCTATAAACTTGCTTGAAATAAGCCATCAGTTCATGGCTTCATGCAAAGCCCATTGCCTAATTAGATAATCAAGTAAAGATGTATCATTTTGAATGGAAATCAAATATATTGCCATGTTTGCATCAAAGCTTCTGACTTCTTGTTTAGTTTTCTGGACTCATCCTTGACGTACAATGAGTTGTAGTAATTTGCTCCTAAGAAGTCAAATGAACCCTTAACCTGATTTAATTCAAGATTGGTGAAGACCGGAAGTCTTGAGCCTACGATTATTTTTATTACATCAGGATAGTCTCCATAAATCTAGGGATCCACCTACCAACCAATTAAGAAGTTCTTAGCTTGCTGAGTGGTGACTGCATCTTCAACTGTGAAGCACACATCTGCATGTGTATACAAACTTCCATACTCTAACAGCACTCGGACACCCCAAGACAGTTCTAGGAAGCAATCAGGAATTACTGGATATAAATCCTAGACCACCACGCTGACAGTCAATGGTGTGCCATCAACGTGCATGTCTGTTAGGCCAATGTCTTCATCCTTAATTACATGAGTAGCCCCATTTAGTGAAGCATGAGTTTGGCTAACGTCAATGACCAGTCAAGCAGTGTGTTCTTCAGTGGTAGCCTCTCCATTTGTGCATTAAGGACCGGTGTTCGAGACCAATCGTGTAGGCTACATAAAACTCCATTCAATTGGTGCAGAATCCTAATGCCTTCAGTGGTAACCTCTCCATTGGTGTATTAAGGACCTGTGGTCAAAACCAATCTTGTAGGCTACATAAAACTCCATCCAATTGGTGCAAAATCCCATGCCTCTTGAATCCATTTCTACGCCTTTCCTTCCATGTGATAAGTGGACGGCTTGAAATATGGTAGACTGTTGTTAAGAGTAAAGAATACATAGACCTTCAGAAGCCACATAAAAGGATCTCAACCTTTGATTTTGGTAAGTCCATGGAACTTTGATACAATGCAACAGATTTAGCCATCTCAAGATCGATGGATTTGAGACCACTTGTTAGGAAATTAGTGGTTCCTAATGGGGATGAATGGAAACGGCATGGAATTTGAATATATTTGAGGTAGTAACCCTACAAAGAATTATTAAAAGAGAAAAAAAAATGCACAACGCAACAATTTGATTAATTGATTTAATGCCTAATTGTGAATTTAAATTGTGTTTATAGGAGGCTAACTCTAAATTAATTGGTCCACAAGGATCAAGATGATTGGATAACTAATTCAGTATGTGCTCTAAGAATTAGCCATGTGTTAAATGTGTTACATTACGAACTAACCAATTGAAAAGATGGAATTACAACAATTATTAGAAGATTACAAGAATTATGTCTTTATGCCTATACAGCACAATTTGGGGTTCCTAGTAGAGGTGGGGGGAGGTGGGCTTATAAGGGGAGCTTGAAACTTTTATCAAACAGGTTCACAAGGAAACAAATGTGTCAGAGAGGAAGAAATATGATCACAAATAGTAGTCAATCAATTTATTTCTATAATCAAACTCAGAAATTTCCTTCTTGTTTTGTTTCAAAATTTTCCATTTAACACCACTATAATGCACATACGTTCAAAATCATCAAGCTGGAGTGGAAATACAATAAAAACAAAACCTATAAAATCTCACAAGAAATATATGAAAGTTTTATAGTTTTTGGGGGGCTACGAGTGCAGAATAACCAACCTCTGTTAGATTTCCAGGGGCACAACCTTTTTCAATCATGGTATCCATCTCAGTAAACCCTTCAAGTAGCCTTTTTTGTTTCTTGTAGTAATCATTGACCTTGCGTTGTTTCCCTACAGCCAAAGAGTACAACTTTCACATTACATTCATCACTATAATAATGGACAAGGAGGTGAATGAAAGCGTCCAAAGTCATCAACTATTCATGTTTCATTTTCCAAAAGAACATCGGGTATGTTAAAGAACAATAAAACATTGATACATTGTAACTATAAAACAACTGAAAACGAAAGGAAATATGTGAGAAACCATTTCTTTCAGGCAATTTAGGGAACCCTTCCAGATTTATTCTCCATGACATATCCTCTTTCTCCACTGCTGATGGCAGAATAGGCTCTGTTTTGCTCTCAATGTTTGGCTCCACCATTATGCTTCTCACGTCTGTTGGCAAAAGAGGCTCCATTTTGCTCTCAATGTCTGCCTTCTTCATGTCTTGAGGCAAAAGAGGCTCTGTTTTGCTCCCATTGTTTCCCCCTATCTCTCCCTTCCATGGCGCAGACGAATTCTCCACCTCTGGTGGCAAAAGACGTTCCATTTCTCTCTCTCTCTCTCTCAAAGAGACAAAACAAAGTAAAAAGAATAAAAACAGGGCCCAGTCTCAACTGTTCTAGTGAAAATGAGACTGTTACTCTTTTATATATATAAAAAAAGAAAATGAGACTGACGAATGGCGATGGTCCCAGTCTCACTTTATAAAACGCGGTAAACAAAATTTAGAAAAGCTACTTATTTGGTTAAAAATTGAAAATTTATTATTAAAAAAACAAAAAATTGCATTGCTCATATCCATACAAAAGGTGCTGGTAAAAAATAAATGCCAAAAACGCCAGACGCGTGAACGTGTAACGCAATCCAAACGGAGCTTAAGGAAAATAGACAGTTAAACACTATGAAGCTTCGTTGCAAACTGAGAGTCGGCAAAAAATTTGTCTTCAGTTTGTACCCGGGAGGAACACGTTAGTGAGTAATGCTCGTTAATAACGTAAGGAAAATTGAATATAAATCCACTATCTCAAATTTTTTGTTGCATATATCGTGATAATTTTTTATATTGTGATTTTTTTTTGGCAATATGGACTAAGGTTTTTTAAAACTAAAGGAAGAAAAAATATGTATGATTTTTATTAACTTAAAATCTTAAGTGTTTGAGAGCTTAAGAGAAAAGAGTTCGAGTTGCGAACTTAGCATATTGTACTACCCCAACTTGAAATTTTCATAATTGTTAGAAGATCTTAAACTAAAATAAATAAAATTGTCCTCACAAACTGTTCTCATGAAATGTTAGATTGCATAAAAGGAAAGTCAATAATTGTTAATTTATCTTAATTATCTTTTTAAATAAAATTAACTATTAAAAAATAGTACAATATTTCTTAGGTATTCAAAACATTTTTTATTAGCGAAAATATTCATTTTTAATAAAATTTATTTATAACATTTTTTGTATCATTAAATAATATTTACAATTTGAAAATCATTCTTTTAGTTTTAAACAAACTTACTCAAACTCAAGTGTTTTTTGTCCTACAGTCCCAAAGGTGGCTTATGGTGTTGCAACTCTTTCTATTTTTTATACAAAAATTAAATCTTGTATTGATTTTATTCGTCAATTCATATTTTTCCTATAATATTATGATGTATAATATTTTAAATTAAGATAATTAGATTATATTTTTCAATTAATTTTTATTTTCTATCCCTTTTTATTTACTTAATTACAGCATTTATTGTTGCTCCAGTTGAGTCACATCAAAGGTCATGTCATTCTCTTTTTTCTTTTTAATTTTTTCTATATTTTTCTAACATCTATTTATTTAAGGTAAATTAAAAACTCCTTTATTTAACAATCAAAATATCATAATTTCTTATTTTTAACTCCCATCAATATATATATATATATATATATATATATATATATATAAACTCTAATGACTCAGAATTGACAATTCCAGAATCTTGTGGAATCTCAAGGAGGGATGATGGTTGGAAACACCTAGAACTGGTAGACGAGTAACTTCTAAACAACCTATTCGTTATTCTGGATTAAAAACTTAAATCAACAATTACAACCTAATTACCTTTATCCTCAAACTACTGGATCTAACCTTAGATCTGAAACAGGGTATACAAACAAGACAATTAGCCTTATATATATATATAAGTAGAGACCCTATACGGGAGAGAATAAGGTTTTGCCAAGTGACACTCTCTTTGAAAAAATAATTGAACTTTTTTTGGGTTGAAATAAAATACATTATTCTCAATTTATTACAATTATTAGATGCTACATTAGTTATTTACTAAACTCAATAGATTTTAATTATTAATAAATAAGACTAATGGATAAAATAGAGGGATGTTAATCATCAAAAAATCTTTGTTTTCCTTATTCCTTTGTCCAAAGGCTTTCTTATGTTTATGTCTACTCCTCTTCCCTTGTGACTAAATGCTTACTCTTCCTAAACTACTACCTGCCTTCTCCTATGTGATGCTAAATTACCAATTCTATGTTCTATAATTTGCACAAACTGAAATAGCATTCAGTTTATTCAAGAACACATGAATTTTCCAAGAAAGCATATGTTTATTCACCTAAGATAATAAACAACAATAATGCTCATCTTCCACTTGCTTCATGTCATAATGGTCATGGTTATATATATATATATATATATATATATATATATATATCAAATCATACTAAGATGCTCTTTTACTTACATATACTTTTCGTTTGCTAATTATCATTCTTATGGGCTTTTGGGACTTGGGGCTCTATAAAGTGACATAGTCATATAATAAGATGCTCTTTATGCCATTTTTTATTTGTTAATTATGATTTTTGTCAAGCTTTGTTAATAGATTAAGATTGTTAAAATTTAGTTTTTTTTTTGTGGGTTAGTTTTAAGCATAACAAACTTATGGGGGTTTTCTAATTATTTTTTTTTTTTTTGTGGGTTAATTTTAAGCATAAGAAATCTATCATTTCAACTTCAGTGGAATGAGCGTAACTATTGTTTTCTTGGTCCTTTTCCATTTTGGTTTTTCAAGTTAGTATAAGGGTTAAGCCAATTCTTCAATTTCCTTATACACAAAGCATGAATACTTCATTTCATTATACTTCAATTTCGTAAAGATATATTAAAATTGAGGTTGTTAGGTTAAAAAGTTTTAGCCATCATGAATGCTCTAATGATTGCAAAAAGATACGTGTTCACTACAAAAAAAGGGGGTTTTAGCCACGTTTCACAAACGCAGCTATAGACCCTAAAAACGCAGCTATAGGACAATAGCTGCGTTTTTATGGCCGCTTTTTTAAATGCGGCTTAAGCCGCGTGACAATAGCCACTTGCGGGGTCCTATAGCTGCGTTTCTTAGACCCTATAGCTGCGGTTTTTAGCCCTCCTGAAGGCTGAGACCTATAGCTGCGTTTTGTAAAAAACGCGGCTATAGACCCCTTTTGGGCTGCGTTTAAAACGCAGCTATAGGTACAGTTTTGGCTGCGTTTTAAAAACGGGGCTAAAGCCTCCTATAGCTGCGTTTTAAAAACGCAGCTATAGTTTTTTTGGGGTTTTCTAATTATTTGTGTTTCTACAATTTTTTTTTTTTTGATAGATATAAAACTTTCTAAACTCATCAATGTATTCAATATGTATAGAAGGATCTATCATTTCAACTTCAGTGGAATGAGCGTAACTATTGTTTTCTTGGTCCTTTTCCCTTTTGGTTTTTCAAGTTAGTATAAGGGTTAAGCCAATTCTTCAATTTCATTATACACAAAGCATGAATACTTCATTTCATTATACTTCAATTTCGTAAAGATATATTAAAATTGAGGTTGTTAGGTTAAAAAGTTTTAGCCATCATGAACACTCTAATGATTGCAAAAAGATACGTGTTTGAGGAGAAACCACACAAACATATATCTACTATAAATAAATTAAGTAAGTTGACATTTACCTCATTGAGCTAAAGTTACTAAATGGCCAAGAACAATTTAAAAAAGCATTTCTTAACAATATAAAAATGCATGCAGTCTAAATTTACATTGTGACTAATAATTTTAATGTGTAGTTTTGAAGTTTTTGTGCTCAAGATTGATTTTGGTAGGAAGAACCATAAAGGGCAGCTTGGTAGTGTCATATCTTGAGATATGTAAGTTGCTTTATTGGAGATGTTTTATTCAACAAGCGCTTATGTTATTGCAAGCTTGCAACATACTCCAATGGATTAAAACTATAATTAGTGTAATCTATTAAATTAGTATCTATTGATCTGTGGTTTGTTCCATGAATATGAGAATGCATTAAGCCATATTCAAAAATGTTTTTATTGATTTGAATTATGATATTAGCATGCTCATATATTTAGTTTCTTTGGCAACGATTGATATACATGCAATCAAGAGTATAACAAAAATTATACTCTTCCCATTGTATTCCAAACAATGGGCTGATGTTTTAAATTAAACAAACAATTTAAATCTTTAATATACCTTTATTACTTTAAATGCTTTAGATAGAGTCAATGATAACTTTTCAATTCACTTTTTTTCTGCATAAGAACAAAGTTTAAATGTAGAATTGTAAGAGTTAGATTCAATGGATTGGGTATAATATGATTATTTGTCTCTAAACATTTGACTAGTTAAGCATAAATATCAAATTCCTTAAAATCTGTACTTCAAGAACTAAGTTCAATGTAGAATTGTAAGAGTTAGATTCAATGGATTGGGTAATATAATTATTTGTCTCTACACATTTGTCCAATCAAATATAAATAGCAATCTTCCTAAGAGTTGTCCTTCAAAATAAACTTTGATGAAGCTGTTTTCAAAGAATATAGCAAAAGCAGGAGTTTTGATTTACAATGATAACAAGTCGCTCATTGTAGCATTGAGTTGCAAAAGGAGAGAAATTTAGGTTTAGAAGCTTCAATCTAAGGAGGAAGGTAATTCATGGTTGGGGGCAAAGGTAGAGATAGCAATATTAATAATAAGTATTCTGCATGGTCATAAAGATAATTTCGTATAAAAATTATATAGTTTTTTATAAAATATTTTAAAATAAATTTATTCGGTACCCATGCATTGCACGGGACATCAACTAGTTATTATTAGTTTCTCAACTTATTGTTATACTTTCTTCAACATTTCTCTCTGCCTTTTACCTTTTCATCTCTCTACTACTGTCTACCCTAATTCATATGTGATATAATATGTAATTTATTCTTTAAAATTTATTGAAGATAATTTATTCTCCTTAAAAATTGAACTGTTTATAAAAGTATTTTCCCATTTATTTTTAAAATTTTTTATTCTCTTAAAGAGATTATCTTGGTAATCAAAATTCATCATTAATTTACAATTGATATTACTCAAATAATTGATAATAACAATCTATATGGATATTAATCAAATAACTTATGGACACATTCAAACACAGCTATGTAGATTGTATTTTAATATGAAATCAAATTATCACTTCCAAACTCAAGTTTTGTCTTCATTTTGCACCTAGGAGGAACATGTTAATGAGTCATGCTTGTTAATAAACTAAGGAAAATTGAATACAAATCCATTATCTCAAATTTTTTGTTGCATATATTGTGATAATTTTTTTATTGTGTTTTTATTTTTTTTTTTTTTTGGGCAATCTAGACTAAAGTTTTTAAAACAAAAGGAACAAAAATAATATATGTATGATTTTTATTAACTTAAAATCTTAGATGCTTGGGAGCTAAGAGGGAAGGGTTCGAGTTGTGAAAATAACAATATATTGTACTACTTTAGCTTGAAATTTTCATAATTGTTGGAAGATCTTAAATTCAAATAAATAAAACTGTCTTCACAAACCGTTCTCATGAAATGTTACATTGCATAAAAGGAAAATCAATAATTTTTAATTCATCTTAATTATCTTTATAAATGAAATTAACTGTTAAAAAATAGTACAATATTTCTTAGGAATTCAAAACATTTGTTATTAGTAAAAATATTCATTTTTAATAAAATTTATTTATAATATTTTTTGTATCGTTAAAATATATTTACAATTTGAAAATTATTCTTTTAGTTTTAAACAAACTTTTTCAAAATGTTTTTTTACCCTACAGTCCCAAAGATGGCTTATGGTGTTGCAACATTTTCTATTTTTTATACAAAAATTAAATCTTGTATTGATTGTATTCGTCAATTCATATTTTTCCTATAATATTTTGATGTATAATATTTTAAATTAAGAAATTATATGATTGACTAATTTGATAACAATTGTTAGCCTTTTTTTTTTTTAATAATTACTCACATAGTATTTTAACAATTGCAGACATCATATTAATTTTTGTATACTCATAGAATCTTCTTATTCTTAATTATAGTTTTCTTCTTTAGATAATTAGATTATATTTTTCAATTAATTTTTATTTTCTATCCCTTTTTATTATTTAATTATAGTATTTATTGTTACTACGCTCCAGTTGAGTCACATCAGAAGTCATGTCATTATCTTTTTTCTTTTTAATTTTTTCTACATTTTTCTAACATTTATTCATTTAATATAAATTAAAAACTCCTTTATTTAACAATCAAAATATCATTTTTTTCTTATTTTTAACTCTCATTATTATTAGTTTCTCACCTTATTGTTACACTTTCTTCAACCTTTCTCTCTCTTCTTTACCTTTTCATCTCCCTACTACTGTCTACCTTAATTCATATGTGATATAATATATAATTTATTCTTTAAAATTTATTGACGATAATTTATTCTCCTTAAAGATTGAACTATTTATAAAAGTATTTATCCCATTTATTCTTCAAAAATTTTCATTCTCTTAAAAAGATTATCATGGTAATCAAAATTCATCATAAATTTACAATTGATATTACTCAAATAATTGATAAATACAAACTACATGGATATTACTCAAATAATTGATGGACTCATTTAAACGCAGCTATGTAGATTGTGTTTTAATATAAACTCAAATTATCACTTCCAAAATATTTAAGAATTAACTCAAACCAAAGAAATAAGAGGGAGAGAAAGAGTACATGTGATGAGGAACTCAAAAAACACACCACAAAAATGTATTAACCCAATGTAGAGATGCAAAAAATACAAAAATCTATCAATCTAAAATAGAGTTGTAAGAAAGAATAAATAATAGAGAGAGAGAGAGAGAGAGAGAGAGAGAGAGAGAGAGAGAGAGAATATTCACCTTTTTTGGGAGAGAATGTGAGAAAAATAGTAAATTTATATAAAAGAGGATGAGTAAAAGAATACTCAAAAGAAAATGTATAGTTGTAAACAAGAAAATTATCCAAGCCATGCTACATGGTAAACATTATATCATTAAATAATATATAATGTCGTAGGATAACATCTATCAATAAAATTAAGAAAAGAAAAGAAAAAATATTAAAAATTAAAGTACAATCAAATTGCATCCATCGCATCTATCTAAAGTAGTGTTCAACACAAAAATTAGACAACCTAAAATAGATATGCAAGAGAGAATAACAAAAGTTTAGAGAGAGAGAGAGAGAGAGAGAGAGAGAGAGAGAGAGAGAGAGAGAGGGAGAATATTCACATTTTTTTGGTGCCTTTGTGCCAAATATGGATTTAATGGAAGAGAGAACAAAAAAATTTATAGTAAGTAAAATGGGAGAAGAAAGAGTAAAAATAAAATAAAGATGAAGAGGTGGAGGAATGATAACGTTAATATATATAGTAGTGGGGAGATAAAATGGTGAAAGTGAAAAGAAAATATTGTAGGAAGTGTAATTGTAAGGTGAGAAATTAAAAAAAATAGAAGAATAGTTAAAGAGGTGAGAGAAATATATATATATATATATATATATATATATTATAAGATAGAATTTATACTCTAGCCTAATCTAAGTGTATATGTATGTAAAACTCTCTCTTGGATATTTGAACTCTGGTCATTGCTCCTCCTCACTCCCCACAAGCATTTATACTTGTGAAGTGACCATTGCACCAAGGGTACACGGTGGTGAGAGAAAAATATTGGAAATAGGTGGATGATGAGGCTTAACTAGAACATAGCAATAATAAATGCTACTCTTTACCTTTTAGATATATATAAATTGTAAAATCAATTCACAATTTAACAATTATAATTGAAATCATGTATCTAAAACATGATTTTAATTGAGTATTTCATACAGACATTGTAACTATACTATTATTATTCAATAACATAATATGAATTTTCTATATTAAACATACCTCAATGTTATTTGAAATGTATTTGAGAATTTTTTAAAAAAATTCTTTAAAATTTTTAATTTATCAATTTATACTATGAAACATAATATATTTTATAGTGAATAATAATAATACTGATGATGATGATGATGAGATATGAAGAAAAACACAATATGGTCATAGATTAAAAATTGGCGGATCAGGTTGTTTCTTTGGAGATAGTATCCCATATTCTTTACTGACTTTTACACTTTTATCCCACTTTTGCTATTTTTTAGTTGTAACTTTTTAGTCTATAAATGATAAAACTAAGACCTAACACATTAGGTTCCCCAATTAGACTAATCTAAATTTAATTTAATTGTTGCTAAAGAAAATATCATTGTTTGTATTATATTGGTTATGTTAGTTTGGATTTAATTGAAGAACTTAATGTATTACACTTAAGGTAATTTACTTAAGGTTTTCACTTTCTTAAAAGTATTACAATCCCCTTCCACTTTATAGCCATCCACAAGTTTCTCCTCATCACCCGATGTTCTCTCTTCAGTTTCTCTTTATTAATTCTTCCTTAAGGTGCTCTCACTTATCACATTATTAGCTTCTCCTCCTTCCTTAACAAAGCATTTTCTTATTTAAAGCTAACTAAATGTCGAGAGATACTATCTTCTTTTTGATTGCTCTTTTAGTCTAATTTCTAGTTATTTATCTTATGATTTATGATTTTCTTCTTTAGTTCAATTTGTAATTAGGTAAGAGGTGCCAAAGTGATTTTAAATTTATATTTGAAAATAGAAGTCTAATTTGGTTGAATTTAAATTCTATGAATTTATGGTTGTTGCAAGGGCACATTTTACTTGAAAAGCCCAAAGGTGAAAAGGATTAAGGCCCAAAGAGCCCAAAATAATGAATTTGTAGAGAGTGGGTTAGAAACTGAACTCTAGTGATTTTTTTTCCCTCTAGATTATCTAATCCTCCCTTAGTAATGGGGATTTCCTTCCTTATATTCACCTTCATCACTTCATCTCAATCCTTCATGTGTAGATCAGATTGATGGCTTTGATACTTGTCCCATCAGTACCTTCCTAAAGTCCTCATCGGTAATTGTAAGGCTGGATGTTACTGTTCAGGCATCACCTCTACATTAATGCGGCTAGAGAGTTAGCTGCAAAGCATTCAATGCAGTGGTAGCAGCTTTCCTCTTAGATATTTCCTAGCTTTAAATAGTCTTATTCCCTTCTTATGCTCATCCTTACCAACATGATCGTCTGGTGTCTTGTCCTTGATGAAAGGTTGAATCACCGACCCTTACTCTGCTTAGTCGAGGAGATGTTTCTCCTTGGACTTCATTCTCACTCCTTTACAACCAGACTTCTTCCATAGCTTACCAATTTGTACGTCCTCGTTGATGTCCACCTACCCTTGGACGGCTTAAAGTCCTTAGACAAGACCCATGGCCCAATATCCTTTTCTGGGCCCTTTATCCCTACAATTAGCCTTCGAAATTTCTCTCTTTTTCTCCTTGGAGAAAAAGGGGGATTTCGATATTTCAGGAATTACTCTGCTCTGCCTTTACTTCATCTCGTTCTGTGCAGGTGTCTTTTCAACTGCCTAAAAGCACGCTTCTGACGCTTTGGCATCTAGGGCGAGTTTGCATTTATTTCTTACGGTGCCATGTTCCTATGTTCTACAGTGTGATGGGAATCCTATGATGGGAAATTTTTAAGGGGACTTGGGCAGGAACTATCCCGCCTACCTTTCCTAATCATATATAAATTGCTTGAGGCTTTCAGTCGTTTTGCTTTTTGCATCTTCAACTCTCAAGAACTAGTTCGAGGAGCTCTTCTTCTTTTCCGTAAGTTACCCTTAGCTTTTCTTTCTTTAAATTAAGAACCTTTTTGTCCTTGGCCTTTCTAATTTCATCCCATCTTCCTAATACCTTGAACCCTCTTTCAAATGGGTAGATTTGCTCATCTAGTAGACACCCTTGAGGGTATATAGAGCTTTAAGGCTCGCTATCGTATTCCTCCTGGGGTTTCCATTAGATATTGCTGGAAGGAAGATTGGCACACGTTGAGGCAAAAGGGAGAAGTGGTAATCCCTATGATTGCTTTCATAGAGGGAGGGATGAGAATCCCTATGGGTAGAGTAACTAAGGACTACCTCATTGACCATAGGCTTTCCCTTACCTAGTGCGCCCCTAACATGTTTAGGATTCTAGGTAGTATAGATACCCTTAATAAAAGGATAAATGTAAGCCTTACCCACCACGATGTTAACTGGGTTTACAATCATCACAAACTAACAAATCAAGGGTACTACATAAAGACTAGAGTTCCCGCGGTCAGACTTATATCGTGTCTCCTAGAGTCCAATAAGGGTATGGATAAAGATTTCTTAATCATCTTAAGAGAGTGGCATGATGGACTTCATTGCCTAACATGAGATGGGACACCAGGTGGGGTGCTTAGATCTAGGGTTATTAACTTAATAATGCCCCTTCTCTTACTAACATTTTCTGTACTCACCTCTTCTGTTTTTGTTTATAAATTTACTCCTATCGCATTGATATTTTTTTCTAACTGTGTTTTTAGTTTTGGCCAATTTGCAGATAAGTACTCTGTCGTCTCGAACTAGAACTTTGTCAACAAGCCCGACTTGACAAAAATACTTCAATCTGAGATCTTCATCCATAATGATGGACAGCCAAGAGCGGCCCACCTCATCCTAGGCTACGACCCCATCTCGTTCAGCTTCTAGGCACCCAAGTACATGATAAAGGCAAAAGACGCTCGCCTGTATCAAATTAACATTGCAATAGCAGGCTTCATTGCTGACCCTACTCTGGGAGGTGTTCTGCAAGTGGAATTGCCTTCCCAACGTATTGTTAAGGAAGAAGCAACTCCTTCTTAACCAGCCCTCAAGGAAGCAGTAAGAATAGTGGAAGTGTCAGACTCAGAGGACGACTTTGAAGTTTTTAATCAACCTTACTTTCCAGAAGCCCCAGCTGGCGACTTTAGCCACCTTCTTCCAACCCAAGTAAGTTGTACCCAAGAAGCTCCAAGTGTACCTAATGCAATGGTGCTCCAATGCAAACCTAAGACAAGCCTCCTTCAACTCATGGAGTCCACCACAAGGGGCATCGCGCCTGAGGTGGCCGCTTAGAGTAAACCTCTTGCCCTTTTTTCTACCCATACCTCCCAACCTGATCTTGAAGACAAAAAGAGAAAATGGGATCCAAAAGATAAGGATGTGGTAGAGGAAGGAAGGGGCGTCTCTTCCAAAGAAGCTGAGCCCCCAAAAGGGGCCAAACTGGCTAGGACTGCTCAAATGAGGTCCTTGAGCAAAGGGCCCATTATGAAGAGAGGGCGTGATCGTCGCACCAAGGTTTCAGCCTGAAACCCCCCTCTAGTGTTGAACAGATCTCCTCTCCCTGTGGATTCTTCCATTAGGGACTTCCAACAAGGAAAAGCTGGGTATGTAGTAGACGCTTTGGAGCTACCCCTACTACTACCTGATAACATGGCCGACCTAAGGACCATGAAGAAACATGAGGTGTTTCTTACCTTAAAGAAAGGCCTTCCGATGGTAAGTGTCCCACCCCCCCCCCGGGACCCTTTCTCCTTTTTTTTTATTTTTTTTTTAGTATTACTACTGTTTTATCTCATCATCTCATTGTTGTTTTGTTGTTGTTGTTTTGTTGTTTTTTTTTTTTTTTTTTTTTTTTTTTTTTTTTTTTTAAGGCTATTCAAGCTGCGTACATGGTTGAGGAATTGGTAACCAATTCCCACAGGCAAATGAAGGATGAAGAGGCAAGATGCATTGTTTCTATGGATGCCTTACCCTGCCCGAGAAGAGGATCTAGGATCTGAACACAAAATTGACAGAGGCTGACAAGGAGAAGAAGAGCGTTGAAGCTACTCTACAAAGGGCCAAATGGCTGGCGAAGGGTCAGCGCAAGCAACTATGTCAAACTAAAGATCCGTTAACTGCAGCTAGGGAGTAGATGGGGATCTTGAAGAAGAAGCTAAAGGAGGTAGAGAAAGCTACAGAAAAGGCAAAGTAGGAAGGGTATGATAACGTAGTGATGGAGACCGAGGAGGCCCTTAGGGCTAAGGTTGCTGGAGTTTGTAGGACTTATTGCCTCCAAGTATGGAGGCCCTTAACCAAGCTAGAATGGAGGCCTCATATGTCCTAAGGAGAGCAGAGAACATCTACTTCCCTCCAGCCATCCAAACTTCAAGCTTTAAGGCCAATACTACCCCCAAAGATCCAAGCCTTAGCCTGTAGATATCCGCTGAGGATCTTCTTTCTCCCAAAAGTCCCCCTAAAGGGGCAGAACAAGCAGATGCAGCTGAAAAGGAGAAGGAAGTAGTCAAAGAGGCAACCCTTAAAACCATAAAGCCTTCAACTGTCCCCAAGGATTCCTCTGAGGAGAAGGTGATCTCCTAAAGCCGAGAACTTGTTCTGGCAACATTTCTCATTCTTACCAAGGAGGATTCCAAGAGTAAATGTCCAGCATCTTTAGCAGTAGTACCTACCAAATCCACCAAGGCCATAGCAAAAGACAATCTTGTTCTCAAGATTAAGTAGCTCTTAAAATAGGCTTTTTATTTTTTATTTTTTTACAAGTGTACTTTTCTTTCTATTCAGTTTGTTGTTTATCTTTCTTAAAATGTATTCGCTTTGCCTTTTTCAAGGCTTAATTCAATGAAAAATATTAAATTCTTTTTATTTCAACGTGTTTGTGTAAAGTTAAATATGATGTCTCTTCCCTTCAATACTTAATTGACATAAGCATAATCTACTTCAAAATATATTTACCTTCTTAACTCTAACAGTTACTTATGCAAATGGTAATACATTGGGCTAATCTTTCTCAGTCCGTAATGTTCAACAAAGTGTAATTTAACTTCAAGACGTACCTTAAGTATCTGAAATAAGTAACTCAAAAGACCATGTATACTACTAGATTCTTCTTTTAACTTCAAATAATAGTGAAGCATCTATCCATTTAGGGCTCCACATAACCTTCCACTTAACAGTATATCCAAGATGTTGTAGGTGTCAACCTAATCACAAATAGATCATGGATATACTTGTCGATGCTTTAAGTGATGCTCAAGGGCGTCCTTTTAATTAAGTTATTATCATGAGAGTCTTAGCTATCCACCATAGCTAGGTTGGCTACTAATTTACCCGAGGCATGTGATTTGAGGAACTAGACATGCCAAGGTTCTGTTTAGTATTCATATAACCAAAGAAATGTTAATTTACCCAATGCAAGTGGTCTGAGGAACCAGACATAACTATGGTTCTGTTTAACACTTAAAAAAATAATGAAGAGTATTAATTTACCCAAGGTATGTGGTTCGAGAAGCTAGACATGACCAAGGTTCTTTTTAATACTTAGGTACATGTTGATGAGTATTAATTTATTCAAGGTATGTGGTTAGAGGAGTTAGGCATGACCAAGGTTCTATTTAATATTTAAACAAATGCTAAGTAGTGCTAATTTACTCAAGGCATATGGTCCAAGGAACCAAGCATAACCAGAGTTCTATTTAACACTTAAATAAATGATGAAGAGTATTAATTTACCCATGGTATGTGTTCCAAGGAGTCAGACATGACCAAGATTCTGTTTAATACTTGGACAAATAATAGGAAGTATTAATTTACTCAAGGTATGTGGTTTGAGGAGTCAGGTATGACCAAGGTTCTGTTTAATACTTAAACAAACGCTGAGCAGTGCTAATTTACCCAAGGCATGTGGTCCGAGGAATCAGGTATAACCAAGGTTCTGTTTAACATTTAAATAAATAATGAAGAGTTAATTTATCCAAGGTATGTGATCTGAAGAGCTAGACATGACCAATGTTCTATTTAATACTTAGGTACATATTGAGGAATATTAATTTACCCAAGGTATGTAGTCTGAGGATTTAGACATTACCAAGGTTCTGTTTAATACTTAAACAAATGCTGAGTAGTGCTAATTTACCCAAAGCATGTGGTTTGAGGAATCAAGCATAACTAAGGTTCTGTTTAACACTTAAATAAATAATGAAGAGTATTGATTTACCCAAGGTAGGTGGTCTGAGGAGCCATGCATGATCAAGGTTTTATTTAATACTTAAACAAATAATGAACACAACACATAATATTTTAAATACAAATGCAGCAGAGGTGCCTTTCATTAATAGTAATACCTTCATAGATTATTTGCATTCCATGGGCGTGGTACAACATTTTCATGTAGATCTTCTAGAAAATAAGCCCCTATGCTAGCTACTGAAGTGATGCGATATGGTCCCTTCCAATTGGGTCCTAACTTTCCCTAAGAAGGATTCTTCGCAATGCCCGCAACTTTTCTAAGTACCAAGTCTCCAGGTACTAATGGCCTTAGCCTCACATTTGTGTCGTACCCCTGTTTGAGCTTCTGTTGATAATATGTCAGCTGAACCATGACAGTTTCTCTTCGCTCCTCAATCAAATCCAGGCTCTCTTCTAATAGGTTATCATTGTTGTCTACAGTGAACAAGCTTGTCCACAACGTGGGGAATTTAGTCTCTAGGGAGATCACAGCCTCAAACCCATAAGCCATCGAAAATGGTGTTTCCCCCGTTGATTGACGAGGGGTAGTTTGATATGTCCAAAGGACATGTCGTAACTCTTCTACTTAGTTACCCTTTGCATCATTTAACCACTTCTGAAGCCCATTCACTATAACCTTATTAACAGCCTTGGCTTGCCCATTCCCCTGTAGATAGGCCATAGTTGAATACTTGTTCCTAATACCCAACTCACAGCAGTATCTTCTAAAAATTTTACTATCAAATTGAAGTTCATTGCCCGAGATGAAGGTGTAAGGAATCCCAAATTGAGTAACAAAGTTTTTTTGAACAAACCTCTTTGCATCCACATCCCTAATGTTAGCTAACTTCAACCCACTTGGTAAAATAAACAGTGCCAACCAAAAACCATCTCCTATTCCCTGCTGCTTTAGGGAATGACCCTACAATATCCAAGCCCTACCAAGCAAAAGGCCATGAGCTAGACAGAGGGTTAAGGACACCCCTTGGCTGAAGAATATTTGGAGCAAATCTCTGACATTGGTCACATTTTTTCACATATTCTTGTACCTCTCTTTGCACATTCGGCCACTAGTACCCCTAGGTAAAGGCCGTATGGGACAGTGATCTGCCTCCTGTATGACTTCCACAAATTCCTTCAAGTAACTCCTTTAAGAGAGGCTCTATTGCTTTAGGATGGACACATAGCAAGTATGCCCAGAAAAAGAACGTTTGTACAATTTTTGATCCTCGGACAACAAAAAACGAGGAGCTTTCCTTTGCATCCTGTTTGCCTCTCATTTCTTTTCAGGCAAGGTACCTTCCTCGACTTACTTATACTCATCGATACGATCCATAAGCTGGCGTAAACTTCTAGTAGGCTTTCTAGTCAAAGACTTCCTCAAATCATGCTCAGAAGGCAGACCAACCTTGAAAATCTTTATTGCCACATCATCAAAATTTCCATCTATCTTACTGAACATCTCTTCGTACCTATCTCAGTACATCTCAGGGTCTCTCCTTCTCGTATGGCCATGGATAGCAGAGAATTTAAAGGACGAGGAAGCCTGCTACAAGTAATAAAACAGGCCCCAAAAACCTTGGTAAGCTACTGAAATGAGTTTATTGAACCTTCCTTCAGACCATCAAACCATCTCATCACCACTGGTCCCAGGCTATATGGGAACACCCTACACATTAACGCTTCATTCCTTGAGTGAATAGCCATTCTTTGATTGAAATGACTGACATGTTCCACAGGAATTGTCCTACCATTATACATGGTAAACATAGGCTGAGTAAACCATCGAGGAAGTTTCCATTTCTCATTCCTTCTCGTAAATGGTGACATAAAAATTTGGCGCAAGACACGGCTTATAGCATCATTACCTAGGCCTCCGTGAGATGGACTTGTGCTTCTCTGTTTATAACGGTGCTCATCGTCACATAAGAAAGACTCACTAAAGGGAGTCTTTGATCTGGGAATATAGCTAACATCATTATCATCACCGGAGGAAGGTTCTGAGCTCGAAGGAGTCCTTCTTTGTCGCTTACGGTGTAACTTTCTCCGTAAGTGATCAATCTCCAATTGCATGTTCCTGGTGCTTTCCCCCTGGGACACATGACTCCCATTTCTAGAATGACTCCTACTTGTATGAGTGGTGTGTACACTAACTTCACAGTCTCTTCTCCACTCAAGACTAAGGAAATGATCTTGACGTTGAGACCCCAAAGACTCTTCATGGTTTGCCTTGACCCCATCATGGTTACGTGATGAATATAAGAATGTTTAGATTCCCATAGACGGCACTAATTGTAAGGGCACGTTTTACTTGGAAAGCCCAAAGTTGAAAAGGACTAAGGCCCAAAGAGCCTAAAACAATGAATTTGTAAAGAGTGGCTAGAAACTGAACTCCAAGGTGTTGGATAGTAATCACAGTAGGCTAAATGACACTTGAAAGTAAGAATAAGAAGTTCAATACAAAGAGAATCCTCCTTGGCAAAGTCCGAGGATGGTAGTTCTTATAGATTTCTCTCAAACTTAAGTACAATTACAGCTCTTAAGTATACAGTGATTTTTTTTCCCTCTGGATTATCTGATCCTCCTTTAGTAATGGGGATTTCTTTCTTTATATTCACATTCATTACTTCGTCTCAACCCTCCACGTGTAGATCAAATTGTTGGCTTTGATACTTGTCCCATCAGCACCTTCCTGAAGTCTTCAAGGGTAGCTATAAGGTTAGAGGTTAGTGTTCAGGTATCACCTCCACATTAATGCGGCTAGAGAATTAGCTGCAGAGCATTCAATGTGGTGGTAGCAACTTTCCTTTTAGATATTTCCCAACTTTTCTTTGTCTTATTCCCTTCTGATGCTCATCCTTACCAACATAATTGTTTGGTGCCCTGTCCTTAATGAAAGGTCGGATCACGGACCCTTACTCTACTTAACCGAGGAGATGTTTCTCTTCAGACTCCATTTTCACTCCTTTACAATCAGACTTCTTCCATAACTTACCAATTTGTGCGTTCTCATTGATGTCCACCTGTCCTCGGAAGATTTAATGTCCTCGGACACAACCCATGGCTCAATATCCTTTTTTGGGCTCTTTATCCCTACAGTTGTTTAAAGTGATATTTTAATATTTAATTTCTATGAATATTATTTACTAGTTAAAAACCCATGAGTTACATAGTTTTAACCATCGACTTATAAAATATTAATTTTATTTGATAAAAATAATTATATGAAAGATCAATTGTATAAATCTTTTTGATTTTATGCTTCTTAATTAAATTGTAGGAACTTTTTGAGTTTTTATTTGTTTGAAGAAAATATTAATTACACATTGAATTACCTAAGGTATACAAAATGTGTAATATGTAAACTTTACTAAATAAAAACATAAATAATAATAAATAATCAAAAGACCAAAAGATTGTTCCAAGTCTTGATAATAGATAAGATAATGGATAATTTCATCTGATTAGATTTTGTATATTCATTTGACTTTCTTCTAAACTTTTAAGGAAAAATTATGCAGAAAAAGATATTTTGCGTGTCCTAAAAACATGCGGCTTAAAAAAATGCGGCCTAAGACTTGCGTGTTTTGTAGTGTCGTTTGTTAGTTATGGAAGTTAAATGATATGTGAAAGTATTTCATACAGTTCCGGCAGATACGTTTGAAATGGAAAGACGAAGCTTCGTGAGATTTTAACGTGGATTCTCATACTCAATGATTAAAAAGAGTCTGTGACAATATTCCATACAGTTCCGGCCGGATACGTTTGAAATGGAAAGATGAAGCTCCATGAGATTTCAACGTGGATGCTCATACTCGATAATTAATAAGAGTCAGCACATGCATGAACATTGAAACTTACCAATGAAGTTTTGTCGATAATCCTTATTATAAAAAATAAAATAAAAACTAATTTTTCCCTTTTATCCATCATAATCTTCATTATTAAAAAAAAACTTTCCTTCTTATTAATTTTATTTACGTAATTATTTTTTTCTTTGTACCATAACTAAGAGAGTAATAGACTATTATTTTTTATGACAAATTTCAATTCAAAAAGGAAACGAAAATCTTTCTTATTGGTTCAAAACCTATATATGCATATATAGTTGAAGAAAAAAAAAAAAAAAGAAGTAATAGTTTTAATAATTTAAAAAAGGGGAAAAAACACTTTCATGAGTTTTTAAGAGTCAAAAAGAAAAAGCTCAAATTCTTGATGGAATAATCTGAACTCCAAATTTTTTATTGTTTTTAAGTTAAACTTTGAAGTTTAGGTTTATATATGTTCATAATTTAATAAATTTTACAATCTGACCATTTAATGAGTATTAACCAAAATATCATACTTCACAATATTAGCTGTACTCTAAGAGTTGTTATTAAGTACTAAAAATATTTTCATGTGAATGGTAAATGAAACTTTGACTAAAAAATAAAAGAAAATGGCTAATTCATGTATTAAAAATCCTAAAAGACATATGCAATAATTCAATATGCATGTTGTTGCTTTCGCATGGCCACTTAAAAGTAATATATGACACCAAAACACATCCTAACCCCTACTATACGTACCCACCAACCTTCAGAAAGTGACCAGTGCTGCTGATATTCATATCCACAAACACAATGCGCGCAATTGGGACTTAGGAGTTAAAGGAGTGGCAAATATATCTATATATACAACCAGAAACTTTAATGCATTATCCACTTGTACTGTGCGGAGAAACTTCCTCCTACCTTCCTTACTTTTGCACTTAACTTTCTAGGTAAAACAATTCAGACACCAAACTTGAAGATAAGAATGTCGTTCATGTACTGTCAGCATTTGAGGATAAGAGTTGTAAGATTTTTGTCATCTTCCTCCTAAAATTTCATTGTATTAGCATTAGCATTGGTGGTGCTAAAAAAATCATATTGCTATTGTTAGCACCACTAATACTAAAAAGCATGTTGCAATTGTGAAGGAAAAGCTGAAAAATTTGGCTGTTGAGCTAAAGTGCATAGCCAAAGATGGCTATGCATAGTTGCTAAGATTGTAAAAAAAAAAAAAAAAAAAAAAATTATTAAAAGTTATATTATTTTATTGTGTTGGAAATGGTGGTAGTTGTTTAATGTAGTAGATATATTATTTTATTATATTGTTTATATTATTTTATTACGTTCAATGCTAAAATAAAATCACTAAAATGAAACCCAACCATCACCAAAACAACCATCACCGAAACCCACCACCAAAACTGGCAAGCACCAAAACTACCCATCGCTACCATTGAAACACCCACTGACCCAAATGTCAACCCAATTGCCACCAAAACGCCAATCCAAACGAAGACCTAAACACCACCTAAATCTGACCCAAACACCACCAAAACTTTGACCCAAATGCCGACCCAAACACCACCTAAATCCGACCCAAAAACCACCTAAACACAGATCCAAATGACCGATCCAAACCCCACCAAATGATTGACCCAAAGTCCAACCATAGCCACCGACCCAAACTTTGATCTTTTCTATAGTACTTATAGCAATCAATTATCTTATTTTGTTTAAATTTGCAATCAATTATCTTACTTTATTTAACATTTAGTTTTTATCTAAAGGTACGTTTAGCAAAAAGCTAGGTCCAAATAGGTGACCTATGTCCTGCTTAAATTCTGTTCACTGTTAACATAAATACCTACTACAAAATCATAAAATGCTTCATATACTTCAGGTCAAATTAAAATCCTTACTTTTTTTTTCAATGTCCATTTTGGTGTGTGCAAGTGAGAGTACCATAAGCTATACTTGCTCCATCACTGCATTTCCCCAAATATTCATTGTATGTGAACTTATCTGCACTATGGTTTTACCAAATTTTTGGTATGAAGTAGGGCAATGGATTAACAATTTTGACAAACATAGGAGCTAATATCTTGAACTCATGAACCCCAGAAGGATTGAGCAGCAGTGATCTGGCAACCTAAATGGTTGTTGCTCAACTGATAAATTGGAAGAAGATTCAGGATAACTGAAGATTGGTTGTCTAATCTATTCATTACAAGTCATATGGCAGAACAAACACTTTTGGTAGCCGCAAGAGAAGAATCAATGGTGACACCATGTAGGGAATTTTCACGAATTCCTAAACCTGTGAGAACAAAAATATAGAGAAAAACACACACCAAAGGAAAGCAATTACACGCACAAGACAGTATTTACGTGATTCGACAATTTGCCTACGTCCATTGAATTGCAGGGATTTCACCATTATCATGGAAAAAAAAATACAAAGTGCGGCTACAATTTTTTTCACTCTCACACACAACGGCAACTACAACCCTAATCACAAAAAATATGCGTTTTCTACATCTTGCGCACAGGATTCACAATGACCAATCCAGCTTGGGCCTGTCAACCTAAGCCTTCGCTTCATGGACTAAGCCTCAGAAAATCTCCTATTAAAAACCACGCAACATTATTCGGGTCGGGTCTGGTCGTCAGCTGGATCAAATATAAACTAGGCTCCACAAAACCCAACAAATCTCCCACTTGGAGACTAGTTCAATCACCAACATTAGCCGCTATCTTCCAAAACACAAATCCCTCATCTCTGCAACTCATCCTCTTGTTGTCAAGTTAGTAGGCCAACTGAAGCTGTACACAGCTTCAACTTCTCAATAGTGACACCTTTAGTCAACATGTTTGCCGGGTTCTTAGATCCACAAATCGTCTCAAGTATTACTAGCTTATCTTCAACAAGATATTGGATAAAGTGGTATTTTGTCTGTATATGCTTCGACTTTGAATGAAAAGCTAAATTTTTAGCAAGAAAAATTGCACTCTGACTGTCACTATATAGAATGCCCATCTCTTGCTTCTTACTCAATTCATCTAAGAAACCATGCAACCAAATCATCTCATTTCCAGCTTCAGTTGCTATAACATACTCAGCATCTATAGTAGACAAAGTAACAATTTTTTGCAAATTTGAGGCCCAAGATATAACTGTACCACCCAGAGTAAATACAAACCCAGTAGTGTTCTTTCTACTATCAATATCACCAGCAAAATCAGTATCTACATAACCCTACAGTTTCAAACTTGCACCTGTGAAGCAAAGACATGTATTAGATGAACCCTTCAGATATCTCAGAATCCACTTGACTGCCTCTCAATGCTGATTTCCTAGCCTACTCATGAATCTGCTCACAACTCCCACTGCATGTGCAATGTTTGGTCTTGTACACACCATAGCATACATCAAGTTGCCAATAGCTGAGGCATAGGGCACCTTGCTCATATAGTCCCTTTCTTCTTCTGCCTGTGGTGCCTGTTCTTTGCTTAGTTTGAAATGACTACTCAAGGGTGTGCTTACTAGTTTAGCTTCATTCAAGTTGAATTTGCTAAGAACTTTTTTCACATACTCTTACTGGGAAAGCTTCAATGTACCATTAGCCTTGTCTCTAATGATTCTCATCTCAAGGATTTACTTTGCAGCTCCCAAATCCTTCATTGTAAACTAGTTTGACAATTGCTTCTTTAGATTATTAATCTCCTCAATGCTAGACCCTGCAAGGAGCATATCATCCATATACAACAGTAAAATGATGTAAGAATTGTCAAAAAACTTAACATAGCAACAGTGATCAGCTTCACATCTTTTGAACCCAATTTTATGCATAAAACTGTCAAACTTCTTGTACCACTGTCTAGGAGCTTGTTTTAAGCCATACAAGCTCTTTCTCAGTTTGCAGACTAGATTCTCTTGTCCCTAAACAACGAACCCTTCTAGCTGAATCATGTAAATGTCATCCTCCAAGTCACTGTGAAGGAAATCTGTCTTCACATCTAACTGCTCAAGATATAAATTTTCTACAGCCATTACACCCAGTACCAGTCTAATTGTTGACATCTTCACAACTGGAGAGAATATCTCTGTGTAATCAATACCCTGCTTCTGCTGGAACCCTTTAACAGCTAATCTGGCCTTGTAATGTTTGCTACCATCATGCTCATTCTTTATTATGTATACCCATTTGTTGTACAAAGCCTTCTTTCCTGTTGGCAATTCAGTCAGTTCCCATGTCTGATTCCACAACAAGGAATCCATCTCATCCTTCATGGCTAACTCCCACTTGCTTGAATTCTTATCTTGCAAGGCTTAATCATAACATTCTGGCGTAGCACCATCAGTCAACAAGAGGTAATTTAGAGTGGGTGAATGATGTTGTGGAGGTCTAATGGTCCTGGAAGATCTGCGTACTTCAGCTACAGGTGTACTCTAATCTTCATGTGAATTTGCATTCTCCTTATCTTCTTCACCCATTTTCTGGACAGTATTTTCAGTCAAATCATCTAAGTTGACAAACTCATATTTGTTTTGATCTATCTTTGTAACATCTGGCACTACAGTTGACCTGTCCTTATACATAACATGTTCATTAAATATCACATTTCTACTTCTGATGATTTTCTTGTTTTGTTCATCCCAAAACCTATAGCCAAATTTCTCATCACCATAGGCAATGAAAAAACATATTTTAGACTTTGCATCAAGTTTACTATGAGCATCAGAATCAACATGAACATAAGAAACACAACCAAAAACTTTTAAATGGGAAAACTTTACCTCTTTACCACTCCAAACCTCCTTAGGAAGTCTGAACTCCATAGGAACTGATGGTCCTCGGTTTATCAGGTAAGCTATAGTGCTAAAAGCATCAGCCCAGAAAGTTTTTGGTAGTCCCGCATGCAACCTCATACTCCTAGCACGCTCATTGAGAGTTTTGTTAATGCGCTCAGCCACACCATTCTGCTATGGTGTCCCAAGAATGGTCTTTTCCATCCTAATTACTTGTGCAGCACAATATTCACTGAACCTTCCATCTATGTACTCTCCTCCATTATCTGACCTCAAATATTTTACTTTCAAATGTGTTTCTGTCTCAACCATAGTCTTCCACTTCTTAAAAGTTTCAAATACATCAAATTTATTTTTCAGAAAATAAACTCATACGTTTCTGTTTGTGTCATCAATGAAAGTGATGTAGTACCTTGAACCTCCAAGGGATGCAACTGGAGAAGGCCCCACAAATTAGTGTGTACTAATTCTAATTTCTCAGCCTTCGGTGTCCTGCTAGTTTTCAAGAAGCTCACCTTTTTTGCTTTCCTAAGATGCAACTTTCACACATGTCAAAATCAACAGACTTCAATTCTAGTAGTTTTCCTTTTGACAACATCATCTTCATCCCTTTCTCACTTATGTGACCAAGTTTGTGATGCCACAGGTTTGTATCAGTACTTGCTTCAGCAACCGCAACTGTGTCTCTTGGACTTGAGGTCATATAGAAAATACCAGTCTTCTTTCCACGAGTTAATACTCTAGCTCCCTTTGTAACCTTCCAAGTTCTACCAACAAATAGTACTGGATACCCTTCATCATCAAGTTGTCCAACAGAAATCAGATTCCTCCTCAGGTCAAGAATATGTCAAACCTTCTCTAGTAACCAAACAGACCCATTGGGCAACAATATCCGGACGTCTCCCATACCCACAACATCTAAAACTGAACCATCAGCCAAATACACCTTAGCAAAATCACCTACAACATAATTTTATATGATTTCTCAATGCAGAGTGGTATGAAACGAAGCTCTTGAGTCCAAAACCCAATCATCAAGTGGACTATGTACTGCAAGAAGTAATGCATCTTGTACCTCTTCTATTGCAGCATTAGTGGAGTCATCTTCATTCTTCTTCTTAGGATTTTTGCATTGTCTCCTAAAGTGACCTATTTTCCCACAGTTCCAGCATTGTACTTGTTGGCCTGATCTAGATTTACTTCTGTTCCAGTTAGAATCTCTGGATTTTGATCTACCCCAGTTTGAATTTCTATCATTGCCTTTGCCTCTTGTCTCAAGATTTGGGGCAGAATGAGATCTTGAGGTTTCACCTTCATCTCTTCTATGAACTACCTCAGCCAGAATTAAATCCTATATGTCATTGTACTTCAACTTTTCTTTTCCTGTAGAATTACTTACTACCATCCTCATTGCCTCCCAACTGTTTGGCAAAGAAGCTAAAACGATCAGTGCACGGATCTCATCATCAAAATTAATTTCTACAGAAGACAATTGAATTGTGATAGTGTTAAATCCATTCAGATGCTTTGCTCCTGATGCGTTCTCTGCCATTTTCAAATTGAACAATTTCTTCATCATATGCACCTTGTTGTTTGCTGACAGCTTTTCATACATACCAGACAAAGCCTTCATCAGATCTACAATGGTCTTCTCCTTCACAATATTGTGTGCAACAGACCTCGACAGCGTTAACCTGATTACTCCCAATACCTGTCTATCAAGAAGAGCCCATTCCTCAACCTTCATAGTAGCAGGTTTTGTCCCCAAAAGAGGTAGATGCAATTTCTCCCATAGAGACAATCTTCATCGAACTTTTCTATTCTAGACGCCTTTCCTGCTTCCTCTGCCATTGCTCCCACTCAAACCTAACCCTAGGCTCTGATACTAATTGTAGGGAATTTTCACGAATTCCTAAACCTGTAAGAACAAAAAATATAGAGAAAAACACACACCAAAGAAAAGTAATTACACGAACAAGACGGTATTTACGTGGTTCAACAATTTGCCTACGTCCACAGAATTGCAGGGATTTCACTATTATCAGGGGGAAAAAAAAAAGTGTGGCTACAGTTTTTTTCACTCTCACACACAACGACAACTACAACCCTAATCTCAAAAACACATGTTTTCTACATCTTGCACATAGGATTCACAATGGGCACAGGATTCCTGGACCCCCAGGAGGCTTGTCCATGAGCGCTCTGGCTTGGGCCTGTCGGCCTAAGCCTCCACTCCATGGACTAAGCCTCAGAAAATCTCCCATTAAAAACTACAGAACATTATTTGGGTCGAGTCGGGTCATCAATTGAATCAAACATAAACTGGGCTCCACAAAGCCCAACACACTATACTAAATAAATTAAGAAAATACCTCAAATAAAGTTATTGCTTCCATAACTTCCATAAAGAAATTGACAAGAACAATAAAATGAAGGCTTGCTGCATTAGCATAGCTAGAATGAAGTTTGTCCTAAAGAGTGAATCATATTATCCAAATAATTACCATCTTGCATTAAAAGAAGAATGGTTGCATATCAAGGGCCAGTACAAGATCAACTGTCTAATCCATCTACTAAATAATAAGAGGGATACCTCATGATTAGTGGCATTAAGCCATCAAATGGTAAATTATATAATCTAGCATCACAATAAAATTGTATCACATATTAACTAAATCAGCAACTCGTTCAAATACCCTTGTGCACTGGAAAGGCTGAGCTCTGATCATTACTACTGTCATTATCATCATTTTCATTAAATCGCAATCTTGTGTTCTGGCCTATGAGTACTTAAAATCTATATGTACAAAAGCTTGCTCAATTTCTAGGAGTTGCTCAAGTTTCACTTGCAATGACTCACCAATATTATGAACTTTGTTCAAAAGCATGACTTGTGGCAAAACTATGTCAACCTCCACAAAATAATTTGAACCAAAAGTGTACGCTCTTATTGTGTCAATGTGCTTGATATCTTCATGGTGGTTCCATATCAGATAAGTCAACTTTGCCAAATATTCAAGCAGTGTTGCCCTTCCAATAAGTGCCCAGACATTCTCAATGACTGTCTTTGTCCATGTATTTATTGTATATAATGCTATCTGCATCACAGGTTCAACAAATCATTATAAGAAAGGATACATTTAAGGTTTTAACTCCAAAGAGGCAATGAGAGTTCCATCCTCAAGCCACAAATAGTGGGCAAATTCACTTAAAAAAATAAGAGATATAGAGTGAATGCCAATATTTTGTCATGTAAAACATGGCTGCTAGAGATTTTGATGATTTTAGGAAAAGAAAGGAAACTAATAACTTGTAAAGTATCTGAATCCAATTATCATTATTATTTTTGGATGAATAAAAACAACAAATGAACCCAATTATCAAAAGTATTGTAAAATAAGGAGGGGGGAGGGGGGGAGGGCGAAGAGATGCATATGAACTCACTATAACAACTCCAGTAGGATCAATCCACCAATAATATTGAATGGCCAGAACAGTTGCTCCCAAACCAATTGAATTAGTAAGAACATCGAAACTATGATCTTGACCATAGGCTCTAATAATTTCATTTTAAATCTTCTACAATAGACCACGAGCATAAACCTCACTATGGTTATAGAGACAATTATCCCAATCATCCATTTCTCCTTCTCAGGATCCTTTTCAGGCTGGGTCTGTGATAAGGGTTATTCCGATGATCCAAAACTGACGAGCCTAGGACTGACGACCCTGAGGCTGACGACCTCAACTCTAGGGAGACTAGAAGATGACGACCTCCACCAACAAACCAACCTTTGATGTATAGCCAAGCCGACGGGTTTGACAGGCTAAAGAAGTTAGTAAGGCTCCGTCCACAACCTTACTTGATCAACACGCATACAAGAATGATTCTTGAACGATACGTCTAATTAAGGAGACTCCTATGAGGGCAAGGATTTTGGGAGATACGTGAGATCCAAGAATCACTCTCCTAATAGGAAAAGAACTTCTTGACCAAGGCGTGAATTTCGACCTAACACTACTATAAATGCCCCAAAGCCCTCCTAAAGCAAGGTACACACAATTCACCCCAGCTCTAGTACTTTAGAGTTGCGAATAAAAGATTTCTCTAACTTGACCGTCGGAGGGTGTTTGGACGGTACCACACCGGTACCCTTCCTTAGGTCTTCACCTTTTGTGTTGTGTAGGTACGTCATCAGGAGCACATGCGGACCGTGTAGCTTACTGACGATTTTGAGCATCATCAGTTGGCGCCGTCTATGGGAATCGAGTAGTAACGTAGCACTATCGCTTCCTGGACAAAAAGTTGCATGGTACTCACCCGCTCAATGGCTACCACCAACAACGTTCAGGCGGACGAACCGCGCGCTACCGTTCTGGAAAGACAAGTCCAAACGCTCGTAGCAGCGGTCGAACGCCTGACCAAACAGAATCACGACTTAGAGGAGCAGCTACGTCAAAAGAACACGCATCCTGGAATGCAAGAAGAAAATCAGGAGGGAACAAGCGCTGAAAGAAGGGACCTCGAAGCACCCGAAGGCAACAACGCTCCGAGCAGGCAGGAGAGGCGGGATACCAATCTAACTACCCCTTCTGAAGCCTTACCACCCCACATCGCCGCAAAGATGCCGGAGATGCGGGAATGAATGGATGTGATGATGAATGCCCTCAAAGGACGAATATCTAACGACCTCGACGACCTGGTCCAGTGGACTGATTCACCTTTCACGGCACATATCACTTCGTGCCCTCTTCCCCCAAAGTTTCGTATGCCGCAGGTGGAGAGCTACGATGGAACCAAGGATCCCCTGGACCACTTAGAGTCCTTCAAAACAATAATGCACCTTCAAGGAGTGCCAGACGAGATTATATGCAGAGCTTTCCCAACCACATTGAAAGGGTCCGCAAGAGTCTGGTATAGCAGGCTGACGCCAAACTCGATTAGCACCTTTAAAGAACTAGGTGCTCAGTTCGTGTCACATTTTATCGGAGGCCACCGGTACAAGAAGTCTACGGCATGCTTGATGAGCATCAGACAGAGGGAAGACGAGACTCTAAGATCCTATATAACGCGGTTCAACAAAGAAGCTCTTTCAATAGATGAAGCAGACGATAAGATACAAGTAGCAGCCTTCACCAACGGGCTGCAAAAAGGTAAGTTCTTCTTCAACCTGTACAAGAACGATTCAAAAACCATGTCTGAAGTGCTTTACAGGGCGACGAAGTACATGAACGCGGAGGACGCATTGATTGCAAGGGAAGATAAGCCTAAGAAGAGGGAAAGGTAGGAGGACACACGAACGGGTAGGGGGCAAAATAAGGCTAGGACTGAAGAGCGACGGGATGATCGCTGCTCCAAGCCATCCCCAAGGAGATTCACGAGCTTCACGCCGCTAACCGCCCCTATCGATCAGGTCCTAATGCAGATAAAGGACGAAGGGGCTTTGACCTTTCCCGGCAAGATGAAGGGAGACCCCAACAAAAGACCAAGGGACAAATATTGCCGCTTTCATCGAGACCATGGACACGATACGGCTGATTGCTACGACCTAAAGCAGCAAATAGAAGCTCTAATCAGGCAAGGGAGGCTGCAGAGGTTTGTTAGCAACGAGCGGGTAGATCCACCGCAAGACCAAGCTCCCCGATGGGAAAACGAACGCCCCAAACAACCCTTAGGTGATATCAGGATGATTATAGGGGGCACCGCGATAGCTGGGTCATCAAAGAAAGCTCGAAAGACTTATCTCAGAATGATCCAGAACATCCAGTTGACGGGGTCCGTACCCAAAATGCCACGGACTAATAACCCCCTCATTAGACTCTCAGAAGAAGATGCACGACGCCTCCACCATCCCCATGATGACGCGCTCGTCGTCACCATACAAGCAGGAGACTACAACATGCATCGGGTTCTTGTCGACAATGGGAGCTCGGCGGACATCCTTTACAATCCTGCGTTCCAACAGATGAGAATTGATAGGGAACAGCTAGTTCCGACTAACGCCCCGCTAGTCGGCTTCGGAGGAACAAAGGTATTTTCCCTTGGCGTCATCACCCTGGCGGTAACCATTGGAGACTACCCTCAGCAAGTCACCAAGAATGTAGCATTCCTTGTGGTCGACTGCTCATCAGCTTACAATGCCATCATAGGACGTCCCACTCTTAACTCGTGGAAGGTTGTGACCTCAACCTACCACTTAATGATAAAGTTCCTAATGGACTATGGAGTAGGGGAGCTAAGAGGAGACCAAGTGGCTGCACGCGAATGTTATGTAGCAATGATGGAGATGGATGACCACCACCAGTCCATGAGCATAGAAGAACAGCATACAGCGACGGAGCCCATAGAAAAGCTCGAGGACATATCTCTCGACGACTCCCATCCAGAGCGGACAACCAGGATCGGCACTCTTGCAAACACGATGATACGTCAGGAACTCGCGGCCTTCCTCAAAGAAAACCAAGATGTGTTCGCTTGGAGTCACGAGGACATGCCAGGCATTGACCCGTCGGTCATAGTACACAAACTGAACGTATCACCATCCTTTCCGCCGATTCGCCAAAAGAAAAGAGTCTTCGCCCCGGAGAGAGATCGGGCAGTAGCTGAAGAAGTCCGCAAATTACAAGAGGTGGGCTTCATTCAGGAGGTTTACTATCCCGAGTGGCTGGCAAACGTCGTCATGGTAAAAAAGAGCAATGAAAAGTGGAGGATGTGCGTAGATTTTACAGACCTAAACAAAGCGTGCCCTAAGGACAGCTATCCTCTACTAAGGGTCGACCTCCTGGTGGATTCTACGGCCCAACACCAACTGTTAAGTTTTATGGACGCGTTTTCGGGATACAACCAAATCCTAATGGATGAAGCTGATCGAGAAAAGACTTCGTTCGTGACAAGTCAAGGCCTTTTTTGCTACAAGGTCATGCCGTTCGGCTTGAAGAATGCAGGTGAAACATACCAGAGGCTTATGAACAAGATGTTCGTACAGCAAATTGGGAGAAATGTCTAGGTGTATATCGACGACATGCTAGTAAAAAGCCGAAGAGAAGAGGATCATTTGGGAGACCTAAAGAAAACCTTCGATACCCTTCGCTCTTACAACATGAAGTTAAATCCAGCCAAGTGTGCCTTCGGAGTGACAGCTAGAAAATTCCTAGGATACATGGTGTCCCAGCGAGGTATCGAAGCCAACCCAGACAAAATTTGAGCTATAATGGAGATGACGCCTCCCAAAGGCATGAAGGAAGTACAGAGCCTTAACGGCAAGGTCACCGCGCTTAGCAGATTCATATCCAGGGCAACGGATAAGTGTCTCCCATTCTCCCGAACACAAAAAAGGTCCTTTGAATGGACAAATGAATGCCAGCAAGCATTTGAAGACTTGAAAACCTACCTATCATCACCGCCACTATTAACCCCCTCCCAACCAGGTGAAGAATTTTTTCTCTATTTAGCCATTTCTCCAGCAACCGTCAGCGCAGCCCTAATGAGGGAAGATAACAAGGTGCAAAGGCCGGTGTACTACGCCAGCCGAGCACTCCACGGAGCAGAAGAAAGATATTCGCCAATGGAAAAACTTGTCTTCGCTCTAGTAACGACGGCCCGCAAGCTTAAACCGTACTTCCAAGCCTATACGGTGGTTGTGTTGACTGACAAGCCCATCCGGCGAGCAATGGGTAGTCTAGAAGCCCGGGACGTATGGCCTTATGGGCAATAGAATTAAGCGAATTCGACATAAAATATCGCCCCCGCACAGCCATCAAAGGGCAAGTACTCGCTGACTTTATCGTAGAGTTCACATATAGTGAGGGCCAGGGGGCGGAAAATTCCCAGTGGAACGTGTTCACCGACGGGTCATCAAACAAAAGGGCTGGCGGAGCAAGAGTCGTACTTCGTTCTCCAGAGGGCGACAAGATCGAATGCATGACTCGACTCGATTTTCCTACAACTAACAACGAAGCAGAATATGAAGCCCTCATAGCGGGCTTAGATCTGGCCAAGGTTGTAGTAGCCGTAGACGCGACGGTCCATTGCGACTCTCAGGTCATCGCTAATCAGATAAACAGTGACTTTGAATGTAAGGGAGAAAGAATGAAGATGTACTTGGAGCAAGCAAAAAAGAAGGCGGACGAGCTTCAAGTAAGAGTTGTTCAGATTCCAAGGAGAGATAATGAGCAAGCTGACCACCTCGCCAAAGCTACATCCGCGGAACACGTGATCATCCCCAGCAAGGTACTATCTTTTACTCAATTCGCACCACTAATAGATGTCATCAGTGTGCAGGAGGTAAGATCCGAGAATGATTGGACAACCCCTCTGGTCGCTTATCTCAAAAATGGCATACTGCCTGAAGAAAAGGAAGCTGCCAGGAAGCTGAAGGTCTGGGTGGCCCGATTTGTCCTAATGAGGGAAATCCTATACAAAAGAAGTTTCTCCCGACCATACCTAAGGTGTCTAGGGCCCGAAGAAGTGGATTACGTCATGAGAGAAGTACATAAAGGGATCTGTGGCAATCATTCAGGATCACGATCGTTGGTCCACAAATTAGTTCGGGTAGGATACTATTGGCCGACCATGTAGAAGGACGCCCAGACATATGTCAAGTCATGCGACAAGTGCCAACGATTCAGTAATATCATCAGGCAGCCAGCTGAAGAAGTAACCCCAATAACTGCCCCATGGCCATTCGCCCAATGGGGGTTAGACATCATGGGCCCATTCCCGACGGCAGCAAGGCAACTGAAGTTCCTAATAGTCGGAATCGACTACTTCATCAAATGGGTGGAAGCTAAAGCCATGGCAGCAATCACCGAGAAGAACGTACGTAGTTTTGTCTGGAGAAACATCGTTTGCAGGTTTGAGATTCCAAGGATCTTGATCTCGGACAACGGTAAACAGTTCGACAACAACTCCTTCCGAGACTTCTGTTCACAATTAGGAATCAAAAACCACTACTCTTCCCCTGCCCATCCCCAAGCCAACGGACAAGTTGAAGTCACAAATCGATCCTTGCTTCGAATAATCAAAACTCGGCTCGAGAGGGCAAAGGGCATATGGCCGGAGGAACTACCCAGCGTACTATGGGCGTACAGGACAATCGTCAGGACCCCCACGGGAGAAACTCCATTCCAGCTAACATACGGAAGTGAAGCTGTCATACCAGCTGAGGTCGGACTCACGAGCTATAGAGTGGACAATCACGACGAAGGAAGGAATGATGAAGCCATGCATCTAGAACTTGACCTAGCTGACGAGGTTAGGGCAACGGTTGAACAAAGGCTCGCACGATACCAGAACCTCATAGCTAAACACTACAACTCCCGAGTCAAGCACAGGGACTTCGAAATTGGAGACCTCGTCTTGAGAAAAGTAATGGGCACCACCAAAGACCTTACACAAGAAAAACTCGGCCCAAACTGGGAAGGGCCCTACAAAATAGCATCATGGCTAAGAAGGGGCACCTACCACTTAGAGACTTTGGACGGACTAAAACTACGCCATCCATGGAACGCCGAGCACCTCAGAAAGTACTACCAGTAGAGAACAAATAACGCTACTCCTCATTTCCAGTCTATTTCTTTTAGTCATTTATTTTAGTTTACTTTTGACTACAATACATTTAAAGACCAAAGGGCTAAGGTTTATTCTTTTTTGGAACAATTTTCTACTTATGTATGCATTCATCACAATAAGAGGAGTTTATTTAACGACTGATGTATCTATTAAGTGGACGACCTTGTGTCCACAAAGTGGACAGAACCGCTACATAAGCCCACAAAGGGGACGACTTTGTTACTTAGTCCACAAAGTGGACGGATCTGCTACAAAGTTCATAAAATGGACGATCTCAACAACTAAGTTCACAAAGTGGACGACCTTAAATGGACGACCTTAAGTCCATGAAGTGGACGACCTTAAGTCCACAAAGTAAACGACCTTAAGTCCACAGAGTAGACGATCTTAAGTCCACAAAGTGGACGACCTCAATTAAGCAAAGTCGACGACATTAAAAATGGACGACCTTAAGTCCACAAAGTGGACGACCTCAAGTCCACAAAGTGAACGACATTGACGACCCTAAAGTTCACAAAGTGAACGGCCTTAAATCCGCGAAGTGGGCAACCTCAAGTCCACCAAATGGACGACCTTACGTCCATAAAGTAAAAGGAACTAATAATAAAGATTACCAAGCAGACGACCTCGTCAAAATAAACGAGTCTACAATTGAGATACAAAGCTGTTACGAAGTTCAAACTGACGTCACAAAAGCGTCAAAGGAAAAGCAACATTAATAGGAAGCAATAAATATTAAAATGAAATTTTCTTTACAAAAAGCCCAAAAACACGGGTGTCAAGCATTGAAGTTCCTTACAACATAAAAATAGAAGCACCTTAACAAATTATTCATTACAAATTTACAAAACTGAAGGAGTGACTGACGAAGACAATGTAATGATAGGGGTAGGAGCGTCTTCAGCATTAGGTTTTTCTGCAAGATCCCCAGACGGAGCTATGGTGACGGATTTATCTACGGCAGGTTAGGCAAGGATGAAGCCACCATCGCTTGAGTCCACCTTGAGCTGAGTAGACTCATCAATTTCTTCAAATATGGAACCTCCTGCCGGAGTTGACGGAAGGGGGTCGTCCATGTTGATCCTAGAAAGATCCAGATCGGGATAGGCAGACTTCACTTACTTCAGGCAATCCTCAAACCCGTCAGCGTAGTAGACGGCGCAGGCATCAATAAAGGATTGAGAATCCTTAAACTCTATGACGGCGTCAGCCCTGGCCGTCTCCACCTGACTTAGAAGGCCTTTGAGGTCCTTCTCTGCTGACAGCTTTGCCTCGTCAGCTAAGCTCCGCTGACGGATCTCCTCCTCCAGCCTAGCCGTCAGTCCTTTCACCTCTCCGGCTAGATGGATGTTGGCCTCCTTGTACTGCTGCTGCGCATCAACAGTGTTCTTGACGCGAACATGCAGACGGGAGACCACCGCTTCCTTTGCAGCACACTTGTCCCGCAAGAACTTCATCCAAACCATGGCCTGCAAAATGTAAAAATGGCGCCAGTCCTCACTAAGCTCGTCCAAGTAACATAAAGTGAGAAAGAAGTATACCCGAGTGAGGTCGAATAGCCCTGACGACCCTATCTCGTACGTCGCCTACTCATTACACAGCTCCATCTCCTCTTCCTTTAGAATGGACTCTGCCACCTCCACGGCATAGTCCTTATGGGTAAGGAGGTGACGAACAGGATCAGGGGCGACGACCCCAGGCGCCATCATCAAGCCTTTGCCCGACCCATGGGAAGCTTGTGGAGGCGACAGCTTCTTAGTGGGTTTAGCACTAGAGGAAGGGACCACCTTCTTCCCAGACCGATCATCCGTCCCGTCAGTCTTCCTTTTAACACACTTCTTCCTGACGGGCTTGGAAGCTGACGACGGAGTCGCCTCGCCCTTAGCCATCTCCTCCTGCTTCTTCCGGGTAGCGACAGCACGAATTCTTTCTTTAGCCGTCTCTATTTCTGTTAAGGATAAAATATGAGCGGAGGAAAAGACCATATAGGAAAGATAACGAAGGGAACTTATAGACTCACGTCGACGAGAAAAATTGTTCAGCCTCCGAGCTTCCTCCTTCAGTTTTAGGCCACCACAATATAAATGCAGGGTGTCTAGAGTAATTAGGTCCCGACACCTCCTCTCGTCTAAACGAATCGACGTCACCCGACGGATAAACTCTTCTTGCTCCGCGGTTATGCGTGGACGAATGTTGGCTGAAAGAAAAAGAGACGGGATTAGAGATCGGTCAAGTAAAGCAAAGAAGAGAGGCTGACGGGGTCAACCTGAATCCCTAACGTACGCCCAAGTGTTGTCAAAAAATCCATGGGGCATTGACTCCCACTCTTCTTGATGGCATACCCAGTTGGTCCCTTCCACAAAGAAGTATCTTCCTTTCCATTTTCTATTAGAATCAAGCATATCTGACACCAATTTCAGCTCTTTCGTCCTCACGGAAAAATAATAAAACCCCTTAGACGAAGAGATATGTTGGGGACGGTAGCACCAAAAGAACTCGTTCAGAGTTAGTTGACGGTGCCCACCGCTGAGACGACCCCACAAAATCTCTGCACCAATAAAAGTCCTCCAGGCGTTGGGGGCAATTTGGCTGACGGAGATACCTAAGAAATTGGCTAACTGACGATACAGTCCCGTCAGCGGCAATCTCAAACCCGCAGTAAACATGGCGTTGTACATGCCCACATCTGCTGTTCTCCCTGAATAATATCGCTCACCCTCCTCGGGTAGACGGATTGGGATGTCGTCTGGAATTTGGTAACGGGTCCGTAATGTGTTAAAAACATTCTCGGACATCGTCGGCAAGAAGCCGTTGACGAACCATTCCAAGGGTAGGATGAAAGGACGGTCATCACCAGGAGCTCCCGAAGTACTCTCCAGAGTCTCTTCGTCACCATCATCCTCACTCCCGTCACCAGTTCTCTCCTCCCTACTACCCCCATCCTCGTTCAACTCACTTTCTCTACCACTTGCTTCCACTTCGTTAGAAGAGTGGGCCGACGTGTCCCTTTCTGACGACCAGGACGAGCCCTCTTCGAGCTCACGACCTGACGGGAAGACCTCATCGTAACCCGCTCCCTCGCGGACTGACGACTGTTCACTGGACATCTGGCTATCTACAAATGACGGTTTTTGTTCTAAGAACCTAGACTGACGACCTCGCTAAAGGTACAAGTAGAAAAGTAAAAAGACTTGAAAGAAGAAAAACTTACAAGTAAAATGTTAAGTGGCGTAGGATGACGGTCCGAAAAGGTTGACGGCTTCAGAGTAGACGAGGCTAGCAAATAGACGGGCAGGAGTCGTAAACGTGACGCTTTAGCTCTCAAAAACTTACAAATGTTGGAAAGTTTGAAATGAGGAGAATAGGAGATATATATAGGAAAAAGGGCCACGGAAGACAAAGCGATGTGCTCGTCGCAAATTGAGGCTAATCAGTTTAAACCACATGTCCTAGCATGTAATGAAGGCCACTCGAAGAAGTTTTAAGTACACACTCCATAGCTCGTCAGGAGAGACTGACGAGGCTATGGAGTAGGGGGCAGCTGATAAGGGTTATTCCAATGATCTAAAGCTGACGAGCCTAGGACTGACAACCCTGAGGCTAACGACCTCAACTCTAGGGAGACTCAAAGATGACGGCCTCCACCAACAAACCAACCTATGATGTATAGCCAAGCCAACGGGTTTGACAGGCTGAAGAAGTCAGTCTAGGCTCTATCCACAACCTTATTTGATCAACACGCATACAAGAACGATTCTTGAACGACACGTCTAATTAAGGAGACTCCTATGAGGGCAAGGATTCTAGGAGAAACATGAGATCCAAGAATCACTCTCCTAATAGGAAAAGAACTTATTGACCAAGGCGTGAATTTCGACCCAATACTACTATAAATGCCCCAAAACCCTCTTAAAGCAAGGTACACATAATTCACCCCAGCTCTAGTACTTTAGAGTTGCGAACAAAAGATTTCTCTAACTTGACCGTCGGAGGGTGTTTGGCCGGTACCACACCGGTACCCTTCCTTAGGTCTTCACTTTTTGTGTTGTGCAGGTATGTCATCAGAAGCACGTGCGGACCGTGTAGCTTACTGACAATTTTGAGCATCATCAGTCTGTAATCAGCAAAGGAATTGAAAATCAATATATATATAAAAGCAGAGACTTCATGCGGGAGAGCATGAGATTCTGCCATGTGGCACTCTAATTTTGCGTTTAGCCTTGACCATTAACTTTCTTCCTACTCTTCCTACTATACTTCAAAACATAGGCTGGTGTTTTAAACTTCATTAAAGGCAAGAAGCCCATTAAGATGACAAATTAGAGCAAATTACAACCCAAGTGTGACTCTATTGATTGTCCCCACGTTTAGATGATAGTATTTTTTTTTTTTTTTTTTTTTTGAGAATCTTTAGATGATAGTAATTGATTGTTCCCATATTTAGCTCATTTCAAAACTAGGATTTGTAGTCTCAACGTAGTGATCGGTTTAGTCAATCAATTCTGAAGATTAAAAGATTTCAACGTTTTTAGTCTTTTGGACTTCAATATTGGACTCTTTCACTAATAATTTATTTATTTTTCCTGAAATCAAAGAGTTTCTCCCATTATTTGCATGTTATAAAAACCTGTTATAGTCCTATAGCTCGCTGGACAAAGAAAAGTGAACAGGTGTATTGTTTTTTTTAAGAATATCCCAAACGCGATTATATTTATATACCTCTGATTTTATTCTCTCACTTTGCCTTTGCTTCTTCCATTGATACCAATTTGCTTTGGAGCTTACATCTTCCTCTGATAGTTGTTCATTCCTTCTTTGCTAAACTCAAGGTATTTTTTGCCTTCTATTTTCTTCTCTCCTTTTTATTATTTAAATAGTTCTATTGTCTACTTGAATATCAAATGTGTATTTGCACGTAGAGTGTTTGTTAAAATGCCTAAGTGTTTTGCTCTTTGTTTTCTTCTTTTTTTAGAATATGATTTTGATAACATTCCTCCTATTTCATTTGGCCAGCCCCTAATAGAAATGAATAATAGGATGAAATTACCCTTTAACTTTAACTTTTGTGATTTTGCTTTACTGTTATATAAATCTCCACATGGAGCAAAGTCTTACCGAGGAAGAAATTGAGTTGGTTCTAAGTTGTAATGGAAGACATAAAAGGAGAATGCATGGATTTTTTTAAAGCTCTCTGATTTTTTTTTTGGCTTACTGTGTCGATGTTAAGGACTTAATGTCAAACTTATTTTGTATAGGTACTATTGTTTTAGTTGTGGGCACAATTTGATGTGTTTTGATGTTTGTGTTTTCTGTTCACAAGTAGAGGGATATTGCTCCACTGGATGTGAATGGCGATGTTGGGGTCTCAAACAAAGATTTTGAGGTGTCTTTGATATCAAGGTTTCTGATTTTCTTTTATATCAAGTTGTAGTTTCTTTGAAAGCACACAACCTTAGTTTTGTTTGTAGAAAAAAATTAAGTTGGAGGAGTGCCATATGCAATTAGTATTTTCCTAAGTCTAACAATTTTTTTTTATTTTTGTATTTTGTTTAATGACAGTTAGTGCTTCCCCCATTTAACTAAAAGTGAGTTGTTACTTCCTTTGTTTTGTTTTATTGAAGTAATTTGTAATTTGTGGAGCCAAAGATAAATGATACGTTACAAATGCTGCCTAAAACCAATTTTTTTGTAGTGGTTAATGGAAAATTGTTTGATGTAGCATGTAACTTCAATTTTTTTTTTCTTCGCTTAAGGACAGTTGGTGGTGCCCCTATTTAACTTCAAGTGGTTTTGTTTTATTGAAGTCATCTACAATTTATGGAGTCGTGGATAAATGTAATTTTAAATGAAAAATTCTATTGATGCAGCATGTAAATAATTAGCAAATACCATTGGTATAATTCTAATTGAAAATTTAACTGCAATTTTTTTTAGTAGATAAAAATATGTTCATGTTATTACTTTAACATATGTTCCATATTCTACATAACATTCTTATATATCAGCTTACAACGTTATCCGCGCATCGCGCGGGCCCTCCACTAGTTAATATTAAAGGACAAACTGATACCGTAAATGACTACAGAAAATGAAATTTTAAAATGGTCATGTTCAAATGTTACATCCGCCAACTCAGAATGTGATCTAAAAATCTCATACATTTAGGTAGTGGCTCAAAACCAATGTCATCCTTTCATGTAGTACCAAGAAACAAGGTCACACTTGACCTCAAAGTTCTGACAAGACATCAAGAAGGGAGCTAATTTTCATACTCTTCTCAAAGCCAACTTTGATAAAAATATGTCCGAGTCTAGCCATGCTCACTGCTGCCCTCTGTATCCTTAACTTAGATCAGGACACGTGAGATAAAAGTTGCATACCTGTGCAATGAATTGTCGAACAGACTCAAGCAGAATTTGTAACCCAAGAGTTGCCATAACTGAAGCAAAAACAATGATTCCCTGCAATTGCAAGCTAAATTAGTAAAATATTTTTTGCATTAAAGCACGTGTTGTAAGTTGTAACGAAAAGTTGAAACACAGTCTGGCTGTATATGATGTGATTATTGGCATGCCTTGAGTCTACATCCCCGTTAAGTCATAATCACTCTTGAACCTACATTCAAACTCTACACGCGAACCCAATACTATTTCTTCTAAAGAGTAGATTATTTGACTACTTTTCCATTTGAACCCTGAACTTTTATTCCTAAGACTAGATTGTATCTATTTACTGCAGTTTCTAATTAACCAATTGCCCCAAACCAATGGTAATTGTTTATAAAATCAGAAGATCCTAAGCTCAACGTTTAGATAACAAAATGAGAGCCTAACTCATGGACCTGATGAAATAATTAGTCTTGCAATACATTAATCTCAGACTTGTTGCAATAGAATAAACTGTAGCATGACATCATGAATGTCTATTTGTTGCTTTTGCCTCTAGCATTTGTGGAATAAGACATAGCTGAGCCAATAGTAGTAATGATGGAATAGCATTTCAGTTTATTTCCCTCATTGATTGCAAAAAGAATTGATGAAATCAGGGATAAGGAGAAATAAAAACATAAAATCTCAACTTCTTTGGGGTTAACTTGTTTAATTAGTTTAAGATGCATAATTTTCACTCCAGCAACTTCTGACCAACCAAATGATCCACAGACACAACACTAAACAAGTACACATGAATGCTCATTATCAGCTTCAACAACTTAAATCCATCAGAATCTGAATTTTCAAACAATTATTCGATTGGATGACTTACCACTGGCTGCATCCGGTTCTTTCCAATTGGATAACGATAAAGGTTTGGTTTCTCATGGCATGGGCTGTGAACCACAAGATAAACCCTGACAAGAGATCTAAGAGTGAATCCAATGTTGAGGCAATAACCGCCTATGATCTAGAAACATAGAGTTTTTCCACAAAGAGCACGATGTTAGATATGTTTGATATATAGATCGCCATCCTCTCTCTCTTCGCAAACTGCCGCATCTCAGCCCAATGGCGACTCCAGGAATTTTTTTCAGGGTGTTCCTTAAATTAAATTATTAATTACACTAGTACACATTCCATTGGTTAATTAAATTATTGTTTATTGTTTATTGTTTATTGTTTATTGGTTAATTAAATTATTAATTATTTTTTATTAGTTGCTTTCCTTAATTAATTATTAGTTAATTAAATTATTGTTTATTAGTTGCACTAACACACATCTTATATGCATTTACTTTCCCCAATTCAAATACTTCAATCGGCCCCATGTGCCATGTGCCCATCCACCCCCACCCCCACTTAACAGACAATGAGACAAGCCCCCAATCACAAGAGCCCGCTGCCAATTAGAAAATTCCACAATCACAATAAAAATTTTAAAATCACAAACCATAATAAGACAATTAATTGTATCTCACCAAGTCTCACCGATCAGAAAATTCCACAATCACAAATCACAATAAAAATTTTAAAATCACAAACCATAATAAGACAATTAATTATATCTCACCAAGTCTCACCAAGGCCAACACACACCAGTACCAACGGATAAAGCCAAAAAAAAAAAGTCCAGAACAGGACCAAAATATTAACAAATTTAAAGCTAAGTTGAGCCAAAATCAGATAAAGACATAAAGTATTAAACTGTTAAAGTCTTAAAGAATAAAGAGAGAGAGAGAGAGAGAGAGAGAGAGAGAGAGAGAGAGAGAGAGAGAGACCGAGATAGAGTCAGAGAAAAAGAGAGAGAAGTTATGAAATACCTTGAGGTTGAGGTTGAGGGAGCACCGGAGCAAGCCGAGCGACGAGCGACGGAGTGAGCGACGAGCGACGGAGTGAGCAACGAGCGACTGAGTGAGCGATGAGGCGACGTGACCGAGCAGAGCAACGAGTGATGAAGCAAGTGACGTGACCGAGCCGAGCGACGGAGCAAGCGATGTGATCGATCGGCGATCTTCGATCCGATCCAGTGAGTGATCTCCCATGCCTGAATCCTAATACGATGTGCTATGGACTGGAGCTCAAGCTGTGTTGGCTGACCGATCTCTGATGCAGCGATGCCAATCCGTCTGTTGGCTTGTGTTGGAGTGGTGGCTGCGTTGCTCTGTTGAAGTTTTTGTCTTTAGGTTTGCTTTAGTGATTTCTGGTGCAGTGATGGGTCTTGGTTTTTCTTTTTTTTTTGGTAAATCCGTGGGTCTGCCTTATGTGCACCATCTCTTGGGTTGTTTTTTTGTTTGACATGGGTTTCCACTGCATTTAGGATTGATGTTGGGCTTTTTTGTGGGCTTGCTCTGTTACAAATTTTTTTTGTTCAGATTTTAGTTTAAAATTTTTTTGGGCTTTTTTTTTTTTTTGGGTCCTTGAAAGTAGAGCAAGTAATTTTTATTTATTTATTTGAGGTTGTTCCTCATTTAGCTTCAGGGTGTTCCTTATTATTTTTGTAAAGGGTAAACATATAAAAAAAATCTAATTATTATATATAATTTTTTTTTTTCAAGTCAGGGTGTTCCCAGGAACACCCTGACTCCAATGTGGCGTCGCCACTGTCTCAGCCTGAGAATAAAAATGTGCAAAAAGATTAACAATGAAAAAATATCCGTTTCTTAGTTCTTGGAAACAAGAATGATTTTAACTGAGATGATATAGTATGGTTTTTCTTTTTTGGTTGGGGGGTCACAAGGTGGCAAGTGATGGGAGATTGAAATTTTCATTAAACATTTTCAGCCATGGTCTCTATCTCAGTAAACCCTTCAAGGAGTCTTTCTTGTTTCTTATAATAATCAGCAACCTTGCTACGTTTCCCTACAGTCAAGAGTAACAAGTTTCACATTATGTTCATCACTAGTCAAATTGAATTATTGAAAGCATTCAAAGTCATCCTATTTTGATATTTCATTTTCCAAAAGATCCCAACATCAAGTATGTCAAAGAGTAACAATCCATTGAATTATTATGAAATTATTGAAGTCCATTCTATAGTTTCTCTCTTTATGTATCATCTCCAAAGAATGTGAAAGCAGTTATTCCCGAAAGCCGTATGACTCCATCATTCACAAATTTTAAATGCAGGAATTATAGAATGTCCCTTGCTGGTGAATTGAAATTCCCAAAAAACATCTAACAAGAATAATTTGCTTCAAACAGTAAGGGAAAAAGATCATAAATTTATATATTTTCTTTCTTAATGTATTTATTTCAATTGTGGTTGTTATCCTAACAAAGTTGGGAATAGGGATGTGAACACTCAACATTCAACAATCAATTCATGAGCATTAAAAATTTCAGGATCATATTGCTGGAAATTTCCTAGTGAGTTTTGGATTTGATGGCAATCATGCTCCATTTCAGCTATTGTGAAAGTCCGTAGATTGGGCACTTAAAAGATCCCTGCCCAATATTAAATAAGTGAATCCTGACCACTCCCTTGAACTTGAAGGGGTACAAAACTTATCATTGGTTCAATAGACTTTTTTGGATAATTCGATAATTGGAGAAAGATGATTTGAAAGGATTTTCTGTCAAGGACACCAAAAAGAGCCAATTGAATTATAATGTTCTTAGCCACTGGGACAATAGCCTCTTTTTCACAAAACTTACCATTGTATCAGTAACTCTTTTGAGTCAACTCAGTTGTCAAGCCAAAATCAAATTATAAGCTGAACCGAAAAAAGAAAAAGAAAAAGAACATCTTTGAAGTTACCAAGCCAAAAATCAGATCATACACCGAAACAAAAACATCTTTGTACTTTGTACTCTGGTTTATAATTATTGAAAATACAATTAGTAACTGGCCCGAGTCAACCTAGTTATCAAGCCAAAAATCAAATTTACACCGAATAAAGAAACCAATGAGTCAGATGAGTCAACTCAGTTATGAAGCCAAAAATTAAATTTACATATTTTACATTAAACAAGAACAATTATGTCCTTTTATTTTATTTTTGCTAAATAGTTCTTAAATATGGATTAGGATCTAGTGCACCACATGCAATTACCCCTCACTTCTTACACAATTTATTTTACTTCTTCACTTTTAACTTTTTTTATATTCAAAGATTGAGATTGAAAGTCACTTTTTTAAATCTCAATATTAAACATTGAATCTTCCTAAAAAAGAAGTAAATAGATGTTGAAAAAAAAATTAATAGGTCTTTGATTCTTTCCTTAGAAAAAAAATCTCTCCATATTTTATAATAATGCAATTATTATCACCATAATATATTCATGAATATATTAATATACTTATTTATTCCAATCAATACAAGTTAATCAATGGTTTTTTTTTTTTAGTATATCTAATTTGATTTTTATGTTTTGTAATATAATATAATTATAAGCCTATCAAGGACCCATTAAAAAGGTTCACGAACAGCCCATTAGGCCTAACTTAGTAGCTAACTCTTTAAAAACAAAATAGACTTTACTCGATAGCGCACGAAACTCAGCCCAGTAGGCCCATGGGCCAAGAAAAAAGTGGCCGGGCCAACCCATTGCTGACCCTTAATCATTCAGCTAATTGCTGAAGACAAATACACATTTTAACTCAATCATATCTATGTTTTCAAACATGGATCATGATTCATGAAAGAATGGTTACTGCTTACTTAGGGCATGAAGAAGGGTGCGGAGAGTGAAGAAACTATGCTCCCTATCTCTTCTTTCAGCCAGCGCTGGGAACTCATGCACACTAAGCCTCCAAGACCCAGATGACATTTCACTTCTGGCTGCCGATTCAACATCTTGTGGCACAAAGTTCTCTCTTCTGCTCTCATGGCTCACATTCATGCCATTCCCACCCTCTTCCATGATGAGCTCTCTCTCTCTCTCTCTCTCTCTCTCTCTCTCTCTCAAAGAAAAACAAGACTTTGTAGCTTTCTATGTTTAGGTTGGGGATTTGTTATTGTGTCACAAAAACCTGGGAAATTTACTTCAAAATATTAGGACATATGTGGTTTACTTGTTAAGAACATATGTCATTCTTTTATGTAATTGGCTAATCCTTTGACAAAACGCACTTTGCTTGTATTTGGGTAGATCTAGGATATTTTTAATACTTCAAGAAACAATGTTTCAAGATCAAGTGTTAAAGCCATGTAAGTCTATCCAAAAAACAAGCTGAAGAAGTGCTTGTCATATATTTACAAATTTCAATTTTTGCTTAATTTCCGATTGTTACTAAGGGGTTTTGTGTTTTTTTTTAGGCTAACTTTATAATCTACTTGATAATTTAATGTGATTTTGATTTTAATCCTATAAGGGGTTTTCTCTACTTGAAAAAAGGGTCAAAATTAATGAAGATTTGATTGGATGGTTTATAATCTATGCGATTTGGGTTTTATATCTATGAATCATTATCTGATTTTTATTTTACTCCTCCCTAATTTGACTGCTTTATTCAAAGTTGTATTTCTTAATTTGATTATAGCTTAATTTTTTATTGTTATTTAGAAGTTTTCAGGTTTTGTTTAGGCCACGAAGGGAATGAGTTGCCCACGACTCATTCCCCAACAGGTATTTCTCTTGAAGAAAACAATTCTAGTATTTTCACCAATTGAACACTTCTCATAACTTGTGTGAAATCCAATTGGATGATACCATGGTGTTATATTAATTAACAACAAATTTGAAACAATAACCTTTGTTTTGATGCTGAGAAGAAATGCAAGCCTATTATTGTAAAATTAGTCTTTGTCATGTTCTAGAGTTGGTCATGATAAATACCTATAAGCCATTACTTTTAGTTGTAGAGAAATTATGAATCTATTGACTATTGAACTATTTGACTAAGGCAAATAACATTAGACCTGATAATGGATTATTCTTTGCATGTTTCCCTCATTAGGCACATCTCTTAGGCCTGTTTATTTGCCCATGAATCAAAACCATTCATATTTTGTATAATACTACATTCACAAATTGTCACTATAGTGGATAGAATGACTTATGTGTGTTTTATGATGTGGATTTTAGCAAAATATTTTTAATTTTGTTAGAGAAAATTGGAACATGTTTGAATTCAAAAATGGCTTGAGAGTGAGGCTATGATTAGCTATTGCCCTGCCTTATATGTATATAAGCAAGCAAGGCTGTGTGTGTATTTTTCTCATTGGGAATAATTAATTTCATTAAATGGCTTTCTTATATATGGAGGTTATTTTTTAAATTGTAGGTTTGCAGATGTTTCATAGTACGCATTCTTTGGCAAAGATGTTGTTGAGTTGGGGGGTTGCCATTTTTCGTCGCTTGGAGTTCTTAAAATGGTTAGTGATGTTTTTAATATAATTTTAGGATTTTCCCTCTTACCTGTTTTCTTTATTTGGCCATTGGGTTTACTAATCTATTTAAATTGTGTTCTTTTAATTTAAGGTTTTCTGGGCCAAGTTTGATCCTATTGAAATAAAAAAAAAAAAAAATTGAGCAAGGTATGCTTCTTTAGTTTTAGATATTAATTTCTGCGTGTCAATGTCTTTTAATTACTATTTTATTTGTATATTTAGCTACTATAGTTTCTTTTCTTTTCTTTTTTTCTTTTTTGGGTTTCTTTATTGCATGTTATATAATTTATTTTGAGTTTGATATTAGAATTCATGTTTGTTTTATAAAATTTTAACTTTATATTAGAATTTATATATTTATTTTTGGAGCCTAATTGATCTAAACATAAAATCCAATTAGGATTAGATGTAGCTAATAATTGAACATAAGGGTAGGATTTAGAGGTCAGGCTTGGTGCAATAATAAGTACCTTCCACAAAACAAGTCATTATGGTACTTGGAAATACTATAGTATGGCTCATATTTTTTTGGTTTCAAGTAGTCACAAATCACATAAACCCCAAAATATTTTGGATTCCTTTTTTTTGGTGAAATATTTTTTGTTGAGAACAATATACTCCTATGAAACTGAAGCTCCAATTGTTTCCAATTTTTTCTTCATTGGGATAAGTATTCGTTTCTCTTTTGAAAATTGAGACTGCTAAGTTTTTGTTAGAAAGGTTGTTTTAGATGGAGGCAAATAAACCTGAGTTTGAAAGAATTCAAACTAGAAGTCTTTTCTAGATTTGTTATTGGCTTCTCACAAGAGTTTGATAGAATTCCTAAATAGTGTTCATATGGCATGATTTGTTTTCCCACATAAATTAGTTCCTAAATCATCAATAGCTGAATATAGAGAAGAAACAAAAGAAAGTAAGAACAAAGTGGGGAAATGTTATTGATTCATCTCTGCTTCTTTCTCTTTTGTTTTCTTTGCCCTACTTTTTGTTCATATCCCCTTTTTTACTTTTGCTCCCATGCCTTACTACTTGCTTTGTTGTATATGTTCTTGCTGTTTTGTTCTATTGGTTTTTGAGAGTGAATGGGAAAAGGAGCTGCCTTTGTTGGGTTTTTTGGTTTAATAAGAAAAATGAGGAAGCTTTATATGTTTTTGGTCATGCTTTCTTTGGGTTTCTTTGAGTGGTTTGTCTGATTGTTATGGGGAGTTGTTAGTGGTCTCAACCCTATTGGATTTGTGGGAAAGGAGGGAACTTTTTGTATTTTTGGGCTAGGAAAAGGTTTTGTTTATGGAGTTTTGGAGGGCTGGAACAGTGGTACTTTTTGTATTTGTTATATTACTTTTTTTTTTCTTTTCTGTCTCATTTGTCTGTATTGAATTGTGCTTAAGAATAGCCAATGTTATTGCCCATTGTACCTAAATCACTTTGTTGTATACTGCAGAATATGAGTAGCAAGATAGAGTTACAAAGAATTGCCTCCTTTTGTAAAATATGTTACTATCTAATTTTATAAAGAAAATTTTTCTACCATTGAGTTGGCTTATCAGACTTGGAATATATGTAGTTTGTTTTAAATCTAACCCACATATGTAAAGGGTTTGTGATGTTTCCTTCCGTAGAGGTATAGAGCATGTGTATGTACACTTTACATGAAACTGTAATTTGTGTATACACAAATTTTACTATTAATAGAAAATTTTCTGCTGCGATTGTTAAAATATGAGCCATGAAAACAAGCTTGAGTAAAAAGTGAAGAAGAGGGTTATTTTTTTTTTAATGATTTGATAATTCAAGAAGAGGGTGTTTGAACCTAACCAATATAGCTATAATGTTATATAGATTTTGTAGATATTCTTAGTTTAGTATGAGATTTTAGTAACATAATAGTGTTCAATACATAAAATTAAATTCATTGCTTTTCATATGTTCAACTTTTCACAGCATAATTAAGCATAATCCTCACATGAAGCTTTTTTTTTGTGTGTGTGGATATTGTTAATTTTTAATTGTCTCGAATGTTTGTAGTTCTTTTGCACACTAACATATATATTACCTTGAATGATACTTTGATATGCATTTTCTTTCATTCTTTTTAAAAAAATTCTTTTAAAAAAAAAAAAAAAATCAGCTGAGGTTTTGGTTTTTCTTTCATCAAGTTAGTGAGTTAGGCTACTTAGATTTTGTGCAAAATGTGACTTTTACTTGAAACCACCAACTAACAAATTTCATTCTTAAAAATCTTTTACACACATGAGATTGAATATAGAAGAAGGATGCTTGAGTTATGACCATCAGTGGAATGCTCTTATGGCATTGAATCGTGGTATCTCTTGCAACTACTATTGGCTTGCAAGAAGGAATGGGAGGACATGCATTGTTATAGCAGTGATTATAAGGAGTTTAGTTTGATTTGCATTCTGCTTATTGAAATGCTCCCTTAAACATCACTATGTTAGCTTTTGTAGTTACTATTGCTATATAATTTTTTTTTTTTATAATGGCCTATTGTAGTAATTGTGGAAATTGTAATAAGATGAATAAAAGTATTCAGGGTGTGCAACAATTTGCTATACAAGATTTGATGATTAGCAAGCATTTGGTTTCAAGAATACTAAAGCTAAGAGTGTGAAGTAGTTGCTGATTTTTTTGGAGCTATTTGCTTTTGTGGCCAAATGTCAACTAGGCAAGAGCCTTTTATGGGATGTTACACTTTTAAGTACACATCAAAAAAGGTGTTTGGCGTAGTAGCAATATGAAATTGAATTAGGTTTGCTGTAAATTAAGGGATTTCGTTGAAATAAGGGAAAAAACCTAAAAGTTCAAATTCTTCCTAAATTTTTATTAGGAATTTTCAGTGGAGCTATTTGGGCTATTAGAGAAGAAGGGTTATTAGACAAGAAGAGAAAGGCAGTGGAGCAAACACAAGCCAAGAAGTAAAAAGGTTTTTCAAATCCACAATGATTACAAGGTTGCCCATGACTCATTCCCTAACAGGTTTTTGCCCCCCAAAAACATTGTTGGTTATTTGTCACATTTTGCTTTGAGAAATGCTTGCTTTTATGATTATAGGTATATGATGTTTTACACACACACACTTGGTCCCGAACACATTATATCATTAAAAAAAGTTTAAAATATTATAAAACTATAGATTTACAACTGAAAATGATGTTATATCTCTTTTCTTCTTTTATTTTTTTATTTTTTATTTTTTAATTTCAGTATAATGTTAACTTGTGGAATACGCTACACAGTGATAGCTCTCTATCAATAGACCTAAACACACTTATATATACATGACATATAATGGAATAAAAGAAAGATTAAATCTATTCAATATATTTCTCGTGCATTGCACGGGTTAGCGACTAGTTTTCATTAAATCGCAATCTTGTGTTCTGGCCTATGAGTATAATCAAAATCTATATGAACAAAAGCTCGCTCAATTTCTGGGAGTTGCTCAAGTTTCACTTGCAGTGACTCACCAATATTATGAGCTTTGTTCAAAAGCATGTCTTGTGGCAAAACTATGTCAACCTCCACAAAATAATTTGAACCAAAAGTGTACGCTCTAACCGTGTCAATGTGCTTGATATCTTCATGGTGGTTCCATATCAGATAAGTTAGCTTTGCCAAAAATTCAGGTGGTGCTGTCCTTCCAATTAGTGCCTTGGCATTCTCAATGACTGTCTTCGTCCATGTATTTATTGTATATAATGCTATCTGCATCACAGGTTCAACAAATCATTATAAAAAAGGATACCTTTAAGGTTTTAACTCCAAGGAGCCAATGAAAGTTCTATCCTCAAGTCACAAATAGTGGACAATTCACTTTAAAAAACAAGAGATATAGAGTGAATGCCAATATTTTGTCATCCCAAACATGGCTGCTGGTGGTTTTGATAATTTTAGGAAAAGAAAGGAAACTAATAACTTTTAAGTAGCTGAATCCAATTATCATTATTATTTTTGGATGAATAAAAACAACAAATGAACCCATTATCAAAAGTACAGTAAAATAAGGAGGAAGGGGGGGGGGGGGGGTGGTGGAAGAGATGCATATGAACTCACTATAACAGCTCCAGTTTGATCAATCCACCAATAATATCGAATGGCCAGTAGAGCTGCTCCCAAACCAATTGAATTAGTAATAACATCGAAACCATGATCTTGACCATAGGCTCTAATAATTTCATTTGTAAATCTTCGACAATATACCATGAGCAGAAACTTCACTATGGTTACAGAGACCATTATCCCAATCATCCATTTTTCCTTCTCAGGATCCTTTTCAGGCTGGGTCTGTAATCAGCACAGGAATTGAAAATTAATATTAAAGGGCACACTGATACGGTAGATGACTACTGAAAATGAAATTTTAGAATGGTCATGTTCAAATGTTGCATCCACGAACTCAGAATGTGACCTAACAAAGATCTCATACATTTAGGTAGTCGCTCAAGAACTATGTCATCCTTTTCATGAAATACCAAGAACCAAGGTCACACTTGACCTCAAGAGTTCTGACAAGACATCAAGAAGGGAGCGAATTTCAATCTCTTCTCAAAGCCAACTTTGATTAAAATATGTCCTAGTCTAGCCATGCTCATTTCTGCCTTCTGCATCCTTAACTTAGATCAGGACGCGTGAGATAAAAGTTGCATACCTGTGCAATTAATTGCCGAACAGACTCAAACAGAATTTGTAACCCAACAGTTGCCATTACTGAAGCAAAAACAATGATTCCCTACAATTGCAAGCTAAATTAGTAAAATATTTTTTGCATCAAAGCATGTGTTGTAAGTTGTAACGAAAAGTTGAAACGTACATATATGATGCGATTATTGGCATGCCTTGAGTCTACATCCTTGTAAGTCATAATCACTCTTGAACCTATGTACGTTTTTAGACTTCTGTAAACTAGTTATTAAACCTAGTTAATTAGTCAAGTGATTACTTAGATAAATTATTCATTTCTGGGTTAACACAATAAAATCATATCATGTAAATAATATGGAAAAACAAAAGAACACAACGATATTATAACCCAGAAAAACCTAACAGGTAAAAAACCTGAGGAGAATTTAACCTAACTATCCTTAAGGTAAAATAAATCCACTATGAAAGAATTGAAGTTTGTACAATAGAACTTAAACCACTAACATTCTATTACTATCTTGAGCAAAAAACTTGCTACCATGATCATGTGACAGCTCCGAACCCACAAACTACTTCTTTCTTTGATCCACTGCAACAACAAGTTCTCTTACTTGTGACTTTGAGACTGCGCTCAAAGGTTTCAGATCTTCTTTAAAGTTCTTTATGCAGCAACTGAAGAGATTATCAAGTTCTTGACACAAATTTTGATCTTGACAATTCTATGTGTGTGTATAAAAGTAAACACCTCTAAATCTCACAGAAGATTCAACACACAACACACCAAAGACTTATAAAACGTAGCTAGGGTTTTTTTTCTTTTATGCTTGGAGTGAAAAACAAAACCCTACACGTCAAACAGACTTGGGCTGAATTGGAATTTCTGCAGAAAAATAAATCTGCACGTGTTTTGATTGATCAAGTCTAATTTTCGATCGATTGAGCCTTGCAAATTTTGTCCAATAATTTCTGCAATCACTCGATTCTAATTTTACAATTAAAAACACTTTGAGCAAGTCTAAACCTAGACTCTATGTTTTGATCATGGTTTGCCAATATATTATAAATTGAAGTTCTAATACATTAGTTCCTAAAGTTTCAAAACCTAACAACCTACATTCAAACTCTATGCGCAAAACCAATACTAATTCTTCCGAAGAGTAGATTATTTGACTACTTTTCCATTTGATTCCTGAACTTTTTATTCCTAAGACTAGATTGTGTCTATTCATTGCAGTTTCTAATTAGCCAATTGCCCCAAATCAATGGTATTTTTTTATAAACTTAAAAGACCCTAAGATCAACATTTAGATAACAAATGAGAGCCTGAACCATGGGCCTGATGAAATAATTAGTCTTGCAATGCATTAATCTCAGACTTCTTGTAATAGAATAAACTGTAGCATGACGTCATGAAATGTCTATTTGTTGCTTTTGCCTCTAGCATTTATGGAATAAGAGATAGTTGAGCCAATCTATATATTACTAAAAGCTAAAGCATAGTGTTTAATGTAGCTGCGCTCACGTTGAGCCACGTCATCATCCACATCATTATCTTTTTTTTTTTTTTTTTTCCATTTTTAATATTTTTTATTTTATATTTACACTTCTCCAACATTTCTCCCTCCCTTACCTTTTCATCTCTCCACTATTTCTCCAACCTTTCTTCTTTCCTCACCGTCTCATCTCCCCACTACCCTCTACATTAATATTATTCTTCATCTTTCCCTTCATCTTCCTCTATTTTTGTCTCTTCTTATTCACACCCTCTTACTATAAATTTGTCACTATCTCTTTCATTCTATGCATTGTTTTCCCTTACAAAAAAAAAAAAAAAAAAGGTTCTCTCTCTCTCTCTCTGTCTCTCTCTCTCACACGCACACACACACAATTTTTTAGTGGATTTTTATTTTTTATTTTTCTTGCATATTCTCCTTAGGTTGATAATTTTTTATATTCTTTAATCTACGTTAGGTTAATGCGATTTAATTTTGTTTTTTTTAATTATTGTGTTTTTTTCCCTCTCTTTGATTTTTTAATGTTATCCTATTGCGTTATAAATTATTAAATATAGCATATAAAAATATAATATTATTCTACTACATAGTAAGATTTGAATAATTTAATTTGGTAATTATTGTAATTTGATAGCATGATTTTTATAGTGCTCAATTTTAGATATTAAACTATTAGATTTTAATCATTTATTTATTTATTTTTTAATCATTTGTGGTGGACAAAGTACTCTTGATAATTTTATTAGAAGTACTCTATAATACCATTTATTTAAATAAAAGAAAAAGTTGACCAAACAAAAATTATTGGATGAGAAACAAATTTTATCTTCTGCAATTTTACTTTAATCATTGTTATTGTTATTGTTGTTGTTGTTGTTGTTGTTGTTATTATTATTATTATTATTATTATCTAACAATGCATATATAGAAATTTAATTCTTAGATTTTACTAATAATTGTTTATTTAATAATCTGTTTTGGGCGGACGAAATTATAATTTCTGCAAAGAAAATAACCTTAGTAAATTATAAACAACAAATTGTTTTCCTAATTGGTCCAATTAATCATAGTTAAGTTTTATTAATCTTTTTAGTTACTTTTTTTAGTGTTTTGGATTGTAGGCAGAAAAAATAAGTTTAAGAAGTTTGTTTAAAACTAGAAGAATAATTTTCAAATTTTATATTCTTTTAATGATTCACAAAATGTTATAAATAACTTTTATTAAAAATTAAATATTTTAGCTAACTTGTCTTTTGAATTTCTGAGAAAAATTGTATTTTTTTCATTTTAGTATAACAAAAATTATTAAATTTATAATTTATGATTGTTCCTATATTACATTTATGATTATTTTTATAATAAATAAAAATATAATTACAAAATACATTACTCATTATTAAATTATATTAAATTGTATAAAATTTTTTAATAAAACCATCATAAAAATAATTATTATACTCAACGCGCGGGTTCGTGGCTAGAAGTAGTAATGATGGAATAGCATTTCAGTTTATTTCCCTCATTGATTGCAAAAAGAACTGATGAAATCAAGGAAAAGGAGAAACAAAAATGTAAACTTCTTGACTTCTTTGGGGTAAACTTGTTTAATTAGTTGAAGGTGCATAATTTTCACTCCAGCTACTTCTGACCAACCAAATGATCGATCCACAGATGCAACACTAACCAAGTACACATGAATGCTCATTATCAGCTTCAACAACTTAAATCCATCAGGATCTGAATTTCCAAAGAATTATTCGATTGGATGACTTACCACTGGCTTCATCCTGTTCTTTCCAATTGGATAACGATACAGGTTTGGGTTTCTCATGGCATGGGCTGTGAACCACAATATAAACCCTGACAAGAGATCTAAGAGTGAATCCAATGTTGTGGCAATAACCGCCAATGATCTGCTCTGAATAGAAACATAGAGTTTTGCCACAAAGAGCAAGATGTTAGCTATGTTTGATATATAGATCGCCATCCTCTCTCTCTTCGCAAGTTGCTGCTTCTCAGCCTGAGAATAATAACGTGCAAAAAGATTAACAATAAAAAAATATCCGTTTCTTATTTCTAGGAAACAAGAAAGATTTTAGCTGAGATACTATAGTATGGTTTTTCTTTTTTGGGCGGGGAGGCACAAGGTGGCATATGAAGGGAGATTGAAATTTTCATTTAACATTTCATATGGTTAAAAATGTGTCATTACAGAAACAAAACATGAACACAAATAGTAGTCATCTATATATATATATATATATATATATATATATATATATAAGCTGAAGGGAGATTGAAATTTTCATTTAACATTTCATATGGTTAAAAATGTGTCATTACAGAAACAAAACATGAACACAAATAGTAGTCATCTATATATATATATATATAAGCTGAAGTATAACATTTATTGTTGCTACGTTTTTATTGAGCCACATCAGCGACCATATCATCCACTTCTTCTTCATTTTTACTTTTTTTTTCCCCTTTTTTTAACTTTTATTCTTCTTATTCTCAGAAAAAATAAATAAATAAATAAATCTTCTTCTCCCTATTAGTCACTATTACACTTTCTCTAATCTTTGACCTTCCTTTTTGCTTCTTTATCTCCCTACTACTATCTACTTTACCATTACACTTCTTTCAATACAATCTCTTTTTTATTTTATTTTTTTTTTTAATATCTTGACTCTTCTTCTCCTTATTTTATTTTATATAAATTTGGTACCATTTCTCCCATGTAATCCATATTTTTTCCACAAAATAACTGTGAGTACTCTCTCTCTCTCTCTCTCTCTCTCTCTCTCTCTCTCTCTCTCTTAGTGGATTTTTGTTCTTTTTTATAATTTTTTTTATGGGTCTTTCTTATAATTCTGATTATGTTTGATTTTTTTTTGAATATTTGTTTTGGTTAATACATAGTGTTACGACCCCCTCCACAGCTGCGTGCAGATCCTCTTTTCCCTTGAGGGGCTATGGTTAGATCTAAGGATTTTCAGAAATAAAACAATAAGCAAGAGGAAATTTATGTTTATACTTCGAGGGATAACCAAGACCTCCTTAACAAGCAAAGCTTGATTTTTACTAAAATACTCTCATACCTCTTTGTTAATCATAATAGGCTTTATATAGGCTTACAACTGGACGTAAAAAACAAATCCAACAGCCAAACAATAGAAACAATTCCTACAATCTAGCCTACTAATCTGATAAGGATAAAGGCAATTGTTATCCCATTAAATAACATATACTTGAAATATTAGATAACAATAGTTAAGATAAACTCCTAAGCAAATTCCAAAGCTAGAACCAATCTAGTAGGGAAATTGGTACGTAACACTCCCTTCCCCTTAAAATCATCCCTTGTCCTCGAGGGATCCTTCTCCTTGCTCATCCAGCCTACATAGCTCTATAAAAAATAGCTTCTTACATTGATGTCCTGGTGCAAAATTCTCATCACAATTAAAGCACAAGCCCTTGTCCCGCCTCTCTTTAAGTTCAATAGGTGTAAGTTTCTTGATAGTCTTAGTAGTAGGACTCACTTTGCCAAGAGATGGACTCACTTTGCTAAGAAATGAAGGCAAAGGCTCTTCATTTTCTTCAGACAGAGGTTGTTGATGTTGAAATTGGGACTTGGCTTCATAGAGGAGATCTAAGCCCACTGCAGCAGATAAGGAAGTCGATTTGAGGGCTTGAACATCAATTCGTAGATATTCTTTAAGGCCACTAATGAAGCAACCCACTTATTGTGCCAGTGATAATTTTCCTACTCTGCTAAGCAATCTTTCAAATTGGCTTTAATACTCTCTCACAGATCCCATTTGCTTAAGCTTCGTTTGATCACCAAATAAGTCATCAAACTCTGTTGGGCCATAACATGTGTACAAGCCTTCTTTGAGGAGAGGCCAAGTGATCACTCTCTCTTCTTCCTTTAGTAATTGATACCATAATTGTGCTTCCCCCTCCAAATGGTAGGCGGCCAATGAAATTTTTTCTTCCTCAACAATATTTTGGAATTCAAAAAATTGCTCTGCACGGTAGATCCAGCTAGTTGGATGTTCATTTCTATTGAAGCGTGGGAAATCTAGTTTTGTCACCCTTGGAATGACAACACTATGTGAGCCGGATGGTCCAGAGTTGAATCTACCTAAAGACCTTTCCTCCTCACCACGCTTGTGAGAACTCTCACTGCTATGATTACTCGAAAGGTTGTCAAATCGAGTATGCATTGCAGCAAGCATTCCCTGTATCTCCTTCATTATCTTCTGTTGTTCCGAAACCATGGACGTCAGGTTGTTAACCTCACCTTCCAATTTTTCCACACAATCCTCAGCCCTAACCTGCTCTGATACCAATTTATTACGACCCCCTCCACGGCTGCGTGCAGATCCTCTTTTCCTTTGAGGGGCTATGGTTAGATCTAAGGATTTTCAGAAATAAAACAGTAGACAAGAGGAAATTTATGGTTATACTTCGAGAGATAACCAAGACATTCTTAACAAGCAAAGCTTGATTTTTACTAAAATACTCCCATACCTCTTTATTAATCATAATAGGCCTTATATAGGCTTACAACTGAACGTAAAAAACAAATCCAACACCCAAACGATAAAAACAATTCCTACAACCTAATCTACTAATCTGATAAGGATAAAGGCAATTGTTATCACATTAAATGACAAATACTTGAAATATTAGATAACAATAGCTAAGGTAAAGATAAACTCCTAAGCAAATTCAAAAACTAGAACGAATCTGGTAGGACAGTTGGTACGTAACACAGTTTTTTTATTTTTTGAATATTTGGTTTGGGTTAATTCATAGTTTTTTTTTTTTTTTTTTTTGGAAATAGGAATTTGAGTTTCTATCAAAACACAATCTACATGACTATAGTTTTTTTTTTCTTTTTCTTTGTCCTTCGTGATGAAAAGTTAGATCATCTACATGACTATAGTTCTTTTTTCTTTTTCTTTGTCCTTCGTGATGAAAAGTTAGATCATTGAGCATCGTTGCCTTTTCTCTGCATTGTTGAGCACCGCCTAGATGGTGGGGAAATGAAAGAACCAAGCTACTCCACTATAACTATAACAGAGAGTACTTGGAAATGGAAAATTAATGAATGACACAAGAGACTGAAAGAATAGATAAAAGGCTAACCAAACAAAAGATGCTCAAAACGCAATAATGTTTAGTCCAATAGAATTTTATATTATTAGTCATGTTTTCTTAAAAATAAGCTGGAGGACTATCTCTGGTCAATGAAGTCCATGTGGTACATGTTTAGTTCACATTGATCTCTTCTCCTCAACCCACAGACATAAAAAATAAATTTCTCCACTTTTACAAAGTAAAGATCTTTTTTATTTGGGGAAAATATAGTCCACACACTCCATTAAATATAATTTTACACGCATCCTTGAAATGCACTGAAATCTATTTTTTTGGGTATGTGTACAATTGTGTGTAATAGACGCTCCGTTTGTTTTGAAGTAAAATATTTTTTCAAATATCAGTAAAACAATGGATTTGAATTGTTTTTTCTAAATTTATTTTTTGTTGTGCACAATTAAAAAAAAAAAGAATTTATTATAGAGATTCTACAGAATACAAAAAAAAATTAACATATATACTTGATATAGAGTGAAAAAGAGCTTGGTAAATTCGAGGATGCATATATGCCTAAACAATAGGAGTTTCTAAGTTTCATTTTTTTTTTCTATGGCTAAGAAAATGAGTTCCTTTCCAAAGTAATGTTGCTGATCAGCAACATTCTTTGATCATTCTTTTTCATTTCCATTTTTCCCTTTCGTGTTAATGTAATTACCATAGTATGTTTAGAATTATGTTTATTTCTGTTATTGAATTAATAATGTTCTATTTTAGGTATCTAGCTATTTACTTTAGTTGTTTCAGAGTTTAAGCAAAGAACAATTTTATGACCGTAGTAATGTCAAATTGCTAGAAAAATTGGGTAGGACGATGTTTAACGGAACAAGAAGAAATGTTTAAAATGTAAGAGTGCTTTTTTATAATAACTAGCAGCAAACTCACGCTATTCGTAGGAATAATATTAATGATCATTTTATGGTTAAACTTATTTTAAAGTAAAAAAATTTATAATAGTAATTCATTAAAGAACATTTTGTAAATAGCCAAAAGAAAATTCTTTACAAATAAGTTAATAAACTACCGTTACTATAAAAAAAAAAAAAAAAAAAAAAAAACCAAAGATATATAACGTACCATATAAAATTATTCAAACAAAATCTTTAAAGAAATCACTTAAATCAACCATCAAATATATGACATAGCCTAGAAGCTTTATAATTAAATAGTGTAGGGTAAACATAGTTTTACAAAAACAACGAATTTAAATTGGCATACTATGAACAATAATAAAAAAAAAAAAAAAAAAAAGGAAATGAAAAGCAAACAAATCTCTGTGTAAATTGTTGTGCGTTTGAATATTACTCTTACACTTGTGGACTCCATATTATGGTATGTTCATATGTTCACACACATCTAGATGAGTAAGAATGTAACTATTATTTGGACTACATCATCCACTTATATTCTACCTCTTTTTTTTTCTTTTTCTTTTTTCTTTTTTTGAACTTTAATTCTACCTATTCTCCACAAAAACAACTATTCTTCTCCCTATTAATCATGGTTACACTTCCTCCAACCTTTCACTTTCCTCTTTGCTTCTTTATCTCCCCACTACTCTCTACTCTATCATTACACTTCCTTTCCTTTCCCTTTCTTATATTTTGACTGTTATTCTCCCCATTTTGTTTTGTATAAATTTGATATCATTTCTTACATTTAATCTATATTTTTCCCACAAAATAACTGTGAGTAATCTCTCTCTCTCTCTCTCTCTCTCTCTCTCTCTGTTGGTTTTTTGTTCTTTTTTATAATTCTGATTAAGGTTGACAGTTTTTTTTTTAATTTTTTTTTGGTATTGTGCTTTTTTAATTTCCCTTTAATAGTAATGGTTGAATTTTGGTTTGGGTTAACACATAGTTTTTTTCGAAAATAAAAATTTGAGTTTCTATCAAAACACAATCTACATGACTATGGATTTGAATATGCCTACCAATTATTTGAGTAATCAATTATTATGAAGTCTAACTTTTATCCCTTTAATTTCATTTTAATTTTGGTTAAGATAGTATTGTAATTTGTGATGAGCTTTTATTATTATGATAATCTCTTTGTTCCTTAAGATATGAAAATTTTGAATAACAAATTTGAAACTTATAAAATTTAGTTGTATATTAGGCGAATATAACACACTACAATAGAAGTTAGAAGAATATAGTTCACCTTAAAAAATAATAATAGAATGATATATTTGTACAGATAAAAGGATAAAATAAAATAATAAAATAAAAACCTTTAGAAATATTTTTTTGAAAAAATAGATAAAATTTGAATTAATTGTTACCCTTGATATATTATAGCCCATTACATAATATTTATATATTCTCATGCATCGCATGTGTCTGTGGCTAGTTTGATATTATTTATGCAACCAAACTCAGAAAAATATTCTCCCATTTGTTCCGCAAGTTGTCATTCAAAATCATCAAGATGAACACAACCAACCTCTGTTAGATTTCCAGGCATATAACCATTCTCAGCCATGGTCTCCATCTCAGTAAACCCTTCAAGGAGTCTTTCTTGTTTCTTATAATAATCAGCAACCTTGCTTCGTTTCCCTACAGTCAAGAGTAACAAGTTCCACATTATGTTCATCACTAGTCAAATTGAATTATTGAAAGCATTCAAAGTCATCCTATTTTAATATTTCATTTTCCAAAAGACCCCAACATCAAGTATGTTAAAGAGTAACAATCCATTGAATTATTATGACATTATTGAAGTTTATTCTATAGTTTCTCTCTTTTTATGTATCATCTCCGAAGAATGTGAAAGGAGTTATTCCCAAAAGCCGTATGACTCTATCATTCACAAATTTTAAGTGCAGGAATTATAGAATGTCCCTTGCTGGTGAGTTGAAATTCCCAAAAAACATCTAACAAGAATAAATTTGCTTCAAACAGTAAGTGAAAAAGATCATAAATTTATGTATTTTCTTTCTTAATGTATTTATTTCAATTGTGGTTGTTATCCTAGCAAAGTTGGGAATAGGGATGTGAACACTCAACATTCAACAATAAATTCATGAGCATTAAAAATTTCAGGATCATATATATTGCTGGAAATTTCCTAGTGAGTTTTGGATTTGATGGCAATCATGCTCCATTTCAGCTATTGTGTAAGTCCATAGATTGGGCACCTAAAAGATTTTCTGCCCAATATTAATAAGTGAATCCTGACCACTCCCTTGAAGGGATGCAAAACTTATCATTGGGTAAATAGAATTTTTTGGATAATTCGATAATTAGGGAGAGATGATTTGAAAGAATTTTCTGTTAAACGACCACAAAAAGTGCCATTTGAACTATACTGTTCTTAGCCATAGGGACAATAGCCCCTTTTTCACAAAACATACCATTGGATCAGTAACTTGGTTGAGTCAACTCAGTTGTCAAACCAAAATCGAATTATAAGCTGAACAACCCCCCCCCCCCCCCCTCCAAAAAAAAAAAAAAAGAACGTCTTTGAAGTTTGTGGAGACATAACTCAACCCAGTCTACTCAGTTACCAAGCCAAAATCAGATCATACACTAAAACGAAAAGGACATCTTTGAAATTTGTACTTTGTACAAAGAAATTAGTAACTCATCTGGTATGTGATTATTGAAAATAAGATTAGTAACTCGTCCGAGTCAACTTAGTTATCAAGCCAAAAATCAGATTAGTTTACACTGAACAAAGAAAACAATGAGTCAGATGAGTCGCTCAGATATGAGGCCCAAAATTAAATTACATATTTCACATTAAACAAAGAACATTTATGTGACATGTCCTTTTATTTTATTTTATTTTATTTTATTTTATTTTATTTTATTTTTGCTAAATAGTTCTTGAATCTGGATTAGAATCCAGTGCACCGTGTGCAATTACCCCTAACTTTTCTCACAAATTTTTTTACTTCTTCACTTTTAACTTTTAACTTTTAAATTTTTTTTATTCAAAGATTGAGATTGAAAGTTACTTTTTTAACTCTCAATCTTAAACATTGAATCTTCCTAAAAAAGAATATGGAATTTCAAAAATAAAATAACTTTCTTTATAATATTGGCATGTCTTGGCCAAACACTAAGATACTTAAAGTAATTGAGTTAAATCATGCTTACTAAAAATATATTTTGCTACTAGTCTAGAAAATTTAAAATTTAAAAAAAAAATTATAGACATTTTTTTATATTAAAAGATAGGAAAAAAAAAACCATTTAAAACATTAATAAAATAGAAGTAAATAGATGTTGCAAAAAAATTTAATAGGTCTTTGATTCTTTCTTTAAAAAAATTAAAAAAAAAAAAATCTCTCCATATTTTGTAGTAATGCAATTATTATCACCATAATATATTCATGAATACATTAAAATATTTATTTATTTCAATCAATACAAGTTAATCAATGGTTTTTTTTAATATATTTAATTTGATCATTTATGTTTTGTAATATAATATAATTATAATTTTTTTAAAAAAAAAATTTAAGCCCATCAAGGATCCATTAAAAAAGTTCATGACCATTAGGCCAACTTAGTAGCTCAGCTCTCTAAAAACAAAATAAACATTGCCGAATGTCGACCCTTAACCAATTATATCTATGTTTTCAAACGCACAGATCATGAAAGAATGGTTACTGCTTACTTGAGGCATGAAGAAGGGTGTGGAGAGTGAAGAAACCATGCTCCCTATCTCTTCTTTCAGCCAGTGGTGGGAACTTATGCACACTGAGCCTCCAAGACCCAGATGAAATTTCACTTCTCGCTGCCGATTCAACATCTTGTGGCACAAAGTTCTCTCTTCTGCTCTCATGGCTCACATTCATGCCATTCCCACCCTCTTCCATGATGAGCTCTCTCTCTCTCTCTCTCTGACTCAAAGAAAAACAAGACTTCGTAGCTTTCTATGTTTAGCTTGGGATTTGTTATTGTGTCACAAAAACCTAGGAAATTTACTTCAAAACACACACTCAAAGAATTACAGGACTGAACCGTACGTGATGTGTAGAGCTTTTGTTAATGACACACAAAAACAAGGGAAAGTGTTTCACTTTCATGGATAGCAAGTTTAGTATAGTCTCTGTCCCACTTGAGTCTTCACTCCAAAGATTAAGAATTTGTAAAGAAATGGGCTAGACATGAATCGTAATAAAAGAATAGAATTCCATGAAATATGAAGGAAAGGAATAAGTTAAAGTTATCGATCACATAACAACTGACATCTTCGAACTTACAAAATGATGAGTGTAAAGTAAAAGCAGGTTCCTCCGTCATAGATTGTTTCTTTCCAGGGGCGTGCAAAACTTGATAAACGTTACTACTATATTTATCATCATTTTTTTTTAAGAAACAAATTCAAATCACCAGAAAAAATGAATGAAATTCTAACATATCGATACACCATACACTACAACAAATCTGACTTTTTTCATGGGTCAAAATCCTTAAAAATAAAAGTATTAAAAAACCTTGAAAAAAATTATTTTAAGAATCCAATTGACCCTTGATAACTTTCAAAACATATACAGTTTGTTAAATTACCAATTGCCCCAAAAAAATTTTATTTTAAGTTTTAACCTCCAATTGACACTTATGAAAATTTAGGTCTACAAGTGAGGGAGAGTGTTAGACTTATGGTTAAGTGATTAAATTCATCATTTTCTAATAGCTTAAGCTTTTAGGACAATCGGTAACTTAACATTGAGCTTTTGGGACAATCGGTAATTTAACACAGTTGATAAGGAAATTTTGAAGGCCTTCGTAGCCCTCAATACAAGTGCTCTATTCTTATTTTGAGAGTCAGGAGACCCTTAAATAACTTTGTACCAAGGTTTAAAAGATTTATATTTGCAACCCTTGATAAATAAGGTTATTTAAAGGGTCTCTTGACCCTCAAAATAAGATTTATTTTATTAAAAAAAAAAACCACAATCATGCACAAAAAAAAAAAAAATATATATATATATATATATACACACACACACATAAAAATTCACAATTGTTGAAATGATATGCTATGATATTGATGCATAGCAAAAGTGGTATATTGCTACAATTACACTTTCTATGATCTCTAAACTCAAACTTACAAATTAACAGATTAGGGACCGCATACAAACTGTTGATATGTCAATTATTGTTTAAGAGAAGATATCAACAACCACACTTTGTACATAGACCAAATCTGTCCAAGAGTTAAAGTTTTGATTCATTTTATTCTTCATCATCATCTCCAAAGCAAGAAGTTATCAGCTAATACAATTGAGCATTTTATCATTATGGGTGCCCTCAAGTTTCTGAAAAAGAGAGAATGATACCAAAAGTTTGTTAATTTCCCAATAAATATATCTATACAACTTTCCACAATATCAAATTCAAGATACCCACAATTTCAAAGAAAAAACAATGAGTTAACCCCAAAAAAGGTTTAAAGCCTGTGTTGTATATTCTACTGTAAGTTTTTTTAAGACCTTCTTCCCCCCTCCCCTTGTGTGTGTGTGTGTTAAAATATTTAGTATTCTCAAAAGAAAAAACAATGAGTTAATCCCATATTAGAAAATGAGTGTGAGTTAAAGAGGTTTAAAACCTGTGCTGTATATTCAAAAGTTAGACCATTTTGGATATACACCACTGTAAGTTTCTTTAAGACCTTCTCTCCCCTCCCCATGTGTGTGTGTTAAAATATTTAGTATTCTCAAAAAAAAAAAAAAAGGTTCATATATCTAAATAAACATGTTGATTAAAGAAACGTCGTTCACCAAAAAGAAGAAAACTTGGAAGAGAAGAATACCAATACTCCGTGGAAAAGGATATTCCAATCCCTTACCCAACAGAAACCCCAAAAGAAAAGAATTTTAACATGAAAAGAGAAACTCCTATTCTCGTAAACTCTCATCTAAAAGTCAAATTAACCCGATCAATATCAACCAAGCAAGCAAATTTAACATCCATACTCCGAAACCCATAACAGCCTTGACCATCGTTCTATGTGATCTAAATGAAACAGTTAATCAAAATTGGTAGACAGCTTGGTATTGGTAATCGGAATTTTAAATCCATTTCTAGTAGTTGGTGTTTTGATGGTCTCATAAAAGTTAATAGTTTGTTGCATATTTTCCAACATAAAAAATAGGTCTTGGAAATGTATCTTAGATGATGGAATATGAATACGGGACAAAGGATATTTTCAAAGATTTTTGAAGATAAGGATTGCAAAAACAAACTAGTACCTATCTATTCTATCCACATAAACAGCTCAACAAGTCATTCCAAATTTATCCAATAGTACTAAAACAGTGACTAGCTTGAGTTGATCTTCATACCTTAGTGATCAATACTAGATTGGACTGATTGCGAGATGATATAACTCACAGTGGAAAAGAGTACTAAATCCAGTGGAAAAGCCTACATAAAAGAATATTTCAATGTCGAGCTTGAAACATTATATAATACAATAGGTAAAATACACAAAATAGAATAAAGTACTTGATGATCTTAAGCTCTAAAGATATGATAAAAGAGGAACTAGCCCACTGTTTCTATTATGACTAGAAAGAGTTTTTTTTTTTTTTTTGGTGAAAATTTTATTTGGCCAGTTAGAAAGTATATTTACTATTTAGTGCATATATGTGTTAATGCAGCAAATTAGAAACTCATTGTCAAGTTGCGCAGAAACTTTTCAAGAAGTGACTACTAAGAACTGTCAGAAACTAGACAACAAGAACAACCCAAAAATAGTATAAGTAAATATCAAAAGTAGTTGTTGCAGCATTATTGTCATCAATCAACTTTATGTTGTTGCCATTTTGAAGTTTATTTAACTTATTTATTTATAGTTTCATGTTTGTTAGAACTTCACTTTCTCAAATAGGAGAGATCCTAATGCTTTAAGTGAATGAACAAACCCAAACCTTGACATATCTTAATACTTCAAGTATATAAACAAATCCAAACCAACACTAACAACGAAAATTATTGCATTCATTTACTTATGTAGAAGCCCACAGTCATGTCCTAAAACAGGTATTTATGGATGTAGTGTAAGACACACACACATAGATAGAAACTTTGTATATCACAAGAATAGGGATAACTCACCTGCCCAGATCGAAAGAAATAATTCTCCTCGGCCAATTTTGTTGGTGTTGACTGATAGAAGTTGGAGTAGGTCCAAGCAAGCTGCAAAAGAATCTAGTCAACTGCCAAAAGAGTGATGGTTGTACAAGGCATGATATAGTGGATAGAATGGGATCAATGGTGCAAGGAAATACCAACCATCCCATCCCACCCCCCCCCCCCCCCTCCCCTCCCCCAAAAAAGGATAAGAAATTAAAAACACCATATTGTAGCTCATCTTGATCTCTTGCCCCTTTATCAAAGCACGTGACCACTCTAGATTCATGGAATCTCCAAACAAGTATTAGATTAAAAGCCATGCTAATGCTTCCTGACCAAAGGCTCAAAGCAGGGAAACAAATGACTAAATATGTCCTCAACAAATAAATAAAGTACAAAACTAAAAGAACGAGCTGAAGTGGAAAGAAGCAAAAGTCATAGAAGATTTCTTGATCACTGATCAAAAGAATGAAAAGATTGTAGGACTTTTACTACATTTCCACAACTGAGAAGTGCAAAATAGTAATCCCAACTTAGCTGAACATCAAGCTACAATAGTAGCTAAGCTTATTGATCCTATCACTCATTCTTAAAAAGCTGATCTAGTTAGAAAACCCTAATCTACTTAGGTGTGAACAAATTCTATACACCCCCTCCCTAATCCAAAGAGGCATACCTACTTAACCGCTTTATCCTTTTTGCCATGAGGAAGAGGAAACTATTCAACATCTCTTTCTCAAATGTCCCTTCTCAAGGGCCATATGGTTGGGATCTGATCTTAGCCTCAGGCCTAGAGAATTACAGCAGCAGTCATTGCACAATTGGCTAACCAATTGTATCTTGAATAAGCAGCCACATATAGAGGATCATATACATTATATGGAAGCACACTTCATCACCCATTGGACCATCCAGATACATAGAAATCAGATCATCCATGAAGGCAAAACACCGAATCCTTTTGAAAACTACTAACATCCAAAACTATGATTTACAGGTATTGTCAAACTTTGTTGGACCATCAAGACCAAAGCAACCAAAGGAAACCATCAAACCACAACAGAACACACATCTTAGATTGGTAACTCCTAATAAAATCTAATGGAGTTTGCCACAAATGCAAGGAGAGGGGGTGTTGCCTTTAAAGCTAAATCCAGAGTAGGAAACAAAATCTTTGAATGATGCTTCAACACCAAAGCAGAGACCAACCTCAAAGCCAAGCTCTATGCCTTTAAAATAGCAGAGGTGAAGGCTAAAGAGTTACGACACTACAAAATCAAAATTTCCATACAAATGGACAGCAAGGGCATTCAATTTCTTGAAAGAACTAATGTAGAAAACCAAACAAAAATAAAAACTTGCCTGACCAAGATAAATGAAAGAAAACTAGAACGAAAAATTGTTAATTATTCAACAGAGCCAATGAGCCATAACATGCAAAATTGCAATCAAAAATTACAAAACTCAGCACATGACACCACTTCGTCTTCCTCCAATTCATGATGTGGATGAACCCAACCAAAAAAAATAAACCCCCCTAGTCCGGCTAGCCTCGTGAACCCAACCAAAACAATGCTGTGCACTATATATAAAACTAAAACTGTAGAACATTCCTCTCTTTCTTTTCCCTCAATCCAAAAAAGTGAAGTGTCCTAACTCAAACTCTAGAACCTTCACTTGGCTCCTAGTTCCTACTATGAATGACACATTACTTGATAAGAAATAGGGAAATGAAATCAAAGGCACAATTACCTGAATTTTTCACATATCAGTTTCATCCCAAATTTTAGAAATGACAAAACGGACCAAAAAGTAATACCATAGAGTAATGTAGGCCAATATAGGATGTGTATAATGCCTTTGTGACGTTTTTCTCTGAGACCTTTGAATTCTCCTGAATTTTGTACATAACATGAAAAATAGATACATACTTTTTATGAAAAAGAATCTAAAATTTCTCGCTTTCACAACAAAATTGAAGCAGATTCTGTTTGGTTGTTGAGAAAAATCCAAGAAATGAAGAGCTCAAAACCTAAATCACGCTATTCAACTAGACCAAAATAAATAAATAAATCCTAAAATCTATTAGAAATTAAACATAGCGTAGACATAGAAAATGAGTTTACGGGGGAAATTGATAATTGAAATTTAAAAAAAAAAAAATTTCTTTCTCATATTTTCTGAGGAACCAAATGGAGTAATGCAAGTACAGAAAGTGTGATGGCAGTACAATAGTACTCACAATGAGGATTTCTTGGTAAACCAAAAAAACAAAAAAATCAAAGACGAAATTAGGGTTTGTAATTCGTACCTAATTGGAGCTGAGAAACACAACACCAAGAGAGATGAAGAGTCACAAACCCTAGATCAACTCGTACCTAATCAGAGCTGTGAGATTACATACCAAATCGATGATCGTCAAGTAATATGAGATTTCCATGATCATCAAGCTCTATGAAATTTCCATGAGCTTTATGAGATTTCTATGCTTTCTTAGCTTCAGGCTTTCAGCGAGAAAGTGGATGATCATGAAGCAATTGTGTTTATTGGTGTTTTGGGCTATCTTTTTAAATTTTGTTGTGGGCTTTTTTCAAGGGCTGAACATTTTGTTGTGAACTTTTTTTCAAGGGCTGAAAAATTTGTCATATTTTATCAAGGTTGTGGGCTAAAAAATGTACCAAAATTGGCGTGCTTTTTTTCACATTTATTTCAAGGGTGTTTTAACTTATTTTGAGGGACCAAATAACCTTTGAAATAAAGTTTAGTAAAATTACTTTTGGCATTTTTATTTATAATTTATATCGACAGATTTTAGTATACTCTTGATAAAAGAGGGTTGAAATAACTAAAGTTTAGTTTGTTGCAATGATAATCTCCACTTAAAAGTCATAGATCCTTTTATTTTTTTTATAAGAAATTGGAAAGTCATCATTTCATGTGCTAATTACAAACCCAACCTAAGCACTTGCATTTGAGGATATATACCAATTTTTATTTTATGCCTTAAAAACCTACTTTATTTATTTTACTATTTTATTTTACAATTTACTTAACATTTCTGTTTCTATTTTTACATACAACTTATTAAAATAATATAAATTACAGTATTAAATAATATAAACAATTCAATTACCCCAAAGAAAAAGAGAAAATGAATAAATTATATTATTTTGTGTTTACAAACTTATGACGAGTAGGTTGTAAATATAAGTACTTAGAGCACTAACATTCGGGTTTCTACCCTAGTCTCTATTTTACTATCTAGAAAATTATTTTATCTATTATACCAACTCATTTTACAATATACTTTACATCCCAATTTATATTCTTTAATCACTTTAGTTAAATATTCTTTTTTAATTCTTTATTTATCATTTTTTTTCCTCTCTCATTTTTTTATACAAGAACCACCACAAAAAAAAAAAAAAAAAAAAAAAAAACCCACCACAAATCTACTGAGACCATCACCACCACCACCACCACCAGCCTACCACCGCTGCACTACAAACCAGACGCCACCATCACTAGCAACCCACAAAAACTCACAATCTACCATCAACATTCAAAAAAAATTTAGCAACCCACGGTCTCCACCACCGTGAGCACAACACCAACCCACCACCACTGCGTTACACACCTGACACCACCACCAATCCACAAAAACTCACAATCCACCATCAACATTGAACACCAAACAAAAAATCAATAACCCAAGGTCTCCACCACCATGAGCACAACCCAAACCCACGGCAACCTAAATCCGCAGTAAGCACACCCATGGCAAATCCACGACAAGCAAATGGCAAACACACCCACGGCAAACCCACGACAAGCAAACGGCGAGCACATTCACTGCAAACCCATGACAACAAACGGCGAGCACACCCACCACAAACCCATGGTAGCAAACGGTGAGCACACCACGGCAGCAAAAGGCAAGAAAACCCACGGCAAACCCACACCACTCAAATCGCAAGACCCGATCTACAGCGCCTTCAATCCACTGCCCAAAAATCGAGAGAGAGTGTCTAAGAAAGAACTGAGAAGAACAAAGACAGAGAGAAGAAAGAGTGAAGAGTCAGACGAAGATGTAGAAAATAATAAGAGAAAAGATGGAGCAGAGAGAGAAAATAATATTATTTTATTTATACATACTAGCTACAGTACATTCTAAATACCCATACCAATTAGCAACTTCAACACTAACCAAGTACATGTTGAGAAATTGCCTCAAATTCCAATTGTGATTTGGAAAGTCAATTAGGTTTCCTAGTTGAAGAAACAAAAATTAATTTGGGTTTCCTTGTTGTAGAAGGAAGGACTATTCATTTGTGTGGAAGGAAGTCTATTCCTTGTTAAGAGGTAATGTATTCCTAATTCAAGAGGGAATAGATTCCTTGGTAAAGAGGTAATGTACTCCTAGTTCAAGAAGGAATAGCGAAAGAGTCCTATAAATTGACAATGCTACAAAAAATTTGATGGCTTTAGCCCAAGGGTTCTCCCTATGGAGAGAGGGAAAATAACGCGTGAAACTAAGAAAGAGAAAAGGGATTTTTGCTTAGGAGGAACGCAAAAGGAAGGAGAGAGTAAAGGTACTGCCGCCTTCGAGAAGACACAAAGAGAGTATGTGCAAGAGTAAAGAAAAAGGAAGCCGCACAAGAAAGAAAAAGAAGAGAGAGTAGCCAAGAGGGAGCCACTTTAGAGAAAAATAAGACTTTCAAGAGAGAGCTGTGCGTGGAGAATAAAATAAAAAAGAGAGAGCAAAGTGTTTCCGGGTAAAGAAAAACAAAAGAAATTTTTCTTTAGCCGTGAAACATACACAAGAATTATTGTAATTGATTTGATAATAATGAAATTATTCGGAGTTTGTCCCATGGTTTTTTTCCCTTCAAAGAGAAAGGGTTTTCCACGTAAATTTTGTGTTCTTGTGTATGATCGCTATTTTGGATTGCTGATATTGTTGATAATACTATTTGGGGCCCAACAAATGGTATCAGAGCTAAGGTTAGTGTGAAAGCGATGGCTAGAAAAGAAGGCAAGGCTTCAGGAATTGAGAAATTTGATGGAACAGACTTCGGGTATTGGAGGATGCAGATTGAAGTTTATCTATATGGGAAGAAGCTACATCTGCCTTTTTTGGGGACAAAACCTAAAACTATGAAGGATGGAGACTAGAACCTTCTATTGGGAGTTATTCGATTAACTCTGTCAAGATCAATTGCGCACAATGCTGTAAAAGAAAAGACCAACAGTGGTTGATTTAGTGGATGACTCTTTGTTTGAATTAAGATGGAAGAGAAGGGATTGCTTGGATTAAGGTGGAGCTAATTCCAAGAGGAAAAGAGGACTACTTGATTAAGGTAAGAGCTATCCCAAGAGGAAAGAAGATAGTTGAGGACAATTGATGGAATTTGAGTCAAGGTGGAGATTGTTGGGAAATTGTCTCAAATTCCAATTGTGACTTGAAAAGTCAATTAGGTTTCTTAGTTGAAGAAGCAAAACTTAATTTGGATTTCCTTGTTGTAGACGTTGATTTCTTATTAATAAGGTAATGTATTCATAATTCAAGAGGGAATAGCGAAAAAGTCTTATAAATAGACAATGCTACAAAGAATTTAATGGCTTTGGCCCAAGGGTCCTCCCTATGGGGAAAAGGAAAATTGAGCGTGAAACCTAGAGAGAGAAAAGGGATTTTCGCTTGGAAGGAACGCAAGAGGAAGGAGAGAGTAAAGTATACACAAAGAGATTATGTGCAAGAGCAAAGAAAGAGGAATGCACAAGAAAGAAAAAGAAGAGAGAGTAGCCAAGAGGGAGCCACTTAGAGAAAAAGAAGACAGCCAAAAGAGAGCTATGCGTGGAGAATAAAATAAAAAAGAAAGAACAAAGTGTTGTCGCCTTTGAAAAAGATAAATAACGAGTGTGTGAGACTAAAGAAAAACAAAAGTGATTTTTCTTTAGCCATGAGACAAACACAAGAATTATAGTAATTGATTTGATAATAGTGGAATTATTCGGAGTTTGTCCCTTGGTTTTTTTCCCTTCAAAGAGAAAGGGTTTTCCACGTAAATTTTGTGTTCTTGTGTATGTGTACTATTTTAGATTGCTAATTTTGTTGATAATATTATTTGGGACACATGAATGCTCATTATCAGCTTCAACAACCTAAATACATCAGAATCTGAATTTTCAAAGAATTATTCAATTGGATGACTTACCACTGGCTGCATCCGGTTCTTTCCGATTGGATAACGATACTGGTTTGGATTTCTCATGGCATGGGCCGTGAACCACAATATAAAGCCTGACAAGAGATCTAAAAGTGAATCCAATGTTGAGGCAATAACCGCTAATGATCTGCTCTGAATAGAAACATAGAGTTTTGCTGCAAAGAGCACGACATTAGCCATGTTTGATACATGGATAGCCATCCTCTCATTCTTTGCAAGCTGCTGCAACTCACCCTGAGAATAATAATGTGTAAAAAGATTAACAATGAAAAATTATTGGTTTTTCATTTCTAGGAAACAAGAAAGATTTTAGCTGTGATGAGATAGTAAGGTTTTTTTTTTTTTTTTCCTTTTTTGTATGTGTGTGTTGGGGGGGGGTTCACTGGGTGGTATAGATGGAAGATTGAACTTTTCATTAACCATTTCATATGATCGAAAATGTGTCATAGAGAAACAGAACATGAACGCAAATACTAGTCATTTGATATTATTTATGCACCCAAACTCAAAAATTAAAATTATTCTCCCATTTTGTTCCACAAAGTTGTCATTCGAAATCATCAAGTTGAACACAACCAACCTCTGTTAGACTTCCAGGCATATAACCATTTTCAACCATGGTCTCCATCTCCGTATACCCCAGGGGCAGAGGGAGGGGGGGGGGGGGGGCGAGGGGGGGCCTGCCCTCCCCCCCCTGAAATTTCAATTATTTTGCCAAATAGGACCTGAAATACCATATTTTCCCCCTACACAAAAGACAAAAAAAAATTATCTCTCACGTGACCTTCCAGCTTTTCTCTCTCTCTTCTTTTTTTTTTTCTTTTTTTTTTTTTTCGGTTGACAGAAGTGAAAGTAGCTTTTTAGCTTTCCTAGAATCCTATTACTAGTAGATTTCTATAGTTTTAATCCTAGTAGTAGTAGACCTGATGACTTGATGCCCACTTGGTAATGATTAAAAAAATAAAAAAAAATAATAAGTTTGCTACATCTACACGGATAGAAGTCCCTGTTAGTATAGAACATTGAAAAAAAAGAGTATATATAATGCAAACAATGAAACAAGGCACGCCTCCATCAAAAAGAAAAAATTTATTTTCAATCCAGTGTCTTTCTTTGGATCTCAGAGCTGCTGTGCAGTTTTTAAAAGCATTCAAATTGGGTTTTTAATACTTCTAGGTATGCATACTCTTAATACTTTTGCTTTGATTTATTTATTTATTTAATATTTTAAAGAATCAAATTATATGTTTAAACTGTTTATATTTAGATGGATCTCTTGATTTGACTATTTTTAACCATAAATTTATAATTCAAATTATATGTTTAAACTATTTGTATTTATAATTATCTCTTAATTTGATTGTTCTTAATCATAAATTGTAATTTTGTTCTTTATTTTAATGATATGACATATATATTTGTAGTTAATTGAGATTATGGAGAATCCTGATCATAATAATGAGTCCGAATCAAGTCCTAAACGAGCTCGTATCGAAGTGGATGTTGCAAATCTTCCCACAGATCCTGGTTTAAGAATAAAAATTTCTAACTATCATCCTAATGAAAGAGATCAAATTAGAAGGCATTATCTACAAAACAAACCTTGTCAACCAGTTGATCATGATTTTCCACAAAGTCAATTTGGCAAAACAAAGCGTCGATTTAATCCAGTGTGGTTTAAAGATTATCCTAGTTGGTTGGAATATAGCATTACGAAAGATGCTGCATATTGTCTATTTTGTTATCTATTTCGACCTGATACTGGTGATCAAGGAGGGGGAGACTCATTTGTCACTGAAGGATTCAAAAATTGGAAAAAGAAGGAGAAATTACAAAATCATGTTGGGGATCACAACAGTGCACATAATATAGCTCAAAGAAAATGTGAAGCTTTGTTAAACCAGAGACAAAGTATTCAAACAGTTATAAGCAAGCAATCAGATGTTGAGAAAAGGGAATATCGAACTCGTTTGAATACATCAGTGGATTGTATTTGTTTTCTACAACGGCAAGGATTAGCATTTCGTGGCCATGATGAATCTAAAGACTCCAATAATCAAGGAAATTTTCTTGAATTATTACGGTTTCTTGCAAATCACAATGAAGAAATTGATAAGGCAGTCCTCGAAAATGCTCCTGAAAATCATCAAATGGCCTTTCCTGATATCCAAAAAGAAATAGCAAATGCTGCAGCCGTGGAGACAATAAATGCTATTATTAAAGATATTGGAGACTCATTATTTGCTATTATAGTTGATGAATCACGTGATATGTCTACTAAAGAACAATTGGCAATTGCTTTGCGCTATGTGGACAAACAAGGACATGTGAATGAGCGCTTTTTAGGGATTACACATGTTAATAATACATCAGCAGTAACACTAAAGAGTGCAATTGAGGAAGTATTTAATAAACATAGCTTAAGCATTAGTAGATTGCGGGGACAAGGCTACGACGGGGCAAGCAACATGCGAGGTGAGTTAAATGCACTAAAAACTCTTATTTTGAAAGATAATCCTTCTGCCTATTATGTCCATTGCTTTGCACCTCAACTTCAATTAACATTAGTTGCAGTAGCAAAAAATCACATCCAGATTGCAACCTTTTTTAACTTAGTTGCAAAGGTATTCAATATTGTTGGAGCATCATGCAAACGTCGAGATATTCTTTGCAAAAAACATATTGCAGAAGTTATAGAAGCACTAAAAAATAATGAAATTTCAACTGGTCGTGGCTTGAATCAAGAAATGAGTCTAAAAAGACCTGGAGATACACGTTGGAGTTCTCATTATGGTGCACTTGTTAATCTTATTCACATGTTTTCTTCTGTAATTGATGTGATTGAAACTATTATAGAAGATGGTTTAGATTCTGATCAGAGAGCAGAAGCAAATATCTTAATTGGTTTACTCCAAACATTTGAATTTGTGTTTGATTTACATTTGATGAAAGGTGTGCTTGGCATAAGTAATGAGTTGTCACAGGCATTACAACGAAAAGATCAAGATATTGTGAATGCTATGAAGTTGGTTGACATTTCAAAGCAACGTTTACAAGTCATGAGAGATGATGGGTGGAACTCTTTGCTAGAGGAGGTTTCTGCATTTTGTGCAAAAAATAATATTGATATTCCTGATATGGATGATTTATATCAACCTCGGCCACGACGAAAAGCTCAAAACATGAAAAATTCACATCATTATCAAGTGGAGCTTTTTTATACTGTTATAGATATGCAACTTCAGGAACTTAATAGTCGTTTTGAAACTTCTAAATTATTACTTTGTGTTGCGTGTTTGAACCCAGATAACTTATTTTCAGCATTCAACAAGGAGAAATTGATTTGGCTTGCTCAGTTTTATCCAAGTGATTTTTCAACAGTTCAAGTTTCTTTCTTGGATAACTAACTTGAGACATACATCCATGACATGCGGTCCACTGAAGAGTTTTCAGCACTTAAAGGAATTGGACAGCTTGCTGAAAAGATGGTAGAAATGAAAAAGAATGTTTTATATCCATTGGTTTACTCATTAGTGACTTTGGCATTGATCTTACCAGTTGCAACAGCTACTGTTGAAAGAGCTTTTTCAGCAATAAAAATAATTAAAAATCGATTACGCAATCGAATAGGAGATCAGTGGATGAATGATTGCTTAGCCACATATATTGAGAAAGATATATTTAAGACTATTGAGTGTGAAGAAATCATGCAATGGTTTCAAAATATGAAAAATCGTCGAGGGCAATTGAGTAAAATAAGCTAGATGTGAAAAAATAAATTAAAGTTTACAGTTTATGTTAGAATCTGTATGACAATTACATTATCATATAGTTGTTTACTTATTTTTTTATTAATATTAATTAATTTTTTTTGATTAATTTTTTACTTCCAATTTTATCTTTTAATCTTGCCCCCCCCCCCCCGCCCTAAATTCCTGGCTCCGCCACTGGTATACCCTTCAAGGAGTCTTTCTTGTTTCTCATAATAATCAGCAACCTTGCTTCGTTTTTCTATAGTCAAAAGTACCAAGTTTCACATCATATTCATTATTAGTCATGACTAAGGAGGTAGCATTCAAAGTCATCAAATATTGATGTCCCATTTTCCAAAATAACCCAACATAAATTATGTTAAGAACAATACATTGAATTATTATGATATTAGGACTCCAAGCATAACACAAAAGGCCATATGTGAAGTCTATAGTTACTCTCTTTATGTATCATCTCCAAAGAATGTTAAAGGATATACAGAATTATAGAATGTCCCTTGCTGGTATATGAAAGTTCCCAAAAAGCATCTAACTAGAATAAATTCTCTTCAAAATTCGAGGCCAAAAGATCAAAGGTTTATATTTTTTCTCCATCTATTTATTTTCTTGTGTGGTTGTTTGTGGTAACAAAATTGGGATGTCAAAATTCAACAATCAATTCATATGCATCAATAATTTCAGAAAATTTTCCTGGTGAAAGTTTTGGATTTGATGGCAATCATGCTCCACTTCAGCTATTGTGCAATTGAAGTCCATAGATTTTTCACCTAAAAGATTTCTTCCCAATATGAAAATTGAATCCTGACCAATCTCTAGAAGGGATGCAAAATTTACCACGGGTCTATAAACCCAATTGCCCCTTTTTTTTTTTGTTGAAATCAGACACAAGCTTGAAGCTCCTACAATGGTGGAACCACAGAGAGAGAGAGAAAGAAAAGATAGGGAAATTGTTGTGAATGATTTCGTATATATAAATATCTGACCCTGCTTTCTTATATATCAGAAATAGAGTAACCACCTGACCAACAATAATGTCAACCAATACAAACATGACAAGTGGCAGATATCTAACAAAGTCGGCTCTGTAAACGACACCCGTTTAGTGCACTACAACTCTATGCTACTGTAGCTTAGCACTGCTATATACGAACTAGTACTTCTACATACAAAACTGCACTACAGAACTCCTAAAGTAAAATCTACAAGATATTCTATGCTTTAACAAATATCTACAAGACTCAAATATCTACAAGATATTTAACATTTTTCACTAAACAAAGTTAAGTCAACTTCTAGTTGTCAAGCACAAAATCAGTAACTTGGCCGAGTCAACTCAGTTACCAAGCCAAAAAAATCAGATCATCAAACAAAAGGAACATCTTTGAAGTTTGTACTCTGTACAAAAAATTTTGTAACTCGTCTGAGTCAACTCAGTTATCAAGCAAAAAATCAGATTTGGACTGAACCAAGAAACCAGTGACTCGGCCGTGTGAATTCAGATATGAAGCCCAAAATCTGATTACATACTTTACATTAACAGAGAACATCTGTGTCCTTTTTTTTATTTTTACTTTTTGGTAAATTGCTCATGCATATTTCTAAGAAAAGAAAGAATATGGAATTTGAAGAAAAAAACAAAAAATGTTAACTTTCATTCCAGTAGTGGGCATGTCCTGGCCACTATAAAATTGTTGGTCATTCTAGTATTGGCATGTTCTTTACGATAATATCATTATATTATTATCAGTACATAAATATATTGATAAAAAGAAGTTTTATCTTCATTTTCATTTTTTTTTTCAAGTACAATTAAATTCAATTATACAGTTAGTCACTCCAAACTACCACACTTTTGAACTCAATTATATGGCAAAAGGAATTGTTAATATGTTCTCTCTCTCTTTATATATATACATATTTTAATGAACGAAAAGTGAGTAGAGGAGGGGGTCGGCGACCTGAATTAGCGTCTGCAACTGGGCGTAACCATAGTAAAACTATATATATATATATATATATATATATATATATATAAAAGAAGATTTACTTGGGACATGAAGAAGGCTGCTGACAGTGAAGAAACCATGTTCACCACCATCTCTTCTTTCAACCAGTTTAGGAAAATCTTGCACACTGAGCTTCCAAGACCCAGATGACATTTCACTTCTGGTTGCCGATTCAACATCCTGTGGCACAAAATTCTCTCTTCCGCTCTCATGGGTTACCTCCATGTTATTCCCACCCTCATCCATGATCACCTCCTCTCTCTCTCTCTCTCTCTCTCTCTCTCTCTCAGACACGAAAGAAAAACAAGACTGCGTACCCCTCTGTGTTTGTTGAGCTCGAGCCTTTTGTTAATGAATCACAAAAAACAGTACAAGACTGCACTGTAGTACCCTTCTATGTTGAGCTTGAACTTTTGTTATTTGATACACAAAAACATGGGGAAGTGTTACATAAATAACAAAGTTTTAGTACTGAGTCTTCACTGCAAAGAATGAGAATTTCTAAAGAAATGGGCTGGATGGATTATAATAAAGGAATAGAAGAGTGGCATAAAATAGAAAGCTAAGGAATAAATAAGTTGAAGTTATCGATCTCAATTGACGTCTTTTTCGAACTTGCAAACAAATTTCCTACCGACTAACAACAAAAATTTAAAGCAACTTGCACGTAGTGCGGTATCATAAAGATTGCGTGTATAAAGTGTCGCTTTGGTCGACTTCATATCATGACTCGATCGGATGTTACTGCTACACAGGCGGTGCCTTCGGCGTGGAGGGAATTTAGGCGAAACGTGTATTTTTCAATAAATTTTCTCACACTTAGTAAATGAACGTTTATAATTTTAAGTATGATATCTATATTTTTCAGATAATGTTCACATTTACGTTGTGAAAGTGATAGTATGCGTGGATTAATGAGTATTTGACAGTTAGGGGTAGGGGTCTTTGCAGTATGGTGCATGCGGTGTGATTTTGGGTTATTTTTAACATTGCACTTGGTATAATTTAGCCAAAATTATAACCGTATGACATCTCACCTTATTTTTACAAATTACATGTGTAGTGCAGTGCAATGTTGTTTAGAGTTTAGTCAAAACTATAACCGCACAGTTGCTCACCTCATTTTTACGGTTACATATGTTATGCGATATATAAGATGCGGTTTAAACAGTTTGAAACTAGTATATTTTTCAAATTTTGGGCTTTTCTTGCCCAACTTAAAACTGATTTTTTTTTTTTTTCCTTTTTTTTTGGGCCAAGTTTTAAACTATTAAGCTAGTTTTTCTTTATTTTGAATTGACTTTCCTTATTAACACTTGCTAGGGTTATTATTATTATTATTTTTTTTGGGTAAACTAGGGCTATTAAACTAATAATAATATATTTAATTTTAAAAAAATAAATATATTAATATATAGAAAGGGTGCAGTCCGGTTTGCATGGTTTTCTTATTACAAAATTGCAAACTGCACTATACCATGCAGTACGGTGCATTGTTACTTACGGTGCAATGCGGTTATGCCATTTTACCGGCAGTTTTGGTGCAGTTTTTGTAGTTTGTGTGGTTTGGTGAACACTCCTAATTAGAGGTGTCCATAGACCTACCAAACCTATCCCACCCGAGGGATGTCCGACCACACTTGAACCGAAATTGATCCAATTGGTGACTGCGGATCTCCACATTCAAAATCTAACCATGGTGAGTCAAATGACGGATTTTCTCTTCCAAAATTCAACCCACCCGATTCAACCAATGAACCTAGTCAAATCCAATGGAGATCCACTGGATCCAACAAGATCTTTGCTAGATCTAGTGAGATCTCCACCAGATCTTTGCCATTCTAAGTAGTTCTCTACCTTTCTCCACCATTAACCGATATCGACTAGCTTGCCACCCTTGAAATTCTTAATCCATTTGATCTGTTGTTCCTTATTAGTCGACGACAAGTTGAGTTTCCCTCCACCTCATCTAATCAGGTCAGGGTGGGTTGAGCACAAACTTGACTTAATTCTACCTATGGACACCCGTAGTGATCATCATTACTTCTTCTTCTTTTTTTTTTTCTTTTTTTTTTGGGTTGTTGTTATTCTAGTTCTAGCTATAGTTAGGCTCCATGTGGTTAAGAGGATGAAAATGGTTGGAAGAATTGAAAAGATTTTAATATTTCATTATATGTGTTTGGTAATTGGATACAAAAGTTTTTTTTTTTTTTTTTGGAGAAACAAATAAGATAGAAAAGTAAAACAGTGGAAAATAAATATGTTGAAAAATATTATAAGAAGTAATTTTTTAATTATTATATAAGAAAAATATTATTTATCATCAATTAAATTAGTAAAAATGATATCTTACAGAAGTTAATACGGCACTATTTTTTTAAATAAACGTTTTTTTAAATAAATGTTAATACATTGCATTTCCTATATTTTATATCCTTCCTTTTATATTTCTTTTGGTTACAATTTTCCATGTAATTCAACAAGAGCATCCTAAGGAAACAAATTCCTCAATTTACTGGTCCTATGTACTCAAACATAAGAGTCTCTCTTATGAGAAAATTATTGAGCTCCGTTCAGTACTGATACTAATTAGTACACGTTAAAATCGAATAAAATACTAATTAGTTTTAAAAAAAAATACTAATTCCCAGAGTCAGAGTAAGTGCTGGTCCCACACAGCTGCATTCTTTCTTTTCTTTTCTTTTCTTTTCTTTTTTATACAGATAAGTAGTTGACAAATGACAATAAAGTGGAAGTATATTTAAGTAATTTGACCTAAAAAGACCATTTTTCATCCTCTATTTTTTTTTTTTGGATGGGACCAACTCATCCATTTCCTTCCCGATTTTTCCCATTGTTTTGAAACCCGAACCGGACCGTACGGTCTGACCAGAAAATCCTCGAACTGCTCATCTTTGCAGTTCTATTAGCATCAAGAACCGCTCAATGGAAAAAATGCATAGAGCCGTCAAACCGCGGTCGGACCTCACGGTTCTGAGAACCGTGAATGGTCCTCGTGGTTCTCGCGGATCTCATATTTTTTATCGGAAAAAAGAATACCCAAACAGAAAATGTAAAAAGAAATCACAAAACAGAGGATCTGACCCAGAAAATGTCTGATCTTTGTTTCAATCTCTTTGCTTTACTCTCAAAAAAACATCTCACATAATCCAAACACAAACCAAAATCCAATTCTTACAATAAAATTGAATCAGAACAAGAAATATGAAAAAAAAAAAAAAATGGAAGAACAAGAAGAACAAGCTGATCTAACCCAAAGGGGAGGAGGCCGAGCGGCGGTGGGGCGGCAGACGAGGGAGTGCTACATGAAACGCCGATCTCCACTGGCTTCGGCGACCTCTATCTCCTCCGATCTCCACCAGCTTCGACGACCTCGATCTCGTTGATCTCCACCGGCTTCGGCGACCTTGATCTCCTCCGACCTCCACCAGCTTCGGCGACCTCAATCTCCACCGGCAACCGCGACTTCACCGGCGCTTCAGATGCTCTCTCTCTCTCTCTCTCTCTCTCTCTCTCTCTCTCTCTCTCACAGTTCGTCTCTCTTCTCTCTCAATCCGTCTCTCTTCTCTTTTCTCTGATGGGAAAGTGTAATGAGCTGGACTGATGGAAAAATGTAAATGGGAGTAGTTGAGAGTAAATGCTCTGATGGGAAAAAGTGAGTGTGATTAAGTGTGAAGTAAATGGGTGGTTGGGAAGAGAGTTGAGTCAATGACTAATAAATGGGTCCGTATGAAAATGTGTGGTGCTCTTTCTTCTTTATGCCTTATTTTTTTTTTTTTTTTATGTAATCCCATGGTATTGTCTTTTTTTTGGATTCATACGTGTGGGTCTTAATTTTAAGAAATGGTCACTAAAAAATGCTACTATAATATATTCACAATAAATTTTGATGTGAGTAAAAAAAAAATATTGATAAGTAAAAAAATAATTTCAATGGAAGGTGTAAATTAGAACTAATAAGAACTTTCTATATAAGATTTTGACGTGATTCTTATGAAAATATTGCAAAAAATGTTGTGGATATAACATAACAATTCTTTTGTCACTTGCCGGTACAAATTGATGCTTTTATTTTTTTTTTAAATGGTTATTATTATTATTATTATTATTAGATAGATATTTCATATTTGGGCTTAAGATGAATATATTAGACATAGTTAAAATATGGATTTATAGTTTTAATTGGACTATTTTAGTTAATTTTTCTATGTTTTACTAATTTAATATATTTATATATATTTAAAATAATTATTAAATTAATTATGACGTCATCACGGTTCGACTCCGGTTCAACCTCGGTTCGACCTCAAAAACCTCGAACCTCTCCTTTTTACGGTTCAATAAACGGTCCAGGTTTGAAAACCATGATTTTTCCTTGTGAACCAAATGGAGGAAAACCTACGTGTTCTCTCTGCATTTTTTAAGTTTTTCATCCATCAACTTTTCAACCTTAATAATGTAAGCAACTTAATTAGGATTGGTTAATTTATTGAGACAAAAGAAAGTTAGGACTCAGATTATCTACCATCTTTATCTCTAGAACGTGGATAGAAAATTTTGAAGTAGAAAAGGACCCCAATAGTCCAATACCCACAAGAGAATACGTTTTTTTTTTTTACTGATTTTATTTTATTAACAAATTTTAACTACAAAATTGGTTATAGTTTTAGATTACAACCTTATTTAATATCTTTTTTTTAGGTGAATTTTGACAAATCCTTCATATTTGCAAAATTTCTAGAAAATTAAAAATCAATAGTTATGTCATCAGTAAATTTGCTAAATTATTTTTATAGTTTAAAATTATCCATAAAATATAAGGTTATAGATTATATAATAAATAATATCTGATTGACACAAAATTTAACATGTACATTAACAACATAAAGAATATGTAATTCAATAATTAAATTTTCAAAATATATAGTAATATTTATTTTATTGAGTAAAACTATAGATTTAGGCTACAACTAATTTTATAGCAAAATTTTATCCTTATTTTATTTTTTAAAAGTTTACAAAATGATATAATACTGGCACGAGAGAATAAATGTAGCGTCAGTTTTATTAGAAAAAGTTTATAAGTTGATATATATAACAATTGTTGCGATGTGTAGGAACCAACCCAACCGATATGGTCGAAGTCTCCACTGACCAACAATAGAATATATACTTATGAGTCATGACGTGGTTGATGTCGGTCGTTAGTGGAAAAACCAAATTATACTACGTTTTATATAGATTGACGAAAAACAAAACTAAGTCAATCTATGCCCAAATTGGCCAAACCCAATAGAGTAGTTGAGCTGAGCTGATATCACCGACCATGGCTCGAGAATGCATTGCAGTGCATCTTGGTAAGCAGAGAATCGAAAAATGGACCATGTCAGCTAGGCAGGAACAACATATTGCACACCTCTAATTATTGGGATGAATGCCACATAAATAATAACATACAATTTTTTACAAGTTATTTTTTGTTTTGTATTTAAAAGTGGATATATTAGATCATTTGTTAATAGATTTTTTAAAGAAAATTTTGTGAACAATTTTAGGAGAAATATAAAAAGTTGTCAAAAAACTAGTTACTTCTATATTTTCTTATAAAAATTTTCTAAAAATATTTTTTAAATCAATAAAATTAGGGTATTTGTTAACTTTTCCCTTATAAAAGTTATGAGAGAAAATTTTATGTATTTTATCTAAAATCAAAAAAGTTTTAGTTAACATGTATTTTATTTCAAATAAAAACTAGTTTGTTGTGACAATATGTATTCTATTGTTGCCTAATATGATTTTATGGTTTACCACTCATCAGCCACATATGATAATTATAGAAAATAGTGTGGAAAATAGTATGATTCTAGAATTTGTGAGATAAATATAATAGTTTTTCATCTTGTAACAATAAGATAGATTTTTTTTTTATCAAAAAAAAAAAAAAAGATAGATTGATTAATTTAGATGGATAAGACTTCAAATGTTGTTTTACGAATAATTACTCTTTATCATTAGACTAAGACAGCTATTAGTCCCCTACTCTACAAGATATTTTACCAATTAAACTTGAGTTGACTCGAACCCACAATATTGCTTGGATTCAAATTCTATTAGATGTGTATTAAAAAAAATAAATCTATCCAGAGCATGCAAAGTTGTACACGGACGGTTTTTCTTTCTTGAAAATAATAAAACCAACTACTCATCAAAGGTAATAAATATTGTTGAAATAATACTCCTAAGCACCAAACTTTCTGTACCACGATGTCTGGTGGTATATGTTGCTGCTAACTGAGATCTTGGGTGTAACACTCCATAATTTTATTACTAATTTATTTCATATACATGTATTTATAAAGAGGAGGCACGCAATTAAATGGACTTAATTAATTTTGGTCTAAAACATTTAAATAAGATAATTAATATGGTATAACAAGCCCAAGAGAGATGGCATAAGTAAATAGGTGGGCATTAATAAGCTTAAAAACCCTATCCTTTTATCCTTGAAGTTGCGTATATATAAATATAAGAGATTTCCCCTCTTTTAGTAGCACCACACAATTTTCTTGATTATCTTCTCTGCGGCTGTGCGTGTGAGAAATAGGTTAGCCCTCCCCTCCTCATTTCTTGGGCTCTTTTATTTATGTGACATCTATCAAGCTTCTATATGGTTTAAGGGTTAGTGATATCTCCCACATTTAGGAGAGAGAATGTTTATGTATTATTTAGTCTTTATGCCCACAGATTATAGGTTGGTAGGTGTGGACTTAGGCAATCTAATTTTGTCACCATGCTAATGGGAAAAAGGTGCTTTATGGTTACTATATAATTATACTTATCTAAGTTCACCTCCAATCTATCATCTACGCACATATCATTGTTCAAATATTTTGTCCAGCCTTTATCATTTATGTTTTGCGGCATCAAGGGAATAATAGACTATGTGATGGCTAAGACCTATAATGACATGTTAGGGTTCCCTAGAGTTGCAGTACATTCATACGGATTAATCGATAGTGAAAATTTGTGGAATAGAACAATATGATCAAAGGTGAAAGTGAATTGGATAATTAAGTAAATAAATGGAAAATTTTGGAAATATCAGTGTAGTCCAGAATTATATTGTTAAGCTTGAAAACAGATTTTAAGTGGGAAATTTGTGTAAATTGATGGACCTATATTTTGTACGAAAATTTTATGTATTTTATCTAAAATCAAAACGGTTTTAGTTAACATGTATTTTATGTCAAATTAAAACTAGTTTGTTGTGACAATATGTATATGAGAATACTAAAATTTTAAATTTTGATTTTGGAAGGAATATAGTTTGTTGTGCCAATATGTATTCTATTGTTGCCGAACAAGATTTTGTGATTAGCCTTATATGATAATTATAGCAAATGGTGTGGAAAATGGTATTATCCTAGAATTTGTGAGATAAATATGATAGTTTTTCATCTTGTAACAATAAGATAGATTTAAGATAGATTGATTAATTTAGACGGATAAGGCTTCAAATGCTATTCTACAAATAATTGTTCTTTATCATTAGGACAAGACAACAATTAGTCCCCCTACTCTACAAGATATTTTATCAGTTGGACTTGTAGGGAATTTCCACGAATTCCTAAACCTATGAGAAACAAAAAATAGAGAAAACACACGCTAAAAAATAATAATAACTCGCACAAGATAGTATTTACGTGGTTCGGCAATTTGCCTATGTCCACGGAGTGTTTCTATCTCTCAAGAACGACAACAACAACAACAAACCCCAATGACAAAACTGCGTCCTTTTTTCTCCTACGCACAAGATCACAATGAGCGCTCCGGTTTGGGCTTGTCGGCCCAAGCCTCCGCTCCATGGACTAAGCCTCAGAAAATCTCCCATTAAAAACCACGCAACATTATTCGGGTCGAGTTGGGTCGTCAACCGGATCAAACACAAACTAGGCTCCACAAAGCCCAATAAGACTTGGGCTGACTCGAACCCACGAGATTCCTTGGATTCAAAATCTATTAGATGTGTACTAAAAACAAAAAAAAACAAAAAAATCTACCATAACCATGCAAAGTTGTACATGGACGATTTTTCTTTTTTGAAAAATAATAGAACCAATTTCTCAACAAAAAAATAATAATAAAACCAACTACTTATCAAAGGTAATAATAATTGTTGAAATAATACTCCATAGCCCCACACTTTCTTGAACCATGATGTCTGGTGGTATATGTTGCTACCACCAAGGTCAAACGTTTTGTTAGAACTCTTTTCTTTCTCCTTTTTGTGTCTTTGTTTCTAATAAATAAATAAATAAGAACGTCAAACATTGGATGGCATGATATGAGTGCTCAACTACCATTTAATTATCTTAGACTTAATCCTTCAATAAAAATTTTTTTCTTAGACTGAGTTTGGATACAGCTAAAATCCAACTACGCCTGTGTCTGCGTTTTAAACAATGGGTCTCGTGCACTATTCACGGGACCTGTAAGTACAGAATTTGACAAAATCAACTTTAAAACTGGGTCCCACGGCACTATTCATACATTTAAAAATTATTTTGCTACAATATTTTCAGTTTTTAATTTTCAGCAATAAGCGGTATTTAAACATACCCTTAAAAAGGCCAACTCTTGTATCTTTTGAATCATATAAATTTATAGGAGCAGATATATAAAAGTAAAACTATAGAAAAATCTAAGACTGCATTTGTTTCACTAGTAAATCAGTTTCAGAAAATTATTTTACACATTTGCGTGTGTTTGGCAACAACTGAAAATTTGGTCAAACTGAAAATCACTTACACTTTGACCATAAAATACCCCTTCCCACCCATAAAATCATTTCCATTTCTATTTACCTTCAATTCACTTCCACCTCTTATGCACTCTCTCGGGTTCTCGCACTCTCCCTCACACCAGTCTGAGCTCAACCCTCTCCCTCATGCCAGTCCAAGCTCAACCCTCTCCGATTCACACACCTACAACCCATCTGTTCAAACCCACCCTCACCGGAAGTCCCCTCCATCTTTGTCGAGCAATGCCCAAACCACAAGGTGTCGTCTGAAATCCCCTCCAGCTTCGCCGTCCCCTCCATTTTTTCTTGTTCAGACTCAACACGATTTGGTTGCATCCCACCACACCCATCCCTGAAATCTAGAAAACCCATTCCTCAAACCCACTCAGACGAACCCACCACTCCAACGAACCCATTCATCAAACCCACAACTCTGACAAACCCACCACTCTGTGAAATCGAACCCAGTCACCTCCGCCACGAGATCAAACCCAATCCCCTCCGCCGCAAGATCGAATCCAAATGCACCGGTCTCTCTTCCTTCTTCTCTCAATTTGACCGGATTTGATGAATTTTTTTGTTGGGTTTTGTTTGTTTTGTGCTTATCTATTGAGAAATGATATTATATATTTGTTTGAAAGCTAAGAAAATGTGAGAAAATGTGAGCAACAAATAAAAAATTTGTTTTTTGTAGTAATTTCAAGAACACAACTAAACACCAAAAAATATTTTTCAGAGTATTTTTTTTAAATGCAATCAAACACTAAAAAATATTTTTCTTTTTTGAAAATATTTTTACCTGAAATTATTTTTCATTCGAAAAATATTTTACACTCAAACAAACGCAAAGATAAAATTAATTTTTCGAACTCCAACAAAAGGTGTTTGTATATCTGTGCTGGAACTGGTTTGGGTCAAATTGTATATAAAATCGTCAAATTGGTATCCCGGTTATGTTTGGCCCCACCTGATAATGAATGGTGGCCATTTGGACCTTATGAGATACTTCAACTGTTTGGACGCATATATCTTGGTAAAGATATTTAGACCATTTTCAAGATTGTTATTAAGACCTCTGTACAGCTTCTTCAGTATGTCAGAATTTGTTACATTAGTCTTGCATATGTTAGATCCATGTCTCTCGACTCTTTAGTTCTAAAGTTTCTTACACCACCGCCTCGTGTAGGCAAGTTGGTACCCGAGCAGTATAGAGACCGAGTAACAAACCGATTACTCACACGTATTTACCTAGCAAAAAAAAAAAAAAAAAAAAAAAATCTAATGTTTCTTACAAAAAAAAAATTATAGAGGCCCTTCTTGAAAAATAAAAACAAAATATCAGGTCTCCTTTGCATATTCATTAAATCCCATGTCATGTGACCATAAGGGTAATATCATAAATACCACCAAGCCTTAATAAGACTATCATTATGAGTACAACACATTTGTTGAAACGTCACTTTTCGAACTTCTCAACATCTACAAGCATCATATGAAATGGTATAAAGATTCCTACCACCCAAGCCATACCTAGAAATGGAGACCTAGTCATGCCTTGGGTATGCTCCCCAAAAGTCATGCATTTCACTCCTCATAGCTATCACTTTCTAAGTGGATATGGGACATCTCACATGAACCATTAGAGGATAAGATCATACCCTAACCAACCTTCGAAAAAATCTATAACCACAAGTCCACAACTTTTTGGACCATAACTCTAATGTGTTATAAGTGACGGAGAAAAAATAGTGAATCCATGTGAAAGTATTGTAGATAAAAGTAAAGTAGATAAAAGTAAAAGTTAGTTAAAATAGTACAGTGGAACTTATAAATAGTGCCAAAAAGTGCAATAATGCCTATTGTGGGGGCAAATGTATCAAAACACCTATTTGGGCCTTGGGCTTGGTCTGAGAACATTGACTCCTACAAATGGCTGCAGGGCGGGGATGAGGCCGCCTAACTTAAGGGCCCAGGAGCCCACCGATCGGGTCATAAGCCAATTAGGAAAGGTTCGAGGAGAAAGGTCTCCTCGGACAATTGAAACAAGGGCCATAAGGTGCACCATGATGCCTAGGAAGGAACTCGTGAAACTCACCAACCAATATTACACTCCAGCGGAATACAAGGGGGGAGAACAAGTGGGGAGTACTTTGCATAAAGCTGCTACCACCGCATTAAAGGCTTCACACCTACCCATCAGGCCGCATTAATAGGGAAGTGACCCCTGAGGGGACGGTAATCAGCCTTATAGACATTGGGGGAAGATTCCAAGAAGAGAATGGATGGGAAAGGGATCTGCATTTATGGCTCCATGAATAGGAACATGATAAGGAGGAACATGATAAGGAGGAATATAAACAGAGAAAGGGAGGGCATTGCAAAGGGATCCGGTTTCTTCAAAACAAAGGCTTCTTCTCCCAAACAAAACTAGGGAAACGAATAGAGGGACTCCTTGGCTCGCGTCCGAGGAAAGCTAGAATCACACCACCAACTCATTGCACGCAACTGTGGACTTAGCCCAAATGCCACAGCTTTCCATTGTCCTAAAAACTCTAGGCTTCAAGCTCACTCTCTACAAATTCTATTGTTTAGACCACTTGGGCCTGCCCAGTTACGCACTTGGGTCTAAGCCTAATTCGTGTCCTTACAATTGGGGCCGTCTGTGGGGAGCCTTGAGTGAAGGGACATGAAGTATCATGGAAGGCTCAGGTTCACATCGTGCAGAGTCCATGGGATCCCAGCACGAGGACCACCTTTTGCAACTACAGCGGGAAAGAGATAGGGAAGCTAGCGTGTGCACAGAACACATGCGTGAGCTGGAAACAGAACCTCCTGTTAAAAAAGTGTCAAGGCCATGTAAAGGGAGATTGACCACCTGAAGAAAAAACTACGTCGAGAGAAACAACGACGTACTTCCTCTCCTTCGAATACATCTTCAGCCGATACTTGCAGTAGCATTGGCAGCTCCAAGTCGAGAACTCCCCATTGTGAGCCCTTCTCCTACGAGGACGATCACCCTCGCGGCCCTATGGGCAAGAAAACCTCTTCTAGGGGCCTGGCCAACAATGCTTTGAGTAAGGCCCTCCACCAAATTTTCAAATCGCCCTTCATTAGGAGGATTGAGAAGGGAAAGCTTCCAAGGCGATTCACCAAACCAACCTTCACCATTTACAACGGACGAACGGACCCAGTGGAACACGTGAGCCATTTCAGTCAGAGAATGGTGGTGCACTCTAAGAACGAGACCTTGATGTGCAAAGTCTTCCCCTCTAGCCTAGAACCTGTGGCGATAAGGTGGTTCAATAACCTAAAAGCAAGTTCTGTCAATTCCTTCATGGAGCTCACTAGGGCGTTTGGCTCACATTTCATCACATGTAGTAGGGTACCTCGACCTCTAGATTCACTGTTATCCATGGCCATGAGAGAATGAGAGACCCTAAAGATGTAAACCGACAGGTATTGGGAGATGTTCAACAAGATCGAGGGGGACTTCGACGATGTCACCATAAGCACCTTCAAGGCCAGCCTCCAAAACGAGCACGAAGTGAGGAAGTCTTTGACCAAAAGGCCTGTCAAGAGCGTGTGCCGGCTTATGGATCGCATCGACGAGTATAAGCAGGTCGAAGAAGATCAGCTGCAAGGAAAAGGGAAGGCAAGTTATCCCTCAAGAGAGAAGGGATTTCAAGTCAGACAAATATAGCAACAGTAGGCCGAGGAGAGAGTTCGTTGGGCAGCCCGGTCCGATATCTTCTCAAGTGGTCAGTACTGTGTTCTGCAAACCCATACAATAGATGTTAAAGAAGATTCGCCATAAACCATATTTCAGGTGGCCCAGCAAGATGTTGGGGGACCCCACAAGACGTAATCAGAACCTCTATTACTAGTACCATCAAGAGAAACAACACACAACTAAGAACTGCAGGAATTTACGGAATTACCTAGAGTAATTGGCGAAGGAGGGGAAGTTGAAACAGTTCTTGTATCGGCCTAGCAGACAGGGAGAACATCCTAAGCCGGCAAATCAGGGCCATCATGCTTCGAGACCTCGTTTGGGGACCATCAATGTCATTCTCGCTGCTCTTGGGAGGACTGGTTTATGCCCTTTTAGAGTGATGTCTGTGGCGCGAGCCCTTGCCGATGACTCTAGCTCTGAGCCGAAGAGGATAAATGGTAACGAACCTTAAATCCTAGGCTTCTCGGACGAGGACAAAGTAGGTACCATCCAACCACACGATGATGCCTTGGTCATCATGTTAAGAATAGGGGGCTATGATGTGAAGAGGGTGATGGTAGACCAAGGAAGTGGCACAGACATTATGTACCCTGACCTGTTCAAGGGATTGAACTTGAGGAAGGAGGAACTTTTGGCCTATGATTCACCATTGATAAGCTTCGAAGGGAAGGCAGTCGTCCTAAAAGGGCAGATTAGGTTGCCTGTGCAGTCAGGCCCAGCGATAGTTGAAGTGAATTTTATCGTACTCCCCCTACACAGCCATTGTAGGGAGACTGTGACTGCACGCCTTGGGTGCTGTCTCCTCTAACCTCCACGCCAAGGTGAAGTTCCTGTTTGGCGGCCAGGTTAAAGAAATTATCGGGAATTAGTCCGCAGCGTGACAGTGCCTAACAACTGCAATCCTACGCAGACCGAAGCCCAAACCCTCAGCCTCGGCTATAGCGACCCCATATCAATTAACCTCTTCTGCTACAACTGGGGAGACAGTGGCAGAAGAGCCCACGTACAAAGGGTTGGATAGAGTTCTTGTGGATAATGACCCAGAAAGGTTCTTCCAAGTAGGGACCCAACTGTCGGCCAAGGAAAAGGAGGAGTTAGTCACGTTCTTGAAGGGGAACCTTGATGTGTTTGCATGGGATGCGTACGAGGTGCCAGGAATTGACCTAAACTTCATCTGCCATCACCTAAATGTCAGCCCAGCCGCTGTGTCGAAGAGGCAACCCCCTTGGCGCTCTTCCAACGAATATTCCAACGCTGTTAAAGAGGAAGTCATCAGACTTAAGAGAGCTGGGGTTATCAAGGAAGTATTCTACCCCGAATGGTTGGCGCACACAGTCGTAGTAAAGAAGAAATGTGGGAAATGGAGGGTATACGTGGATTTCACGGATCTGAACAGGGCCAGCCCCAAAGACTCTTTCCCAATGCCTCGCATAGATCAGCTGGTGGACGCGACAGTCGGCCACCCTCGGATGAGTTTTCTAGACGCCTTTCAAGGGTACCACCAAATACCTTTGGCTTCGGAGGATTAGGAGAAGATGGCTTTTGTCACTCCCACTGGCAACTATCACTACAAGGTAATGCCTTTTGGCCTAAAGAATGCCGGGACTACCTACCAGAGGATGATGACCAGGATGTTCAAAGCTCAGTTGGGGAAAACTATTGAGGTATATGTGGATGACATGGTTGTGAAGAGTAAGGCTATACCTATGCATGTGGCCGACCTGAACAACACTTTCCAGACATTACGGAAGCACAAATTACGATTGAATGCGTCCAAGTGCTCCTTTGGTGTGGGGTCTGGAAAATTTCTGGGCTACATGCTCACTTATAGAGGGATTGAGGTCAACCCCGCCCAAGTCGCAGCAATCTGCAACCTACAACCTCCTTGGAACCCAAAGGAAGCCCAAAGGCTAGCAGGGATGACAGCCACTCTTAATAGGTTCATCTCTCGGTCCGCGGACAGATGCCGACTCTTTTTCTAGCTGTTGAATAAGTGGAAGGGGTTTGAATGGACCGAAGAGTGTTCCATAGCTTTCCAGCAGCTGAAGGAGTACCTCTCTCGGCCACCCATTATATCTCGCCTAGACGTAGATGAAGTTCTGTTCACGTATATAGCCGTGGCTGTTCACGCTGTCAACCTGGTACTAATACGAGACGACGATGGTGTGTAGAGGCCGGTCTATTATGTGAGCAAGTCTCTGTAGGAGGTCGAGATGCGGCATCTACCATTGGAGAAGGCGATTCTAGCCGTGGTGCATGCAACGCGCCGGCTCCCAGACTACTTCCAATCTCATACGATAGTCGTGCTGACTCAACTCCCCCTTAAGTCCGTGTTGTAGAATGCTGACTACTTCAACAAGATTGCCAAATGGGGAACTATCTTGGGAGCCTTTGATATCAAGTACACGCCTCGCACCTCTGTGAAGGGGCAAGTCCTAGCCGACTTGGCGACGGAGTTTGCTGAGCCTCCCATGGAAGAGAACTCTGGGGGATGGGGTATGGATGGAAAACCAGTCGGTGTAATCTACTGCGAGAAATCCCAGGTATGGAAGGTCTACGTGGACAGAGCAGCCAACCAGAAGGGTTCAAGCATAGGGATAGTTTTGATATCCCCAGAGGGAATTGTCGTGGAGAAGTCTTTGAGATTGGCATTCTCGGCTACCAATAATGAAGCCGAGTACGAAGTTTTGCTAGTGGGAATGGACATGGTTCAAAAAATGGGGGGAAAATCGATGCAGGTGTTCTCAGACTCGCAGCTGGTGGTCGGCCAAGTGGAAGGAAAATTAGAAGCCAAGGAACCGAGAATGTGGGAGTATTTAACCCGCGCCAAGCACTTACAGTCCAAGTTCGAGTCTTTTGCAATGTCACATATCTCCAAGAATGGGAATACCCACGCCGACTCGCTGGCCACGCTCGCAATCTCCTCGGTTCAAGGCCTACCTTGGGTCATCCTTTTTGAGGACCTATTTAAGCCCGCTGGGCCTAGTCGTGATGCCCTCCAGATTCACCAGGTCAGAATGGGACCCAGTTGGATGGATCCAATAGGGTTCTTCCTTAAACATGATGTCTTGCCAGAAGAAATGTCTGAGGCCTACAAGATCCATAGAAAGGCTCTGCAGTTTTGGCTATTCGAGGACGAGAAACTCTATAAACGCTCCTTCTCAGGACCCTACCTGCTGTGCGTACACCTGGAAGCAACGGAGCAGCTCTTGAAGGAGTTGCACGAGGGAATATATGGTAGCCACATGGGAGGAAGGTCACTAGCCCATAGAGCCCTTACACAAGGATACTGGTGGCCGAACATGCAAAGAGAGGTGTAGGATTACGCGAGAAAGTGCGATCAGTGTCAGAGGGTCGCTCCCAACATCCACCAGCTTGGGGTTATCCTTAACCCTTTGGTCAGCCCTTGGCCGTTTGCACAGTGGGGCTTGGATATAGTGGGACCACTTCCGAGGGCAGCGGGGAACAAAAGATGGTTGCTCGTCGAGACGAACTACTTCACCAAATGGGTTGACGCAGAGCCCCTCTCGAACATCAGAGACGTGAATGCAAAAAAGTTTGTCTAAAAGAACATCATTACTAGATTTGGGATCCCACGTACCCTCATCTCGGATAACGGCCTAGAGTTTGACAGTAGGGCCTTTAGAAAATACTGTGGAGACTTCGGCATCACAAACAGATATTTTACCTCAGCCTACCCGCAAGGGAATGGCCAGGCCGAAGCAGTGAACAAAACTATAATTAACGGGCTCAAGAAGAGGCTGGACGACACCAAAGGCAGATAGGTAGAAGAAGTGCCACACGTATTGTGGACTTATCGAACTACACCATGAAGGTCCATGGGGGAGACACCCTATTCGATGGATTATGGTACTGAAGCTGTAATCCCTTTGGAAATGGGGTTTCTAACGATGAGGACACATTCCTTCACCTCTAGGCGACAATGACGCTTTGCTGCAGAAGGGGCTGGACTTGATAGAAGAGAGGCAAGAGAATACTATGGTCCGGCTAGCCTGCTACCAGCAGAAGCTCAAGCAAGGGTACGACTCCCATGTAAAATCCAGGCCCCTTGCTTCTGGAGACTTAGTCCTGAGGAAAGTCATTGGAACCGCTAAGGACCTAGCATGGGGAAAATTAGGACCAAATTGGGAAGGCCCCTACCGCATAACCTCAGTGGCCGGCATAGGGTCGTATTATCTTGCCGACTTAGAAGACAAACCTGTAAAACGGCCCTGGAATATAAATAACCTCCGAAGGTACTACTATTAATGAAAGGCGTACACGCCATGCGTTTGGATATCATTGTATTGTGTTAATTGTTAATATGTTAATCTTTAATGTCAAACAAAAGCTCAATGTCAAACTAAGGTCCGGCTTTTTTAACCAAGTGTTAATGTAAACCTTAGCTATGCCGGGTCCTCGGACCTTCTGCTTTGAGAAAATTTAACATGCAGTTTATTAGCTAAATGTTAATGTTAACCTTGGCTATGCTAGGTCCTCCGACCTTCTGCTTTGGAAAAATTTAACATGCAGTTTATTTTTAACTAAGTGTTAATATCAACCTTGGCTATGCCAGGTCCTCGAACCTTCTGCTTTGGAAAAATTTAACATATAGGTTAATGTCAACCTTGGCTATGCCGAGTCCTCAGACCTTTTGCTTTAGGAAAATTTAACATGCAGTTTATTTTTAACTAAGTGTTAATGTCAATTTTGGTTATGCCGGGTCGTCGGACCTTTTGCTTTGGAAATATTTAACAGATAGTTTATTTTTAACTAAGTGTTAATATCAATCTTGGCTATGCTGGGTCCTCGGGCCTTCTGCTTTGGGAAAATTTAACATGCAACTTGCTTTTTACTAAATGTTAATGTCAACCTTAGCTATGTCGACTCCTCAAACCTTTGGCTTTGAGAAAATTTAACACGCAGCTTTTTTTTTTTTTTACCAAATATTAGTGTTAACTGTAGCTACGCCGGGTCTTCGGACCATCGGTTTTGGGAAATTTAACAAGCAATTCATTTTTTTTTTTTAATAAGTGTTAATGTCAACCTTAACACGCAACACATGGTTAAACTACTCTTATGTTTAAACCGCACTTATTTTAATCTCAGACATACTTCTGTGCACTTAACTGTTTATTTATTGACCTGGTTATGTCTGAAAGGGGTGTTGAGTTACTTAGGATTCACATGCAACTTATGACGCAATAAGACAAATTGTACAGCAATGAATGTAATACATCAAGAAATTAGATACGAAGCCTTGAAATCATTATTAAAACTATTTACATCAAAGCTTAAAGTGAAAGGTACAAGGTAAACGCCTAAAATTGTAAAGTAAACTGCACAGAGAGGGAGCCCAAGGTAGCCTATTGTTTTATCTTCAGTGGAAGGTCTTTTCCCAACTTCACGGAGGGCTCTTTGGCCGAACCATCCACATCTGTGCGCTTGCGCTCGGTCTCGGACGGGACTTGGACTTGCTTCCCTTTGTCTTTTGCTTTGGGCGGAGATACAACTTGGCCAGCTAGCTCGCCCGACCCCTTCTCAGCCCCTTTATCAGAAGTAGCAACTTCTTTGGGAGGAGGAACTTGCTCTTGAATGGAGGGAGGCAACATCGGGGCGGTAGTCTCAAGAGCAACCGAAGTGGTTGGAGCGTCTTCAATCACTCTGATATCCTCGGGATACTAGACCTTCTATGCTCCCCTCCACTCGGAGTTAGCAGGAACTCCCACCATGTTTAGGGCTTCCGCCCAAAATTGCTGGTAGTATTCCCTACACAACTCCGCTAACTCTTCGGCTAGTCAGTTCTCCATATTCTCAACCCCCTCATTGTACGCAACTTTGGTGGCGGCCTCGACGGTCTCTCTTATGGTGTGAGCCGCTTCTTTGGCCTGGGCAAGCTCCTTTTTTAAGTCCGAGATCTCCTGCCCAGCTTTGGACAATGCTTCATCCTTTTGGTGCAACAATTTGCGTTGACTTTCCACCTGAGCCTCCACAGTCTTTAAGCCAGCGTTGACGCTCCTCCTCTCACTCTGCTCTTGGGTCAGCTTAGCGGCCAAGTCGCTCTTCTCAGCCTCAGCGCAACCCAAATCCCTCTCGACCTCTGCCCTGGCCTCCTGCTGGGCCGCTACTTGGTTCTAGTAGTGCCCCACCGGTTGCTCGGCAGCAAAAACCTCCTAGATAGCCTACGGAGAGGAGTTTCAATAGATGCACAGTAAGGTAAAACATGTGAAGGTTTAAATAATAACGACGAATTAAAAGGGAAGGAATAGCACTTACCAAGCCCAGGTCCCTCTTTAGGGAAAGAAAGAGGCGTGTCTGACCCATCTTCTCTAAATCCTCTATGTCCCTTGGTAAAAGGACAGGCTGTTCCAGGGCATTGGCCAAATGAAGGGCGTGACCCCTTTAGAAGTCCCTTATGCTTGCTTGGAGAGGTATCGGAGCCTCGTCCACCTCCAGCACAGGGGACCAGTTGGACTCCCCGAGGCGAACCTCGGCTTACCCACGGAACTCCCCGCTCTTCACAGACGAGGCTCGCCCCTCGCCCTTAGCAACTTGCTGTTGCTGTTGCTATTTTTGCTTCTTCTCTCGCTCCTTATCTGCCTCCTCGTTTTCGTTTCTCCTCTTCATTGGGAGGTTTGGAGCGAGAAGAAATGGGTCAGAAGGAGGGGGAGGCGGGGGGGGGGGAGACAACCTCGGCTGGGACCCAGAGGGGTCCCTCTTGGAGACTTGAGCACCCTTTTTTCTGGTGAAAAGTGTTCTCAAAGTCGCCATATCGTCGTCTTCCTCTAAGCTATCGTCTGCTCGGGCGATCACAAGGCCTTTAATGCCGGAGCCCCTGTCCGAGGTGTTCTCCTCGTCCGAGATCTCGACTATGGTATCCTTCAAAGGTCTCTCTGCCTCCTCTAGACGAAACCAATCAATCTCTTCGTCGAGGGATGAGGGGGAAGCTACAAATTCTCCTCGGACGAGTTGGTTTTCCCGTTTCACTATTAGAGGGGTGGCTTTAACAATCCGACAGTAGAGAATGGTGGATGGTGTGTCAGGTAGAGCGTGGGGGGCAAGGAAGTCGGGTTGGGAGACGTCTATCCTCGGGCGTCTCCGGTTGCCGGCAAGGATGGTGTCATCGACCTCTTGGACAACTTTCGACAAGGGTTTGTACCCTAGTATGAGGTGGGCAGCCCTCACTTATAGATCTTCATTCACAAAGATCTCGGATCTTAAAGCTCTGTTGAGGTTCGAGATGTTGACTTCACTCAAGCGGGGCAACGTATGCCGTTTGTCTGTAAGAGAGACAGCAGAGAAACCAAACATGGTTAGATACAAACAACAGATCAAGCAAAGAAAGTATCAATAGGGAAACGAATCTACTTAGAGAAGCTAAAAGGGGCAAAACTTTAAACCAAAATTTCTAAATCCTAGGGAGTCACACCTGGCTTTCCCTCCTTCACTAGGCAATGGGGACTGTCATACCACCTCCCAATGGCAATGAGGTAGTCATCTTTCATGCCTTTATCAGACTTGGTAAGGCAAGAAATGAGCTTGATGGCGTTAGACCTCGACTTAAGGTAATAGCCTACGTCTCTCAACCGATGGCACTCATACAAATAGACGACATCGTGCCATGTAAGGTGCAAGCTCATCTGCTCATTTAAAGCATCGACGCAACCTAATACCCTAAACATGTTGGGTGTACACTGGTCAGGACATAACCTATGGTTACGGAGGTACTCGCTGGTCACGTTCTTCATAGGAAGTGTCATCCTACCCTCTAAGAAGGCGATTATAGGAATGACAACTTGTCCCTCTTTCCTAGAGTCTGCTACAGCCTCTAGGGGGCAGTATTCCAAACCCACATCCAGAGGAATGTGGTATTTAGCCTAGAATCCTTCCATGCCAGAAGCCGTATCTACTAGACACTTAAACCTACCCATTGTGTCGAAAATTAGAGCAAAGATTTATGAAAAAAGGGGAGAAAGGTTGATAGCCGAGGAGAAAAAGGTTCAAGGAAAAGGAAAAACTTACTAGAGAAAGATGTACGAACTTTTGAGAGCTTCTTGAAAGAGAATGAGGTTGAACACTTCTAGGATGTGTTTGCTCTTTAGGAGAAGTGGCAGATGTCACGATTACTAAGGCGTTCTGAGTGATTGAAGGATGGCGGTTCGTGAAAGATATCCCGCTCTAATTTTTGGGAAGAAAACCGAGCAGTTGGATCCACATCTCACTGTTGAACGTGGGCGATAGGGAGTTACTCAGTGCAATTAATGCAGACGCTACGTGTTATAAAGCGTCAGGAGCCTTTCTAGAAGGCACGGGTGGACTTCGCACGTGCAATATTTGAGAGATCATGTGAAGGTAATACTCGCAGGTCAAAAACTCATTTCTCTTCTTGAATCAGAGCCAAATGAATTTTTGATGGGCTATTGTGGGGGCAGAAGTATCAAAACACCTATTTGGGCCTTGGGTCTGGTCCGAGAACGTTGAATCCTCCAAAGGGCTGCAGGGCGGGGATGAGGCCGCCTAACTTAAGGGCCTAAGAGCCCACCGATCAAGTCATAGGCCGATTAGGAAAGGTCCAAGAAGAAGGGTCTACTCAGACAACTGAAACAAGGACCATAAGGTGCACCATGATGCCTAGGGAGGAACTCGTGAAACTCACCAACCAATATTACACTCCAGCGGAATACAAGGGGGGAGAACAAGTGGGGAGTACTTTGCATAAAACTGCTACCACCTCATTAAAGGCTTCACACCTACCCATCAGGCCGCATTAATGGGGAAGTGACTCCTGAAGGGACAATGATCAGCCTTATAGACATTGGAGAAAGATTCCAAAAAGAGAATGGATGGGAAAGGGATTTGCATTTATGGCTCCATGAATAGGAATATGATGAGAAGGAATATAAATAGAAAGGGGGAGGGCATTGCAGAGGGATCCGGCTTCTTCAAAACAGAGGCTTCTTCTCCCAAACAGAACAAGGGAAACGAATACAGGGACTCCTCGACTCGCGTTCGAGGAAAGCTAGAATCACACCATCAGCTTATTGCACACAACTGTGGACTTAGCCCAAACACCACAGCTTTCCATTGTCCTAAGAACTTTAGGCTTCAAGCCCACTCTCTACAAATTCTATTGTTTAGGCCACTTGGGCCTGCCTAGTCGCGCACTTAGGTCCAGGCCTGATTCGTGTCCTTACACCTATGAATAATAGCAAAAATAAGATAAATAGTGAAATAATTTTAATTTTTCATTTCAATCCAAATGCATACCGAATCTTCCTAAAAAAGAATATGGAATTCCAAAAATAAAATAACTTTCATTCTAATATTGGCTTGTCTTGGCCAAACACTAAGATACTTAATTGAGTTAAATCATGCTTACTAAAAATATATTTTGCTAGTAGTCTAGTAAATTTCAAATTTTTTTAAAATAAAAAAATTAATTTTTAGACATTTTTTTATATTAAAAGATAGGAAAACACTATTTAAAACATTAATAAAATAGAAGTAAATATATAGATGTTGAAAAAAAAATTAATAGGTCTTTGATTCTTTCCTTAAAAAAAAAAAAAAAAAAATCTCTCCATATTTTATAGCAATGCAATTATTATCACCATAATATATTCATGAATACATTAATATACTTATTTATTCCAATCAACACAAGTTAATCAATGGTTTTTTTTAATATATTTAATTTGACCATTTATTTTTTGTAATATAATATAATTATAATTTTTTTCTAAATTATAAGTCCATCAAGAATCCATTAAAAAAGCTTATGAACAGTCCATTGGCCCCAACTTAGTAGCTCAGCCCTTTAAAAGCAAAATATACATTACTCCACCGTGCATGAAACCCAGCCCAGTAGGCCCATGGGCCAAGAAAAAAAAAGGGGCCGGGCCGGCCCATTTCCGACCCTAAATCAATTATATCTATGTTTTCAAACACGCAGATCATGATTCATGAAAGAATGGTTACTGCTTAGTGCTTACTTGGAGTAGGGGCATGAAGAAGGGTGCGGAGAGTGAAGAAACCACGCTTCCTGTCTCTTCTTTTAGCCAGTGGTGGGAACTCATGCACACTGAGCCTCCAAGACCCAGATGACATTTCACTTCTCGCTGCCGATTCAACATCTTGAGGCACAAAGTTCTCTCTTCTGCTGCTCTCATGGCTCACATTCATGCCATTCCCACCCTCTTCCATGATGAGCTCCTCTCTCTCTCTCTCTTAATCTCTGTGACACAAAGAAAAACAGGACTTTGTAGCTTTCTATGTTTAGCTTGGGATTTTGTTATTGTGTCACAAAAACCTGGGAAAGTTACTTCAAACACACACACAAAGAATTACAGGACTGAACCGTTCGGTGTAGAGCTTTTGTTAATGACACAAAAACATGGGAAAGTGTTTCACTTTCATGGATAGCAAGTTTAGTATTGTCTCTATCCCACTTGAGTCTTCACTCCAAAGATTAAGAATTTGTGAAGACATGAATCGTAATAAAAGAATAGAATTCCATAAAATATAAAGGAAAGGAATAAGTTAGGCCTCGCTTGGGAGGAGGGAATAGAATGGAATGGAAATGAATAAAAAGAATAATTTTATAATATTCTTCCCTTCCCTTGTTTGGGAGTTTTAATGGAGGGAATGGAAAGTTCATTCCCTCGTTTGGGAGTTTAAGTGGGAGGGAATGGAATGGATAGGAAGGAACACTTATTCCTCTCTATTTCCTTAAAACCTCAAATTTTCATTCCCCCTGAAATTGGGAGGAATAAGAGGGAATGGAATTAGATTTAATGAATTTTTTATTAAAACTTCCCAAAATACCCCTATTTATTCAACCATTTATTTTAAAACAGGGGTCTAATAATAATATTGCAATAAGATGATTTCATTCCATTCCCTCCATGTTACTCCCAAACAAAATTACTTACATTTCATTCATTTTCATTCCTTTCCATTCTTTTATTTTAAAACATCCAATTAAGGTTACTTAATTCCATTCCATTCTTTTTCCTTACTTAAATTTATTCCATTCCATTCCATTCCATTCTATTCTTTTCTATTCCCTTATGATCATTTCATTCCATTCCATTCCCTTCCCTTATGAACTTCCAAGCGGAGCCTTAAAGTTATCGATCACATAACAGTTGACATCTTTGAACTTACAAAATGATGAAATGATGAGTGTAAAGTAAAAGCAGCTTCCACCACAATAAATTGTTTCTTTCCAGGGGCGTGCAAAACGGGCTAAACGTTACTACTATACTTATCATCATTTTTTTTTTTTTTTAATTTTAAGAAACAAATACATACCACAAGGAAAAAATGAATTGAAATTTTAACACAAGATACATCACAAACTCCACTTAAAAGCCAATACTTTTATTATTTTTTATAGGAAACTGAAAAGTCATCATTTCATGTGCTAATTACAGACCCAGCCTAAGCACTTGCATCCGAGGATGCATACCAGTCTCTATTTTACACCTTTAAAAAACTTATTTTATCTATTTTACTATCTTATTTTACAACTCACTTAACATCTCAGTTTCTATTTTTACATACAACTTATTAAAATAATATAAATTACAACATTAAATAATATAAACAATTCAATTACCCCAAAAAAAAGTGAGAGAGAGAAAAAAGAGTGAATAAATTATATTATTTTGTGGTTACGAATGCATGAACAGTGGGTTGTAAATATAAGTACTGTGCACGAATGCTAAAAATTTATAGATATACATATTGGAGCACTTTTTTGGGTTCTCAGTTGCTAAAATAGCAATTTAGGAGGTTTTACATTCTCAATTATGCTAGTGCTCCTGAGAAGACATCATTATTAACATGAGATTAACACAAAGACACACTATAAACTCCAAGTTGAAATATGTCTGAGTCCAGCTCCAGCCGTGCATGCTTACTGCCATCTATATCCTTAACTTAGTTCGGAGCACATGAGATTAAAGTTGAATACCTTGGAAATGAATTGTCGACCAGATTATTATTTAGCATGCCTATGGTACAAAGTCATAGTCATTCTTCAACAAACATTCAAAGTCAATTCTATTTACTCCCAAGAGTAGTTTATTTGAAACTAGATTGTGTCTATTCGTAGCTTGATACAAGAAAAAAGCCAATGGTCCCTTGCATTTTCTAATATAATTTAACAAACTTGCCCCAAAACCAATGCTATTTGTTCATAAACTCAATAGACCCTGAGCCCAATATATTTCGATAACAGAATGAGAATCTAAGTGTGCATTTGGTAGAATCTAAATGTGCATTTGGGATTAGATTATAAGCCAACTTTTAGCTTCTTCTTCTTCTTTTTTTTCTCCTTTGTAGGTTATTTTTGCAGGTTCCACCTTATGATTTTTCCTCAAATGCCAGATACTTTTTACTTATTGTGGCTTTGTAGGTTTCACCATACTTTTTCTTTTTTTTTTTTTGCTATAGTATTTTCAATAATGAATCATCTTATTTTTTTTAGCTTTTTTATCTATGATACTTTCAACAAAGAGCTAAGGGTCCAAATAGATTATCTATGTGCTGCCCAAATTCCGTTTCACTGTTAACATGAATACCTACTACCAAATCATAAAATGCTTCATACACTACAAGCCCAAAAAAAACTCCCTTATTTTCTCATTTCTTTGCTCAAAGTACCCTTTTGGTGTATGCACGTGAGAGTACCATAAGCTATATGTGCTCCATCACTCATTTCCTCAAATACTCATTCTATGTGAAGTTATCTGAATTATGGCTTTACTAAATTTTTGGAATGAATTAACTTGAATAAAGTTATTGCTTTCATAACTTCCTTAAAGAAATTAACAGGAACAATAAAATGAAGACTTGACCAGTGAACTCATATTATCCAAATTATTAGCATCTTGCATTGAAAGAAAAATGGTTGCATATCAAACGTCTAGTACAAAATCAACTGTATAATGAAGCTCCATCTACTAAATAATAAGAGGGATACCTCACGATTAGTGGCATTAAGCCATCAGATGGTAAATTCCATAATCTAGCATCACAATAAAATTGCATCAAATATTAACTAAATCAGCAACTCATTCAAATACCGTTTTGCTCTGGAAAGGCTGAGTCTGATCATTACTATTGTCATCATCATCATTTTCATCAAACCTTATGTTCTGGTCTATGAGTATACTCAAAATCTATATGTACAAAAGCTCGCTCAATTTCTGGGAGTTGCTCAAGCTTCACTTGAAGTGACTCACCGATATTATGAGCTTTGTTCAAATGCATGTCTTGTGGCAAAATTATGTCAACCTCCACAAAATAATTTGAACCAAAAGTGTATGCTCTTACTGTGTCAATGTGCTTGATATCTTCATGGTGGTTCCATATCAGATATGTTAGCTTTGCCAAAAATTCAGGTGGTGCTGTCCTTCCAATTAGTGCCCAGACATTCTCAATGACTGTCTTCGTCCATGTATTCATTGTATATAATGCTATCTGCATCAAAGGTTCAACAAATCATTATAAAAAGATAGATTAAGATCAACTCCAAGGAGCCAATCATAAATAATGTCCATTTCACTTTGAAAATGAGAGATATAGAGTAAATACCCATATTTTGTCATGGCTGCCGGTGATTTTGATAATTTTAGGAAAATAAAGGAAATTGATAACACGTATGGTAGCTGAATTCAATTATCTTTATTATTTTTGGATAAATAAAAACAACAAATGCACCCAATTATCGAAAGTATTGTAGTAAAAATAAAATAAAAAAAGAGCGAAGAAGAAAGAAAAACGAAGAAGAAGAAGAGCTGCATATGAACTTACTATAACAGCTCCAGTAGGATCAATCCACCAATAATATCGAATGGCTAGGACGGCTGCTGCCAAACCAATTGAATTAGTAATAACGTCGAAAAAATGATCTTGAGCATAGGCTCTAATAATTTCATTTTTAAATCTTCGACAATAGACCATGAGCATAAACTTCACTATGGTCACAGAGACCATTATTCCAATCATCCATTTCTCCTTCTGAGGATCCTTTTCCGGCTGGGTCTGTAATCAGCACAGGAAATGAAATTAATATTAAAGGAATCACTGATAAAATAAACGACTACAGAAAACGAAACTTAGAACAGTCATGTTAAAATGTTACATCCACCAACTCAGGATGTGGTCTAACAAGATCTCATACATTTAGGTAGTAGCTCAAAACCTATGTCATCCTTTTCATGAAGTACCAAGAACCAAAGTCACATTGGACCTCGAGTTCAGACAAGATATAAAGAAGGGAGTTAATTTTCAAACCCTTCTCAAAGCCAACTTTGATAAAAATATGTCTGAGTCTAGCCATGCTCACAGTCATCTACATCCTCAACATAGATCGGAGCATGTGAGATAAAAGTTGCATACCTGTGCAATGAATTGTCGACCAGACTCGAGCAGAATTTGTAATCCAAGAGTTGCCATTACTGAAGCAAAAACAATGATTCCCTGCAATCTCAAGCTAAATTAGTAAAATATTTGTTGCATTAAAGCAAAGTGTTGTAACAAAATGTTGAAGCACAGTCTGGCTGTATATGATGTGATTATTAGCATGCCTTGGGTCTACATCCCTGTAACTCATAATCACTCTTGAACCTACACTCAAATTTATGCTCAAAACCAATGCTATTTATTCCCATGAGAGTAGATTGTTCAACCACTTTTTAATTTAATCCCTTAAATTTTTATTCCTAAGACTAGATTGTGTATATTCACTGCAGTTTCTAATTAAGCAAATTTGCCCAAAACCAATGCTATTTGTTTTTAAACACAGTAATAGACCCCAAGCTCAACATTTTGGTAACAACATGAGAGCCTAAAGCATGGAACTGATGAAATATTTAGTCTTGAAATAAACTGTGGCATGACATCATGAAATGTCTATCTATTGCTTTTGCCACTAGAATTTGTGGAATAAGACATAGCTGAGCCAATAGTACTAATGATGGAATACCATTTCAGTTTATTTCCATCATTGATTACAGAAAGTTTAATGAAATCATGAAAATGATGAAATGGAGAAATAAAAACATAAAATACTGACTTCTTTGGGGTAAATTTTTTATAAATAAAGTTTAAGATGAATAATTTTCACTCCACCAACTTCTGAGCAACCAAATGATCTACAGAAGTAACACTAACCAAGTACACATGAATGCTCATTATCAGCTTCAACAACCTAAATAATCTGAATTTTCAAAGAATTATTCAATTGGATGACTTACCACTGGCTGCATCCGGTTCTTTCCAATTGGATAACGATACTGGTTTGGATTTCTCATGGCATGGGCCGTGAACCACAATATAAAGCCTGACAAGAGATCTAAAAGTGAATCCAATGTTGAGGCAATAACCGCTAATGATCTGCTCTGAATAGAAACATAGAGTTTTGCTGCAAAGAGCACGACGTTAGCCATGTTTGATACATAGATAGCCATCCTCTCATTCTTTGCAAGCTGCTGCAACTCATCCTGAGAATAATAATGTAACAATAAAAAAATATTGGTTTTACATTTCTAGGAAACAAGAAAGATTTTAGCTGTTTTTTCCCTTTCTGGTTTGTGTCTGTGTAGGAGAAGGGGGGGGGGGGGTTGTTTCACTAGGTTGTATAGATGGAAGATTGAACTTTTCATTAACCATTTCATATGATCGAAAATGTGTCATAGAGAAACAAAGCATGAACACAAATAGTAGTCCTTTGATATTATTTATGCAACCAAACTCAGAAATTAAAATTATTCTCCCATTTTGTTCCACAAAGTTGTCATTCAAAATCATCAAGTTGAACACAACCAACCTCTGTTAGACTTCCGGGCATATAACCATTTTCAGCCATGGTCTCCATCTCCGTATACCCTTCAAGGAGTCTTTCTTGTTTCTCATAATAATCAGCAACCTTGCTTCGTTTCCCTAAAGTCAAAAGTATCAAGTTTCACATCATGTTCATTACTAGTCATGAATAAGGAGGTAGCATTCAGAGTCATCAAATATTGACGTTCCATTTTCCAAAAAAACCCAACATAAATTATATTAATGAGCAATAATACATTGAATTATTATGATATTAGAACTCCAAGCATAACACAAAAGGCCATATGTGAAGTCTATAGTTACTCTCTTTATGTATCATCTCCAAAGATTGTGAAAGGATTTACAGAATTATAGAATGTCCCTTGCTGGTAAATGAAAGTTCCCAAAAAGCATCTAACTAGAATAAATTCTCTTCAAAATTCAAGGCCAAAAGATCAATGGTTTATATTTTTTCTCCATCTATTTATTTTCTTGTGTGGTTGTTGTGGTAACAAAATTGGGATGTCAAAATTCAACAATCAATTCATATGCATCAATGATTTCAGAAAATTTTCCTAGTGAAAGTGTAGTGACCCAAAAGGGGGTCTTGCATTTCATGGAATCCCACATTGCCTAGGGAAACACATGAGAATGTGCTTATAAGGAATGCCTTCCCTTGTTGTGTATGAGGCCTTTTCCCCAACGCAACTTGGGGAAGAACAAAACCTTGAGGGACTAAGAGAGTCTTCGGGCCGCCCAAGGAGGACAATATCATACACACGGGGGCGGGGTGTGACAAATGGTATCAGAATCATGCCCTAGCCAGAAGTGTGGGCCCCACACGCGAGGACGATTGGATTGTAGTGACCCAAAAGGGGGTCTTGCATTTCATGGAATCCCACGTTGCCTAGGGAAGCACATGAGAATGTGCTTATAAGGAATGCCTTCCCTTGTTGTGTATGAGGCCTTTTCCCCAACGCAACTTGGGGAGGAACAAAACCTTGAGGGACTAAGAGAGTCTTCGGGCCGCCCAAAGAGGACAATATCATACACACGGGGGCGGGGTGTGACAGAAAGTTTTGGATTTGATGGCAATCACGCTCCACTTCAGCTATTGTGAAAGTCCATAGATTTTTCACCTAAAAGATTTCTTCCCAATATGAAAATTGAATCCTGACCAATCTCCAAAATTTAATGGGGGTCTTCATTTCATGGAAGGGAAGCACATGAGAATGTGCTTATAAGGAATGCCTTCCCTTGTTGTGTATGAGGCCTTTTCCCCAACGCAACTTGGGGAGGAACAAAACCTTGAGGGACTAAGAGAGTCTTCGGGCCGCCCAAAGAGGACAATATCATACACACGGGGGCGGGGTGTGACAGAAAGTTTTGGATTTGATGGCAATCACGCTCCACTTCAGCTATTGTGAAAGTCCATAGATTTTTCACCTAAAAGATTTCTTCCCAATATGAAAATTGAATCCTGACCAATCTCTAGAAGGGATGCAAAATTTACCATGGGGTCTATAAACCCAATTGACCCTCTTTTTTTTTCACAATACAAAGTTAAGAAACCATTGGATCAGTAACTCAACTTCTAGTTGTCAAGCCCAAAATCAGTAACTTGGCCTAGTCAACTCAGTTACCAAGCCAAAAAAAAAATCAGATCATCAAACAAAAGGAACATCTTTGAAGTTTGTACTTTGTACAAAAAATTTAGTAACTCGCCTGAGTCAACTCAGTTATCAAGTCAAAAATCAGATTTAGACTGAACCAAGAAACCAGTGACTCGAAGCCCAAAATCAGATTACATATTTTACATTAACAGAGAACATCTGTGTCCTTTTATTTTTATTTTTTTGGTAAATTGTTCATGAATCTTGCTAAGAAAGGAAAGAATATGGAATTTGAAGAAAAAAACAAAAAATGTAACTTTCATTCTAGTATTGGCATGTCCTGGCCATTATAAAATTGTTGGTCATTCTAGTATTGGCATGTTCTTTAGGATAATATCATTTTTTTATAGCTACATAAATATATTAATAAAAAAAAAGTTTTATCTTCCTTTTTTTTTTTCAAGTACAATTAAATTCAATTACATGATTAATCACTTGAAATAAACCATACTTTTGAACTCAATTATATGGCTAAAGAATTGCTAATATGTTCTCTCTCATATATATATATATATATATATATATATATATATATATTCATGAAAGAAGGCTTTTCATGAAAGACGACTTACTTGGGACATGAAGAAGGTTGCTGAGAGTGAAAAAACCATGTTCACCACCATCTCTTCTTTCAACCAGCAAAGGAAACTCTCGCACTCTGAGCCTCCAAGACCCAGATGACATTGACATGTCACTTCTGGTTGCCGATTCAACATCTTGTGGCACAAAATTCTCTCTTCTGCTCTCATGGGTCACCTCCATGTTATTACCACCCTCTTCCGTGATCACCTCTCTCTCTCAGACACAAAAGAAGAACAAGACTGCGTACACCTCTATGTTTGTTGAGCTCGAGCCTTTTGTTAATGAACCACAAAAACACACACACACAGAAATAGTACAAGACTGCACTGCAGTACCCTTCTATGTTGAGCTTGAACTACTGTTATTTGATACATAAAACCATGGGGAAGTGTTACATAAATAACAAGTTTTAGTACTGAGTCTTCCCTGCAAAGATTGAAAATTTCTAAAGAAATGGGCTGGATGGATTATAATATAGGAATATATAGAAGAGTGGCATAAAATAGAAAGCAAAGGAATAAGTTGGAAGTTATCTATCAAAATTGACATCTTTTTCGAACTTGCAAAGAAATTTCCTACCTACTAACAACGAAAAGTTAAAAGCGACTTCCACGTAGTGCGGTATCATAAAGATTGCGTGCATAAAGTGTCCCTTTGGATAAGTTCAGGTCATGACTCGGATGTTACTGCTATGCAGGTGCCTTCGGCGTGGAGGAAATTTGGGCAAAGGCATAGCGGGAAAGGTGGGTCAAGGCAAACGTGTATTTTTCGGATAATGTTCACATTTCAATCGTGAAAGTGACAGTGTGCACGGATTAATGAGTATTTGATAATTAGAGGTGTCTTTAGACCCGCCAAACCTAACCCACCCAAGAGATCTGACCATACTTGAACTGAACTCGATCTAATTAGGTGACTGCTGGTCTCCACGTTCAAAATCCGACCCACCTGATTCAACCAACGAACCTAGTCAAATCCAATAGAGATCCACCAAATCCAATGTGATCTCTACTAGATTTAATGTTCTTTATTTTCTTAATACGCATATCAAATTTTGTGTCAATCGAATTTTATTTATTATAAGATCTATAAAATTATATTTTATACATAATTTTAAACTAAAAAAAAATTACAATTTAAAAAAAAAATTTAATGACATAACTATTAATATTTAATTTTCTAAAAATTTTGTAAGTATAAAAAATATAAGAAGAAAATGTAATCCAATGATAAATTTGTCAAAATTTACCTTTAATAAAAAAAAATATTAAATAAGGCAATAGCTTAAGATTACAACAAATTTTTTAACTAGACTTTGTCCTTTTTAAAATAAGCGTTAATACATCACATTTCCTATATTTTATGTTCTTCCTTTTATTTTTCTTTTGGTTACAATTTTCCATGTAAATCAACAAGAGCATCCTAAGGAAACAAATTTCTCAATTTACTGATCCTATGTACTCAAACATAAAAGTTTCTCTTATGAGAAAATTATTAAGCCCCAGTCAGTACTAATAGTCTAGTACTAAGTGTCTCTTTGAAAACAGTTTATTTAGTTGAAAATGATATTTTTTTACTAAAAGTATTGTAAATAAAGGTAAAAATTAGCTGAAATAGTATAATGAGACTTATGAATAGTACCAAAAAGTGCAGTAAAACCCATAAATAATTGCAAAAATAAACTTAAATAGTAAAATAAACTGACAACTTTTATCAATGCCAAACACACTCATTAGTAAGTATACATTAAAATAAAATAAAATACTAATTAGTACACATTAAAAAAATAAAATACTCCAAATAAAATAAAATAAAATAATAATAATAATAATAATAATAATAATAATAATAATAAAATACTAATTCCAAGAGGCAGTGTAATTCCTGGCCCCACCATAGCTGCTTTCTTTCTTTTTCTTTTTCTTTTTTTTTTTTTTGGTTTCTTTTTTTAATACAAATAAGTAGTTTGACAAATGAGTAAAAAGTGGAAGGGCATTTAAGTAATTTGACCTAAAAGACCCATTTTCCTCCCTCCTTTTTCCGGTGGGCTCATGCGAGAAACACCCAGCTCATCCATTTTCTTCCCCATGCTTCTTGTGAACCAAATAGAGGAAAACCTACGCGTTCCCTCCGCATTTTTTTAAGTTTATCATCCATCAACTTTTCAACCCCAATAATGTAAGCTACTTAATTAGGATTGGTTAATTTATTGAGACAAAAGAAAGTTAGGAATCAGATTATCTACCATCTCTATCTCCAGAACGTGGATAGAAAATTTGGAAATAGAAAAGGATCCCAATGGTCCAATACCCACAAGAGAGTACCTTCAATTTTTTTTTTTTATATTGATTTTATTTTATGAACAAAATTTAGCTATAAAATGAGTTGTAGTTTTAAGTTACAACCTTACTCAATATTTTTTTCTTTGAGATGAATTTTGACAAACCCATCATTAGATTACATCTTCTTTTTATTTCTTCCATATTTGCAAAATTTCTAGAAAATTGAAAATCAATAGCTATGTCATCAATAAATTTTTTAAATTGCAAATTTTTATAATTTAAAATTATGCATAAAATACAAGCTTATAGATCATATAATAAATAATATCTGATTAAAACAAAATTTGACATGTGTATTAAGAATGTAAAAAATATACAATTCAACTGTTAGATTTTCAAAATATATAGTAATGCTTATTTTATTGAGTAAGATTATAACTTTAGGTTACAATCAATTTTATAACAAAGTTTTATTCTTATTTTATTTTTTAAAGGTTTACAAAATGATATGATATTGGCAAGAGAGAATAAATGTAGCATCAATTTTATTAGAAAAAGTCTATAGGTTGTTATAACAATTGTTGCGATGTGTAGGAACCAACCACAATCGATATAGTTGAAGTCTAACCGACCTACAATACAATATATACTTATGACGGGGTTGATGTCGATCGTTAGTGGAAAAACCAAATTATGCTACGTTTTATATAGATTGATTAAGTCAATCTATGCCCAAATTGGCCAAACCCAATAGAATAGTCGAGCTGAGCTGATATACCGACCATGGCTCGAGAATGCATTGCAGTGCAGTTTGGTAAGCAGAGAATCGAAAAATGGACCATGTCGGCTGGGCAGGCACAACATATTGCACGCCTCTGAATTTGTTGGGATGAATGCCACGTCAATAATAACATAAATACAATTTCTTAAAAGTTAATTTTTGATTTGTATTTAGAATGCAATACACTAGGTCATTTGTTAATAGACTTAAAAAAAAAAATTTGATAACAATTTTATGAGAAATATAAAAAGTTGTAAAAAAAAACTAATTACTCCTTTCTTTTCCTATAAAAAAATTTTAAGAATATTTTCTAAACTATTACTTTTAGAGCATTCGTCAATTTTTTTTCCAAAGTGTATATATAAAGGTTATGTACAAAAATTTATGTATTTTTTATAAAATCAAAACAGTTTTAGTTAACATGTATTTTATGTCAAATAAAAATTAGTTTTTTTGTGACAATATGTATATGAGAATGCTAAAATTTAAAATTTTGATTTTGAAAGGGATGTAGTTAAATTGTTGTGACAAAATGTATTTTATTGTTGTCTAACATGATTTTGTGGTTTACCACTCACAATCAACCACATACAATAATTATAACAAATGGTGTGAAAAATGCTATGGTCCTAGAATTTGTGAGATAAATATAATAGTTTTTCATCTCGTAACAATAAGATAGATTGATTAATTTAGATGAATAGGACTTCAAATGTTGTTTTATGAATAATTGCTTTTTATCATTAAAACAAGACAACAATCAATCCCTTACTCTACAAGTTATTTTACCAGTTGAATTTGAGCCAACTCAAACCCACAAGATTGTTTGGATTCAAATTCTATTAGATGTGTATTAAGAAAAAAATCTATCCAGAGCAAGCAAAGTTGTACAAGGACGATTTTTCTTTCTTGAAAAATAATTAAACCAACTACACATCAAAGGTAATAAATATTGTTGAAATAATACTCCTAAGCACCAAACTTTCTGTACCATGATGTCTGGTGGTATATGTTACTGCCAACTGAGATGTTGGCTGTAACACCCCCATAATAATTACTAATTTATTTCATATACATGTATTAAAGAGGAGGCACACAATTAAATAGATTTAATTGATTTGGGTCTAAAATATTTAAGTAAGATAATTATTAGAGTATAAGGGGCCTAAGAGAGATGGCATAAGTAGATTGATGGGCCTTGATAAGCTCAAAATCCTTGCCCTTTTATCCTTGAGCTTTACGTGTATATATAAATAAGAGATTTCCCCTCTTTTAGTGGCACCACACAATTTTCTTGATTGAATCAGGTCAGCCCTCCCTTCCTCATTTCTTGGGTTCTTTTATTTACGTGACACCTATCAAGCTTCTATATGGTTTGAGGGTTAGTGAAATCTCCCACATCTAGGAGAGAGAATTAATGTTTATGTATATTTAGTCTTTATGCCCACAAATCAAAGGTTGGTAGACGTGGACTTAGGTAATCTAATTTTGTCACCATACTAATGGGAAAAAGGTGCTTTATGGTTGCTAATATAATTATACTTATCTAAGTGAGTTGACCTCTAATCTGTCATCTACCCACATGTCACTGTTCAAACTTCAAATATTTTGTCCAGCCTTTATCATTTATGTTTTGCGACATCAAGGGAATAATAGACTATGTTTTGGTTAGACCTATAATGACATTTAGAGTTCCCTAGTTGCAGTACATTCATGCCAATTAATAGATTGTAAAAATCTGTGGAATAGAACAACAATCTGATCAAAGGTGAAAGTGAATTGCATGGTTAAGTAAATAAATGGGAAATTTTGGAAATATCAATGTAGTCCAGAATTATACTATTATGCATGAAAACAGATTTTTAAGTGAGAAATTTGTGTAAATTGATGGACCTATATTTTGTACCAAAATTTTATGTATTTTATCTAAAATCAAAATAAGTTTATGGTCCATTTGGATTGAGGGAGATTTAGCACAAAATTAACTTATTTTTAATCAACTCTACTCTACTCCCTTCCACTCTCCCTCCTTCTCCCCTCCATCCAAACAGGCTATTAGTTAACATGTATTTTATGTCAAATTAAAACTAGTTTGTTGTGACAAAATGTATATAAGGATACTAAATTTTAAATTTTGATTTTGGAAGGAATATAGTTTGTTGTGCCAATATGTATTCTATTATTGCCTAACAAGATTTTGTGATTTGTCAGGCTTACATGATAATTGGTGTGGAAAATGGTATGACCTAGAATTTGTGAGATAAATATGATAGTTTTTCATCTTGTAACAATAAGATAGATTTAAGATAGATAGATTAATTTAGATGGCTAAGACTTCAAATGCTAATCTACAAATAATTTCTCTTTATCATTAGGACAAGACAACAATTAACCCTCCTACTATACAAGATATTTTATCAGTTGGACTTGGATTGACTCCAACCCACAAGATTGCTTGGATTCAAAATCTATTAGGTGTGTACTAAAAACCAAAAAAAAAAAAAAAAATCTACCATAACCATGCAAAGTTGTACATGGACGATTTTTCTTTCTTGAAAAATAATAAAAACCAATTTCTCAACAAAAAATAAATAATAAAACCACCTACTTATCAAAGGTAATAATAATTGTTGAAATAATACTCCTGCACCAAACTTTCTTGAACCATGATGTCAGGTGGTACATGTTGCTGCCACCAAGGTCAAACGTTGTGTTAGAACTCCTTTCTTTCTTTCTCCTTTACGTGTGTCTTTGTTTCTAATAAATAAATAAATAAGAAAGTCAAACATTGGATGGCATGATATGAGTGCTCAACTACCATTTAATTATTTTAAGACTTAATCCTACAATAAAAAAATGTTTCTTAGACTTAAAAAGGCCAATTTTGTATGCTTTTAATCATATAAATTTATAAAAGCAGATATATATATATATATATATAATTAAAACTATAGAAAAATCTAAGACAAAATTAATTTTACGACCTCCAACAAAAGGTGTTTGTATACCTGTGCTGGGACTGGTTTGGGACAAATTGTATATAAAATCGTCAACCAAACCGAATATAGTAGGTCATGGACTTTGAAACCGAATATATTATGCTTCTTTGTATGACCATTGGAACTTCTAGGTGATGATAAGAATCATAAGATTCGCAACATTTGTAAAGCAATTAGGAATTTTTGGCTTGGACAGGTGAGGACTTTGCTTGGTATCTCGGTTATGTTTGGTCCCACCTGATAATGAATGGTGGCCATTTGGACCTTGTCTACAATGGTGATGGAGATGCTTCAACTATTTTGGCGTATATATCTTGGTAAAGATATTTAGACCATTTCAAGATTGTTATTAAGACCTCTGTACAGCTTCTTCAATTTGTCAGAAGTTGTTACTTTAGTCTTGCATACGTTAGATCCATGTCTCTCTACTTTATAACTTGCTCCAAGTTACCAAATGTTGCATGTAATTTTAGTAATGGCGTGTAAGTTTAACAGAAAAAAAATAATTATGGGTTTGTCTCACATAGGTGAGGTGTGTGTGTTTGGGTTTATAACTTGCTCCACGTTATCAACTATTACATGTAGTTTTAGTAGTGGTGTATGAGTTTAACCAAAAAAAATTCTCTCGACTCTCAAGTTCTAAAGTTTCTTTAAATATATATATATATATATATATATATATATAAAGGCCCTTTTTAAAAAAATAAAAATAAAATATCAAGTCATTAAATCCCATGTTATGTGTCTATAAGGGTAATATCATAAACACCAACGGATCTTAATAAGACTATCATTATGAATATAACATATTTGCTGAAGCGTTACTATTTGAACTTCTCAACTCTTACAAGCATCATATGAAGTGTTATAAGGATTCTTACCACCCAAGCCATACCTCGAAATGGGGAGCTAGTCTTGCCTTGGGTATGCTCCCCAGAAGTCATGCATTTCACTCCTCATACCTATGACTTTCTAAGTGGATATGGGACATCTCACATGAACCATTAGAGGATAAGATCATACCCTACCCAACCTTCGAAAAAATCTATAACCACAAGTCCACAACTTTTTGGACCACAACTCTAATGTGGTATAAGTGACGGAAAAAAATTAGTGAATTTATGTGAAATTAACAAATAATCTGCTATAATCTGTCATATAAGATAAATGTAAAAATATGTGTGGTAAAAAGTGTGGATCTTGAATTAGTCTAAACCTTTCCATTCCTTTACAATAAAAGGCTAAAATTGTGCCACATCATCACTCCACTAATGCTCCTAACACCTTGAGTAGTGTTAGTTACTGCAAGTTTTACTACATTAAACTTATAAATTAATGTGTCACCAATCATAAAAAGATAATTTAAATTCAAATATTCATCATTCTACAAAAAATTAAAATATTTATTTCTAAAATGGTTGAAACCCACTAATTACATGTATTACTACATCAATTTGTAAATTTTATTTAATACAACTTGTAGTATTTTTAGAATTTTCCTTTCACTTTAATTAATCCCGTCAAACTAAAAGTAAATGACAAAAGGAGAGAAGTCAAAGAATCCAAAAAAAAAAAAAATCCCTCTCTCCACTATCCTACGGCCAGTCTCCGGCTTCATAATTATAGTTATTTAAAAAATTTGGCCATTTAAATGCATAAGATTAACTTTTTTTTTTCTACAGTGGGAATTGTCTTTTTTTCCTTCCTTCCTTCCGGTGGTAATTATGATCAATACCCTCCTGGAATTTTTTTTTTTTTAGAAGATCCTGGAAAATTTTCAGAATATGAAATACCCACCTGGAATATTATTTGGACCAAAGCTCAATCCGAGGCTGTTGTTTATTAATCAAACTCATTTCTTTTGGTCCTCTATGCTTTATTATTTGGAACCAAGCCCATTATTTCTACAGATGACACCCCATTCTACAGATGTCTGCAGGGTGAAGAATTCCTTGTGCTCGAACATCATTTTTGGAATTGAGCTTAGCCACTAGACAAGCAGAAGTGAGTTTTTCTCCAAAGTGTGGGTGCTCTATTTTGGGATATTTGGACCAATCACCATCATGAGCATCGTTTTTCAAGATTTCAGACCAGAACTTGTAAAAATACTTATTTTCACGGGGGAAAATGTATGAGTAAAATTCTGGTTCAAAATGGAGACACAAGTAGTACTCATTGAGTAAGTACCACATGTAGAGATAATGAGCAACTGTCCAATTGGTTATCCAAAAGGCAAAAGGGGTTTTCCATGGTTCATCTATGTTTAGGAAAATGGCAAGGAAATGACTCTGTTGTTCTTTGAGGTAATCATGGAGGGTTCTAATGATTCTTTTGGATCTGGCTTGAAGGGTCAGGTTCTTTATTTGTTCTTTGATTTCTGGAGGAAGGGTTTCTATCATTTTGAGAATATCATCAGGAGTTGAAGTGGAGCTTGAGGATGAGGATGGATCTGTGACTGGATATACACATAAAGGAGGAGGAATGATGGTTGTGGCAAGAACTGGGGGTTTTCTAGAAAGATAATCAGTGATAAGATTGTCTTTACCTTTGATGTGTTTGACTTGGAAAGACCATTGTGAAAACCAATTTGACCATCGGAGTAGCTGGGGGTGTGGGAGCATTTTTCTTTTGAACTGGAGCATTTTTGGGAATGAGGACATGTCCATTTCTACTAGAAAATTATGCCCGAGGAGGTGGAACTGGAACTTTTCAATGCCATGCTTGACTGCCAAAATTTCTTTGAAAGTGGAATGATAATGGAGTTCTGAGGGCTTGAATGTACCACTTTTATATCCACAAATGTTTCTTTTGCCATTGGCTTCTTCGAAGAGAGCTGCTGCCCAATATTCATCACTTGCATCTGTCTGCAAAATTCTTTTGCCTGGTCCTGGAATCTGTAAGGGAGGAAGTGTTTCTGCTAACTTTTTCAACTGCTGAACTGCATCTGTATGAACGGGATTCCAATCTGGGGGAGATTTCTTCAACAATTGAGCTAAACAATTCCTGTATCTGGAGATTTTTGGAATGAAATCTGACATGTAATTCACAATTCCAAGAAACTGCTGTATCTGTTTAGTGTTCATGAGCTTGTCTGGAAATTCTGTTAGAGAAAGTGCAATGTGGGGCTGCAAAGTGTATTTTCCATCTGAAATGTTTACTCCCAAGAAGTCTATAGAGGAGACTCCTATGATCATCTTTTTTTCTGAAAGCATTATCCCTTGAGTTTTTACTAAATTATAAAATTCAGTAAGCAATTTTTCATGGGATTCTGCATCTTTTGAGAATAGGAGGATATCATCAACATAGATCAAGGCATTTGTCAACAGTGGCTGGAAAAGAGTTACCATTGCTTTCTGGAATTCGGAAGGAGCATTTTTAAGACCAAAAGGCATAACAGTCCATTGATAATGGTGGTCTGGAATGCAAAAAGCTGTCTTGTACCTTTCTTCTGGGTGGATTCCTAATTGCCAAAATCCTGCTTTGAGATCAAACTTTGAAAATATCTTAGCATGTGAAAGATGCTGGAAAAGAGCACTTTTGTTTGGCAAAGGGAACTTATCATCAGCAAGGAAATGGTTAAGATCTTGGTAGTTGATTACCAATCTGAGTTTTCCACGAACTTGTTCAGCATGTTTATTTACATAGAAAGCTTCACATGCCCATGGAGAGGTTGTAGGTTCAATGAGGCCTTCTGAAGGAGAGTGGATAATTCTTGCTTGGCTAAGTTCAAGTGATCTGGGTTCATTCCTCTGTGACTGGCTTTTGTGGGATTGACATCTTCATTCTTTTTGAAAGGTAAGGTTATGAAGAAGGATGGATTTTTCCACAAAGGGTTTGGATTTTTGAGGAGGAATTCTGAGTGGGTGGTTGCACAACAATCTTTTATAATCTGGAGTCTGAGAGAATCAAATGGGTCTATTGTGAATAAATGAGGTACCTGAGTCCATGTGAGAAGATGTTGTTTGTGCAAAAGTCCTTTTGAGGACCATCTGAGACTAGGTATTTTGTGGAGGAGATCAAATCCTATAAGGAGGTCTCTGCCTGTGAGAGGGGAGCCAAGGACTTGGTGTTTTATGGTCAGGGTTGGGAAGATTCTAATGAGAATAGGCTTGCTTTTCAAGGTGATTGTAAATGTTTCTCCATTGGCTGCTTTGAACATTTGGTTATGGGGTAGCCAGAATTGGTGAGGTAGTATTTTGGGATGGAGAATTGTGGCTGCTGCACCTGTGTCAAACAGGGCTATTACTGGAATAGGTCTGGAATAGATGTCAAGGAGGATATGCACTTGGGCTATGGGTGTAGGGTTGGTTAGGGGGGCTATGAGAGGCTGAGATGTGTAGATGGTTTGGATTTCTGGGTCTGAGTCTTCTGAACTTGAATCATCTTCTGAGGAATAAGCCATAACTGCTAAGGCTTGGGGAGAGTATTCATCATCTAGTGAAAAGAGTGATTCAACATCTGAGAATGGGGTGTCATCTGCATGAATCTGGGCTTGTTCAAGAAGTTTTACTGCCTTTTCTTTCTTTGGACAATTTTTTGCAAAGTGACCTGGTTTTCTGCATACAAAACAGACCTTTGAGGTTTTTCCTTTGAACTGCTTTCTTCGGAGGAACTTCCATTTCTTTTTTCTGAAGGATTTCTTCTTCTGACTTGCATAATGCCTTTTCTTCCAGGGATATTTCTTGAAATGATCTCTTTTCTTTGTGGAACAAGTGCAACTTTTGTCATAGCATTTTATCTGTAAATCTTTTCTTTTGCAATTGTCTTTGAGCTTGCTATGGACCTTGTCAATTTCTGAGAGAAACTTTCTCTGGTTGCAAAGCTTTTCAAGAGCAATGAGCACATGCTGGTAAATTTCACCTAAAGAGGCTTGCTGTAGAGTTATTTTTTGAAGGTTCATCATTCGAAGAGTTTCATCTCCTAATGGTTCTGGAAAGGAGTTCAGAAAGGTGTGCTTTGAATTAACATCATCCATACCATTGAAGGAGTAATACCGGCTGGACATTCTGTCAAAATGTTTCTCCAAATCTTTTCTTTCAAAAGAGCAACATTTCATCAGCAAGTATTCTTCTCGTGCAACTTCTGTATAATGAGCAATAGAGCCAAGAAATTCACTATGAATGATTGTGAAAAAATCTTCGAAAGTGGGAGACTGGGCTGCTTGTCTTTGTCTGTATTCTCCAAGGTTGAGCCACCATTGTCTTAATCTTCCTGTGAGTCTTGCAACAAATTTAGCAATAATTTGTGCCACAGTGTTGTTTAGGGCTTGGAGTTCAGCTGTGCACCATGAATACATGTTAAAAATTTCATCATGCCATTTTGAAGGAGGGATATTGTCAATGGTGAATAGGTGTTTTGAATCTGTGGTGGATGAGTAGGTTAATCTTGCTTGGAAGTCAGGAATTATGGGAGGTGGAGGAAATATTGGTGGAGGTGGAGGTGGATCATGGTGAAGGACATCATCATCTTCTTCTACCTTTGGATCTGTCATAAATACTTCATCTAGTCCAAGATCAGACAAATCTAAATCTGTGTCAGCAATGACTGGGAGCACAAAAGGAGTTTGTGAGTCTTGAAGTGTGAGGGATTTGAGGAATGATGATATTGGGTTTGGAGGGTTAGGGTTTGTAGACAACATGTTCATGTCTGGAGGTCGTGAGGAAGCACCTACAATTGGGTCTGGAGGATGGTATAATGGTTCTTTGTCTTTTTTCATGAAAGAGGGTGGATTTTGTGGTTTGGTTTGGGGTTGTAGTTGGAATGGTGGAGAGTATGTTGTACTTGGAAATATTCCACTTGGTCGAAACGGGTTATGGTCAGGATGTGCCATGGTTAATGGTTGGAGGTTTTGGTAAGGGGAAATTGGGGAGAAGGGTGAGGCTGGGGGTATGGGTAAGTCTTTATACAATGATTGGCGGGGTTGATATGGCATGTAGACTTGCATTGGAAGAGCTTGGATTATTTCTTTTCTTGGATTTTCCATAGACTGAAGTTGTGCTAGCAGCTGTTTTCTTTCTTTTTCTTTCTGTCCGATGAGTGGAAATGAGACAGAGAAATCTTTTACTGTGGAGGCTATGGTTGCCAATTCTTGCTCAACTGACTGTATTTTCTTCTTTAAATCTTCGATAAGAGAGTTTGAGGACGAGAAGGTGTTAGCAACTGTTTCTGTCATTTTTTGTTGATTATCAAGAATCTTTGAAAGGACCTGGTTTTGTGCCACAGCATTTTCTGCTTGCCAATTTAAGGCTGCTTCGGCTGAAGAGACTTGCTTCCTGGTTCCATCTGGGTTGGTTCCAACAGGATTTTTGATTTTCCACACATGTTTGGTGTTTGCTTGAGGGTGGTCAAAATTCTCAAGAGGAGGGAAATTTTGTGAGTAGGAGGGTGAAGCATGGTCAAACATATAGCAAGGTAGGGGTTTCTGGACATGAGTTTGACTGATAGGTTTGGGCTGACATTTTGATATTTGGGGGAGGACTTTCTGGTAGTATGGAATCAAAGGAGGGGTCAGAGGAGGTTCATGGTTCTGACTTGGATTTTGTTTACATGGAGAGGGGGAGGATGGATTTTGTTTTTTGGTTCGGGGGTAAAGGACATAATAATCAAACCTTCCCGAAGGTTCTCCGAGGAGGTCAACTTCTGGATCTCCTGCTTCATATCTTTCTTTAAGAATCTGCTGGGAGGACTTTTTCTTCTTTTTTGACTTACTTTTTTCAAAAACTTCTTCTTCTCGACAATCATCACAATCACAAACATCCCACCATATATGACCAGAGGATGATTTTCCTTCATAGCAAGGCTGTCCGTCTTCTCTGAATGCTTTGATTTGAAGACCATCTAGACCTTCATATGACACCGGATGGATCATAGCAATCTGAGTAGGAAAGACTGTGACTTCCTTCTTTTCTTGTGTATTGGTGAGGAATCTGACTTCAACATCACCGTTTTCTTTTTTGATAAAGAAAGGATTGTTGGACTGCATTGGCTTGACTGCTTGGTGAAGCATCTCATATTTTGTAATCCATGATTCTGGAAAGAGAGAGGTCATTTGGTTTCTGTCTAACTGCCTTGGAACAAATGTACACATAGGTGTCATGCCTGGATCAACTTGGATTAGCAAGGCTTCGTTGGATTGGGCCATCTCCGGAACTGCTACATCAAAAGCATGGTTTTGAAGTCTGTAGGCTAACTGGTAGTGGAGTGTGGCTGCAAAAGTATCTTGCACCTGAGAGGCTCCTGTAATTTGAACTTGCACCTTAAGAGCATCACAAAGGTGAGGGTCTTTGAGAGACATGTTGAAATTGGGAAAAAGGGTAACAAAAACTGTTCCCGCATTCAAGGTAGTCTGGACTGTACCAATGACTGCATTATGATACTCCAAGAACCTAGAATCAAGAAGTGAAATTCTAGAGGCTACAGGGAGTCCTTTTCTGCCATGAAAAGTTAGTGCCAATCTGACTGCACCAAAATGGAGATGTGTGTATCCTTGTTTTTGCCATGGAATAACAAATTCTCTTGGAAGGGCTAAGGTGATAAAATTTTCATTTTCAGTGGCTGGAATATTGTACTGGTCAAACTTAGAGGCTTGGACATATTCTTTAACAGTAGAAGGATGAGAAGGACCTAAGAACTTTTTTATGGATTTTTTGAAGGAATTTTGAGGTTTATCAAACACAGTATAGGGATTTACAATAGGGAAATCAGTAATAGGGATTTTACTATCTTCAGGTATATGAGAAATTTCATACAAGTAGTCTAATTTATTTGCAGTAGATGCGAAGAGGAGGGTCAACAATAGGTATTGTGGTATCAAGAACTGCATCTGATGAACTAGCCATAAGTATTTCTTGAAGAAAGAACTGTTTACCTAAGATCTGACAGGACACAAACGCCACACCTAGGCTTACACGTCCACAAGATAACTCAGGAAAACTGGGTTCTTTAAAAATATTAAGAGCAACTCTTTAGTGTTCTACTTGATTATCAAATCCAGTGTTCTGATGTGATAGATACAGAGGATCCACTTATAGTGGCAACTGTAAATCACAGAGCATACTAATCAGGACAATAATCAAAGTATACTGATCAAAAGAGGAAGAAAATGGTTACAGCAAATTGTATGGATAACATCTTCATATGGAACTTGATAACTTGCATGGCTCTGATACCAACTAGGATAATAGGATAGAGAAAGGGAGAGAAAGGGACAGAGATAAACAAAAAGATAAGGACAAAGACATGTAAAGAGACGGAGGTGTAAGAAGATTATGGAATAAAAGATTAAAACTGGTTTATGGCATATATTGCTAAGATTGTATAAAATATAACATCTACGTAAGGAATGGAACACAACACAAGATACAATAAACTTAGGGATATTATTAGATTTAACAACTTTTTTACATCAGGCATAAGAGAGACTGGATATTACAAGAGAAAGGGAGAGAATAGGATAATAGGATAGAGAAAGGGAGAGAAAGGGACAGAGATAAACAAAAAGATAAGGACAAAGACATGTAAAGAGACGGAGGTGTAAGAAGATTATGGAATAAAAGATTAAAACTGGTTTATGGCATATATTGCTAAGATTGTATAAAATATAACATCTACGTAAGGAATGGAACACAACACAAGATACAATAAACTTAGGGATATTATTAGATTTAACAACTTTTTTACATCAGGCATAAGAGAGACTGGATATTACAATGGGTTTTCTTTCTCACTCTTTCTCTCTTTTCACTCCTTGCCTTTCTGAGAGGAGGAAGAGCCTTTTTATAGGCAATATATTACAGAAATATCTTACAATCTGAAGATAAGAAAGTTGTACAGTAAATAGTAGGGGCCAACATAAGTCGTGACAAATGTACAAAAGTGTGGGGGACGCCCAAAATAATTTGACCAATCTTTTCTTCATTCAGAGATGCTACTGACCAGCAGTTATTGGTTGTCTGCGGGGGGAGAAACAACTGACAAGTTGGATAATCAGGGGTGACAAGTGTCACAAGGGGGATATGTGGACTGGGACAAAACCTGCAGTTGTGTTGAAAATTGAGAAGTGCTGGACGTCCAAGTGTGGAGATTGCATGCAAAAGTCCATAAAAGTCTTCAATTGGTGTAGAAAGTCTTCAGTTGGTAGAACAAAGTCTTTGGATGGAAGAATTTTGTTTTGCATGGAAAGTCTTCTGAGGCTTTGGTATATATATACTTTTGTTTATATAGATATATATATATATATATATTATTATATTATTATTATTATTATTATTATTTTTTTTTTTTTTTTTTTTTTTTTTTTACAATAAACTTTTACAATACATTAGTCATCCCATCCATCTCTTCCTTGAAACCATTCTTCATCAAGATCATCAAAATCAGGATGTCCATCATGGTTATGGTAGTAAGGGTCGTCATGTCCCATCAAAGGATTTGGCATTGCCCAATGATCTTCATGTGGCCATTGTTGTCTGCATATATCTGGGTCTGTAGGTACTATTTCAGGGAGAATTCCTTGATTAAGAGATTCAGCCATTGTGAGGGAATAGTGACAAGATTGCCAAGATATGTCCATGTGGTTGAAGTGGAGCTTGAGGATGAGGATGGATCTGTGACTGGATATACACATAAAGGAGGAGGAATGATGGTAAACAGTTCTTTTCTTCAAGAAATACTTATGGCTAGTTCATCAGATGATTCAACATCTGAGAATGGGGTGTCATCTGTAGAAATAATGGGCTTGGTTCCAAGATTCAAGCAAAGAATGGGTGAGTCCACTTTCCCCTTCTGTTGGTAAGATGAAACTCCAAGATTTTCTTCTCCCACAAAATTTTTTGCCATAGGTATTTTCAATTGTTTGCCATAGGTATTCTTAATTGTTTATTATTTAAATTTTTATTTGTGTTTGCTTTTCTTTGATTTCCTTTGATACTCATATTGATCTCTTTGATGATTATGGTTAGTATTTGATGAACTGATGTGTCTTGAATTATTTTTGTACTGGGTATTTTAGAATTCATGGCCAATTGATTTTACAACTCTGGCTCATTCCTTCTGTACTCCGATTGTTTGATAAAATTCCTCAATGAAAAGACTGTCATTTTTAAAGAATTTTGGTATAAACCTTCATGAAACTTGCTTATTACTATCAGAAAAGCCTGATTTAATTATCATAACTCATTCTTGGACATGTTATTGATAGTGCTTAGACATATTGGAGTTCACTTGTAATCTTTATTAATAACTGTAAATTTCACTTAAGTTATTTGTATTAATCGTGTGATGAATATATATATATATATATATATATATTATATTCATACATTATTTAGTTTTGATATTCAATCATTGTGCAGAAGAAGTTCAGACTTAGAGAAGCAAAATGAGCAGAGGTGGAGAGAAAGGTTCCACAACTACAAAAATCTAGAAGGATGTTTCAATGGAAAGCTGAAAAAATAAGTCTGATGGTGCTTTCATTTGTGGAAACAATTATACCTTCTACATTGAAGCCTTGCTGCCTAGCTTTCTTTTAGGAATCCTTTGTTTTTACTTTTCGGTTTTCATCTACCAAAGTGAATTTGTTTTTAGATTGTTTTGGTTTGAAAGAAACTACTTTTTGTACTTACAAATTTACTCAAATTTGACTTGGAGCTCATGGAAAGTTATGTACTAATTTTATATGCTTAGTTGCTTACATTCTAAAGAAAAGCTTTAGTGTTCTTGTAATGTATCGGTTTTTTGAATTAAAAGAAAGATGCCTTATCTTAATTTAGTTTCTTGGAATTTGAAAGCATTTAGTGGAAGTGCATATTATGGTAAAACTTGATGTAAAATGCTTAGTGTGATAAACTTCAAATACATATAAAAAGATTTGTTGAATTCCATGATTTTTTTTCGTTACAACAATGGTATATAAAGCATTTTCAAAAAGAATAATAATATAGAAAGCAAATGTGAGAATTGCATTGTAGCAAAATGAATCTTAAAGCTAACCTACCTCAATATATATATATATATATATATATATATTTTAAGGTTAATGGTCTTGTTTCATAGTCATGACCAGGGGAATTACTGTGTAATTTAAATTGACAACCGCATCCAATGAATTCAATAATAGTGGGCAATGAAAACACAAACTCACATTACATGTGTATTTTGAAATTACAAGAATTCAAATCTCATTGTGTTTTTGAGAGAAAAGATAGAATTGTTTTGAATATCAAACAAAGAAAATATAAACAATGTATGACCCTTGGCATAGCAAACACCTAGCCAGGGAGAAATAGAAAAAGATACAACTTTGGAAATATAACTAGAAAACTACATCCAGGAAGTAGCTTATGAATGTTTGTGGGAAGTCATGAGTCTCTGGTATTCCCCCAAAAAACTAGTTGCTCCATATAGAATATTTCTTGGCTGAATTTGGGTCTTCTCAAAGTAAAATTTATTTTTGTCATTCCAAATTGCCCTAGCCAATATCGCTCAAATTGCAAGCTCCTCGATATTCAGCTTTTCAGTAAGCTATTTAAATAATAAGAAAAAATCATGTGTCATTACTGGCACCATTGCAATTCTAGTTTCAAATTAGAGAACAACTGTAATAATAAGTTTTGCTTGTCTTCAACTATAATAAAAAAAAAAAAAAAATACCTTATGAACTCTCTTACTTAGCTCATTGTGGCCATTGCCCATGTCTTACTTTTGTAACTTTTCTATGTGGTTGACAACCTAATTTAAAGAAAAAGAAATAAATAAAATGTATAAAGTAAGTAATCCTTGAGAACAAGAAACAAATGACACTATTGATAAAACAAGTATGCCACAAGAATTTCCAAATTTACCTCTTGGCTATATGTGTAATCTGGTTGATTGGAATTATAAATCAATGAGCTCACTTGGGAAGCAGATGAATTCTATAAGGAGTAGAATATAAGTACACATTATATCAAAACAAAGATTTGTACATATAGTTTTACATAGTATTGAATGAATGAATATGGTCAATTTACCTGACTAAGTTGGGCTACTACATCGGTACCTTGCAACATAGATGTAAATGGTACATTTACGTAGCTCAAGTCCTAAATAGAAAATAGCTCGTGATCAGGTATCAAGTATAGCAATCAAATTATGACTATACATTATATATATATATATATATATATATTGTATTTAATGTTAAAATATATTTAATACCTGAGAATGCATTGTCCAAGGCGAGTAAGATTGACCATATAAGTTAGTACTTGTAAATCCTGTATAAGAGTAGGGATTTGGTGGTTGACAGACTGGTGTATTGTATGTGCCACCAAATGAGACATTTGAATGTTCTTCAACTGCTTGTTGTTTTCTTTTTCCTATGAAATTGTACATAAAAAAAAATCACACACAAAATCAAAATTTAATATATAAAAAAATATTTAGTGATGATAAAAATGTTAAATTGTATATTTAGTTTTTAAAAAAATGTTACTCACTTGAAGAAGATGAAGCTTTAGATGTGTTTGCCTTGCGCTTCTCAAAGTGCCCTTTAAGTCTAGTATTTCTTAAACCTTTTGATCTCACACATGGGGGATTCAACACTGACACCTCAAGGCATTTCATTAGTGGTGTCACATGGTATGACTTCATTCTCTTCCACATTTGCATCTGCACCAAACTTGACCCTTGATAACTCCCTTTCAATTTTTTCATCAAGTTCCAATAGCAATTTTTGGCAAATTTTCTTAAGGCTATCCTCCCCTTGACTTTTAGATATGATTGTATTAGCTATTCGCATCATACTATTACGCCATACTATCTTTGCCTCTTTATCATTACTAAGTGAATGGTTGTCTTGTTCGTAAGTCATCATCCCCTTCTTAGCCTCTTTTGTCCAACGTTTCAAAATGTATTGACTTGGAATTCTAGTTAAATTTTTTATACTAAAAACCCGCAATGCATGACAACAAAGAATCCCCAATGACTCAAATTTCTTACAAGAACAAGAAATATTGCTATTAAGATGATCAAACCGGACAATGCGTACTCTTTCACTATTTTCTTCCTTGACCTCAAAAACACCAATTGTATCTTGGCAATCCATTTGATCCCAAACCATTGCAAGACTATTAAGAAATTGATTTTCAAATAAATTGAATATCTTACAGGTGTAAACTTGAGCTGCATGACCCAAAATGCCACTCTTCTTAACTGCTTTTTGTGGAGCACCTTGCTTGCATCGAAAATCTTCATCCAACTCTGAGGAATGCATACCTGCCAATACATTTTCATATTCAATTACAAACTTAGTTAGGCTAATTGATTTATTTGCTATACCATTCAAAACATGGTTCGTGCTCTCACTCCTCGAGGAAGATTTAAATTCAGCTGTGAAAAAATCCTTAGTGAATGCAGTACTCCACTTATGTTGAATTTTGTACATCATATTAAGCCAATGATGATTCTCAATATCAAATTTTTGTATCATTTGATCCCATGTCTGTTGAAATTCCAATTCTGAATCACAATATTTTTGGCACTTGTTGAACAAGAACATGAACTCTGAGTTAGAGTTTAAGTCTCCTAAGCGGGAAGGAGCATTTTTTGAAATATGCCACAAACATAGCCGATGATGTGTATTTGGAAATACTTCCTCAATGGCATTTGACATAGCTTGATCCTGGTCAGTGAAAATTGTTATAGGCGATCGATTCCCCATTGAGTCTAAGAATGACTTAAACAACCATTTAAATGAATCAGTGGTCTCATCCAAAAGGAATGCACATCCAAACATCACATTTTGCCAATGGTGATTAACACCTACAAATGGAGCACAAATCAAATTATATTTGTTGGTACGATATGTAGTGTCAAATACCACTACATCTCCAAAACAATCATAATCAACTCTTGATCTCCCATCTCTCCAGAAAAAATTTGTCATTCGATTTTCTTGATCTACTTGAATTGTGTAAAAAAACATGGGATCTTCTGCATGCTTAGACTTAAAATGATTCAATAAGCTTTGAGCATCTCCAGCACTAATTATTGTCATCTTTTGCACATTCACATGATTATAACAATCTCTTTCAGTAAAACCCACATTTTCACTCCCTCCAACTTCTTTTGTTAGATATGAATAAGCATTTTTTGTACTTATACCTGCATTCACCATGGTATCAATTACATCTGCCTTAGGTTTTGAAATACGACGACCAGATCTTAGCAAATGCCTCTCTGATTGCAGTGCAAGTTCATGATTATGCTCTGGATTAAATGCACTAACCCTCCAAACACCATTTTCAACTGTGAAACGAACAAATGCTTTACAACCAGTTCTAGTCTCTAGTCTCTTCGAATATTTCTCTTTACAAAAATCTTCATCTAGCTTAAAACCCTCCTTAGAACATAGAAATTCACGTTGCTTTATGTTCTTTGTCCCATTATAATATCTAGGCTTTCCTTTTCGAATACTAAAACCCATTCGCAATGCATAATCATTATATAAAGCATATGCTTCATCTGCATTATGGACCACCTTATTCAACAAATTTTCATCACTTTTTTCTAGCCTTGCTACAAACATGCAATCCCCTTCAATTTCTTCAACATCACTTGGTTTGCAAATAACTACAACAAGTTTTATGACAAATATAAATATTAAAAACAAAATACTAAGGAAATTACAATACAATAATTATATCATGTTTATAATTTTTTTTTATCGATATGCACCATGTTTACAATTTTGTATGTCTTCTTAAATGCCTATGGTACACTTGATCATAAAACTCTTATGTTTAGGCACAACAATGTAACAAGAAAGTTTTAATACCAAAATTTTAATATTTATTTATTTAATTATTTTTTGGGGATTGACTATGTATAACAACAACAGTAACAACAAAATTTTAGTCTTAAATTTTTTTGGGTTGATTATGGATACTCATTTGAAAAAAAAAAATTATATTAATAAAAATTAACAATAAATATTGTAAAGAGCAAAAAAAAAAAAAAAAAAAATACAGCAATACATTTTATATAGTTTAATTTGAGAGCAAATATATCATCACAAATAATTAAACATTCTTTCAAAATATAAATTAAATCAAAACAAGACAAAACAAAATATACCTTTATCACTTTCCAAGTCCATTATTTCTACCATGCTTTTACTTGAAACCCAAAAAAAAAACAATAACTTGTTTGCTCCTTTGTCCGCCGCTTGGCTTCTACTGAGAGTTCAATATTCCTTATGGCTTTTAAGCCTTTTTGTTGAGTGTTGACTATTGAGAACCCTATATAACCATTATCTCTTATTTTATTAATGTGTGGGCCCAAATCTTTTAACATGACTTCATGAGGGCATGCGGCCAAATTTTGAATTTGGCTTCACGGTAACAGACGTTAAAAGCCATCAACAAAATTGATGCGCTGGCAGGCAGTTGACGTGAGCAGTTTTTTTAATGAGTTGTCATATATTTATTGGCTGGGAGTACAAGGTCAGCTTGCTGACCTTGTACTCTGGGACTACCCAATAATTTCCCATTATTCAATCGACATAGGTTTAGTTTGACTTTTTATTATTTTTTTGGGCAAATGACTACCGTAGTCTGCTCTCTATCCCTCTCCCTCTCTCCATTTATATCTTCACTATCATGATTTACAGGAAAAATTATTAGGTACTCCCGAAGTACCATAAATGTGTACTCCCCTTATTTCACATGAATAATGAGTCCCACCATGAATTTAATTACTAGGACCCACCATTCATGTGAGAGGAGAGATTACGCATTTATGATACTCCGGAAATACACAATAATTTCTCGATTTACAGACTTTCTCACTGGCTCATTCTCATCTTAACATTCTCAATTCCCACTTTATCTCTTGTCAGTCCTTTTTTGCTTCTTTATTTTATTAGTAGAAAAATAAATTATTACATTTCATGCATTTGCCTCTTCTTTTGTTGGTGATGTTAATATATTCAAATTCTTTTTTTATTATTTTTTTGTACAATTTAGGTTTCATAATAACTGACCTAGAAAAAATTCAGTTCGATTTTTTTTATGATTATGCAAGAAGGTGAAGATTTAAAGAACTAGAATTCCCAAAAAAAAAACTCTAGAAGATCTCTAGATATTAAAACACATCGAGCAAATAATAGGATTTAACAAACGAATTGTAGCTATAGGCGCACACACAAAGGCACTTGCTGCTTCTTTCTTGGCCCTACTTTTGGTGGCACAAACCATAATTTCATCTCACATTTGAAGTGGAGAGAAGACCTAGCCTTAATATATATATATATATATATATATATATATATATATATATATATATATAAGTAAACCAATTTAAGAAAGACCCTTCACTCTACCTCATATCAAAGTAGGATATAGACCCAATTAACGAAGGTGAACTGAGGCTTGCTCTTGAATACAGAAAAAGATATTTCTGACAAAACAAAGCTTAAAAGAGCCAACATCTTGAACCTTACTAATATGGCCATAGAATAATTTAGCAGCAGTTACATTGCAGCCTAAACGGCTGTTGCAATACTGACTAATTGGAAGAAGATTTAACATACCAGAGAATAGAAAGTCTCAAACACTCATTTCAAGTCATGTGGCAGAATAACGATTTTAGCAGCCGCAAAATGGAGAATCAATAGCGTGGCTGTACTAAAGAAGTTCCCGAGTAAAATTAAAGGTCAATGCTTCCATAGCTCCCATATAATTAAATCGAAAAAAACAATAAAATGAGGGCCTGTAGCCCAAGTTTATCTCATAAAATATCCAACTTTTATCACCTTACATAAAAAGGAAAATGGTTGGGTATTAAGGATTAACAGAAGATCAACGGTCTAATGATACTAGACCGTAAGATGTTAAAATTCTATTCAGTCTGTTTGGCAAAATACATAAAATTGAACCACATATTAACTGAATCAGCACCTCTTTTGAAAGCCCTTGTGCATTGGAAAGGCTGAGGTCTGACCATACTACTGCCATCATTGTCATCAAGCCATGGTCTTGTGTTCGGGCCTGTGAGTATACTCAAAATCTATATGCACAAAAGCTCTCTCAACTTCAGGGAGTTGCTCCAGCTTCTCTTGCAATGTCTCACCAATATTATGTGCTTTGTTCAGAATCATGTCATGTGGCAAAACTACATCAACCTCCACAAAATAATGAGTACCAATAGTGTATGCTCGTACTGTGTCAATGTGCTTGATATCTTCATGGTGGTTCCATATCAGATATGTTAGCTTTGCCAAATATTCAGGTGGTGCTGTCCTTCCAATTAGTGCATATACATTCTCAAAGACAGTCTTTGTCCATGTATTCATTGTATATAATGCTATCTGCAAAACAGGTTCAAGAAATCATCATAATTAGACATAGTGATGTTCAACTCCAAGAAGCCTACAACAATTCCATCCAAATGCCACTTGTACCTGTTTTGAGAACAGCACTTTTCCGACATTCATCTTTTTAAAAGTTCACCTTTTTGTAGGTATATCTTTTTCAAACGCCCCATTTTCAAAATGCAGAAAAAGAAGATTTACCAAAAAGGAATTCTACCATGTCAAGGCAAAGAGTGGCATTTTACCCTTTTTTTTTTCTTTTTAAGTGAGAGACATAATAGAAAAAAAAAAAATCAATATTTTGTTATGAAAAACATGGTTGCTCATAATTAGGATAATTTTAAGAAAAGAAAGAAAATTAAAAACTTGTAGAGTAGCTGAACCCAATTATATAACACACAGTAAAAAAGGGGAAAGGGAAAAGGGGAAAAAATCAGTTGCATATGAACTTACTATAACAGCTCCAGTAGGATCAATCCACCAATAATATCGAATGGCCAGGACAGCTGCTGCCAAACCAACTGAATTGGTAACAACGTCGAAGAAATGATCTTGTGCATAGGCTTTGACAATTTTATTTTTAAATCTTCGACAATAGACCATGAGCACAAACTTCACTATAGTTACGGAGCACATTATTCCAATCATCCATCTCTCCTTCACAGGATCCTTTTCAGGCTCAGACTGTAATCAGCACATGAAATGAAGAATATATTAATCACTGATATTGTAAAAGATTACAAAACTAGAACTGTAGAACAACCATGCAAAAGTGTTGCAGCCACCAACAAAGACTGTGATCTAAGTAGGATCTCATACATTTGGATAGTACCTCAAAACCTATGTCATCCTAAAGCACTAATAATTAAGGAAGTCTTGGAGCTCTGAGTTCTGACAAGACATCAAGAAGGGTGCTAATCTACAAACCCTTCTCAAATCCAACTTTGGTTAACGTGTGTACGAGCCCTAACTGTGCTCACCACCATATATACCCTTAAGTCGAAGAAAATAGTATTAAAGCTGCATACCTTATTAACAAATTGTCGACCAGACTCAAGCAGTATTTGTAATCCAAGAGTTGCCATTACCGATGCAAAAACAATGATTCCCTGCATGATCAATATAAGTTAGTAAAATATTTGTTCTGTTATAGCGTAAGTGTTGTAACAAAAAGTTCAAAAACTATGCGCAAAATCAATGCCATTTATTCCCCTTAGAGTAGATTGTTTAACTGCTTTTCCATATTATCAAAAAAAAAAAAAGGCTTCTATTCTAGAATATCTCTTCATTTTGCCTGATATGCAGAAGCAAAAAGCCTATGGTCACTTGCATTTTCTCATTAAACAAAGTAGCAAAATCTGTCAAAAACCCCTTCTTTTTTTGGCAAACACACTAAGCTCAATATTTCAATAACATAATGAGAGTCTAAAGCATGACCTAATGAAATCTCTGGACGTCTATTACATTAATTTCGAGCTTCTAGTAATAGAATAAAACTAGCCCAAGTGCCTATCACCATTAGGTGTCTCTTTATTGCTTCTCCCACCAGCATTTGTGGAATAAGATATAGCTGAGGCAACAGCAGTAATGGTGGGAACAGCATTGCAGTCTATTTCCCTCATTCATCACAAGAAATATTGGCGAAATGGAAAAAAGAGAAGCATATAACCTTGAATTATTTGGGACTAACTTGTTAATCAGTTTAAGATGCGAACTTTCTCTACAACAAATTCTGAGCAACTAAATAAGGCAAAGGTGCAACACCAACCCAAGTACAGATGACTTCTCATTATCAGCTTTAACAACTTAAATCTATCAGAATATTCATTTTAATAGAATATGAAATACAAAACATTTAGGCAGCTAAAACAGTAGCCTTTTCTGTTGTACTCAGTTGAAGTTATGGTAATGGCCTGACAGAAAAGAGAAGATTATTTTTTATTGTGGCAGTAAAACTTATTAAACTGATTGCAGGAAGGGAGAGTTTAAAGTTTAAATATGCATTATGGTATTTCCAAATGCACCCTCACAATTGTTGGATTAGATGACTTACCACTGGCTGCATCCGTTTCTTTCCAATTGGATAACGATACTGGTTTGGGTTTCGCATGGCATGAGAAGTAAACCACAATATGAAACCCGACAAGAGATCTAAGAGTGAATCCAAGGTTGAGGCAATAACCGACAATGATCTGCTCATAACAGAAGCAAAGATCTTCGCTACAAAGAGAACAACATTAGCTGTGTTTGATATATGGATGGCCATCCTTTCACTCTTTGCAAGCAGCTTCATCTCATCCTGAGAAAGTGTAAATAGATCAACAAAGAAAATCAATTTCTGTTTCCAGGACACTAGACAGATTTAGTTGAGAAGATCTTTTTTTTTTTTTGGGTGGTGGTGGGTGGGTGAGCGGGGGAAGGAGCTTGAAACTTTTATTACACAAGGTGATATATGTGTCACAGAGAAAGAAAACACAAACACAAATTGTAGTCATTGATTTCCGCAATCAAGCTGAGAAATTTCTTTCTCGTTTTGTTCCGCAAGTAACCACTTAACACCACTAAAATAAACATGCGTTTGATAAATAATTTTAAAAGGGGAAAAAAAACAAAAACAAAAGAAAGAAGTTGGGCATGGCCTCCGTCTTGGATGAAACTTGTGAATATGTCCTTTAAACTTGATGATGTTTGACTTTAGAAACAAGCATTAAAAGAATGCTTATCAATAAAATCTTTTAGATAAAAATATTCCCGTGTACTTGGGTTTCACCCTTTTTCATTTCAATAAAATCTTGTTGCAAATAACAAAAAAAAAGAACATTAAAGCGTTATCAAATCCCATAAAATATCACAAGAACTATATGAAAGTTTTTTGCAGAACGACCAACCTCTGTTAGACCTCCAGGAGCAAAACCTATTTCACTCATAGCCTCCATCTCAGTATACTCTTCAAGGAGCCTTTCTTGTTTCTTGTAGTAGTCAGCAACCTTGCTTTGTTTCCCTGCAGTCAAAAGTACAACGTTCATATTACATTCGTCACTAACGCTCTGTTTGTTTTGATATAAAATATTTTCAAGAAAACATTTTCCTATTTTATTGTATTTGTTTTGCAGTAAAACATTTACTCAAAAATAAAATATTTTCAGTCAACTAAATCAACTAGGCAAATTTATGTAAAATATTTTACACTTAAAATTTTAGTAAAACATTTTACATTTGCTCCTCACTCTCACCCCGATGCTTTCACTCCTTAGTCCAAAATCCCTCTAACGCTATCTCTCCCTCAGTACCTCTCACGCTATTTCCCATGACTCTCTCCCTTCCCACTCTCAGTTCTCCCTTCCCACAACCGGAGTCACCAAACCATTCTTGGGTTCACAGCACCACTCATCTCCAGTGGTTCTCATCGTCAGCTCCACCTCTGCCAACACAAATCAGAGACACTAAACTGCTCAGGTTCACGGCGCCGCCCATCTCTGATGGCTCTCATCGTCGGCTCCACCTTTGCCATCGCCAGCTCTACACCTCTGCCCACCGATTCTTGGTTTGACCACTCACATCCATCGATTATTGTTGCAGTCGATAATTCATTTATCCTCCATCACACCAGCTCTACCTCCATCATTGTCAACTCACCCATCGGTTCTCAACTCTGGGTCTTTTAACCACTGTGGATTTTTTGGCTGGTTTATGGGTTGTGGTAGGTGGCTACGTTTCTAAGTTGTGGTGGGTGGCTGGGATGGTTTATGGGTCACGGTGATGGTAGAGTTTTTGGGTGGCTAGAATGGTTTGTGGGCCAAAGTTTGTGGGTTATGGTGGGTGGTTGGCCGGCTTTGGCTTTTTTTTTTTTTTCCTTCTCCAATTTGTGAATTTGAGTTGTCAGTCAGTCAATGGAGTGTTAGGGTGGTGGTAGGTGGGTTTGTGTAGATATGGTGGTGGTTTGGGTGGTTGGTGGTGGGTTGGATTCTGCCGGATTATGTGGTGGTTATGAGATTCTAGAAAATTTTTCATTTTGTTGAAACATACATTTTTTTGCATTTTCAAGAATGCAAACCAAACACTATAAAATGATAATACACTATAAAATGAAAATATTTTCAGTAAAATATTTTGCATTGTAAAATATTTTACTTTTGCAAATATTTTACGTTGAAACAAACACAACGTGATACAAACAACAAGTAAAATTAAAGCATCCAAATTCATCAAATTTTTATGTTTCATTTTCCAAAAGAACTAAACATAACATACGTTAAATATTAAGAAAACTTTTTTGTTATAAGTGTTTGTTAAAGATTATGAAAACATTGATTGATTATGATTATAACCTAAGAAGCACAGACACTTCATTTAGGATGTCGTATCAATGTCATACCGGCTGTTTTATGTTATAATTTTTCAGAAATTGATCATGTTGCTGTATCATACCAATGTCTGTATCCAAGCTTCCTAGATCATAACCCTAAGCATAACAACTGAAAACAAAAGGCAATATATGAAGTGCCTTATCATAACTCCTATAGGAAGTTCAAAGCTGTCAGGTTATCCATAGTTACTCTTGCTCAAACTCATCTCTAAAGAATGTGAAAGGGGTTATTCCCAAAATCCTTCTGACTCCACCATTCAGAAATTTTAAGTGCAGGAAGTAAGGAATGTCCTAGCTGTGAAAGAAGATCCAAAGATCCCAATTTATATCTAACAAGAATAAGATATCTTCAAACTGCAAACACAAAAATTTCAATGGTTTTATGTTTTTTCCAATTTATTTATTCAAGTGTAGTTTTATCATAACTAAGTCAGGATAGTCCAACATTGAGTAAACATTCAAATATCAATTTATTAGAATCAATAGTTTCAGGATCATATTTGCACAAAATTCCCCAGTTAAGTTTTGGATTTGATGCTCCATGTCAGCTATTTTGAAGGACGCAACATCACAAAGTTGCTTTATCAAAGACTAGTATATTTTCAGCAAATATGGGACAACATGACAACCACAGACTACTTTCTGCTTTTAGAACAGCTGGAGAACATAAATGAAAAATTCCATATAAATGCTTGTTTGCGACATATAAATGCCTAAGCAAGATTCGATGCCATCAGCATAAGGACCATTAAATTTCTTTGCTACAAACAGCTTACATTTGACGATCTAAAATCATGATGGGAGGTATAAATTACACCAATTTTTACTCAAAACTGGAAAAAACACCCCATTAATGAAAACCGATTAAAGGACTAAGATACACCAATTTTGAACCAATTCAAGTCATCCACAAATGACTGAGGGATTCTAATTATTTTTTTAAAATGAAAAAATAAAAAATAAAAAAAAAAATACAGCAATCAACAAGGTCAACCTCCCTATAAGAGTCATCACTTACTATAGCAATCGGATGGTGCTTTTTTTTTTTTAATTGGTAATTTACTCATGCACCGGATGGTCCTGAACCCACAACCTCACCCTCCACCTTAGCTTATAAAGGGAAAGGGTGCCAGTTAAGCTAGAGCTCATTGGCGGCCAGTGGTTTTTCCTTAAAAACTTGTTGAATATTCTTTCACTGAACAAAACCAATTCAAGTAGAATTGCACATGTTCTATCTAGTGTGTTTTGCTTGTCTTTTCTAGCTTAGGTTAGGACAGTAGATTACAACTAATGAAGAGAAAACTTCTCACTTTAGTGCATGAGTTGTTGTCTTTGACATTTCAAATTTTCAGGAACAGATAGAGCAACGTTGGCATGACAGTGTAGATAAGAAAGAGTTTCTTTTGTTGAATGGGCCTTTGTCTTTTCTGTGTTCAACCTTTTGTGATGTTATGTTAGCAGTTTAGATAAGGAAGTTAAGAAAGCATATCCTTTTTTTTTTTATAAGTAGAAGTTAAGAAAGCATCTCTTTGGTATTCTATTTAAAACTTCACCACCGAATGCAAAGGTCAAAATGTGGAAGAGAAAGAGTGGTGAGTTTTCTGAAATGAGAAGCAAAGTGTGTGTGATTATTTCAAGTACCAATAAAAAAATTCTCTCTTTCCCCAGAACTCCTTTGTTTGCTTGTGCTGAAACCAATTGCAATATACTTGTGAAGATATTCTCAACCTGAGGGTGAAATTTATTATTGTGACAAAACATCTTCAGTGCAAAAATCAACACAACCAACCATGCATAGGCATAATTTATTTACAAGCTAAAACAATCAACATTTTTTTTTATTGGTACGTTACACATGCACTCAATGGGTCTTGAACCCACGGCCATACCTTCCACCTAGAACATATAAGGTGAGGAGGTTTTACTTGAGCTAAAACTCTTGCTAAATTCTGATAGAATAGGACAAAAAACTTCTTCTAAGGTTTAATTTTTTTCCCCCTAAATTGAATGAATAAAAATGCCTTTCTATTTTCCTTCCAATAATATTGATTTAAATATTAATAGATTTTTTTTGCTTCTTCTTTTTTATGACGATTTTATGCAGTTTGCCAATTTATAAACCAGAGTCATACTTCTTAAGAATTCCTAAGTGATTCCAAATTTTTTTCAAGATGTAGTAACAACCTTATTTAACCATCTTACATCTTTTAAAACCTTTAGCCAATAATTTATAAATCAATAACTGAACAGACAAAACACATGGCTTAAAAGTGTATTAGGCTTTAATAACATCTAATAGGGACCATTACCTGATTAAAGAGCCAGGGAATTTTTCTTAATGTGTAAAGAGAGCATTAGTTTCCTGCCAATATTTTCTGCTGGACTAATTGTTCCAAATTCCTAAGCTATTGGGAAAGAGTGAGTGCCATCATGAATCTTATAAATACATAGTGCATGAATTAATATCTTTAAAAAGCTACAGATAGAAGAATGCATCACATGCATAGATAAAGCCCTTTTTATAGAATGCTTTGATATAACAAACAAATATATTATGTAGAACCTGTGTACATGTATCTTGTTTTTTATTAGCAATCCTCGTCATAGTATTCCATTTCACAAATGGGTTCCATGTCATAATTAAAATACTTTACATGCATATATTGTGTTTGAAGAAAATTGTGCCACACAATGAGCCCAAAACTCAAGCTACAGAAACTTCCACATAATTAAAAAAATACAAACAAATTCATTTGGTACAGAGATTACCATATCCTCACCTAAGTCCATACACTGGGCACCTAAAAGATCCCTCTCCCACAATGAATGACACTCTATTTATCAATAAATAAATAAAAATGAATGACACTCTCAGAATGTGAAGCCTGACCACTCCCTTGAAGGGTTAAAGAGTGTGCCATTTGGCACCTAGGCCAGTGGCAGAAAAACACAACCATGAAAATGAAATGTCCAAGTGATATGGATCAGTGACTCGGCTGAGCCAACTCAGTTCTAAGCCAAAGGTAAAATTTTGTGATAGTTCCTTCAGTTCTTCTGGGTCCACTGAATTTCCTACAACAATTTGCAACAACTTGGTGACATGTGCAACTATGATAGTGAATTATCACATTCATATGGACCCAATACTTTTTCTACTTTTTCTCCATCACTCAGTGTCAAAGACTTTCTCTAGCTCATTAGCTCTATAGTCCCTATAGTCTACCTTTTTTTTTTAGTATCAATTTTCAAAGTACAACTTTTTTAACCAAAACTATGAGCTGTTTGGATACCGCTTATTTTCTTATTGCTGAAAGTACTGTAGATAAAGGTAAAAGTTAGTTCAAATAGTATAGCAGAGCCCATAAATAGTACTTAAAAGTGCAATTGGACCAATGAAGAGTAGAAAAAATAAGTTGAATAGTAAAATAATTTTAATTTTTCATTGGTATCCAAACACACACAATTTCAAAAAAGTTGGAAGAATGGGTACTAGGTGTCGGTGCCATATATTTTCACCAGTTAAAATGGTTCTATATTCTAACTTCCCTAATTAAATAAATTCAAACATGTGGTTGTATACAAGGACTATATAGCACAAAGTGTTAACTTTCAATAGACAATCAATTTGGTTCATTGTTAAAATGCATCTAGGTAATTGCATCTAAGTTGGGCCCCAAAGCCAAAAAATTAGATAAGATTCATCAAAGAAATCCACAACTCGGCTGAGTCAACTCAATTTAAAAAACCCAAATACCAGCTTTCATTGGACAAAGAGCATCTCTTTTTTCTTATAGAAATTGAAAAAATAATATCTTAGAAAAAAAAATAAAAAAATAAAAGACTGGGTCTTTAATCTATGGTCTGGCTATTATAAAATTCTCTTGGTGCCAGACTTTTAAAAAGTTGAACAAATGAAATCTTTGAGATAAAATAAATTCTGGGTCTTGAATCTTTACCACTAAGAATCTAAGAATCAAAATAAAAAGTAAAAAAACACAGCTTTCCCTTCATTCTATATTGATATGCCATGGCCGTTAAAAACTCGCAACAACAACAAGAAAAGCAAATACCTTATTGCACATAAGGTCAATAATATCATACAGACATACATACATGCATAAAGATTTGTGAAGATGGTTTACTTGGGGTTCGAAGAAGGCGACGCAGATTGAAGGAGCTATGATCCCCATCCATTCTTGGAGGCAGTGCAGGAAAGTCAAGCACATTGAGCCTCCATGTAGTAGACGACATGTCGTTTCTCTCCACCTCTGGTGGCAATAGAGGCTCCGTTTTGCTCTTAATGTTTGCCTTAGCTATGGCTTTCGTTCCATCTTCCATGACCACGACTCTCTCTCTCTCTTTCTGCCTCTTTCACAACCACACAGAAAATACAAAAACAACAACAACAAGGCTGTTGGGGTTGTTGTTCTATGCTTTTATGTAGAGCTTTTGGTTTTGGTTTCAATGAGAATCACGAAAACATATAACTACATAAGTTTCCCAAGTTTTATTTATAGCAAGCCTCCTGGATTGCTGCACAAGTGTACAACTGTGTTGAGAAATACATGGCCTGCTATATATTTATAATTAATTTTTGGTAATTATATTTATTAGTATTTTGTAATATTTATTGCTTTAAGATATATCTTCATATACATTTAATTTATGTTAAGGTAGAATTTTTATTTTGTATAAAAAAAAAACTTAAAATCTGTTTTGACCTAATATGTCTATGACTATATTCTAAACAAAAATAAATAAATAAATTATTGTGATCTATTTAAACAATGTACATATTCTCTTTAAATTTTTTATATCCATTATATCTGTATATATTAAGAGAATTCAGAAAGTTAGTTATTGCTTTTTTTTTCTGTTATAAATACCCCTAAATTAATTAACCAACAATTTAAAAATGGGGTTAAAATAGTAAATTGACAAAAGAAAGTTAATTATTACTTTTTTTATTGTCAAAAATGCCCCTACCTAAAACTTAAAAATTGGGTTAAAATAGTAAATTGACAAAGTAATAAATTCCTACACCTATTTTGAAATATCTTCATGCTTTTAATAAACTCCTACTTTCACGTTGATTTAAATTTCTACATCTACTCACTAACTCCCTACAAAATAGGATCACTTTTTTATTAGTTTTAAAACTCTTCCAATCTACAAAACTCACCCCACGTATTCATCACACCCTTAATTTTTTTTTTTTTTTTTTTTTTGTGATTGGAAAAAGTAGAAATTTCAAATTATAATAAATGCAAATTATTAATCTTTACCCAAAAAATAAAAGAGCCTCTAAGCACGCGCGTGAGCGCATGCTCAGAAGCTAGTGTGTAGTTTAAACAAGTGTTGCATCCACAATATTCTCACAACAAATTATAAGTAGTTAGTTGTTAGTAGTTCTAATTTAAACCTACCACTAAATTAACAAATCTTAAGTGACAGATTGTTATGAAAATACTATAGACATAACGTTTCTTTTAATGTTAAGAGATATTTTTAATTCCTTCTCAAAAAAAAAAAAAAAAGTTACTAATTGGTTTATTAGTATCAAGATTTTTTTTTTTCTTCTCAAAAAAAATATTTATTTTTAGCAAAATAAATTATGTCTACATCTATGTCATCAAATTTTTGGATCCTTTACCTCTAAGGAAGTTTATGAGATTGATTTATTTATTTTTATTTAATAATTGGGTTATTTAGTATCAAAGATGTATATATATTTTCTCTTTTCTTCTAAAAAAGAGATTTATTTTTTACTAAATAAGTTATGTGATATGTCCACATTTATAATCTATAATTTATATTAGCCTCATCACACATCTATGGAGAGACTTTTTATTAATATTATAATTATTTAATTTCATAATTTTTCATTCATCCAACTTTGAGATTTTTTTATAGCATTTCAACTTATAGCATCTACTTTCCTCAAACTAAAACATTAATCAATTTTTTATATAAGTGAGGATTGAACCCTTTATTCATCCAAGTTTGAGATTTACATTCGTGAAACACATAAAATCTCATCATATATCTATATATTTAAAGCCAAAGCTGAGGGAAAATCAAAAATTAGATTTCAATTTGAATTTCAATTGTGGGCTAATGTCATGACATGTGTCCCAAAAATTTTCTTAATTTTTTTTTGAGAAATTTTTTTCTTAATTTTGGTGCAACACAATTATTATATAGCTTCAATCTCAATTTAATATTTATTACTCAAATATTCTTGAAATGAGAACCCCATGCAGCTCATTCATTGTTCATATAAACGAAAAGGCAATGATCTCCATTAACAAAAAAGCACATGCTCATAAGAAAAGGTGAGTAAAATTTTTTCCTTTCTTTTTGAGAAATTTTTGTTCTTGAATTATATATATATATATATATATATATATATATATATATGATTAAAGTTGCAATTTTATTCTTCTATGATTAATGTTGCATTTTTATTTTCTGTGTGATAAGTGTTTATAGATCAGTTTGATTGTTACTGTTAGTAATTTTGTCTGAAAAATGGGGTTTTTTGGTGCGTTATATGTTGTTTTTCTTTAAATAGAAAAACCAAACTACATATATATATATATATATATATATTGATAAGTCCATATATATCTATATCTATATATATCTAAAAGTTGAAATATAGTATTTATTGTTACTATGATTCTGTTGAGCCACATCAGCGGCCACATCATCCACTTATTTTTCAACATTTATATCTATATCTATATATATTTAAATGTTGAAACGTAATATTTATTATTGTTATACTTCTATTGAGCCATATCAATGGCCACATCATTCACCTATTTTCCAACATTTATATCTATATCTATATATATCTAAAAGCACATCAACAACCACATCATCCACTTATTTTCCAACATTTTTTATCTCTCTCTCTCTCTCTCTCTCTCTCTCTCTCTCTTGTAACTATTTTAAATTTATTTATTAATTTTCCTTCTTACAATTACATTTCCCCCTTCACTTTTACCTTTTTATCTTCCCATATTTTGTCCACACAAAAAGGTGATACTCTCTCTCTCTCTCTCTCTCTCTCTCTACGCATTGGGACAAGAAAACCAAAAAGAAAGAATAAAAAAATGAATATTTACATAAAGTGGTAAAAGAATAGAAGATGTGATGTATGGTATATTGTAAAATAATATGTTAAAATAAATAAAATAATTTTTTGATGTGTCAAAATAGCAATTTTTTTTAGAATACTTGATGCTAGTGGTCTAAAGCACCCATATATCAATTTTATCACAAATGTTTTTTCTTTTTAAATGAAAACTTTATTCTATTAACTAGTCGCTAACCCGTACAATGCACGGAAAATGTATTAAGTACAATATATGATGTAATTTCTTTGATGAACATATATGATTTCATTTTGATTTATTTTAATACAATCAAATAAATTGAATTTGTAAATAACACTATATAGCTAAAATATATTTTAACAGTTATATGTTATAGAACAAAGAAAACATAAAAGTTTCTTGTACAATTATTATTATTTACAATAAATAGAAAAAACTTATGAAACATAAAAACAAATGTCATTATAAATTAAGAGAATTTGTTAATGCCTTTGAAATTGAATCTGTTCCGCTGCTCTTGATTTTAAAAAAAAAAATGATAAGTGCATATCTAACTTTAAAATAAAATATACAAAATAGGAATTTAATACATTAAAAAAATTTATAACCCTAAACTTATTGTTTAACGGGTGTCTATGGTACGAACCTATTACAACACTTGTCAATAAAACCACAAACCCCTTAATCCCACATCATCATTTGATCTGAGAAATTTGATTAAAATCCATAATTCATAAACCATATCCCATAAATTCCTAGTTTTAAAAAATAATACCTACTTAAGCTGCAAGTTGCATCCAAACAAATTCTATATCTATTTAATAAAATTTGCTTCACATTAAATATTCTCTAATTATTCAACAAATAGATAATCCTCTTCTATAATATCCAACAACGAAAACTTAAAATTTGGAATGGTGAATAGTGAATATTATTAGTGGATAGCAATAACCACAAAAATTATATCTTTTGATAGCCTACAATAGCAGGCCAAATTGCTACAGTAGAATAGCAATAACCTCAAAGATTATTCCTTCTAATTGCCTACAATACCAGCTAAATTTCTATAGTAGATTTTCGTAAATAGATGATATCCCTTATTGTCTAAATATGAAAATTTCATGTTTTTGAATAGTTTAGTCTCCTTTGCAAGTCTTTGAAATTTTCATGTGTATATGAAACTCAAAATCAAATAAGGTGGTCCTGCAATATGAACAACTTGGATTTCATCTTCTTTTTTTCTTTTACACTCTAGAAGAAAGAATTGGATTAGTCATAAAAATAAACTAATTATGAAAATCAAAACCAAAGTAGGAGTGGAAAAATTAATAAGCAATTGGAATCTTACGAAGGAATTGAAGCTTGATATGGTAGGGGATTTGGGTTGCTCACGGTAATTTGTTTTTCCCCAATAGTCCTCTCTAAACTTTTGTGTTTGCGTTTTGAGAAGGAAAAAAAAAAACACAATTTTTATAATCTCCATTATGCAAGAGCTTGGAAAACCCATCAAAAATAAAAAATAAAATTCTGCCCAGACTCCTTTCATACCCAACAAAAGCTAACACACACAGAAGCCTTGGAATAACGTTGCTCTCTAAGAAGCTTGGCTCACTCCATTGGGCCATAATCATGTGCAATAACCCCGCCATCAAATCAAGATGAAATTTTTTATTACCTTCAGCCTTGGAATAACGTTGCAATCTAAGAAACTCTTAGGGTTTTGTTCTTCTCTTCCTAAACGTAGGATTATAAGTCAGAGATAAAATAAGAGGTTGCGAGAGATCGGCTGAATTGGTAAGATTGGAGAGTAGAGTGGAGATGGAGCCATGGAGAAGAGAATGAGTCAGGTATAAATTCCTTTTTTTTTTTTTCAAAGATTTTTTTTTTTTTTTTGAACCTGGAATCAAACTTTCATTTAAAGCGAAGAAGCAGCAAAGTTTACAGAGTCAAACGCGGGAACCTCTTCCATCCAAAATAAATCAGAATTAACAAGTTGGGCATATCTAGCAAGCACATGTGCCACCTTATTTCCATTTCTCTTAGTGCAACTCACAGAAATCCACTCCAATGCTTCCATCAAATGCTGAATGTCGCCAAAAATATGCCCAATTGCTGACTAGTTGTCCTTGGTTGAAGCAATACTCCTCGTAGCATTGACACTCTCTCCTTCCACAATCATAGCCATAAAACCAGTGTCTGTTGCAAACTCCATCGCCTTACGACAAGCAAGCAATTCTGCCTCCTCACTGCACTGGACCGCCAGACCCTTGGCTATCATTGCTGCCATAACTTCTCCCCTTGAGTTTTTGATCATAGCACCGAACCCAGAACTGGTGTTCTTCGCGAAAATTGCCCCGTCATAATTTAACTTATACACACCCTGAGGTTGCGGTTGCCAAACGGTTTCAGCGTTCTGCATCACATGGACAGTTACACCGTGCACAATATCAGTTTGTAGCCTCTCCTGTGATCTTTGGAATTCCTCAAGCAATTCAACAGCGTGCTTATTCAACCATTTCAGTTCCAGGAACTTACCGCCATGCACCACTATGTTCCTCTGATTCCATATCAACCATGCCTGCACCAACATAAGCTCCACCTCCGTTTTCTCCAACCGATCCATTAGGTACTCCAACAAAGCTACAAAATCAGTTTGCCCCGTCCCACACATCTACAAGGCCCTAGCAATACCATGCCAAATATCCTGAGCTGCTGTACATTCCCATAAAACATGAATGGTGGATTCTTGAAATCTGGAGCAGAACGAACACAACTCTTCCAATAATACCCGTCTCTTCTTTAGGTTCCTTCTTGTTGGGAGAATATCATGAAATGCTCTCCACCCAAACACCTTGATCTTGTTGGGGATCCATAACTTCCATATAGCAGCCCACACCCTATTAACTGTACCACCTGATGATGATTTAACCCAATCTTCTTTCAAGAGAGACCTAACCACCTTGTAAGCTGACTTTATTGTGAAGTTGCCATCCTTGCTATGCTTCCAATAAGCTAAATCAGGAACTTGCCTTCGGCTTAGAGGAATATCACATATAGCTTCCCCCTCTTCCTTATTGAATTTAGCCATAATAAAATCTCTTCGCCACACATGGAGTTCTTGTTTAATCAAACTTGACACCCATACATCCTCTTCATCATCCCTTACCGAAAAGAAAAGCTTATTTGTGGGGTAATTTGGAATCCACCTATCTCGATAATCAGTAATAGAGGATCCATCACCCATATGCCAACAATGTCCAGTTCTTAAAATAGGTATGGCCGCCGCTAAACTTCTCCACACAAATGAACAGTTAGGTGACTCTGTGGCCTCAAGAATTGAAGTTCTAGGGAAGTACCTTCTTTAAAGCACTGACAGAGAAGAGAATTTGTGTCTTTTAACAACCTCCACCCTTACTTAGCCAATATGGCTAAATTAAAAGATCTAAGGTCTCGAAATCCCATTCCACCATCCTTCTTCAACAAAGTCAATTTATCCCAACTTTTCCAATGAATTTTCCTTTCGTTCCCAACTTGTCCCCACCAAAATCTAGAACATAAAGCATCCAACTCATCACATAATTTCAATGGGAGCTAAAAGACATTCATTGTATACACGGCATAGACTGAACAACCGCCTTAATGAGAACTTCTTTCCCAGCTCTATAAAGAATCATCCCCTTCCACCCTTGTAATTTTTTCAACACCCTATCTTTAATGAAAGAAAAGGTATGGTATTTTACCCTCCCAATTAAAGTAGGCAAACCCAAATATGATTCAAACCGAGACACTTCCTTCACTCCAAGAATCCCCAAAGCCTCTTGTCTCTGGCGGTCAGAGGTGTTATTACTAAAATACACTGAAGACTTTTCCAAATTTATGCACTACCCAGAGGTTTTAGCATAAACTTGAAAAATCTCTACAATAGTTTGAATTTCAACTAGTGAGGCCCTGCTAAAAATCAATGAATCATCTGCAAAAAGAAGATTAGCAACCTTTGGTGCATTTCTACAAATAGACACCCCATGCAAAGTCCTTTTAATCTCCGCCCTGGCCAGTAGAGAAGTAAACCTTCTGTACATAACAGAAACAAGTATGGTAATAGAGGATCCCCCTGACGAATACCCTAGAAGTCTATACATTACCATACGCTCTCCCATTCACAAAAATAGAGAATGAAGTCGTAGTGACACAACTCATCACCCTTTCTATCCATGTTTCAGGAAAACCTAGCTGTTGCATAACCCCCTGAAGGAAAGGCCACTTCACCCTATCATATGCTTTAATTACATCAAGCTTCAAAGCCATATACCCTTTCTTCTTACAGAGCATAGTATGCAGTGTTTCATATACTAACAACACATTATCAGAAATAAGATGGCCTGGAACAAAAGCACTCTGAGTGGGAGAAATAATATTAGGTAACACCTGTTTTAGTCTATTAGCTAACACTTTAGAGATTATTTTGTAAATCACATTACATAGGCTTATGGGCCTAAAGTCAGACATTTTCTCCGAGTTCTTTACTTTAGGAATAAGCACAATGTAAGTATGATTAATATCAGGCAACATATGACCTTTATTCAAGAAATCCAACATAGCATCAACTACAGTATCACCCGCAAGATGCCAAAATCTTTGGGAAAAAAGAACATTCATACCATTAGGTCCAAGTGCCTTTGTTGGTCCCATTTGGAACAACGTTATTTTAACTTCGTCAGCACTAAACTCACTGGACAGAGTATCCTGCATATCAGGTGTCACCTTCCTTGGGACTGCATTGAGACATTCCCCCATCTGATCACATGTACTTGCACAAAATAATTTGTCAAAATAACCAGTAGCCACATTGGCTATATCTTCCACCCAATTTCCTTGTGCACATTGAATACCCTTAATAAAATTTAGTCGGCTATAAAATCGTAATATAATATTTATTAATTAAATATAATATTTAGTTAAGTAATGCTAAAGTGAAAAATTGTGGAGAGGTTAGAGACTTCGGATTTATATATACTAGTATTATGCTCATGTGTTGCACAGTTTTAGTTATAAACTTTTAATATAATTTTATTGGGAAATAATAAATCAGTAATTACTTGAATCTGGATTATATAAATTGCATATAAATTATTGTTCTTAAAAGTATCAAGCAGTAACACAACATATTTATATTAAAAAATTCCTATATTTAATAGTTAAAAACCCATGGAAACTTAACCAAAGGTATTTCATTTGCCAAAAAGATAAATATAATTCTCTTCTAACTTATTAGTTGTCTTATAATGACATTTTTGTAGCGCACACATATAATATTACTAACAACAAAAATAAAAATGAGAAATAGTAACATACAAATTATACTATTCAAGAAAATTAATTTAATCTAATAATGCACATATAATCATAACTCAAATACAACCTAGAAATTATAAAAAAAAAAAAAAAAAAAGAAGAAGAAGAAGAAGAAGATGAAACCCTTGTTGTAGAAGGAAACACAAAATTTGATAATTCTTAAATAATAAATAGATAAAGCCTATGAGGAAAAAAAAAAAAGACGAGTACAAATAATTCATAAATGTAAAACCAAACAAAAGAAGGACGAAAAAAAAAAAAAAAAACACATATTTTTGCAAGATAAAAAGGAAGAATATTATAGAGATAGAAGGATAAATCTTCATACCTTTAAGTTTAGCTCAAATAGTAATTGATGCAGACAAATCATGAAGGTGAAATATTTATAGAGGTTTATATAGTAGATTTCATGGATTTAAAATTAACTTTTAATGACTTATAAGCAAAACCATAAATAAAAAAAGCACACACACAGAAATAGTAAAGAAGAGAAACATACCTGTAATAATATGGATGGTGGCTTTGATAAAGCATTCTACTACAAACAAAACCAACTCAAATAATAACTAATGCCAGAAAGATCATAAATGTGAAATATATATAGGCTTATATATGAATTTCATGGATTAAAAATTAACTTTATGACTCATAAACAGAACCATAGAAAACAAAAACAAAGAGAAGAAACATACCTTTAATATTGTGGATGGTGGCTCTGATAAAACATTCTACTACAAACAAAGCAAACTCAAATAATAATTGTTAGGACATATGTGATTGATGTTAGGAACATATGTCAACATTTTATGTATTGGCTAATCCTTTGACAAAACGCACTCTACTTGTATTTGAGTAAATCTAGGATATGTTTAATACTTCAAAGAACAAGAGTTCAAGTCTAGTATTGAAGTCATGAAAATCTGTCTAAGAAACAAGTGAAAAAGTGCTGATTCATTAAAGCTTGACAGCTGCTCGACAAATAGCTATCTATCAAGGTTTAATGAGCCTCAACAGACACTATCTGTCGAGGTATCTATCGAAAATTACGAAAATCATTTTTTTAGATATGTTTTTTGACCCATGCTTATGTATTTGATTAGGGTTTCTTTTCTCACAATCCTAAACATATATAAGCCATATTTTGAAAGCCATCACGTAAGAGAATACAAGGAAAACATAGGCAAAAGGTGACCGAAGACTTATTCTCTAAAAAAAAAAAAGTTACTGCGTCTTTGCGCCTTAAGGTTTTGTAACCAAGTGCTTCTTGATCTTCATTGTTGATGAAGTGAAGAACTTTGCAGCCAACATTCTTCTTCCTCAAGTTGGTGAGTGAGTCACGTACTGGGATTCGTGCGAGTTAGTCATGTACTAGGATCCATGCATCAAAAGAGTGGTGTTCATATATTGAAGAGTTCAGAGATTCTAAAGCGACAGAAAGTTTCTGCTATAAGTTCATTTACAGGAATTGTAGTCTAGGGACAAAGGTTTTGTACTAGATCTGAAACTTCTCTTTACTATAGTAGATTTCTTTTTTGGAAGGATTCCCCCTAAATTTTTTACTGTAAAACTAGTTTATTTCATTGGTCTTCTTGGGTCATCATATCTTGTCTTATTTACTTTTCCGCTGCATATGATTTTGACATGATTTTGATTTTTTTTGTTTTAACAAGTTTTATACATAATAAATCTAATTAACAACTTGAGTTTAAAACTTGTTAATTCTATCAACCGGAGTCTAAATTTCCCAAAAATAATTGATGTCCGACAAATCATAAAGGTGAAATATTTATAGAGGTTCATATAATTGATTTCATGGATTTAAAATTGCATTTATGACTCATAAACAAAACCATAGAAACAAAAACATAGAATAGAAACACACTTGTAACATTGTGGTTTTAATAAAGTATTCTACAGTCTACTGCAAACAAACTACTCTCTCCTTTCAAATAATTGATGGATCTAACCACACATTTAAGTAGTAGGACCCACGATTTCTACTAAGGAAGGAAGTACCATGTCATAATTTTTCTTTAAGGTTAATGTTTCATGCATAAATTGGGGATTTTGTATTCTAGTAATTCTACCCCTCTCACTCTCTCTCTCTCTCTATGAAAAATCAATATAACGGCACATTTAGTAGACCGTAACAATAATTACATAGGAATAGGAGTAGGTATTACAAGAAATACAAGATATTGTAATGTAATACTTATTACTATCTATTTGTTTGGAGACTACACAATAATAAACCTTGAAGACAATAGAATGAAAGCATCTTAAACCAAACTAAAAATGTATTTTAGGAAATATCTTACTCATATAATTATATTTCTTAAAAAATAATATTTTTTAATGTTATATTTTCCAGAGTGGTGGCCATATTTTTTTTTTTGAAAGAGATTCAGATTATACATAGTATTGACTTACACTTTTTTTAAACTATACATTTCTAAAATATGTAATAGTTTCTCATTATATATATATATATATATATATATATATATATGATTTAGAATTTAATAGTATTTAGACTCTTCGATTTTTTTCATCCAATAATTCACTTGCCACAAAAATTAAAAACAAGATTTTTTTTACCCAAGATTATTACCCACATAAAAACAACCCCCCGAAATACTTTTTCTATCATCAGTACTCCCAGCCTAGTTTGAATCAAAATCCCAGCTAAGACATCATTGATGTCCTAGATATACCACACACTGTAATTGGCAGTGGATTTTACATACTTTATGATTTTTTTTTTAAAGTAATTATATGAGACTCTTTGGGATTAGCTTGATATCTAAAACACACTCCCACACTGTAACTAATGTCAGGTCTACTAACAGTAAGATAAAGATGACTACCTATCATACTTCTATATAGAGAAGAATCAACACTTTTTCCTAACATATCAATAATGAGTTTAACATTTGGGCTCATGGAGGTTCTAACAAAACTAGCAGATTCCAAACCAATTTTTTTCACAAGATTTTTAGCATATTTAGCTTGAGATATGATTATACCTGACTCTTGCTGATGGATCTACAATCCAAGGAAGTGATTCAACTCTCCAATCATGCTCATCTCAAACTCAGCTTGCATGAGTTTGGAGATATTATGGGCAAGTTCATCCTTTGTAGACCCGAAGATGATGTAATCAACATAGACTTGAGCAACTATTAACTCACCATCCTCCCTTTTGATAAAGAGTGTTTGATCAACTTGTCCTCGTGTGAAACCATGTGAGACCAAATATTGTGTAAGCCAATTATACCAAGCTTTGGGTGCTTGCTTTAATTCGTAGAGTGCCTTTTTGAGGTACAACACATGATTCATAAAGTGTAGATCAATGAATCCTTTAGGCTGAGCCACATAGACATCTTCTTTAAGGAATCTGTTCAAGAATGCAGTCTTTACATCCATACGGGCTACAGGAGCAAATATCTCATCATAATCTACTCCTTCCATTTGGGAGTATCCTTGAGCCACAAGGCGAGCCTTGTTGCAGATCACATTTCCCTCCCCATTAATCTTATTACGAAATATCCACTTGTGCCAATGATGTGCTCTCCTTCCAGTGTAGGTACAAGGGTCCAAACATCATTCCTTTGAAATTAAAGCAATTCATCATGCATGTCCTCAACCCAGCTTTCATCCTAGAGAGCTTCCTTAACCTTGGTGGGTTCAACCTAGGACAAATAGCAAGAATAAGACACAAAGTTAGCAACACATTTATCAACTGTACACTTTCTTAGTGTAAGTTCATTCATATTTCTCACAATAACTTCAAGAGGATGATTCATCTTGATCCTTGAGGAAGGTCCTTTCTTGTCATGAGATTTAAAATCAGGTGAGGTAGGAATGCTTGCTGAAACTTCTACAACATTCAGAATACTTGGAGTACTTGGAGATGTGGGCTCTTGATCAACTATTTCTCGAACACCCTTAGGCTCAGGAGGAAGAATTTCCTTAAGTATCTCTTCATTAATTTTCTCAGAACCAAAATCTGAAGCTTCGTCAATAACAACATTGACTATTTCCATCACCTTCTAGGTTCTCTTATTGTATATCCGATAAGCCTTGCTAGTGGAGAAGTATCCCAAAAAGATTCCTTCGTCGCTTCAGGAATCAAATTTTCCCACATTTTCTCTATCCTTAAGGATAAAACAAGTACTTCCAAAGATTCTGAAATACTTCACATTTGGCTTTCTTCCCTTCCACTACTCATAGGGAGTCTTTTCAGTACCGGGTCTGAAATACACCTTATTAATCGTATGACATGCAGTGTTGACGGCTTCACCCCATAAATTTCTAACCACATCCTTGATGTGCAACATGGCTCTAGCCATCTCCTAAATGACTATGTTCTTTCTTTCTACTACACCATTTTGCTGAGAAGTAATAGTAGCAGAGAATTCTTGAGATATACCTGATCTCAAGCAAAAGGATTCCATGTATGAGTTCTCGAATTCTTTATCATGATCACTTCGAATTTGATCAATCTTCAAGTTCTTCTCATTTTGCAATCTTGTACACAAGGCTTCAATGTGCTTAGGAACATCCGGCTTGGATCTTAGAAGAATGACCCAAGTATAACTGGTGAAATCATCTAGCACAATCATGATATATCTCTTTCCTCCAAGAGACTTGATTCTAGCATGTCCCATTCTTTGGTGCCATAGGTCTTCATTTGGCAAATGAATGCTATTGCACACAATATCAGCATCAAGCACCAATCCATAGCAGTTATCAAGAGTACAAACACCGCTTATGAGTTTCTTCCCAAACTCATTCAACACAAGGCATTTCCCTTTTGAGAACAGCACTATAAAGTCTTGATCACATATCTGACTTATACTTAACAAGTTCACCCTCAGTCCTTCTACATATAGTACATTGGGGATGTTTGGTAGTCCAAGTAGAGAGATGGTTCCCTTCCCTTTTATCTATGATTTACTCCCATCACCAAAGGTGACATTTCCACCTTTCTTGGACTAGAAATCCTTAAAGAGAGAGTAGTCTCCAGTCATGTGTCATAAGCACACTATCAAGGTACCACAAGCATGTGTCCATTACCTTGAATACAGACTTCATCATAAAGCACATCTCATGCTTGCATGACAAATCATTAGGAATTGTGTTTTCTCTCATCTGCCATCTATGAACAAAACCTTTAACTTTCACCTTTCTCAAACGAACTCCTCTACACATTATCATTCTGAGACAGTCTAGTTTCTTTTTGTTATACTTAGACCTTTTTCAATAATCATCAAGATAGCTTTCAAATAACTTTTAGACTTGCAATTTCTGAAACACTCAATCAAATAAAGATTAGAAAGACAAGATGTATTTGAAACAAAAGATCTTTTCATGCCATTTGTAGTCATGATAACAGAGGTCAATGGATCACACAACAAAGATTAACCCTAATTAGAATGTGCCCGCTCTAATACCACTTAATAGGCCAAGAATGTATCGACCCCTTAGGTAAATTAACCAAGTAAATTAATTAAGCCAATTTAACAGGCAATACGCATGGTAGCACACACAAATCACCAAAAAACTAAATGCAGCAGAAATTAAATTTGACAAGGATGATTTGTTTACGAATGGGGAAAACCACCAAAGCAAAACCCCATCAGGTGAATTTAAGGTCACCACTCCCAAGAATCCACTATTATCAAAACAAGCTGTTACAAGTAAAGGAATCCCAGTATCTTATACCAAACTACAGTTGAATCCTTACCCCAATACACAATTGGACTTGTAATGTTGTGACAATCTCTCCTTTCAATGCACGACTCCCAGTACGTGACTAACCAATTGATGCGCAGATCTCAATATGTGGCTTACGATCCTTTGCATGAATCCCAATACGTGACTAACACACCAACTTAAGAAAGATATTGATTGCAAAGTACTTCAGTTCATCCACATGATGAAGATCAAGAAACTCCTTAGTTACAAAACCCTACGGCGTACAAATACAGTAGCTTCTTCAAGAGAAAGATGAACTAGGGCAAATTGTCTCCGGGTCACAATTTGAGTGAATAATCACTTTGCATCAAGTTGCATTACATTGCATCAAGTTGCATCACATTTGACGACCCTTAAAATAATCCTTATATATGTCTAAGGTTGTGAGAAAAGAAACCTTACAAAAATAGCCTAAATATGCATGAAAAACAGATCTAAAAATCTGAGTTTCGTAAATCTCGATAGATAGGTTGTATGTCGAGCTGTTGTCTAGCATCGGCCTAAAATTCCCTTTAAAACCTCGATAGATATAATCTATTGAGCTATTTGTCGAGCTTTAAAATATAGCACTTCTTCACTTGATTCTTGAATAGATTTAAATAGCTTTAACTCTTGACTTGAACAATATGTTGCTTGAAGATTTAAATTATCCTAAATCTACCTAAATACAAGTAAAGTGTGTTTTGTCAAAGAATTAGCCAATTCTAAATGACACATGTTCATAACAATTTTCACATATGTCCTAACAATAAGAAGTTTATATATATATATATATATATATATATATGGATGCAAGAATTCCGGTATATAAATAGGCTTAATATGGTACAAAAATCATTATTTAGGACAAAACTTTCCATCAAATTGGATTTAAGTCTAATTTCTTTAAACTACGTATTTAAATTTGATTTATTAAATTATTTGAACAAATTTCATGACTATTAAACACATGCATATTTTTTCGAGTCGCCACGTAATAAATTGGAGGAATTTCCTTAAAACTAATTCAATAGAAAATTCTGTCCATTTATTAAAAACAAACTGACAACATTTTTTTTTCCTTATGATGCTCTGATGAACATTTCCGTGTGATTGCATTTTGTTGGTTAGGTCATGCTAATGATCACAGACTCTATTTTGCTTTGAGGTTGTCATGCCTTAATGCATTCAATCCTAGCTGGAGTATGAAATGGTTTGTACTAGTAAAATTAATTAGTCAGCATTATTTTAGTTATCACAGTCCATAGATTCACTTCTTTTTTTCTTTTTCTTTTTCTTTTTTGAAAAATAGATTTTTTATAGATTAGCTTCATAAGAATTGCGTTCGGTTTCATTCATGGAACTAGAAAATTGATTGGATACCATAGCTATTACTAATTTGTCATGGAGAATACATAAAAGAAGAACTTAATAGAATTTGGACAAATTTTTCCTTCAACTTACAACCAACTTGTCATAGAGAATACATAACAATAATGAATTACTAAAAATTGGACAAAAGTTTCCTCAACACAAATTTGCATAAATACCTTCTAACCCATTACGTGGCGATAAAATGTTCATACATGTATATTTTAGTTACATGATTCATTAAGTTATTTGAATAAGTCACCCATTTTGAAATAGAGCATGTAATTAAAATTATACATGAATTAATATTTTAGTTGTCATGGTTTTATTTTAATTAAAATAGTTGAAGAGAATGTAACTTTTTATGCAATTTGACAAATTCAAATCCTTCACTATTTGCACGATCTATATGGAGCCTAAAACTTGTCCAGAAAATAAAGAGAACTCCTTGAACTTCCATTTGGGATTGAAATAAAAGGGGGAAAAGAAGAATTACTATATATTTGCAGTTATTTGAGTTGGAGTATTGAACTAATCTAGAGCTGTACTTGTTCAATTGTGTTATGCTCCCATTTATAGGCATGTTGTTTAGATTCACCATTAATGCCATTTATGAACTAAACCAAGTAGTACTTGCTTGCGGTTGGTCTCATTTCTTTTCTTTTGTTGAAAACAATGAAGAGGAACATTGATTATGATTTCTGAAGATCAGTAACATCAACCAATAACAAGTGGAAATTAAGAACTTATTATTGGTGTACATCTCGTTTTTATTTTGTAATTAAAATATAAGATACAATATATTGTTCTCATTTATTACTATACATAATTGGGATGAAAATTTATATGGGTCATGCTAATGAATGCCCTTAAGGCATTGGTTAACAATCTATTTTAAGAAGGTTTTAACACCACTTTTATAGGAAATGAAAAAAGTTGTCAAAACATTAATTGCTTTATTTCATTTTCCCATAAAAATTTTCTTTAAATGGATTGTTAACCAATGCCCTAAGGGCATTCGTTAGCATTTCCCAAATTTATATACATACGGTAGACATAATTCATGCACATTCTCCACGCAAAATTATAAATCTTTACAATCAACGCCTTAATTTAACTAAGATTACTTTATAATATTCATCTCATCATTTTAATATAATCAAGAAATTTGTAAACTCTTATCAAAAAAAAAAAAAAAAAAATTGTAAACTAATGGGCACTATGGACATATTACTACTTCATTTTTATTTATGGGTAAAATATTATATTAGCCCCTAAGCTTTGAAAAAAGTTTTTTTTCGTCTTTAAACTTTAAAAAGTTCTTTTTTCATTCTTAAAATTTGTAAAAAGTTTTTTCAATAGTTTAGAGAAAAAAAATAGGGACAAAAAAAGAACTTTTTTCAAAATTTTAGGTGTAAGGACTAGATTTGACTCCTGAGCTCAAACGACTGAAGGACCCGAGCTCAAATAGCCCAACACAAAGAATTTGTTCGAGAGTGAGCTCCAAAACTAGGCTTTAATGGGTGAGATAGCGCTTACCATAGGACAAGAATAACAAAGAGACAAGGAAAAACAGAAGGCAATCACAGTATTGAGAAGGATAATTCTTCTCCGAGGAGGATTGTTCTTGGATACATCGCTATGGGGTTTTTATACAGTTTTAGTTCTTGGTGCTACAGTGTTTTTCTTTGCTATTTTTCCAATCCCCTCTCTCTAGGGGACCTTCTATCTTATATAGACCCTTTTAGATGATCCTGGTCTTCCATTTGTTGATCATGCAAGCCACCACTCAAATGTCAGTCCCATCAAGCACATTTCTTGAACCGCTGTGAGATACAGCAACTAAGACAGCACTGTTCAAGGGTCTTCTCCACATAAATGCGGCTAGGAGCTTTGGTGGGATGCGTTAAATAGGGTGGCAGTCACCAATTCTTCAATCATGTCAATGCTGGCCTCCTTCCCAAAGCTTTTTATGCACCATAAGGCCTCATCTAATGATGTATTGATGACTTAATCATAGAATCCGAGGACATAGATTCCTCAGCACAGTAACTGCCCTTCTCGGCCACGTTATGACATATGGCATATTTGCCTTACTCGGAATTCCAGTACCCCACAATAGCCCCTCAAAATTCCCATTGGTTTCCTCCCATCTGAGGAGAGAAATGGGGCTTTGACTTTAGGAAGTTAAATCAACACGTGTCTCTAACTCCCATGTGTGCGAATGTCATTTTGTGTGTCACAAAACTGTACTTGATGCTTCAGAATTCGCAGCGCTTCATTAAATGCTCCAAGCGACGTTTTTTTCCTTGCATCTAAGGGTGAGGTGGAGATCCAACGGTTGTCATTTCTCCTTGAATTTTGGGTGGGATAACTCCCACCCAAAGCCCGTCTCCTATATAAGGCGCCTGGAGAGTTTATTTTGCCCATTTTACAAATCTTCGAACTCTCCAAGCTTCCCACAATCCCAAGTTTCCAAGATTTCCCAACTCTTCCCGTTCCCAAGAAGTTCTTAAGGCGTACCTCCTCCTTATTCTTGTAAGTTCTTCATCTCTAGGCTATTTTCTCCTTGGCCAGTCTCCTCGGCTTTCTATTTTCTACCCCCTTTTCTTAGACACCTCCTTCGCCTCTCTCTCTCTAGTCTGTCTAGATGGGTAGATTCAAACACCTCATAGATTCCCTCGCCAGTATGGAGGGATTAAGAGCCCAATACCACATCCTCCTAGGAGTTTCTCTACGATATTGTGCTCTGGGGCAATGGCATACCAAAAGAAACGAAGGGGAGGTCGTCATTCTCATAATTGCCTTCATAGAAAGGGGAATGACACTCCCTATAACTAGCATAACTAAGGATTACCTACTTGCCTATAGGCTGTGCCCCCACCAATGCGCGCCCAACCTATTTAGGATTTTAGGCAGTGTAGACGCCCTTAAAGTACACATGGGTTTGAACCTCACCTGGCACAACGTCGTCTAGATGTACGAGTGTCATTCGCTTGGTGATGCGGGGTATTACCTCAAGTCTAGGTCCTCAGCCGTTAGGCTTATCTCGTGTCTTCCCAAGTCTAACAAGGGCATAAAGGACAACTACTTAATCGCCTCTAAGGAATGGCATGACAATCTTCACTACCCAACCCGGAGGGGGGGAGCTAGGTGGGGTGCCCTAGGTTTAGGTCCTTTGTCGTGAGACTTAGTTTTATGGTTTCCCCTTTTTTAAAAAAAACTAAATGCTCGTCCTTCTAACTATGTTTTGCTTCTCGGCCGTGCTTGCAAATATATGATACATAGCTCATAACATCAGCTTTGTCAATGTTGCAGACCTTAACAGAGTCTTAAGGCCTGAGGTCTTTGTAAGCGAGGACGGGGAGCTAAGGGCAGTTCACCTTATTCTCGGCTTCGAGCCCTTGTCCACTATATTCCAAGACGTGGGCAACTCGATAAGAGTGGGTGATTGTCACTTAGCTAGGATAGACGTCACAACTCTAAGATTTCTGGTCCAGGAAGACATTGTGCCAGTTGAGTTGCCTTTCTAATGTGTTCCTCCTAAAGCAACTGCCCCTAGAGAGGAGACGGCCTTTTCACTCCATTCGCTCAAAGGAGAGATAGACCACTTCCACCTTGAGGAAGCATAAGAGGGACAGAGAGAGCTCGTAATCTCGGTCTCGAGTCCGAAGAAGAGCTTGACACGTCCTCCGACATCCACACATCTTAGTTCATCGTTGCATGAGTGGACAACAGCTCGGAGGAAGAAAAGGAGATGTCTCTTCAAAAGAGAGGCCTATGAGATATCCTCGAGGGCAGGAGCCAGGTGCCAATGCCTATGGGCGCCTTGTGGTCCTATACTATGCACACCCTTCCCCCCCCTAAAGTTAGCTCATTTGCTCCGATGAACCTGAAGAAGAAGAGAAAGGAGAAGGAGACAACTGAGGAGGGAGAGGGGGACTCTTATGACGAGGTGATCCCTTATAAGCAGCAAAAGGAGACCCAAGCCAAGGGCAAAGGAAAAGCCTCCTCGATCGAGAGCTGGGAGGATCAAACTCTGGCCGAGGTGCGCCCTCCGAACCCAGTGTGAGATCCTTATATGGCGCTGGAGGGGGCAGCCATACCATGGAATTCCAGCATCAAGGAATTCTAGAAAAAGCAGGTCTACTACCTTTCTGAAGCCCTAGAGTAGCCTCTTCTGCTGTTAAAGGACATGTTTGCCTTAGGGAAGATGAGGCAGCTGGACCTCTTCCTATCCCTAAAAAGGGATTTGGCTTTAGTAAGTTTCTTGACAGATCTCTCTTTTGTCGTATTAGGTTGCCTCCCCTATTTAACAAAATGCTCCATTGTCGTTTCTGTGCAGTGTATCCAAGAGGCCTTCACAGTTAGAAATGGGTGAATGAGGCCAGAAAGGAAGCTAAAGCTTAGGAAAACCTTCGCTCCCAAGCCGACAAGGCCTTGGGCGCCTTTGAGCTTAAGGTCCAAGAGCTCTCTTGGAAGCTGACTATAGAGGAGAGGGAAAGGAAGAGCCTCGAGGTTGGCCTGAAGACGACCGAGGAGCAGCGCAAAAAACTCCACTACACAGAAATACAATGGGAAATGGCCAAAAAAAAGGCTACGAACTTGAAGGTGGAGCTAAAGAAGGCAAAGGAGGTAGCCTAGGTGGCCAAGGAAGCAGAGGAGGCCTCAGCACAAGCAACCAACGACCGTAGGGTGGATGAGACAGAGATGCGCTTGACGGGCGAACTGGCAGAAGTGTGTAGGGACTACTGCAAAAAGGTGTGGGTAAAGGCCCTTAACTTTGCATGGGTCCTTACTACTTCGAAGTGGAGGAAGGAGGCGAATATCTTCCACCCTCAGGACATCAGAGTGATCCCCCAAACGCTTCCTCTGGTTGCCACCTATCCACCACGCCCAAGCAGCCTCTTGCCCCCCAAGTCCCTCCTCCTCCTCCTCCTCCTCCTCCTCCTCCTCCTCCTCCTCCTAAAGCCCCCAAAGGACCTAGCAAAGCTGGCGAATCAGGCCAGGAGATGGAGGAGTCTAAGGGTAAGGACAAGGATGTTGCCCTTAAGGCCAAGGATGTTAATGCCAAGGCTAAGGAGGCTGATGCTAAGGCCAAGGACGGTACTGCTAAAGCAAAAGTGGTTGATGCTAGGGTCAAGGATATTACAGCCAAGGCCAAAGATATTGATCCCAAGGCAGCTATCCCTCCCACCTCTCAGCCAAGCAGCAAAAGGGAGATTCCTCCTGCTAAGACCTAGCTCAGGGACCTTTTCCTCCTTTCTTTTGTTGCTATTGTCGCTTTTTTTTTTTTTTTTTTTAAGCTGTGGCATATTGCCTCATACAAGATGTACTTTTTTTTTTGGAGTAATGAACATCTGATGGCTTTTATGATATGGCTAATGTAGTTCTGTTATTCTCTCTCATCTATTCTTGCAATGTTTATCCCTAACCAACCCTGGTTGGCATTTTGTGTCTTGTTGAGAGTAAAGGAAACTCATGTTTTTCCAAAAGACTAATAATAATAAATTGTCGCTAAATCAAGTAGAATAAACCCATATGTGTAGTGAGAGAAATTTACTAAGTGTTGATACTAAGATGTGCCTACTTAGGACACTCAGCAAAGGAAGGGTCGCTCAAGACCCCTTATCAAGGGGCAGGTAGGGCTGAAGTCCTACTTGATTTTAGAGGTGTTAACGCCTAGGAGATTTAACCCTCAGAAAACTTAACCACGATATCAACTTACCCAGGAGATGGCCAAGGTTTTGTTCAACACTTAGAATATGTAATTAAAGTATTAATTTACCCAAGTCATGGTCGAGGTTCAATTTAACACTCAGAATATGTACCTAAGGTGTTAATTTACCCAAGGCATGACCGAGGTTCTGTTTTAACACTTAGAATATGCAACTAAGGTGTTAATTTACCCAAAGCATGGTGGTGTTAATTTACCTAAGGCATGACTAAGATTTTGTTTAACACTCGAGTAAAAAGACATGAAGCATTAATCTATTTAAAATAGGTGGTCCGAGGGACCAAGCATAAATAAGGTTCTGTTTAATGCTTAAGTAAGAAGCGTTACGCATAATGTAATAGACGATATAGGACAGCAAAGACTTTCATTAATAATAATACATTCGTAGATTATTTACATTCCAGAGGCATGGTACAACATTTTCATTAGATCTTCAAGATAATAAGCCCCTATTCCAGCTACCGAGGTGATGTGGTATGACCCTTCCTAGTTAGGCCCTAACTTTCTCCATGCTAGATTCTTCGCAGTACCCAAAACCTTTCTCAATACCAAATCCCCAAGTGCTAATGGCCTTAACTTCACGTTTTAATCGTACCCTTGCTTGAGCTTGGGTTGATAGTAGGCCAATTGAACCATGGCATTTTCCCTTCATTCTTCAATTAAATCTAAGCTCTTCGCTAACAACCCATCGTTGTTGCCCGGAGTGAAAGAGCTTGTCCTCAGTTTTAGGAACCTTGTTTAGAGAGGAATCATAGCCTCGGCTTCGTAAGTCATTGAACAGGAGGTCTCCCCCATGGATCTGCAAGGTGTAGTCCGATATGTCCAAAGAACATGTGGCAATTCTTCCACCCACTTTCCCTTTATGTCATCCAACCTCTTCTCGAGTCCATTAACTATGATCTTATTAACAGTCTCGGCCTGTCCATTCCCTCGTGGATATACCAGGGTGGAGCATTTATTTGTAATGCCCAAGTTACAGCAATACCTCATGAAGGCTTTGCTATCAAACTAAAGGCCATTATCTGAGATGAGGGTATGAGGAATCGCAAATCGAATAACAATGTTTTTTCACACAAATCACTTGGCATTTACATCCCTGATGTTTGATAGGGGTTCAACTTCAATCCACTTGGTGAAATAATCAGTGTTAGCCAGAAGCCATCTCTTATTCCCTACTGCTTTAGGGAAAGGTCCCACAATATCTAGGCCCCATTATGTAAAGGGCTAGGGACTAGAGAGGGGGCTGAGAACATCCCTAAGTTGGTGAATGTTTGGGGCAAACCTCTGGCACTGGTCACACTTCCTCATATATTCTTGTGCTTCCCTCTACATACCCAGCCACTAGTATCCTTGAGTGAGAGCCCTGTAAGATAGAGATCTGCCACCTATGTGACTCCCACAGATTCCTTCGTACAATTCTTCCAGGAGAGGTTCTACTACCTCAAGATGTACGCACAATAAGTAAGGCCAAAAGAAAAAGTGTTTATACAATTTTTGGTTCTCGGACAACCAAAAACTTGAAGCCTTTCTCCGCACCTTATCAGCCTCCCCGTTTTCCTCAGGCAGGATATCGTCTTTAAGAAATAAAACAATAGAATCCATCCATCTGGGCCCCACCCAAATCTGGTGAAGGAGGATCCTCTCCCCTTCCCTCTCAGCAGGCTTGCACAGATCTTCAACTAAGATCACTCGAGGCAAGCCTTGCGTCGAGGAGGTAGCAAGAGTGGCAAGGGAGTCTGTATGTGTGTTTCTACTCCTCAAGACTTGTTGTAGGGAGAAAGACTCAAATTCCGCCTGCAAGCACCTGACTTAGTTCACGTAATCCTACATCTTTAGGTCTCGTGCTTCTAGCTCTCCCTTCATTTGGTCTATGACCAATCTCGAGTCTAAAACCACCTCCATTGCTCTCCCTCTCATCTTCTGTCCATATTAATTCTTGTCAACAAAACTTCATACTTAGCCTTATTGTTTGTGGCCGAGAAGCCCAATTTTAAGGACTTTTCAATGGTGATCTGCTCAAGGGACATAATAACTAGCCCCACTCTTGATCCCTTTTGATTAGCTGCACCTTCTACTTACACCTTCTACAGCGGAGGCTCCTAGACAGCGACCATCCCAACTGATTTTCCATCAATGTCTGGCCTCTCCTTGTTTTCTACTAGCGAAGGTTCAACAAATTCAGCCACCAAGTCCACTAGGATCTAGCCTTTCATGGAAGTGCGTGGCATATACTTGATGTCAAAAGCTCCTAGAATTGTCCCCCACTTTGCAATCCTCCCAGTGTAGTCCGTTGCCTGAAGTAGTGATCGAAAGGGGAGTTAGGTTAGAATCACAACCGTGTGTGCTTGGAAGTAATGCAGGAGCTTTTGCATAGCTTGTACTACTGCCGAGATGGCCTTCTCTAGGGGTAGATAACGGACTTCTACCTCGTGTAGTGATTTACTCACATAGTAGACTAGTTTCTGCACCCCATTGTCGGCTCGCACTAACACCAGACTCACCACTTGCAATGCTACTGCAATGTAGGCAAATAGAACTTCCTCCTTCTCGGGTTTGGACATAATAGGTGGCCGAGAAAGATATTCCTTCAACTGTTGGAAGGCCGAGGAGCATTCCTTTATCCATTTAAATCCCTTCCACTTGTGCAGCAGCCGGAAGAAAGGTCGACACCTATCTGTTGATCAGGAGATGAATAGGTTTTGGGGTTCTGAGGGGGCTACAAGTTGCAGATTGCCTTGATCTGATTAGGGTCGACCTCAATCCACAATGGGTGACCATGTAGCCTAGAAACTTTCTAGAGCCGACACCAAAAGAAATGCAACTTGTGTTTTCTTAATTTACCAAAAATACTTTCGAGGTCGTTTACGTGCTCGAATTCCACTTTACTCTTTACTACCATGTCGTCTATGTAGACTTCGATACATTTACCTAGCTGTAGTTCGAACACGTAGTCATCATTCTCTGATAAGTAGACCTCACATTCTTCAGTTCAAATGGCATTACCTTATAATGATAATTCCTTGTAGGCATGACAAAGAAAGTCTTCTCCTGATCCTTCAGGGCGAACGGTACCTGGTGATATCCTTGGAAGGAATCTAGGAAGCTCATTTGAGGATGGCCCATAGTTGCATCTACTAGCTAGTCTATCCGAGGTAGGGGGAAGGGGTCCTTTGGCCAAGCCTTGTTCAAATCCATGAAGTCCACACATTCTTGCCATTTTTCACTTTTCTTCTTTACCACCACCGTGTTTGCCAGCCATTTGGGGTAGAACACTTCTTTTATAGCTCCAGCCCATTTAACTTTAAGTACTTCTTCCTTGATGGCATTAGAGTGTTCCCTAGATGAGCGCCGAGGTGGTTGCTTTTTTGGGGCGACAAATGGATTAACATTTAAATGGTGGCAGATGAAGTCCAGATCCAACCCTAGAGCCTCGTAAGGGTTCCATGCAAATACATCAACATTTCTTCTAAGAAAATCTATTAGCTCCCCTTTCTCCCGATGAGGGAGTTGAACACCAACTTGAAAGAACTTCTCCTTATCATCCCTGATTATAATCTTTTCCAGTTGCTCGCATTCTACCTCACTTTCCACCACATCCGTGAATAACACCAACACCTTTAATTGCTATAAAATCTGCCCGCTAAGGGCCGAGGGCTCTATTCCAGCTTAATGTCTGATTGCAGCCACCAAGCATTATCTGGCCATAGATTGGCTTCCCACCAGCTCTTTGATCTGATCCCCCGAGCTATACTTTACTTTCAGGTGTAAGGTGGAGGGGACGACCCCCATGGCATGGAGCCAGGGCCTCGCCACAATGGTGGTATAAGGGGAGTAAGCGTCTACCACGATGAAATCCACCTCCATAACTTCTGATCCCGTCTACATGGGTAGTTTGATTTTCCCTTTTGGGATAACAACCTTTCCATTGAAACCTACCAGAGGGGAGTTATAGCTAGTTAGGTCTTCTGGCCTTAATCTCAACCGCTTGTATAGATCGGGGTATATGATCTCTGTGCCGCTGCCCTGATCAACCAGCACTCTCTTAATGTCATATCCCCCAATTCTTAGAGTAACCACTAAGGCGTCATCATGTGGTTGTGAGGTTCCCACTTTTTCCTCATCAAAAAAGCTCAAGGTTGGTCGGACTCCCACTTTGCTCCTTTTCGGACCAAGGTTTAGGTCCTCGGTGGTTGTCCGATCTATGGAAGGGAATCGGTTCTGCCCGGAGCAGCGAAGATTACACCAATTTTGCCTAGTGGGGGTTTTGAAGAAGCATCTCTATGCGTTCTTGGTCTGGGCTGGCTGCCTTGCTCATAAGCTAATATAGGAACTAGCTACTCCAGATGGTTCCATAAAGTCCTACAGTCTTTGGTGGTATGCCCATGCTCCTGGTAGTACTGGCAATGGAGACTCTAGTTGCACTTCGTGGGGTCTCCCCCTATCTTATTTGGCCACTTAAAGTAGGGCTCGTTCCCTATCTTAGAACACGATGCTAACTGCTTGGGTAACAACCGGACCCGAGGGCCCAAAGAAATCCCTTTGAGGTCTGTTGTTATTGTATCGGTCTGACCTGAAATCCCTCATCTGTTAGGAAATCACCTTAACCTTTCCCTTTCCTTACTACTGGTCTTCCTTGACCTGTTTGTACTCATCGATGCGATCAATAAGCTAGCGCACAATCCCCACGAGCTTTCTTGTTAGGGACTTCCTCAAGTCATACTCGATGGGCAAGGAGACCTTAAAGATGCTTATGGCCACTTTATCGAAGTTTCCCTCAATCTCGTTGAACATCTCCAAGTCTAGAGGCTGAGGAACCTTATTGCAAGTGATAAAATGAACCCCAAATACCTAAGTGAGCTCCCCAAAAGAGCCGATGGAGTATTCCTTCAGGTTGCTAAACCATCTCATCGCCACAAGCCCCAAACTAGAGGAGAACACCCTGCACCCCATTATCTGGTTGAAGTGGCTCACATGCTCCATTGGGTCTGTCCTATCGTTGTACATGGTAAACGCAAGGCTGGGTAAACTAGCGATTAAGTCTTCCTGCCTCGATTCTACGTTTAAGGACGACTTGGAGATCTGGTTCAACGTTCTGCTTATGGCGTCATTTCCCAGGCCTTCACGGGACGAGTCCCTGTTTCTGCACCTACGATGGCACTCCTTCTCTTTTAAAAAGGACTCACTGAGGGGAGTCCTTGATCTAGGCCTATAGCTGCCATCTTGGTCATCCTCGGAAGAGTGGTCAGAGTGCAAAGGAGTCCTTTTTTGCCTCTCACTTCATAGCCTCCTGCATAGGCAGTCTATTTCCCGTTGTATACTTTTGGTATTTTCCTCGTGAAAGATGTAGTTGCTTCCTCGAGATTGGCTCCTACTAATATGTGTAGCATGCACAATGACCTTTCTATACCTTCTTTGTTCAAAGTTGAGGAAGCAGTCCTAGCCTTGAAAGCCAACAAACTCCTCTCAGTTTGGCCCTTTCCCTGAGCCTACCATAGCTAAATGCTGAATGTCCTAAACACTAAAGTATTCCCCACAGACGGCACCAATTGTAAGGACTAGATTTGACTCCCGAGCCTAAACGACTAAAGGATCCAAGCCCAAATAGCCCAACATAATGAATTTGTTAGAGAGTGGGCTCCAAAACTAGGCTTTAATAAGTAAGATAGATCTTAACATGGGCTAAGAATAACAAAGAGGCAAGAAAAAATAGAAGGCAATCACAGTATTGAGAAGGATAATTCTCGTCGGATAAGTCCAAGGAGGCTTGTTCTTGGATATATCACTATGGGATTTTTATACAGTTTCAGTTCTTGGTCCTATAGTGTTTTTCTCTGCTATTTTTCCAATTCCCTCTCTCCGGGGGACCTTCTATCTTATATAGACCCTTTTAGATGATCTTGGCCTTCCATTTGTTAATCACACAGGCCACCACTCAAGTGCTAGTCCCATCAGGCACCTTCCTTGAACCCCTATGAGATACAGCAACCAAAGCAGCACTATTCAAGGGTCTTCTCCACATAAATGCATCTAGGAGGTTTGGTAGGATGCATTAAATAGGGTGGCAGCCACCAGTTCTTCAATCACGTCAATGCTGGCCCCCTTCCTAAAGCTCTTTGCACACTGTAAGGCCTCCTCTGATGAAGTAGATGGCGTGATCATAGAATCCAATGACGTAGACTCCTCGACACAACAATTGTCCTTCTCGGCCACGTTATGACACATGGCGTAATTGCCTTACTTGGAATTCCAATACCCCACATTAGGGATGAAAAACAAACTTTTAGTAAAATTTAAGGACATAAATAAAACATTTTCAATAGGTTAGGACCTTTACGTACAAAAGATGAACTTTTCAATAGTTTAGGGTCGAAAAATGAACTTCTTAAAGTTTAGGGTAAAAAAAAAAAAAAAAAAAAAAAAAAAAAAAAAAACTTTTTGTAAATTTTAGGGATCAAAATAATATTTTAAATTTTCTTTATTTATTTTATATATAAGGAAGTGGTGTTATAACCTTTAGCCAAACTATTCCACTCCATTCCCAAAAGACACTCCAAAAATCGACCTTTAGATTTACATCACGCCCCAAACCAATGAATCCACCACCTTTGGCCAATATTGCAATTTAGTGGGAACAAAATTTTCTAATTTTTGACATATTACTATTAGTGCACCCCACCTTCTAACCATCCAACTAATTTGTGAATAGCAATACTAATTTTGGATAATTTAACAAACATTGTAAATTAATGTTGAATTAAAATGTTGACTATAATCATTTGTAATTTAAGATGGACAAATGATCCTATTATTTGTAGTGAGTTGTTACAATTAAGTGTGTTTTTCATTGATTTATTTTGTTAAAAGCTATATAAAAGTACAACTATACATTAAAAAAATGCTATAAAAAACTATATATACCAAATTTTAAAATTTATAAAAAAAAAATAAGTTAAAAAAAAGTGGAATCAAATGAGTACTAACCCCAAATAAAATTTATTCACTCAATAATTCTGATCTTATCATTAAAAGTGTTTCCCAATGTGGAGATCAAAGTTAGCACAACCATAATAAGAAATAATAATTATCTCTATTCGGTATGCACTGTGTAATAGTGTGATATCATTTAGTTTTATAGAGTTGTTCCTTGAGATAAAGATAAACCACAAGATATATCCATTGATAATATATATATATATATATCTTACGTGTCCATTTTATGGAGCACACTTATCACAAGCATATGAGTGTGAGTATGTGGGCTTCACTAGAAAGAGCTTGATGTATATGCAAACAAGATACTCTTTTTGTTTTTTTATTTTATATGAAGAGCAAACAAGATTCATTTTATAATACTAATAACCATTACAATTATTATATTACTATTAATCTACAATTATTATGTTACTACATAGAAATTTTGTATTAATCTACCTATTCTGCAAAATACAAAAATTCCAAGGCCAAAATGGCACAATAGTACTGTTTACCGAAATATATATCAATCTACTACTGTTTCGGAAATATTTAAGGATCTATCACTTTTTGGGTATTCGAGTAAGTTTTACATGGTACTCGAGTTCCATCAAAAAAATTTTTAGCAAATTTGAAGGCTATTTTTTCAAAAAACTCGAGTTCATAGAACTCGAGTACTATGGAAAACTCAAGTTTCCCAAACTATACCCAAAAAGTGGTAAATCCTTAAATATTTTTGAAATAGTGGTAGATTGATATATGTTTCGGTAAACAGTAGTATTTGGCCATTTTGGCCAAAATTCTAAAGTTTTTATAAGAGCATTACCATTGAGTGTATTGGCATTTGGCACACCAAATACCAAAAAACATCTCTCATGAGATGTTCTAGATGCCATAATATTTAGCACATATGAACAGTAATGTTTCATCTTTGAAACGGTACAGACAAATATGCTAAAAAAATAGTTTTTAATTTTTTTCTCTCTCTTCATTTATGACTTTCTTTCTTCTCTCTCTCTCTCTTTCTCTCTCTCTTCTTTCTTTCTCCACCTCTCACTTCATCTTCTCACTTCTCTTCCTTTTTTTCTTCTTCTTTCTTCTCCAGAACCTCCACCTCTCCCTTTTTCTTTCTCTTTTTTTTTCCCTTTTTTTCTTTTTTCTGTCACTTTCTCCGCCCTTTCTCTATCTCTTTTTATTTTTTCCCCTTGTCACTCTCCTTCTCTATTTTTCTTTTCTCCGCCTATGCTGTTGCCATTAAGGTTAGCCGTCGCAGTGGAGATCTCTTATTCTGATCTCCCTCTATTTTTTTTTTTCCCTTCGGTTGTGGATTCCATGTGATTGTGATTATGGGTGAGTTGGTTCTTTTTCAAGCTCTTTTCTCTCACTTCTCTCTATCTATTAGGTTGTATAAACGGAGTTGATTCATCTCTTCATTTTTTTTTGGAGAGTTTTGTGTTGATTTTGGGGATATTTTTTAAAGCGGTATTGGGTGGTGTTGGTGGCTGGTGGATTTTTGTTGGTGGTGGCAGGTTGTACGTGTGGGTGGTGGTGACAGGCTATGCTTGGGTATGGTGGTGGGTTTGTTACTCGTTGTGTTTGTGTATGGAGTGGGTTTTCATTTTGTATTTTTTATATTGATTGTTTTTTTTAATGTTATTTTAATATTTTTATATATTATTTTAATGTACAGAATTGAAGAATAAAACATGTGATGAATAAGATATTGTAAAATAATATGGTAAAATAATAAAGTAGACTTTTAATGTGTCAAAATTATATTTTTTTATAGAAAAACTGATGATAATGCTCTAATTACTATAGAAATTTAGGTACAGTTCTAAAGTCTTTTAGGTATGCTCTAAGTACATAATAAATCTTTTTACCAACATAAATTTTTATAATAATTTGGTATAGTTCACTCTGGCAGTACAAGTACTTGCCATCGTTACCTACTTACCTACTACTCAGACAGTATTATAGAAATGAGAACAGTTCATTAAGGTGAAAGCTGAAATTGAAAATTTTTCTGAAACTATTATAGATAAAACTAAAATGTAGTTAAAATAATATAAATAAAATTAATAAATAGTACTAAAAATTATAATAAACATATGAATATTAACAAAAATAAACTAAATAATAATAAAAAAATATTGACTTTTTAAGCCAATAACAAACGCAACATTAGTATCATTTTATATTTTACCTCTCCTTTTCCAAAGCAATAGAAAAGTTAAATTTTGGTAACTAACATATAGTACGTATTAGAATTTATATATTATATATATAAAGATTAATTAATTAGTTAATCATAATCGTACAAAATTTGATTATAGTTAAGCCTATTTACTTTCTAGAACTGTTGTCCAACTTAGATATTTATCATATTTGTTTTGTGCATATATGGTAAGACATGTGAGTGAGAGATAAAGTAAGAAGACACGTGAACAAAGAGACATAGACACAGACAGCAAAAATAAGAACAGAGAGAGAGAGATGGAGGATACGGATCTGAAAACGCCGATTCTGGGGGTGAGTCAAAAAGGTTGAGGTGGGGGGAGGCTGAGTCGGAGGTCGTACTCGGTGAAGTCATTGAAGAAAGAGTTCGTGTTAAGCTTGCCTGATAAGCTTCGCTCTGCTGGTGATCTCGACCCTGAGTCTGGAACTTTCAACCCTGATCTTTCCACAATCTTCGGCTTAACCAAAGGTCTCTCTCTCTCTCTCTGTTTGGTTTATCAACAAAAGGCAGGAAAAGAACAAAAAGAAAATGGTGTATGTATGTATATATATAATCTGTACATTGCACAGAAACGTACATACGATAGAACAAACCTCACTCATTGCTATTAAGGAAAACGTGAGAATTTGTTCTGTTTTGTTTGTCTTTTACACTTTTACATATCATTTCACTTTTTTTTTTTTCTTAACTTTTGCTGAGGTGCATGCAAGCTGTGATTGGTGTCAATGTGAAAAAAGTGATGTTTTGGATCAATCATTTGTTTGTCAACTCAATCGATTGTGTATATATAAGGATCATGTTACACAACTCAAAAACTTTTCATTTAACTAATATTTAAAAAACTCAGCCTTTAGATTAATTATATGTTTTCATTCATTCATCAAAAAAAAAAAAAAAATTTGTTTTCATTCTTGTGCTTCAAATTTTGCGTTAATAGTATATTATTTACTATTTTTTTATAAACTCATCTTTTATACGTAATTTTAAAATTAAAATTTTTGAATATGTTATAGATGAGATATATTTATATGATATATCATCTTTAAATTTATAGACACAAAATATATAAGAATAAAATGTAATTCAATCTTGAATATTTCAAAAATACACATTTAAAAAAAATTTATTGAGTTTCTACAAAAAAAAAAAAAAAAAACCTGATCATAACATGTAAAACCCATTACACATAGTGTGCATTTGGCACAGATTAATTTTGCCACTTATTTTACTGTTCAGCTTATTTTTGTTACTATTCATGGGTCCTACTGCACTTTTTGCTACTATTCAAAAGTCTTACTGTACTATTTCAACTAACTTTTACCTTTATCTACCGTATTTTCAGTATAAATTTTTTAGTTTCAGCAAAATAAACAGATTCTAAACAGACCCATAGTAGGGATTATGCACAACATGAAGAATAAACAAAAAAAAAAAAACTACTTTTCCTTAAACTGCCCTTTCTGCGCTTTTGTAATGCCAATTGTATCTTCTTCTTTTTAGATTACATAATGTAATTTGGAGAGCACAAAAAATCACTGAATGAGATTAGAGACACCCACATTTTTTTTATGAAAAAGATTGAAGAAGAAGTTTTACATGAGTTTTCAATAGAATTGGAGGAAGTAGTATCTGTGTATTGGAATCAACTAAGAAAGTATTCCTTGTACACCATAAGGTCATAGGAGTTTATACTTTATATTGCTTTAAAGTATGAGCTCCATCGTGATTATACCCTATTATTTTATTATCTATTTGTACATTATGTATAATATATGTTTCCAAAATTCATGGGTTGTGCCTTTTGAATTAATTTTTAAGCCTTCTAACTCTAAACGTGAAGGATTATTTACAAAGAGTTAATTATGTCATCTAACATTGTGGAGGCAATACTTTAATTTCATTACCTGTATTATGATCATATGATATACTTTTTTAATTACTATATAGACTGATTTTATATTTAATCATATTGTTATGCTTTACTAAATTTTCTTTGGTTGTAGGAATCTCCTTTATCTAATTACATGACCGTTTTTAAAATCATCTACGTGTATTAAATCACATACTCATTAAATCATTTAAACAAGTCACATGATTATTAACTATGTAATGTGATTAAAAGTATAAATAAAAATATATTTGAGTTGTCACCTTGTTGGTTTAAAAGAAAAAGTAATGTTACTAACAATAATTTTCACAACAGTTGAGTTAACAAGTTTTTATTGATTTTTATTTAAGTCCACAATGAGTATCACTTAATTATTTTCCATTAATATTTTTCATTAATAACTTCTTGTTCTTTGTGAATTTTTTTTTCCGTTAACAACATGCCACATAAGCAATTGTGAAATATTTTATGTAATTTTTATGGTTCTAGAATTATTTATTTATTTTAAATATTCAAACTGATTCAAAAAAAATTTGTCCTTTTTTCTTAATATCACTTCTAATAATAAGCTTTTATAATTGGGGATTAGAATTGGAGTCACCCTTCAACCTTAACCCCACATGGACCACATCCCTTGTAATTTTCAATCATTTTATTAAAAAATGGTAAAATATCATTTTCGTCTCTAAATTTTTCATAAAAGTTCATTTTTTTTCCTTAAATTTTCAAAAGTTTGTTTTTCGTTCCTAAACTTTGCAAAATGTTCTACTTTTTGTCCTTCCATTTATATCTATTAATTTATGTTCTAAGTGGACTAATGGAGTACTTACGTGGCATTGACTTGAACTAAACCATTTCACTTTAAATAATACTATGGCTCACCAGGATCTACATACATGGAAACAATTTTTTAAAAGGATAAAACCAAGGTTTTGAAACCCGAACCATTAAATGAACCGTAAAAGAGAGAGGTTCAAGATTTTTAAGGTTGGACCAAGGTCGAACAATAATGACGTCATAATTAATTTAATAATTATTTAAAATATAAATAAATATATTAAATTAGTAAAAATTGAAAATTTATCTAAAAATAAAGATAAATAATTATATACATACATATATATATATATATATTTAAAATTTTTGTTAGAACCCTTAAGTCATGACAAAACTCATTTGAGTACCCAATATTTTTTTTTTTTTTTTTATGAGACCCAATAAAATGGTAAAGAGATAAATTAATGTGTGCCCATGGCTAAGCCCATTTGACAATCCAAACAAAACTTTTTTTTTATGCCCAAGCCCATTTGAATGGTCCACCATTTATGAATTAAAAAAAAAAAAAAAAAACTATAGGATAAATACAAAAGCTAGCCTAGAACTAAAAGTGGTTGACAATTGTTTGTTTGACTTGTTTCAAAAAAAGAAGTGGTTGACGGTACATCTTGGTGGTTGACAGTAAAAGCACAGCAATAAAGCAACACAAAAAAAAGGACTTCATTTACAAAAAATAGAAGAAGACTCCGGGGGACTTCATTTACCAAAAAAAGAAGAAGACTTTGGAAAGAAAAATGAAAAAACAGCTAGCATGTCAAAAACACAGAGAGGGAGACTGGGAGTGCGAGCGAAACAAAGAAGAAGAATAGAGAGATGGCAGTGCGATCTCAAGTCTGATAGCATCTCACTGTGGTTGAAGCTTCAGCCTTCAACAATAGCTGTAAGTACTCTAAAGGGAGCTGTGTGATGTACTCTGAAAGGAGCAAAATTTAAAGCTTGTTTTTCTAGTTTCAGATTCAACGGAAAGTAGGGAACCGTGAGAAGTGGTCTGATCACAGTTCTTAGAATCGTGCAGCTGGACTGTGGTTCTAATGGTTCCCTGCTTTTTTGGCATAGGCCGGTTCTTAAGACTAAAAGAACTGTGTTGTGAGAGGTTCACGGTTAACTCGGTTGGACCGTACGATCCGGTCCAAGTTTAAAAACCTTGGATGAAACCCCAATTGAAACCCCAAGCCCCAACAATGAAATCCCCAATGGTCACTGGCAGCCCAAACCCACCAGCCCACCAAGAAACCCAAAACCATAAACCCAAACACAACAAACCCAGATTTTACTAGTAATTATATTCAAATTCACCTCATACAAAAGTAGATCCCACTAGTAACTAATCACAAATTAATTAAGGTCGACATGGTTAGTTCCTCCCACCAACACTTTCTTACCCCATGGTGAAGGAAGCTAGTGTAACTCTTTTACATATTTAACCTACACACTAAAAAACTAGACCTATAGTGGCATTTGTGAAACACCACTATAGGTACTAAAAACGCCATTATAGGCCCATTTGGGCTATAGCAGCATTTGCTATAGTGGCATTACCGTCACTATAGATCTACACTATAGGTTTCTAAATGCCATTGTAGACCAATTTTTTTTTTTAAAAGGCTATTGTGGCATTTGTCAAACGCCACTATAGACTCACCCTATAAACGCCACTATAGCCAAAAACCACCAACAAAAAAAATTGATTACCAAAAATTAAGTTTTGGTAATCAAAAGTTTTTTTAATTGAATTAAAATTGTAATTAAATTATAATTACAATTTTAATTAAATTAAAAGATACAAAAAAAAAACATAAATAAAACAAAATACAAACACTATAAATAGCCTAGCAAATTCAAAATGAAACAAAAACCCACCTAAAAAAATTCAAAATCAAACACAACATACTCACATCCAAAAATTATAAAAAAAAAAAAAAAAGGCAACTCCACCCCCAACACATTCAACTGCCATAGAAACATCAAACACAAACAATGAACAACCCAGAAAAATATATCACTAAATTATATTAAAAAATTTATTAAAAAAAAAAAAAAAAACAAAACAAAACTGTTGATCACCCCTACAGCCCTCCACCATTATTATCAGAACCCACCACATGAGACACCAAAACCACCGCAAAAAAAGCTCATACCTTTTATTTAAAAAAAAAAAAAAAAGCACCACCACTTACGAGATCAGTCACGCACTGCCACCAATGACCACCATCAAGAGGAACAAGAGAGTGAGAGAAGGGAGAAAGGCGGAGATCTCAAGAAGACAAAGATAAAGGAAAAAGTCAAATATAGAGAAGCAAAACTTTTGAGACACCAAATATTTTGAATGGTATTCGAAATGCAAAAGGAAAAGGGAGAAGAATAGGGGAAGGTGGGGTAGGTGGGGAAAATTTATGAGCACTTTTGGTACCACACCCTTGGCCACAACATTGGCTACAACATTGGCCAAGGTTATGGTACTAGAATTTTTCAAAATTTAATGCCAAAGAAAATTTGGAATTTTGAGTGGGTTTCTGAAATGTAAAAGGAAAAGCAAGAGGAGAAGAATGGGGGTAGGTGGGGAAATTTATTGCTAAGGACATACTAGGGGTAGGTGGGAAAAATTTATTGCAAAGAAATAATGCAACATTTTTTTTTGAATTTATAATTCAAAATTCTCATAAAAAAAAAATGCTTGTTGTTTCATATGCTGCTTGATTTTACGTAATATCAAGTAAACTAAACAAGTACCAATGCAAACGTAAAAAATCCGATTTTTTTTTTTCCAGAGCTATAGTGGCATTTGTCAAAAGCCACTATAGGCCACTGTGAGACAAGAGTATATAGTGGCGGTTGTCAAACACCACTATAGGTTCTTTTCTTACAAGGGCCTACAAACGCCACTATAGGTCTTTTTTCCTTCTCTATTTTATATATATATATATATATATAAACTAAAATAAAAAGCGCCTATAGAGGTGGTTGTCAAACGCCACTATAGGTCTTTTTTTCTCCTCTAGCCTTTATTTAAAAAAAAAAAAAAAAAAAAAAAAAAAAAAAAAAAAACCCAATCGAAAAAAAGGAAAAAAAGAAAGAAATAAGAAGTTCCTATAGTGGTGGTTGTCAAACACCACTATAGGTCTTACTCTTACATTGTCCAACACCAATATCAATCTTTTTTCCTCCTCTAGCCCTTATTAAAAAAAAAAAAAACCAACCGAAAATAAATAAATAAATAAAATGTACCTGGCGTTTGTCAAATGCCAATATAGGTCTTTTTTTCTCCTCCAACCCTTATTAAAAAAAAAAAAAAAAAAACAACCAAAACAGAAAATAATAAATAAAAAGTGCCTATAGTGGTGGTTGTCAAACGCCATTATAGGTCCTACTCTTACAAGGGTCTATAGTGGCGTTTGTCAAATGCCACTATAGGCCCTTGGAAACGTTGCTATAGATTCATTGTTTTAAAACGCCACTATAGGACTCCCTGAAGGCAACTATAGATATGCCTATAATAGCGTTTATGGAAAATGCCATTATAGGGTACCTATAGTGGCGTTTCTGACAAATGCCACTAAAAAAACGCCACTATAGGCCCAATTTTCTATAGTGTATAGCTGGTATGGATCTTATATATTAACTTGGTTACTTTAACTTTCTGTACAAGTAGTTCAACTAGGTCTTTCAAGAGTTCTTAGTTCATTTATTCAACAAGTTGCAATAATCACCAATGATTTTATTAAGAGAAATACCCATGTTGATAAAATCAAGAAGGCTGAATTGACATTAGTCTTTGAAGTTGTAGTGTGGTGGAGGCAGTATGAAACATCGCCGTTTTGGAGGTGGGTTAGTGAAATCTATGGTTGTTGTGTTTGGATTTGCAGGTTTGGGTATTTTGCGTGGTGGTGAGTTTTTGAGCGTGGTGTTGTTAGTGGTTGATTGGGATTGGTTTGGGTCGCAAGCAATTACTGGTGTTGCCGATGGGGATTTCACGGTTAGGTCTTTAGGATTTCAATTGATTTGGGAATTTTGTTTATTGTAAGCCAAAGATTTCTATTAGGCTCTATGTTAAGTGCTAATTGAGGGACTGAGGGATACTTTTGTCATTTTTGAAAGCCCGAATTTGTGATAAATCACAAGAGCTTGTTCAACACCTAAATAAAAATTATGGCTAGATAGTTTTTACTCTAACTTATACTAAGTACAGAACAAGAGTAAATGAACGTAAAAAACCGTTATCACTACCCTAAGCCATATTCATCCATTATAAGCAATAAAAGGAAAGCTTAAAAGTAGGGAAGAGAGATACAAACACAAGATAACACTAGAGACCTCCGTGCGACCCTCCAAGTTGAAATCGATCCACTAGAGAATAAAGTTGGAGTACACAAATAACAAAAGACCCTCCAAGTCTAGTATACCCCATGTACATGAGCCCTCCAAACTCCTGCTACCAATTGACTTCTCGAAACCTTGTTTTCTCTAGCTTTTCAGATCCCGCAAATCAGCTCGATTACATCCGCTAATGAATGGCTCCTTCCAATACTTCCCAGCAGCACCAAATTCTCACTTTACACTTAGGATGAGTGTGGTAATTGCTATTGCTACCGATGGGGATTTCACAATTAGGTCTTTGGGGTTTCAATTGAGGTTTGGGAATTTTGTTTCTTGTAAACCAGAGATTTCTATTAGGCTCTATGTTAAGTTCTAATTGAGGGACTGAGGGATACTTTTGTCATTTTTGAAAGCTCAGATTTGTGATATATCACAACAACTTGTTCAGACTCCCAAATAACAATTATGGCCAAATAACTTTTACTTTAACTTATACTAAGTGCAGAACAAGAGTAAATAAACATAAAGAACTGTTATCACTACCCTAAGCCATATTCATCCATTATAAGCAATAAAAGGAAAGCTTCAGAGTAGAGAAGAGAGATGCAAACACAAGATAACACTAGAGACCTCTATGCGACCCTTCAAGTCGAAATCGATCCACTATAGAATAAAGTTGGAGTACACGAAAAACAAAAGACCCTTTAAGCTCAGTATACCCTATGTACTTGAGCCCTTCAAACTCCTACTACCAACTAACTTCTCGAAGCCTTGTTTTCTCTAGCTTTTTGGATCCCGCAATTCAGCCCGATTGTATCCGTCAATGAATGGTTCCCTCCAATACTTCCCAGCAGCACCAAATTCTCACTTTACACTCAGGATGGGTATGATAAGTGTTTGGACTAGCAACTTCTCAAGAATATAGAGATAGAGAGATAAGAGTTGAGGAAAACCATAAGGAAATGTGTAGATGATTGTGGGTATGATAATATCTAACTCTCAAGTATATATTCTAGGGTTTTCTCTATGAAAAGTACTTTATACAATTTGTGGGTAATGAGGGTATATATAGTGTGGATAAAAACTTGGTAAAGCAAAACAGAACTTTTTGCCAAACAAAAAGTTTTGCGAGTCCTTCGTGGGTTGGCCTTACTTGCAAGACACTCGCGAAATATCCAACCTGGCATGATTCTTCGTTTTCCAGTCATGTTCTCTACACATGGCTCTTTTCGTAGGTGATCTTCTCGCGAGTCAATCGCAAAATCCACTTGTTCATCCTTTGAATCTTGAGTCTTCACCAATCTCTCACACTCATCCCTTACATTTAAAAACACATACATACAGGGAAAATGATTGAAGAAATTACAATCAAATTTAGCATAGAATTAAAGCCAACACAATATAGTTTGAAATCACAACTTTACAATTTTAAAAATAGTTTCTATGTGTGTCGATCAAAGCCATGTGTCTATTTTTATTTAAAAGTAAAATAGTTTAGCCAAATCAAATTCTATGTCAACACTCCGTTAAGCCACATAGGATATAAAATAATAGACATATACGAACAAAAGAAAAATAAAACATTTTGCAAAGTTCAAGGACGAAAAAATTTTTTTTGATAATTTAGGGACGAAAAATAAACTTTTATGAAAGTTTAGGGATGAAAATGATATTTTACTCAAAAAAGTTTAAAAAGTTTTGTTGTTATCAATCAACCAGTGGTGGAGCCACTTAAGGACCGAGGGAGCCTTCCCCCCCCCCCCCCCCAACTCCCTCCCTCCCTCCCAAAATTTTAAAAAATAATTATAATTTTTTTTAGAAAAATCTAAATAATTTGAAAATTTTAAATAACCTTATCATTTTGCCTCCTCATACCTGATAATATACATATATATTTAAGAAAGTCTAAAAAAAACACAATTTTCATTTAAATAAAATACAATCTACAAATACATGTCAACAAATTACAATAATTACACATTCAGTATCTTTAAAATGAACACATAAGTATTTTAACAATTATCTCAACAAATAAAAAGGAAAAAAATTCTAATTTTCATCCCAAAACATCTAAGGCTTATTTGAACACAGTAGAAAAATTGAAAAGTCAGAAACTTTGTCTCTCTCACACGGCCACACAGTTGCAGTCTTGCAGAAACGATCTTTCTTACATAGGTGACTCTCTCTCTCTCTCTCTCTCTCTCTCTCTCTCTGGGACTTAGCATTTGCGTTTTTCTAATTACTTTTCAAGCAAAATTTGCTTGATTTTGTGATGAGGTTGTTAAGCACAAATTTCTTCTTGTTGTGGCATATAGCCAAGAGATTCAAGGACGTGATGTTCACATCTTGATCTTTGGAAGTCATGTTGGGGATGGTGGTGTTGTTGGCGGTCGGATTGAGGAAGGGGACGGTGGCTGGCGCACAAATGTTTTGGGACTCTTTAGGTAACTGGTCAGTTCTACTGAGTTGGCTATTTGTTGGGATATGCATTCAATTTTTTAATATTAAAAAACTGCCATGTCACTCAAATAATGTCACTTCTTTACTTCATTAGCTGCATAAGTAAGAATACTAAAAAAAAGTTAATAAAAATGATCAATAATACTTATTTTTTTAAATTTCAAGAACCAATAGCATTCACTTGAAATTTAAAGGATCAAAAGTCCTCACTAGGTAAACTTAAGGGACTGACATTATGGTTTTGCCTCCTTTTTATAAGAATTATATATATATATATATATATAAAAGAACTGTGATATATAAATTGGGTTAATATACTGCACAAGCCATTATTTAGGACAAAACTTCCCATCAAATTGGATTTAAGTCAAATTTCTTTTAACTGTGTATTTAAATAATTTGTTTTGCTAAATTATTTTAACAAATTACAAAACTATTAAACGCATGCATATTTGTTTGAGTTGTCACGTAATAAATTGGAAGACTTTCCTTAAAATTGATTCAGTTTATTAAAAATAAACAAACATTTTTTCCCTTATGATGCTCTGATGAACATTTTTGTGTGATTGCAGTTTGTTGGTTAGGTCATGCTAATGATCCCACACTGTATTATGCTTTAAGGTTGTGTCATGTCTTAATGCATTCGATCCTAGTTGGATTATGAGATGGTTTGTAATTTTTTTTTTCTTGAGGAAAAATATAGAAGTGTTATTGATAAAAGCCAATATATATATATATACACACAACGTATATACCCTATTCAAACAATCCGAAAACAGGGGAAAAAAGGAAAATTAATACAAGTTTAAAAACTCCAATTTCTTCGAAGACTCCGTATACCCTGTGTGGTCCCACTCCACCCAAAGCTCCAAGTAGCCATCCTCGTGGCTTAGGTGTGTTGTTGTGCTGCCATCAACATTTGGTACTCCTGCAGGAAGCCTAGAGCCCCACTAAAATTCCATTTGGATGGGTTTGGATTTTTTCAAATTAGTATTTGTTCCTTGCGTTCTAGATTGCCCCCCAAGTCGTCACTGCCCACCTTTCCAACTCCACCAGAGGCAGCTTTTCCACCAACACCTGAAAAAGTAAGAAGAAGTCACAGCAACTGTTTGCGCATTTTTGGAGTCCACCTTGGCAAAGTGCCCACACGTTTCTTGCAAGAGCACATTCCCACAACAGATAGCCTACTAATTCTGGTTGCTGGCAACAAATTGCACAATGAGGATCCACTTGCACTCTTCGCTTACGGAGGTTTTCCCTAGTTGGCAATAAATTTGAACATGCACGCCAGAGAAACATGCGGACTTTGGGGGGGACATTTAGTCGCCATATCTTCCTCCATAGGGGCTGTTCTGTGCTTGCTGTGGAGCGTTCAGTTTGTGTGCTTGCCTTCATTCTACGGGCCACTCGATAGGCAGATTTTACTGTGAACGATTACTGTGGAGTGTTCAATTAATTAGTTGGCATTATTTTGGTTACGTCAGATTCACTTAACATGCATTAGAGAATAGAATACATAAAAATAATGAATTATTAAATTTTGGACAAAATTTTCCTCAAAATGGATTTGTATAAATGTCTTCTAACCCATTACATTTTTTTTTCTTTTGATGAAATCTTCTAACCCATTACATTACAAGCAAATGTTCATGCATGTATATTTTAGTTGTATGACTTATTAAGTAATTTAAACAATTTAGATATCTTGAAATAGACCGTGCAATTAAAATTATACATGGATTAATATTATAATTGTCATTGTTTTTTTTTTTTTATATAAATTATTTTAAAGGAGAATTATGTAATTAAAATAGCTGAAGACAATGTAACTTTATATGCAACTAGTGTCTAACCCATGTGAATGATGAATTGTAGTGGTACTATTGATGTTAGCTTGAGTTATAAACATATAGATATTAGTTTGACCAAGCATACAAAATATCTGGATAGAAACAGTATAAAAAATATACTCATTAGTTCAGAGAAAAAATAATAGCAAAAATCTAAACAATTTAATTTGTATGGAAAGCTAACAAAAGCAAAATTCAATTTTGATTCTAATTAAAACTTCTCTAAGCATTGGTTATATATATATAAACACAGAGGGACGGACCTAGGATTTCAAGTCGGGGGAGCCAGAGATAAGCGAAAAAAAAAAAATTTCAAATACGCATCCATAATCCATATAGTATTAATAAACTATCAATCAAGACAAATACCCAAAAATTATTGTTTCTTAATATATTAAGATACAATCATCTATCAACAAAAACAAAATACACGAAACACTATTGTTTCTTAATACAATTATCTATAAAAAGAGAACTCGATGCTCTTTCAAATCTTCAAAATCATCTACAATTGAATCCAAATTAAATGTCGAAGCTATATCATTTTCAATGTATAACATCAAAGAGTCCGTCAAAAACTCATTTTCCATTTTGCTTCGAATGTTAGTTTTGACAATTTTCATAGCTGAACATGCTTGCTCTGTAGTAGCAGTAGAAACTGGAAGAGTAAGCACAATTCTTACCATTCTATAAACAAGATTGTAGTGTTCTGAATTTCTAGTTCTCACTAACCATTGAAACAACTCAGATAAACATTTCAATTTTTTGAACTCTGGATCTTGGACTACATTATGCTCAAAATGATAAAGCTTCTTCTCCAACACTTGTTTTTCATAATTTGTTAAATCTTGTGGATAGAAATTCTGTACCAACAAACAAAGATCACTACTTCTGAAAGATTTTAATGCCTCTCGAGGTTCTAAAGCTGAGCTAAGCCTAAGTAACTCCATTGCATTTTTATTAAACCGATGATTTAGTTCCTGTAATTGAGAATCTATTACAGAATAAAAAATATTTACTTGATAATGATGCTCAATTGTCACGTTGTCTTATTGATTACAAGCTTGACCTCTTCTCGCAACATAATGAGCATTCATATCTGGAACATCAATGGAATGCTTCTCACAAAATGATATCAAAGTGGTGAGTAAGTCATCCCATCCATCATCTCTAAATTTTTGGATAAGTACTTTAGTAGATGAAGCTAAATGCATAGCATTTAAAATGTCTTGAGATTGGCTTTGCAAAGCTTAACAAAGTTTATCAGTAATCTCCATAGTTTCTTTCTCAATATGCAAGATGAAGACAAATTCAAATGAAGTTAAACACTCATAAGCTGACTCTGCTTCTGCCCTGATGTTCTCCAAGAATTGCATCATTGGTTATATTTTGTAAAACTTAAGAGTTTGAGTAAACATCCTTGATAAGCTAGAAACTGATCTAAAATGTGAACTCTAACGTGTATCAACAGGTCGTTGTAAAGTGCCAATTTGATTAAGTCCACTTCCAGTTTCAACCTCCTCAAGATCAATCAAACGTGCTATTTCATTAGCACTAGCAACTTTCAATTGCTCATTATGCTTGCATGAAGCATTAACAATTTTAATCAGGCAAAATAAGAAAAGACCCACTAATGGGGACAACTTGTTTTGATACTTTTACTAATGCCAATTGTAAGCAATGTGCAAAATAATGGATGTAGTAAGCATATAGACAATCATTCAAAATCAAAGCTTGTAATCCATTCCACATATGTTGCTTGCTCCATCATATCCTCGCCATCGAATATTTTGTATATCTAAGCAATGTTGAGAAAACAAAGAATGTATCCCCTTCTTTAGAGTCAAAGCCATAGTGTCAATAACATGAATAAGCCCAAAAAAAGGTTCTTTCATAAAGCCTTCTGCATCAACATATCTAAAAACCACAACCATTTGCTCTTTCATGGACTCATCACGAGCTTCATCAACCATTATGAAAAAGTTTGCATCACGAAAAAGTTTGCATCACCAATTTCTTCCCGAATGGCCTTCTTCACTTTGGCTGAGAAAATATGTAGAATTTCCTTTTGAATCCTAGGTGATGTGTAAGTTGCATTTTTTGGAGCTTTTTCTATTATTTTAGCAACCTCCTCATTCCAAAAAGTCAAAATACCCAATGATTCAAAAAAGTTCCCACGATTTAATGAACTAAAACTTTCATCTCAACCTCTAAAAGATATAGCTTGAAAGGCAAGATATCGGACAATAAAAATTGAGGCCTTTAGTTGCAATTGATTATTTGCAATTTGTTCAGTAGTGAAATGATTAACTACCCTTTGTAAATGCTGCGATTGATTCATCAAATCTTTACACATTTGCTCAGCAACTCTATGAGCTGAATTAGGATCTTTTCCTATATGACCTTAAAGATAACAATCTTTGCCCCTAACTTTTCTCCAATTTCTAAATCCACCAACAGCGAATGTATTTTGTCCCATAACCCCATTTGAACTATGAAAGACAAAGTAGGGTAGACAATAAGTTGCATCTGTCATAGAAGAATATTCAAGCCATGATTTATTATATTCAAACCAAGAAGCTTGAAAGCTACGATTGTGCTTTCCACTTTTTTTGTTTTTCTTTAAAGGAGGTTGGTGCAAACCTTTTGTAATGTAAGCCCGACGAATTTCATCATGTTAATTAACATGATATTCCCATTTTTGTTTTCGTGTTTTGGGATCATGATCCAAAGAATCAAGATCAACTCTTTGAAATTGTGTTTGAGAGATTGGAACATTGACATTTTCCGGAATTGGAGAATGCACATTTTCTAAAATTGGAACATCCACATTTTCTAAAATTGGAATAGCAACATTAGTTGTTGGCAATCTCTCGTTGACTTCAGAAGAACTTGAATTCTTTTGAAAAAATCAAGCATTTTAGTTGATTTTTTCATGATCTACAAATAAAATAAGAATCATATATATTAAATTTGTGTGACAATTTTCTTAAATTTGTGTGACAATTTTCTATATTATATGATTTGTTTTTTTCTTTTTGTCTTTGGTCTGCCTTTATTTGTCTTTGTCTTTGTGTTTTTTCCATTTTTCTGACATTGACCCACTAACCCAACCCCGACACTACCAACACTATTTATTTAGTCTACACAGCACTACCAACAAAAACTTTTCCTAAATTTAATTTTTTTTGTCTGTCACTTGTCCTTATTATGCCCAACTACTAGTCAACAAAGCACAAAGTTTGTGCTTTGTTAACTGGTAGTTGTGCCACAAACTAACAAACAGTCAAACAATGAAACAAATATTTTCTCTATTCTCTACAAACTCTACTCTCTCTCTTTGTCTCTCTTATCTATATATAATACAAGAGACAGAGAGAGAGTCACAAACACAGAGTGACAGTCACAAAGTCAAAAAGCCCAAAAAAATAAAAAAATAAAAACCACAGGCTGCAGCACAGATTCAATTCACAATCACCAACATCAGTAATCAATTCATCACTCACAGTCTCATCATCAGGAAAAACACACTCCACAACCACAAGCACAAATTGTTAAAATAGTTGAATTACAAATTACAAACATTTTATTAAGTTTTGATTCTTGAAGGAAAGGATCATAGATTTAAGTACCTATGATTATGAAGGCTCAAGCCTCAAGCAACCGGTGGCGGCGACAGTTGAGGAGGGCTCGTGACTCGCGTGATGATGGCGCGCCGTCGTTAGCGTGGGTGGGTACTTAGTGGCTCACTCAGCCTTGTCACGTCGCACCTCTCTATCTCTTTGTCTCGTTGTGCCTCACTATCTCTCAGTCTCTCTGTTCTATTTGCTTTCTTCCCCCCCCCCCCCCCTCCCCCTTTGGCTTTCACTTTCTCCATTAGGTGTTAGGTTTTCTGCTGAGGTTTTTTTTTTTTTTTTTTTTTTTTTTTTTTTTTTTTTTACATGGGTCATGGCATGGGCTCTTGCCTCTAGGCTTGACAGCTGGGCTTAGAACTCTTGAATTTTTGGGAGGAGGCCTGAGCGGGAGGAGGGCCTGAGCAAAAAACTAAGGGGAGCCCAATTCTTTTCTTTTTTTTTTTGAAAATTTTAAGCTGTTAAATTTTTTTTTGGCTCGGGGGGGGGGGGGGCGCCCCTTTAGGCCCCCACCTAGGTCCGTCCTTGTATGTGTATATATATATATTAGTTAGTAATGGACTGTATATAGTAATGGACTGTATATAATCATGGTGTGTGTGTGTGTGTGTGTGTGTGTGTGTATTTGGTTTATAAATTTTTAACTCATCATTTTCTATATTGAATTAACTCACTTGGGATAAAAGTTAAAAAACTTACATTAAATGAGACACGTGATGCAAAATTAAACGCTAATTGAATTCCAATTGTTACACTAAATTAACTAGCAAACTTGGCACACAAATTTAAAAACTTAAATTAGACAGGACACATAGGGCAAAATTAGACTCTAATTTAATTCTAGTTTGAAATCTAATTATATTTTCTCTTAGTTTTACCTCTATATATATATATATATATATATATATCCTTAACTATTTGCACGATCTATATGGAGCCTACAACTTTTCTAGAAAATAAAGAAAACACCCCTGAACTTCCATTTGGATATTGAAAAGAAAGGGGGAAAATAAAATTACTATTTTGCATTTATTTGAGTAGAAGTATTAATAAACTATGCCCAATGTATTATTCTCCCATTTGTAGGTTGCCCACCATATCATGTTGTTTATATTCCACCATTAATGGCATTTATGAACTGAACCAAGTAATAATTGTGTGTGGTGGTTACTCTACAAGCATAAGTGTTTGTGGGATGTGGGGGGCAAGGGTCAGGGTTCAAGTCTCCAGGAGTGCACTTCACACATATATACACTTGGATTATATTAGAGTGGAAATTCTATCTTGTATAAAATAAAATAAAATAAAAAATAAAAACAATGAAAGGGACCATTCATTAGGAAGATCGGTCAACCAATAATAAATATTCATAATAATAATAATAATAATAATAATAATAATAATAATAAGTGCAACATAACTTTCTCCCAAAAAAAAAAAAAAAAGTGGGACATAAGTTCTTATGGTGGATGTGCAATTCATCTTGATTTTTAATATAAGATAGGAAAATTTTTGTACCCCATAAAGTGGCACAACATTGGTCACAAGTCACCCATGTGGCGAGTTGTGATTGGTGAAGGTGTGTGGTGAGCTCATGTGAGGACACCCATTCACCAACTACAACTCGCCACATGGGGGAGTTGTGGCCAATATTGTGCCACTTTATGTGGCACAAGAATTACTTTAGAAGATATAATTGTTCTCATTTATTACTATTCAGAATTGAGATGAATTTTTTTTATAAACACAGTGTAGACAAAATTCACGCACATTCTCCATACAAAATGGGTTAATTGTAAATTATAAATCTTCACAACTACAAAAATTAGGTCATTTTATAGTTGTACTTTGATTATGGAATATATTATAAATCCGATTTAAAATACTAATATTACTATTTTCGTATGTTTTAATCAGTATTACTTTTTACTAAAAAAAAAAAAAAAAAACTCCTTAATTAATCTTCTAAAAAAAAACACTCCTTAATTAAGATTACTTAGTGCCAATCTGGTATTAAAAAAAATTTACTTATTGCCAACAAAAACTCCTTAAAGATCAGCATCACCACCAATTCACCCGCCACCGATTCGCCCATCACCAGCTGACCCGCCCACCACCATTGATCCACCCACCCACCACCATTGATCCACTCATCACCATTTCAACCCACCCACTACCGAATCGGGTATCAAATCACTACACAAAAAAAAAAAAAAAAAAAAAAAAAAAAAAAAACCACAGCAACAAAGATCAGCCTGGCTTGATGCTCCGACTTAGGTTTCATTGGAAAGGGAGGCTGTGACATGGAGTAGAGGGAGAGAGAGCAAAGAAATGGTTGAACAAGGAAGTGAGAGAGAAAGCAGATATTGGTAGGTGAAGATGAAGAGATATTTTAATTGGGATGGGAGAGAAAACTGAATAAAAAAATAATAAACCCATTTGCAATTGTTGTCCTTACTGTCTTATATTTGAAATAGTACTGTAGCTGTGTGGCAAAAATTTTAACATTTGAAACGTCTCATAACGATTATATTTTGAGATTTGGTGTGCCGAATGCCAAAAATTTGACACATGACACACTTGATAAAAATGTTTTTAGATACAAAAGTTGCCCATTCTCGTTAAAAAATAAAAAATAAAAAAGTTGTAAGCATCTCAAAAAAAAAAAAAAAAAAATTTAAAAACATAATTTTATAATAATCAGGTACACTGGCAGTACAAGTACTTGCCATAATTAGAGTAAGAAAAAAAAAAGAAAAGAAAAGAAAAGGCAGCCAATTATTTTTATATTTACCTATTATTGAGTACGTACAAGAGGGCTAACAAATTAAAATTTAAAGACATTAATTATAGTCCGTACTAAATCTGATTTAAAGTCTAAGTTTATATTGCGAGTTCTAGTTAGTTAAAATGATAAAGTCTATGAAAATTGAATAAAAGATCTAAAAATAAATCATTACTTATACCAAAAATTAATTGACATTTATTTTAATTTAATGATAAAAATTATCATCTAAAGCAGACAATATCAGTCATAATTCTAAAATAAAATAAAATGAAGGTGCTGTACAACTGGATTCATAAAAAAAAAAAAAAACAAAAAGTGTTGTGCTACTGACAATGTATGGCAAGACATGTGAGTGCAGCGAAGACACATGAACACAGAGACAAAGACAAAGCAAAAATAAGAACACAGAGAGTCAGAGAGAGAGAGAGAGATATGGAGGATAAGGATCTGAAAACGCCGATTCTGGGGGCGAGTAGAAGTGGTGGAAGAGGGGGAAACTGAGTCGGAGGTACTCGGTGAACTCACTAAGGAGCGAGTTCGTGTCAAGGTTGCCTGATAAGCTTCGCTCTGTTTTTGACCTTGAGTCTCGTCCATTCGACCTTGACCTTTCCAAAGCCTCCGGCTTATCCAAAGGTTTCTGTCTCTGTCTCTCTCTGTGTTTGGATTATCAGAAAAAATACAGGAAAATAAATGGGTTCATATAATATATACAGACAAGTACATTGGATAGAACAAACATAACTCATTGCTTTTAACTTGAAAACGTGAGAATATGTATATTTTAGTTGCATGACTTATTAAGTAATTTAAATAAGTTAGATATGTTGAAATAGACCATGCAATTAAAATTATACATGGATTAATATCATAATTGTCGTGGTTTTTTTTTTTTTTAATAAATTAGTTTAAAGGAGACCATGCAATTAAAATTATACATGGATTAATATTATAATTGTCATGGTTTTTTTTTTCGTTTATAAATTAGTTTAAAGGAGAATTATGTAATTAAAATAGCTGAAGACAATGTAACTTTATATGCAACTGGCGTGTAACTCATATGAATGATGAATTATAGTGGTACTATTGACGTTAGCTTGGATTATAAAACATATAAATATTAGTTCGACCAGACATACAAAATATCTGAATAGAAATAGTATATAAAATATATTCATTAGTTCAGAGAAAAAAATAACTACAAAAATCTAATCAATTTAATTTGTATGGAAAGCTAACAAAAACAAAATTCAATTTTGATTCTAATAAAAATTTCTCTAAGCATTGGTTATATATATATATATATATATATATATATATACATATACACACACACACTAGTCGCTATCCTGTGCAATGCATAGGGAAGTTTGATAAAAACTATTTAAAATTTCATTTTGCTTAAAGTTGTGATCACTTGGGAAAAAGAAAAAAAAAATATGCATAAGAGATTACTACTATACTAACAAAGCAAACATGTTGTTTCTTTCAATCTTATGCTTGCAAATACTTGAATTAACTGATTACTAATAAAGAAAATATATTTGGTTAGACCATGGACCTTATCTACCCACCCTAAAAGTTCTTATATAGAAATCTCACAAAAATAGATTAAGTGTAGGGAACAATCAAAATTTATAAAGTAACAGATGAACTATATCAATGGATATACCAACATAGTATCACATTTAACGTTCCAAGTCTCAAGTGCAGCAAGTTCATCATTGGTTGTTCAATCAAATTAGCAAAATGCAAAAACGTCATTTGTCTTTCTTGGATATTTATTCGAATTAAAAAATAAAATCAATCTTAACATTTTCTTTCTACATCAAATTAAAACTGACAAATAAGAAGTATAATAAGGAATGATTACATAAATAGTCATCTTTGTCTATGGTCCTTCATCAATTGCCTTGGAAGCAACAACAACTTCTCAATTTATGTCTTTAGCATCCACTTGATCAATAAAAAAAAAATAATAATAATAATAATAATTTTGCTTTGCACCTTCGACAACATGGGCATAACATCCCTTCCCTGGGATCCAATGTCAAAAAAGTTTTGCCTATGGCCAAATGTAGTCATAGCATAACTTGCAATAGTCAATTAGTTTTGAATGCTAGGTGTACCTTCCATTCATCCATATGGAAGGAGGAATTTCCATTTGAGTAAGAATTTTTTTTGGATTGAGAAAATGATATTTATCTGTCAAAACTGAAAATCCAAAGAAAAATAAAAAAAATTAAATTGCTGGTCTTTCAATGAGAGTAAGAATGAGAAAAGAAGGTACCTATATATATTGGTGGTGACTGTTGGGCAGGCTTTGAAATTACTTCATTTCATCATGTCAACATTAAGCTCAGGGATCCAAAACCACAAACACAATCAAAATTAAAAGTAAAATTGGTCTTCCAAATTAGAACCCAACAAATAAATATAAAGCTATGAACTGCAAAATTATAAAACAAAGAGGTATGAGTTATAGACAATTAGTGGGTGAACAAAAGCATAATTAGACTAAACATTATATATTAGAACAAAAGGCATAATTAGAATAAATAAACCAACCCATCCTTATGTGCTTTTGTTTCTTAAGCATAATTAGAATATACATAACAGCAAATTGTATGATTTCATTCCTTTTGGTTAGCACAAGCTGGCTGCTCCCTTAAACAAATACAAATCCATCTTACAATTGTTTGTGCATAAGAAAAATTCTATACATACAAATCAAAAAGTGATGCTCTTCTCAGCTATATCATAAAATTGTTCATCACAAGTTCAAGTATGCAATTTTAGGATTTAATGGAACTCACTACAATATAATATAGGCTAAATCTTGTTTCTTAGTTGCCACAGTACCCATGATAGCATGGTAGTGAGTTTGCATGTTTTTTAGTCCTTATTCCAAGCCCAATCCATGAGATCAGCAAAAGAAGGCTATTTGTTGAACACACATTACATCATGTCATACTACCAGATCGATTGAATTTTGGAACAGCCCCTGATGGTAGGAAGAGCATCTTCCACCTCGAACCCGCAGAATCAACTACACCTACATCCTTCTGCTTGAAAAAAGTTGAGCAAGTTGTCTACAATCCATTCAGAGCCCTCAAAACAATTTGGGTGCAAGTTACCACTACCTTGGTTGGGATTTCATATGGTGTTATTTGGTACGTTTCAATTTTGAGTGAGACTTTTTGTGAAACATGCGGCGTGCATGTTCTAAATGGGAATGAAAAGAATATTTTACAGCATGAATACACCCAAAAATATGCCACACTACAATTGAACATTGACAAAAGTGAAGAAAAAACTTCAAAATGATCCTTAACGAAAATTGAACTGGTTTCAAATTTTACTGTACCATTTAGTTTGGGTTGACCATGCAGTATCTCGCTAAAAAGAAAAATCCATTTGCTTTCCAAAAGCAATTAAATGTCTTCAAAAAACAATGGTGGAAAAAAAGGCGGCTAGCTTTTTCAAATTACACTATATCATATCTAGCAAATTTAATCAAACAATTAATAGGAACATAAATTTATAATATGAAGAGGAAAGAAAACCTTGAATTTGTTGTGCAACCACTGGTCATTGGAGGACTCGTACTCAACCTTGCAGGAAATTAGATGAATCCCATCTTGCAGTTTCTGAATTGTTCAAAATGGTTATTCAAATATCTATTTCTATCACCAACAAAGCCAATCATCAGAATTCCTCTACCTACCCAAATAAATAAATAAAGCAATAGAAATTCTATTTGTTTCAAAGTTTTTTACTTTGACTCTATAGTTTTGATCAAAATTAAATCTTTTTTATCACGGTAAAAACAATTAGAAAATACCTAAAAAAATCAAAGAAAAACTGACATCCTTACATAGATAAGCAGTGTTCACGCCATTGTTTCTGTAATTGGGTCATAGCAGAACAAATACTTGAGATTATGACTTTAGAAGTTATTGTGAGGACCAAAATTTCACAAAAAAAGCCCAATCCATGAAAAGTAAGAAAAGACCATGGACCTTAACAAAAGAAGGTCCAATTCATGAAGCTAAGAAGGACCATGAAAGCTCAAAGTTCCAAAAAGAAGAAAAAATAAAGAAATAATAATAATAAAAAAGAAAAAAAGAAGAGGATCTCGGACAAAGATCCTGGCCAGAGGACATTCAGCAAGGATGTTGGTCAGACCAGAGGACATACAGCAAGGATCTCGGTCAGACCAGAGGATATGCGGCAAGAAAAATGAACATCAAGGCCCTATGTATGTTCAGATTTCTAGCAAAAGACAAGCCATTAAAAATCCAGCAAAAAATCAAGTATTATCTTTGTAACCCATGGTCCAAACCCGCAGGATCCCGAGTGGATATTAAAGGAGGAATGATTTGGTCGGTAAGAAAGTGATTTCAGGTGAAATGAGGATCCCGAAACTTTCCCTTGGTTCATATATTTGCTTGGAATGCATGAATCAATGGAAAACTCAGTTCCTCCATGTGCATGACATCTCCCCACATTTTCCTCTGAACTGTCACTTTCAACCAAAGCTGTCACAGTACATTGAGCAGCCCACCCATTCTTTGACTTTCTCAAAAAGAATCTTTCATTTATAGCTAAAGCCAAATGCCCCTTTTGAGTTATAATTGCCCAAATAAGTTAAACCTCTACCCAATGCAACTTTTCAGGTCACAAAGGACAGAGTTTTATCCAGCAGACCTAGGGCGTCCTCTCCCGGGATACCATACCAAGTTTGCTATAAAAGGAATACATGTGCATAGCAGAAGGGGAGGGCGGATTCAAATGGGAGAAAATGGGTATTCAAGGAAAAGGTTCAGAGGTTTGAAACACATATTCTTAGAGCTTTAAAAGCCCAGCAAGGAAGAGAAAGAAATAAACAAAAGAGAGAGCCAAGGAGTAGGGAATTTGTCCCATATCCTTGAGATTATTTGAAATATCACTTAGCCTCCAAAGAAACATGCGTCAAAAACATGCACACATCAAATATCACTCTCTCCCACAAAAATCCTCCTTACCTAACTATCTTGGAAGACAATGCCCAAGCAAAGTCACTTGGACTTGAGTTCCAAATCCCACAAGTCTTGTGCAAAAATACTAAGTCTATGAGAATTGTGGCCAGGATCCCTGTGGCTAAATCATTCTCATGAAATTCATTTATATATATGTATATGTATTAAAATTTGTATCATAGTTTAAGGAACTGACAATTATTTGAAGATATATGTATTGTGTAGTGTATTTTTATACAGGACCTATAGAAGTAAAGGGAAAGGAAAAAAATTTTCATTGCATAATGAGCATGGAGAAAAATTGTATAGATCAAAGAATTAGTGTTTTGGGATTACAAGCTTTATACGTCAGGGATACCACAACCAATACGTCCGGGATACCAAGTAAAAAAGTTCTTTTAAGTTTTCACACAGTAAAAGGCTTGGAGAAAGATCATATCACATAATAAGTATTGAGAAAGATCGTATAGTTCAAAGAATTAGTATTCTGGGTTCTTATAGGCTTAATACCCTTGGGAACCACGACATCGCATCCGAGGTACCACGACAATACGCTGGAGGTACCAAGTGAAGAAACTCTTTTAAATGTTTATACAATAAAAGATAAGCCTCAAATACTCTATTTCAATCTCCTTCTCATACTTATTTTACTTATCTTGTAAGAGTAAAGAGTCATTTTATGGCACTAAAACACTTATAATGTTATTTTATTGCTCAGAAGGAATCACACTTATGCCTTGAGGAGATTTATGTGACTTGCAAATAACTTGGTTTGTAATCAGCCCCCATTTAGCTACGTGAACTAAGCTCAGTCCACCAAACAACAAGTAAAGGGCTCGAAATCCTTGTTTCTACTTGGGCCTGAGTACCGTCCAAAAAAGGACCCTTACACATAGATAAGCAGTGTTCACGCCATTGTCTCTGTAATTGGGTCATAGCAGAACAAATACTTGAGATTATGGCTTTAGAAGTTATTGTGGACTTTTCTTGTCGTAATAAGACAAGGAATTGCTTGCCCCCTGAGTAATTCATATTGCAAATCCATAAAGAAAAGGAATTAGTTCCTAAATAATTCTTATTGCAAATATGACTAAATAGTCTAAACTTGTAGTGGGATTTGTTTCAAGTTTGTCACAGGAAATAGAAAATAAGGCATATAGAGAGGGAGAGAAGGTAGAAAAAAGAGAGGAGGAAGAATGAATAAATAACTTTTACGGAACGGTGCAAAATTGGTAACTATCTAGTGGAACGGTGCAACTGAACACCAACAGTAGTAAAAATTGTAATTAAACGGTTTGCTTAGACAGCCAAATGAATAGACACATTTTTCTGTGTTTTAAATATAGAGGTGGCATCGTGGCACAAATTTATGTAGCAATATAAATATATATATATATATATATATATATATTACTTAGTTAGTAATTGACTGTATATAGTCAATGTGTGTGTATATATATAAATTTAACTCATCGATTTCTACATTAAATTAACTCACTTAACATAAAAATTAAAAAAATTTACATTAGATGAGACATGTGACGCAAAATTAATCGCTAATTGAATTACAATTTTTACACTGAATTAACTAGCTAACTTGGTACACAAATTTAAAAACTTAGATTAGATAGGACACATAAAAGAAAAAGTAGACTCTAATTAAATTCTAGTTTGAATTCTAATTAGATTTTCTCTTAGTTTTAATTAAATTCAATCCATTTAAGGAAAGTTTTTATATCACTTTTATGGGAAATGAAAAAAACTGTCAAAATATTAATTGCTTTATTTCATTTTCCCAGTTTTCCTCAAATGGATTGTTATATATATTCGTTAGCATTTCCCTATATATATATACACACACACATTTTACAATTTTACAACTTGTCCAGAAAATAAAGAAAACACCCCTGAACTTCCATTTGGATATTGAAAAGAAAGAGGGAAAATAAAATTACTATTTTGCATTTATTTGAGTAGAAGTATTAATAAACTATGCCCAATGTATTATGCTCCCGTTTGTAGGCTGCCCAACACATCATGTTGTTTATATTCCACCATTAATGGCATTTATGAACTGGACCAAGTAATACTTGTGGTTGGTCTCATTTCTTTTATTTTGTTGAAAACAATGAAGGGTACCATTCATTGGGAAGATCAGTCAACCAATAATAAGTGGGACATAACTTTCTCCAAAAAAAAAAAAAAAGTGGGACATAAGATCTTATGGTGGATGTGCAATTCATCTTCATTTATAATATAAGATATAATTGTTCTCGTTTATTATCATACAGAATTGAGATGAAATTTTTTTATAAACATAGTGTAGACAAAATTCACGCACATACTCCATTCAAAATGGGTTAATTGTAAATTACAAATCTTTACAATCAACTCCTTAATTATAACTCCAATCTATAGCTATAAAGTTAGGTTATTTTGTAGTTGTACTCTGATTATGTAATATATTATAAATCTGATTTAAAACGCTAATATTACTATTTTTGTGTGTGTTCTAATAAGTATTACTTTTTACTAAAAAAAAACTCCTTAATTAATCTTCTAAAAAAAAAAAAACACTCCTTAATTAAGATTACTTAGTGCCAATCTGGTATTAAAAAAAATTTACTTATTGCCAACAAAAATTTCAAGTTTACTTGATAATATTTGATGGGATATGATAAAATACAACTCCAATTTCGTTCATGGAGATCATCCAGGACGAGCAAGGTGCAAGGATGAGGCGTTGCACAGTCAAATGAGGGCCTTAAGACGAGGTAAGCTGACCTGAGGGTCTCAGGACGAGGTAAGCATGACTTGAGGGGCCTAGGACGAGGTAAGCATGACTTGAGGGGCCTAGGACGAGGTAAGCTGACCCGAGGGGCCCAAGACGAGGGGGCTGACTCGAGGGCCTCAAGACGAGGAATTCTGGACGACACATTGACACTTGGAAAAATTTATAAGTGTGTAAAATAACTCTGTATCATACGTGTAACTCCTAGTGGCCGTTACACATAAAGAATGTAACTCCTAAACAGTTAAGGAAGTTATATTCAAACACACATCTCCTCAAATCAAGGGGAGGTTATAAAGCCAATAACTACTCTTAAGACACTATATAAACGTTGATTCAGACCAAGAAAATGTACGTTCCATGATTTCTAAAAAGTTGGAACTAAAAAAAATAATAGAGAGAAAACTGACTTTGTCATCGGAGGGTTATTAGCCGGCAACCCGATCACCTTTGATTACCTTTCTTTCTTTTTTAAGGCTATCAAGACAACCGGTAGTCCTCCCTAATCCGAAGCATCTAGTCTATAAATTTTCTTCGCATCATCAATATTCATCCCAGCATTTAAAATCATTAACATAATCAACAAATTTGTAAACTAATGGGAATGAACATATTGCTTCTTCTTCATTTTTGATTTGTTTTCTTTATAAAGAAATGGTGTTTTAGCCTTTGATCAAACCCCTAAAATTTATTAAACAAATGAGCACTTCTCGTACAAGCCATATCTCTTAGTAAAGGGGAAAATATATACTGTGTATCCGTTTGGATACAAATCCTTTGCATTTACGTTTTTCACGTTCACATTTCAGCTCTTTTTTTTTTTTTTTTTTTCAACCAGGAGCTTTTCAGCTTTTAAGGGACAAAAAATACTGTTCATCATTGACAGCACTATTTACGACACTGTTTACATAATTTTTATTAAAAACGAGTCTAACAATACTATTCACACATTTAAAAATTATTTTACTACAATATTTTTAATTTTTAACTATAAATTCTACTTAAGCGACCATTACATATGTCTTATGAATCTCTCTTACAAGCATATAGGAGATATACTTGTAAGAGATGTGACCCATAAGACTGATGCACAAATGCCGTACTGTAAGGAGATCGTGACGGTTTACCAAAAAGAAAAAAAAAAAAAAAGAGATCTTGACTTACGTACCAAACAAGATATTTTTTTTGTTTTGTTTTATACCGACAACCATTACTATTTTTATTATTAATATTATACTTTGTTAGGTACAAAGGTTGTACCTTCTCAAAAAAAAAAAAAAATAATAATAATACAAAAGTCGTAAGCTTCTCAAAAAAGAAAAATTAAATCATAATTTTATAATAATCAGGTACACTCTGGCAGTACAAGTAATTGTCATCATTCGAGTAAAAAAACAAAAAAGTACTTGCCATCATTACCTACTTACCTACCCTTAATTTAAAAGGAAAATCAAAACAAATTATTATTAATTTTTTACATCTCCTTTCCATGGAATAGAAAAGTTAAAATTTGATAAATTTAGAGTATGTTTGGATAGAATGTTTTGTTAAAAATTAAAAATTAAAAATATTGTAATAAAATAATTTTTTAATATATGAATAGTATTATAAGACTTATTTTTAATAAAAAATTACTAAAAAAGTACATAAACAGTACACACACAATATATGCACAGTGCACGTACAGTGCGTGCTGTCCCCCAACGCTAGAAAAAAAAAAAAAAAAAAAAAACGAGGAGCAACTGGACGTGGACGTCTAACTACTCTATCCAAACCTACTCTTAATTACTATTTAATTACTAAAAGTACGTTTTGGAATTATTTTTATATTTATTTATTATTGTTATTGAGTACGTATTAGAAGACTAACAAATTAAACTTTGGAGACATTAATTATAATCCGTACTAAATCTGATTTAAAGTCTAGCTCAATTTTTATGCATTTCAGTTTAGTTTAATCGTTAAAATTTGTAGTAATCAAATAAAAGAACCTACCAAAGAAATATCATCAAAAACCAACGTCATAATTCGTTACTCTCCAATAAAATAAAATAAAATAAAAGTGTTGTAAAACTAGTTTCATTAAAAAAAAAAAGAAAGTGTTGTGCTACAGATAATATATAGCAAGACATGTGAGTGCAGTGAAGACACGTGAACGCAGAGACAAAGAAAAAGACAAGAGTAAGAACACAGAGAGAGTCAGAGAGAGAGAGAGAGAGAGAGAGAGAGAGAGTGAGATATGGAGGATAAGGATCTGAAAACGCCGATTCTGGGGGCGAGTAGAAGTGGTGGAAGTGGGGGTAGACTGAGTCGGAGGTACTCGGTGAACTCGCTATGGAGCGACTTCGTGTCAAGGTTGCCTGATAAGCTTCGCTCTGTTATTGACCTTGAGTCTCCTCCACTCGACCTTGACCTTTCCAAAGCCTCCGGCTTATCCAAAGGTCTCTGTCTCTGTCTCTGTCTCTGTCTGTGTTTGGTTTATCAGAAAAAATACAGGAAAATAAATGGGTTCATATAATATATACAGACAAGTACATTGGATAGAACAAACTTAACTCATTGCTTTTAACTTCAAAACGTGAGAACATGTCTTGTTTTGTTTTTCTTGTACACTTGTACACCGCATTTCACATTTTTTTCTCTCTCAACTTGCTGAGGTGTATGCTGTGGTTGGTGTCAATGTTAGGCCAATTTGAATGTGAAAAAAAGGTGATGTTTTGGATCAATCATAGCTTGTTAACTCATCAATTGTGTATGTATAAGGATCAAGTTATCCAACTCAATAACTTTTCATTTAAGTAACATTTTAGAAAAAACCATCCTTTAGATTATCTGTTTTCATTCATGTGTAACAAATTTTGTGTTAGTAAGATGTTATTTACTATTCCTTTATAAACTCACTTTTATGTATAATTTTAAAATAGAAAATTTTAGAAATTTAAACCATGTTATAGATGAGAAATATTGATATATGATCACTGTGAGATTTTGCAGACATGAATAAAAAATTATTCAAAAATACACAGAATAAAAAATTATTGAGTTTCTACCCCAAAAAAAAACCATAAAACTAATCAAATGTAAAACCAATTACACGTAGAAAGGATTATGCCAAACAGCAGAAGAATTACAATTTTAAACCAAAAAAATAAAAAAAAAACTCTTTTTCCTTAAACTGCCCTTTCTGCACTTTTGTACATCTGTTTTAAACAATCAAAGTCCTAGTGTCGCGACTTGTAAGTTGCGTTGCATTTTGATACTATAGGAATACTGTAAATGTTATGCCATTATGTGGACCATGGTTTTGTGTAATAGCAGGAACTACTAAATATAACTGAAAATTGGACTTGGGTTTTCTTTTTTCCTTAGTGCTAGATGTACATATATGCGTACATATGTTTTTAAATTCGCAGACACACACACACACACACACACATATATATGTATTGTACTGTAGGCATAGGAAGTAGCTAGGAGAAGAATTTAAAGTTTCATTTAAATTGGGGAACAAGAAGAAATGAGATTATGAAAATAAAGTCATGAGTGAAGTTAAAAATTTCTTCCTTTTCTTACAATGAATGAATGCATTGTCTTCATTATAGGAGAAAGGGAGTACTATGAAAGACAAATCAATACCATGAAATCCTTCGAAGAAGCCGATTCTTTGGTGACAGCTAACGATATTGGTGAGGAGGGACAGGCTGAAGAAGATGCTCGACATGAAAGAGCAATGATGATATCTAATTATGCAAATATAATACTTCTGGCATTTAAGGTGACGCAGATATATAACTTTTTTATTTTCATGGCCCACCAGACTCCAAGAAGGTGTCTTTGACCTGGACGGTGTGTTTTAAAACTTTATGAGGCATATATAAAGAAGACGGGCTTTCATTTTTGTTCGTTTTTTACAGGATTTATGTTTTCAGTTGAGTTTGATGAAGAAAAAACCCCTATTTTTTAAAAACTTTTAAAGCTCTAGGGAATCCAAGTTTTGTTTCTGATAAAGCTCAAAGGTGGAACTTGTAAAATAATTTAATCTAACCAAACAATATTCTGGAAAAATATATATACTTCGAGTTAAAAAGCATTTAAAATAATTCATTTTATATGACAAAAGTATTAAATTGATTAACATTCGTACAGGCACCCCTAAATCACCATTTTATATAATACGTTACTGGCTAGAGGCAAGTCCAAAGGGATCTTCTTTAGTAAGGTTCCCTATATTATCAATATATATTCATAACCCATTGCTCATATACAAACTCCCAGAATAACAATATGCATTACAATGTGCAGGTCTATGCCACAATAAAGAGTGGATCTTTGGCCATTGCTGCATCAACACTAGATTCTTTACTTGATCTCATGGCTGGTGGCATTCTTTGGTACACTCACCTGGCAATGAAGAACATAAATATCTACAAATATCCTATTGGAAAGTTGAGGGTGCAGCCAGTAGGCATAATTATCTTTGCTGCTGTCATGGCTACACTTGGTATGTTGCAGTACCTTCACCTGCCTTAGGTTTCCATTGGTTTTCTGTCATGTCATTGTTGACTACCTTTTTTTATGGTGAACTTGTTTGTTAATTGAACCTATCCGATTATCAAATTACATTTCATTGAAGATATATAAAGCGAAGTAAATGCAATGTCATTGATTTTTAACAATTGGATTTTCTTGTTAATAGTTTAAAAATATAGGAACTTGATCAAATGTTAAATAAATTGAAAGCTCAAATTTGTGTTAAAAACACAAAACCTGTTTAGACTCCAAATTAATAAATTACGGATCGGTTGATTTTACTCCTACTTAAACTAAGTGCGGAAACAAGAGTAAATGCGAGCAAACAAACAATACAACTACTCTAAGCCATTTTCATTAAATCACAGTAGTAAAATGAAAGCTAAAAGAGTAGGAAAGAGAGATGCAAACACAAGATGACACTCCGATGTGTTATCAAAGAGGAAACTGAAGAACTCGGCGAAAAACCTCTCCGCCGCCCTCCAAACGGTAAATCGATCAACTAGACAATAAGTTGGGATACACGAATAGCAAAAGACCCTCCAAGCCTAGTCTACCCATTGCACCTAAGCCCTCCAAGCTCCTACCTCAACAAGGCTTCTCGGAACCGTGTCTTGTCTAGCTTTCCGTATCCCGCAATGCGTCTGATTGCATCCGCCAAAGCTTAGCTTCTTCTAATGCTTCCTAGCAGCACCAAAACCTCACTGGACACTCAGTATGGGTGAAGTAAGTGTATGGACTATCGCCTATCAACCTCTCAATGATTTAGAAATAAAGAGGTAGGAGCAGAGGAAAACCACAATAGATGGTATAGAATATTGTGAGTATGACAATCTCACACCCTCAAGGGTTTGAGGCTAGGGTTTTCTCTTCTAAAAAGTTCTCTACTCAATATATGAGTAATAATGGTATATATAGTGTGTATGAGGATGTAGTGGAGCAGATAGGACAAAATAGCATAACAGACTGTTTCGCGGGTATCTCGCGGGAAGACCTTACCCGCGAGACACTCACGAAAATCAGTTGTTACCATCTGTCATGACTCTTCGCATTCTAGTCATGTGCAGGACACATGTCTCACTTCGCGGGATGGCTAGTCACGGGCTACCCGCGAAAACTCCTTTAGTCTTCAAAAGATGCCTTGAGTCTTTACACTCTCTCTCTCTCACACAACCCTTACAAATAAATCCCACATAAAATACAGGGTACAAAGATTGAATAAAATTACAATCAAATTTGGCACGAAATTAAAGCCAAAACAAAATAGCTGTAAATCACAACTTTACATAAATGATCAAATTTTTTTACGAATACTCCTAATTTAGTGAAATATTGTATACAAAGTAAAAGAAAAAACAGGGAACTAGTTTTCATATTATTCTAATGAATAGTTTCTGGATAGTTGGACCAGATCACATCAGCTTTCTAGCATAGGCATCATAATCGATGTTTAATGATTGGCTTTTCTTGTTAAGAATAAAGAAATAGGAACTTGAAATATTGTACTCCTAATTGTTGAAATATAAAGAAATGTTTACGAATACTCCTAATTGGTGAAATATTGTACACAAAAGTAAAAGAAAATACAGGGATTTTTTTTTTTTGGTATTCTTCTAATGAATGGTTTTTGGATAGTTATTTAGAATACATAAAGCTTTCTAAAGTAATCCGTATCAGTAATTACTGCTGTGGTTGATATAATGAACTGTCTTCTTTCTTGTCACAACAATATTGAAATACCTAAACAGTTAGAAACCAAATACATTATTTAATACTAGCAAGTTTGTTGATACATTTTTGAATACATGTGAAGCATGACTTAGATAAGGACTTATGAAAGACACATTAGGAACTTATTCCTGCAAAGTGTGGCTTACTCATACTTCCTTAGTGATTGATTAAGAATAAGAGCTTCCTCCTGCAGTTTAAACATGCATAAAACATATAATGTTCACTTGAAGTTTGAGGTAGGCAGAGAGCTTTTAAAATGCTCTGATATTTGTTCTTGTTTGGACACATGATCTGACATGTTGTTGTGATTTACATCTAAGTGCCTGGGGATATAATGGCTGAGCAATTAGGCATCCGGAAAAGGTTATATTGGTCATTCTTGTCATTTTTCTGGGGACTGCTTGAGGCTTGAGCTTAATATAATTCCAGATGGGTTTAACCAGAACTTTCATATAGTTAGTGACTTAGTGGATGTACCTGTCACATTTCCCTGCTACTTATGAAGAAGCTCTGTGAATTGCTATGTTTAAGGACAGCTCCTGCTTCAAGTTTCAGTGGGTAACTGCTCTTAAGCAAAAGATAATTTAGAAGGACCATTGCTTTATGACCAATACTTCGTGTTGGTAAAAGCGTGCACAGGCCTCTCCGAAACTAAGGGTAAAGTGCAAAGCTCAGGTGCAGGCTAGATTGAAGTAAAGCGCTCATCTATCATATACAATACATAATAATCTCTAATAACAAGATTTATAACATATAGGTTTTTTATTTGCTTTCCACTTTGTTAATAAATCTGTGCGCCTTTTTACTGTTTTTTATTATTGCTGTCTTTAGATTTGGTGATTGATTATTGTGGCTGAATTGCATGTTGGATTATCTGTTGGGAATACACTTAACTTGTTGAACTAATCAGATTAATACATTGTATAAGTGTTTGGGGTTGAAATCAGATTTTTTTTTTTTCTATAGGTATCAGACCTTTTAGAACGCATGAGGGTCTAAATCAGATTTTTCAAGGAATAATTAATTACAACTACTATGCTCTATTGATTAATTACTTGCTAGACTACGTTGTATCAAGAAGAATTATGTATTCAGTTGTATTCATAACCTCAGAATATTGCTTAATTTCTTTGCAGAAGATAATCTGACCTTTGGGTTTCTCACAGGCTTCTTCTTACATTCAACAATTGTAACTTGCAAAAGATTTGCATCAAATGTCATAATATTCTGTCTCAACTTATTCAAAAATCTTGATGATTTTCAAAAATAAACACCCTGATGAAAACTATTAGGGGTTTTCTTCTCTGAATGTGGAATAGATTCCTTTTGATAAGGTTGGGATTGTTACACCCTTCCATTTTTCTTACAGGCTTTCAGGTTTGGCTTCAGGCTGCAGAAGAACTAATTAAAGATGAACCTTCTGAAAAACTGTCCAAAAGTAAATTGATATGGTTGTGCACAATCATGATATCTGCTACTGTAATAAAACTTGCCCTCTGGATATACTGTAAAAGCTCAGCAAATGACATCGTCCGTGCATATGCAAAGGTTTCCTATCTCTAATTTTATATTCTTAAGCTTCTGTCATATGTATTATCCTTCTAGCTATCAGCTGTATAACTTCTTGAAATGATGCCAATGTGCAGGATCACTTTTTCGATGTGGTAACTAATGTGGTTGGATTAGCTGCAGCTCTTCTTGCTGATAAATTTTTATGGTGGATTGACCCCACTGGTGCCATCATCCTTGCATTGTACACAATTTTAAATTGGTCTCAAACTGTATTTGAAAATGCAGGTACTCCTTCAACCTCATTTTTATTCTGTTTGATCTCACAATCTTTTGCACGATTCTGACGAACAAACAAAAAGAATAAAAAGGAAGTTCATCTCTAAAATCTTCTAAGTTTTCTGTCAAAGTTTTACTTCTGTGTCCACTACTATTCACCCACCACTTCCTTGCATATTATCCCTACAAGATTAAAGGTTATGCTTCCTTTGGATGTTTGTTCTTTTAAAGAATTTCTCACCATTCATCACAATAGTTGTTGAAGTTGGAGGCTTTTTAAATTCCAGTGCTTTCAGAGATTGCTATTTGGGCTCATTATGTTGATTGATTTCTGTTAATTATATTTTTATCTGTGCTTTATTTATATATTAGTTTGGTTGAAGAAGGATATTCTTTTATCTGAATCATTTATGCTTCGAAAGGTTTTAGTTTTACCTCCCAGAAAAATGAAGAAACGAAGAGAAGAATATCAAAATAAATTCTGGTTTCATATTTAATTTATCAAGGACGTAGCATTCATGATACTGGTAGGTGCCAGAACTAAACAATAAATGTTTGGAAAAGAAGGAAAAATATCTATTTTTTTCAGAAATTGAAGTTATATATACAGTGCCTACTTCCTTATCCCAATGCATGTGTCCTACAAAATTTACTATTGATAAATTCTAATTTGTGCTTGTCTATGCTTTATGTACTTTACGTGGCTGTAATATTCATAATTTAGAGCTATTTTAAGCTGCGTTTCTTGATGCAGTTTCTCTTGTGGGACAGTCTGCACCTCCTGAAGTCTTGCAGAAACTAACATATCTTGTCATGAGGCACCCTCAAGTCAAGCGTATTGACACTGTCCGTGCCTACACCTTTGGTGTTCTCTATTTTGTAGAGGTGAGTCATGTAAATTTCTGAGTAAAAATAAATAGTGGCGAGCTTTCGATCACAACTTCAATCTTTTATTTCATTTTAAAAAGAAGTTTTGAGTCTACAATAAGACATCAAAACTGTGATCCTCCCTTCCCTTTGAGATGCCATTGAAGAAATTGCAAATTAAATATTTTATGGGAGATTTTCTTTTAAATTTTATTGTGCTATGCAAATGAAATTTTTGCAAAGTTACATTAGACTCTTCTAAGCATCCTAGTTTTGAATATCTAGCAACGTAATGATCTTTATTCTATTGTTGAAACAGGTTGACATTGAACTCCCAGAAGAGCTACCCCTAAAAGCAGCACATACCATCGGAGAGACCTTGCAGGAGAAGCTAGAGAAACTTCCGGAAGTTGAGAGGGCATTTGTTCACCTTGATTACGAATGTGAACACAAGCCAGAGCACTCTGTACTCAGCAGACTACCCAACAATTAGACTTGAATTTTGAATAGCTCAAACAAGTCTGACATGGAAGATGTGTTATAGTTTTTTGACATTGTGGAGTTAAATCGTTCACCTTGATTATTTTTAGTTTATTTTATTTTATGAGTTGAGTTTGGCCCCTAAGCTAAGGGAGGGTCATGATTCATGAGATGTACGTGGTCCAGCTGAATTGTGTTAGCCCTTGAGAAAATAGTTGTCTCTTCGCCTAAGCTGCTCACTTTTCTTGCTCATTCCCTATCAATCATGCTTTAATAGTTCCCCTTGTGACATGCTAGTGCAATTATGATTTATGGTCTCCATTGGGTTTCAAATGCTTTTTCTTTATGTTGAAGCACAGAGGCAATTATTATGTATGAAGCTCTTTTTGTCGTTCACAATTAAAATGTGAAAAAACTTAATTTAGACTCTAATAACTTAAGCTACTGATAAATTTATTAACTGTTACTATTTTTTTTTTTAATATTAATTTTAGTGTTAACAAATTGTTAGATTGCATAATCACAGTTAATATCACCAAAATCTAAAAGCAATGAAAAACACAAACGATACAATCTCAACAAACGATGCCTTTGCTTCCCATTGTTGTGACTTCTAAAACTTTGGAATCCTTCTATAGAACTCCATTCACAAATAAACTTGTCCACAACCACTGAAATTCTAGTACTCCAAAGAACTTTCTGGAGAGATACACTAGTGTACTCACTTATAACGGTAAACAATTTTTGTGGTTTGAATGAGAAATTTTGGAAAGAACTTAGAAATAGAAGGCCATATAACATGCTACATTACTAAATAAGTTTGGCCTGATGTTTTTTTCTTAAATATTTCCAAAATCTATGCTGTTTGGCAAAAAAGGCCATGTGTATGTGTGTGTATATATATTTTGTCCAACTTAGATACTTATTATATTTGTTTTGGGTATATATGGTAAGATTTGTGAGTGAGAGAAAGAACTTAGAAGTCACATAAACAAAGAGACACAGAAACAGCAAAAATAAGAATAGAGAGACAGTGACACAGACAAAGATAGAGAGATAGAGAGAGACACAGAGACAAAGACACAGAGAAAGATGGAGGATACGGATCTAAAAACGCCGATTCTGGGGGCGAGTCAATATGGTAGAGGAGGGGGGAGGCTGAGTCGGAGGTTGTACTCCGTGAAGTCATTGAAGAAAGAGTTCGTGTTAAGGTTGTCTGATAAGCTTCACTCTGGTGATCTCGACCCCGAGTCTGAAACCTTCGGCCTTGATCATTCCACAATCTCCGGCTTAACCAAAGGTCTGTGTGTGTGTGTGTGTTTGGTTTATCAACAAAATGCAGGAAAAGAACAAAAAGAAAATGGTGTATGCATGTGTGTATATAATTTGTACATTACACAGAAACGTACATACGATAGAGCAAACTTCACTCATTGCTATTAAGGAAAACGTGAGAATTTGTTTTGTTTTGTTTGTCTTTTACACTCTTACATAACATTTCACATTTTTTTTCCCGACTAGCTGAGGTGCATGCAGGCTGTGATTAGTGGCGGCTCCAGGAATTTTTTTTAGGGTGTTCCTTAAGAATGATAAATTACACAATCTAATAAAAAAAATTCACATATTGAAGCGAACAACAACCAAAAAACACGCAAATGAACAGTGACGGAACTAAGTTAGGGCTGAGGGGGGCCATGGCCCCCCCTCCCCCATTTTTTTTTTTAATTTCTTAGTATATATATACATAGAAAATTAAAAATTTTCCCAAAATATATATATTATTGGCTCCTGTCCTCTATCCAAATTTACAAATTGACCAACCCTTTTACTTGTTGTCCCAAGAATAGCAAGAAAAACCTTTGGACCTAACCAAAAATACCCACAAAACATATCACATTTCCAATCTAAACAAATCCAATTGTCCCAAAAATAACAAGAATAACCTTTAAACAAACCAAAATTATCAACAAATTAAGCAACAATCCAATCTAAACAAAAAAGACACAAAACAACCACAAATCTAAAATCACAAAGCACAAATTGAGTTTTTCATTGAAACTCAATTTTCTAAAAATCTTGTTTCAAAATAGGGGCATATTCTTAAATAATTTCAGATAAGGGGTGTTTTGCAGAAATGGGTAAAACCTTATTTTGGCCCTCTTTTGTTAATATTTAATATATGCTAGCTTAGATTTTCATGGGGAAAATTTTTTTATACCTTGGCCCCCCCTAGGTTTAAACCCTGGTTCCGTCCCTGCAAATGAAGATTTTTAAGTTAAAGTTAACACAAAGCCACTTAGAAGATGAAGATGAATCTTACACAAAAAATGAATCTTAGGTATGTAGTTTCTTTATCAAATATTTGTCAATAATATCTAACAAAAGAATAAACAATAAATTATAAGTTCATTTGAAAGATCAATAAAATTATTAATTATTTTTATTTAATTATTTCATTATTTTTCTTTACTAATGAATAGCAATCTAACACACACCTCACTATTTTGTTTGGGTTTGCACAACTTAAAGAATACAAATACACTACATCATCCCCCTTGACTCGATCCCCTGCCGTCTGCCTAACAGTTTAATTTTTATTTTTATTTTTATTCTTTTTGGTCAGCTATTTTTTTATTTTTGTCATTTAATAATGTGTTGTCTTTTAATAATGGGTTGTTCTGGGTGTTGCTTTTTTTTTTTTTTTTTGGGACAGTTCTGGGAATTGCTTTTAAGTGGACCAGGACCATTACTTCAATCCAATGCCACGGCCCCACCCCCATTCCCCACACAAAAAACAATAGCCAATCAACAGTCAACACAAACACACGGTTCCATATTTCCATATATACACTTACACAAAAAGCCAATTTAGTCAAAACAAAACTAGAGGAAAGCCTAAGTCTAAGTCAGAGCAAAGAAAACGAGAGATTTCAAAAAAATAGTCACAGGCCAGACTATGAGATAAAGAAAAAGGGAGAGAGAACGCCGCTCTCAGTTAGAGGCTCAGAGCAGAGATGAGATAAAGAAAAAGAGAGAGAACTGAAATAACTTGATGTTGCCTGAGGTTCTTATCATCTTATGCTGATCTCGCCGTCACCAATCTCTGATTTGGGGAAGGGAATCTCCGATCTCGCAGTTGACTGCTCTGGGTGTGGTTGTTGCAGCGTTGCTAAGTCGCTTTTGCAGAGGACTTGAGGTTCTTATATGAGAGCAGGGGCGTAGCCAGGAATTTTTACATGGGGGGGCCGATGTAAAGCACAAGCTTGAAATGCTAGCCATCAAGCATCCTCTATTGAGGTTTTGAGTCGCAACCGATTATTCTCTAATTCTTTTGACGTTTGTTTCTCAATTAGCTTGTCAATATATCGTGAATAATTCTTTAAATCCTTGCAACATTTCACAACAATTTTATGTGGAGAGTCCATCTTTCCCTACATGACAAAGTAAAGGACAATTCATTCCATCATTCACCTTTTTCCAATTATTAAAGCCTGTTGAAATGAATGCATCTAATCCAAGACGACCTATTAGTTTCTTACTAAAAATGTAGCAAGGTAGATAATATATCGCATCTATTGAAGGTGAGTATTCCAACTAATCCCAATGTGAATGTGATTCAAACCATGAAGGTTGAAATCAACGACGATGAGTATCATCATTGTATGGATAGTCTATATTTTTAGGTTGATATGGACATTTTTTTTTAGATAAGCTCGTCGGATTTTATCTTATTTGTTGATATGGAATTCACATATTTGTTTACGTGATCCTGGATCACAATCTATCTCTTAAGATTGAATTCTTGAACATTTGGAGGGGTGTTCATCAAGCATTGAAGTATCAACATTTGTTTCTACAGCCACAAGTGTCCTAATTTCTGAATTGTTAACATCTTTTTTCTTAAAGAATGCATCAATTGTTTTTCGTTTGCTCATAATTCTTTTAGCTTTAAGAATATGACTCAAAAATTAACCTGAAAAGAACTTTAAAAAATAAAATTTTAATTAGAAATTTTTTTATTCATACTCAAGAAAAACAAAATTTCCACTATAATTTAAACAATCAACCCATTTTTAATACAACTTTAATTAATAATAACCCCTCAAACAAAAACAAAAATTAAACACACAAGTATTGTTACACAACATAAACCAAATAATTTAATAACACCCACAGCCACATCACATGATATCTAACTAATCAAAAATAGGTAATGAATCACAACAATTTTACCTTAGAAATTTTGTCTTCACAAAGTGCAAAGATGGGTGTGGGCTATGTGGCAATGCCTACTACCTTTGCCTACAACTTTAGATCATCCCTTGAAGACTCATCATAAACAATCTCCCCATGACTTCAATCATGTATTTCTCTAAAAATCTATGAAAATATAAAGAACATGTGAATATTTAGGTGTAGCTGGTTGAGAAGATTAAAAAATGACACTAAAAAGAGATGAATGTCTAATACTTAAGAAAGAGAAGAAAACTCACTAAACATTCACCAAGTTTCAAATCCTAAAATTTGACAATGAAATATGTTGGGTGATTTGTTTTAGAAAGCAAGAAGAAAGAAAAAATTGGTCAAGATTTTTTTTTTTTTTTTTTTTTTTTTTTTTCAGACTGTGAGGATGAGGACTGATGCTGAGTTTTGGGGGCTGAAACTCTGGTAGGCACCGGAGTGGAAAGTGTATCTTTCATCTTGCCAGGAAAAAAAGAAAAAAAAAAAAAAAAAAGAATAAGAAGTCAAGGGAATGGGATTCGGTGGGGTGGGTTTTTCTTTTCTTTTTGACCGAAATGATAGAAGTGGGGTGCTGGGTGGGTTTTTTGAGATTGAGAGAAAGTGCAGCTGTATTGTTAGTGTTTGGACTTAAGTATTAAGTGGGCTGTGGGTCATTTTTTTGTTTTATTTGGAGTACGTAAGGCTAAAACTAAAGCTGGGCCTTAGAATAGAAGAGATATTATGGGTATGGTGGGGGGGCCGGATGACAAAAATTTGGGGGGGTCCAATTAGTTTTTATAGCTACTCTCTAATGGATATATATATATATTTTTTTGCAGGGGCCATGGCCCCCCAAGCCACTACATGGCTCCGCCCCTGTATGAGAGAAACCCATACCCGTTGCCGTTGGTGGTTGTCGTTGATGTGTTCTGTTCTGGTTTTGCTTTTTTTTTTTTTTGATAAATGTTTTTGCTTTACTTGATGAATCTGTTGCTCATACTCTAGATTTTTTAGGTTAAGTTGTAATCGCGTATATTGGGTTTTGGTTTTTTATTTTTTATTTTATTTTATTTTTTGAAAATCTGTGGGTTTGCTACATGTTGGGTTTACTTTACCTTTTTTTTTTCTTCAGATTGGGTTTGTAATCTGTTGATTTGGATCGATGTTGGGATTTTTTTTTTTTTTACTAGTGGGCTTGTTCTGTTACAAATATATATATATATATATATATATATATATATATATATTTTAAGATTTTAGTTCAAAATTTTTATTTGGGTTTTTTTTTTTCTTTTCTGCTTGAAAGTGGAACAATTTTTTTTTTTTTTTTCTTTTTGAGGGTGTTCCTCATTTTTGTTGAGGGTGTTCCTAATCACTTTTTAAGGGTAAACATATAAAAAAATTTTAATTATTACATATAAATTTTTCTTTTTTCAGGTCAAGGTGTTCCTAGGAACACCCTGACCTAAACGTGGCGCCGCCACTGATTTATACAAAGGAAAAATGTCCAATATTCTTAAGTGTGACTTAGTTACATGGAATTTTTGTGCAAATGTGCCTAGATTTCTTTTAGAAATTTAATTATAATTTTAAACTCTAATTTGGTGATTTTTATATTATTTTTTTGGTTTGGTTTTGATTCAGTAAAGACATATTAGCTAAAAGAAACGAAGGTAGAGCTATTAACGAAATCCGTACTTTCAGATTAGCAATTATAGATGGCAAATGTTGCATTGTCATTTTGTGGTTGTAGTATGAATAAGCGATATGTTGTTTGGGCGACTGATTGAGGCAAAACAATTAACCATATTAAAAGGGATTAGCAACTTTTTATTTCTCCTTTACTATTTGTGGTATGTATATGCCTTTTTTCAAATATACTCAACTGAAGTACCTATTAGGATTTCCCTTAATTATGATAAACATATTAATTTTTTTTAAAAGAAGTTTTGTATTTATTAAATGATATATATGTATAAGTCGAGGGTCATGTAGGTGAATTGACACCTCTCCATATTAAAAAAATAGACATGAAAATGAAAATTTCATAAAAAATTCCTTAAATAGAATTAAAATAATTTTTACTCAATATTGTTTATCAAGCAATCATGTACTAACTAACAACATTCCAATCATTACATGTATAACGGGGTGATGAAATGGTTGTTCAGTTTATTTAAGAAATGTGATCTAGCTAATAGAAATGTAAAAAATACAATAACTTTCATGCGTAGTTGTGAATTATAATTTTACGTATATCTTATACATTTTATGAGTTTTATTTTATATAAATGTATTTCACAAAATTAACAAAATTTATCATAAAACCCTTCATTGTATTTTTTAAAATCACTACATAAAAATGAAAGAAGTTTTTTTCCCAAAAAAACTTCTCCAGTCATAATATTTACCCAAAACGATCATACCAAAAAAAATCGTGCAACGCATAAGCCAATAACCAGTCTATATATATAATTAAAGCCAAACTAAAAGAAAATCCAATTAAATTCTAAATTAGATTCCAATTGTTGTCTAATTTTGTGTAATGTGTCCAATTTAAGGTTTTTTTTTAAAAAAAAAAAAAAAAACATTGATTCCAAGTACCGATGGACTCACCATTCCAAATACATTTCAATATACAAACTTTTATTTTTTTATTTATGAGATAGTTTTTTTGATGAAATAGTAGCTCCTAAAAAAGGGCCATATATGGGATTGTGATTTCATGAATAACATGTAATTTTTAAATAGACTGATGGTAGGTTGCTATACGTAAATACATACATACATACATACATACATACATACATATATATATATATATACATATATATATATAGCTAAAACTAAGAGAAAATTTAATTAAATTCTAAATTGGAGTCTAATTGTGCGCCACATGTCTCATCTAATTTTTAAATTTGTGTGTCAAATGAATTATTAGATGCACATATCAAAGAATCTAAATTCAATTAGATTCTCAATTGAATTTTAATTGGAGTTCAATTTTACGCCATGTATTCCATCTAATATTTTAATTTTTGTAGCAAGTGAATTATTTCATACAACAATCGAAGAGTCTAGATCCAATTAAATTCTAAATCATATATATATATATATATATATATATATATATATATAATTGTAATTGTTTTTAAATGTACATGTGCATGTGCACAGGGTTACACACTACTTTTATTAAATGAATGTATCAATTTTTAAACACAAAATAGAAAAATAATTAGGAAATTGATTTCTTACCTTATTGACATGACACTAATTATATTCATTACCTGTTCCATTTTGATCGGCCTTAGCTTGATTTGTCTAAACATCAATTTTCTCTCTTGCCAAAAGTCCGACTTATTTTAGGTGAAAGTTTCCTTGATTATTACTTGTATAAAAAATTCCAGGATCATTAAATTGGATTAGGTCCCTTACTAACCTAACCAATTAGAATATTATGAAATTTCTTCCCATCCACACTAAACATTGTGTACACACCAAATTTTTTCTGCATCTCATAATGATACGTTGTTGATTGGTGTCATCCAAGTCCAACATGATTGAGAGTTGTAATTGAGACTATGGCCCAGAAGCTTTACCATTCAATACTTTGCAAGAAAAATTAAACACTCATTTGATGTAATAGGAGACTATGAAATTTGACATTGTATACATTGAGGTTTGTTCTTGATGTTGTGAAGTTGAGATAGGTACTCAAAACTCTAATTTGATTAGTTGGCAATTCATGTTTTATAATCATGAAAATTATACAATGGAAAATTTTTGTGTTCCTACAATAAATATTTTGGAGAATAAATTGTTAGTCCCCTCATCCCATGGGACCCCCCTATTTATACAAAAGAAAAAGGGTCCAATATTCCTAAATGTGACTTAGTTACATGGAATTTTTGTGCAAATGTGCTTAGATTTCTTTTAAAAATTTAATTATAATTTTAAACTCTAATTTGGTGATTTTTATATGATTTTTGTGGTTTGATTTTGATTTAGTAAAGACATATTAGCCAAAAGAAACGAAGATAGAGCTTTTAAAGAAATCTGTACTTTCAGATTAGCAATTACAGATGGCTAATGTTGCATTGTCATTTGTGGTTGTGGTATGAATAAGCGGTTTGTTGTTTGGGCGACTGATTGAGGCAAAGTAATTAACCATATTAAAAGAGATTAGCAACTTTTTCTTTCTCCTTTACCATTTGTGGTATGTATATGCCTTTTTCACAAATGCTCAACTAAATTACCCATTAGGATTTTCCTTAATTATGATAAACATATATATATATATATATATATATATATATTTTAAAGAAGTTTTGTATTTATTAAATGAGATATATGTGTCGAGGGCCATGTAGCTGAATTGGCACCTCCCCATACACAAAGTGTCTGGAGTTGAAGGGAAAAAAAGTTCAAATTGTGAGAGTCAGGGGAAAAAATTTCAAGTTGTAGGGTTAGCAGCATATTGTAATTATTTCTAAAAAAAAAAAAAAAAAGATATAGCGATATATATTGTTTTCCTTGAGCTAAAGTAGTTGCGATGGAAGTGTGGAGTCTAGATCCAATTAAATTCTAAATATATATATATATATATATATATATATAAATAATTGTAATTATTTTTAAATGTACATGTGCATATGCACAGGGTTACACACTACTTTTATTAAATGAATGTATCAATTTTTAAACACAAAATAGAAAAATAATTAGGAAATTGATTTCTTACCTTGTTGACATGACACTAATTATATTCATTACCTGGTCCATTTTGGCTAGCCTTAGCTTGATTTGTCTAGACATCAATTTTCTCTCTTGCCAAAAGTCTGACTTATTTTAGGTGGAAGTTTCCTTGATTATTACTTGTATAAAAAATTCTAGGATCATTAAATTGGAATAGGTCCCTTACTAACCTAATTAATTAAAATATTATTAAATTTCTTCCCATTCACACTAAACGTTGTATACACATTAAATTTTTTCTGCATCTCATAATGATACATTGTTGATTGGTGTCATCTAAGTCCAACATGATTAAGAGTTGTAATTGAAACTATGGCCCAGAAGCTTAACCATTCAATACTTTGCGAGAAAAATTAAACACTCATTTGATGTAATAGGAGACTATGGAATTTGACATTATATACCTAATTTTTTTTTTAATTTTCATTTTAAAATTAGGTAAATATTATTTTTTTAGATGATGTTCATGAGAACTTTAACTAAAAAGTCATGACTTAGACCTCATTTGGTTGCCAAGAAAGCAAAGGAAAAGAAAAGAAAAGAAATTTCCAATTTCTTCTAATAAAATGACATCTCATTTATTTATGGAGATGCAATTAATATATTTTCAAATATTTTATTTTATTTTCTAATTAAGGATATGTGATAATTCAAAGGATAGCTTAGATGGTTTAAAAATATTATTTTGATATTAATCTTAGATACATCAATACATCAATTCTTATCAATTCTTTTCACGTACCGCTTAATATTATTTTGATATTAATCTTTGACACGTTTAAGATGTTAAAAACCATTTTGATACATAGTACAAGTGTTAAAGACTAAAACGGTAATTAAGCATGTTTTTACATATTTTTATTAAAAATTAAATTCTATAAAGATGTGGTTTAAAACCCAAGTTTACACCATCAAATTCCAACATGCCACATCATCTTATCTTGTATTAAAGAATAAGAACAACCACACTCAATCAATAATTATGCTCATTTGAAAATTCAACCAAATTGGGAGTTTATTAAGATGTTATTCAGTGTGGTATGATGTATTGAGTTTTAAGTAAAAAGCTGATGTAACATCTCTTATTAGATGGTGTAAAACATGAATTTTACACCCCATCCTTACCAAATTCAAACTCTTTTTATTAATATCCTCAAAACACTTTTTTTTATTAGTTGAATTTTGGCACTAATATCCTGTTTGGTTGTAAGGGAGATGAAAAGGAAAGAAGGGAGGAAAAAATAAGGGAAGGGAAAAGGAAGAAGAGAGAGTTGTACATAGAAGGATTGCATTAAACAATTTCTTCAAAAGAAAGGTCTTCTTTGAAAAAAATAATGGGACTGTCTGAAGGATTGTGCTAAGAATTTTTAGAACACAAACTTTTCTCAAAATTATGGGTTGTGAGAAAAGTATGAAACTTCATTAAAAAAGAAAAAAAAAAGTATGAAATATTGGTGAATTGATCAAATTATGTATTCTCACTTTTTAATAAAAATCTAAAATGTGAAAATGCTTGGGACCATCACAGTACATATTAATATAGAAAAACTGAATGAAAGAGGTAAAAAAAAGCTAAATACAAAGTTAGAGCGCCACTTGGCAAGACCTTATACACTACCGCATGAGGTCTCTGCTTTTATATATATAATGATTTTTGTTGCACTGGTCGATGACAGAGAATTTATTTGCATAAATTGCATAGAATATTATTAATAGACAAAAGCATATTGAATTGAAATTGGGGAAAAATGAAGACATATTTCATGAGAATGAGATTTTCTAGAAGTATCATCTATACGTGGGGGAGGAAGAAGAGAGTTTGTAAGAGGGTAAGAGTTTTTGTTTTGATTTACACGTGGGATGATCAAACTAGGGTCATAAAATGTAAGGTAAGAAATGGGCCTGAATTTTTCATAAGATTTGGTCTACTTTTAATAGGTAATCAATTTTATAGTGAATAAATTTTGGTCTAATTCGTCTCATTGTCAAGAATAGCTCATACCAATATAATAGTAAAAATAAGTTACTATTATCTATTGGGTAACAGTAAAAAAAAAATTAATAAAAAGAGATAAAAAATGCTAAATTTATATAATAGTAAAAATAAGTTACTATAATTTATTGGGTAACAGTAAAAAAAACTTAATGAAAAAAAGGTAAAAAAGGTTAAGGCAATAAGTTAATATGATCTATTGAGTAACAGTAAAAAAAAATTTTAAAAAAAAACTTAATAAAAAGAGGTAAAAAATGCTAGATTTATATAATAGTAAAAATAAGTTACTATGATTTATTAGGTAACAGTAAAAAAAACTTAATGAAAAAAGGTAAAAAAATGTTAAATGCAATATTAGTATGCCACGTGGCAGGACCTCATGCACTCTCACATGAGGTCTCTGCTTTTATATATATATATATATATATATATATATATATTGATTTTTAGGTCTTCTAACGCTAAACATGAGGGATTATTTACAAAGAGTTAATTATGTCATCTAGCATTGTGGAGGCAACACTTTAATTTCTATACCTGCATTCTGATACTGTGGTATACTTGTTTACTATAGACTAATTTCATATTTAATCATATTGTTATGCTTTACTATAATAATAGCGAGGGAAAACATCCTAATTCAAAATAATAGTAAGAAATAATTCGCCCTAGCCTAATTCTAGATTCAAAAATGGTTATATATATTCAAAATAATAGTACGTAAGATTCTTCTAAAAAATTATTAATAATAATAATAGTAAGAAAAATAACAAATAGTAGCTGCACATGCTACATGTAGAGCTTTGTGTTTTGTTTCTCAAATAAATTATATATTTTATAACTTCTTGAACAAAAGTGTACAACATATGTATGAGACTTTAACAAGCTACAACTAAAAAAAAAATTTAGGGAAACAAATGGGAGAAAATGATAAGATTCAAGATTTCCCTTTTTATCTGAAGGAGTAAGATAAAGTTTCTTTGGTTGTAGGAATCTCATTTATCTCATTACATAACTGTTCTTAAAATCATCTACGTGTATTAAATCATATACTCATTAAATCATTTAAACAAATCACATGATTATTAAATATGTAATCTGATTAAAAATTCACTTGAGTTGCCACTTAATGGGTTCAAAAGAAAAAGTAGAGAAAAATGCCCATACACCCATGAACTTTTAACCACTAGCCAAAACACCTCTGAACTTTTATTTTGGTCAATTTACTCTATAAACTATACACATTTACCAAATCAATACATTTGTTAGTTTTCCTCAAAAAAAAAAAAAAAAAAACAAACAAACAAAATCTATTAGTTTGGTGTTAAAAAAACTAAGAGAATAGATGAGATGACCGTGTTCCTTAAAAACTAAATAAAACACAAAGATAGAAAGAAAACTACACATGATAGAAAGAAGAGAGAGGTATAAAATCTGGAGCTTTCTTTCTAAAATAGAAGAACAAAATTTTATTGATTCAGAATGAATGTTATACAAAAACTGAACTCAATACATTAAGTTAACTCTCTCTCTCTCTCTCTCTCTCTCTCTCTATATATATATATATATACACACACGTGTCTTAGTCCACCAAATCCCTAATTTTCAGTAAAATTAGTTTTTAACAATTCTAAACTATACAAAGGTATTATAGCATTTACAAGATAGATCAATTCCTACAAGCCACGTGCATTATGATCTCCAAAACTATGTATAAACACTTCATGATAAGGCATAGCCTCAATGGTCTCTAGCACCTCCTTACAAGCCCATTGATGCTTTGTTTTTGATGCCTTTGTTTTCCATTGCTTGTAGTTGACATTATGTGCAAGTGGTGCTGCTCCACTTTTGCATTGCTGTCATGCATTAATCTCATCAGATGCATCCTCAAGCATTGAACAAAGTGCATTAGTTTTAACATCCCTCCTCAAGAACAAGGCTCTTGCATTTTTTGCAAATTCAATGTTAGCAGCAAAAATGTTAATTAAACCCAATTTCTTGATCAATCTGACATAGTTGTCTAGACCCAAAACTTTAGTAAAAACATTTGCCAGTTGATTCTTAGAACTCACATGAAAAGTCTTTATTGTTCCATCTAAAACCCTGTTTCTAACAATGTGACAATCAACCTCTATGTACTTAGATCGTTCATGAAAAACTAGATTTGCAGCTATGTGTAGTGCTGCCTGGTTATCACAGTATAATAGAACGGGTTTATCATGTTGCACCTGCAAATCCTTCAACAAATATAACAACCATATGACTTCACATGTTGTAGTTTCCATAGATCTATATTCAGCCTCAGCTAAAGATCTTGAAACCATGGATTGTTTCTTTGATCTCCATTATATTAATGAATCCCTAAGGAAGACACAATACCCTGTAAGTGATTTTCTGGTATCTAGACACCCTGCCCTGTCAGCATCGCAGTATGCATTCAGCTGCAAGTCTGATTCACAAGGAAAAAACACCCCTTGGCTTAGAGTTCCTTTAATGTACTGTAATATTCTATTGGTTGCCTGCATGTAAGGAACTCTAGGCTGTGCTAGAAACTAACTTAACCTATTTATAGCATAGGTAATGTCAGGCCTACTCAAAGTTAAATACATCAACTTGACTATAAGCCTCCTATATTGACTTGAGTCTTTAGAAGCTCTCCATCACCCTTTGATAGCTTAAGTTACTGCTCCATGGGTGTTTTCAAAGGCTTACAACCCATCATTCCTGTTTCTTTTAAAATCTCAAGTGCAAACTTCCTTTGATTCAAGCTAATTCCCTTATCATTCCTTGAAATCTCAAGTCCCAAAAAATACTTGAGTGACCCTAAGTCTTTTATTCCAAACTTATCATCCAGAACTGACTTTAAATCTACCACACAATTTGGATCATTTCCTGTAATCACCATGTCATCCACATACACAAGCAGTGCAGTAAACAAAGAACCCTTGGCATACACAAATAATGAGTGATCAGCTTGGGATTAAACAAAACCAAGTTGCTGAATGGTTGAAGATAGCTTAGTGTACCATTGTCTAGAGGCTTGTTTTAACCCATAAAGTGACTTAACAAGCCTACAAGCAATAAGTGCAGTGGATGTAGACCTCCCATTATTGTGAAAGCCAGGAGGGAGTGACATATATACTTCTTCAAACAAATCACCATGCAAGAAAGCATTGTTTATGTCCAATTGATGAAGTGGCCAAGATTTAGCTGCTGCCAGAGCAAGAACTACCTTGAAAGAATCTGTTTTAGCTATAGGGGAAAAGGTTTCAAAGAAATCTAGACCTTGCCTTATATCTATCTAAAATCCCCTCTGATTTCAACTTAATTCTATATACCCATTTACAGCCAATAGGGATTTTACCTAGAGGCAAGGTAGTTAGGTCCCAAGTATGATTTTGTTCAAGAGCTTGGATTTCCTTATTCATAGTTTCTCTCTAAAGTGGATCTTAGACTACTTGAAAGAAGCTTTGAGGCTCTTGAGGAGTTGAACTAACTGTCAGGACATAAGATTGACAGTTGGGAACAAGATGTGCATAGGTAAGACTATGACTAATATCATAAGGGCCACCAGAAGTAGGAGAGCAAGCTAAAGCATAAGAATAATCTTGCAAGTAAGCTAGAGGTTTTGAAGTCCTAGTTGATTTTCTGATAGGTGCAGGTGGTACTTTTGGTGTTGATGTACAGGTCTGATCTAGTAAGGCAGCTGAAGGAACTAAAGGAAGTTGAGAAGGAAAACAATCAGCAGTAGGTGCATCATCAAGTAAGGTATTAGAAGTTTTAACAGAATTATCAACAGAGTTAGGGGCAGAAGGTAAAATTGAAGTACTAGAACAATCAGAAAGTGAATCTGGTATGAAAGCAGGAGCAACAAAAGAATCAATACCTATGCTGGAAGCATCAGTACCTTGGAAAGCTAAATCTAAAAGAAAAGGATCAACAAGTGCAGCATGTGTACCATCAAAAGGAAAAGTATTTTCATGAAAAATTACATCCCTGAAAATGAAAACAGACTTGCTAGAAAGATCATAGACCTTATAACCTTTTACCACAAAAGGATACCCTAAAAATACACACCTTTTAGCTCTAGGGGCAAATTTAGATCTGGCATGAGAAAGAGTAGATGCATAACATAAGCAACCAAACACTCTTAAGTGATCATAAGTTGGCTCATGACCAAAAAGGACTTCATAAGGTGTCTTGTGAGACAATGGTGAACTAGGGATTTTGTTGATCAAGTAGACAGCAGTTAAAACACTATGCCCCCATAGATATAAAGGTAATTTGGACTAAAACATGAGAGATCTTGCAGCATTTGAGATATGCTAATGCTTCCTCTCAACAATAGCATTTTGTTGAGGAGTTTCAACACAACTTAATTGATGCAATATACCCTTTTGAGCAAAGAAATCCTTCATAAAAAATTCAGTCCCATTGTTTGTCCTCACAACTTTAATCCTTTTACCAAATTGTGTTTCAACTAGGTTGTAAAACTGCTTTAAAGTAGCCTGTGTTTGTGACTTGTGCTTCAACAAATAGACCCAAGTAGACCTTGAACAATCATCTACTTTGGTTAGAAAGAACTTGCAATTGTCAATGGTAGCTACTGAAAAAGGACCCTATAGGTCACAATCCACTAAATTAAAACAATTTTCAGAAATATGAACACTTTTATTGAAAGGTAATCATTTTTGTTTTGCTAGAGGACAAATGTCACAATGAAAATTATTTACAAAACCATGAAGAGGCACTTTATTTATCTTTATCAAAGCCTATTTGACATTTGATAAATGCCCCAATTTGAGATGCCAAACATGTGGCTGAACAGAATTGACTGTACACACTGTAGAAGCTAAAGTAGAAATGGATTTGGTTTCTTCCAGTAGGTAAAGACCATTGTACTCTCTACCCAGATCAATTGTGCTCCGATGAGCAAGGTCCTGGATGAAGCAGAAAGTACCAAGAAAAATAAGGCAACATAGAATAGATTTGGCTAACTTGCTGACAGATATGAGATTAAAACTAAATGTTGGAACACAAAGAACATCATATAGAGCAAGAGCTTCTGAAATTATGACAGTTCCTATATGGGTTAATAAGGCAATTTCACCATTAGGCAAATTCACATGTGTTTGTAGTAGAGGTTATAAAAGTAAAACAAGTAACAGAGTTCACCATATGGTCAGTAGCACCTGTGTCTATGACCCATTTAGTGGATGAAAACATATCTTTAATGACTAATTTTGCAGAGAAAATTGAATGCTTCAAGTTGGAATTAAAGAGCAAATCTGAAGCCATACCTACCATAGTTTCAAGATAGGAAATGGATGTTGATGGATGTGAAATGGTGGCTACCAAACCAGTACCAACAAGAACACCAACTGAAGAAGCCACACTAGCAACTCCATTTATCAAGTTTGGCACTCCATTACCAATGCTTAGAGTAGCTGCTTTTCGCTTATCACCAGAATTAGAATTAGTGTTGAAGAAAGCCAATAGTTGCTCACATTGAGCCTTTGTGATTGGAAATTGAATTAATCCAAGTGAAGAATGCTCAACAATAGCTCCTTGATCACAAGAAACTTGATTAGCATTAGATTTTCCCTTTGGCTTATACCCGGGTGGATATCCATGAAGTTTATAGGACTTGTCAATGGTATGCCCAAGCATGTTGCAATGTGTGCATAAAGGCCTTTCCTTTTTGTTGTTTCCCTTAGTCCAATTTGCATTTCCAAAAATATTGCCTTTTGAATTGACATACATAGCAATAGAATCTGGTTTTGCTGCAAATGATCCTTCATGTCCAATATTCCTATGAGACTCTTCTTGAAGGACTAGGGCATAAACTTTGCTAATTGAAGGAAGAGGCTTATACATCAGAATCTGAGTCCTTATAGTATCAAAGTTCTCATTCAAACCCATCAAAAAAAGCATCACATAAACTTTTTCATGAGTAGCACTTAGGGTTTTCATTGCTCCACAACTACACTCTAGTAAAGGCTTAAGATTCAACAATTGATCCCATAATCTCTTAAATTTTGTGAAATAATCAGTCACAGACAACTGATTTTGTGTGATGTGAGAAATTTCCCTTTGGAGATTGTAAATTTTGGGCCCATTGCCTTGTGAAAACAAGTTTTTCAATTCTAACCACATATCTCTAGCAGTTTCACAGTAGATTATACTATTAGATACATCAACATGCATCGAATTGATAAGCCAAGAAAGTACCATTGTATTGCAGCTTTGCCAGTCTTCATAGAGAGGAGATTCTGGATTGGGCATAAGGATTCTACCATTGATAAACCCTATCTTCTTCTTAGCAGTGAGAGCTAAGATCATAGCCCTTGACTAGAAGTGATAATTTTGCATTCCAAGTAGTGGTTGTGTCACCAAAACACTTCCTGGATTCTCATTTGGATTGAGAAAGTATGGATTCTTAGGGATTGATTTGTTGTTGATTGGATCAGATTGGTTGTTGATTTGATCTGATTGGTTGATTGAATCAGAGGACGCCATTGAAGAAGCTTCGAGGTTGTCTTCGCCATGCTCTGATACCAAATAAAATCTGGAGCTTTCTTTCTAAAATAGAAGAACAGAATTTTATTGATTCAAAATGAATGTTATACAAAAACTGAACTCAATACATTAAGGTTACTCTCTCTCTCTCTCTCTCTCTCTCTCTCTCTCTCTCTCTCTCTCTATATATATATATATATATACACACACACACACGTGTCTCAATCCACCAAATCCCTAATTTTCAGCAAAATTAGTTTCTAACAATTCTAAACTATCCAAAGGTATTATAGCATTTACAAGACAGACCAATTCCTACAAGCCACGTGTATTATGATCTCCAAAACTAAGTATAAACACTTCATGATAAGGCACAGCCTCAATGGTCTCTAGCACATCCTTACAAGCCTACTGATGCTTTGTTTTTTATGCCTTTGTTTTCCATTGCTTATAGCTGACATTATGTGCAAGTGGTGCTGCTCCACTTTTGCGTTGCTGTCCTGCATTAATCTCATCAAATGCATCCTCAAGCATTGAACAAAGTGCATTAGTTTTAACAAGAGGGGAGAGACTAGAGGTCTGACCGGCAAAAAGAGAGAGAGAGAGAGAGAGGCAGTAGAACCAGAGCCATTATAGAGCGTCTCTCCGCTTTCTTGCCAGCCTAGTACTGGAGTTGCCTTGGTGGTTCCACTGTGCTGCTCACCAGCCACCAACTGGTATTTTTTTTCCGTTTCTTACATAGTTATCGTTTCTCTTTGCTCAGACTGTGTCGTACGTATTGATCCTCATATCCTGGCCGCTTTTAAGAACAGTTGTTAAATCTATCATTTTGCTACTATAATAATGTCAAGAAACTGTGTTCGAGGCTTTAATTATTAAGTTGTGTTTTGGAAGCAACACTTGCTAGCGACGCAGTAGTACGAGGATGATTGAAATAAACAAATACTAATGGTTGCGAAAAGCTTAACTTATTCTCCTGGACTTGGAGTAGTTTTAGTGCCATTGATGATATAGCTAGGATCGATATATGGGTGGATTTGGGTTATTATAGGGTCCAATTGAAAGCAAATTGCTATTTAGATCCACAAAGAACACCCCCCCCCCCCCTTTTTTTATTTTTTTATTTTCCATGTGTGAATTTCTCTAGTAGAAATACTTGGTTTGGTTTAATTTTTGGGTTAGGTCTGTGTGGTTTAGCTAGTTTTTAAGGAACACGTGCATCTCACATATTCTTTTAGTTTTTTGACACCAAACTAAAAGATGTATTGATTTGGCAAATGTGTATAGTTTATGAAGTAAATTTGTCAAAATAAAAGTTCAGGGGGTGTTTTGGCCAGTGGTTGAAAGTTCATATGACTAATAATAATTTTCATAACAATTGAATTGACAAGTTTTTATTAGGATTTATCTTTGTCCACCATGATCAATTTTCATTAATAACTTCTTATTTTTTACTTTTGAGATTCCTATTCCATTAATAACCTATCACATAAGCAATTGTGAAATATTATATGTAATTTTTATGGTTCTAGAACTTTTTTTTATAAAAAAATATCCAAACCAATTAAAAAAAAAAATGTCCTTTTTTCTTAATATCACTTCTAATAATAAGTTTTTATAATTGGGGTTAGAATTGTTTTGTGAAAGTGCAAGAACCGTACCAAAGTATTGTTTAACAAGAACGAGGTCGAACCCACAAGGACCTATATGAATGTAGGAAAATTAATTAAACTTTAACTAGTTAATTCTAATTGTAAGGGCTGGATTTGGACCTTCAGCCCACAGATAATGGATGATGGCCCATTTGACCCAAAACAATATATTTTTTTGTTAGAGAGTGGATTTCTACAAAAAGAAGATTCAACAAAATCAAATATGGGACTCAATAGATCGGATTCATGCCAAGAAGACAAGAAAAGACACAATTGAGTCAAGAATAACACTCCTTGTTCGAATCCGAGAATGAAGTGTTCTTGTATTCACTCAAGTTTATCTAAGTACAAGATGTTCTTCTTTTTGTTCTATATCAGATTACCTCTCCAATTTTCATAGAGTCCTTTCCCTTATATAGTCTTACTCTTTTCGATCCCAGCCTTCCACTTGTTGATTAGGTAGATGATCTCCCAGATGCTTGTCCCATCAGAGTCCTCCTGGAGACTTTGTGTGTAGCTGTGAGACTAAATATCACCATTCAGGCATCATTTCTATTAGGACATATGTGGTTCAAGCGGTTTCAAACGTATGTCATTATTTTATGTAATTGGCTTATCCTTTGACGAAATACACTTTACTTGTAATTGGGTAGATTTAGGACGTGTTTAACGCTTCAAGAAACTATGTTTTAAGATCAAGTGTTGAAGTCATCAAGTCTGTCCAAGAAACAAGCTGGAAAGTGCAAGTTACTAAAGCTCGACACCTAGTTTCGACACATGCATCTATCGAGCTTTAGAAGCTGTTTTAGCCCTGAGGCTCGACAGCTTCTCGACAGATCCTCGACACCTCTATCTGTCGAGATTTATGGAAAACAGATTTTCAGTTCTGTTTTAATTCCAATCAGTGAATGTGTCTTTGGGACTTCTTTTCTCCTAACCCTAGACATATAAAAGGATTGTTTTAAGGGCCGTCAAAGTGATGCAAGTTGCACAAGCATTGAGTAATCTTTGTTCATGCAATTTGTAACCTAAGACAAAGTTCATGCCTAGTTCATCTCTTATGAAGTAGTTGCTGTGTAATATGCACCGTACAGTTTTGTAACCAAATATCTTCTTGATCTTCATCGTATGGATGAATTGAAGAACGTTATAGCCAACATCTCTCTCTCTAGTTGGTGAATTGAAATTGCGTACTGGGATCTGCGTAATTGGTTAGTCACGTACTTGGGAGCCGTGCATCAAAAGGAGAAACTATCACTACAAAACAAGTCCAATTGGCTATTGGGGTATGGGTTCAACTGTAGGTTGGTAAGGTGCTTGGAATTCCTTTACTTGCAACTGCTTGTTGTGATAATAGTGGAGTTTCGAGAGTGGTGACCTTAAATCACCTAGTGGGGTTTTTGCCGTCTGGTTTTCCCCATTCGTAAATAAATCACCGTGTCATTTATTTTCCACTGCATACTTTAGTTATTGGTGATTTGTTTGTGCTGCCACGTGAATTTTCATGTTAACTTGATTAATTAATAACTCGGCTAATTAATCAACTTAATTAATCACAAGGGGTTAACGCGTTTGTGGCCTATCAAGTGGTATCAGAGCAGGCACACTCTGATTAGGGTTTAATCCTTGTATGTGATCCATTGACCCCTGTTTGTCATGGATAGAGGACAGTCACTTATTATATCTCCATTATTTGATGGTACTAACTATGCATACTGGAAAGTACACATGAGAGCTTCTTGCAGTCACTTAATAAAAAGGTGTGGCAAGCTGTGGAGATAGGCTAGACCAAGCCTATAAAAGCGCCGGCCAATTGGGATGATGCCAAGATCAAGGCGGCTAATTTCAACAGCAGAGCATTGAATGCCCTATTTAGTGTGGTCACCAATGAGGAGTTCAAGAAAATTTCCTCCACAAAAATGGCTAAGGAAGCATGGACCATTCTCTAGACAACCTATGAGGGAACCAAGGCTGTCAAAGATTCGAAGTTACAGAGGCTCACTACAAGCTTCGAGGAAATTAAGATGGAGGAGGATGAGTCATTCAATGAGTTCTATGCAAAGCTCAATGACATAGTGAACTCAACTTTCAATCTTGGGGAAACCATTTTTGAACCCAATATAGTGAGAAAAGTGCTCAGATCTCTGCCCGAGAGATTCCATGCCAAGATCACGACGATAGAGGAATCGAAGGATATTGACAAGATTCTTCTGATTGAGCTGGTTGGTAATTTGCAAACCTATGAGCTAGGGTTGACTAGAATGGGCAAGTCAAGTAAAGGCAAGAGCTTGGCACTAAAGGCCAAGAGCAGTGATACAGATAAGTTTTCAGATGATGAAGATTCTAAGATGAAGTCCTACATTACCAGGCAATTCAAGAAATTCATGAAGAATTTCAATGGAAAAGGCTTCAACAAGGACTGTAGGCAATCTAGTTCTTCTCAGTTCAAGAATCTAGATAAAGGGAAGAAGGATATCAAGGATGGCAGTCAATACACTGTTCCCGTTGGACCAAAATGCTTTGGGTGTCAAAGCTTTGGGCACATGAAACAAGAGTGTCTAACGTACCTCAAGAGCATTGGGAAGAGTAAGGCACTTACGGTTACCTTAAGTGACACGGAGCCCAAGGATGATTCCGACAATGAAGATGACGGAATCTTGAATGCCTTCACTGCCACTATTAATCCTATTGATGGGATTACTGAAGAAGTAGATGAAGAAAAGGAATTGGTGGATGCTCAGTTTGAAACTATGGATGATCAAGATGATATCCATACCGCCTATGAAAAACTGTACAAGCTTTCTAAGAAGCATGAGAAACTCTATAGGCTGGCCACCAAGAAACTCAGTGATGTGGAACTTGACCGTGAGGAGCTTTCCACTAAGGTTGATGAAGCAAATCAGACCACTGGGGCACTGAGGTTCAAGAACAATTTTTTGGCTAAAAAGACTAAGAAGCTTGAAGCGGAGCTGTTTCAAGTTAGAGCACAATTGGAAAGGACATCAAGTGCAAAGCTAGATGAGATGCTCAGTGTTCAGAAATCTGCTTTGGACCGTACATGATTGGGGTATGAATTCTCTCTCCCTAATACTCCTTCTGCTAGTATTATTGTTTTTGTTCCTCCTGCTAATAACATTAAAATTAAGGATAAAGATGTTAAAACTGAATTAGCTAGTGAGAACTTAGACAAGGGTAAGTCCATCTTAGGAGCACCTCCTAAGCTTGAGAAAAGGGAAATTAGAAACCCTAGGACTAAGAAGGCTATCTCTCAAAAGCCCAAATAGAAGAAGCAGCATTTCTGTTATCATTGTGGTGTTGCCGGTCATACTCGACCAAATTGCTATAAGTGGTTAGCCACTCAACAAAGCAATGGCATGATAGCATCTAGGAACCAGAATCAACTTTAGACCTCTCTCGCTCCTCTTGGAGATATTCTCAAAGAGGGTTTCAAGTGCTTGCGAAAAGGAAAAGTTCTTCCAAGGTGTGAAAGGAAAAGAGTTCCAAGTGATTTAGTCACTTTCTCTCTCTTTCTCCCCTTCTTGTTTTTGGTTTTGTATTACTTGTGTGTTTTGCTTTACTGTTTTAAGTCAGTATAGTTTTATGCATTACTTTGTTTTGTTTTACATGTTTTTGTTTGTTAGTTTTTAGTTTTATTTATTTTGTTTTCTTGATAAAAAAAATTAAAAAAATTGGAAAATTCAGGAAAAATACAAAAATAGTGTGTGTATGTGTACATTGGTACTTGTGTACCTTGGATGGCCATTAAAACAAAGTTTTCTAAACTTTGTATCTCTTATAGCTTAAATGAGCATCTTTATGCATAACTAAGCAAGTAAGCTTTGTGTCTCTTTGTGTCTCTTTGTTTATGATTAGTAAGGTTAAGTGATCTCTTGTACTTAACACTCGTATCACTCTTTTTGATGGGAAGGATTAGAAAATCCTAAGAGAAAGGTATAAATAACCATCTCACCACTGTTAATCGTCAATCATGACATGACATCTGTATGCTTTGCATAACAAAAGTGTAATGTCAATGACATCTGTATGCTTCAGCATAGCAAAAGTGCAATGTCAAAAGCTTAACATAATTGAGTATTTTAGATTTGATTTGACTGCAATCCATGATTATGTGTTTAGGCTTTCTTTTCTCACAACCCTAAATATATGTAAGGATTATTTTAAGGGTTGTATCTAGTTACACAGCGGAGAGCACAATTGCATAAAAGCATAATTCCACAAGTGTGACCAAAAACCTAATTTTGCCCTAGTTTTTGAAGAAACTGCTGTGTTTGTACACCGTAGGGTTTTGTGATCAAGCAACTTCATAATCGTCATTTGTTGAAGAAAAGAATAATTTTGCAGCCAACATCTTCCTCAAGTTAGTGATTGAAGTCGTGTACTAGAATCCGCGAAATTGGTTAGTCACGTACTAGGAATCGTGCATTTCAAATAGAGATTGTCATTACAGAATAAGTCCAATTGGGTATTGAGGTAAGAGTTCAAATGTAGGTTGGTATAAGGTATTGTGATTCTTTTACTTGTATCCGCTTGATTTGATAATAATAGATTCTCGAGAGTGGTGACCTTAAAATCACCTGGTGGAGTTTTTGCCTTTGAGGTTTTCTCCATTCGTAAACAAATTACCATGTCAAGAGTGGCTGGCACAACTTGACCATTACTTTTTGGAATTGAGATGGAGCATTTTTAAGACCAAAAGGCATAACAGTCCATTGATAATGGTGGTCTGGAATGCAAAATGCTGTCTTGTACCTCTCTTCTAGATGGATTCCTAATTGCCAAAATTTTGCTTTGAGGTCAAACTTTAAAAATACCATAGCATGTGAAAGATGCTGGAAAATAGCACTTTTTTTTGGCAAAGGGAACTTGTCATCTGCAAGGAAATGATTAAGGTCTTGGTAATTGATTACCAATCTGAGTTTTCCATGAACTTGCTCAGCATACTTGTTAACATAAAAAGCTTCACACACCCATGGAGAAGTTGTGGGTTCAATAAGGCCTTCTGAAAGAAGAGTAGATAACTCTTTCTTAGCCAAGGAAAAATGTCCTGGTTTCATCCCTCTGTGGTTGGCTTTTGTAGGGTTAACATCTTCATTCTTTTTGAAGGGTAGATGTATAAAAAAAGATAGGTTTTTCCATAAAGGATTTGGATTTTTAAGGAGGAATTCAGTGTGAGTGGTTGCACAACATTCATTGATAATCTGGTGTCTCAAAGAGTTAAAGGGGTTTATTGTGAACAAATGAGGTACTTGGGTATAGGTGAGTAGGCGTTGTTTATGCAAAAGTCCTTTTGATGACCATCAGAGGCTAGGTATTTGATAAAGGAGATAAAATCCTATAAGAATGTCTTTGCGAGGGAATCCAAGGACTTGGTGTTTAATGGTAAGGGTTGGAAAGATTCTAATGATAATAGGTTTACTTTTCTGGGTGATCAAAAATGTTTCTCCATTTGCCACTCTAAACATCTAATAATGGGGAAGCCAAAATTTTTCAAGTAAGATCTTGGGATGGAGAGTTGTTGCTGCTGCTCCTGTGTCAAACAAGGCTATTACTAGAATAGGTCTGGAATAAGTATCAAGGAGGATGTGCACTTAGGCTATGGGTGTGGGGCTGGTTAGGGGGGCTATAATAGGCTGGGTTGTGTAAATGGTTTCAATTTTTGGATCTGAATCATCATTTTTATCTGGATCTGAATCATCTTCTGAGGTAGAATAAGCCATAACAGCCAAAGCTTAGGGAGAGTAATCATCATCCAGTGAGAAGAGTGATTCTACATCTGAGAAAGGGGTATCGTCTGCATGAATCTAGGCTTGTTCAAGAAGCTTTGTTGTTTTTTCCTTCTTTGGACAATTTTTTGCAAAGTGACTTGGTCTTCTACATACAAAACAAACTTTTGAAAATTTTCCTTTGAACTGCTTTCTTCTGAGAAACTTCCATTTCTTTTTTTTGAAGGATTTCTTTTTCTGGCTTGCATAGTGTCTCTTCTTCTAAGAATACTTCTTGAAATGGTCTCTCCTTTTTGTCAGACAAGCACAATTTTTGTCATAGCACTTTATCTACAAATCTTTCCTTTTGCAATTGTCTTTAAGCTTGCTATAAACCTTGTCAATTTCTGAAAGAAACTTTCACTAATTGCAGAGTTTTTCAAGAGCTATAAGCACATGCTGGTAGATTTCTCTTAAAGAGGCTTGCTGCAAAGTTATTTTTGGAGATTCATTATGCATAGAGTTTCATCTCCTAATGGTTCTGAGAGAGAGTTAAGAAAAGTGTGCTTGGAATTAACATTATCCATGCCATTAAAGGAGTAGTAACGGCTGGACATTCTGTCAAAATGTTTCTCCAAATCTTTCTTTTCAAGGGAACAACATTTCATAACTAAGAATTCTTCTCTTGCTACTTCTGTATAATGGGCCACTGAACCAAAGAATTCACTATGAATGATTGTGAAAAGTCTTTTAGAGTGTTACACTGAGCTGCTTGTCTTTGCCTATATTCTCCAAGGTTGATCCACCATTGTCTTAATCTTCTTGTAAGTCTTGCAACAAATTTGGCAATAATTTGTGCAACAGTGTTATTTGGGGCTTGAAGTTCAGCTATGCACCATGAATACATGTTAAAAATCTCATCATGCCATTTTAAAGGGGGGGAGGTATTATCAATGGTGAACAAGTGCTTTGAATCTGTGGTTGATAAGTAGGTCAATCTTGTTTGGTAATCAGGAATTAAAGGTGGTGGAGGAAAAATTGATGGTGGAGGCGGGGGAGGTTGTTCAAGGTGAAGGAAATCATCATCTTCTTTAACCTTTGGGTCTGTATTCTCCCAGTGGGAGTCATGAAAGCAGTCTTCTCTTGGTCATCCAAAGCTAATGGTATTTGATGATACCAATGAAAGGCATCCAAAAAATTCATCCAAGGATGACCAACCGTTGCATCCACCAATTAGTCTATCCAAGGAATCGGGAAAGGATCTTTGGGTTAAGCTTTATTCAAGTTAGTAAAATCTACGCACTCTCTCCACTTTCCTTCTTCTTCACCACAACTGTATTGGCCAACCACTCTAGGTAAAAAACCTCCCTAATTTCCCTTATACACTCAACCTTCATCACTTCTTTCTTGACAGCCTCGACATGTTCTTTTGAAGAGCGCCAAGGTAGTTGCTTCTTAGGAATAATGGTTGGATTGACATTTAGATGATGGCAAATGAAATTAGCATCCACCCCGAGAGCTTCATAGGTACTCCAAGAAAATACATCAACATTTTTTCTAAGGAAAGCCAGCAACTCCTCCTTCTCCCGAGGAGGCAATTGGACTCCCACTTGGAAGTATTTCTCCACATCGGAGTTGATAATAACGTCCTCTAACTCCTCACACTTCACGACTTCATCCATTACGTTTGAGGATACTTCTACCTCCATTAATTGATATAAAGCATTCTTTAGGGTGGCCATGGGTTCACCATCAGATTGGTGCCTAATAGCAGCGACCAAGTATTGCCTTGTTATGGCCTGGCTTCCAATCAACTCCTCAACATGGTCCCCAGAGGGATAATTCATCTTCAAATACAAAGTAAAAGAAACAGCTCCCATGGCATGAAGCTATGGTCTTGCTAAAATAGTAGTATAAGGTGAATAGGCATATACTACGATGAAGTTCACTTCCACCACTTCTGACCCCGCTTGAAATACAGTTTAATTAAGCCCTTTGGGATAATATTCTTCCCATCAAATCCCACTAGAGGGGAATCATAGCTAACTAGATCCTTAGGTTTCAGTTTAAGTCCCTTTTACAAACCAGGATGCATGATCTCTGCACCAGTGCTTTGATCTACCAAGACCCTCCTTACATCATAACCCCCTATTCGAAGTGTAACCACTAAGCCATCATCATTCGGCTAATAAGTTCCAAGTTTATCCTCGTCAGAAAAGTTCAATGTTGGTCGGACTTGCATCTTCGCCTGTTTGGGTTTAGGGACCAGATCCTCGGTGTATGAATTTGATATAGACAAGACCTTAGATGAATATGTGCTAATCTGACCTAAGGATGCCATGATTACATTAATTGTTCCCAATGATGGTTTTAAGGAGTTGTCTCACTGATGCGTCAACCCAGCCTGACTCCCTTATATAGGTGGCTGGTATAGAAACTGTCTCAGCTTCCTGATCTTGACCAGTTGCTTAAGATAATCACGTAAAGTTCTGCAATCCTCTATAGAGTGTCCTCGATCTTGATGATATTGGCAATAAAGACTTTGATTACGCTTCGTGGGATCTCCCCCCATTTTATTCGGCCACTTGAAATATGGTTCGTTCTTTATCTTCTCAAGAATTTGGTGTACAGGCTCCCTAAACACTGTGTTAACTACTTGGGCAGTAGAGTGCACAATATGTCTAGCAAAATCTCTTTTGTGCCGATTGCTATTATATCTTTCTAACCTGAAATCTCTTCGGTCAAGGAGGGTCACATTCACTTTCCCCTTCCTTTGCTGTTGATCCTCTTCAACCCTTTTATACTCATCAATTCAATCCATTAATTGATGCATACCCCGCGCAGGCTTCATGGTTAAGGATTTTCTCAAGTCGTGCTTAGTGGGAAGGCTGACCTTAAAAATCCTCAAAATCTTTACCTATCTCATTAAACATCTCCTAGTATCTATCTGAATAAGTCTTTAGAGTCTCACCCTCTCGCATTGCCATTGATAGTAAGGAATTCAGGGGACGAGGAACCCTGCTACATGTGACGAATCGAGCCCCAAAAGTCCTGGTAAGCTCTTGAAAGGAGATAATTGAGCCTTCCTCCAACCCATCAAACCACCTCATTGCAATAGGCCCAAGCTAGATGGAAATACTTTGCACATCAGGGCCTCATTCCTCGAATGAACTGTCATTCTCTGATTAAAATGACTAATGTGCTCCACCGGGTCTATCCTCCCATTGTAAATGGTAAAAGTGGGTTGTGTGAACCGACGAGGAAGCTTCGCCCTCTCGATCCTTTACGTATACGACAATTTTGAAATTTGGTGCAAAACCCTACTTATCGCATCATTCCCTAAACTCATATGGGCTAGAATTCTACTCCTTTGCGTGTGATGACACTCCTCCCTATAGGAGAAAGATTCACTAGGAGGGGTTCTTGACCTTAGCTTGTAACTACTATCTTCCCCTGACTTGGATCCTGAGCTTAACGGGGATGCCATTCTTTGCCTACGTTGTAGTTTTCTATGCAAATGGTCAACCTCCAATTGGAGGTTTCTAGTCTCTTCCCCCTGTAATACATGGCTTCCACTTCTGGAATGAATCCTACTGGTATGAGCTGTGTGCACACTCACCTCACAATCTCTCCTCCGTTCAAGATTAAGAAAATGGTCTTCTCGTTGAGACCCTACATATTCTTCTCTATTTGGACTAGAGCCCACCATGATTGAATCAAACTATACACTCTTCTTCTAGTATTCCCATAGACGGCTCTAATTGTAAGGGCTAGATTTGGACATTTAGCCCACAGATAATGAATGATGGCCCAATTGACCCAAAACAATATATTTGTTTGTTAGAGAGTGGATTTCTATAGAAAGAAGATTTAGCAAAATAAAAAATGGGCCTCAATAGATTGGATTCATGCCAAGAAGATAAAAAAAAAAAAAAAAAAAAAAAAAAAAAAAAAAAAGACACAATTAAGTCAAGAATAACACTCCTCGGTCGAATCTGAGAATGAAGTGTTCTTGTATTCACTCAAATTTATCTAAGTACAAGATGTTCTTCTTTTTGTTCTATATCAAATTACTTCTCCAATTTTCATGGAGTCACTTCCTTTATATAGTCTTACTCTTTTCGATCATAGCCTTCTACTTGTTGATTAGGTAGATGATCTCCTGGATGATTGTCTCATCAAAGCACTTCAGGAGACTTTGTGTGTAGCTGTGAGACTAAATATCCTTGTTCAGGCATCATTTTCCCATAGATATGGCCTGCTAGTTAGGTGCAAAACATTTAATTTGGTAGTAGCAGCCTTCTTCTCAAATATTTCTTAGTTTACTATTGACTCCTTTCTATGAAACTTATCCTCAAAAAGTATGGTTGCCACTTTCATGGTATCCTCTAGGCGGCTAGGTGCCAACCTTCCACTATGCTCCTCAAGGATGTTTGGCTCCTTGGGAGACACCACTTGTTCGTTGCTATTTGTCCTTGTCCTCAGCCCTTTATCCCCTCTACTTATCTTACTGTTTGATCATCCTCGAGCATGGCCCACGGCATAATACCCCTACTTGGTTCTTGGGTAGTGCGTCTCTACGTCCTTTAGGGCACGACTGATGTAATAAACTAGTTGCTCCATGCCTCCATCTTCTTTGGCGATTAAAGCGCCTATAACATATGAATTGGTGGCTAAGTAGAGCAGCAATGGCTTTTTGCAAATTAGGGCTTGCACAAGAGGGAGGTTCATCATAATCTATTGTAACCTCTTGAAGGCCATCTGCTGTGCTTCTCCCCACTCAAAGTTATCCCCCTCCTTAAGCAATCTGGCAAAACCAGACGTAATTGATGCTAAACCAAGAATGAACCTCCGAATGTATGAGACATTCCCTAAAAAACTCTTCAATTTCCTTCACTGTGGCTGGCAGTTTCATGGTTGCAGGTCCACATCTATCCCTTTGTTGTGAACCAAGAAACCCAGGAATTTCATAGAGGCCAACCCAAATGCACCCTTGAGGGGATTCGTCGTTAGTTTAAAAGCTCTACATCTTTCAAATACTCTTCTTAATATTTGTACATGCTCTCCACACTTCCTCGAGTTTACGACTATGTTGTCCACATAGTCTTCCAATTCTCGATGCATCATGTCATGAAATATAATCGTCATCGTCCGTTGGTAAGTTGCGTCGCATTTTTTAACCCGAAAGGCATCATAGTATAGTAAAAATTTCCTATGGGTATTCTAAAAGCAGTTTTCTCCGCATATCTCGATGCCATCCTAATCTGATTATACCCGTTAAATCTGTCCATGAATGAAAACATGGCATTCCCCGCCACAGAATCTATTAGCAAATCCATGTTCGGCAATGGGAACTCATCCTTTGGGCAGACCTTGTTGAGATTTCTGAAATCTACGCAACACCTTATCTGCCCGTTCTTCTTATTCACTGGCACTATGTTGGACAACCAACACGAGTGTTGGATGGGCCTAATGAATCCTGCAGCCAGTAGCTTCTACACCTCTTTGACTATCTGATCCTCTATTTAAAAGTGGAAAACCCTGGCAAGCTGGGCCACTGGCTTGGCCTCGGGATCCACATTCAATGTGCATACCATTAGCTCAGGATCCAATCCTGGCATTTTGCTGTAATCCCATGCAAAGACATCTTTAAATTCTTTCAGCAACGATATTAATTCTGTTTTCTCCTTTTTTGAAAATCTTGAACTGATTGAGATGGGCCTTGGTTCCTGTGGGTTAGGCCCAACGTTAATTTCCTCCCATTTTTCTTTTGCCATAACCTGTACATTCTTTTCCGTCACAATTTTCTCCTATTTTTCTTTACTGATTGCTTCCTCCAAACCTTCTTGCACCACATAGCACACCTAGCTTTTATGTTGCCACTCTCGTCTGGGGCCCGCTTGCATATCATATGTGAGCCCCACGCACCTTCATAATTTGTATACAATCCTGCCATCAGGTCCTCAGACCTTGACACATTGTGGTGTGTCATCTGGCTCCTCAATGGGTGCTTTTTTCCTCTTCTTCTTCTGCGATAGCAACTTCCTTAGATCAGGTTCTAGATCACCTTGGATGTCCTCCAACCTAGGTACAAAAGTACCTTGTGGTTTTGATACTAAGCTCTCCCCGGATTTTGCCTACTGATCTAAAACATAGTTTCTACGAAATGAGCTTCTGCCTGCTCAAATGGTGATGGGTTTATTGCTATGCGTATCATTCTGCCATTTAGCCTTCCCTTTACGCATAGATGATAAGAGGAGGGGACTAATCGGTGCTTATGTAACCATGGTCTTCCCAAAAGCACATGGTACGAAACTTCTATTTTCACCACATGGAAGCGGGCCAGGGAGGCTATTGGACCTACCTTCAGCAATAGTTGAATGTGGCCTATGGTGTATTCGCCTTTTCCCCCGAATCCTGTCACTTCCATTGGGCATCCCCAGATTTTCCTCTCCGAAATTCCTACTGCTTGTAGAATGCTTAGTGGGATGAGATTTATGGAAGTGCCCGTATCCACCAAGACTCTCTTGATGGGAATCTGATTTGTGGATGCTGCCAAGTAAAGGGGCATCTTATGGTCTGAATACCCCACCTACATATCCTCATCACTAAAAGTGAGCTCACTTGACTCCTATAGGAGAGCTTTGTTGCATGCAACTTCAGTTGTTAGACATTCTATCCCTACCCTAGAGGTAATGCTCACCAGGGCTTCTGTTGCTATCGTTCGCTCTTTCACTGTGAGCCCCAATTGGTCAAACAAACTCTTGAACTTGGAACTCTTCTGTAAGGTGGTAATTGTTGTGGCAAGTAAGGCTAGACTCTCTTCTTCATCCTCCCCTGGATTTGCACAAATTACAACTGCTGCTATAGCCCTTTGTGGTTTGGGAGTCAGTTTCTTTGAACTTCTGGCTAGTACAGCTCCAGCGTTCCTTCCTTGATTCTGCGGTGTATCAATCTGTGGAGGTCCCAACATTTTGCGGTAGGATGTTGCACGTAATTATGTAGGTGGCAAAAGCGTGGGTCTCTTCGCTCTTCCTCTGTGGGTTCTCTAGAGACTTGATTAGGCTTAAATACTTCGTCCACTATCCATTTGTCTAGGAGCACATCTTCTCCTTTGGGGTGCATGGTAGTGGCGGAAGGGTATCGTATTCCCTTCCGTTAGCTTTCCTCTTTCATTCGCTGGTAGATACTGCCATAGCTTGTAGGGCATTCCTTTTGTCAGAACTTGGCCTCACTAACTGAGCAGTCTTCCTGGCTTTCTGTAACAATTGCGCAAACTAGGAGATTTCCAATTTCTCCAAAACGGTTCTATACTCCTTGATCATATTCCTCATACACATTTCCACCAATGTCTTTTCTTCATAATAGTCATAGTAGTCAAGTGCAATGTCCTTGAATCTTTTGATGTATTCCATTAGATCCTTACCACTTCTTTGGTAGGGAAAAATAAAAGACTTACCTTCAATGCCATTAAGGAGAAATTGGGGAAGTTGTTGGCAGGTTGGAAAGAAAAATTGTTGTCCAAGGTGGGAAAAGAGGTTTTAATAAAAGCTGTGGCTCAAGCAATTCCGCTTTATACTATGAGTTGTTTCAAACTTCCAGATTCGCTTTGTGATGAATTGATAAGGATGATTAGGAATTTTTGGTGGGGTCAAAAAAAGGAAGAAAGGAAAATTGCATGGCTTAGTTGGCAAAAAATGTGTGAGCCTAAATGTGATGGAGGATTGGGTTTCAAGAATCTGAAATGGTTTAATATGGCTTTGCTTGCGAAGTAGGGGTGGCATCTTCAAATGGGAGGTGATTCTCTTGTTTATACAGTCCTTAAGGCTAAATATTTCCCAACGGGTGCTTTTATTCATGCTTCAATTAGACACAACCCATCTTATACATCGAGGAGTTAAATTTCTGCCCAAAGATTAGTTATTGAAGGGTTACGATGGAGGGTTGGAAATGGAGCAAAAATCAAGATTTGGCAAGATAAGTAGCTGCCAAGGGTTTCATCTCATTGAGTACTTTCTCCAAGGTTGTTTTTGAGTACTGATATGAATGTTGCTGACTTGATTGATTCAGAAACAGTAAGATGGAAAACTGAAGTGCTTGACGACCTCTTTATCCCCCATGAAGCTAAGTTGATTAGGAGTATTTCTTTGCCACTCTACCACCAGATAAAATTATTTGGGCTGAAACGACCAATGGAAATTTCATTGTTCGGAGTGCTTACAAATTGGCAGTTACCTTGTTTAAATCTACAACCTGTGGGACTACTTCTAATGGTGGTCTAATAAGGATGTTTTGGAAGAAAATTTGGTATTTGCCTGTTCCTCATAAGGTGCGACACTTTTGTTGGCATGCTTGTCGTGACACTTTACCAACCAAAGTAAATTTAAGAAGGCATAATGTCATTGCTGAAGATCTATGTGATTGCTGTCATAATGAGGCTAAGACGTCTGGTCATGTTTTTTGGAGCTGTTCGAAAGCATAAAATACCTGGGTTGCTTCAAATTTACAATTAATGCCTTTGGATGTTCATGTTCATTCTTTTCAGGATCTGTTATGGCTTGTTATAATGACTAATGCAGCTAGAGTGGACAAGTGTTCACAGCTTGTAACGATTGCTTGGGCACTTTGGATTAATAGGAATGAAATTAATCATGGTGGTGAAGGCAAAACAGGTCCAGCCTTGGCTATTTGGGCAGCACATTATCTTCAAGAGTACTGGTCTACACTAGATTAATGCATTGATATTGCAGCAGACCCGGTTCTGCTCTTACCTGAAATAGACCAAGTTTCTTTGCAATCGGCTTGGATACCTCCCTCACCAGGTTTAGTCAAAATCAATGTAGAAGGAGCACTTTTCACATCAAAAAAGCAAGCTGGTATTGGTGTGGTCATAAGGGATGTTGAAGGCAGATTACTGGCTGCTTTGTGCTAGAAAATTAAAGCTCCCTTGGGGGCTCTTGAAGTGGAAGCTAAGGCTTAAAAGGCTGGTCTGTTACTAGCAAGACATTTGAGGCTATGAAACGGAGTGTTGGAAGGTGATTCATTGACAATTTCCAATGCTCTCAAGCAATCTACACTGTCGCCCACCTCTGTTGCTGCTGTTGTGGAAGGCATTCATGACTTAGGTGCTGAAATTGGTGTTGTGAATTTTTCTCATGTACGCAGGACTAGAAATAAGCCATCCCACATTTTAGCAAGACAAGCTCAAAACCTTGTCAATGATGTTATTTGGATTGAAGAGATTCCTTGCTGTATTCAACAAGCTCTTATCCAAGATGTATTTGTATTGTGATGTTGTTATAATAATAGTTTTCAGTGCGTTTCTCATCAAAAAAAAAAAAAAAAAAAAAAAAAAAAAAAGAACCCAAAATACAAAAGATGAAGAGACAAACTTAAAATACAAATCCAAAGTTCCTATCAAATTAAATTTAAAATTTTAATTAATAGTTCTACAAAAAAATTTATTGATAAAATCAAACGTTCATGACTTGAAAATTTTGCCAAAAGATCGAGAGACAGTGTTTATCTCAAATAACAAAAGGGAAATTATAAAATAACAAAAGGGAAAAGAAAAAAAAAAGGGCACTTTCTCTCCATCTTTTCTCAAGAAATCAAATCCCCAAAAAAAAATTTCTACTTATTGATCACCTTGTTACTTTCCATCTTGATTTTTTTTTAAAGCTTTCTTTGTACTTGATTGACTGCTCTCCTTTGTTCCAATTTTCAAGTTGGCTTCTATCTACTCCCCCTTTCCTTTTGTTCTTCAACTTTTTCTTGTTATAATCTTGCACTCTTCTATTGTTGTTGGTTTTTTGGTTTATTTTGTAAAAAAATTAAATTCTATAAAGATGTGGTGTGAAACTCAAGCTTTACACCTTCTAATCTCAACATGTCACATCATCTTATCACATATTAAAAAGTAATCAAGTACAACCACACTCAATCAATTCTAATACCCACCTAAAAATCAAACCCAAATGGGAGTTTATTGAGATATTATTAGGTATAGTATGATGTATAGAGTTTTAGGGTCTGTTTGGTTTGTGTGAAAACAAGGAGGATAAAAAATAAGGTGAAGAAAATAAGGTGAAAATACTGTTTTTCATTATTTGGTTGAGGAAGGAAAATAGGCAAGACAGAAAATAGGAGAGAAAATTTTCCCTCCTAGGCCCACTTTTTTTATCCTAGAAAATGAGGAGGGAAAAGTGTTTAAAAATCTATTTTACACAAATACCCTCATTGTTTACACAAATACTCTCACCCACCTCTCACTTTACTTGATGACTTTTGCCTCTTCTCATTTATCACTTTCTTCTCCTAGCACAGCAGCAACGTCAGGCTCTCTCTCTCTCTCTCTCTCTCTCTCTCTCTCTCTCTCTCTCTCTCTCTCCTGCCTTGTTTAATCAGCACAGCAACGTGACCTGATCAAGTTGATACATTCAACTTCTTTGTCACAAAAACCACTTTTTACTCCTTGAATTTATTACCAGTTTAATGGACCGGAAAGCCAAACACTACATGTATTTTAACTCAAGCATTTTTATGGCAATGGCAACTTCAGTTATATTACTTAAGTCATTAGTTTTATTCTTCAAAAAAAAAAAAAAGGAACATGCAGGAGAAGAAAGTTTGATTATTGGTTGAATGGTGTGCTGCGCAGGTGAAGAAAATTTGCCCAGGATCACATTGAATGCATACAAAATTTTTTGCCCAGAAAAGTTTGCTGACCATGTTTGAACACAAGTGGAAGTCCTTTGAACATTTGACTCTATTATTTGCTCAATTAAATTTATACGTACATTATTATAATTTTTACATTATAATAATAAAAATAATAATATAAATTTATAAGTATGATGTGATAAATTTTATATTATTTAATGAATACAAATAAATATATTTTTTACATATTATGTAATAAGAGCATAATAGTCAATTTAAATAAATTACATTTTACATCCTTCCTTTTTTCTCTCTAACCAAACAAAAGAGTTTTTCACCCTCTCACTTTTTCACCCCTTCAACCAAACACACAAGAAAGAAAATCAAATATTTTCTATCTTTCCACTCTTTCATCCTCCCATAATTTTCCATCCTCCCACTTTTCTACTCCTCCAACCAAACGGACCTTTAAGTAAATAGTTTATTTGCAAGCTCTAATTTGATAGTGTAAAATATGAGTTTTACACTCATTCTTACCAAATTCAAACTCATTTTGTGATAGCCCAATGAGAAACTATCTTTAGATTCTACAAAACTATTTTCATTGCTGAACGGTAGAAAACAATAGCCTTAAAAGTGTTTTGTAGTCATACAATTCTTTTACAACTGAACGGTAACATATCATACATATTTAATTCTTCAAAACAACAAACTAGAGAGGAAATATATAGGGGGAAAAAAGAAGTACAACATAGGATGAGATAGTACAAGAGGAGGCTTACAAATCAATTGCAAGGCTTCCATTATTGTACATATAACATTATAGATATTGCATCACACATTAACTAAATCAGCAACTGATTTGAAGGCCCTAGTGCTTTAGAGAGGCTGAGCTCGGTTCATTTCTACTGTCATCATTATCATCAAACCTTTCTGTTGTGTTCGGGTTTATGAGTACACTCGAAATCTATATGTACAAAAGCTCGCTCAACTTCTGAGAGTTGCTCAAGTTTTATTTGCAGTGATTCACCAATATTATGAGCTTTGTTCAGAAGCATTTCTTTTGGCAAAGCTATGTCAACCTCCACAAAATAATGAGAACCAAAAGTGTATGCTCTTACTGTGTCAATGTGCTTGATATCTTTATGGTGGTTCCATATCAGATACGTTAGCTTTGCCAAGAATTCAGGTGGTGCCGTCCTCCCAATTAGTGACCAGACATTCTCAATGACTGTCTTTGTCCATGTATTCATTGTATACAATGCTATCTGCATCACAGGTTCAAAAACATCAATATAGAAAGCTAGACTAAAGCTGGGTTTGGAAAGGGATGAAAAGGCAGACATTTGTGTCTGTGTTTTTCCTTTTTTATTAAACCGTGGCGGGAATGCTTTTCAAATGGGTCCTATGCACTATTTACAGGACCCACAAATCTCTTTTTTCACACAAACTTTCATTAAAAATGGGTCTCATAGTACTATTCACAAATTTAAAAATTATTTTGCTACAATGTTTTTAATTTTCAACAAAATAAACGGTATTTAAACACACCCTAAAAATTAACTACAATGAGTCAACGAATATTTTATCCTCACGCTACAAATAGTGGCATTTCACTTAAAATATGAGACATTACAGTGAAAACCTTTATTTTTTTTCATATAAAACATGGCTGCTGGTAGAGGTGTGCAACCAATCCACCAACCTCCAAAAATTGACCCAATCCAACTCAACCCATCGGGTTAACTCGTTTTTTTTTTTTTTTTTTTTTTTTACAGTAGGTCAAGTTGAGTTTAGGTCATATAATTTACAAATCCGTCTAACCCGACATGACCCACTTATATTTAATATCTATATAAATTAAAAAATATATATTTAAAAATATATTATTCAATTTTGTTATTTACTTTTTTTTGCCCATCTTCCTGAATAAAACTCAAACCCTAAGTTTTACTCATACTGTTTGTGTTGGTTTGCTGTTATAATCAAGGATTATTTGGTTATAAATTTCATTTTATTTGTAGTAATGTTGTTCTAATGCTCAATTTAATAATAATAATAATAATAATAATAATAATAATAATAATAATAATAATTAAAAAAAAAAAAAGTATAACACATGAGTCCTACTAGATCCACGTGGATTGGATTGGGATGGACTCTTGTGATGAGTTAGGTTGGGTTGGATTAGATTTTTTTAACCCACCAATTATAGTGAGTTGAGTTGAAAAAACCCTTCAACCCGACTCAACTTATGCACACCCCTATTTGCTAGTGATTGTGATAATTTTGGGAAGTTGACATAAAACCTTAATTGAATAAACTTAAAACTTACAAGATTGAAATGAATGAAAATCAAATCAAACGACTGAAATGAATTTTGGTGAAACTTATTGGATGTGTTTTGTATTTTATCCAACTATTAAATTACAAATAAACACAATTATCAAAACTGCAGTAAAAATCTCAAAGAGAGGGAAAAAAATAGTCACTTATGAACTCACGATAATAGCTCCAGTAGGATCAATCCACCAATAATATTGAATGGCCAGAACAGCTGCTACCAAACCAACAGAATTTGTAATAACGTCGAAAAAATGATCTTGAGCATAGGCTCTAACAATTTCATTTTTAAATTTTCGACAAAAGACCATGAGCATAAACTTCACTATGGTTACAGAGACCATTATCCCAATCATCCATTTCTCCTTCCCTGAATCAGTTTTATGGTGGGTCTGAAATAACACATGAAATGAAAATTAATACTACAGAAAATAGAAATTTAAAATGGTCACGTTGAGATGTTGCATCCCCCAACTTTAGAATGTGATCTAAGTATACATTTTAGGTACGTAGTACCTCAAAATCAAGGTCAAACTCACACTGGACCTGTGTGTTATAACAAGACATAAAGCTAATTTTCAAACCCATCTCAAAGCCATGCTCACTGCCATATATAGGTCAGAGCACAAAGTTGCATACCTTTGAAATGAATTCTCGACCAGACTCAAGCAGAACTTGTAATCCAAGAGTTGCCATTACTGATGCAAAAACCATGATTCCCTGCAAGCTCAAAACATATAATCTTGGCATCTTTGGGGTTAACTAATTTCATTAGTTTAAGATGCATAATTTTCACTCCTCCAACTTCTGAGTAAACCATGAGCCACAGATGCAGCAGTGTCCAAGTACACATGAAAACTCATTATTTATCAGTTTCAAGTTTCAACAACTTAAATGATTGGATTGGATGACTTACCACTGGCTGCATCCGGTTCTTTCCAATTGGATAACGATCCTGGTTTGTTTTTCTCATGGCATTGGCTGTGAACCACAATATAAACCCTGACAAGAGATCTAAGAGTGAATCCAAGGTTGAGGCAATAACCGCCAACGATCTGCTCTCAATGGAAACATATAGTTTTGCCGCAAAGAGCAATACGTTGGCCATGTTTGATACATAGATCGCCATCCTCTCACCCTTTGCAAGCTGCTGCATCTCATCCTGAGAATTACAATGAAAAAATATTGGTTTCTGATTTCTAGCTGAGATATAGTATTTTTATCAAGTCATAAAGAAGAAAAACATGAACACAATTAGTAGTCATTCATTATTGTTATTTCTGCAACGAAACTCAGAAATTAACTTCCTGTTTTGTTGCGCTGAGTTGCCATTCAACACCAATATAATGAACATCCATTTAAGATTATCAAGGTGAACACAACCGACCTCTGTTAGACTTCCAGGCAAACGACCTGTTTCAGTGACGGTCTCCATCTCAACAAACCCTTCAAGGAGCCTCTCTTGTTTCTCGTAATAATCAGCAACCTTGTTTCGTTTCCCTGCAGTCAAGAGTACGAGTATCACATTATGTTCAATGTTCATCACTAGTAATGGATAAGAAGATGAATGAAAGCATCCAAAGGTTATCAAATATTGATGTTTCTTTTTCCAAAAGAATAAAACATCAAGCATGTTAAGAATACCAAGAAATCATAGAATGTTTATGATATTACGACTCCAAGCACAACACCTTAACACAACAAGCCATATGTGGAGTGCCTTGCTAAAACTATACATGCAAAAACAAACACGCACACATAAAAAACAGTGATTGTTGCATATCAGTGTGTACGTACACACAGTTGTTTAACAACTAAAATCGTTAGATGATGATACATGATTTATATGTGTCCGACCACTGATGTACAACAAGTATTTTTCATAGATATATATATATATATATATAGAGAGAGAGAGAGAGAGAGAGTCATGACTCATGAAGAATGCTTACTTGGCAAATGAAGAAGGCTTTGGAGTGTGAAGAAACCACCCTCACGAACTATACTTTCAGCTATGGCAGGGAACTCCTGCACACTGAGCCTCCAAGAAGGAGACAACATGTCAGTCCTTGGTGCCGATTCAGCATCTTGTGGCAAGAAATTCACCCTTGCGCTCTCAAACCTCCAAGACTCAGATGACATGTCAGTCCTTGGTGGTGATTCAACATCTTGTGGCGCAACATTCACCCTTAAGCTCTCATGACTCAAAGATTCAGTCCTTCGTGGCGATTCAACATCTTGTGGAACAACTTTCACCCTTCCACTCTTGAGCCTCCAAGACGCAGATGACATGTCAGGCCTTGGTGCTGATTCAACATCTTGTGGCATAACTCTCACCCTTCCGCTCTCATGAGTCACTTCCATGATGACCTGCTCTTTCCCTCTCTCTAATAACAAGACTTTACCCTTCTACGTTGAGGTTGAGCTTTTGTTATTTGATACACAAAAATATGGGAACGTCTTCCACATATATATAGAGCGAGTCTAGTATTGCCTGGCCTTCACTCCAAAGACCAAGACTCCATATGTTGAGGTTGAGCTTTGTTATTTTTTAAACAGATATTCTAGGACTACAACTAATTTTATATTTATTTTCACAACTAACCAATGCATGATTGACTGTGAGTGGTGGGTTTATGCAATAGTGGAGACAATATTTCAATTTAGAGGGCAAGATTATATTAAAAGAAAACATTAAAAGTAAAATTAATCTAAAAATTATTAATTAATAAGTATAATAATATAAATGAAAAATTATAGGCCAAAGTGATACAATCTAATAAATGTGATAGATTTTTTGTGTATAAAGTGGATAATTTAGATTTTTAATTATTATTATGTGGACCGGTTATTTTTTCCATTGAGCTGCCATGAGTAGGGTGAAAGTCCATGGGAATGAATTTTAGAGCAGAACCAATTAGTTAGCGAGTAATACTACATTTACAAATTATTTTACAATATTTTTATAAAATTGTTGATGTGACACATTCTTATTGGTTTTCATCTGAACACACGACTGGCGTCACTTTTTTACTTATCAATAATCACTCACTACATCAGTAGTTTACAAAAAATCTTGTAAAAAAAATCATAGCTTTAACATTTTCCTTAGCTAACTTGTTTTTTTTTTGTAATAAGAAAAAGATGATAAGTATTGATTTTTTTTTCTTAAAACCTTCTTCATAAATATGATATTACCAAGAGTCAACTTTCGCAAAGTTCAAGAGAGGCAATTACCCCTTCTCACTTCCTATCTATGGTATTGGATTCATGTAAAAGTGACAAGCAACTAATCATAGTCTATAATATTGGATAATTGTGAAAATAAGTGTAAAATTAATGATGGTCTTAAAAGAACTCTTGTTTTCATTTTATTTATTTATTTATTTATAGATAGGATGGTATTTCAAATCTATGGTGTCATTTTACGATTATTGATCTTTATTATCAGGTCAAAACATCAATTAGTTTTTAGTGTAGGCAAGGGATCCATATTTCTTATTTGATGAGAAGAAATTTTATCAATTGAGCTAACTGAAACTCACAGAGCCTATGTTATTTGATACAAAAAATAATTTTTGCTTTTTGTCTCATATATTTTTAATAGATAATCTAATTTTTTTTTATATAGAAATAAGCTATTTTTTTTTTTTTTTTTTGTCGCACAATAATATAAAAATTACAAAAAATTATATGTTTTTGTTAAATACTATATAAATAAATGACCAAAAATTGTGGGTAACTAAAAATAAGGCTTGATGTGGATCATAAAAAAAGATTTTTTTTTCCCATAATTCAATAGTTATAACAAAAAATGAAAATGAATTCGAACTCTGAATATCTCAAAAATGCTGGAACAATTGAATTACAAGACTCTTAACCATAGTATATACAATAATACAACAAGCATTGTGTTGCGTGGTATTTTCTAGTCTTCACTCCTAAAAAGGAGGCTTTCTACATTTTTGTTTTTCATAAACTAGAGACTTTCTACACACACATATATACTTTTTGTCTCAATTTTTTCTATAAATAATCTTACCCCTTTTTTTCCAAATAAACTAACTTTTAATGTTTTTTATACATTTAGTATAAAGGTTATAAAAATTATATTTTTTAATAAGAAAAAAACTTGTTACACACACTTGTGTGGATGCAATAGTAATTCTAAGTCACTATTTTAAAGTTGAAACCATGACTTAAAGTTACGATTTCAATACATTTACACACTTGTGGATGCACACAAGTACGTAATAATCCCCAAGTGTGTAATAGACATTGATTTTTGGATACCCTAAACGCATTAGTCTAGGAAATATTTTTAGAAACTTTTTATAGAAAAATAAAAAGTAACTAATTTTTATAGCATTTTATATTTCCTATAAAACTGATATTAAAATTTTTTTTAAATAATCTATTGACAATATCCTAGTACCATCTTGTTAACCCGACCCAAATTTAATAAATACCATGCAAATAAACTTTCGAAAAACTGCCGTACGGACAACCAAAAAATTACTAGATGGATCATAATTAAAAATTAAAGTAGAAGAAAATAGAAAGGAAAGGAACATCACAGTTGACATCTTCCACCTAATATAATTTATGTAAACTAAGAGCAACTTCCACGTAGCATTATAAAGATTACGTGCAGAAAGTGCCTGTTCGTTCGAGTTCATATCTTTGACTCGGATATTCATATTACTGCTGCGTTTCCTATGGGCGAGCAAAACCAGTTTTATTATAAAAAGTTTACAAATTGAGTTCATGGTTGGGTTGTGTAGGATTAAATTATTGCACTTTATTTTATTATAATTCATTTATTATAAATATTATACATGCAAACCCGGTTGTATGAGATACTAATTTAAGTATTTTATTCTGCATAAAATATCGACGTCTAAATCCACTCTATGGGCTCGACTTGGTGGTTTTTCTTAAAAAAAAAACAGTCCACGTATACCAAATCGTCACCTGATTCTTATACATAATAATTGAAGTAGTTTATATATGTTTATAATAAAAATAAGGTAAAATGATTCATCAGTCCCTAAGGTTTGCCTAGCATGCGCCTTTGGTTCATGAAATTTCAAGTGAACACTATTAATTTCTGAAATTTATAAAATAAGTGTTGTTAGTTTATCTGCTAACTTCCGTTGCTTCTCTTGCCTATATGTGTGTTTGGGATCTCAGCTTTAGCTCATGTTTTGCTGAATTTGTTAACTATTTGCAAGCCTGACACAAATGAAAATTGGGTTCGTGTATGTTTGCAAAAAGCAACTTTTAAGATTTGCTTTTAGCTTTTTTTTCAACTACAAAAATATTATTAGTAGGTCACACACAACTAGAAATTGGGTCTTATGTGGGCAATGACAGCTCTAGAAATTTTGTATACGAGAGTCATTAAGAAATTTAAATTAAAAAAAATTTAATAAAAAAAATTGAATATATCAAGTTATCGACAAAAAAAAAAATGTGAATTTTTACAATTTCCTAATACAAGTTTATAAATTTTGAATTGTTACATGATGGTTCGTTATGAATGTTTTTTGCCAATGTAGGTAGTTATGACCATTTTATTTTGTTAAGTTTGTCTAAATTTTTATTTTTATGTAGTTATTATTATATATTTGTCATTATTTTTATAAAAACGTTTTAAACTAAATGACTAAACTCAACTCATTGGCTCTATATTAATTATTGACACACACAACCACACTCATTCATATATAAAAGAATTCACTGCGTGTTTAACCAAGCAAATGTTTGAAAAATCGCTAACTTTGCAGTTTTTTTCTTGAAATTTTCAAACGTTGTGACAAAAAGGTTATTATAATATGATAACTATACACACTCATGTAACAAACCCTCTCTATTTCCTAATTATTAAATTATATAAAGTTATATTATATTTATATTTTACACACACAAACATCCACACACGTCATTATTAGTACAAATAACATTATAACAAAAAGTAATGCACATAATTAATATTAGGCACACTCATACATATATAATATAAATTTATAATAAAGAGTGACACTTACAATTTACAAACACTTACTCTTAAAGTCGGAAATACTTGTAATAAGGGTGTATAAGATTTAAGTCAAAGTGTGCAAAAATATTTTTAAGAAAAAATTAAGGTATTAAACTAACCAAAAAAAATTATTAAATATATATATATATATATATTTTAAGTCGGGATTCATTTGAACCTCCTAAACAAAGTGTAGCGCCGCCCCTGCACATGGGTCTGCAAAAAGCAACTTATAAGATTTATGTTTAGACCGAAGAAGATAAGAGAGCTTAAGAGAGAAATGGACGAGGGGTGAACTACCTATGGTGGCGATGACCAACTAAAGGCGAAGCAAGGAGGTTCAGGTTAGAGAGAGAATCATAGAGCGAGAGAGAGCCTGACATTAGCAAGAGAAGGGAGGAGGTGTTAAGAATATTTTTTGTTTGTTTAGGTTCCCAAAAAATGTTGCAAAACGTGAAAAAAAGAATTATTGTATTTTTTTTCATTTTTAGTTGTTATTTTAAATATTCAAAATATGTTTTTATTTTAATTATTTTAGGTTTCTATCTGACATAGAATATTAATAGATGTGTCACGATTTAATTGGATCAATTAGCACTCGTCATAAGCTTATGTGGCATTTAACGAGCACATTAGCATAAAACTAACGGAAGGGCTAACAATCAAAATGGTATGAAACTTCAGGATGTAAAATCCAAATTCTGAAATTTTTTTGTGTAAAATCCAAAAATTCCTAAACAGCAAGGTGTGTTTTGCATTTTACCCTGGTAATAATGTTTGTGGGTTCCTCATTCAATATATTCCTATTTCACTTTTAGTTTTTTTCTACTGTATTTTCAACAACAACAAAAATAAACTTTTTTTTTTTTTTTTTACCTTTTATTTGTAGTACTTTTAACAAATAAGCTGGTCTCAATAACAAAGAAGAAATTACACTTTACCACCCTAAACTAGACCCCGATTACATTTTGCATCCTAAACTTTTCGAATGCTCAATTTGCATCCTAAATTATAACCCTTGTTACACTTAATACCTCAATATCAAGTTTACTATTAACTTGGATGGAAATCCAAATTTTAAAGTGCAAAGTGTAATTAAGAGTATAGTTTAGGGTGGTAAAGTGTATTTTCTCTTTTGAGATTAAGAAGATGGGCAATTGAGTTTTTTTACATGATGTTATATTTTCCCATCCAAGTTAACAGCAAACTTAACATCATGGTGTAAAGTATAACAAGGATCATAATTTATGGTACAAAGCGTTCATTCGAAAAGTTTATAGTGTAAAGTGTAATTAGAAGTATAGTTTAGGGTGGTAAAATATATTTTTTCTCCAATAACAGACACTCTAAGCCCTGACCGCCATGTGATGCCTTCCTCTTCCCAATGTCCTCCCCCCACTCCAACCAGTGTTACAATCTTACTCAAACCTTCGAAGCAATAAAAGCAGGCATCAAAAAAATGACCAAGAAAAGAACTTTAACTATAAGCTCTCTTAGTCTCTGTCACAGATTGTCTTTGAAAAAAGATTTAGATTTGTATAGAAAATGACAAATTAGATGCATGCGTAGGAAATTTAGTTTCTATATGCTGGTTTAGACTCCAGAGTGAGGGCATGAACTTTGCGAAGGTGGAGAACATATTCATAACCTTTTTTCATAGTGTTTGCACTTTGCAGAATATATATATATAGAGAGAGAGAGAGAGAGAGAGAGAGAGAGAGAGAGCCCATTTTACAACCTACAACTAACCCGCCTAGAGGGCCAAAAGGGTGATTTCACAACCTCGGGGTAGCATCTTAATTATGACCATTTGATCCTCAGCCAATCCACTAAAACAGGTCTCAATGTCATAATGATCAAAACAAGTGGTCACAAACCTCAATCAGAACATCAGATTGAAAGATATCAAAGAATCAAATTTCATCGGTAAAGATGCACTCACATTGTCAAGCCTAATCATATATGATTATGAATAATTGGTTTTGATTGGTCCCATTTAGGATCAATTTAAATAAATGATGTGTCATGGTCCTATTGGTTCAAGGCTAACACTAATCGTAAGCTACACACACAGAATTAGTCCTACCATTATTCACTAATGAACCCTTAATTTTAGTCAAAATTGATAACTAATTGAAAGGCGTTACATCCATAACATTTTTATAATATTTTCACAACAAATCATAGGTGGTTAGTTGTTATTGGATCAAATTTGAATCTAACACTAAGATTACTTTTTTGCTCCAATAATAATAACCAGTAACAACCTGCCACTTAAGATATGTTGTAAAAATGTTGCGGACATATCATTTCTCTAATTAAAATTATGGTAAATTGCAACTTACCCACCTGTGGTTTGGCCAAAATTTAAGTTGTTTACCCGTTATTTGAAATTTGGCACTTTACCCACCTGAGGTTAGCTCAATTAAGGTTCCGTAAGCCACTTCTGTTAAAAATAGAGCTAAATATGCTTTTTTTTCTCCCTTTTATGTCTCTCTTCTCCAAAATCAAGAAAAAACAAAGAAAAACAAGAGAAAATAAGATCAAAAAGTGAGGGTTTTGTAAAAATTAAGAACAAAACATTACAACCACCATAGAAGCTTCTGTTAAGAATCATCAAGTCCAGTAAAAACAAATTCTTTCATCAATTTCTAAGCAACCAAAGAAGCCATAGCATCTAAAGCTTAAATCAAACCCAAAAAATTCAGACTTCAAATTTGTTGCAACTCCATGGCTGATCTAAGAAGAAGGCTGGGGTTTGTGTTGAGTTTGGTTTCTGGGGTTCGTTAATAGTGGGTTAGGATTAGGAGTTTTGACTGAAGGGAGGCTTCAACGTATATGTTTTGGTTTCGATTGAAGTTGTTAAATTAGTTTGGGGTTTGTTAATGGTGGGTTTGGGTTTGGGGCCATGAATTTGTTGAGATTAGGTGTGATATTCTGGTTTGGTTTTGCGATAGAGAAGGGCTTAATGGAGGATTTATTTTTCTAATGTTAGAATCATACAACTAGTGGGAGTAATTTTCTTTGACCTCTTAATTTTCATTAAATTTTTTTCTTCCTTCTGTTGTTCAGTTTGGTCCTACAGCTAATTCCTTTTCAGTTTTACATCTACATCCTGGGATGATTTTAATTTGTGGGCATCACTGGCTATCGTTTTATCCTTGAGTGATCTTCCACTATTAGGATTCTTGGCATCCTGCTCTATTGAATCCTTTACAAATCTATAATCACCACTGATTTTCTTTTTCTTAGACTTTCTTTTTGCCCATATGCTCATTTGGTGTGTTGTGACATCAAAACTTTTTTTTTCTTTATACAAGATAGAATTCTACTCTAACCTAATCTAAATGTATATATATATGAAGCTCTCTCCTAGAAACATGAACCTCAGCCCTTGCTCCCCACACCCCACAAGCACTTATACCTGTAGAGTAACTATCGTACCAAGGGTATACGGTGGTGACATCAAAACTTTGAATATGTCATCATTTGTTTAGTGATGTCTCTCCGTCTTAATTATTTTATAAAACAATTAAATTGCAAAAGAAAAGTAACCATAACCATACCCTTGGAACAGTTGCAAATCCAAACTCCATATGTGAAGAAACTCAAACATAAAGAACTATGTTCCTTTTAACTCTCTGTATGGGTATTTGTTCGAATCTGTCAATTTGATGCAATTAGTGTAAATGTAAGGTTGAAATGCTAAAAAATTGAATAAAAGTTTTTACCAACCACTTTTTTTATCTTATTTTCTCTTGTTTTTCTATGTTTTTTCTTGTTTTTGGAGGAGCGAGACATAGAAGGGAGCAAAAATACATATTTAACCTCCATTTTAGTAGATCTAGGTTATGGAACCCTAACTGAGTTAATCTCAAATAGGTAAAGTGTCAAATTTCAAACCACGGATAAGTAATTTAAATTTTGGTCAAACCACAGGTGAGTAAGTTGTAATTAGCCCTTAAAATTAATTAATTTGATAACAATTGAGGTGTTATCATGTCTGGTTAGGATTAATTAGGTGCAATATCAAAAAAAAATCGCAACATCAATTACAAATTGAAGTTAAAAAGGAAGCTAATGGTTGTCACTACTCACTAGGTCCAAATATCAACCGGCACTTGGACAGATCATCAATTTGCCAATTGGAACTTAAAGAAAATTGACCCCAATTTCTTTCCTTTCCAGTTTTCCTAGGTAATTACTCCAATCAACCCTAACTTTAATGCCCTCAACCCTCTATAACCTTCCCCCTACCACTATAAACAATCAAGAATTCCTCATTTCAAAGCAATGATCCACTCCCTTAAACCTTTAAAGAGAGTAAGAGTACTTGTCATACCTTGTTCTTCCTGCAATTCGAGGTATTGAGAAAGTGCCTGATCTCCACTTCCCATCTAGACCTTTGGAGTAATTCCCCTAAGATCTTATAAGATGTAAAGAAATAGCATTATGAATATGGTCTTCCTAAGTCTTGGAGTGCAATGTTGTTTCAGTGTTCTATTTGTAGGATTTGATCAGGAATCCCTCATTCTCAATGGCAAATCCAAGATTTTTTTTTAGAGTGGTTATTAAAAAACTTAAATTATAAAAAATTTAATAAAAAGATAACTTGAATAAATTTGCATTACCAAAAAAAAAAAACACGAATACAAATACATGGGAGTTTTACAATTTATTTCTACTAATAAAATGAAAATACAAAAAGGGGACTAATGAGAGATAAAGGGAGAGTCAAGGATGTTAAAATGAAAGTAATATATGATAATTACCTTCTATTTTAACCCTTTTTTTAGAGACAAAAAAACACATACACAAGGGAGAGGAAATTAATGAGATTCTAATACAAATGCACACCACAAACTCCACCCAAAAATTATGGCAACTTTTAAGGGAGGTTGTGACAAGTAATATAGTACACAACACACTCTCTTAAGCAATGTGGGACAATTAACTTTGTTTTTGTTATTGTTGTTGTTTTTTTTAAGAAACAAACACACACACACGCACACACACACGCACACAAACACACACACAAGGGAAAGAAAATGAGGTTCTAACACAAAAGTTTTCTACAAACTCCACTTAAAAGCCATGGTATATTTTTCTTTTTTTTGTTTTTGTTTGACATTTTCTGTTTGTTGTTATGGCTATTTTTGTTGTTATTTGAGCTAATTTTTACTGTTGTTATTTAAATTTTTTATTTTTTTGTTTAAGAGGTAAGGATTATCTTTGTAGGGTCAATATTATTTTTGTTGAATCCAAATTTCTAAGATTCTCAAGTTAGGGTGTTTAATATTACTTTTAGGGTAGTCAAGATAGCTTATTGTTTCTAGATTTTTATGTAGTTTAGTTTATTTATGCTTTAGCGTTAGGAAATCATGTTGGTTGCTTGAATATGTTTTGAATGTTCTTCACTTGTTTGTATGATGTTCTTCACTTTCTCGAGCATACAACCCAGCCAGATCCTAGGATGTTATGGATTCCAACCTAAAACATGTTTGTTATTTTATTTTTTCACTATGCGCACACAATTACATGTTACTTTTTCAATTCCAATCAAGATCACATGCAATTGATAGTGATGTCATGTTGTTTTTATGGATGATGTACCCACCAGAATCTCTAATTTAAATTTTTGTATGTTAATAATGTAGTGAAGTTATTGTGACATTTTGTTGTCTCCCTAGTATTACTCATAAAAATAATCTTGGTCCCCAAACATAATTCTTAACCCCTTAAAAAAAATAAAAACCCAAATAAGAACAATAAAAATTAGTCCAAATAACAACAAAAATAACCCAAACAACAAATGAATAAATATTAAAAAAATCTATTCTAAAAAAAATGAAAACCCTAAATTATTCAAATTTTTAACTGATTCAACCCATTACATAAAAATAATCCTTAATTTTATTTTTTTCCCTGAAAGTTGGTACCTGTTGCCATGAGTTCTTCTTAATAACACCAGTAGTTCTACTCTTCTCGACTTTGTAGTCACAATAGATATCATCTCTCTCTCTCTCACTTTAATACTTTCATCTCTATGTTCTTATTTTGCACTTTATCTCTCATCAATCCCTTTTTTCTTTTTCTTTTTGTTAGTAGAAGAAAATGGTAAAACTTAAATTATTTGCATTTTTTATGTCTATATATTTTGTAAAGTTTTAGACCCCTTAACAAAATATGTTTAACTGTTGACACCTCATTTTGCAACCCGCATTTAACCTCACTTGGAGGGTAAAAGGGTAATTTCACCTTAGAAATATGCATCTTAATTTTGGTCATTAGATCCTTAATCTCATTTCACCAAAATGATCTTGATGTTGTAACGATCAAATCGATTAGTTATAAGCCCTAATCGGACCATCAGATTGAAAGTTATCATCAAATCAAGTTTTAATGGCCGAGATGCACTATCACAAATTGAGTCCGACCTTATGTGATTATGAACAATTAATTCCAATTGGTTATAATTATAATAAATTTGAAATTAATGATGTGCCATAATTTGATTGGTTAGGACTACATTTTATGGTAAGGTTGCATACACCTAATTAATTAGATAGTTAAACATTAATTATTCAATGAGTAATTTGTGCAATTATCTTTTAATTAGGGTAAATTTGGAACTAATTAGGTCTGAAATGGGAGTGATTGGAGCCTATTAATGTTAATTGGAAACTAATTTGGACCTATTAATGTTAATTATGCTGAAACCATTTTTCTAAGAAATGACCTCTGCTCACTATTTCATTGATATCTCTCAGAATATTTTGAATCTGTGAATGAGGTCAATTTTCCCAGAAACTAGACATCCAGGGCTTCAATTTGAGCACAAGAACGACACAATTCCGATCAAAATTGAGTCAGATATGAGTTTTCAAAGTTGGTTCTACGGGCTGTTACAGCAGCTACGGGAAAACCGAATTTTGGCTTGCTCCCCACTCCCACAAATCTCTCCATTTAAGGCACCAAATTTCCCCAAAGGCTAAAATGAGGTCTAGGTTCATGATTCATTGTTAACCCTCATTAATGGCCTTCCATTCCTATTTCCTCCACCACTACTATATAAACCCACCTCTCCTTCATTCCAGGACACGAAAAAACCCCCCTCTCTTCTCCTCTCTTGAGTTCTAGGAAGTTGAGTAGTCTTGTCATATTTTGGTCTTCTTGAGACTCAAAATATTGAGTGAGACTCACTCTTCCTCTCCTAACTCTTCTTTTCCTCCACCCATAGGACCTCCATCAAGAGTCTCCTCATCCACCATATAGATCTTGCATGAAGGTATAATTTCTTTCCATAACTTGTTTTTTGTGTTGCCATGATAAGAATTTAGGATTAAAGCATGAGAATAACTATTTAAATTTCCTTGAATATGTTCGAATGTTCATAAATTTTATTATGTATTCTTCACATGTTCTTGGTTGTTCATCACATGTTCATGCATAACACTAGTTTTAATCCTAAATTCACATCAAAAATATGAAAAACATGTTTATTTCATAATTCTTTCAAATCTTTGAATCTAGGGTATCACCATCCACACACATTCACTAGAATTCATTTTTTTAATCTAAATGCAATGCTTAATAAATTGAATTAGGGTTTATCACATGCACACACCTTAAATTCATCATGTAAATTGATTGACATATTGGATGATATGATATGAATGTTGGCCACCATAGTCTAGAAGACCGGTTTCACCGGGCAAGGTGGGTGCCTAACACCTTCCCATCTTGTAACATAGCCTCCGAACTTAGATCAAGGGTTAGTAGATCAAATGCTTATCCATGTAATTTTTAATTTTTAGATTGTAACTAGGAAATAAAGCCATGTACTTTTTCTTAGATTGTATCTAGGACCAAAGCCATGTAATTTTCCTATGACCAATGTAAATTCAATTGAAAGTTAATAAAATGATGAATTTTTCAATTTCGGTTTTCTTATTTTTCCAATAATTAAATAAGTGGCGACTCCATTGTAAAACCCTTAATCTAAAGGGAAAAATATAACTAGTCGAACCTCCATTTTGAGAGGCAATAACACGACTCCACCCATTTACGTGGGTTTGGCCCAACACTCTTATAAAACGGGCCGGGGGCGCGGTCTCTCACATTAACCAAGTTATTTAGCCAAGTAATTACTTAGATAAGTTATTCATTTCTAAGTTAACACATATAAATCATATTATGTAAATAATGCAGAAATATAAAGAACACAATAATATGATAAGTGATAACCCAAGAAAACCTAACCCGTAAAAAATATGGAGAGGATTTAACCTAGCTATCCTCAAGGTAAAAAATAGATACACTAAGAAAGAATTGAAATTTGTACAATAAGACTTAGACCACTAACATCCTAGTGCTACCTTGTGTAAAAAGCTTACTACCACGACCACATAACAACTCCGAGTCCATGGACTACTTCTTTCCTTGATCTGCTGCAACCACAAGTTCTCCTACTTGTGACTTTAAGACTCCACTCAAAGGTTTCAAATCTTCTTTAAGTTCTTTATGTAGCAACTGAAGCGATCATCAAGCTTTTGATACAAATCTTGATCTTAATAACCCTATATGTGAGTATGAAGGTAAACATCTCAAGATCTCACAAAAGATTCACCACATAACACTCAAAAGACCTCTGAAATGTAGTTAGGGTTTTTCCTTTTATATGTGAAGTAAAACATAAAACTCTACACATCAAACGAGCTTGGGCTAAATTGAAAATTTCGTAGAAAATTAAATCTGCACAAGTTTCAATCGATCGAATCTAATTCTCGATTGATCGAGCCTTGCAGATTTTGTCCAATACTTTTTGCAATTACTCGATTCCAATTTTACAATTAAACATACTTTGAGCAAATCTAAACCTAGATTCTATGTTTTGATCATGCTTTGCCAACACATTACATATTGAAGTTCTAATACATTAGTCCTTGAGGTCTTAGAACCTAACAATCTCACCCTTTGGCAATCCGGGACAAAACACATCACAAAAATGAGAAGTTAAAAATAGTCCAAACAGATTTTAAAAAAACTTAATTACAATTCAACCTAACTATTATCTATCAGTTGCCAATGTAAACAGCAGCTACGACTGAATTAACTTGTACATTCCTGAAACACTCAACAAACACATAAACGCATGTGTGGAAAATACAAGTAAACCAAAATTTAACTTCTTGATTTCACAAAATATAAAATAAAAAACATATATCATAAATAACCTCATAAATATAAATCAATAATCAAATGTACCATATGTGAAACAAGAAACAATAAAACAACTAAACAAAACAAAACGTCTCATAACATCTCCTAATATCTCCCCTTAACATATACAACCTATAAAGAATAAATACATCAAAGCCATACCAAAAATACATCAAAAAGAGCTACAGATACAATCTATATCTCCAACCTCCCCTTATCTCCTTGTGTAGGTACTCCCCCTTTTTGTGACAAATTGCCAAAGGGCAATTGTGACTCATCATTAAAAGGTGGAGGCAGTGGAGTAGAACGTCTAGCACCCGCCAAATCAGCTCGTAAAGCCTAATGCCTGAAGCACATCCAACAGAATCTGTCCATGCACCGCCTGAACGGTCATAATTGTATCCAACATGCTCCGTAAGGACAAATCACTTGAGGAAAAAGGTGGAGGATCAACAGTTACGGTAGGATCTACATACTCCTTAGCAGTAGGATCACCAAAAGTAAGAGGCTTAGATGCGTCACCAGTGGAAGACTCGACTCTAGGGCGTTTAGAGCTAGCTTTCAACGGAGCTGCTCTTTGCCTAAGAAAGGTGGCACCTATAGGAGCCATGATATGAATAGGCTCGGAAGCAGGAAAACCCTATAAACCTAAATCTAACAAAATCCTACGAATGAAAACTGGAAAGAATAAACCATGGGATTTGGCACTACTCCTACGAACCTCTACAAGAGAGCTAATGAAAATAGATGGAAAGCTCATAGGAGTATTAGTAACTAGAGAGAACAAAAATGCACATCTCTCAATAGGAATAGTATGAAGGTGGGAGATAGGCCAAATACTGTACAAGAAATCTGGAAAAACAAGTAATTAAGCTTAGTAAGCTCATGAGAAGTGATCCGAGGATCAGTACCCCATTTAATGGAAGTACCAGTGAGAAGAGATATAATGTCATCAAGGGGAAGAGACTTGGTATAAGGGTACACGGGCTGCTGTACCAAAGGTACACCAAGAGCAAAGGCCACTACCTGAGGAGTAATGGCATACTCTTCACCCTTTATCCAACTCTTCATAAACTGAATGTTGGAATCATCAGAGTGGACAAAGATGTTCGAATAGAACTCTCTAATTAAAACAATTGGATGATGATGCTCTACATCTAAAAGAGGTAACCAACCTCTACGCACAAAATTCCTCCTAATCTCCCCATCAAGCTCATCTAAAATGACCTTATGCTTAGCTCATCTAAAATGTTCAGTTTTTCATAGGTTTCTTGACACTTAAGCGTTTTAAACCTATCATTTGGAACTTAGGGGTAGAGGGAGTGATGGTTTTCTTGTTGGCTCTAGTTTTCCTAACCATGATGCTAAGAGTTTAGAATCAAAGAAAAATAGAAAATAAAGAAAAACCAAGGGTAGATTGCATTAGAGAGGGTTAGAGCACAAAAATCTCAATAAATATCATTCTCAATAAATATCAATCTATATGATGCATGTAATGAATGCACATATGATGCATGCTCTAATGGATTGAAATTTGTTCAATTTTACTTTAGAAACTATCAATTGACTTGAACAAAGAATTTTAGTCTAAAAAACCCAAATTTTGAAATACCTAATTTCAAAACCAATTCAAAGTGATCAATTAATCACTACACTAGATAAGAAACATCATATAATGACTTAATTCATCAATTTCACAAACCAATTTCATCAATTTAAGTCCAATTGAACAAAATCTCCAATTTCACAAGGTTTCAAGCCCTAGAATTTCAAATTTTTCCCAAATCACAAAATTGATGAAATTAATGCATGATGATCATGTTTATATCATCTAAGGACAAAAATCCAATGATCAAATGTGAACAAAAAAACCCAAAAATAAAAAACCCCAAAATCATTGGTTCAAAAATTTCAAAGAAAAGGCACGAAAAAGCATGAAAAATGTGATTAAGTTGAAAAAGAAAGGGTAAAAGAGACTTACAAGGACTTGAAGACAAAAACCCTTGAGAAATTTGTGGAAGGAAACGACAAAAATAGCTTTAGATTGGATTGGTTGAAGAAAAGGAGTGAGAAAGCTTTTCAAAAAGTTTGAAAAGTATTAAGAACACATGAGAAAGTTCTTTTTAAAAACACCCACTGTTTGAATTTCGATTGGTCGAAATTGAGCTTCGATCGATCAAAAAATAGATTTTATCGACCGAGCATCAATCGAGCACCAATTGAGCCAGGCAGATTCAAACCAAATTTTTTGTCACAATTTCGATCGATCGAGAAACAGATTCGATTGAATGAAAATCTAAAATTTTGAAATTTTTGAAAAACCATGCAAGTTTTAAGCAGAAACCACTTAAACATTTTATTTCATGAATGAAATGCATGATTATGAGTTTAAAAGATTTTCAAAAACACTTGAATTTAACCCAAATCTTCCAAAAACAAGATTTTCACACTTTTGTCCCCAAAACTCAAAAGATGAAACATATTTTGCATCAAAATCAAAGAGCATGTAATCTTGGATGGCTAAAACAAATCCACACAATCATGTACCAAGTTTAGCAAAGCATAACTTGTGTAATGTGTACAACTAGTCATAACTTGAGATACACGCGACGTGATAAGTAGATAGTTTACAATCACAATTTCTACATCATTCATCACATAAGTTTAAAAGAGACTATCACCTAAGGAGTTACATCATATAACTCTCACATCACCTAGAAAACAAGCTTGTAATCATGTAAGATTCTTTTGATTTTGCCTCATAATGTACACACCAATTTTATTTCATTATTAAATTGATATTTAAGCTAGATAATGTATACACCAATTTTATTTATTTGTGCCATCTCTATTATAGCCCAATAATGTAAATACAAATTTTATTATTAATCTGAGACTACACCTTATGTTCTTTTTGTGCATGTGCTACACTTTCTCGAGCACAAAATCTTACAATATGCACTAAGGTGTTCATGATTGGCTAGTAAACAGTGGTGAAATGATTATTTATGCCTTTCTCATTAAGTTCTAGTCCTAATAATCAAAAGCATGTGACTTCAAAATTAAGATCATGTGATCAAAAACTATAAACAATTCCCACACAACATGCACTACATAGCTAAAACTAGCAATGTGCAAAAGAATAAGCTCATCCAAACTAAACAAGGTACATAAGCATGTTATGTAAAAATAATAAACCAACCTTGATTGCAAATCCAAGATATTTGATACAAAACACATTTTTTTCCTTTTTTTATTTTATTTTGAAAAAAGAAAAACTATCATGAAATACATGAATGTAATGCAATGAAAATCCTAAAAGCAAAAAGAAAACAAAAACAACAAAAAAAGAATGGTCACAAAGAATATTGAGATGAAGCACGAGGACCATAAGAGCTAAAGGTGACTAGGGACACCGAATCACACCAATCACTTGACGAAGTGTCTCAAACTTACTTCTATCAAGAGGTTTGGTAAATATGTCAACATTCTGACGTTCAGTAGGGATATATTCAAGAGCTACAATCTTTCTTTCAACTAGATACCTAATAAAGTGATATCTAATCTCTATGTGCTTAGTTTTAGAATGTTGAACAGGATTCTTAGAGATGTCGATAGCACTAGAATTATCACAATAGATAACCATGGTGTCTTGTGATATCCCACAATCACCTAAAAGCTTTTTCATCCAAAGAAGCTGTGAACAACAACTTTCAGTAGCAATATATTCTACTTCTACAGTTGACAGAGAGATAAAAGTTTGCTTTTTACTCATCCAAGCAACAAGATTGGCCCCTACATAAAAAAACCCACCAGTGGTGCTTTTTCTATCATCGGCATTGCTGGCCCAATCTGCATCTGAGTATCTAGCAAGAGACATATTCAACTCTTTGCTATAAAACAATCCATAATCACAAGTTCCACTAACATATTTTATGATTCTTTTAATAGCATTCAAATGTGAAACCTTAGGATTAGATTGAAACTTAGAGCGTACACCAACATAGAAAGCAATATCTGGTCAACTAGCAGTTAAATACAAAAGACAATCAATCATGCTTATATATAGAGTAACATCAACAGTCTCACCTAAAAGATCATTAGTTAGCTTTGCATTAATAGCCCAATTCTAGTATGTGCAGTAGTTTCGAGTCCAAATCTCTTAACAAGATTTCTATCATACTTTGCTTGGTTGATATAAATCCTAGAATCCATTTGCTTCACTTGCAATTTCAAGAAATAAGTTAGTTCACAAACCATACTCATTTCAAACATCTTCTTCATTTCATTTGCAAAAGACTTAGCAAGAGAATCATTAGTAGCACCAAAAACAATCTCATCCACATAAATTTGTGCTATTACAAAATAATTCTTATCCTTTCGTATGAAGAGAGTAGTATCTGCAAATCCTCTTTTGAATCCATGCTCAGTGAGATAGGAAGTTAACCTATCATCACATTGCCCTGAGAGCTTGTTTCAACCCGTAAAGTGCACCTATCATAACATTGCCCTAAGAGCTTGTTTCAACCCGTAAAGTGCTCTCTTCAACTTGTAGTTATCATCCGGTCTGTGAGGATCAACAAAACCCTTTGATTATTCAACATACACCTCTTCATGCAACATCTCATTCAAAAATGCAATTTTAATATCCATTTGATATAACTTGAAATTCAAATAACTAGCTATGGCCAAAAGTATCCTAATGGATTCCAGTCTTACTACAAGTGCAAAAGTCTCATCAAAATCAATCCATTCCACTTGTGTGTATCCTTGAGCAACAAATCTTGATTTGTTTCTAACAACTATACCATGTTCATCTGACTTGTTCTTAAAAATCCACTTGGTTTCTATCACATTCACTCCCTCTGGTCTAGGAATTAACTCCCACACATCATTCCGAACAAATTAATGAAGTTCTTCATGCATAGAATTTATCCAATCAGCATCTTGAAGTGCTTCATCTACTTTCTTCGGTTCAAATTGGGATAGATAGCATGAGTGAGTAATTACATTCAAGGCATTAGGCCTTAACCTCATGTTATCATTCAAACTACCCAATATGTTTGTAATAGGGTGATTTAGCTTTACTCTAGAAGATGGGCCTTTAACCAAAGATGTGGAGGTACCTTTTTGTTCAGATGAAGAAATAGGCTCACTTTGTTCTTATTGGAATTCACGAACAGGTGTGGATGGTTCTGAAATCAATGGTTCTGCAACAACATCATTCAACAACTGTAGTTCTTCATCACTATGCTTCCCAACATAATCCCCAGGAAGAGAATCATCAAACTCCATAGTCTTTTCTTGAACCGAAGAAGTGTCTTCTGAATGAGATTCTGAAGATATTTCATCATTGATCACCACATTTAAAGATTCCATGATTGTAGTTTTACACTCTTAAATGTAATTGAAATCGAGACTTTTAAAACAATTTCGGTTACTTTTGGAGATGTATAAAACTGTTTGTGTATAAATACTACTCTTTGCTAAAACTGGTTTGGGTCAAATTGTTGGTGAAAATGGCCAAATACCACCATTTCCAGAAATTTGTAGCAATTATGCACTGTTTCTGAACTAAACAGGAATCTACCATTTTTATTTACTCAAGCTCACTAAAAGGTACTCGAGTTTAGTAAACTCGAGTTCTAAACGGTACTCGAGTTTAGTAAACTCGAGTTCTAAATGGTACTCAAGTTTAGTAAACTCGAGTTCCTAGTTTCATTCCACTGTGGCGCTGCTAACCTAAAATTTGTGCAATTAAAAAAAAATGTGTTACTTAAGCTTAGTAAACTCGAGTTCCATGCAACACAATACTCAAGCATACCAGACTTGAGTATGTTTATTTTTATTTTTATGTTTATATGGTACTCGAGCTTGGTGAGCTCGAGTTCCTTGTAATATGGAACTCAAGTTTGCCAAGCTCGAATTCCTTATAGCTTTTTTTTGGGGGGTGGGGGATAATCGACAAATAAACATAAACATAAAAATAAGTAGTTTTTTTAATTTTTTTATTTATTTGAATAGAAGCATTGTAAAATATAGAGATTTTAATTTCAAAATATAAATTTTTAGGCCACTCATACCCCTTGTTCATTCTAACTTCTCGGAAGCGTTATGGTTAAATTGGTTAAAATATTGGGGGTTACAATGAGAAACTAGAACAATGATAAAATCTATTTCTAAATTTAGAAGCCAAATCTGGATGCTTTTTCATGTTTGAATATCACAATAATTGAATCTATTTTTCTGCATTGATAAAATATATTTCTACATTAATAAAATTTGCTCTCTACAAATCATGTTTACTGTATATTCAAATCTACTAACTGCATTCATAAAATCTGTTTTCTACATAATTTAAAATTGTTCATTGTTTTCTCATAAAAATTGTTCACTATTTTCTGCATAAACTATTTCTCGGATTTTTCTTAAAATTATTTTATGCTCAACATTATTTAAAAAAAAAATTCACTCTCTTTTCTGCATAAATTATTTTCTATTCACTGTTTTCTCATAAAACACGTCCTAAAATTGTGTTCTCTAAATTTAAAAGCTAAATCTGAATGCTTTTTCATGTTTGAATTTCACAATAATCGAATCTATTTTTCTACATTGATAAAATCTATTTCTACATTAATAAAATTTGCTCTCTGCACATCATGTTTACTATATATTCAAATCTGTTTACTGCATTCATAAAATCTGTTTTCTACATTAATTAAAACTGTTCAATGTTTTCTCATAAAAATTGTTCATTGTTTTCTGCATAAACTGTTATTAGCATTGGCGTGGTTATTGCACTTAAATGGTTTTTGTGGTTTTTTTAAATATGTAACCATATGAATAATGGACAAACTCCATGAAAGAAAAATGAATGATTCGTATAAATCACCTAGTGGTAAATGCCTCGAATAATTCAAATTTGTAAAAAAGTTCGAATTAGTTGAATGTAGAAACTTGGGAAAAATCGATGGAAAATCAATGAACATACCAAATCGTGAAGATGTACATAAGATGTACAGATAGTCTAGACTTGTTGAGAACTTTGACTTCGTTAAAAGTACAAGTTAATGAAAATTCAATGGAAAAGTATGTACCTTAGATGTACAGATCGTATGAATTTGTTTAAAATTTTGAATTCATTGAATGTACAAAACCATGCAAACTCAAGGAAAAATTGTGTACATTAGATGTATAGATAGTACGAATTTGTTGAAAAATTCGAATTCGTTTAGTGTAAAATCATGAAAATTTAAATGAAAATTAAAGAGCATACCAAATTGAGTAAACTCAATGGAAAATTAATTACATTAGATGTACAGATGGTCCAAATTTGTTTCCAAATTTGAAGTCGTCAAATGTACAAAATCGTGAAAATTCAATTTAAAACTGTGTACTAATGTACTAATCATCCTAATTTGATGAAAATTTTGAAATTGTTGAACATACAAAATTGTGAAATCTTAATGGAAAATGGAAATTGTTGAACATACCAAATTGTGAAAATTCAATGGAAAGTTATGTACATTAGATGTACAAATATTCCGGACTTGTTGAGAAATTTAATTTCATTGAAATTCAAGAGAAAATTGTGTACATTAGATGTACAGATCGTTCGAATTTGTTAAAAAAAAAAATTATTCGTTGGATGTATAAAATCTTGAAAGTATAAAATAAAATTAGGTAAATTAGATGTATAGATAGTCTGAATTTGTTGAAAAGTTTGAATTTGTTAAATGTACAAAATTGTGAAAATTAAATGGATAACTATGTACTAATGTATTGATCATCTGAATTTGTTGAAAAAATTGAAATCTTTGAATCAACAAAATCGTGTAAACTCAATGGAAAATCAAAAAACGTACCAAATCGTTAAGCAGCACATGTAGCACTGCGAACATCAATGTTGCAATGGTGGATAGCTCTCCCCCAAAATTGATGCTTAAACTTTCCAGGGGTGCTCTACATCCTTGAAAATGGTGGATTACAAAGGGTTGCATATCTGTGTATTCACGTGAGTATGGATGGCTACTTCTGGTCAGGGCTCAACAGTGTCGAGCTGCTGAGCAGCACATGTTGAACTGTTTATTATCTTTAGTCATTTTCAAGGATGCTAGTCAAAATGCTCTCCCCATAATATGTGACTACTAGTTAGAAGTTACAGCACATGGTTACTTCTGGTCAAGGCTCAATAGTGCCAAGCTGTTTACTATCTTTGGTCTTTTTCAAGGATGCTAGTCAAAAGGCTCTTCCCATAATTCATGACTACTGGTTAGAAGTAATAGTACATGGTAAAGCCATCTTGAACCCTGAAACTAAGCTGTCAAACAATCACATCTCATAAGTATGTACATTAAAAGCATCACTTTTCTCTCAGAACCATCAATCTTACAAATTAAGCAACTCCACAGCCTAAAACACTGAAATATCTCTTGTAATCATAGCCAATTACTATTACGCTGCAAATTTTGAATACATATTTGATTGACTATTAGATCAAACATCGTGGTCATATACGTTTGATTATAGGAGCTAATGGTGGACACAGCTCACCCCAAAAATTGGTGCATAAAATTTCTAGGGATGCTCTGCATCCTTGAAAATGGTGCTTTGCAAAGGGTTGCATATCTGTGTATTCACGTGGCGAGTCCTAGCTTTAAAAGCCATATGATTTTTTTGTGAAAGAGTTGTTAGTCTGTGTGGTTTGAATGAGTCTATATGTATTGAATCTATTAAATTTTGCTACAAGTAATGTACAATAAATCTAATTTGGGTGATAGGTATTATATGTGTAGCATTTCAAATTACACAAACAGAATATTGGAAACATCAACATATCTAACTTGAGGCATTTCACTTCCTACGGTGTTTCCTACATTACAAAGCAGAGAACATTGTCCAACCAAAGTACAAGAATCATATGTAGCAACAAAGAACAACAGGGAAAAAATAAGCAAGTGATTTCATATAAACTTAGCCAAAACTAACGTACAGTTAATCTTTAGATTTGCAAAAGTTGAATATACATAATCATCAGTTGTCAGACATTAACAATAACATTCTATATTGCACAGAATGTGTAGACATTAACAACAACGTCTAATGTTCGTAGGTAGAAATTTTTGGAAATCATCATTGCTTGAATCTGAAAAGTCTGAAATCTCTTTATCGTCTAATGCAGTAACTTCATTAATAGACTTGATGGCTCACTCTTGCGCCTTCCCCTTTAGATGCTTCCTAGCTTTTTGGATTGCACAAAAACAGTCTAATCACCGTTGCATTTGATTGTTCTCTTGTTCAAGACGAGCAAGTATGTTAGCAGGTTCATCTCTAGGTAACTCGACTGAGCGTGCCTTAGGAACTCGTAACCCGTGCCATTGACAATACACCTCCAACTCATATCTCTTCTCGTATAGGGTTGACCACGATGGTTCTACTATAGTGAACTCAATTTCAGTGGTATCTGTACTTAGTTTTGTAGGTTTGCCGACCATGATGTACCCAACGCTTCCAAGACTCTCGTACATGTATATTGGCATATTAACGAAATCTCTCTTTTTTCGAACCCATTTCCCTCCATAGTGGTCTCTGTATTTCTGTAGTTGTTGATCTACTGGAACTTGTGATAATCTATTTGTTGAAGTAGATCAAAACTTGTTTCTCATTGTACGATTTGATGTTGAGGCGTTGCGGCTCATAACTTAGTCAATCTACAAAGTTAGTGGGGTAGAAATAAGATCATTATTGTGGTGCATATATAACCCTATTTCATGTTCCAAGCATTATAATTTTAGTTATTAGGGCTTGTCATATCCATACAAATCGGAAAAACACTAAATGAACAGGATTTTAAATGTTCCCAATGTCACAGTGAGATTTGAAGATGTGGGCAGTAGTTGCAGTGTTCTTGAACAAAGCATCATATTTAATTGACACAATACTATGTCCCTGACATCAGGGTACGATTATTCATATATTTAAGTATTCACGTGAATGTGGATGATATGACTAGACAATGTGTGAAACAGTGCCGAGCTGTTAAGTAGCACGTATGAAACAGTGGCGTCTGTTGGTGCATGTGGTTCGTATTACTACAGTTGGTGCTACAGCAACGGGCTGGTGACATGTCTTCAAAAAACTACTCATACCACAGTTGGTGCTACATCATGTTTATTGTATATTCAAATATGCTTATTGCATTCATAAAATCTGTTTCCTACACTAATTAAAACTGTTTACTGTTTTTTCATAAAAATTGTTCACTATTTTCTGCATAAACTATTTTTAACATTCTGCATAAAATTATTTTCTGTTCAGCATTATTTGAAAAATTGTTCACTGTTCACTGCATGTTTGCATACAACAAACATGTTTACATACAACCTTAGGACTATATGATTCGTCCAAAAAAGACATAATAACTACTTTTGTCTATGTAGTAGGATTATTAGTTACTCTTTGGATTTATTTGAGACATTTACCATTAGGTGATTTATATAAATCATTCATTTTTCTTTCATGGAGTTTCTCCATTATTCATATGGTTACATATTTAAAAAAACACAAAAACCATTTAAGTGCAATAACCGCACCAATGCTAAAAACAGTTTATGCATAAAATAATGAACAATTTTTATGAGAAAATAATGAACAATTTTAATTGATGCAAAAAAACAAATTTTAGGAATGCAGTAAGCAAATTTGAATATACAATAAACATGATGTGCAGAGAGCAAATTTTAGTAATGTAGAAATAGATTTTATCAATGCAGAAAAACAAATTCGATTATTGAGAAATTCAAACATGAAAAAGCATATAGATTTGGTTTTTAAATTTAGAGAACATAATTTCAAGAGGTGTTTTATGAGAAAAAAATGAAAAAATTTTTAAATAGTGAGCAGAAAATAATTTATGCAGAAAAGAGAATGAACAATTTTTTAAATAATGCTGAACAAAAAATAATTTTATGTAGAATGCTAGAAATAGTTTACGTAGAAAATAGTGAACAATTTTTATGAGAGAACAATGAAAAATTTTAATTAATGTAGAAAGAAAATTTTATGAATGCAGTAAGCAGATTTGAATATACAAAAAACATGATGTGCAAAGAGCAAATTTTATTAATGTAGAAATAGATTTTCTCAATGCAGAAAAACAGATTCGATTATTGTGAAATTTAAACATGAAAAAGCATATATCTTTGGCTCTTAAATTTAGAAAACATAATTTCAGGAAGTGTTTTATGAGAAAATAGTAAACAAAAAATAATTTATGCAGAAAAGAGAGTAAACAATTTTTTAAATAATGCTGAATAGAAAATAATTTTATGCAAAATCCTAGAAATAGTTTATGCATAAAATAGTGAAAAATTTTTAAGAGAAAACAATGAACAATTTTAAATAATGCATGAAATAGATTTTATGAATGCAGTAAGCAGATTTGAATATACAGTAAACGTGATGTATAGTGAGCAAATTTTATTAATGTAGAGACAGATTTTATCAATGTAGAAAAATAGATTCAATTATTATGAAATTCAAACATGAAAAAGCACTTAGATTTGGTTTTTAAATTTAGAAAACAAGATTTCACTAGGTGTTTTATGAGAAAATAGTGAACAATTTTTTAAATAGTGAACAAAAAATAATTTATACAGAAAAGAGAGTGAACAATTTTTTAAATAATGCTAAATAGAAAATAATTTTATGCAAAATTCTAGAAATAGTTTATGCAGAAAATAGTGAACAATTTTAATGAGAAAACAATGAAAAATGTTAATTAATGCAGAAAATAGCTTTTATGAATGCAGTAAGCAGATTTGAATATACAGTAAACATGATGTGCAGAGAGCAAATTTTAGAGCAGATTTGAATATACAGTAAACATGATGTGCAGAGAGCAAATTTTAGTAATGTAGAAACATGTGCTACAACTCGCCAAGTAAAAAAGTTTCCAAAGCGACTTTCACATCATCAGCCAAACATTTAGATATACATAAAAAAAAATGTTTCACATTCCTCTTAGAAACACTACAAGTCAAGAACTTACATATCCAGATGTAGCTTAAACTTCTTTCGGTGTGCCCATGGCTAAAAATGGAGTGAGATTTTTCTTTTACATGTTGTTCTAATTTCTCATTGTAACCCCCAATATTTTAACCAATTTGACCATAACGTTTTCGAGAAGTTAGATATTGATAAGTGTGTTAAAAATGAATGAACAAGGGGTATGAGTCGCTTGAAAATTCATATTTTGAAATTAAAATCTCTATATTTTACAATGCTTCTGTTTAAATAAATAAAAACATAAAAAATAAAAAAACTACTTATTCTTATGTTTATGTTTATTTCTCAATTATCCCAAAAAAAAATAAATAAATAAATAAAAGCTATAAGGAACTCGAGCTCACCAAGCTCGATTACCGTAGAAAAGAAATAAACATAAACATAAAAATAAACATACTCGAGTCTGGTATGCTCGAGTATTGTGTTGCATGGAACTCAAGTTTACCAAGCTCAAGTACCACATTATTATTTTTTAATTGCACAAATTCTAGGTGAGTAGCCCCACGGTGGAATGAAAGTAGGAAGTCAAGTTTACTAAACTCGAGTACCGTTTAAAACTCGAGTTTAGTGAGCTCGAGTACATAAAAAGTAGTAAATTCCTATTTAGTTCCGAAACAATGCTTAATTGATACAAAATTCTGAAAATGGTGGTATTTGTCCATTTTCACCTCAAATTGTCTATAAACTCTTCATCCAAACCCAATATATTAAGTCAGTGGTTTTTGACTTTGAATATTTCCAATCTTCTTGTTTCGACCATTTAAACCAAAGCATCTTGAAAATGGACTTTAGCTCACAAGTAGGTTTGCCCCATTTGTAAAGTAATTCCTAACTATTTTTTTTTTAGATTATCATACCTCATCAACATCACAGGCATGATGCGTCTATGACTCTATAATCATTTTTCCATTAATCCTAAGACAGTTCCCAATTTCCCATTATAAAAGAGAATTGAATTAAAATATTTTAATTGGTCTGATTATCGAGTACCCTTGTAACATTTGTTAATAAATAATTTTAAGAAAGTTTTAAAATATTTATCAAAAAATAAATTATTTTTTCTTTTTCCATAAAAATCTCTAAAATATTTTCTAAACCTATACTCTCAGAATATCTTAACTTTTCTCTATTTTAATTTTGAGATTCCCAATTACACGATTACAGCAAAAAGTTGAAAATGGTGTGCTAATTAATGGCTCAAGCCATGACATATATTTATGTTTGAGCATGAACTCCTGGAAGGCTTTCGTGTGTTTAGAAATCGCTTATTTTGCTAAAAACGGAAAATTTATTGCTAAAAACAATAAAAAATAATAATAATTTCTGAATTACTATTCAGCTATCCAAACACAGCTTTAGTCTTATCTCGAACAGTGTTACATTATTCTCTTTCGAGGACAGAAAGATTGTTTTTCAATTGGGTAGACAACAAACCAATTATTTATCAAATTAGTATGTATAATATGTAGACCCCAAACCAGATAATTAGCAAATTAAGTGGGTTCTTTGGTTATTTATTTAGAGGGTTTTAGTTTGCGAGGACCACGTCACAAGGGGATCAGAAGGATGGTGCAAGTTTAGGGCTTGGAAATTCTCTCTCTCTCTCTCTCTCTCTCTCTCTCTCTCTCTCTCTCTCTCTCTCTCTCTCTCTCTCTCTCTCTCTCTCTCTCTCTCTCTCTCTCTCTCTCTTCAATATAGCAATTTTATTCCATCTGGTTTTGATTTGGGGAAGGCTTTTTAGAAATAGTTTTGGTTACAGTTGACGTAGGACAACCACGCTATTTTTAAAGGAACAAATAAACTATAAAATAAACCCTAAGAGTCAGCACCTAAAGGCTGCTTAAAGTCAGCACCAAGCATACTGGAGTTGGCACCAGTGTGAAAGAAACACAGTAATTTTATAATTCTCAAAAACTGTCTGACAATAATTATAAAAAAAAGAAGTGCATAAATAGCTACAATAAAATGCATGAAGAAATCCTAATTATTAAATGCTTGGGCTTGCTTAATCTCAAGCCCAATAACTAACAAGTTCCATCCATAAGGCCACAGGTTGGGCCGTCTTCTTTTTGCTCTTCCTCCCATACATGCGTATAATTGGGGGCTTGTACGTTGTGTCCGCACCAACTCCCCCTAGGTGAGAAGAACTCGACCCCGTTGAGTGGAAATCTTAAAAGCACTGATAGTACTCCAGCAAGTCAAGATCCAGTCGTTGTAGCTCATCTCAAGTAATCCATGCGCAATCAGAATCTAGTCGCCCTCGCCATTGAACTAGGAAACGGTGAACTCCTCCATCCCTAGTAGAAACAATCAACTCATCTAAAATAGCATCAATAGTTTCTTTATGTGCATAGGGTAGATTTAAGAGTAAAGTGGTAGGAATAGGGGCATCAATAGGATCAAGCAAAGGCTGATCAAAAGGGGTATCACAAATAGCTGTGGGGCTTTTATAAGCAACCAGATCCTCAATATTAAAAGAGGAGCTAATACCATAATAATGAGAAAGGTCAATGACATATGCATTTGGGCCCATTCGTTTCAAAACCTTGAATGGACCGGCACTACAAGCCTGCAATTTCTTAACGATCCTAGAGGGAAGCTGTTTAGGTCAAATCTGAATCATGACATAATCTTCTACCTGAAACTCTATATGACGCCGATGAGTGTCAGCATGAATTTTATATTGAGAATTACTTACCTGAATTTTTTTGCGAATCTCATTATGCAAATCATGAATATGTCGTACAAATGCCTCAGCAAACTCAGAAATCCTAACATGTGGGGACATGGGCAAAAGATCTAAGGGCTTCTTAGGTCTATATCCATGCACAACCTCAAAAGGACTAGCGTCTATAGACCTATTGACAGAGCTATTTTATGCAAGTTGGGCTATAGGAAGAATTGAATCCCAATTCCAATTGGCTTCACCCACTAGACACCGAAGGAGGTTGCCTAGACTACGATTAACCACCTCAGTTTGACCATCAATTTGAGGATGAAATGCAACGGAAAATTTCAATTTGGTGCCTACTAAATGCCACAAGGTCTTCCAAAACTAACTTATAAAGCAAAATCCCTATCAGACACTATGGTTTTGGGAAGACCATAAAGTTTAACAATCTTATCAAAGTAGAGCTTTGCATTCTTAAAAGCATCAGAGGTCTTAGAACAAGGTAGGAAATGAGCCATCTTAGAGAAGCGATCAACAACTACTATTATAGAATCATGCTTCCTAAAGGTGCGGGGCAAACCTAACACAAAGTCCATACTCACATCCTGCCACGGGCGATCTGGCACAGGTAGAGGCATGTACAGGCCAGTGTTTTGTTTGCGATGTTTGGCTAGTTGACATGTACGACACTGACCAACTATCTTGGCAACGCCCCTCTTAAGACTAGACCAATAGAATTGACGCTCCACTTCCTCAATTATTTTGTCTCGGCCAAAATGACCTGCAAGGCCTCCCGCACGTATCTCCCAGACTAGGAAATCTTTCATCGAAGACCGAGGGATACATAACTTGTTGGCTTTGAACAAGTAACCATCTTGAAGGGTATAATTATCCAGGATTGGCCATGAGGCATTACTTAGGCTAGTATAGAGCTCCCCAAAATTTGGATCTTGACTTGCTGGAGTACTATCAGAGCTTTTTAGATTTCCACTCAACGGGGTCGAGTTCTTCTCACCTGGGGGGAGTTGGTGCAAACACAAGGTACAAGCCCCCAATTATACGCATGTATGGGAGGAAGAGCAAAGAGAAAACAGCCCAACCTGTGGCCTTATGGATGGAGCCTGTTAGTTATTGGGCTTAAGATTAAGCAAGCGTAAGCATTTAATAATTAGGGTTTTTTTTATGCATTTTATTGTAGCTATTTAAGCACTTTTTCTTATTACTGTATGACAGTTTTTGAGAATTATAAAATTATTGTATTTCTTTCACACTAGTGCTAACTCCAGTTTGCTTGGTGCTGACTCCAAACAACCCTTAGGTGCTAACTCCTAGGGTTTATTTTGTAGTTTATTTGTTCCTTTGAAAACAATGCGATTGTCTACGATTGTGTTGTATGGACTAGAAGTCTGCTTTGATACCAAAACTGATGTAGGACAAGCACATTGTTTTCAAAGGAACAAATAAACTACAAAATAAACCCTAAGAGTCAGCACTTAAGAGCTGTTTGGAGTCAACACCAAGCAAACTAGTGTCAGCACCAGTGTGAAAGAAACAAAATAATTTTATAATTCTCAAAAACTATCTTACAATAATCAGAAAAATTGCTTAAATAGCTACAATAAAATGCATAAAGAAACCCTAATTATTAAATGTTTGGGCTTGTTTAATCTCAAGTCCAATAACTAATAAGCTTCATCCATAAGGCCACAGGTTGTGCCGTCTTCTTTTTGCTCTTCCTCCCATACATGTGTATAATTGAGGGCTTGTACCTTATGTCCGCAACAACAATCCTCCACTATTGAAACTAATCATGTGTGTTTTTAATGTGTAAATACTAATTTGTGATTTTTTTTAATATTAAAAACATTACTACCAAGAGTTTTGTAGTTCAACTAGTTAACAATGTTTTCAACAAAGACATCTCGAATTCAAATCTTTCTTCTTACAACTGAATTATCAAAAATAAAAAATGTTAACATGTTCCTATTATATCCGCTTCATGAAAATTGTTCTTTATTACAGAACAAAGACACTGATCCATGATATGTTAGATTTCATAATTCATTAGATATGTAATAAACTGCAAATACTCTTCGATGAAAAGAAAGATGGTCAAAAAAAAGAGGGGGGGGGGGGGGGGTACCCATCGAAGGTAATAAATATTGTACGGCACCAACTTTTCTCAAACTATGATGGCCGGTGGCAGTTGTTATGCCAAACAAATGACATCAAGTGCTCAACCCCCTTTAATTATTTACGCATATACTCAGCAAATTTGTGTCAAAAATCATAATAAAATGTATATTTAGAGAAACGTAAGATAATTTTTTTTTAAAAAAAAATTATTTGATAATAGTAAGGAGAGGAAATTGAAATATAAATGTCTTCTTTAGAAACCACCAAGAGATACTAGTTAAGTTATATACAGTTCTTGTCAAAATGTTGTCGATGACACTTTTTTCACAACCATGTGCGGTCAAAATACTCATTACAAAAAATAAATAGGTGAATCCCAAACGCATGGGCAAAGTCCATCAATATTTTGCTGGATATCGAAGATTTGAGTTGTGGTTTGGAGGGCAAAAAAAGAGCATTTTGACAACTAGTGCATCGATAATAGGCTTGGAATGCTTGCAAGCCCATGAGAAGTATAGCACAAGTTTAAGTTACACGGAGAATCACATTGACTTATTGAATAAAAGTATTTTTATAACCTATCTAGTTATGTGATTATTAAAAAAATCAGGTTATGTAAAATCCTATAAATGGGTTTGAGCAACTTGTACAAAACCATAAGCCCATGAAAAACAGATTGTGTCGACTACTCTGATCAGCCAACCTCTGGCGGTGCCTCCAAGTAGCAACGACGCTGGCTTGAACAGAGTCATCGCCATCAAATCTATTGCCTCAGTCATCTTCCTAGTTAAATGAAGTTGCTTTTATGAATCTACTTTGTGCTTGCTTTGTATGAAATTAATGGGAATGAATGATTTTTTGTTTCTAGTTACTAATGGAGTAGAGTAATGGGATTTGAATGATTTGTTGTTTCTAGTTATTATTTATTAATGAAGGAGAAACAAAAGAGGAGATGGTATTACATGCATCCGATTCATGATTGATTTCCTCCTCTATAGAGAAAGAGAGAAGGGGATGGAGAACTAAGAGCATCTCCAACAGATTTTGTAAAATTTTGTACTGTTTGAAAAATGAACAGTGGTTTTTACATTTTAACTATCCACTTTTTCAAATACACTTTCCAACAGATTCTCTATCTTATTCTTTATCTCATTTAAATATTATTTTTTCATTCATTCTTTATTCTTTTTTTATCATTATTTATTCTTCATATATTCATTCCCAACAATAATATTTTTCAATGAAAAATGTTATATTCACAACATTTTACGTAATACTTTCACAACAAAATTTATGTGAAAAGTTGTGACTAGTTCTAATTTGAACCTACCATTAAAATTATTTTTTTACTCGTCAAGATTAACTAATAACAATCTGTTACTTAAAATTTATTGTGAAAATATTGTGAAGATATTTTAATTCTACGTCTCAATTAAGATTTTTTTATTTTTTATATTATTTTTCTTTCTTCCCTTTCGTCCTCATCCATGCGTTTCTTTTTTTTTCTTTTTTTTTTTTTTCTCTTGGTTTTTTCTCCACCATACACGTATCCCACACCTTTCCTCTATCTACCTTCTTTTTCTTTTTTTGGTTCATTCCGCACCATTTCTTCTTCTTCAGCTCTCTGTCTCTCTCTTTCTCTAGCTGTCTCTTCTTCTTCTCTTTTACTTTTTCCATTTCTACTTAATTCTAGAACACTCTCTCCCTCTATCTCACACAAACTCTCTCATACACACATAGATCACCGGCAGAGAGTGGAGATTGGCGTTCTACATAGATCGGCTTTGTTTGTTGTTGGGTTTTTTTTTTTTTTTTGGTTGTTCTGGTTTGATTAGTTTGATTTTATTGTTTAGATTTCAATAGGCTTGTGAGAAAGATTGTTTTTGTGTTTCAAATCTTTCGATTGGGTTTTGTGATTTTGTTTTGATCGTGGTATATTACCGTTGAAACAGAGTGAAGAACGAAAAAAAAAAAGGAACGAGAGAGAATTATTTTTTATTCAGCCGGGTATTTTTTTAAGATAAAATAATGCTTTGGAGTTGCTACAGTGTTCTTCAAATGAAGAGAATGACTGTAGCAACTTCAAAAAAAATTTAGAAAAGTTGTGTGTTTGGAGAAGCTGGTGGAGAGTGAAAAGTATGTGAACAGTGGCATTTTTGGGACTAAAAATAGAGATAAAGCATCTGTTGGAGATGCTCTAAAGTCTATACTGTATTAATGTCTGAGTTAAATTGGTCACGTGAGATGCACGTGACCAAGACACATATATCAGTTTAGTTTAATTTTGGCTAAATTACAAATTACACATTTTTTAACTTTTTCTAAAATTTAATTTAGTCCTTTAACTTTACTTTCATTTAATTCATTCTTCTAACTTTTAATTTTGTTCAATTTAGTCCTCCTGTTAATTTTGGTTAGAATTGTGTCGTTAATTTTCAACTTTGTTCAATTCAAAACTACGTCATTTTGAGGGTCTTTAACAACTCAATTTTGATGGAGATTAACAGGAGGACTGAACTAAACAAGATTGAAAGTTACAAGACTAAATTAAATTAAAGTAAAATTAAATTATTGAATTTCAAGTAAAGTTAGAGGGTGCCATTTGAAATTTATTCTTTGATTTTTTTTTATTACTCAAGCAAAGGGCTTTTTTTGCCACATCATCAGATCCATTGCCATCCAAGGTAGTTATTTCCTTTTGTTCACCTTTTTCCTGACATTTATTTTGGTTTCACATAATTTAAAAAGAATTAAGTTTGATTTTTTTCCTAGAGCATCCTTTTAAGAGTATGTTAGTAGATTGATGATTTGACATAATCTTAACCCTTTTATTATAAGAAGTTAAGGATTTAAAGAACTCTACATAGTAGAGCTTTCTAGCTAAGAACTCTAGAAGATCTTGATCCAAATATTAAACACAACTAAGCAAAAATAGGGTTTAAGCATGCTGCATGCACCTTTGTCATTGAACAAACCTTAAAAAAACAAAATTGTACCTATAGGCAAATGCTTGGCCTCTAAATGAAATGGAAAATTTTCGGCAGATGTAAAGCCTACCCAGCTGCAAAGAAGTTTGCTTTGACACTGAAAACATAACAGAAGGACAAAAACAAAATGGGAGATAATCATTTGTTCAATAAAAATAAATAATAAATCCAATGCTTTGACATGTTAACACTGAAACTACTGAACCCAGTGTGTCTGAGTGAATGATTGTGATGTGTAATCGAAACCCAATTAAATTGATGCTAATAAAAGCAGTGCCAATAAGCACAATTCAAAAAAGGACCCAAAAAAAAAAGCAGGTGTGAGTTCACACAAGCATTCCTTACAAGACTACTTTTCATATGACAAACCATGGTTTCGTCTTATGTTTGAGGTTTAGAGAAGACCTAGCCTGAATAAATTAAGGAACCAACTTAAGAAAGACCCTTTACCTAGTATCAGAATAGGATAATACACCCAATTAATCAAGGTGCACAGAGGCTTGCTGTTGAATATATGATAAATATTTCCAACCAAAATAAGAAAAAAGAATAACAAAAGCTTAAAACAAGAGCCAAGTAGCCAACATCTTGAACATTACTAAGATAGCCACGGAAGAATTTAGCAGCAGTAATATTGCAGCCCAAATAGCTGTTGCAATACCGAGTAAATTGGTAGAAGATTCAACATACCTGACAATAAGAAGTTTTGTACACTCATTTCAAGTAATGTGGCACTACAACAGTTTAGGCTTTTAGCAGCCACAAAATGGAGAATCAATGGTTGTAAATGCTAAAGAATTCCTCAACAAGTAAAATTAGTGGTTAATGCTTCAATAACTTCACGATTAAATTGACAAGAGCAAGTGCTGCATAAATTTATATCATAAGATGTCCAAATTTTTATCATCTTACATTAAAATAAAAATACTTGCATATCAAGGATTTGCGATGTTAAAATCCTACTCAAGTCTGTTTTGCAGAACAATAAAACTGCATGACATCTTATCTGAATCAGAAACTCATTTGAAAGCCCTTGAGCTTTAGACAGGCTGAGATCTGACAATTACTACCGTTGTCATCAAACTGTGGTCTTGTGCTCAGGCTTGTGAGTATACTCAAAATCTATATGCACAAAAGCTCTCTCAATTTCAGGGAGTTGCTCCAGCTTCTCTTGCAGTGTCTCACCAATATTATGTGCTTTGTTCAGAAGCATGTCTTGTGGCAAAACTATGTCAACCTCCACAAAATAATGAGAACCAAAAGTGTATGCTCTTACTGTGTCAATGTGCTTGATATCTTCATGGTGGTTCCATATCAGATATGTTAACTTTGCCAAAAATTCAGGTGGTGCTGACCTTCCAATTAGTGCAAATACATTCTCAAAGACAGTCTTTGTCCATGTATTCATTGTATATAAAGCTATCTGCATCACAGGTTAAAAGAAATCATCATGATAAGATAGAGTAAGATTTAACTCCAAGAACCCAAAAATTCCATCTTGAGGCCACTTGTGCCCATTTGGTATCCCAATTTGAAGTGGAATTTTATTGTACAGGTTTTTTAAACCTCAATTTTTTACAGATACAGCTCTTTCTAAAAGCTGAAACAAGAAGCTGTACCAAACAGGAATTCTACCATGTCAAGGCATGGAGTGGCATTTTACTTTTTTCTTTTTTTAAATTGAGTCATACGAGTGGAAAAACCAATATTTTGATATATTAAAAAGTGGTTGCTGGTAATTGAGGTAATTTTAAGAAAAGAAAGGAAACTAAAAACTTAGAGTAGCTGAACCCAATTATATACAGTACAGTAAAAAGGGGGGAAAAAGGGGGTGGGGAATCAGTTGCATTTGAACTTACCATAATAGCTCCAGTAGGGTCAATCCACCATTTATATCGAATAGCCAGGACAGCTGCTGCCAAGCCAATTGAATTAGTAATAACGTCAAAGAAATGATCTTGTGCATAGGCTCTAACAATTTCATTTTTATATCTTCGACAATAGACCATGAGCACAAACTTCACTACAGTTACGGAGCACATTATTCCAATCATCCATTTCTCCTTCTGAGGATCCTTTTCAGGCTCAGTCTGTAATCAGCACATGAAATGATGATTATATTAATCACTGATATTGTAAAAGATTACCAGAACTAGAACTTTTTGTTGATAAGTAATAAGCTTTATTGATATAAAAAGGAACACCCTAGTACACAGGGAGTGTACAAGGGGTCAAGAAATCAAATACAAAAATTACAAGAGTCTAGGAAATCAATAAAAGAAGGGAATGATTGTTTTTGCAAAGCAAACAACCAATCCTGCAAAGTTCTAAAAAAGAATAGCTTGAGTTCCAAAATAGATCTCTCAATATCTTCAAAACATCTACTATTTCTCTCCCTCCAAAGACACCACATTAAGCAATGTGGAATGATGGACCAAATATAACCATTTCGATGACAACCAAAACTGCCTTGCCAAGACCCTAACAGCCCCAAAACAGTGTGCGGCATAACCCAAATTACTCCAAATAGACCCAAAACTATAGACCATAGATCCATAGCAATAGGACAATGAAAGAATAGATGGTCAACCGATTCACCATTTATTTTGCACATGTAGCACCAATCCAAAATCCACACCTTCCTTTTTCGTAAATTATCAATCGTCAAGCATTTATTTAAGGCAGCAGTCCAAACAAAGAAATCTACTCTAGAGGGAATAATACTTTTCCAAGGAAAACTATAGATAGTGTTGCCAACCAGAATTCTGTAATAATCACTAACCATGAATCCCTTATCTTTGCTAGTTATCCAACACATTTTATCCTCACCAAACCCCCTTATAGGAGAACCATATATGGTTTCCATGAAGTCTGACATAGCCTCTAGTTCCCGAGCATGCACACCCCTAAAGAATCTCACATCCCAAAAGAGGACACCATTGGAAGACTTCATCAGCTCAGCTACATTGACATCTTTATTCCTGCAAAATCTGAACAAGTCAGGATATCTAACAGCAAGAGATGTCTCTCCACATCACCGATCTTGCCAAAACTTCACTCTAAACCCATCACCAATATCATACAGAATATGACATGAGAAAGAAGGCCATCCTTGACTAATATTTCTCCATAAACCAACACCATAAGGGCCATTCACAAGTGTTGCATTCACCAACTAAGACTGTGATCTAACTAGGATCTCATACATTTGGGTAGTACCTCAAAACCTATGTCATCCTAAAGCACTAAAAACTAAGGAAACCTCGGAGCTCTGAGCTCTGACAAGACATCAAGAAGGGTGCTAACCTACAAACCCTTCTCAAATCCAACTTTGGTTAACATATGTACAAGTCCAACTGTGCTCACCGGCTCACCGCTACATATACCCTTAAATTAAGTCAAAGCAAATATGATTAAAGTTGCATACCTTATTAACGAATTGTCGACCAGACTCAAGCAGTATTTGTAATCCAAGAGTTGCCATTACTGATGCAAAAACAATGATTCCCTGCAAGCTCAATATAAATTAGTAAAATATTTGTTGTGTTATAGCGTAAGTGTCGTAACAAAAAGTTCAAGCACAGTCTCGGCATATCTGATGTGATTATTAGCATGCCTTGGGTCCACATCCCCATAAGTCATAGTCACCATTGAACCTAACCTATATTCAAAAACTATTCCCAAAACCAATGCTATTTAATTTTATTTCCAAAAGAAGATTGTTTGACTGCTTTTCCATTTTATAAAAAATAAAAATTTAAAAATTTAAAAAAAAAATTAATGTTATTCTAGAGTTTCTTTTCATTGCTTGATATGCAGAAGGAAAAAGCCAATGGTCCTTTCATTTTCTCATTTGACAAACTCTGTAAAAAAAAAAACCACTATTTTTTCCTTTGGCAAACTCAATATGACATGCTCAATATTTTGATAACATAATTAGTGTCTAAAGCATGACCTGATGAAATCTTTAGATGTGTAGTAAATTAATTTCAAACTTCTTGGAATGGAATAAATCTGTAGCCTAAACGCCTAACACCATTACATTTCTCTTTATTGCTTTTTCTGCTTTTCCCTCAAGCATTTGTGGATTATGATTTAGTTGAGGCAACAGCAGTAATGGTGGAAATAGCACTGCAGTATATTTCCCTCATTTATCACAACAATGCCAATGATTGGCAAAATGGAAAAAAGAAAAGCACATTCCTTGACTTCTTTGGTGCTAACTTGTTAATTAGTTTAAGATGCACAATTTCTCTCCACCAACTTCTTGAGCAACCAAATGAGGCAAAGATGCAACACTAACCAAGTGCAATTGAATTCTCATTATCAGCCTTAACAACTTAAATCTATCAGAATCTGCATTTTAAAATTATCTGAAATACAAAAGATTAAGGAAACTAAAACAGTAGTCTTTTCTGCTTTACACAGTTGGAGTTACGGTAATGGCCTGACAGAAAAGAGAAGAATATTTTTTATTATGGCAGTAAAACTTTTAAAGTAATTGCAGGAAGGTTGAGTCTAAAATTCAAATATACATTAAGGTATTTCCAAATGCACCCTCACAATTGTTGGATTAAAATACTTACCACTGGCTGCATCCTTTTTTTTCCAATTGGATAATGATACTGGTTTGGGTTTCGCATGGCATGAGAAGTGAACCACAATATAAACCCCGACAAGAGATCTAAGAGTGAATCCAAGGTAGAGGCAATAACTGCCAATGATCTGCTCTCAATAGAAGCAAAAACCTTGGCTGCAAAGAGCACAATGTTAGCTAAATTTGATATCCGTATAGCCAATCTCTCACTCTTTGCAAGCTGCTTCATCTCATCCTGAGAAAGTGTAAATAAATCAACAAAAGCAATCAGTTTCTGTTTTCCAAGAAATGAGACAGATTTAGGCTGCGTTTGTTTCAGTGTAAAATATTTTCTGGATATAAAATAATTTCAAGGTGTAAAATAATTTCAGGTGAAAATATTTTCGGAAAAAGAAAATAATTTCTAGTGTTTTGTTGCATTTTAAAAATTATATTGGAAAATAATTTCAAGTGTTTGGTAACATTTTGAAAATGCAAATTATCCACTAGTTTCTCACATTTTCTCTCATTTTCTCAACTTCCAAACAAAATTTTACATCAGAAAATCCACCACCACCCACACACCAACACCACACAACACAAAAATTTCCAAAACACCACCGCCCACACCACCACAACAACAACAAAAAAATCAGAGATCACAGAGAGACAGATTGAGAGATTGAGGGAAAGAGAGATTGGTCTTCAGCGGCGGCAACAATCTTCAGCGGCGGCGGCGTGAAAACGAGATGAAGGGCTCCGATCTAGATGGCAGCGACGTTGGAGCATGGCCTGCGGTTGGTTGTCAAGATCGGAGCTCAACGAAGGACGACGGCAACTAGATCAGTGGGTGTGGATCAGAGACATGCAGCGGTGGAGCATGGCAGTGAGGTTGAGTGGGTGCGATCTCGCCGGTGCTTGGGTGCGATATCGATGGTGCGGCGTGATCTGGGCATGTGTGATTGGGGGCGGTGGTGGGGGTGGCATGATCTGGGCTGGCCTTGGCTTGGCTGGGCAGCCGGAGCTTGGCGTCGGACTGTGTGTGGAGTTGAGGTTGGTGCGTGGGCTGGAGCTGAAATGAGGTTGGTGCGTGTGTGAGAGGAGTGTGTGAGGAGTGAGGAGTGAGGAATTCCGGAAAGCATTTGAAGGTAAAATAGGAACGGAAATGATTTTACGGGCTGGCAAGGTTTTTTTGGTCAAACTGAAAATGATTTTCAATTTGACATTATTTTCAGGTGGTGCCAAACATGAACCCGGTTGTAAAATATTTTCCGGAAATCATTTACTCCCAAAACAAACACAGCCTTAGTTGAAAGGATATAGTTTGGGCACGGCCTCCAGCATTAAAAGAATGTTTATCAATAAAAAATCTTATTCATAAAGAACTTCCTGTGTACTCAGGCTTCGAGGGATGTGAACGCTCTATGTTAGAGATTAAGTCTTTTTATTTACACACTCTCCTCGATTGGAGTGTGATCTTTTGTCATTTTTCTTGTTCTTCCCTGCCTGTTTTACTTGATCGTTGTAATCTTGGTTTTTGATTTATGCCCCCATAGTACATTCCCAATGTACTCGGGTTGGCTGTTTTTCTTTTTTTAATAAAATTTTCGTTACTTAAAAAAAAAAAAAAAAAAATCTTCTTACTATACAACCAAAAAAATCATTAAAGCAACCTTGCGGAACAACCAACCTCAGTTAGATTTCCAGGAGCAAAACCTGTATCAGTCATAGTGTCCATCTCATTAAACCCTTCAAGGAGCCTTTTTTGTTTCTTGTAGTAATCAGCAACCTTGCATCGTTTCCCTGCAGTCAAGAGTACAAGTTTCACATTACATTCATTACTAATATTTGACAACGAGATGAATTAAAGCATCCAAATCCATCAAATTTTTATTCATGTTTCATTTTCCAAAAGAACTAAGCATCATACTCTTTTTTTTAAGTAAACATCACACATGTTAAGATTAAGAATACATTTTTTAAATAAGTATATGTTAAAGATTAAGAAAACATTGATTGATTATGATTATAACTATAAGCATAATGACTGAAAACGAAGGCAATATGTGAAGTGCCTTGCCAAAGCTCCAATAGGAAGTTCAAAGCTGTCAGTTTATCTATAGTTACTCTCTTTCGGTAGCATCTCTTAAGAATGTGAAAGGGGTTACCCAGAAATTTTAAGCAAAAGAAGTATGGAATGCCCTTGCTGTTAAATGGAAGAACCCAGATGTAAACTACACAAAAAATTCAATCATTTAAAATATTTTTTCAATTTATTTATCCAAGTATGGTTTTTTCTAATAACATACGGAACCTTTCAAAAGAAGAGCTTTTTGGACTTGCCTTTAGCCAAAAAAAAACGTACGAGCAATTGACCCCACTTGCCAGAACCAATTATTGGCTAATCCAGGGACATTCACCCCTGAAGGGCTAAGCAATTGTTATCACAATAAAGTCGGAATAATGGGTCAACATTCAAAAATCAATTCATTTGCATAATTTCATCTAATTTGTACAAGATTCCCTAGTGAAGGTTTTGGATTTGATGGCCATCATGCACGTCAGCTATTTTGAAGGACAAAATCAGAAAGTTGCTTTACCAAACTAAGCTAACTAACTAGTGTATTTTCAGCAGATATGGGAAACCACACCAACCACATACTATTTCCTGATTTTAGAACAGCTGAAGAGCATAGCTAACAGATTCCATATATATGCTTCTTTGCACATATGAATGCCAAAGCAATATTCAACGCATCAGCAGGACCATTAAATTTCTTTGCAGCAAACTGCTCTCATACTTGAAGATCTAAAAACCACAACGGAAGGAATAAGTTGTAGCAATTTCTAACCAAAACTAATAAAACCACCCCGTTAATTAGAAATGATATGTGGAATAAGATGCGCCAATTTTTAACTAGTTCAAGTCATCAACAGAAGCTTGAGGGTTCTAATAATTTTTTAAAATGACAACAAAACAGCAATAAACAAGATCAAACTCCCTATAAGAATCATCACTGACTCGAGCAATAGACTGGTGCTTTGTTCTTAAAACAATTTTGTATGTGTTTCCCTGAACAAAGCCAAATCAAGTAGAATTGCTTGTGTTATATCTGGTGTGTTTTGCTTGTCTTTGCTAGCTTAGAGCACTCAGATCAGTAGGTGTATAGTTGACAAATGTGTAAAATTTACACAGTTTTGCCTAAAAATGACTCGCATCAGGTAGTATATAATTATGTAAATTTACAAGTTTACTATAATAACCACGTAAATTTACACCAACACTATTCATTTTGCATTTATTTTTATTCTTTCTTTACATATTCCAAGGATAAAGGAAGAAAATGGATGGTGGTTGTGTGTGAAGAAAGACAAAAAAAAAAATTAAATCAAGAAAAAATGATATTTTAATGATCTGTAGTGTAAAATAGATAATCTAATGTGTGGTGTTTTAAAAAGTATGGAAAATATAAAAAGTGAATTTTTATGCTAAAATAGACCAGAATTTTTGTACAAGCTTAATGATCTAAGGTTTGAATGGCAGATTACAAGTTGGGAGGAGACAACTTCTCACTTTTCTGACAATTCAATATGTGAGGAATACATTAGCTACATGAGCATGACATTATAGATAAGAAAGAGTTGCCTTTGTTGACTTTATCTTTTCTGTGTTCAACGTTTTGTAATGTGATGTTACAAGTGTAGGAGAGGAAGTTAAGCATCTTTGTGTTCTATGCAAAAGTACAAATGTGGAAGTGAAAGAGTGTTGAGGTGTCTGAAGTGTGTAGCGAAGTCAGTTTTCTTTCCCCGAGATCTCGCTTGAGAGTGATGAAATCAATTGAAATGTATTTGTTAATAATACGCTCTTCCATAAAATTTATTATTGTGTGACAAAACATCTGCAGGGCAAAATCTCAACACTACCAACCAGGTTTAGGCATAGTTTATACCCACCTAAAAGTAAAACGATCACCAAACTTTGATTAAAATAAGACAAGAAGCAATCACCAAATTCAACATATGCCTCTTTTTCTAGCAGTTAGGAACTTCCATTTTTTACACCCACCCACCCACCCACCCACCAAAAAAAGACACCTAAAAACTGAACATTCACTATTTGAATCAAGTATTAATAAAAGCTTTTTTTTATTTTTTTTACAACTATTACTGCAGTTTGCCAATTCATAAACGAGAGGCATATAACTTAACAATTCGTTGATGATTTTCAACTATTTAACTTTCTTACTACTATTGAAACTTTCAACCAATAATTTACAATTAAAGAATCCATTTCAATCAATAACTGAATTAACAAACACTAGGCTTAAAAAAAAAATGTACTAGACTTCCATAACATCTAAAAGGGACCACTAGTACCTAACTAAAGAGGCAAGGAATCTTTCTTATTGTGTAAGAGAGCATTAGTTTTCTGCTGGACGAGTTGTTCCACATGCCTAAGCTTAAAAGTGAACGCATCACATATTTGATACCAAAATAAACAACTAACGTATGTGGTACTTGCGTGAACGTGACTTCTTTATTATCTACAGTCCTTGTCATAGGATTCCATTCCATAAATAGGTTCCACTTCATGTTTAATTTTCCCAAAGGTATTCAGTAATGACCACATACCCGTATATTGGGTTAATATGTAAATTGTGCCACACAAATGTACCTACCGGCTACCACATGATCACTTGAAGACACATGTAAGATGGTCCAAAATTCAAGCAAAAGCAACTCCCACATTATCAAAAAACACACTTTTCGTTTCCTTTTTTGGTACACAGATCTCCATATCCTCGCCTAAAAGTCCATACACTAGGCACCTAATATGAATTTGACACTCAAGATGTGAAGCTGACCACTGCCATGAATGGTTTGCAGAGTGAGCCAAGGCCACTAGGCAAGTGGCAGAAAAAAGAGTTCATTTGGTGCTACAAACTAGTGCACAACTTTGTGGGCGAGTTGTGGTTGGTGGGGAGGTGATCCACCATCACCCCTCCACTCCACCAACCACAACTTGCCCATGTGCACAAAGTTGTGCACAAGGTTGTGGCACCAGAATTTTTCCAGAAAAAACAAACCATGAAATAGAACAAAATATCTAGTGTCACGATCTTATGTACCACAACTTTGCTACGTGGCAAATTGTGAATGGTAGAGAGAAAAATGTTGGGATCCTGTGAAAGTGATAAACAGTAAATTATGAGCAGAGAGAGAAAAATATCGTGGTCATGTGAAAGTGATAAACAGTCAATCTCAGTGAAAATGTTGTGAGAATTGATGCCGGACAAAAAGAAAAGGTTGAGTCACATAAGCCAAAGGAAAAAGCTGAAGTATACTTCATTTTCTGTATACCTTTTTAAAAAGAACATTTTTAAAAGCTAACTTTTTTTTTCTAGGTAAAACTTATTAAAACACTACAGTAAATTGTTCACTGCATCTAAGAAATTTTATTTAATTTCGTTGTTTAATTTATATAATGAGTTTTATATAAAGTGTTCCCCTAAAGCCAAAAATCATTAAACATACAAAAATTAAATCAGAACTCGGCTGAGTCGACTCAGTTAACAATCCCAAAAAATCAGCTTTCATTGAACAAAGAACGTCTCTGTTTCTCAATAGAGATTGAACAACATCTATGAAAAAAAGAAGAAGAAGTAAAAAACACAACTTTGATAAAACAATCACAACTCTTTTTGGCTTTTTTCTGTGCAAGATTCAAAACCCAGGTTTTTATTTTTTATTTTTTTTTGAGAAGAAAAAAAATAAAAAATAAAAACCTGGGTTTTGAATCTTGCACAGAAAAAAGAAAAAAATAATAATAAAAATAAAAATAGCAACTTTAATTCTATATTGACATTGCCTGGCCATCATAAAACTCTTGGTGCTTAACTTTGCTCCTTTTTTCATTGAACTTTATGCTTATACAAGCTAAAACAAAAACAAAAAAGCAAATACCTTTTTGAGCATAATATCAAATTTACAATAAACACATATATAAGTACATACATAAGCTGCTTGACTGAGAAAAATCTGAAAACAAAAATAACATCTTTCAACAAAATTGCATCTGGGTCTTGAATCTTGGTAAGAAAAAAAAAAAACAAAAGCAAAAACCAAAAGCAAAAATTTCATTCTATATTGACATATGGCCTGGCCATTATAAAACTCACCAAAAACAAAAACAACAAAAAAAAAAAAACAACAACAAAAAAGCAAAAACCCTATTGAATAGTATCAAAAATATTATACATATATACATACATAAGGATTTGTGAAGAGGGCTGACCTGTGTTACGACGAAAGCGGCGCAGAATGAAGGAGCCATGTTCATCTCTTCTTTGAGGCAGTTCAGGAAACTCTTGCAGGTTCAGCCTCCATGACACGTCTGCTGGCAAAAGAGGCTCCTTTCTGCTCTCAATGTTTTCATCCACCACGCCTCTCTTTCCATCTTCCATCACTCTCTCACTCTCACTCTCAAAAAGAGTCACTAAAACCACAGACTGTTCTTTGTTGAGCTTTTGGTTTTTTATTTTTTATTTTTTTGGCTTGAATGAGAATTGCAAAACACGTGAAAGGCTTTTTTTTTTTTTTTTTTAAATGGTATGTTTTGCCAAGTTTATATAAGCTTCCTGCATATGAAGGGAAAGTATTTATTAATTTAGTGCTTTCTATTTTGGACGTTTGTAAATAAATTAAATGTTTTGACCTCCTTTTTAAACTGTTGTGGTCTATTTTAAGAATGTATATATTATTTTCATTAAATATTTAGATTCTTTACGCTTTGCAAAGTTTATAAGATATTTTTCTTTAATTACTGATTGTGTTACTATTTCGTATTTAGTATCAAGATTCTCGATTCTAAAAATTAATAAATAAATACTATTTGATTATTGATTTTTTAAATGACATGTGTCTTTTTATAGAGCATTAAGAGCATTCACAATTGACCTTACAAATGACATATGTAAGTAAATTTTAGCATTAAAGTATTAAAAGGCCCCAGCATTTGGCCTTTGCATTGGTCTGTATCTCAAAAAAATTAAGAATTGTGCTACAGTACTATCACAAATTTATGATGGTACTATAGCATAATTATAAAAGAAAATAATATTTTTTTATGTTGGGATGGAGGAGAAGAGAGAGAGAGGGATTGAATTATATTATTTTATTGGATAGTAACACTACCGTAGTATTGAATTATAATATATACTACCGTAGTATATATTATTTCAATAAGTAGAATAGTAAAATAAAAATTGAGATGTTAAGTGTGTTGTAAAATGGTATGGTATAATTGATAAAGTAGCAATTTAATATGATAAAATAGAATAGGATAGGAATTGAGGATATGAATGCTCTAATAACAACAGGTATGTATATTTAGCATTTGAGATATTAAAAAAATATTAAATTTTCAAAATATATATATATATATATCATACATGTAATAGGACAAAAATATTTTTTGTTTTTCGTTAAAATAAACTATAAGTAATGTCATTATTAACATATTCACGCTTTACAATTAGGTTATAATATAGTTAATTATATTTCCTCATACACTTCACAATGGGATTTAGCATTAGAAAAAGTTTAGCTTCAAATCAGTTTAGAGCTATCTTCCTCCAATCCATGTGACAACTGACAAGATTATTCATATATAATTTTAGTTATATGACTTGTGGTGGCTTTCTTCCAACAACCCTAGGCCTATTGGGCTCAAGCCCCCAATTTATTTGTATATTGTGTTGGGCTTAACCCACAATGGGAAATCCTTAGAACTATTCTTCTATTGGTGATACCTCAAATTAAGCCAGGCCAAGAAGGCTTTCGAAACAGCCAAGCTTCCCTTCTGAAGTTTGAGTAAGACCTCTACCCAAGATTGCATCCTTACCTTTCTTTCGTGTATCACTCCCCTAATTTTTGCTTTTAACCCCTTAATCTTTGCCCCTCTCCTCTAATTTATACCCTTGTTTCAATGGGATAGTCATGATGAGGGAATATCCAATCTAACAGTGAGCCCCTCCACCCATGAGGTTTGGGTGGTTTCTTAAGTCTTGTCCACTGTTCCACCATGTCATGTCACATATCAGAGTGTGGCCCCACTTCCTGCCATTTAAGGTGACATTCTAGTAACTTGTGCCCGACATCGAATCTTGTGTTCGGCAGGCGGATTCTCCCAAAGCATTACCTTGCACCTTTGGCTCACATCGATTTTTGTTGGAAAGTTCTGCCGAGATGGGATCCCACACCTAGGATGTTTCAATATCCACTAGGCCAGTACGGGCTTATCTTGAGCCTAGACCATCTTGAAAATGGGCCCAAATTATTATGGGAATGGGCCCATATTTTTCAGTCGACCCACGTGACCTTTTTAATGAGTTATATAACTTGTTTAAATAATACATATGGATAGTCTTTGTCCTATAGCATTAGGGTCGATTCAAACTTTTTCTTAATTTTAAGGCAAGTGACCCATTCACTCACTTAGGTAAAACCATTGTCGCTACTATCAAGAGCCTATTTGGTAAGAGCATTTAAATACAAGTATTTTTTTCATTTGTTTTAGAAACCAGAAAATGGTGTGTCCCACACTTAAATCTTTTGCTTGGCTAATATTTTCTAAATACAATCTTCAAATTATTATTTCCTATTTTCACCATGCAAAATTGGATTTTGAAAATAGCCGAGGGGATTTTTTGAAGATACATAAAATATTTTTAATAACATAGTTGTAAATAAATTGGAAACAGTGGACCCCACATATTTATCCAAACTATTCTATTTCTTAAATTATGTAGCTTATCTTTATCATAAAAAAATTCTCACTTTTCAAATTTGAAATTTATCATTATATATTAAAAAAAAAAAGGTATATTAGTTCTATTCCCACACTTCAATTTTGAAACTTAGCATTATCCAAAAATAAAAAAGAAAAAAAGTAATATACACGACACGTTGATAGAATAAATAATTTTAAAAATAAATCTCAAAGTTGAAATGGTCTACCAAATATAATTTTTTTCCAGTAATTTGAAAATTGTTCATAAAAGTGGAAGCCAAAAACATATAATGTAGTAAAAATTATTCTTTGAAAACTAATTTCACATTCAATTTTTGAAAATTATTTTCATATTGTTTTGAAAAAAAAATCCTCCAACTAAATAGGCCTTAAATGTTTTCATATTTAAATACGGTTACAACCTAGATGAAATAAGGATAAGCTGTAAAAAGTATTCAAATTAATATATAAAAATAACCCTATATCTTAACTATGAAACAATACTTTTTGTCACATTCTCACAATTATTAATTTGAACAAAAGAAAATCATTACATAATGGGAATATAAAAAAAAATTAAATGATAAAATATTATTTTCATCCCTAAAGTTTGCATGAATTTTTTTTATCATCTCTAAACTTTAAAAAGTTCGTTTTTCATTCTTAAACTATTGAAAATATTTCAATTTTTATCATTAAACATGTACATGAAGAACTTATTCACTTTAGCGATGCAAAGGCTGGTTTGACTTATGTGATTAAACGTAGCTTTTTAAAGTTTTTTTCTTATATAACTAATTTGTATTGGGTTGGAATGGAAGCCTAATACAACTAATTTGTAGAGGTGGTTAGTCGAGGTCAAACCTTTATGCCCTGACAACCGCGGTTCAATAATTAGAGAAAGAAAGTTGACAAAGACAATAATTTAAGTTGAGTTATGACAAAGAAAAGAGAAATTCTTATTTAAGTTCTTCCTTAGGCTGGCCAAGGAGCAATAGTTCTTAGGATGTGCACTTCTCAGTTTTACAGTTCTCAATTTCCCTTTATATTTATCAATTTCTTCCTTTGGAGTTTTTTCGATCCCCTTCCAGGAGGATCTTCTCTCCCATATATAGTTGCTTGGATTGCATCTCAGCCTTCCACTTGGATGGCTGTTGATCTCTCCTTAGATACTTGTTTTATCGCTGCCTTACTAGTGGTGGTAGAGTAAGCTGTAGGCTGTGGGGGTGCTGTTCAAGGATCATTTTGCCATTAAAGCGGCAGGCTGAGTTGGTATAGTGCATTGAATGTAGAGGTGATGGATGTTTTATCTAGAAGTCGCCTCCTCCTTCCCTTACTTGCACGTCACTACTTCTTTCCTCTGCCTTCAACCTTATGGCCCGGTGGTTTGTCTCCAGTCTCCCGAAGGAGTATCTACTTCCCAAGCTCTTCAGGTGAGCTGCCCCCCTCGATTTCTTTGACTGGGTTATCCTGACTAGACTGGGCCCTGATCTGATGAATAGTTGGGCCCAATTTCTCCTTTGGTGGATTCCACTCGATAATCCTTTTTCTTTGGGCTTCCCCCTCCTACAATGTAATTGTACTTTTATAGCCATGATACAATCTTACTTTTTTTAAAAATTAAAAAAACAAGAAATAAATATCCGAACTTCATAATTTTGTATGCTTTAATTGTTACGTTGTAGACTTGTGTATAACTGCATACCAATTATTTGTTTGCTTGTTTGGGTTTTTGTTATCTTTTTTTTACTATTTGTTTGCATTCAATTGAATCAAATGGCACACAAGTGTACTTCTCTCCTTTAACCCCATGTGTATGTTAAGGTTATATTATACATCGTGACTGCAACTTGCAATTGACAATACAGAAATGAAAAATTATTTTCCATGGGTCGGTAGCACCATTGAAGTATATTCTATTATTCTCATGATCTTTGTCTATTCTTTGCACGTTGTGATGAGCTGCATTCACAAAAATAATTGGAAGTTACATGGGGATATGAAGCTTTTTCTGTGTAGGAGTGTAAAATAAAGATCAAAACATTTGATATAGATACGCATTTCAGATTTTTATTGATGATTACTGGTAATCTTTTCAGCCAAAATAATTTGGTTTGTTTGGATACTGCTTATTTTGCTCAAAACTGAAAACAATAAAAAAATTATTATTCACGTACTTGGCATTGTTCATAAGCCTAAAATCACTGTTCATAGACAATAAACAATGCCAAGCGCACTTAGCAAAAAAATAAAAAAAAGAAACGCAAACGCTCACTTATCCAAAGGCCACCAAAACACTTTTTCTTGCAAGTAATGATTTGGGTCATTTATTCAAATGTAAAGTAATGAACTTTTTTTTTTCAAGATCCAAATGAAGCAATGATGTGGGTTAAGAAATAAGATATGTGATCTTAAAATGGGCGAAGGCAACAAATCAAAACGCAATATGGCTCCTCTAATTTTGGCTTGGTGGCAAAGAATGCCTCAAGATTTTTATTACCTAACAAAATGAACTCCTTGAACTAATCATGTTTTTTGTTTTTTGTTTTTTTTTTTTTTGGAGAATCAATCATGCTCTTTGTTAGGTAACAAGTCTAATGGCCCATGCAGTTTGAGGGGTAGGGATTTCAGCCCCCACCTTCATCAACCACCCCTTATTTATGGAGAGAAAGTGGTGTTTGGCCCAAAGCCATTGGCACCTTGGTATCTGTTTTGTAAATAGTTTTAATTTTTTACTTTTTCTTTTTTGTTTCACTTTTTTTTAACACAACTATTTCTTTTTAAAGAAGTTAATTTTTATTTTTATTTTATGCGTTTGAGATGGGATGATAAGCAGCTTTTAGCCCTTTTATTTTTTGCTACTATTTGTAGGTAAGCAATAGAGGAGAGTATAAGAAGAAAATGTAATTTAATGGTGAATTTGTAAAAATTCTTTTCCAATAGAAAGTTATCGAGTATGATTATAGTTTTTGGTTACAACTAATTTTGTAACTAAATTTTGTCTACAAAAAATTGCTTAGCTTACTAAAGAGCGTGACGTATATTGCTTAGACTTACACTCTTTCAATATTCATGCCTTTTTATTTCTTGAGATAATTGCCTATGTCATTCACAAGTCATCTTAGGGTAAATTTCGATAAGATAGTGTAGAGAGAGAAAATTCTCAACCTATCACAAGCTGACACATCATACTACCAAGTCCATAAAGTACGACCAATTACAAAGTGTCACGTACGGCTACTAGGTTTTGCTATCACTATTCAGAAACTAACAGAAATTTGCCATGTGTCATTGAAATGGGGACATAAAATGCATGCAAAAACCAATTACACATCGACGCGTGTAAGTAATGACATTAGCAGTCCGACGCGTGTAAGCAATGACACAAGCAGTCCAATTGGGTGTTGACATGTGTCACCCTAAAAATCAAAACATTTCGGCCAATCAAAAGATGCCACGTGTCTTGGAGAAAAAGTCTTAAAGCTCCTCCAATCAAACTATGACACGTCTACAATCAAACTACACCACATGTCGCTCATCCACCCTCAAACTCCTATAAATAGAAGCATTTCTAAGGTATTTCTAGACACCAAGACATCTTGGAACATACCAAGACATGTAGAGCCCAAGCAGCATTAAAGAAAATTCAGAAGTACTCAAAAGTATCGAAACTCTACTGGAATCAAGCCTTAAAACCTTCAGGAACTTTAAGAACTTCAACATCAAATGTGAGGAGTATTCAAAGCAAAATCATCTAAACTATTTGCCTAGATCTTAAAATTTGCTGGAATCAAGCCTAAAAGCCTCTAGAAACTTCAAGAAACCATAAATTGGTGAAGCTCTACGAGTTCAAGCCTCTAAAGTCCCGAAGAATTTCCACCACAAACCTTCAAAGATGAAGAACACACGAAGAACATAAAGAACAAAGAATTTCTAACAAGCTCATAGCCAGATATTCATTGTAATACCGTTTCAAAAATCTTCGATCCATTCCATAGCCAAATTGAAGGATATTTTGTGTTCGAATCAAAATCACATTACCACACATTCATCATAAAAATTTACATTTGTGAAACTATTTTATTTGTTTGACTTTATTTCAAACTTGAAATTTGGTCGTCCACAAATAGATTTTCATATGTTATGTATTCATATGACATCCTAAATTGGACTTATTTATGTCATAAATTCACATGTCATCCTATGATAGATTCACATGCACATGCATCCACATATCACTTTAGGGTAGATTTGTATGTCATGCATTTACACACTATGCACTTGCACTTGTTCAATTTATACATGCCAACATATACAATAACTCCTTTTCAAAACCCAAATGTCAAATTCTTTATTATTTAAATGGTGAAATTTTGGGTTAATTTCAAAACAATGTATTGTCCTTTGGGATAGGCATCATAGGATGCCTAACATTTTCTTCACGCGTAACTGAGCTTCTAAATCCACGTCTTATGATTCAAGACATATTGTTTTTTTTTCCTATATTAGCTTAGGGGCCTTTAAGGTTTTATTAGTTAATTTATAAAATAAAGTCAATTAGACTTGGGTGATCAATCATACCTTGTGATTCTCATGGTTGGTGGAGACTCCTAAAAATTATCATAGGTAAAGAAGTTCACTCATACACACACCTCACCTAAGTAATGTATACATATCACACACCTTTACATTACATCATACGCTGTCGCTAAGTGAAAACTCTATAAAGGTTGGGGGAATGTCGACATTGGGAAAAATCCATGTACAACAAAACCCACCATAACTTAAAACAGGTTATATAAAAATGTTGTGAGATTTGTTTGTTTTGTATTTGTATTTTTATTTTATAAATATAAAAGATTAGAAGTTGTGAGATTTTGTTGTGTATCAATAGACTTTTTTATGTGAGATTTTTAATTACTCCGCTCTATGATGATTACATTTGATCATTAGACCAAAATACCAAATGATTTTTGGTGTAGATGAGATTTATAACTTTGAACCACTACAATTAGGTGTGTCTAGACCCAACCGGAGCCTTAAAAATCGACCAAACTGCCCAACGTCGACCCGATTCCAGCCCGAACCAAAGCTTCAGTCGGTTGGCTACAGGTTTTTGATTCCAAGAACTAACGCTGGTGGGTAGAGTGGCGAGTTCTTGCAGTTTTCAATGAGTTTTTGCAGTTTACGGCAACCAACCAAACCAAACTAACCACACTCGAACCCGAAACTGATTTGACCAATTGATGCTGGCGGTCAATTTTGGGTCCCTTCACCCTTCACCTGACATCGACTGGGTCTGGTCCGGGTTGGGTCCAAAATCAAACTGGCCCAACCCATGGACAAGCCTAATTACAATCTACTCTATTTATGTTTCTATGAATAGTAAGTAGTAACTTCAAACACACATAACATAGAAAATTATTTTGTAATTACTAATTAGTGTCTAGTGTTGGTATTTATAACAAAGCTTCTGGTTCCGATTTGGATCCGTTAACGGAAAACAACGACTGACTATATAATTGAGACAGGTTATAAACAATTGTGGGTCATTAAATAATTTGCTAAACGCTTACAAAAAGCAAAAGCCTTATTCCTCAATAATAAATAAAATATTTAATAATGATACGTTACTCATTATTTATTAGTTTACCAAAAAAAACTCATTATTTATTAGTCTTGATAGATATTTTTGAAGTCAAAAAATAGATATTTTTGAAGTTAAAAAACAGAAAGTTCTTTTTAAAGACTAAAGATATATATATATATATATATATATAAAGTAATAAGGACGGAATTGAAGTTTGACCCTAGCATATTTTCTTTTCTAAAATTGAACCATAGGGTAATGGTTAATAAACTATAATAGAAATATTTTGACACTACTTTCACAAAAAATATAAAAAGTTGTCAACAAAATTAATTAAGATAAATTGCATATTTGGTCCCTTTCCTTTACAACATATTTCAAATTAATGGCCAAAATAAAATTTTAGTGTACGTCACATTAACGAAAGCTAATTTTTTATTTTGGCCATTAGACACGTCATTAATTTTCATCCAAAAAAAATGGTAAGGACTAAATTGATACTGTACTGAAAGGTTAGGGACTAAATTGACACAATTGAAAAGTTATGGACCAAATTGAAATATGAAGTATAAGATAGGGATCAAATACGTAATTTATCCAATTAATTATTTTATCATTTTTTCATAAAAAGTTTCTAAAAATAGTTTCTAAACCAATATCTTTAGGACATTTGTTAACATTTCCTATATTTAAAGATACTACAAATTTTATTACGTAAAACTTACGTCATCAATCATAAAAAAATAATTCAAATATTCATTTATTAGGTGGTTGAAGCTTACTAGCTTTTTCATTTATTAGCTAATTACATTTATGGTCACTTTAATTTATAAGGTTGATGTAGTAAATTTATTAAGCATTTAATATTTTTCATACTACTATTTTTTTTTTTTTACTATTAAATTATAAGACTCTTGATAAGGTAAGACCAAATTATTAATTAACCTGGTTACAATTGAATATGTTCCGTTACATCTTTTTTATTTTGATTTTTGATTTTTTTTTGAGAAAATGATTTTTTATATTTGATTTTACTTTTTAGCACTTGATTTTCATTTTTTATATTTGATTTTAGCTCTTGATGGACCAAAATGAAAATAAAACACGAGATAGAAGGGGAAAAACAAAACAAATTTTGAAAGCCACATCAATTCCTTTATTTTGCAAAATTTGCCGCCTTAACCTCCTACGTACGCATCAATCACCCCAACCAACAAAGTTCTTCGGTCAATTTTCTTGTTCTCAATCTAAAATTTTGTGAACATTCAGAAGGAGCCAAGCAGTCCAAAACTTTAAATACTAGCCGACACAAATAATAATTAAAATCGATTGTTTTTTATTCTTCTTTCGCTCTCAAAACCGAAAAAATTTAAAGGTGCCATAAGTTATAAGATAACAAAACTTACAAATTCATGTTGTAAAAAAAGCGATCGGTGTAATTCTACTATCTAATAAATAAATGTTGGGTTCAGTTATTCTTATGGTATTTGTTAATAAATCATGAGCAATATTAAAAAATGCCCTAAAGGCATTAGTTTAGAATTCATTTTTAGAAATATTTTATAGGAAAATAATAAAACAATTAATTTTGTTGACAACTTTTTAGATTTCTCATAAAAATGATGTCAAAACTTTCCTAATATAGTTTATGAAAAATTACCCTAAGGGCACCCATTACTCATAATACATTTAGGGAAATTTTAATATTTTTTTATAGAAAATATAAAAAGTAAATGTTAAAGAAATTACAAATTTTTCCACAGAAGGTAATATATACAAACTGATGTCATAATAAATGTAATTGATGCGTTTTAACTACCTCATAAATGAATGTTTGAATTGTCTCTTTATGATGAGTGACACACCAGTTTGTAAGCTTATCCACTGTTTGAATGAGAATCACAAAACATGTGAAAGGCTTTGATAGCATGTCTTGCCAAGTTTATATAAGCATACGAAGAGAGTATTTATTAATTTACTGCTTTTTATTTTGGACGTTTGTAAATAAATTAAATGTTTTGACCTCCTTTTTAAACTGTCGTAGTCTATTTTAAGAATGTATATATTATTTTCATTAAATATTTAAATTCTTTACACTTTGCAAAGTTTATGAGATTTTTTTTTTAATTACTGATTGTGTTACTATTTCGTATTTAGTATCAAGATTCTCGATTCTAAAAATAAATAAATAAATAAATACTACTTGATTATTGATTTTTTAAATGACATGTATCTTGTTAGAGCATTAAGAGCATTCACAATTGGCCTTACAAATGACATATGTAAGTAAATTTTAGCATTAAAGTACTAAAAGATCCCAACATTTGGCCTGGTATTGGTCTGTATCTTAAAAAAATTAAGAATTGTGCTACAGTACAATTACAAATTTGTAATGGTACTGTAGCACAATTGTAAAAGGAAATAATTTTTTTTTTTTTTTTGGTTGGGATGGGTTAGAAGGGAGAGAGAGAGAGAGATTGAATTATATTATTTTATTGAGTAGTAATACTACCATAGTATTGAATTATAATATATACTACCGTAGTATATATTATTTTAATAAGTAGAATAGTAAAATAAAAGTTGGGATGCTGAGTGTGTTGTAAAATAGTATGGTATAATTGATAAAATAGTTTTTTAATATGATAAAATATAATAGGATAGGAATTCAGGATATGAATGCTCTAACAACAGGTATGTCAAATGCTAAATATTTAGCATTTGAGATATTAAAAAAATATTAAATTTTCAATATATATATATTGTACATGTAATAGGACAAAAAATATATTTTGGTTTTTGCTAAAATAAATTATGAGTAATGTCATTATCAACGTGTTCACACTTTACAATTGTAGATGATCATTTTTGGGAGCCCAGCAAAAGGAAGAAGCCCAACAACGTGGGCAGAAGAAAGTGAGATAGAAAAGCCATTAAGCCCAAGCGGCAGAAATAATGGACCATTAGACCATAAAGCAAACAAATGAACCTTGAAAAAGTAAATAGGCCTAAATGGGCCCAGAAAGAGAAACCTATGGGCTGTATGGATGTAGAAAGTGAGAATAGGTCACAGCTGCCATAGCAGACCCAAAACAATGTAAGTAAATAAAGTAAGGAGTAATGGAGAACCCATAAACCCCAAGGATGAAGTATAAAATACTTGGGCCAAGAAAACCCAAAGAGTTAGTAAAAAGCCCATGGGAAACACAAAATTAGAAAGGGCCAAGGATACCCAAAAGGAAGTAAGCATGATGTGGAAGCCCGCAAGTAATGTAGTAAAAGGCCCAATGAATTTATTGGGCTATCAAGAAAAAGGATGAACAACAAACCCAAAGAGGCCCAGCAGCCCTGGGTCAAGTAAACATCATGGCAGGCATGACAGAATGGTGTGGTAGGAAGTAATAGTAAGGCTAAGAATAGAACATAGAGAATGGCACCAATAAGGAGAAGCCCACAATCGGGCAAAGCCCAGCAAGCCATAAAGAATGAGAAATCAATAAAGCAACTCACGTTGTAAGAAGTCAAAAACAAACTAAAAAACAGGCAGACGGACCTTCAGGCCACAGCAAGTGCATGAGCAGCAGGCAAATTTTGAACGAGCATGGAAGTAAGGCACGCGCAAGGCCCAGACACCACTAGCTTGTACCCAACCAATACAAGAAGTGGTAGGTCATAGGTCAGAGGTAAGAGGGCATGGTTTGGCAGTGGGGAGAGGGAAAACCTATTTTTGTGTTTCCTACTCAGGCTCTTTTGGAGGCAGTGTCCTATTGGGATGGCATATCACTTAAAAGAAGCAAAACTGAGTTAGAACCACTAGGTGCATGTCATGAGGGACGAAAAGGATTTACACCGTGGTAGGTAAGAATGCCACAGTAAGTAAACAAACAAAATAGTCTTCTCTGTCTGGTGAGGTGGAGTGATGCGTCCAGCACAGGTAAGTGGCGCGACCAACACAGGTAAGTGGCGCTGGCTGAGCTACTAACCAATCGATAATGGCCGATAAATATGCCCACACTAGACAAAGACAGCTAAGGGTTAAAATGGTAAATGCCAGTCGCAGCAGACATTATATAAGGAGCCCTTACTATGCACAGAAAGGGGGGACGGCAATAGCAATCTCTAGGAAGAGAATCACCATAACTAAAAAAAAAAGACATCGAAAGATAAAACGAAGAAAAAGGAAGGAACGAATTAGAGAAAATAGAAAGAAAAGTAAAAATGGAGAGAACAGAGCGATAAACATGCACCAAATAGGTTGATTTCCTCTCTCCCTCTCCGACTTATGTTCTTTGTTAACGGCAAAGGACATCTCTAGGTAGAAGTTATTTAGGCCCGCTCCCTCAAAGCAGTTAATTTCTTCCCTAGAGAGATTATTTGCGTTGAGGAGATGGCTCTCTTCTTAACTTAGACCCAGCAACACGACTTGACACGGCAGACTGACTTTTTCTTTTAATAAGCTTGTTACTACTAGTTTTGTACTTATTCTTTGTTGTTGTTTCATAAAACGAGTATTCCTATGAAAATCCATTATTTACTTTTGTCTAATAGTAAAAGAATCTCTATTATTGTCTTTATTGTATCTATCTGCCATGGTTATTATAACAGCTCTGCCTAACATAGACATGTGAATAAAAATCTTGGCAAACGGGGGCATAGTTTGCGCACAGGCCAGACTAAGGAGGGTTGCTATTGGACAGGTCTCAACTCCCTGATCCAGAGAACTTTGAGCCTAGTACAGCAAGAAGCAGCCCAACTTAACATTTGCAAAAAAGGCCTACCACAACAATTAGGTTATAATATAGTTAATTATATTTCCTTATACACTTCACAATGGGATTTAGCATTAGAAAAAGTTTAGCTTCAAATCAATTTGGAGCTATCTTCCTCCAACCCATGTGACAATTGAAAAGATTATTCATATGTAATTTTAGTTATATGACCTATGGTGGCTTTCTTCCAACAACCCTGGGCCTATTGGGCTCAAGCCCCCAATTTATTTGTATATTATGTTGGGCTTAACAAACAATGTGAAATCCTTAGAGCTATTTTTCTACTGGTAATACCTTGAATTAAGCCTAGGCAAGAAAGCTTTTGAAACAGCCAAGCTTCCCTTCTAAACTCTAAGCAAGACCTCTACCTGAGACTGCATCCTCACCTTTCTTTCATGTATCACTCCCCTAATTTTTGCTTTTAACCCCTTGATCTTTGCCCCTCTCCTTAAATTTATACCCTTGTTTCAATGGGATAGTCACGATGAGGGAATATCCAGTCTAACAATGGGCCCCTCCACCCATGAGGTTTGGGTGGTTTCTTAAGTCTTGTCCACTGTTCCACCATGTCATGTCACATATCAGAGTGTGGCCCCACTTCCTGCCATTTGAGGTGACATTCTAGTAACTTGTGTTCGACAACGAATCTTGTGTTCGGCGGGCAGACTCCCCCAAAGCATTACCTTACACCTTTGGCTCACATCGATTTTTGTTGGAAAGTTCTGCCGAGATGGGATCCCACACCTAAGATGTTTCAATATCCACTAGGCCAGTATGGGCTTATCTCGAGCCTAGACCATCTCAAAAATGGGCCTAAATTATTATGGTAATGGGACCATATTTTTCAGCCGACCCACATGACCTTTTTAATGAGTTATATAACTTATTTAAATAATACATATGGATAGTCTTTGTCCTATAGCATTAGGGTCGGTTCAAACTTTTTCTTAATTTTAGGGCAAGTGACCCATTCACTCAATTAGGTAAAACAATTGTCACTACTATCAAGAGCCTATTTGGTAAGAGCATTTAAATACAAGTATTTTTTTCATTTGTTTTAGAAACCATAAAATGGTAGGTCCCACACTTAAATCTATTGCTTAGCTAATATTTTCTAAATACAGTTTTCAAATTATTATTTCCTATTTTCACCATGCAAAATTGGATTTTGAAAATAGCCGAGGGGATGCTTTCAAGATACATAAAATATTTTTAATAACATAGTTGTAAATAAATTGGAAACAGTGGACCCCACATGTTTATCCAAACTATTCTATTTCTTAAATTAAGTAACTTATCGTTATCATAAAAAAATTCTCACTTTCAAATTTGAAATTTATCATTATATATAAAAAAAGGGTATATTAGTTTTATTCCCACACTTCAATTTTGAAACTTAGCATTATCCAAAAAGGAAAAAAATTATAATAATAATCCACACGACACATTGGTAGAATAAAAAATTTTAAAAATAAATATCAAAGTTGAAATGGTCTACCAAATATAATTTTTTTTTTCAATAATTTGAAAATTGTTCATAAAAGTGGAAGCCAAACACATATTGTAAGAGCACAAATCAAACTAATCCAAGTTTGGACAGTGAACCAGCTCAATGAGCACTCAACAATGAATTTGTAGAGAGTGGGTGTTTAATCTAGGTTTTTGAGATGATAGATAATACAAAGGTTTGATTCGGCTTTTTATTCATGCACTACACTAGTATAAGCATGTAACCTGAAGTTGAATACCTTGATACTGAGAACGATAGTTTTTTGTTTTTCTTCCCAATTTTTTTTCTCCCCCTCTTCAACTATCTTCCTTTCCTTTTATAGGCCTCCTCCTTTCTTCCCCGGTGCAATCCAGGTGTTTCCTTTTTAGATACTTGTCCCATCACCCCTTTTGGCTCAGGTCTCTGGTGGTGAAGATAAGGTTGAAACCTAACGTTCAGGCGTCACTTCTTCATTAATGCGGCCAAGCAGGTGTAAAGCATTAAATGCGGTGATGGCAGCTTTTCCTTTGGCCACAGTTAATTCTTTCCCTTTATTCTTTATTCTCATTTTCTTAACTCCAGCATCAAAAAGAAAAAACCTTCATCATGGGCGTTATCCAACTATAAGAACATTCACATGGTCCTCGGCGACGCCTTGCCGAGGACTGGTTTGTCCTCGGACGTTATGTCTCTTAGTGTCTGGACATGCATGATACTTCTTTCTCTCTCGTGATCTTGTAGGTCGGACTGATTATGTCCTCGGATCATCTCAAGATGTAGTGTTGGGCTTCTTTTATTGTGAGGGCCTTTGGGCCGGCCAGATACGCGATTTGGGCCCATGGGTACCACACATATAATGTAGTAAAAATCATTCTTTGAAAACTAATTTCACATTCCATTTTTGAAAATTATTTTCATATTGTTTTCAAAAAAAAAAAAATCCTCCTACTAAATAGGCCTTAAATGTTTTCATATTTAAATACAATTACAACCTAGATGAAATAAGGATAAGGTGTAAAAAGTATTCAAATTAATATATAAATATAACTCTATATCTTAACTATGAAACTATACTTTTTGTCACATTCTCACAATTATTAATTTGAACAAAAGAAAATCATTACATAATGGGAATATAAAAGAAAAATTTAAATGATAGAATATTATTTTCATCCCTAAAGTTTGCATGAATTTCTTTTATCATCTCTAAACTTCAAAAAGTTCGTTTTTCATTCTTAAACTATTGAAAATATTTCAATTTCTATCATTAAACATGTACATGAAGAAATTATTCACTTTAGCGGTGCAAAAGCTAGTTTGACTTATGTGATTAAACGCAGCTTATTAAAGTTTTTTTTTCTTATATAACTAATTTGTATTGGGCTGGAATGGAAGCCCAATACAACAAATTTGTAGAAGTGGTTAGTCAAGGTTAAACCTTTATGCCTTGACAACCGCGGTTCAGTAATTAGAGAAAAAAAGTTGGCAAAGACAATAATTTAAGTTGAGTTATGACAAAGAAAAGAGAAATTCTTATTTAAGTTCTTTCTTAGGCTGGTCAAGGAGCAATTGTTCTTAGGATGTACACTTCTCGATTTTACAGTTCTCAATTTCCCTTTATATTTCTTTATTTCTTCCTTTGGAGTTTTTTTGATCCCCTTCCAGAAGGATCTTCTCTCCCATATATAGCTGCTTGGATTGCATCTTAGCCTTCCACTTGGATGGCCATTGATCTCTCCTTAGATACTTGTCCCATCGTTGCCTTCCTAGTGGTGGTAGAGTAGGCTGTACGTTGTGGGGGCACTGTTCAAGGATCATTTTGCTATTAATGCGGCAGGCTGAGTTGGTATAGTGCATTAAATGTAGAGGTGATGGATGTTTTATCTAGAAGCCACCTCCTCCTTCCCTTACTTGCACGTCACTACTTCTTTCCTCGGCCTTCAACCTTATGGCCTGGTGGTTTGTCTCTAGAGGGGCATCTACTCCTCAAGCTCTTCAGGCGAGCTGCCCTCCTCGGTTTCTTTGACTGGGTTATCCTAACTGGGCTGGGCCTGATCTGATGAATAGTTTGGCCCAATTTCCCCACTGGTGGATTCCATTTGACAATCCTTTTTCTTTGGGCTTCCCCCCTCCTACAATATAATTGTACTTTTAAAAGCCATGATACAATCTTAATTTTTTTAAAAATAAATAAAACAAGAACTAAATATCCCAACTTCATAATATTGTATGTTTTGTTACGTTGTAGACTTGTGCATAACTGCATACCAATTATTTGTTTGCTTGTTTGGGTTTTTGTTATCTTTTTTTATTATTATTATTATTTTTTTTTGCATTCAAATGAATCAAATGGCACACAAGCGTACTTCTCTCCTTTAACCCCATGTGTATGTTAAGGTTATATTATACATCGTGACTGCAAGTTGCAATTGACAATACAGAAATGAAAAATTATTTTCCATGGGTCGGTAGCACCATTGAAGTATATTCTATTATTCTTATGATCTTTGTCTATTTTTAGCACGTTGTGATGAGTTGCATTCACAAAAATAAATGGAAGTTACATGGGGATATGAAGCTTTTTCTGTGTAGGAGTATAAAATAAAGCTCAAAACATTTGATATAGATACGCATTTCAGATTTCTATTGATGATTACTGGTAATCTTTTAAGTCAAAATAATTTGTTTTGTTTGGATACCGTTTATTTTGCTATAAAATGAAAACAATAAAAAAGTTATTATTCACGCGTTTGGCATTGTTCATAAACCTAAAATCATTGCTCATGGAAAATGAATAGTGCCAAGCGCACTCAGGTAAAGGAAAAAAAAAAAAAAAAAACGCTGCAAACACAAACACTCACTTATCCAAACGCCACCAAAACACTTTTTCTTGCAAGTAATGATTTGGGTCATTTATTCAAATGTTAAGTAATGAATTTTTTTTTGTTTTTCAAGATTCAAATGAAGTAATGATGTGGGTTAAGAAATAAGATATGTGATCTTAAAATGGGCAAAGGCAACAAATCAAAACGCAATATGGCTCCTTTAATTTTGGCTTGGTGGCAAGAATGCCTCAAGATTTTTATTACCTAACAAAATGAACTCCTTGAACTAATCATGTTTTTTGTTTTTGTTTTTTTGGAGAATCAATCATGCTCTTTGTTAGGTAACGAGTCTAATGGCCCATGCAGTTTGAGGGGTAGGGATTTCAGCCCCCACCTTCATCAACCACCCCATATTTATGGAGATAAAGTGGTGTTTGGCCCAAAGCCATCGGCACCTTGGTATCTGTTTTGTAAATAGTTTTAATTTTTTACTTTTTCCTTTTTGTTTCACTTTTTTTTAACTCGACTATTTTTTTTTTAAGGAAGTTAATTTTTATTTTTATTTTATGCGTTTGAGATGGGATGATAAGCAGTTTTTCGCCCTTTTATTTTTCCCTACTATTTGTAGGTAAGCAATAGAGGAGAGCATAAATAGAAAATATAATTTAAAGGTGGATTTGAAAAAATTCACTTCCAATAGGAAGTTATTGAGTAAGATTATAGTCTTAGGCTATAACTAATTTTGTAACTAAACTTTATCCATATAAAATTACTTAGCTCACTGAAGAGCGTGACATATATTGCTTAGACTTACACTCTTTCAATATTCATGCCTTTTTATTTCTTGAGGTAATTGCCTATGTCATTCATAAGTCATCTTAGGGTAAATTTCTATAAGATAGTGTAAAGAGGAAAAATTCACAGCCTATCACAAGCTGACACATCATACTACTAAGTTCACAAAGTATGACCAATTACAAAATGCCACGTACTGCTACTGGTTTTGCTATCACTATTCAGAAACTAACAGAAATTTGTTAAGTGCCGTTGAAATAGGGACATAAAATGCATGCAAAAACCAATTATACATCGGCTCGTGTAAGCACTGACACAGGCAATCCAATCGAGTGTTGACATGTGTCACCTTGAAAATCAAAACATTTCGGCCAATCAAAAGATGCCACGTGTCTTGAAGAAAAAGTATTAAAACTCTTCCAATCAAACTGTGACACAGGTCACCAATCAAACTACACCACATGTCGCTCACTCACCCACAAACTCCTATAAATTGAAGCTTTTCTAAGGCATTTCTAGACACTAAGACATCTTGGAACATACCAAGACATGTAGAGCACAAGTAGCATCAAAGAAAATCTATAAGCACTTAAAAGTACCAAAACTTTACTGGAATCAAGCCCTGAAGCCTCTAGAAACTATAAGAACTTCAACATCAAATGTGAGGAGCATTCAAAGCACAATCATCTAAACTACTTGCCTAGATCTTAAAGTTTGCTGGAATCAAGCCCAAAAGCCTCCAGAAAATTCAAGAAACCGTAAATTGGTGAAACTCTACGGATTCAAGCCTCCAAAGTCTCGAAGAATTTCCACCACAAACCTTCAAAGAAGAAGAACAAATGAAGAATATGAAGAACAAAGAATTTCTAACAAGCTCATAGCCTGAGATTCATTTTAATTCCGTTTCAAAGATCTTCGATCCATTCCTTAGCCAAATTGAAGAATATTTTGTGTTCGAATCAGTATCACATTACCACACATTCATCACTACAAATTCACATTTGTGAAGCTATTTTATTTGTTTGACTTTATTTCAAACTCAAAATTTAGTCGTCCACAAATAGATTTTCATATGTTATGTATTCATATGTCATCCTAAAATTGACTTATTTATGTCATACATTCACATGTCATCCTATGATAGATTCACATGCACGTGCATCCACATATCACTTTAGGGTAGATTTGTATGTCATGCATTTACACTTTTATGCATTTGCACTTGTTCAATTTATACATGCCAACATTACAATAACTCTTTTCCAAAACCCAAATGTCAAATTCTTTATTATTTAAATGGTGAAATTTTGGGTTAATTTCAAAACAGTGTATTATCCTTTGGGATAGCCATCATAGGATGCCTAACATTTTCTTCACGCGTAACTGAGCTTCTAAATCCATGTCTTATGATTCAATACATATTGTTTTTTTTTTCCTATTTTAGCTTAGAGGCCTTTAGGGTTTTATTAGTTAACTTATAAAATAAATTCAATTAGACGTAGGTGATCAATCATACCTTATAACTCTCATGGTTGGTGGAGACTCCTAAAAATGATCATAGGTAAAGAAGTTCACTCATACACACGCCTCACCTAAGTAATGTATACATATCACACACCTTTACATTACATCATATGCTATCACTAAGTGAAAACTCCGTAAAGGTTAGGGGAATGTCGACACTAGGAAAAATCCATGTACAACAAAACCCACCATAACTTAAAACAAGGTTATATAAATATGTTGTGAGATTTGTTTGTTTTGTATTTGTATTTTTATTTTCTAAATATAAAAGATTAGAAGTTGTGAGATTTTTTTATGTATCAATAGACTTTTTTATGTGAGATTTTTAATTACTCCACTCTATGATGATTACATTTGATCATTAGACTAAAATACCAATTGATTTTTGGTGTAGATGAGATTTAGAAGTTTGAACCACTACAATTAGGGGTGTCCAAGCCAGACCAGAGCTTGAAAAATCGACCAAACTGCATAACGTTGACCCGATTCCAGCCCGAACCAAAGCTTCAGTCGATCGGCTGCAGGTTTTTGATTCCAAGAACTAACGTCGGCTGGTCGAGTGGCGGGTTTGCTTCTCCAAAACCCGAGTAACCCGAACCTGACCGCTGCTATACAAGAACTCCGGCCAAATCTGGCAAAATCAAGCCAGATCCGGCGAGTTCTTGACTAGATCTGGTGGGATTTAGCTATATCCGTCCAAACCGCAGAATTTTTAGCTAAATTTTGTAAATTCCAGCAAAAAATTTGCCAATTCCAACAACAAATGCAGTTTTCAGTGAGTTTTTGCAGTTTTCGCCAACCAACCAAACCAAGCTGACCACACTCGAACCCGAAACTAACTCGACCAATTGATGCTGGCAGTCAATTTCAAGTCCCTCCGCCCTTCACCCGACATCGGCAAGTCTGGTCCGGATTGGGTCTAAAATCAAACCGGCCCGACCTATGGACAGGCCTAACTGCAATCTACTCTATTTATGTTTCTGTGAATAGTAAGTAGTAACTTCAAACACACATAACATAGAAAATTATTTTATAATTAGTGTCTAGTGTTGGTATTTATAACAAAGCTTCTGGTTCCGATTTGGATAAGTTATCGGAAAACAATGACTGACTACATAATTGAGATAGGTTATAAACAATTGTGGGTCATTAAATAATTTGCTAAACGCTTAAAAAAAGCAAAAGCCTTATCCCTCAATAATAAATAAAATATTTACTAATGATACGTTACTCATTATTTATTAGTCTTGATAGATATTTTTGAAGTTAAAAAATAGATATTTTTTAAGTTAAAAAACAGAAAGTTCATTTTAAAGACTAAGGATATATATAAAAATGTAATACGAATGGAATTGAAGTTTGACCCTATCATATTTTCTTATATTTTCACATTACTTTCACAAAAAATATAAAAAGTTGTCAACAAAATTAATTAAGATAAACTACATATTTAGTTACTATCCTTTACAACATACTTCAATTTGGTCCATATCTTTTTAATTATGTCAATTTGGTCTCTAACCTATCAGTATCGTGTCAATTTAGTCTTCGTTGTTATATCTTAGATGAAAATTGATAACATGTCAAATGGCCAAAATAGAATTTTAGTGTACGTCACATTAACGAAAGCTAATTTTTTATTTTGGCCATTAGACACGTCATCAATTTTCATCCAAAAAATAACGGTAAGGATTAAATTGAAACTGTACTAAAAAGTTAGAACTAAATTGAAACAATTGAAAAGTTATAGACCAAATTGAAATATGATGTATAAGATAGGGATCAAATATGTAATTTACCCAATTAATTATTTTATCATTTTCCCATAAAATGCTTCTAAAAATAGTTTCCAAACCAATGTCCTTAGGACATTTGTTAACATTTCTAATATTTAAAGATACTACAAATTTTATTATGTAGAACTTACATCATCAATCATAAAAAAAAAAAAAAAAAATTCAAATATTCATTTATTAGGTGGTTGAAGCTTATTAGCTTTTTCATTTATTAGCTAATTGCATTTATTGTCACTTTAATTTATAAGGTTGATGTAGTAAATTTATTATGCATTTAATATTTTTCATACTACTATTTTTTTTTCTATTAAATTATAAGACTCTTGATAAGGTAAGACGAAATTATTAATTAACCTCGTCACAATTGAATATGTTCCATTACATTTTTTTTATTTTGATTTTATATATATATATATATATTTTTTTTTTTTTGAGAAAATGATTTTTTATATTTGATTTTACTTTTTATCACTTGATTTTCATTTTTTATATTTGATTTTAGCACTTGATGGACCAAAATGAAAATAAAACACGAGATAGAAGGGGAAAAACAAAACAAATTTTGAAAGCCACATCAATTCCTTTATTTTGCAAAATTTGCCGCCTCAACCTCCTACATACGCATCATCCACCCCAACCAACAAAGTTCTTCAGTCAATTTTCTTGTTCTAAATCTAAAATTTTGTCAACATCCAGAACGAGCCAAGCAGTCCAAAACTTTAAATACTAGCCGACACAAATAATAATTAAAATTGATTTTTTTTTCTTCTTTCGCTCTTAAAACTGAAAAAATTTAATTGCCTGTTTGGAAGTTTAGAGAGGGAGGAGAGTAGAGGGGAGTAGAGTAGAGGGGAATGGTTCTCGTCTACCTTGTTTAGATGTTTTTAAAATTAGTAAGGGAGGAATGGAGTAATTAGCTCTTCCTCTTGTTTGGATGTTTTAAAAATTATGATGAAAATGAGAGGAAACGATTTGAATATGTTAGGACATATGTGTTTCATTTTGTTTTGAACATATGTCATTCTTTTATATAATTGGTTTATTTTTTGACAAAACGCGCTTAGCTTGTATTTGGGTAGCGCTAGGATGATTTTAATACTTCAAGAAATAAGGTTTTAAGATCAAGTGTTAAAACCATGTAAGTTGTCTAAAATTCAAGTTGAGAAGTGCCAGTTATTAAAGCTCGACACCTGGCTCAACAGTTGCATCTATCGAGTTTTAAGAAGCTGTTCAGCCCCAAGGCTCGACAGCACTTTGATACCTCTAGCTGTCGAGATTTAAGAAAAACAGATTTTGAGTACTGTTTTTTATTCTAATCCGTAGATGTGTCTTTGAGACTTATTTTCTTCTAACCCTAGACATATAAAATGATTATTTTAAAGGCCGTCAAAGTGTACACAAGTATTGAGAAACCCTTGTTTAAGCAATTTGTGACCTGAGACAAAGTTCTTGCCCTAGTTCATCTCTCTTGTGAAGAAGTTGCTGTGTAATGTGCACCGTAGGGTTTTGTAACCAAGCATCTTCTTGATTTTCATTGTCTGGATGAATTGAAGAACTTTACAGCCAACAACTTTCTCTAGTTGGTGATTGAAGTCACGTACTGGGATCTACACAATTGGTTAGTCATGTACTTGGGAGCCGTGCATCAAAAGGAGAAATTGTCACTACAGAACAAATCCAATTGGGTATTGGGGTAAGGGTTCAACTGTAGGTTGGTAAGATACTTGAGATTTCTTTACTTGTAACCGCTTGTTGTGATAATAGTGGAATTTCAGGAGTGGTAACCTTAAAATTAGCTAGTGGGGTTTTTGCCGTGTAAGTTTTCCCCATTTGTAAACAAATCACTGTGTTGTTTAATTTCCGCTGTATACTTTAGTCTATTGGTGATTTGTCTGTGCTATCACGCAATTTGCATGTTAATTTGATTAATTAATAACTTGATTAGTTAATCAACTTAATTCATCACAAGAGGTTAACGCGTTTGTGACCTATCAGAATAGACAAGTTTACCCCATTTGAAAATGGACTTGCAACTTTAGTTTATGATTAATTTGTTAGATTAAAAAATTATTTAATTTTTTTTAATAATAAAACGGCCAGAAATTTAATCAACATTCTCATCCCATCAAATACTACTAATAAAATTATAAAACTGCTCCTATAAAAAAAAATATATATATATATATATATACACACACACACACTATTAGCTATTATAAAATAATTTTTATTACCTCAAAAAAATTATAATAAAAAATAAAAAAACCTCCTCCAATTTCCAATTAAGATCGAGATTACATCAACGCCGTCCTTAACAGCAGCGTCGAAGGCGGAGAGAATATTGGAATCAAAGCAACCTGAGTTCTTCCAGCCAACTTTGTACACTGCCAAACGAGGTTTCGGAGCGACACCATATCCGTTAGCGTCTCTCAGTGACTGATACTCCACTGTATCATTGCTCGTTATCAGACCACCGACACTCGCCGAAGCATCATGACCTTTTGAGAAAAATTTAGCTCCGATCAACTTCCAATTACAGTTTTGAACCATGAATTTCTCTCCGATCAACTTCCGACCGTGTCGCCTTGTTTGCAATTCTTCATCCGGTGCGTAAAAGTTCTCGCTCGGTTTCGTTGCTGGTGGTTTGGTCGATGGGACTATTGATATCTAGAACCCTCTCGCTTTGATTCGGTAATTTTTGATCTGGTTTGGTGAATTATGTGAATTGAATTGAGCTAAGTTGGTTGCATTGTTTGGAAATTTGTGAAATTTTCTCAGCAAACAAATAAAGATTATTTATATAATTGGTTTGTAATTTTGTTAATTTAGAAAGGGTAAATTGAGGAATTCATTTGGTCAATAATTTATTTATTCTATTCTCCTTTCTCCTTCCAAATCTCTCAAATTTGGAGGAATTAAAAATGAGGGGTTAGAGGTAGTTGAAGTCCCTCCAAACCCCTCCCGCTCTTTCCTTAAAAAACTTCCAAACAAGGTAATTGAATTACTCTCCCTCCCTTTACTTTACTCCCCATTTTTTTTTTTTAAACTTCCAAACAGGCCATAAAGGTGCTGTAAGTTATAATATAGTACAACTTACAAATTCATGTTGTAATAAAAGCAATCGATGAACTTCTACTATCTAATAAATAAATATTGAGTTCAGTTAACGAGTTTTCTTAGGGTATTTGTTAATAAATCATGAGAAATGTTAAAAAATGCCCTAAAGGCATTAGTTTAGGAGTTATTTATAGAAATATTTTATAGGAAAATGATAAAGTAATTAATTTTGTTGACAACTTTTTAGATTTTTCATAAAAATGATGTCAAAACTTTCTTAATATAGTTTATTAAAAATTACCCTAAGGGTACCCGTTAACATGACTCATAATACATTTAGGGAAATTTTAATATCTTTTTTATGGAAAATATAAAAAGTAAATGTTAAAGAAATTGCAAATTTTACCACATAAGGCTTATAAATTGATATCATAATAAATGTAATTGATGTGTTTCAACTGCCTCATAAATGAATATTTGAATTGTCTCTTTATGATTAGTGACACACCAGTTTGTAAGCTTACGCCCTGTTTGTTTTACCGATAATGTTTTCTAAAAAATAAATAATTTTCCAAAAAGTATTTTCTATAAAACTATTTCATTTTTCTATATTTGGTAGCAACCTTAAATGAGTTGAAAATCAATCTTCTAACTTCCCTTATTTAGATTGTTGTGAGATAAAGTTGTGATTGATGTGTTTCAATTACCTCATAAATGAATATTTGAATTGCTTATTTATGATTAGTGACACACCAATTTGTAAGCTTAATTCAATAAAACTTGTAGTACCTATAGCGTTATTCAATATAAAAGTTGTAAAAAAAAAAATCAATTGTTTTTTTTACTCTCCCATAAAAAATATTAAAATGATTTCCTAAACAAATGTCTTTAGAGCATCCATTCTCAAAATTCATAAATGTTTGAACTTTTTTTTAGGATAAATTACGTATTTAGTTCATATCCTTTACACCATATTTGATGTGATAATAAATTGATTTTATATTTTGGCCGCTAGTCATGTCAGCAATTTTCATTTAATAAATAACAGTAGAGGCTAAATTGACACGACACTAAAAATTAAGAACTAAATTGACGCAATTAAAATGTTAAGGACCAAATTAAAATATAGTATAAATGATAAGTACAAAATACGTGACCTAATATTTTTTTTTAATTAATGGATTGATAGCCCACTTCTCAAATTGTAATTAATGAGACATTCATTTATAAGCTCTACGTAAACAAATTAAAATGCCCCTAACATAACTCATTAAAATTTAAAAGGTTGCTTTCAAATCCATCAATTTCAATTTTAAAATTGTTCAGATCCATCAAAGTTTGGTATAAAAGAGTGCCTTTCTATATGTGTCAAATTTGGCCTTTGCATCCCCAAAGGTATTCATGAGTCATCAGAGAGTAGACATAAAGAAAATTATCCTCAACCGAAACTTACAAATTCATAGAGAAACTTCCCTCCATCCCCACAACCCCATAGACAAAAGATTTACTTTGGCCAAAAAAAAAAAAAAAGACAATAAAAAACTTAACTTGTACATGTTAATATCTCAGCGGACAGTAATCGATACTATCTTGGAAATTACTGCGAAACTTCGTAGCAAATGTAAACTACGCAACTCCACTCTCACATGCCAGGTATGAAAGAAGTTGCTAATGGCAGGTAGACAGAGACTGACGTTTTCCATTTTTAGCATTTCATTCACGGATTTAAAGAAGGACATTACTAAAATTATTATCAATTTTATCATTAAAAAAACTTAGATCATCCACGTCAGTATGTTTAAAAAATTTTCTATTTTGCACATCTAAAGCCTACTTTTTCTATTTTACACACTTATTTTTACAAAACATCCACATCAGTTTGTCTATTATACACATTTATTCAAATAAAATATTTATTTCTTTAACATTATGAGCAGTAACCGTGAGAGTGAGGTGAGAAAGGAAATGAGAAAAAGACGGTGAGAAGAGAGGAAAAAAAGAATAATGTTTTTTTTGACACGGTGAACAGTAACTGTGTATATATGCACGGTTATTGTTCATTTACAGATATTTTTACAAAGACTGATGTAGAAGGTTTTTTGATTAAAATGTGCAAAATTGAGCACATTTTGTATTTTAGAAGACTATCCACAAGCTGGTGTGGTTGCTCTCAAACATTGAATATGGTTAATGTTGTCGATAAACTTTTGATCCACACGATTACAAATCTTTTGTTTCACATTTTATACTCAACTTTATATTTTACTAATTATAATTTTTTTTACATTCTTTATAAAATAATCAAAGTTTAAAATAGAAACAAAAATGCAAATTCATGACATAATACAATTGGTCGATCATAAAGTGAAACATAAAAAGTACAACATATAATTTCTATGTAATTGGTACTTTGTGTTTCTAACAAAGACGTCTTTCCCCTCAAAATGTAAAATGAATAGAAATTTTAATTATTACTAATTGGTACATATTTATATTGTTGATTACATGGTAAAATTCAATATACTCATTTAAAAATGAATGGGCAGGATTTTAGGAACGCAATAGCGACTTTACATTTTCTTGATAATTTGACAGTTGAGGGATGAATAATTTGAGTCTTGGATGCCTTTATTAAAAATACCATAAGGTGCCAATTAATTGAGTTACAACTTACGAAACTCTTGGTTAACAACGACATTACCTAAAAACTCTGGAAGATTGTTTTAAACACCAATATAAAGTACTTTTTATGAAACTTAAGCTAAATTGCAATTTACTCCTTTAAAGTTTAAAGGTGTTTAGATTTTATGCTTTGAAATTTCAAATTTTAGATTTTACTTTCTAAAATTGGGGAGTGTTTGAATTTTACATTTAACGTTTCAGAATTTGAATTTTATCCTATAAATTTTAGGGGTATTTAGATTTTACTCCCTAAAATTTGGGAGTGTTTGGATTTACACTACCAAATTTTGAAATTTCAAGGTGTAAAATCTAAACACTTTTAAATTTTAAGAGTGTAATTTGCAATTTATCTTGAAACTTATTAGCATGATATTAATGATTTGATGTGATATATCATAATATTGAATGAAAAAGTATATAATTTTTAATGTTTAAAAGTTAACGTATTAATTTATAAGATTTATGAAATAAATTTTTTATCAAATGTAATAAAGTTTTTTTTTTTTTTTTTTACAAGATAGAATTTTTACTCTAGTCTAATCTAACTGTATGTGTGAGAAACTTTCTCCTAGAGACTTTAACCCCGATCCTTACCCCCTATACCTTACACTCTATAAAAATTTATACTTGTAGAGTGACCATCGTACTAGAAATGTGCAGTGATAATAAAGTGTCTCTAAAAAGAAAGCTCCCCCACACCCCTTAAAAAAGAAAAAGAAAGCTCCCCCTTATTTTTCCATTAAAACTTATCAAAGGGTAATAAATTTATAATAATAATAATAATAATAATAATAATAATAATAATAATAATAATAATAATGCTCTCAATTAATGACAAGGATTATTTAGCAGTTTAGCCCAAGGAAGTCAATACCGTATTGGAAGCTGTACCGGTTTGGCCATCGGTACGATATATTTTGGATACTGATAATACCGGTGTACTGTTTCGGCTTTACCTCTATTTTATATATTTAATACACACACACACACACACACACACACACACACACCCAACATCTCTATTTACACACACATACACACTCAGACTCTCTAACTTTTAGTCTCATAAATACCTTCTATTTCAACTATTGTGTACTGATTGATAACTGGAGATTAGAATTGATGCAGATAAAACAATTTAAAAAGAAGAAAATGAAACTCTTAATTCAAACACCAAATCCAAATTAAGTAAAAGAATTGGAGAGATCAAAGGTTTGGTGAAATAATGAAATTATCTACAAAATACTTTTATTATTGATTATATTAGAGACAGAAACTGCCACAATTACAAAAAAAAAAAAAAAACAGCATTTTGTGTTTCGGTCTGATACGGCCAGCACGTGGCTAGAAATTGCCGATACGGCCGGTTTTTTTTCCTTTACAAAATAGAAGTGTACCAGTACCGGTGCACTAGCCAGTACCGGTACAGTATCGACCACCCTAGTTTAGCCACCTTGCCGGCAAGCATCTTGATCATATCGTCAACTGATATCATTGTCTGATAGTGGCCAACTAGAAACTCTCTGGGACCTCTCAATGTTGCATGTAGGTGCCTTTTTTTTGAAGTATTTATTAGAATAGTTACTTTAAGCATAGGCATTCTACGGCACGTACTTTGTTTTATAAATATCTATTATAATATATAATTTTTTTTTTAAAAAGGTAAAGTAAATATCTCTTGATATAAATATATTATTATACAAAATTATTATTTTTATTTGGTAAACCAACGCTGATATAAATTAACTCTAATAAGTCTATTACAAAAAAACTTGGCCTTGTCAAAGTCAGCATGTTGTCCACCATAGACGGTAGGTTAATAAAATTAACATAGTTAGAAGATAGGGTGGCTCCAAACTTAGCGAATGCATTGGTATATTGGTTTGTCTCCCTGAAAATGTGTTGGACAGTTGATCTATGAAATTTTTTCAATAGGGTCCTGTAATCATCAATCAGAGGCTCCAACATAAGATTATTTATCGAGTATCAATCATTGTTAATTTGCTACAACAAGGATCATGGTTGGCATTTTTTTTTCAAGTTGGTTCTTTGACCATACCAGTTTTTAAAATCATATCTAATATAATTGTCAAATTATTAAAATAAATGTGAAAAATGTAGTAGTGGTGGTTTTAAGAATTTTTTTATAACATAGTCATTCTTTATAAGAAACTTAAATTATACAAAATTTAATAAAAATAATTTGAATATATCAATATTACAAAAAAAACACACACACACACACAAATACATAAAATTTGACAAATAAGAATTCATGGCCATAGAATCTTTCTTGGTATGATTTTTTTAAGGGAAATGGAATTTAAATTATGGATATATTTATTAAATTATTGTTTTTTTTTCCTTGCTATTATTTTTATCTTCGCTGAACCAAAATTTTTGAAATTTTCAAGTCAAAAAATTCAATTTTCTTTTAGGTAGACCATAGACAAAACAAATTTATTAAAAACTATATATATAGCAAATCAGTTGTTAATATGAAATTCAAAAAAAAACAAAGAGTTAATATGAAGTGACAGCCTGACTAAAGCCGCCACTTTTTTTGTGTGTGTGTGTTGGGGTGGGGGGGGGGAAGAAAAAACCGCCACCTAAAGGTAGAACCCAACTAGTGGCAAATGTGCAATTGTTTTTGGTATGGAAACAAAATAATTTATAAATGAGACATACGATAGGGACTAATCTTTATATTTTCAAAATAATTTTGGCATGGCTGATAAGTGCCAATGTTTAATTTTATTTTATTTTAGGATAATTGCAAATGTTGAGAGAAAATACATGCACCTCTGACATACTGTCTGGTAGGCAGATATTCTGTAATAGCATATTCTCTAAAATGTTAATGGACACAATTTTTGTAAATTTTAAAATTTATTATTTTTATTTGTTTCAAAATTAATATATGTACAATAAATAGTTTTAGATCTTTTAAATTATTTTTCCTTCCTGATGTTCTTCTAGCCGATTATGATTTTTTTTTAAATGAAAATTCGAGGTATTTTTTTTAAAAAAAATTATTTTTAATTTTATTTAAAATCTCTTGCATTACCACTATTCCTTTGGAAAGTTCAAGTATTTAGATAAGTCATAAGATAGAGACCGAAGGAACACTTCCTTTGGGAAAATCTTGACCGGTGGGATTGAAATTTCAAAGTTCATCCCAAATTTGATTTTCTTCACAACTTTGATTAGAGCTCAATGAATGCATACATGAATTTATGAGTGTGGCTTTTATCTAGTATCTTGTGACATTGAATCCGTTACGATCATGATACATGTTCGAAAATGGATATCTATCATAATCGCAGCGGGTTCAGATTTAAAAAATATTTTTAAAAATATTTATAAAAAAAAGAAAAAAATAATTTTTTTTTTGTTTAGTGGCAAAGTTTGTTCAGCCACCTATAATTATCTTTTTGGACTATTGTGAGCTTTGATGTTGATAAGCAAGCATCTTATCATCGGCCGCTGTCATTGTTTGATAGTGGCCAACAGGAAACTCAACTACGTCTTCACGAGTTTCATTTTATTTTCTCTATGTGACCTCCAAAGTATGGTATAGTATATTTATTAGAAGAAAAGTTACTTCGAGCATGGGCATTTGCAGAGTATATCCATAGGTGCCTTGGATTGTAAATATCTGTTGGGGGGAAAAGTTAACGAATGTAATAGCATTAGTTTAGTAAATATTTTTTATGAAAAAAGAGAAAAGTTACTGAATTCTTTAATAATTTTTTTTATATTTTTCATAAAAATGATATTAAAATATTCTTCAAATAGTCAATTAAAAAATATCTTAAAGATACTTATTAATATGATCCATATGTTAAATATCTCTTGATACACTGGAAGAGTGAATGGATACTTTAGGGTAATAGTTTAGTAAATATTTTTAGAAGCTTTTTATAAGAAATAAAAAATATATCTGAACAGTTTTTTATATTTCATATAAAAAATGGTATCAAAATTTTTTCTAAAATGATCAAACAAATGTTCTAAGGGTACTCGTTAATCAAACCATATATGAGATATTATACTGAATCATTGTTAATTTGCTAGCATGCACAAGTGGTTATCCCACTATAAGCAAGTGAGATGGTAGAACCCAACAAGTGGAAATGTGTAGTTGTCATGTTATGGAAAATAAAATATAAATTAAAACTGTGAGGTTTTGATAAGGACTAATTTTTACGTTTTCAAATCACTTTCGGCAATTAAAAATAGTTTTAAACTCTATTTTTTTTCTTTTTTTACCATTTTATTTAAAAGATCATGCATGATGCATTATCCACTATCCCTTTAAAAAGTTCAAGTTTTTAGATAAGATAGAAAACTCCTACAGCTCTGTAGAGAAATCTTGATTGGTGGAATTCAACTTTCAAAGTGAATATTGGCAGAAATCATGACTTGTGGTAGTGGAACTAAAATTTCAAATATCAAATTGATGTTCTTCACATGAAAAACTTGATTTTGAATTCATTTTTTTTTTTCACTTAGCCCAAAAAAAAAAAAAAAAAAAAAGGGCAATGAAGGCATAAACTTCTTTATATTTAAGGTCACAGGACTCCAAGCCAATAACAAATAATTGAATTCCTTCTTTGAGAGTCGGTGATAATAAATAAACCCCTTTCTTGCAAGAGAGTAGAGAGTCGGTCAATACTAATACATCATTCCTTTTTGCTAATTAATTTCTCCCTCACCCACTACATGATTTTCATAATGAAAATTATCTTTTGAGTGGCACGAATTTTGGTGTTCTTTATTTTATTTTCTGTTCACTATAATTACATTATTAAATATGTACAAAACTATTATCTTTTTTTTTTCACCCTTAAAATGGCATTTATCTATATTACTATTTAAGAGACTTCCCTTATTTGGGATTCTAAATTTAGATGGCCAAAAATAAAATATAAGCTAATAAGTTTTTTTTTTTTTTTTTTTTAATTTCAATTTCACAATAAATCTGAACCTAAGTTTTCTAATTTTAAAAAGTGAAGTGTCAGCAGACTAAATAGTAAATAGAAACATCTTATTTTGATTTTTTTTTTTAGATGTATCAATGCGTATACACAAAGTTATAGCTTACAATGAATCCAAATCCAAAATTTTCAATCTTAAAAAGTGAAGTGTCAGTAGACTAAATAGTAAATAGAGGCATCTTAAAACTTTTTATAGAAGAATTACTCACTGGTAAAGTAAAAAACAAAGCCGAAGAGGCCATGAAAGTTTGGTTGGACTCCTTACATGATGAATATCCATCCCTCTTTAATGTGCACAGACAAACCAGTATTTATCCTCCTTGTTATGCTTTTCTTGGTTGTTATGAAGCCTTTGGCTTGTGTTCTGGCTTGTGAGTTGTTTCAAAATCCACATGAACAAATGCTCTTTCAACTTGGGGGAGTTGTTCAATCTTCTCTTGAAGGCTCTCCCCAATATTATGTGCTTGACCAAGGGGCATCTCCTCTGGTAAAACTATGTCAGCCTCAACAAAGTAGTTACACCCAAATGTGTATGCTCTAACTGTGTCAATGTGCTTAATCTCCTTGTCATGGTTCCAAATGAGATATGTTAGCTTTGCTAAATACTCTTGCGGGGCTGTCCTCCCAATTAGTGACCATACATTCTCCATCACAGTTCTTGACCAATTACTAATTGTGTACAAAGCTATCTGCATTGACGTCATTTACAATAATGGATGAGTGATTAATTGTGACATGAGTTCCAATTAGCCTAACCAGTAAAATTCTTACAATTGTGACATATTTAACGATAAATATCATAGACTTACAATGATGGCACCGGTTGGATCAAGCCACCAGTAGAATTTGATAGCCAAAACTGCTGTTACTAGACCGATTGCATTGGTGATAACATCAAAGAAATGGTCTTGAGCATATGCCCTAACAATTTCATTTTCGAATCTGCGACAGTATACCATGAGCACAAATTTTACTGCTGTGACTGAGATCATAATTCCTATCATCCATCTTTCTTTCATGGGGTCCCTTTCAGGCTGTGTCTGCATATATAAATTTAATGGTGACTTCAGGAAATAGTAATGGGTCAAATACAAACAGAAAACATAAGTGAGAGGTGAGATTAGAATCCTAAACATCAAACACTATAGAGGGTGTCAAACTGTCAATACCACTTATTTATCACGACATAGTAGAATCTCTAAAAACATAAGTGAGGTTTTTGCAGGTTTTAAAATTTGAATCCAAGAGCATTATAGAGGGAGACTGGTGTTGCCCAAAACCATTGAATGAATTGCAAATTGAATTTATTGAAACTCACTTTTGCAAGGAGTTGTCGACCTGATTCGAACAATATTTGTAATCCAAGTGTCGCCATTACTGATGCAAAAACAACAATGCCCTGCAAAATTGCCCATTGGAGCTAAATAAGAAAGTGGAATTCTTATTTCTATGTTATTGACCAAAATTACAACACCATTTTATGATGACAAAAGAAAGAGGAAAACGATAAAGGTGTTCCAGATTTTGGTAGCATCATAATATTTAATACAGTACTTAGCTCAAAACCCACTAAATTCTCTTTTTTTTTTTTTCTTTGGCACAAGACATTAGATCTCATTTTTAGGAGAAGGAGTAATATTAATACTACAATTTTTTGTACATAAAACTTATAAACTCATATATCAAATTTTAAATGCAAAACAACAAAAAGTTATTAAAATTTTATTTAATATATTATTTATTGACACCGATGTTATTCATTAATATGTTTGTTAGTAAAATTTTTGTAATAAAATTGATAATAGTTTTAACAGTTTTTTTTTAGACTAAATTATACTTTTGACCCTTAAAGTTTGGAATGATTTTCATTTTGGATCTTTAAATTTGAGATTTTTCATTTTAGTCCACAAAGTTTGATTCTGCCTCTTCTCAAAAAAAAAAAAGGTTTGATTCTATCTTCAAAATGTTCATTTTGTCTATGTCAATAAAATTGTAACTAAGCTGTGAGAAAGAGAGAGAGAGAGAGAGAGAGAGAGAGTTTTTTGGTACTTAGCACCCAAATCTGTCACGAAAATGGACAAAATAACCATTTTGAAAAAAAGAATTAAATTTGATGGACTAAAACGAAAAATCTCAAACTTAAGAAAACAAAATAATAATAACCACAAAATTTAAGGGTTTAAAGTTCAATTTATTAAAAAGAAATTGAGATATCACATGATTGTAAATTAAGTCAACGGCATCATAAGGCTTCATTAATTAACAGTTCTGCAACTAAGAAATCATTAGTAATCTTCTAAGAACTTCAATTTAATGTGTTTCTAGTTAGGAAGGCATACCACAGGTTGCATTCGGTTCTTCCCAACAGGATACCAATGATGATTTGGTTTTTTCATAGCATGAGAAGTAAACCATAGGATAAAACCAGATAAAAGATCCAAAAGGGAGTCTAAGGTGGAAGCTATCACTGCCAGTGATTTACTCTCAACACAAGCAAACACTTTTGCAAAGAAAATCACAACGTTAGCTATGTTAGATGCATATATTGCCAGACTCTCACCCCTAGCAAGTTGCTTTTCTTCATCCTGAAACACAAAAATGGATTTATGTGTGAGAGACAAAGAGAGTTAGGTAAAGATATACACATTTTGAGATCTCATTAGACAACCAATCCAACCCCAAATAGTTACTAGATTTGATATGTCACTTTTTCCCTAAGTACGAATAAGATGAATTAATAACAATTATAAGTGTTGCTCTCAACCCCATCTCAAAAGGAACACATTTCATTAGCTTCATTTCTCAATAACCAAAACAAAATATGGTTACAAACCATTAAAATTGGTTGTTGCTCGTGAGTATGTGACTCGATTTAAGTATATTTGATAAATTAAACAACAAACCTCTGTCATACTTTCAGGCAAAAAACCTTGCTCGGTAAATTTGTCGATTTCATCAAATCCTTTGAGAATTTTTTCCTGCCTCTTGTAGTATGCCGCAATTTTTTTTTGCCTCACTAACAAAAGATAGAAAAACAAAATAAGTTATTGTAATTAAAGCTTAATTAAGCGCAATAAGATTCTATAAACAGTATAAGAATAACGTGCATACTTAATGTCTGCCAAAAAGATCCACAACCAAAGTTAGAATTCATGTGTCTCTCTGCCAACCGAAACTGATCCATGTTGAGTTGCCAAGTTGGCTCCCTTGGTGCAGCCGGAACCATGGCTGCTGCTTCGGGCGATAGAAGCTCAACCCGGTAGTCGGAAGAATCTGTGCGAAGATCATCAGTTGCCATTGTTGTTACAAGAAGAGAAGAAAGGAAGAAATCTCAGTCACCTTATATAGAGAGCAAATTAATAAATAATTGAACAAGTTGGTATTTGATAATTAATTGCAGCTTCCAATTCTAAGTTAAAATTGGATTTCGATTAAACAAAAAAACGCATGAGGAATGTTGATATGATGATATTAGTGTAACTACTCTTTTGTCATGACATATTAAGAATTGACTTTGTTGTAGCTAGCTCAATATTGGCTATACAAAGTATGGAAGGAATCCCACTAGATAAACCTTCATGTTAGTTCCCACCTCACCTAATACAACATATAATACTTGAAAGTGTGATTTGCCTAGCTGTCTATCTACCTCTTTTTCATATATGATAATCTTTGAAGTCCACAGGATGACACATGCTTTGTTTAGGAAAATTACATAGAACTCTTAATATCTACTCGTTTGAACTTCAAGTCTCTTTCCCATCTCTAACAATAATGAAGCAAAAAGAAATCATATATGGAGAAAACTTTGTGTTTTACTTGTTCACCTCTTTTTTATTTGTACTTTGGTACTATAGAATTATGGAGAAGGACAAATTAATGCTTTTTCTTGAAACAGTTTCAACATTTTGGAATTTTAATTGACAAAAAAAAAAAAAAAAGAACTTATTATGAAATATGGTTTAATTTTAGGATTTTAATGTAATTTCCCAATTTCATAGTGTAGAAGGAGAACTCATAAAAAGGAACCCAGAATAGCTTATATAATGGGTTTTCAGTTAGCTCAAGTGCATAACTAATAAAGTCTCTTATTAGCGAATAAGAGAATTGAGATTTCAATCTCGTCTACAACAAAAACTAATTGGTGACATAGTTTGATAATAAAAAAAACAATTATTATAGAGTGGCATTGTAAGTTGAAATTCTATTGTTTATATATATATATATATATATATATATATATATATGTAATTTGCTTAATTATATAAGCAACCCATGCAAGGGATGCACGCTACTGCACATGAGCATGCACCCAAATGGCCACACATGCACATAGGAGTTGGTTAAAGATGTTAATAAAGATATTGAAGCATAATTTATGCTTTACCAAGACTCTTTAGTCTTTGACAAGTCAATTCAAGAATTAAATTACTTTGTTCACAAGAACAAGTTTTTGGAAACTTCATGTACATTACCAAACTTACTAGAATTGGAAAGAAATATTAATAATTGGTTTGTCCAATTTAGTTCATAACTTGAGGTTACAAATACCAAGTATTAATTAAACAAAACTTCTCTATCTCACTTATGGTCCGTTTGGAATTAGGAAAATGGAGGGGAAGTAGAGTAGAGTACAGTAGATTTGGTCCAAAATTAGCTTATTTTCAGCCAACTCTATTCTACTCTCCTTCACTCCCCCTCCTTCCCTCCTCCATCCAAACGGACCCTTAGTGTTCGTTTGGTATGATTAATCTTGCTAACTTATTTTACTATTCAGTTTATTTTTGCTACTATTTATGGGTCCTATTGCATTTTTTGGTACTATTTATGAGTCTCACTATACTATTTCAGCTAATTTTTATCTTTATCTACCATGCTTTCAGCAAAAAAATTTTAGTTTTAACAAAATAAGCGAATTCCAAATAGACCATTAGAGTGTTTCAATTTATACTTCTCTAATTATAATATGTCATATATTTGATTTTTTTTCCCTCTAAACTTTGGTTGTTTTAGAAAATATATATATATATATTATATGTGTGTGTGTGACAAGTTGTAGTTGATACAACATAGAATAAAATACATTACAAAAGATGTATTTTTATTAATATTAACCCACAGAAAAATACAACTTATCATTAAAATAGAATTCATATGAAAGACGATAAAAAATCATTTCATTATAATTTTAAATTTAATTCTGGGTGCATGTTTGGGGGTGCTAATTTACTGTTACCTTATTTGCTTAAATGTGAAATAAAAAAGGAGTTTAAAAAAAAAAAGTCAGTTTATTTGCTTAAAGTTAATTTATTTAAAATAACTTTTTATCTCAATATTAAGCAAATAGGTTAGCCAAACACAGTCATTGACTTGTTAGTGAGGAACGCTAACACCACTCAAATGATAGGAACAGCTGAACTGGAAAACTGTTTGAATATAGGGAGTGATTGCCGGTTGGTTAAAATAGTTGATCTTAAAAGAAAAAGAAAAAAAAAAAAAAACGTTGGAAGCTCTATCGATGTATTCAATTAACCCAACCTTAATTTAATTTTAATAATTTTTTTCGCATCAAGAATTCATATAATGTTTTGGACTAATCCATTATGAATACAATATTCTCAAAATTCCCCATGAGAAAAGGGAAACATGAAGAGATCTATGAAAAAATAAAAAGTCCCTTATGAATGTTGATGTAATTATATAATGACTAAATCATTTTTTTTTAAGAGAACTTATTACTTTTAAAATCTACTTATTAAGTACACAAAAGTTGTCTAGTTTGTTTTATACATGTACAAAAATATCAAGAAAAAGTTATTATCTTTTACCAAAATTATGCTAGATTTTATGTAATAAAAATCATTTATTACTAGTTGCTAATTCGTGTTATGCACGGGGGAACCTAATTATTTATGAGGTAAACTAAAATAATTTTATAAAATCTTAAATTGATTAAGAAACTGCACTATTACATGATTTGCTCTTATATGACTTCAATTTGTGTTACAATTTTATGAAGAAGTCATTGTTTTAACATGCAATGATTTACAAAAAAATTTTCAGACAATTTCAAATACTACAAAAAAATAACTCAAAAATTCAGATATTAAAACTTTTGGAAGACCTAAAAATATTAAAGAATTAGATGACTCATTGCTTAGAAATTATTGAAACAAAACAAAATATATATGACTAAATAATAGAGAAATATAAGAGAATGATCATAAAATTACTTTTTTATCTTGTAAAAAGTGACTAAAGAGAGTTTGGTGGTTCATGTAGAAAATTACTTTTTAAAAAATATATGAAAAACCATAAACTAATTTTTTTTTTTAACAAAGTAGAGGAGAAGAAAATAACATAAGAAGACCTCATACCTTTACTCGGTTTAAAAAAAAATTGTTGGGGGTTTGCATTACTTTTATAGTGTTCATGATTAACCTTGCAAATTTAGAGATAAATTATCAAAATTTGAGTTTGAGTTTAAGTTGAACTTGTTAGAGAGATAGGGTTTCATTCTTTGTTAAGTTTGGATTAAAAAAAATAATTTTGTTTTTAAAAAATGATAATTATGAGTTTGAGTTTAAATTGGAATTATTAAAGAGATAGAGTTTTACTCCTATTAAGTTTGAATTAAAAGATTAAGTTTGGAGTAAACAAAAATAATTTCGTTTTAAAAAAATGATAATGATGAGTTTAAGTTTAAGTTAGACTTATTAAAGAGATAGAGTTTTACTCATTGTTAAGTTTCAATTAAACAAAAATAATTTTATTTAAATAAAATGATAATTTTATTTAAATATTATGCTGACGTAGAAAATTGTGAGAGATTCAAAAGTTTCAGTTTTTTATATATATATTTAAATAAAATGATAATTTTATTTAAATATTGTACTGACATGAAAAATTGTGAAGGTTTCAAAAGTTTCAGTTTTATTTATATATATATATATATATTTATAGAATATGCATCTTCCTAATAAAATTCTTGAGGATTTTATTTTCAATATAAATTACAAAATTTCTTTCAAAGCCGATTCAAAATTACAATGGAATTGATGAGATCTTCAAAACCACAAATGATCCAAATCCAAAACATTAGAAGATATAAATTTTACTCTAAAAAGATGAAATAAAGATTTTTAAAAGTCTTACACAAACTAAGTAAGTTGACTAAATAAATACCATCTATGAGGTCTCTAATAAGTTTAGGGCCCAATTGGGCCTTTCATTTCGTTGATAAGTTCGTTGTCTCCAAGTTGGGCCTTTCATTTGTTGCAAACGATTAGGTCTGCATCAAGAGATCCACACTTAATAGTCCTTGCTATAGACACATGTCAAGCAAACTATAGGTTGACCGACTTTGAGAGAGGATTTTTAACAAAATTTAAATCACTGGGGAATTGAAATTTGATAGACAAAAAAACCATAGTCAAATTTGAGTTGTTTTATTGTCTGATCCCGTGGGGAAGGGGAGGTGGTACTCTTTGAAATTAGAAAAGTAATCATAAAAGTAATATTTGATTATCACAAGTTGGAGTTCAAGCGATAGCCCAATGGTCATGATATTCTTTGTGCTACCTCTATGTTTGTAATTTAAAGCCCACCTCTTCCTCCCCCACTATATTTGCCTATCTTAACAAAATATAAAAAAAGAAAAAAAAAAGAATAGTATTTAGTGGCTCAAAATATTATAACTTCAATTAAGTTCAAATTTTTACAATAATTTATTTACACATACATAATACATCTCCACATAAAAAAGGCAGCATTATTGGGCATTAAAGTGACCATACCCTATCCTGGCCCAAAATTTGTTTAGGCACCTTAGATGGGGCATCCAAGATTACCTCATAGCTCAAACCCATTTGTCACCATACTCTCCCAAACACTCTTGGAAATAGGGATGGAGCCACCTTGGACTATGGGGAGCAATTCCCTCCCTCTTCCACACACACACACACACTCTCCCAAACACTCTTGGAAATAGGGATGGAGCCACCTTGGACTATGGGGAGCAATTCCCTCCCTCTTCCCCCCCTCCCCCCCAACAACTTGTTTTTAGTTATTAGTATACAGGTAATAATTTTAGCAATTTTATTTTATAAAATTACATTTTATCCCCTTATCAATACAAAACTTTTCAACAATATTTTTACAAACTATTAAAGTAACAAATTCTTATTGGTTTGCATCTAGGCTCATCACTTACATTACTTTTTTTACATAACAATAACCACTAACCACATTAACAATTTATAAAAATGTTTGTAACTCTAGAATTTTCCTCATTTTAAAGGTTATAACAAATTTATAGATCTAAAATTAAAACAAAATATACAAGCCCATAAAAATTAGGCCATTGACAAAAATTACCGGATAGTAAAAAAAATTAATCCCAATCAACTAATTTTTTCCAAAACAAACAACCTGACCCTTTAAAATATTTTAAACAAAATAATTTTGTCCTTATTCAACAGTACGTATCAAAGACACTTCAAAAAAAGAAAAGAAAAGAAAAACCCTAAAGTAGTCAGAGCCAGAGGCTAAAGCTGCCGAATATAGCCAACAGCAAAACCGCCCCCTTAATTCCAAATCTTGGCTCTGTCCATGCCTGGAAAGGTACTAACTTGTTCAAATGATGTAATGATGTGTCAACTAGTTTTGCTATGAAACTCTTGGCTTACACATTACATTTGGTACCTAATGAATTACATTAGACCTAAGAGGTACACTGTATCTAAATTATGGTAAGGTTTTGGTACCTTGATTTGAATATTTTTTAAATGAAAAAAAAAAAAAACAAATAGAAGGCAATCTGGATTAGTAAATATAAATTTACTCATGTACTGTACCATCACTAGACGTCAGATTCTTTTAACACCCCCAAGGGACGACATAAGGCTGGATACAGCCCTCAAAATTGCATCTCAAGGCCCATTAACGTAATTCATTATGTTCACATCTCTTTACACCCTTTGATGTCTTCAATCTTCCGCAAAATCTTCCAACTTGGATAGCTTTTGAGAAACAAACACACAGAGAGAATATAAAGGTTCTAATGTACACAACTTGGATAGCTTTTGAAACTGGATAGAGGTTCTAGACTTGACTTAGCAGTTAGCATCCCCTCCAATAATTCATAATTACATCAATGCCTTCTTCTTTAAAATACTAGAAATTTTAGTTTTTTTTTATTTTTTATTTTTTAATACTATTTTTATACAAGGAAGTAGTGTCCTAGACTTTGATCAAATTATTCCGCTTTTTGTTCATGAGGCACCTTGAAAACCTCATAGAATAGCAATGTGATAGATAAAATTTGAAGCTTTTGACACACCTTTTGTGTCCATTAAACCAACTAAACAAATATGCTTTGTTTGATTGAAAAAAACTACGTAGTTTACAAATATGGGCTTTTTATTGTGGTGGCCCTGGTGGGGTTACCAGGGTTATACCCATATCTAACCTTGATTCTTCTTGCCGAAAGTAAGGATAAGCTAAGGCCCATTCCCTTTTTATTCTTTTCATTTTAACAAACAAAGTCCACTACTAGAAAGTTGCTTTATTGGTTTTCAATTCGAATTGAGATGTGATACAGGTATACATATCTCTAGGGTTTTTCAACTTTATGCTTTAAGTGATCTATGGCTTCTTCATGCCATCCCTCCCGTTCTCCTTATATTCAATAATCCCATATTTACATGACTAAAATATGTTGCCTAAAATTAAATAACATTTGATAAGGTAAATTTGGATTGAAATACTATTTTAAACAGAAGAAATATGTCAATGGTATGAACTTTTTTTTTTCTTTATCTCTTATTGACGACATTCACTACATAATAATAATTTTTTATTATCAGATGATTTTTAGTGTAAACAGGTTAAAATTTCAGTCCTCTTATTCAACAATAAAAAATCTTACAAGTTGATCTAGAACCTCACACCACATATCCAAAAATTAGAAAACATTTTTTTATATAACATGTTAAAAATTTTCCCCACAAATATTCTAGAATCACATAAAAAAATCAGAACTATTTACATGGCATAGGAGCGTATAAAATGTGATAACCCATAAGAAAATTATAAATAATTAGTTATAATCTATCGTATCGCATAGGAAAAGTCGTGACTTTCTATGTGTTACTATCGTCACGGGTTTGGTTACGATGGCATCCACTGTCCATGCCCTCACCCACAGACATCCTTAAATATATGGGCCCACCAGACCCCACAAAGCTTAAGTTTGAGATAATGTTGGGCCTTTCATTTGTTAAGGTACATCATAGAGATCCCACCTTAATAGTCCTTGCTATGTCAAGCAAACTATGGAAAGGGCAATATGGTAAATTAAAGAAAACACAAGTGCCAGAAAAGACCAATGCTGCTGTCGCTGTCCTACTCAGCAAAAGAAGACGCCTCCACCACACCGGAGAACAAAAGGGAGAAATCGAAAATCTCTTCAGCTTTTCTCTCTCTCTCTCTCTCTCTCTTTTTTTTTTTTTTTTTTAGAGAGAGAAAGAGAGTGACAGAGAAAGAAACAAACCCTAATTTTCTCTCTCTAACTCTCTCTCTCTCTCTCTCTCTCTCTCTCTCGCTTACGGTACCTACTGTTAGGGTTTTACTCATCAAACTTCAAAAATGGTAACTTTTTTTCTTCTTCTTGTTTTAAATTGAGTAATTTAGTTCACAATTTTGGAGAACTAGGGTTTTTAATTTCGCAAATTTTTGTTCTTTATTTTTCTTTGTTATGTGTGTGTGTGAATTTTTTTTATTCAAATCTAGGCCTCTCTCAGAAATCTTCAGTGTTTTTTTTTTGGGTTTTTTTTATTTAAATATTGAATAATTGGTTGAAATTTGTGGAGAATTAGGGTTTTAGTGTTGTGGTTTTTTTCAATGGAGAAAACTGAGGGAAAGGAGTGAATTCCCATATTGCAAATCTTATAATTGAGGTGTGACTTTTAGGTCAAATTATGCTGTGTTAGTTCTATGTAGTTGAAAAGGGTATAAATTGAGGTGGGTATAGATCATAGGAATAAGGGAAGATCATTAGAACACTTTCAGGCTGCTCAATGGCTTGGGAAGCATAGCTCTGATATTTGGGATTTGGTTCCAGGCTGCTTAATGTGGATTATTTGGACTGAACGGAACCGGCGGTCTTTTGAGGATGAGGAGAAATCTGTGGTTCAGTTATTAGAGTTGTGCCAGCGGACCCTCTTTGATTGGTCTCGTTGTTGGGGTTTTTCGGATTGTTCTACCCTTTTAGATTTTCTTGCTTCTATTAGAATAGATTAGGAGCTGCTTTTGTCTTTATGTTCCTTTTTCTTTTGTTCACTACCGTGAACTCTTTGTGGTTATCTTGTTTTTTTCTTCAATAATATTCTCTTATTACTTATCAAAAAAAAAAAGAAGATCATTAGAACACTTTCATTTCATGGTAGTTTGATGTAGAAGAAAAGAGACTGACTAGAGTATGTATAAAAATGGAAGATGGGTGCCTCTAGGGAATGTCGAAGTTGTTTTAGTTTTCTTTTTCATACCAATAGCATCCCTTATCGGTTTTAAGGGGTTGCTATACTTCTGTGCATAATTTTTTTTTTTGGTAATTCTTTTAAGGTTCTTTTTTTTTTTTGGGGGGGGGGGGGGGGGGGAAGGGTGGGTGGAAATGAAGGGAGCCTTTTGTTTTTTTTGATGACGCAGAACATCACTCAGGCAGGGCTTTTTGATCTCTACCTGCCAATACCGTGTATCAGGTAATCCAAGAGAACTCCTAGTGGGGGGATTGAACCCAGGATGTCTGGGTTTACAGCTCATCCCCGCTTCCAACCACTAGGCTGCACCCTGATGGGTAATGTAGGGAACCTTTACAAGAAGAGTCCTTTGGACTTGCTTCTAGCCAGTAAAACGTAGGTGCATTTGACCCCACCCACTAGAATTGATTGCCGGGTAACCCATGGGCGTTCGCTACTGATGGGCTAAGTAGTTTATGCTTATGCCCAAGAGCATATAAGTCTCTTTTCTCAGTAAAATATCGGTACTTATGGAAAAAATCTCCGTTATGCTCATGTCAACAAGAACTATTATGGTTGAGTAAGTCCAAAATTTACTTCTGATTTGGTGGTGATGGTTGTTGTAATAAAATGTTATTGAACGAATGGAACTAGCTCATGGACATATTTTTATACACAAAGTAGACCCAAAGAGATACAAAAGATGAAAAGTAACAATTTAAAAGAAAGAGAAGCAATGAAGTCTACATTACAATGTATTCTACTATGGCCCAAAACAATGAATCCAACATTTATTTAGAAATTAATTAGTATATGAAGAAGAATTGGGGGATATATGAGATGTATGTGAGAAAAAGAGAAAAGAAAGACCGAGAGACATGGTGGGTTTGGATAGCTGCTGAGAAAAGTGGGTAAATGGTGTGATTTTTTTTACGATAGTGTTTAATGACTTATCAACATGCACAGAGTGGGGAAGGGGCTTTACTGATGTCATTAATTTATCAACCTACATAATTAACATTTCTATACAAATTTTATGCTATTTTACATGTTATCAAATGGGAATTTTTTTGGAGTAATTTTGTGTGACAAATTTACAGTTTGAAAATTTGTCAATAGGGAGAAGTAGTGTGCTTGTGTCTCTATGTTGATGTGTATATTTGTGCTTGCGTGCACAAATTTGGGTGTATGCACTGCCTCTATATTACGCTTTTGGGATTTTTATGCATATATTTATGTCGTAATATGTATGTATTAATGCTTTGGGAAGCACTTTTCCTCTACATGGAATATGGTTCCGGCCTGTTTAATGTGGTAAGTTTGGTAGGAACAAAACACCTGTACCTTTGAAGATGTTGAGAGGCCCTTAGATCTTTTAAGATCTCTTCTTTTTGGTACGTTGTTTCAGTGGACTCGTATTTGGGGTTTTACGCATTGTATATCTATTGCTGATTTCCTACATTCTGTTAGCTTTAGTTCTTGATCTATGTGCATTTGTTTCATGTTTAGAGTGTTCGTCATCATGAACACGATGTTCATTTCTTTCAGTAAGAGTCTTATTACCTATATAAAAAAAAAGTATTCATGATCTGGTTTTGTTCTTTTTTGACAGCACAAATTGGGCAGAGGTCACCGTGACAAACTTCAGCAGTTTATGACAATCACTGGTGCAAGGTAACTGATAATCATATGCAATTTTTCTGCTGTACTGAATCACATCTTTCTTTGCATAGATGAGAATTAGATGGAGGTGATGAAAATTGGGCATGATTTGAATGCCCTAAATCACGTTATTATAATTCTGAAATTCAGGAAAAAAGAAGGAAAAATGGCAGTTAGTAATAAATTAATAATTTTAGTGCTTGCTAAATCAGTGTGGTGCAGAATGGAGAGGGAAGAATGGGGTTGGGGGTGGGGGATAAGGAATTGAGCGTAACTGCTTGTCGCACTTTGTTGGAAGCTCTCTTTGTTTTGTAGGTTTTTATATAAAAACCTTTGCATCTGTCAAACTGTTAAATCTGTCAGTTTCAGTTTATCCTAATTCTTTTAAAATTTTAAATCTACAAACTTTTTCCCATCAAAGTCCCTTATGATTTCTTGGCTAAGTAAGACTACCATAATTTACTCCTCTAAAGTGCTTGCATAGAGCACAATCCTCGGGGGGAAGCTGCACCTGAAAATTAAACCTCTGAAAAAGATTATAATTGTTGTATTTGTGTGTGGTTTTAAAATTGAAATTTTAATGATAGTGTATCTTACAATCCAATCCAATTACAGTGAAAAATCTGCCCTTCAGACTTTAAAGGCCAGTGATTGGCATCTTGAAGGAGCCTTTGATGTATTCTACAGCCAGCCCCAGAGCAAATCGTTTACTGACTCTAGACATTTGGAGGAGCTCTTCAATAGATATAAAGGCAAGCTTTACTTAAACACTTGCTTCTGCAGCCTTTCTAGCACTTCATTACTATGTCTTTTTCTGGAGTTGTTGAAATTTTTTTTTTTTTTTTTTTTGGGGGGGGGGGGGGGGGGGTGTGGTAGCTATATTATATTTGGCGTTAGCTTCAAATTAAACCTGGAAGTTTTTAGTTGCATCACTTTCAAGTTTATAATTAGTGAGTTTCTGTTAACTACAAATAACTGAAATTCACGTCTACTTAGGACCTATCTGGGTGCTAGAAATTCCTTCTTGTCAATCACAAGTTGTATCACAAAATGACTTTTTCTTATGTAAAAATCCTAACAAATAAACATAGTTCTCTTATATGAAAAAAAGAAAAAAAAAAAAAGCTTGAAGAAGATGTCATCATTTTATTTGGGTTGTGGGGTGGTGTTGGGGGGGGGGGGGGGGGTGTTGGAGGTGGGAGAGTGTAACCTAAAATATCACTTGATGCTCCCATATTTTTTAAGTACCCAGATAGATCTCAAGTGTATGCTATGTGGGTCTTTGTTACTTTTAGTCAATAGAGACTCACTAATATAGGGTGGACATTAATGTAATTGAATCATCAGGATTTAATCTAATCAATGTTAAACTCTAGGTTTTATTATGAAATTATCCTGAAATTTGAAAAAGCAATTTTAGATAATTTGACATGTACAACAATGCCCGTCAGTAGGAACCTCCATAGAGCCTAAGACTCATTTGGTGTGAACAAATAATATGATGTTAAATGGGAATGAGCCTATGTAATGTTGGTTTTAAATGTTGGACTTCTAAGCATTGGGCGCTGTAAATGACTTCAGTTGCTTAATGGCTGCAATTATGCAACTAAATTTTTTTGAATCTGATATGTGTGCAGATCCATATAGTGATATGATACTGGTTGATGGTATAACTCTCCTTTGCAATGATATTCAGGTAGTTTTTTTAAATGCTGGTCAGTTATTATTTCTTGAAGACTATAAGGTTTTCACAACTTGGAATTTTGTAATTTCTTGTCATCTGCTGTTTGTACCTTATGGGTCATCTTTTTGTTTTTCGTTTTTTCTCAAATAAGAGTTCAATTAGTTATTTGGTTAGCTATAATAAATTTGATCTTCACAATTCTAATGATATATGGGTCTTTGTCGTTTGGCAGGTGGATCCGCAAGATATCGTTATGGTATGTATAATTCTTTGAAGCTATTGCTATCCAAGGCATGCATACCTAAATATCTTTTGCTTATTATGAAGAAAGTATCCTTAATATGAGGTTTAAATTCAAATCTACAAAGTCTGACCCTGTGGTGGTAAGAAAATTATTATATAAAATGTAACCATGTCGAAGTGTTCAGAAGTTTGGCAAGAACAGAGTTTAAATTTTGATTCTCAATCCCCTCCCCCTTGCCCTACCAAAGACCCAAAACAGGGAAACTATGGCTGTTCATAGAGTCAGAATATTTTCAATCTTCATAGTTCCCCTTTGTTTATGATTTGTATCAGTATGTGTCGCTTATGAATTGTTTTTGAATACATGTTTTTGCTGCTGTTATTGTAGTTAGTTGTTTCGTGGCACATGAAAGCTGCCACCATGTGTGAATTTTCCAAGCAGGAGTTTATAGGTGGATTACAAGGGCTAGGGTAAGTATATAAATAGTTATTCATGCTATAATTATTCTCGAGTTTAATGATATCGAATATCGATTAAGAGTTTGGAACTGCCGTGATTAAGGCTATATATTCTGATGGCAGGATAGACTCTTTGGAGAAGTTCTGTGAAAAGATTCCATTTATGCGCATGGAGCTGAAAGATGATCGTATGTGCAAGTGTTCATGAATTATGATTTTTTCTAAAATTTAGTATTAATATTGTAATTCATGCTGCTTTTAGGCGAAAACACTCCCAAAACTGATATATTTATTGAAAAGTCAAAGTGATTAGTTTTGTTAGCAATTTCTTTTTTTAAAAGTTTTATTTATTTATCGGTAAGTTAAACACTCACCCAAAGGTCATGAACTCTTGAGCGCACTCTCCACCCTGCTTTTACAAGGGAGGAGGTACCATTTAAACTAAAGCTCTTTGGTTGGTTTGATTAGCATTTCTAAGCTAGAGATACAATTATTATGCTTTTGTTGCTGAAAATGATTTTTGCTTGTATTTGTCCAGAAAAGTTCCGTGAGATATATAACTTTGCGTTTGGCTGGGCAAAAGAAAAGGTACTCTTTTCTCTGCGTGAATGCTTGGATTCCTCTTGACCTATGGATATTTATTTCCACTGCTGAAAATGAAGACTTTAATAGTTTTCAGTTATTCACTTTTCTCAGTTTCTTTATGTTTATTTTGGGCTCCTGGTAAATCCAGGATTGGTTTTTCTGTGTTTGTTTTTTGATATTTCCAATTTATAATGTTGATTGTGCCCCCACTTTTCCACTTGTTCTTGTTCCTGCTCCCTCTAGTCTTTTAGGTAGGTATGGTACTTGGTATTGCTACTTTTTTTTTCCCTGAATGATTCCTTTTATTAGAAAAATCAGCATCCTAAGGTGATATCACTTATTTAACAATTAGATGAAGTGTACGCACAATAAACTCGTCTTTTTACTCTGAACTCAGAATGGGGTGTGCTCTTGAGTGTGCTGGAGTTTCTTTATGCCCTTCTGTTATTGTTAAAAATCAACTTGATTAATTCCTGCAAGCAATCCTGCCATTAATTTTGAGTGGAAATGTCTAGACTTAGGTGCATTTTGGTATGGATGTTAGATCCATAAACTCAGATGTTCTCCTGGCTTTGAATTTGGTTTATTTTATATTTTAATATCTGTATCTAATTCAGTGATGTATAAGTGAACTAGGAATTGATTCCTTCTTGAGGGCATACAAGATGTAGATGCAACATTAGCATAGAATATCCAAAACAGTAAATTTTGACTTATTCATGAAACTGAAAAACAGTTTGAGAAAGAATGATTGAAGGTGTCTGAGTATGTTTGATGTCTGTGTTCATTACATGTTGTGTGACACTGGCTGCTCATAAAATTTGAATTTTCTTGGGAAGATAGCTTAGATTGAGCTACTAAAACTCAAACCAGGGATGTACGGTTTTTTGCATTAGTTCATAAATTATATAGTGACCTGTTCTTTTGGATTTTATTATTGTCCTGTTGTGCTGAGATATATAGTGTACTTGTATGTGCATAATACCATCACAAAGTCACTACTGCATGTATATAGCAGGAATTGGAGCTTTTGACAACTACACTAAATGACTGAATCTTTGATGGATAGGTGCCTCTTAAAGCTTGTATTACTATTATCCCTAGAACAATGGCGGGGGATTTAGATGTTCAAGTTTCATTTATACAATGTTTCCTTCCCATTTTTTGTTGGAATAAACATGGATAGGCGAACTTTTGATAGGCAGAGATGGCGAATCTAAATGCATTTTTCCAGTTCCCTATGGAGGATAATTTCCGGAAATTTTACAACATGGAGAGACGTGCTGACATTACTGAGCCAATTGAAACATAGCAAAGAGACTATGAGCCACTTGCTGAAGTTTTTGCGTGGTGTTATGGCTGTCTAGGTGGATATAATCCTTGATGGGTGTGAAATTTCATTTAGCTTAAAAGGCTGTACATTCAAAAGCATGGGGATGCATGTGTGTGTGCATGCACACAGCACGTGCACACATGATTACAAACAGATTTTTCCTTCAGCTTCTATGACAGCTCTGTGCTACATTTTATATACTTTACTAAAAATTATATTTGACACCTAAAAATTCAATTATGTATGTGATTTTTCTTATACAATGTCATTGTTACCCAAATTCTGGTTACATATGCAGGTAGCTGATTTTTCTTAGTATTTCAGGGTCAGAAATCTTTAGCATTGGATACAGCTATTGGAATGTGGCAATTACTGTTTGCTGAAAAGCAGTGGCCATTGGTTGATCATTGGTGCCAGTTTTTACAGGTAGCTTACCATCCATATTTTGATCTAATGAGAATGAGTAGTGAATTCTTGTGACCTATGGTGAAAAGAATTATGTAGCTGGCTTCATGTTGGGATTAAGGAATTGTTAAGTGAGCTGCGATAGGAAGTGAGAATATATTGCTAATTATGTTTATTATTAATTCAACCTTGATACCCTCTGGGGATCTATCTTCAGGTCTCTGTGATGTTATAAACGGCACATAGGCATCTATGTCATTGTTAGATTTGTTTTTCTGTGTTTGTTTTTGTGTTGTTCTCATTTTCTTTCTTTCTTCCCTGACCCCCCAAAAGGATTCACTCATTGTGAGACAAAATGCCTGGGGGTTTTGACAAAAATCCTACCAACTACCATGTGTTGGTAACTGCCGTTGTCAGTCGGTTTGGTGAAATTTTGTCAATGGCAGAATGTGATGGTTGGTGGGTGAACAGCTCTGCACCTAGGCTCATTGGCTAATTTGCCTTAATAAATTATTTAATTCAAAACTAGCTTGGTGGTTGGTTGTGTGACTGGACTTTTTGTGCTTCTTGGTTTAGTTAGGCACCAGTGGTTACTGCATATGACCTATCTAAGCACATGACAGCATATATGCCTTTAGGTGCAGGCTTTGTTTTTCATAATGATTACCTCGTGAAATTTTCTGTGCAGAGATGAATTTTCTTTTCTAGGTAACTTATCAAAAAATAAAATAAAATCTTTTCTAGGATATTGGGTCCCCTTTTTTAAATGATATTTAAAAAAAATAAATTCATGGATATGTGTTGAGTTATACATGTTTAATTGGGTTGATTAGGGCTGTCCATAGATCGAGTTGGATCGGGTTTGGAGCTGACCCGTACTCGACCCGATAGAGTTGGTGACTAAGAATTGGACATGTACTTGACCGAACATACAGGTCAGATCTGATGTTTCGGGTTGTCGGTTGGGCGGGTAGGAACTGTCGGTTTGGCGGATCTTAACTACATATTAGGTAACAAAATAAATCAAACAAATGATTTATTTCAAGTTTGGGTTTTAATTTTTTAAGTTAATATTTTGAGTTTGATAAGTGAACTCAAAATCTATGACTAAACAAATCAAATCAATAACTATAAATTTTTTTTTTTTTTTTTTGATAAAAGATAGAAATATTATTAAAACAGAAAGAGTTTACAAAGAAAAAGTTTACAAGGAGAGGCCCAGTTTCAAAAACAACACAACCCACCTAAAGAATCCCCATGCCAGCAAAATGAAAAAAGAAACTGCTGAAGCCGTGCCAGCAATCAACTATAAGGAAGACCACCACTAGTCTGTTCTCAGGAGCTTCGTTGTGTTCCCATAAGGCGTTGGTATTCCATCAGTAAACCAAGAGAGGTAGAGACATGGTAGAAAGAAAGTGAGGTAGAGACATGGTGATGACAGAGGCAGCTGGAGAAGAGTCTTGAGACTGGAGAGAGCTTGAAAAGTGAAAAGTGAAAACGAAAGAGAGGAAGAGAGAGAGATCTGGATTATTTATTTATTTTTTATTTTTTATTTTTTAGTTTGAGTTGATGTTTTCATTTTGCGTGCAAGTCTCATACTAAAGTGCAAGACAACTGCATACAACTTGCCTAGAAACTAATGAGATGAAAAAAATCATAATTTTTGAAGATAGGTGGTAGATTTTCTACCAATGAGAGGAAGACACATAGGGGGAGAGAGATTTAAAACACATTTCAATGCACTTCGGTTGGGTCGGTTTATGCAGGTCTCTGATACTTTAACCCGCCACCCGAACCGAAATTTCGGTTTTCAAAGAAACTAGACCTGTATCTGACCAACCAGGCCATTTGGATCCACTCGCTGGGTTTCCGTTTGGTTGGGTCTCTGGCCCGCTGGACAGCCCTAGGGTTGATGTTATGAACTCTATCAGCTTTCTTCTATATCTTTTATGAGAGGATTAATTAATTATTTATTTCGTTTGGCTTCTCCTTTCTGTTTTGATGTTGATGCTCAGGCTCGGCATAACAAGGCAATATCTAGGGACACGTGGTCTCAACTATTGGAGTTTGCAAGGGTAAGATATAAAAAGGATTGTTACATACTGCATCATTATCTCAAGATTAAATACACCTGCATATGCAATTGGTACCCTTTTCAACTGCTATTTTATCTCCTCAAACTCGAGAAGTATGATATGCATTGTGCTGCCTCCCCTACCTCCACCTTTTTAATTTTAATTTTTTAAATTTTATTTTAAAAGTAGCTATCTTATTATGTAGAGTGGGAGAAATATATGTTTCCAGGACAGGTGAGAGAGATAATCTTAGCTTGACTTCGATCTTTTTCCTTGTTTCCTATTTGCTGTTTTTTTTTCTCTCTCTCCTCTGGGAATCATTTGATACTTGACTTCCATCCTTGTTGCCATTTGTTATCTGCATTCTTCTAACTCCACAGACTGAACAATCTTATTCATACTTTTCATTTCTATTTCGGTATTCTTACCTCCCACACAACAAAATGCTGCACTAATGACAGTTCTGATTACTCCATCTCTTTCTTTCTGTGAGATAGATATGGGTTATACAAATACGGAAAGACAAATTTTTGTTTGTGTAATTGAAAACGAGGTCATGAATTTTGGTTTCCTAATCAATTTTTATCTTGTTGAAGTTTATTAAACAATCACCAGCATTTCAATATTTAATCTTCTGAATAAATTACTAGGTATCGTGATATTCATTGCCTTTAGAGAGTGATTGATTAGCTTGACTTCATTCTTTTCCCTTGTTTCCTATTTGTTGGTTTTTTTTCTCTCCACTGGGAATCACTTAATACTTGACTTCCATCCTTGGTCCTTGCTACCATTTGTTATCTGTGTTCTTTTAATTCTGCAGACTGAACAATATTATTCATACCTTCATTTCTATTTTGGTATTCTTACCTCCCACACAACAAAGATGCTGCACTAATGGCAGGTCTGATTACTCCATCTCTTTCTCTCTGTGAGATAGATATGGGGTATTCAAATATGGGAAGATAAATTTTTGTTTGTGTAATTGAAAACAAGGTCATGAATTTTGGTTTCCTAATCAATTTTTATGTTGTTGAAGTTTATTAAACAATTACCATCATTTCAATTTAAAATCTTCTGAATAAATTACTAGGTATCGTGATATCCATTGCGTTTAGAGAGTGATTGATTTATCTCTTATGAATAAAATTGTTTTTACTTACTGAAAAAATATTCATAGCCGTTGAAGACTTGAATCTTCTTTAATAAGAAAGGAAAAAAAAAGAAAGAAAGAAACATTGATATTGTCCTTTCATGAGCATTATGTATATTGACGCTTCTTGCTAGTTTTGATGCTGGTCATGGCACTACTAATTTTTCATGCTTTGTATATCCAGACGGTGGACCCTGCATTAACAAATTATGATGCTGAAGGTGCATGGCCCTATCTTATTGATGAATTTGTTGAATACTTGAATGAAAATGGCATCATCCAAAATGTCCAGTTGAATGATTTGAGCCAAAAACGATGATGAGGTGCTGAAGTAGTGATTTGTCATCTTTCTTTAGTGTGGTTAAATTGCGATGTTCTGTGATAGTATTGGTCGATCACTAAATGGTAAAACCCCCCAAAAAGGAATGAGAAGACATGAGTACCAATTCAACCTTGTTTTCCACTGACGATTCATTTGCAACCTATGTAGTTAATGGGACTGCCGATGTGGTATATGCGTTTTCCTGTAATATAAGTTAGGAGAATTGAGAACCTACTAGTACTACTAAGCACTAGTGTTGGAATTTTCTTTTGTTTGGATAAAATATTTCCTCTATACGATAGTATGGACTTTGGTACTTGAAATGTCTCTTCATGAATGAATCCAGTATATATAGACTGGGAAAACACGGTTTAATGTACATGATAACTTGATAACTCTAGCTAATGGACTGGGAAACACTGTTTAGAGTTGACACTTTAAACCTAGCTATCAAGCCATGGATTCAAAATGAGAGAAGGCTGGAACATATGGGTTAAGTCACCCAGCATGTATCAATTCCATGGAGTGGTTCATTCATGCAGTTGTGGGCTACACATGCTGTGAGATGAGTGGGACTCATGCTGGAGTGACCAGGGAAGCTGGACAACGTTCTTTCTGTATTATATTTTCTTAACAAAGAAATTAAGATGAAATGTGAGAACCTCTTAAGGGATACAAAATACAAACTAATACAGACCAAAGCAGTTGCCTTGAGCTAGACTATTTCATTCTAGGGCTTAGCTAATTTGACTACTTCTAGGGATTAGCAGGATTATTAAGCTTTTAGTCCGAGCTAATTCCACCTCTATTGGGCAAACAAGTATTGTTTTCGAAGTTTGTTCCATTTTCAAATCCGTTTCTAGAAATTCAAAGTAGTAATCAAATCTTCTAAGTGTGTAAAATGACTTTTAGAGTTTGGTCCAGTTTTCTTCCTTTTTATGTCGCTGAGTATTTTCTAATCAGGAAACATAGAATAGAAAATTGTATAAGAAATTCTAGTTTAGAAAGTGATTTTTTGTTTTCTTTTTCATGTCAATTGCATGTGGTAATAGCTTCCATGTAATTTTTATGTATCATTAACCTATTTTATTTGGGAAAACCAGAATTTTGAAAATAGCGATTGAATCTTTAATTTATTTACAAAGACCTAGTTTGATCTTTACCCCACTTTGGACTAAAATTGTCACGTTGCCATCCCACTCGCCACTATAATTCCATGTAGCTCACTAAGGAATTGAACCTATGACTTCACCTATAATGAGTTGAGCATTTTAACCATTCAGCCATGGATGCTCAGTGGGACCCTCTCTACACTATATCCATTTTTACGTGTGCCAGTTAGATTACTATTTTATAAACTTCAAGGATTTCTTGTTATTTTTGAAACAATCCGGATCAAATTGAAGAATGGGGTAAACTATAGATAAATGTTGTGTTTTCCAAATTTTCTTTTTAAAAACCTAATTGGTTCGTAGGTAAAGAGGTTACAAACAGTAATATATAAATTTTTAAGCTTCATCCCTTTTAGCTACAGTTTTTTTTTTTGAGGGGGTCAAAGTCAAAGTAAAACACCTATATTTTTAATGTATACAAATATAGTGAGTTATACAAAACACGGCAAGATAAATTTTTGTTTGTGTAATTGAAAACAAGGACATGAATTTTGGTTTCCTAATCAATTTATCTTGTTGAAGTATATTAAACAATAACCAACATTTCAATTTTTTAATCTTCAGAATAAATTACTAGGTATTGTGATATTCATTACGTTTAGAGAGCAATTGATTTATCTTTGAGGGTTTCAAGATCTATCTATGGGCCATGAATGAGTCCTACTCGCTCTTCCTTACTTTATGGGTTTTGTTCCTTTACTAGTCCCTCATCAATGGGCATCTATTTTTGAACCCCACACATCTTTTATCCATAGGAACCTTGCACCTTAGCATTGTTTAGCACCATTGGCAATACGCCTTTGTTGGACATTTTTTCAAGATCGTTTGTGTGGGTTTTATGGTCTTGTCTTGTGCGATATATCGTCCTTACTCCAACTGTGAAAGAGACCTCAATAACCTTAACCTTGCCATCTTTGTTGCGCACCACCATTGATACCATTTGTTAGATGACTTCATTAAATGAAAGTAAAATTTAAGGGCTTAAATGAATTTTAGTCAAACTTAGAAGGTGTAATCTGAATTTTAGCCAAAATTTTTAAAGATAATAATTAAGAAAGTTAAATTATACAAAATAAAAAAAAAAGAGAAAAATGAATATATAAATATTAAAAAAAAAGTAAATACATTTAGTTTTACAATATCCTTCTACTAACAAAATTAAAAGGTAAAAAGGAACATGCGAAATGATAAAATAAGAAGCGAGAATATTGAGATGAGAATAATAAAATAAGAGAGGGTTTGAAATGATGATAGATAACAAAGAAAATAAAGAGAGAGAGAGAGAGAGAGAGAGAGAGAGAGAGAGAGAGAGAGAGGCAGCAAGTAATAGATGATACTTGCTGTCATAGTGAGCCAAATCACCGAGGAGAGTAGAGTTGTTGTCATTGCAAAGCCATGGAGAGCAAAGTTGTTGGCATTGCTGAAGAGAACTCACAACCACAATATGTCTCTTGGTATCGCTTTTTAGGGGGAAAAAAAAATGAAGTTATGGATTATTTTTATGGAATAGGTTGAATGAGTTACGAATTTAAATGATTAGGAGCTTTTATCTTTTGTTTTTGAATGGGCTTTTTGTTGAATATCTTATTCATTTTTTGATGTTAGGCATAATCTTGTTGTTGTTTGGGCTATTTTTGTTGTTATTTAGGCTAATTATTTGAGATCTTATTTTTTGTTTAAGTGGTTAAGGATTATGTTTGAAGCACCAAGATTATATTTGTGAGTAATGCTAGAAACTTAACAAAATGTCACGACATTCCTAAATTAACATACCAAAAAAATTTAATTAAAGATTGTGGTGGACCCATGCTAAATTATGAATGTTTTGAAATTATTATGACATTTTGTTGTGTCCCTAGCATTACTCTTATTTTAATTGAATCCAAATTCTTATAATATTCAAGTTAGGAGTAATTACACCTTACCACCTTAAACTATATCCCAAATTACACTTTACACTCTAAACTATAAAAATTACATAGCTAGTACCTTAAATTACAACTTGTGTTACACTTTGCCCCCTGTTGTCAATTTTGCTGCTATCTTGGACTAAAAATCAAATTGTAGGGTGAAAAGTGTAATAAGAAATATAGTTTAGATTTCTCTTTAAAAAGAGAGAGTATATTTTAGGATGATAAAGTCTGATTTCTTCTTTGTTTTGAACAAATTGTGAAAACGTGTAATTAGGTCTTTTCACGTATTGTCGTCCATAATAAATGCATAATCAATGGCATTGTGTAGAATGGAACATGAGTTATAGTTATGGTGCTAACCTTGCATTCTGAAAGTTTAGAGTACAAAGTGTAATTTGGGGTATAAAGTTTAGGGTAATAAAATGTAATTTTCTCCAAGTTAGGGTGTTCAATATTTTTTTTAAGATAGATAAAACATGTTAGTTTAAAAATAATTAATTAAAGAATATGTTTTACAAGTATAATATTTTTTAAAAAATCATGCTGTTCATATGAACATGACTTACATTTAAAGATGCCACTAATTACGACATATCTCAATAATTGAGAATAATAAATATTTGTTTTTTGATAAACTACGTACTTGGTCCCTATCCTTTATACTATATTTTAATTTAGTTCCTAAGTTTTTAAATGTGTCAATTTGGTTTCTAACCTTTTAGTGCATTGTCAATTTAGTCCATGTCCATATCTTTTAGATGAAAATTGCTGAAGTGGCCAACATCCAAAATAAAAAATTAGTTTATTGCCACATCAACGAAAGCTAATTTTTTATTTTGGCTATTAGCTATATTAGCAATTTTCATTCAAGAAATAATGGCAAGGATTAAATTAACATGGTACAGAAAGGTTAGGAACCAAATTGATGTAATTAAAATGTTCGGAGAATAGGGACCAAATATGTAGTTTACTTTATTTTTTTTTCTGGGTCCATAAGCTTGTTGAATCAGATTATAGAAAAAAAAAAAAGGTTTTAACCAACTCTACTCTACTCTCCTCCACTCTCTCTCTCTCCCTTTCAATCTAAATGGACCAAAAAGGTGGTGTCACAATTATTGCAAAGGAAAAAAAAGTCATTGTGGCTTGTTGTTCGGGTGGTATGACTCTGTGCTTAGTCAAAAGAGAGAAGAAGAAGAAGAAGAAGAAGAAAAAGAAGAAGATCTTTTGGTATTTGGACATGGGCATGTTTTTACTACATTTCTGCTTAAGTTGTTTACCTGATAACTCATGGCTGCAGCCTTTCATTTTATTCAAACTTTGCAGTCTCAGAACTAGCTATTTTTTCTAGCACTTGTTTACGATTTAATTTGATGAATGAGTGAAGTAGCATGGTAGTGGCATACTGGAATTTGTGGAGGGGTTTTAAGGAGTGGGTAAGGCCATATTTGGGGGAGCCATTCAATTCTAAGTAGGTTAATTGTAATTCTTTTTGGACCCCGATTTGTTAAGGACAGATTCGAGTCTATCACCTTACATGAATTCAAACAAATTTTTGTTTAAGATTGTTAGTTAATTTTGTTGGAGGTTGGCTTTTGAAATTTCTAGGCTCTGAGATTTATTAGACCCACATTTTGCTATCTGAGTTGCATGTCCTTTTTATTTTGTGGGGAGTAGTAATCAGGTTGAGAAGAGTTCTCATTGATATTTGTGGTAGCTTGGATCTCTATTGGAATATAATTTTGGTTGGAGATGTATGATTTTGTAATTTGTAATCCTTGTTCTTGTTTATAGAGCTCTAATAAGTATTTGAATAGATTTTAGTATTTATTGTTTTACATTCCAGGAAAGATTATATATGTTGAAGGAAGAAAATTGTTCTATAGAACTCTCACACAAGTCTGTAATGCCTTTGAAAAATTTCATACAAATAATAGATTCAAGCTTAGGAGCTGTACATCAGTTTAACTGTCCGTTTTAATTTGTAATACCAACTAGTTTTTCGAATGCATTTGGAATAATGTAAATGTAGAAAAGTTGTTTAGGTGACTGAGGTGAGTAAAGTAGGGTCTTATTGTAGGGTCTTATTTTGGGAATAAAATATGTGAGGAGGAGCCTCTTTTCCAGATATGTTTTCCATTGTTGGGAATAAGAGTGCAATGTCAAGCAGGAATAAGAGCACAATAGTAGCTAGTAATGTTGGGAAATTTAGGCCTCGGTTGATAGAATTAATAAGTTTTAAACCTAAGTTAATTAGATTTATTATGCATAAAACTTGTTAAAAAAAATAAACATCAATATCATGTTAAATATAAGTGTAGCGGAAAAGTAAATAAGACAAGATATGATGATCCAGGAAAACCAATGAAACCAACCAGTTTTACAGTAAAAAACCTAAGGGGAAACCTTTCCGAAAAGCAATTCACTATAGTAAAGAGAAGTTTTAGATCTAATACAAAACCTTTGTCCCTAGATTCTACAATCCCCGTAAATGAACTTACAGCAGAAACTTTCTACTGCTTCAGAACCTCTGAACTCTTCAATACATGAACGCCACCCTTTTATGCACGGATCCCAGTACGTGACTTACTCGTTTGCATGAATTACAGTACATGAACTCCTTGTTCTTGTTTATAGAGCTCTAATAAGTGTTTGAATAGATTTTAGTATTTATTGTTTTACATTCCAGGAAAGATTATATATGTTGAAGGAAGAAAATTGTTCTATAGAACTCTCACACAAGTCTGTAATGCCTTTGAAAAATTTCATACAAATAATAGATTCAAGCTAAGGTGCTGTACATCAGTTTAACTGTTTGTTTTAATTTGTAATACCAACAAGCCTTATTTTGGGAATAAAATATGTGAGGAGGAGCCTCTTTTCCAGATATTTTTCCATTGTTGGGAATAAGAGTGCAATGTCAAGCAGGAATAAGAGCACAATAGTAGCTAGTAATGTTGGGAAATTTAGGCCCCAGTTAATAGAATTAACAAGTTTTAAACCTAATTTGTTAATTAGATTTATTATGAATAAAACTTGTTAAAAAAAATAAACATCAATATCATGTCAAATATAAGTGCAGCGGAAAAGTAAATAAGATAAGATATGATGACCTAGGAAAACCAATGAAACCAACCAGTTTTACAGTAAAAAACTTAGGGGGAAACCTTCCTGAAAAGAAATTCACTATAGTAAAGAGAAGTTTTAGATCTAATACAAAACCTTTGTCCCTAGACTCTACAATTCCCGTAGATGAATTTACAGCAGAAACCTTCTACTGCTTCAGAACCTCTGAACTCTTCAATACATGAACGTTACTCTTTTATGCACGAATCCCAATACGTGACTTATTCCTTTGCACGAATTCTAGTACATGACTTACTCACCAACTTGAAGAAGAAGAATGTTGGCTACAAAGTTTTTCACTTCATCAACAATGAAGATCAAGAAGTACTTGGTTACAAAACCCTAAGGCGCAAAGACGCAGCAGTTTCTTTCAGAGAGAATAAGGCTTCGGTCACCTTTTGCATATGTTCTCCTTGAATTATCTTATGTGACGGCCTCTAAAATAAGCTTTATATATGTTTAAAGTTGTGAGAAAAGAAACCTTACACAAATACAAAAACATGGGCCAAAAATCAGATCTCAAAATTCTGATTTCCGTAACCTCGATAGTTACTTGATCGATTGAGAAGGTGTCGAGCTTCATTCATTAATTCTCGATAGATATCTGTCGAGAAGCTATGGAGTAGTTGTCCGCAGGTGTACAGTAGGTGTCTAGTTATCTGGCCAGCTTTAGTGAACACTTTTACTTCATTTGTTTCTTTGTCCAATCTTCATGGTTTTAATACTAGACTTGAACAATCATGTTTTTTAAAGTATTAAACACATCTTAAATCTACCCAAATACAAGTAAAGTGCGTTTTGTCAAAGGATTAGCCAACTACATAAAATATGTCCTTAACAATCTCCCCCTTTGGCAATCCGTGATAAAACCACAACAAATAAATGAATATATGAGAGAAGTTATAAATCACTCAACTCATACTCACTTGTTGAATACAATAAACTCTACCCTAATACAAACTTTACCCTAATACAAACTCTTGAAAAACTTTGCAAGAAAAGAGTTCATGGCATGGAAGACTTTGACAACCTGTATTTCTGAAACACTTTAAAGAAAACACATCAAGGCATCTTTGTGTAAAGCAGAAATAATAGATTGTATACAAATAAAGAAATATGTGTATAAAGATAGAAAATAAACAACACATGTAGAGATAGGTAAAGAAAACATACATCATCATATATATACCACTTGATAAATACCATGATGTATGTAAAAATGGTCATAAGACTTAGGTACATGAATAAGGAGGTAAACACTTTCCCTAACAAAATGAAACACAACTCCCCCTTACAAAGGCATGTATTTCTCCTCCTAACTTGTAGAATCTTAAAGAAAGAAACCACAAATTCTCCAATTTCTCTCACTTTTTGTCACGATTAACGGAGGGTACAAGAAGCTATAAAGCTTTACCCGAGAAACATAAAGATGATTAATGATGATCAAGGGGGCACAAAGAATCCATAAAAATGCATGAATGTAATGAAATAAGATGTTATGGATGACAAGATAAGAGAAACATGCAAAACAAAGAAAAATGAAATGCATGCAAGGATATCTCGATTGATCGGGAGGTGTCGAGAAGCTATCGAGCCAATCTCGATAAATTGAGAAGGTGTCGAGGATCTATCGAGCAGACAGAAGATATCTCAATCGATCCACCTAGCTATCAAGAGGTGTTGAGATTGTGATAAGATGCAACTGAAGAGCTCGACAGATAAACCAAGTATCGAGAGGTGTCGAGGAGGTGTCAAGATTGCTTAAAAATAGTTTTTCAAGAAGAGAAAAACACAAATATGAATGCAATTAAGAATGCAATTCAACCAAAGATCCAACCAACATTTTAACCTCTCAATCAATAAAGAGTTAAGAAAAAAACTCTAAAAAACACGCGCGCGCACACACACACACACTAAACAAGTTTAACCAATTGTATATTTCAAAAATAAGTTAAAACAGTTTAGTGAGCATGCATTAACGCATATAAACCTTGTGATGGCCAAATCACATTGTACCTGCACATGTATCAAAAGTAACAAAGAATATTGCGTGTTACGTGTGAAAAACATCGTAAGATTTCATAAGTGTTTCAATGTTATGACGATTTGAAATATGAGAAAATCACTTTAACTTACACACAATCATAACTGTTTGATGGTGACTATCACCTTCGAGGTACATTTTATAACTCCCACATCTCTTAGAAAACACGCTTGCAATCATATTTTAAAGTATTTTGTTCTTTTTGCTTTTATTTTTTTGTATATTTTCTTTTATTAAGCAAACCATGCATGGGTATATAAAAGAGTGAAAAGAAATACCCAATTATGTTAAGCTTTTTGACATTGCACTTTTGCTATGCCGAAGCATACAGATGTCATTATTATGATTGACGAGTAACAGTGATGAGATAGTTATTTATGTCTTTCTCTTAGAATTTTCTAGTCATACCCGTAAAAAAGAGTGATACGAGTGTTAAGTACAAGAGATTACTTAACCTTACTCATCAAAAACAAAGATTATCATGATTGGCGGGTAACAATGGTGAGATGATTATTTATACATTTCTCTTAGGATTTTCTAGTCCTGCCCGTCAAAAAGAGTGATACGAGTGTTAAGTACAAGAGATTACTTAACCTTACTCATCACAAACAAAGAGCCACAAAGCTCACTTGCTTAGTTGTGCATAGAGATGCTCATCTAAGCTACAAGAGATACAAAATTTATAAAACTCTGTTTCAATGACCATTTTAAGGTTCACAAGAACCGATGTACACAAACACACTGTTTTTATATTTTTCTAATTTATTTATTTATTTATTTTTATTTTGAAAACAAAACAAAATAAAAACTAAACAACTAAACAAAAACAAACAAACAATCATGAAAGCATGAAAGAAAGATGCATATGCATGAGAGTATGATAGAAAGGTGCAGATGCATGAAACTATGATTCCAAAAGCAAATAAGAAATCAAGCAAAGAGAGTCCTACTTTAGATAGAAAGAATTAAAGTAGAGGATAAACAGAAAAGACAATTAAGTCTTAAGCTCCTTTCTCACCCATACAGCACGAGTCTTTAGCCGTGAAGATGAAAAGACACGTGTCCTAGTACGTCTACTAAAGGACATGGAAGAATTAAAATTCTCCCGAAATTGAGTTAAAAAGCTCAAGGCTTTTAATAACTCTCCAAATAAAGGTGTAGGTCCTTGAAGGAAACCTGTGACCGTTTGGACACTTACTTTTGAGGATACAACTTAAAGCAATTAGGACGAATGTGTCCAGAAACACCACAATGGTGACAAACATGAGCAGTTTTAGAGCTACTCAGCTTCTTGGAAAGAGGTCTAACCTTAAAGGTTGACAAAGTCCTCAATTTAGGACAATTTGGCTTAATATGACTAACAATGTGACAATGATGACAAGTGGGGACAAAAACAGATTTTTCTTTCATCCTAGGAGGAGTTTTAGACATAGGTTTAGAAATTTCAACGTTAACATCAGATTGTTTACCTTTGTCTATCCTAAGAATATTAGCCTTCAACTCTTGATCATTCCTTTTAAATGGAGGAATATAAATTTTTTTTTTTTTTTTTGAGTTAGGCTCAGCAACAAGTTTGGCACTAGTTAAATTTTCAACTTCAGTTTTAAATTCAACTAGTTGCTCTTCCAAACTCTTAATTTTGTCCACCTGAGATGAAATTTGATTTTTAAATTTCTCATTCAAATTATTTGCTTAATCCTTTTGCAATCAAATCATCTCTTACAAGTTTGACCTTTTTAAAATTAGCTTTTAATTTTGTAGAACACTCAAGAGATTTCATACAAATATTATAAAGCTTGCAATAGGCATCTCGAAAATCATCATCATCATTCAACACAAGATCATGCAAATCAAAACAATGAAGAGCTTCCATGACAACGGGGGTCAAGGATCGCACTCAGGAAATTAATCGAATCAGAGTGCACCCGCTCTGATACCACTTGTTGGGAAATTTAGACCCCAGTTGATAGAATTAACAAGTTTTAAATCCAAGTTGTTAATTAATCAAACATCAATATCATGTTAAATATAAGTGCAGCGGAAAAGTAAATAAGACAAGATATGATGACCTAGGAAAACCAATGAAATCAACCAGTTTCACAGTAAAAAACCTGGAGGGAAACCTTCCTAAAAAGCAATTCTCTATGGTAAAGAGAAGTTTCAGATCTAGTACAAAACCTTTGTCCCTAGACTCTATAATCCCCGTAGATGAACTTACAGCAGAAACCTTCTACTGCTTCAAAACCTCTGAACTCTTCAATACATGAACGCCAAGCTTTTATGCACGGATCCCAGTACGTGACTCACTCCTTTGCATGAATCCCAGTACTTGACTCACTCACCAACTTGAAGAAGAAGAATTTTGGTTATAAAGTTCTTCACATCATCAACAATGAAGATCAAGAAGCACTTGGTTATAAAACCCTAAGGTGCAAAGATGTAGTAGCTTCTTTCAGAGAGAATAAGGCTTCAGTCATCTTTTGCATATGTTCTCCTTGTATTTTCTTATGTGACGGCCTCTAAAATAAGCTTTACATATGTCTAGGGTTGTGAGAAAAGAAACCCTGCACAAATACAAGAACATGAGCAAAAAATTAGATCTGAAAATTCTGATTTCCGTAATCTCAATAGCTGCTCGATCGATCGAGAAGGTTTCGAGCTTCATTCATTAAATCTTGATAGATAGCTATCTGTCGAGAAGCTGTCGAGCAGCCGTCCGCAGGTGTCCAATTATCTGTCCAGCTTTAGTGAACACTTTTTTTTCACTTGTTTCTTGGTTTAATCTTCATTGCTTTAATACTAGACTTGAACAATCATGTTGTTTGAAGTATTAAACACATTCTAGATCTATTCAAATATAAGTAAAGTGCGTTTTGTTAAAGGATTAGCCAATTACATAAAATATGTCCTTAACAAGTAATATGGGCTTGTTGGATGAGTGATGCAGTTATACTTGAGATACACGCATTTTGATTTGTATTTGGAGTCTAGATGTCCTCTTTTGTTTTTTGTTTTATGCGTAGGGGCATGACATGGAGTATCATTCATTTGTATTTGTTTCAGAGTTGGCTGGTCAAATTGCACTTCTGCTTGTGTCTCCACTATCACATTCTTATATCCTGTTAACAGATTTCCAACAGGCTTCTTCAGCATTATACAGATTTCCAATAGTGATCCTGTAGCCCTTCTCTCCAACATTTTGGTTATGAAGATGCTGAAAGAATGATTGCAAGAACAGCAAGAGGCATTCTTATAATGTTTCGGGTGGGAAAGTGAATCAAGGTTTCACACTTCATTATATATGGATTCATCCTCTATTGGAGATGTACTACCGAGCTAAGCTATCTTAGTTTTCTGCTTCTTTGCTTTGAGAGATTTCTGAATTAAACATGCATGTAATCATTGTTTGAGCAGATGTTTAATCAGCAGGTGTTCTAGGCTGTAGGGCAGGTTCTCTTCCCATGCCATATTAACTTTATGGTTGCTGCCAGGACCTGTGTTTTTGGCAGCATGGAATTTGCTGATTGAACAAATGTTTGAAGAAATTGTACTTGTCAGAAGGGGATAGGATTGCTTTTTAAGGAGAACTATTTGGAGTTTAATAACCTATTGTCTTTGTCTCTTCAGTATGCAGTTCCATGTGGCTCATACGTAAGATAAATTGAAGTATATTTTCCGTTTTTGTGTTGGATTTCGTTTGATATTTATGTTTTTCCCTTTCTTTGTATTAGATAAAACATTTTAAAATTTGGGACCCAAAAAAAAGCCTTATTTTATTTAAAAGATTTTCTTGTCCTGACTAACTTAGGCTTCTAGGAAGGGTGCCCTATCTCAGATCCAATTTTTTTCATCCTGATTTATTCCCTTTTATATGTTCTTGTTATGAGGCTTTAATTAGTTTTTTTGCAAATGAATTTGTAATCATGTTAGCATGTCAGTGATAAGGAAGGTGGTGGAGCCCTGTCTTAGATCCATTTGTAATCTTGCATTAAGTTAACATGAAGTTGTATCCGCTTCTATTAGCTGTATTTTACCCAAAAAAAATCTTTGTTCTTTTGCAATAGCTATGTGATATCCTCTTCATTCCTATTTCTTCTTGTTCAAAATTAGGCTAGACATGATCATAATTAAAAGATCTTTTTTGTGTGCTACTTACCTTTGATTCTGTGCCCAAATTGAGTGCATTTTTTTTGCATTAAGTTATATCTGGGTTTTAAGTAGTTCTCAATATAATGGTATTTTTGCAACGTCAAGAGTCGTATTTCTATTCAGTTCTGGCAAGGATTATTAGCACATGACTTTCCGAAATTTTTTTAAAAGGCTTATTTGCTAAGGAGGATGTTATCAGAGGTGCGCACAAAATTCTTGTACTTCTGTCATTCTAGTGTCACTAAGAATGAAAGACAGCTGCTGTGACACTAAGTGCACAAATATAGGCAATTATTTCATTTGTTTCTTAATAGATGGTATTTGAGCAAAGAGAAATAGCACTTATTGAAGACTTTGCGAAATGATTTTAAACCATTGGGGAAATTTTTTAGCTTTATCAGATTATATGGTCTGGTTGTAGGGGGGGGGGGGGGGGGTCGTTTGGGTTTCAAGATGGAGGAGAAGGCAGCACAAAGTTCAAGTCATTAAACTAACTTGTATATATTGGTGGGGTTATTGTAGGTGAAGAGGATGACCTCTGTTGCTAATAGTGAGCTTGATGAAAGAGTATATAGGCATCATGGATCTCCTCAGTTAGAATGGCTTAGCTTGGGATGAAATTTGCAAAACAGTAGGCGCATATGTTGAGCTTTGGGAAGCTAATGTCAAGGTGCCGTTCTATCCCATTAGTAATGTTGCCTCCCCTTTCATTTCCTCTGATTTATATGCATTTAAAAGCTAAAACGGAATATTTTATGTTGCTAGCTAGGCTGCTGATGTTAGCAACCATGTCCATACCATTCTTTTTCCTTAATTGTTCCTATAATTTTAAAATGCATTTCCTAAATTTTAAAATATTGCTAAAAAGAAAATACTTACGTTAATGCTATCCACCATAAAACCCAATTCGAAAGTCTTTACCCTTTAACGGCAAACCTTTTTGTCTCCCTTTTTTTTTTTCTCTACCAGTGTTTCACAGTTTCAAAACTTCAGACCTTTAGCTTGCTAACGCCAACCTCTCTTTCTTCCAAAGACAGTTTCAAAACTTCAGACCTTTGGCTTTCTAATCTAGTTAGTGATATATATATATATATATATATTAAAAAATTACAATAATTAGAAATTTAGAATTTTGAGATGCACAGCTATTTATCTAACAAATAAAAGGTGGGGAAAAAAAAAATTCTAATTTCATCCTGACACTTGTAGGTCTTACTTGCCCCACAGCAGCAGTAAGATTGAAGATTGTAGGCGCTGCATCACCACACAGTTGCAGACAGTTTTCTACACAGGTAACTCTCTCTCTCCCTCTCTCACTCTCCCTATCTCTCTCTTGCTTTCTTGTTTGACTGCTTCTATCTCTGGCATGGCGACTCAGCTCTCATTCTCTCAACAACTCAACTCTGCCTCTTCTTTTTCTGTTTTTCTTTCCTCTATGTTCAGTCATTTAAAATGTAAAGTGTAACAAAGCTTCTATTCTATGTAAACAGTGAATAAATATTGCAGCAAACTAGAGACAACCAACCACGTGTATGGTTAAACTTTTTTCAACAAAATCACTTGTGTTTGTTGTGCCCGTGTAGGCCCTTTGATTGTGAAGCATATTCAAGCATTCTCACTTTCCCAGGTACAGAGGTACTCATCTTTTCTTTTCTTTATTTCATTCTTTTATTATCATATATTTATTTGTTATTAAAAAATCAATATATCATATAACATTATATTTTAAAAATGTACCTAATTAAAATATACTACCATTTATCATTAATTTACTTTATAGATAAAAATAATATAACATGTATTTGATTGTACGTGTGTTTTATTAGATGTTTTTTTATCCATTGAAGTTTGAAGGATTGTTTTTAAATTATTAGTATTTTTTTTTATATATATATTAGTCATTATACTTTGCCCATTTCATAGTTGATTAAAGATATTAAATCTTTTTGTCAATTTTGTCTCATGATTGTTTAATTTTAATTAAATACACATTTTTGTAGCATATATTGAAGGCCAAAATGGCCAAATACCACAAGTTTCAAAAATTAGTAGCAAAAAAACACAGTTTCGAAAATAAATAGGGAAATACCACTTTTCTGGTAATCGAGTTTCTTAAACTCGAGTTCTAAATGGTACTCGAGTTTAAGAAACTCGAGTACCAAGAAATTTAGCCACCGTGGCACTGCTGACTTGGAATTTGTGCGATTTAAAAAAATAATATGGTACTCGAGCTTAGTAAACTCGAGTTCCATGCAATACAGTACTCGAGTATACCAAACTCGAGTATCTATTATAAAAAAATTTATGTTTATGTTTATTTCTAAGGTACTCAAGCTTGGTGAGCTCGAGTACCTTATAAGGAACTCGAGTTTTTTATAACTTTTTTTTTTTTGATAATCGGCAAATAAACATAAACATAAATATAAACATAAACATAAACGTAAAGTTGATATGATTTCTTAATTACTAAATTAGTCTTTCCCACCCTTTTTGTGGACTAAATGGTTTTTGGGTAATCTCAATTTGAAAAGACCTCACTTTGTGTGTGTGTGTTTTAAACAATAGCTTTTTCAAATACTTTTTCTTTGCTTTTGGAAAGCAAAATGATTTTTCCTTTTGATTTTGACACAAAGCAATAATCCCCTGATATTGAATTGGTAAATTTTGAATTTTCCTGTTTGTTTTCTTATTTAAACATCATATGACTTTGTTCACTCTTATTTGATCTTTCACTTTGTGCATAGCATGTGCTTGTGTTGTTGTGCAAGTGCAAATGTTTTTCTTGAACTAGTAACCTAATATATAAGTTTTAAGAGTAAATGAGATTTTTGGGTAAACAGTTTAAGGAGGTTCATATATTTTTTTATTCTTATTAAGGTGCATTGGCGAATCCGTGTTTTACTATTTTTTTTTTGTTTATATTTTTGTTTTAATTTTTTTTTTTTTTTATGGTTTTTGGGTTGTTTCCTAGGTAAAGTTGTAGTTAAGGCTTGATTGTTGTAGTTTAGTCATTTGACTAATGGAAATTAATCATTTCTTTTAATTTTTTGGATTTTATTCAGAGAAATAGGTGTTAAAGTTTGTTGAAATGGTCGATGATGGTCATTGTAATGGAATAATATCTTTTAAAATCTAAACCATAAAATGACCATTAATAATATTCCAAGTTTCCCATGTGTCGCGTGGGTTTGTGGCTAGTTATCATTAAAGAGCACCCCAAAGCATGGTGCATGTACAATTGTTTTTTCCCCCTTCAATGAAATGACTACTTTCTTCATCAAGTAAATTGAGTGCTTTTGGGTAACATGGAATGAAGCACGATCATATAAATTCTATAATAATCAATGAATTGGATAATTTTGAGTAGCTTTCATTCATATAAAAGTGACATTTTGTAGGATCGTCCCGATGCAACTGCAAACAAAGATAGGATCTCATATTTGTGATCTGCACTTGATTGATGTTAATGAAACTTAAAATGGAAGATCAAGTTGTTTGGACATGAAAATGGAGGTCAACAATAATGCCCTTCTCCCCAAAAAAAAAAAAAAAAAAAAAAAAAAAAAAAAATTCCATATGTTGATTAAAGTAGAAGAGACCAACAATGTGACATACATCATCCAAAATACGAAGCCTATCAAACTCTAAGATGCATACTATAAGCCAATTAACAATGTGTCTGTTACCATACCAAACCACCTTTCAAACCCAAGAAAAACCAAAATAAAAGGCTTCCAATCAGACAGACCAAGGGTACATAAAAAAAATATACATAACTCTATAGTGGAGGGGAAGTCACTAAGAAAGTCCTCACAAATTTCGTACACAATCATAAATTAATCCCACTTCTATCTTAACAAAAAATATTCCAATCCTAAATAACAAAAATGATACCAAGAAAGTATAAAAATATACTTTAATATAAAAACATAATTTAATGCTTATTCCAGTAGCAAAAGCCTTAAAAATTGGACTCAATACCAGGGGGGGAGGGGGAACACTATCAATGAAGATTTAAACTATCCGGGGAATACTATCAATGAAGATTTAAACTATATCCCTAGTAACGTACGAACCCATTTTATCAGCAACATTTTCAAACCAATCTTAGTCACATAATGTGATTCAGAATCATCCAAAAGTGGAGGTAATCCATAGCAGCAAAAGAAGGATTATGGAAAAATAAATAAATAAATCAGATTTGTTAATTTGATGGACCCAACTTACAAAAGCCAGCAATCTTGAAGAAACAATCCAGCTTTATTTACAATGTAATTTTCTAGAAAAATTCATGGAAATATGTACAAAGAAAATGACATACAATAACTTAACAATATATTTAGTTTGCTCTTATTAAAAAAAAAAAAAAACAATGAAATAAATTAAAATTCATAGGGTAATGTAGTTCGTCCATTTGTTTGTCTTGCTTGTAAGAGTATGTTATTTATAAAATACATTGAGACATTAGACTTCAAATTATTTTCTTCTTTGATGCAATCTGCTTAGTATCATTTCGACATTTTTGAAGCATAATTTCTATAAAACTGGCTAAGCCACACTTACAAAAAATAATAATAAAATTGGCTAAGCGACAATCAAACTATCAAATATGCTGGAACTCTTACGTTACTTAAGAATTTAAGAAAGCATAATTTCTATAAAATAGGCTAATCCATAATCAAACTATCAAATATGCTGGAACTCTTACGCTACTTAAGAATTTAAGAACAACAACACAAGCCTCATGTTACCCCAATTCTTATTACCATTTACCAAAACCTGAAGTCCTTATGATTAGGAAAAATACAAAAAAAGGGAAATACAAAACAAAAGCGATTGAACCCACACAGTGGCGACTCCAGGAATTTTTTTCAGGGTGTTCCTAGGTGGACTTGTTCTGTTATAATTTTTTTTTCTTCAGATTCTCTGTTACAATTTTTTCTTTTTTAGATTTTAGTTCAAAATTTTTTTTTAGCTTTTTCTTCTTGCTTAAAAGCAATCTTATGAATACCGTCTGTTTTGGACCCTGTTTTTGTTTCGGTTTGTTTAGTAGAATGGAATATTTCAGTACTGATCTATTTCGATGAATCGGTTTAAGGTGTCTCGTGGTTAATATATATTTATATTTTCTTATACAACATAAAATTATTAATCCAAATAAGTAAACCTCAAATAAAACAAATCATTTAGTTTTTTTTTTTTTTTTGATACTGAGATCATTTAATTATTACATAACAATTACTATTTTAAAATATTAAAATATAAAAATGTAATTAAAATAATAAAAAACAACGACCAAAAATAGGACAATAAGGGTGTATATGTATGTATATCAACCCACTGCAAAACTACTTAACATAAGTTTTTATTTTTATTTTTTGTCTTTTATAATGTGTATTCACATACCACTATCCCAATTCAATGCCACGCCCCATCCACCCCACACTAAGAGACAAGACAAGAGCTGATCAGCAATTACAACACAATAACATATTTTTATATATACACACTTACACAAAAAGACAAAAAACTAAGCAATTTACACAAGACTCGGAAAGTATTGAGTATGAGATAGAGTAAAACACTAAAACTGAACAGAGAGAGAGAGAGAGAGAGAGAGAGAGAGCAGAGATGAGATAGGGAAAAGAAGAGAAGTAAATACCTTCATGTCGCCTGAGATCAAGACCGCCTGGATCGGTGCCGCCGCGGCACGTTGAAGGCTGAGGTTCTTATTTCCCGATCTCGCTTTTGCTGTCGCCGATTTGGCTTCGGTTTGCCATTGCCGATCTCGCAATCTCCGACCTGGCCAAGTCAACCTCCGATCTCGCCGTCGCAGAGTTGCTATGGGTGTTCAGTGTTCCTGTTGCTGCCTTGCTGAGTTTTTTTTTTTTTTTTGAGGATCGCTGCCTTGCTGATGCGGAGCCGCCGCCGCCGCCGCTGCTGCTGCTGAGAAGTGACTCAAGTGAGGACGTGAGGTTCTTATTAGGTTAGGACTTAGGAATTAGGCAATGGGTTATGGGTTATATGTATTAAGTTTATAATTTTTTTTTTGTTATTATATTTGTTGAGAATCCATGGGTAATGGGTTTGCCTTTGTTGGGCTTGCACTGATCAGTCTTGTACCGATCATTTTTTTTTTTTTTTTTTTTTGAGAATCTGTGGGTTTCTGTTTTCAGTATATTGGGCTATTTTTTTTCTGCTGGGCTTGCCTGTTACAATTTTTTTTTTTTTAGATTTTAGTTCCAATTTTTTTGGGCTTTTTTTGGTTTTTTTGCTTGAAAGGAAAACAAATAATTTTTCTTTTTTTATTTGAGGGTGTTTCTAACCTTGATTGAGGGTGTTCCTGATTTATTTTTGAGGGTAAACAAATAATTTTTTTTTAATTATTATATATAAAAAAAAAATTCAGGTCAGGGTGTTCCTGGGAACACCCTGACATGAATGTGGCGTCGCCTCTGAACCACATGGGGTATCATGAGAATTGTAGAGGGTAAATGGCAAAAAAGCAAAAGCAACAGTGCAGAGCAACCCCAATGAAACCAAACGGCACAAAGGCAGAGCAAGAGTAATAGCAAAATCGAAAAAAAACGAAAAAAAAAGAAAAAAAAAAAAAGCCAACACACCGTATCGTCTACCCGACGTCGATATGATTCTGGCCAAAACCCATTAAGCAAATACAACATAGCGTCTCCCCAATGAAACTATCTTAGTCCTTGAAACTTAATCTGTCTCAATCGCCAATTTGTTGACATGCCAAAAATGGTGTATACGACCGATACTCAGACATTGTAAACGCCAACCTACCTTGTAAACGGTTTGAGAGGCATAATCTTGGGAATGGAAAACAGGTGGTTGGGGATGTTGGAGATGCAGAGGAAGGGTCTAAGGGGAGATTTATGAGGTTTTGAAGGGTTTATTTGAGATTTGGGCAATGAAGAAGAAATAGAAGATAGAATGGAGGGTTTTGGGCTGCGTTGTTTCAGATATAAAAAATAGAAGATGGGCATGAACGGCGTTGTTTCAGATGGAAAAAAATAGAAGATGGGCACGAGCGATTTTGGGCTGGGTTGGGCTGTTTCAGATTTTATTTTTTTACGTGTGTGTTTTAAATGGTTTTTTTTTTTTTTTTTCCTTATAAAGAATCCTCAAACAATGTGACGTGGGAGCCTTTAAACTGTATATGTGGCATATATTTAGATAGGCTTTTTTTCCCATGTAGCTGCACAATCTTAATTGTAGAAAAAAAAAAGGCTTTTACTTTTATATATAGTACTAATCGTCAATTTTTGCGATGTATGGAAAAACTATTGACTCTGAAAAATAATGCTGAAATATTTAACTTTTATACTTTTCTATAGTTTGAAAGTGTTGTCTAACATTGAACGTTATTGAGTTGCAAGTGCATAGTTACCGAAACCTACAAAGTAATTTACAATTCTTAAATTAATAAAGCAAAACTCTTAAATAGTTATACATACACACACTCAAAATTAATATAAACTACAAATATATAAACAAAAACCATGATACGAGGAAAACACCAAGTTTTAAATTTGAGTAGTAATATGACTTTCTCGTAGTAATAACAATATAGACAATTCAAAATAAAGAACACTATCAAAATTATAATACCTAATTCCATTATCTTTTATGGTGAATCCAAATAAATAATTAATCAATGAAAAACCACATGAACCTAAATAAAAAGCATTTAAGGTAAAGAATTAAAATCAACCTACTAAGACGCAAATACCGAAAACCTCAAGACTTAAAACTTGAAAATTTATAGAATCTCCAAATTCTACTTCAAAACCAAATCAAATTCAATAAATTTATATATAATATACCAAATAAAAATTTATCGTTCTCGAGTCTAGAAGGCATAGGTTGCAGTTTTAATTTTTTTCCAAAAGAATAGAGATGTTTTATCTGCTATGTACAATATAAAAAAATAATTAGTAGAAATTTCAACACAATGTTAATATAAATATGAAGATTAACCCAAATACTCAAATGAAAATTAATTCTAAACACAATAAAATAATAAGATAGAAAGAAAATCTCAACCACATATGAAAGCAAATAAAAAATTCCACATAAAAGATAAAATTCATTAATAACAATATAAACAAATATTTACATATGTTGAATTGAAATTTTATTAATAATAACAATATAAACAAATTTGACATAAAATTCATTAATCAAAGAAGAAAGTTGAATCAGATTGCTTGTGCTTTTTTTTTTTTTTTTAACAAAATCCTAAAGTGAAGTTTAGTTTAGGGTTTTAAGGTGATAATTGCTAAGGTTTTGAGGAGGGAAAAGAGACTTCTAATAGGAGTCCTTCTCTCTCTCTAATTTTTTTTTTTTTTGAATTCTAAGGTGAAGTAAAGCTTAGGGTTTTGAGGTGGCAATTGTTAGGACTTTGAGAAGGGGAGAGAACAGGAGTCTGTCTCTCTCTCTCTGAATCTAACGTGAGCCTTTTTTTTTTTTCAACGAGAGTTTTTTTTTTTTTTTTTTTTTTGAGTCCTATTAAAATTTTTGTTTTTATATAGATTATCAATATTTGAGTTTGAGTTTAAGTTGGACTTATTAGAGAGATAGAATTTCATTCCTTGTTAAGTTTTTATCAAACAATAATATTTTTGTTTAAAAAAATGATAATGATGAGTTTGAGTTTAAGTTGAATTTGTTAGAGAGATAGAGTTTCACTCCTTGTTAAGTTTGAACTAAACAAAAATAATTATATTTAAATAAAATGATAATTTTATTTAAATATTGTGATGACGTAGAAAATTGTGAGAGTTTTAGAAATTTTGGTTATATATATGTATAGATAATATGTAAATTAAAAAAAAAAAAAGATGATATGTTCATATATTTATCTTTAATTAAACTCTCATATTATTTATGTTTTGCATAATTTATTCATCTTATAGAAAACCTATCCAAATACTGCAATTCAATTATGCTTATTTGGTAGTTAAGTAATCAAAAGCTTCATCATGACAATTTTTTTTTTTTCTTTTGTGGTTATATTTTTTTTCTTCTTTTTTGATGGGTTTCATTTTATAATGAGATGTATCTTTATGTAGCTTGCATATAAATTGAAACAAATGTGTTTTTGGGGCAACTTATAGATTGTTATTGTAAGGAGGGAAAAAAGAAAAAGAAAAGAGAGATGAATCTTGCCAAAATTTATACTATCAATGATTTGTCCATTCTCACCACATAAAAGGAAGTTCGTAACTTCCTAAGAAAGGTCAATTGTGTTGCTTGATTCATCACAAAACTCATCTCAATGTGTGAGTCCATATTCAAACTCTTGAAAAAGGGATACCAAATTTGAATAGGATGTAAATTGCTAAAAGGCATTTAGAAAAAAAAATTATATATATTTAATAGAGTTTACTTAAACAAAACTATTGTAACACTTGATAAGATAATTACACGTTGAAGAGAAATAATAAATATATAATATATAAGATTTAAACCTAAGAAAAAAAGAATCTAAAAAAAAAAGAAAAAGAAAAAGAAAATAGTGATGACGTGAAAAATTATGGGAGCTTCAGAGGTTTTAGTAATATATATATATATATATATATATATATATATATATTCCATAATAACTATTTTGCCATTGGAATTCCCATTGTTTAAAGAACATTTTGGTAAATTAATTTTTCTTCTTTTTTTTTCCCTTTTTTTTAAAAAATCTTTTCTTTCTTTATCTCTTTTTCCTTTTTCTTTAACACTTTCTCTCTCTTTTCTTCATCTTTTCCTTTTTTAATCCTTTCTTTCTTATTCTCTTCTTTACCTTTTTTAAAAAACCTCTCTCTCTCTCTCTCTCTCTCTCTCTCTCCTTTATCTTTTCCATTTTTTTAATCCTTTTTTACTTGTTCTCTTTTTATCCTTTTCTTTCTTTCTCTCCTTAATCTCTACATTTTTTTAATCCCCACTGCCTCTCTTTTGTCTCCTTACCTTTTTTTTTCCTTCCGTCTTATCTTTTTAGCCTTCTTTTAAATCCATGTTTTCTTTTTCTTTTTCTTTTTTTTTTCTTTTTCACTTGCAATACTTTTCTGATTATATTTATTGTAACACTTCGATTCGTTTCTTTTACTAAAAAAAATTAATAGTTATAATTGGTAAGGGAATTATAACATTGGAGGTTTCCGTTAAAATACCAAGAAGTGCTAGTTGAACTACAAAATTCTTAGTATTCATTTTTATTAATTTATTATTATTATTATTATTATTATTATTATTATTTATAATTTGATAGTTACAGCAAGGAGAAGGGTTTGAATCTTAGGGTGCATCTGTTTGGAGAGAAAATAGGGAGGATGAAAAACTAAGGGAGGAAAATAGACATTTTTCACTGTTCGTTTGGGGAGAAAATGAAGGGAGGATGGAAAACTGAGAGGGAAATTTTCCTCCTGGACTCACAAAAATTTTCCTCCCAAATTGGTAGGAAAATGGAGGAGAGAAAACAATGGGATGAGGGGCATTTACTAAATTGCCCCCATCCCACCTGAAGGTTTGGTATTTTTTTTTTTTTTTTTTTCAGTTCAACGTTAACGTTGAACTTTTTTTTTTTTTTCATTTCAATTTCAACGTTGAACTTCTTCTTTTTTTTTTTTTTTTTTTTTTTTTTCAACATTACTGTTAACAAGGGTATAATAGTCAATTTATACCCTCCCACTTTTCCACCCTCTCACTTTTCCACCCCTCCAACCGGACACACAAGAGGAAAAACTAAATATTTTCCATCCTCTCACAATTTTCCATCCTTCCACTTTTCCACTCCTTCAACCGAACAGACCCTTAGGGTCAGTATGGTTGGGAGGGTGGAAAAGTGGGAGAATAGAAAATAATGGGAGGATAGAAAAGTAGGATAATAGAAAAGATTTTAATTTCTCTCCTTTTTGTTTGGTTGAGAGTGAAAAAGTGGAGGGATGGAAAAATTGAGTTTGTATAAATTTACTCATGTATCATTGTTAAAAATGATGCCGAAATAAAATTAAAAAAGTTACAAAAAAAAAAAAACACAAAAAGAAAGCAAAAAAGAAAAAGAAAAAAGAGCAATGTAAACTTAAATCAAAAGAAAAAAAAGTGAAGGAGAGTAATGTACAGACAAAACCCATGTGCAAGTGTGTAAGAGCATTTTTGTCCATTAAGCAGTCTCATTTTCTCCATTCAGTTTTCTCTCTATTTTGAGGAGAAAACTTTTTGGTGGGTTCAGGAAGAAAACACCTAGGCTCCATCATCTACTTTCTTTCTTCTCCACACAACCAAACACACTCTAAAAAAATTTTCCTTCCCATTTTCTTTCTAAAGATTTCTATCCACCCTATTTTACTTCCATACAAACACACCCTTAGACTTCTTTTTAGAAATACTAAGAGGTGTTTGGTGAACTAGAGGCCTTTTTCGTGGAGAGGGTATTTGGTATCAAATGATATCATCTCAATGGTATCAAAATCTAGAAAGTGTGAGACATGTCTACAAAAAAATAACTACCTCTTTAATAAATGAAAGACATGTGTTAGTGAGTAGTTATTTTTGCACATATGTTTCTTGTTTATTAAATTTTGATACAGATGATGCGGTATCATTTAATACAAAATACTTTTTCCTCTTTGTGGCATTCATTTCTATTACTTGAATTGTTGTTACTGTTAGCCATGCAAAATGTAGTTTTATAATTTATTTTCCAACTTCCCCCTTAATTAGTTTTGCAAAATACTAAATTAACCCCTTTGATTAACAAATAAGGTGTAGCTTATGTTTAGAGTTAACTATTTACCAATATATCGTATTAATCAGTGGCAAAGCTAGAAAATTTAACCGGGGGGCTATGTTAAATATATATAAAAATTAAATCCAAAGAATAACACACACATATAAAATATGTTTGTAACATAATTTAACATATTATTTTTTATATTTAACAAAGTATTTACATCAAGTATCTATATAAGATTAATAAAAACTAAATGATTCTTAACTTCTAACCATGTATTCCACATTTATGGTTTCTTCAAAAAGAAAAATATGTAATTTTATTTAAAACATCAAATAAATAAACAAGATTTTTAAAAAAAAAAAAAAAAGACATCTCAAATAAAATTTTATAAAATATTTTATTAATTTTATAGGTTTTTTCCATGTGAAAAAATATTCTTTTAGTGGTAATTTTTCAATGAAATTGGACAGAGAAAATGAAACTTGAATGAATAAATTTAAAACTTAGATAATTTAATTAAACGAAAGTAAAATTTAAGAATTTAAATGAATTTTAGTCAAATGAAGAAGGTGCAATTTACATTTTAGCCAATTTGTTTTAAAGGTGATCATTAAGAAAATTAAATTATACAAAATCCAATAAAAACAAAAATTGAATGTATAAACATTTAAAAAAATTCAAATATATTAAGTTTTACAATACCCTTCTACTAATGAAATTAAAAAGCAAAAAAGGATCTAACGAAAAGATAAAGTAAGAAGTGAGAATATTGAGATAAGAATAATAAAATGGGAAGGGTCTGAAATGATGATAGATAATAGAAAAATGGAGAGAGAGAGAGAGAGAGAGAGAGAGAGAGAGAGAGAGAGAGAGAGAGAGAGAGAGAGAGAGAGGCAGTGAGCAATAGATGATACCTGTTGTGATAGTGAGCCAAACTGCCTAGGAGAGTAGAGTTGTTGCCATTAAAAGCAGTGGAGAGCAAAGTTCTTGGTGTTGCCAAGGAGAACTCACAGGTAGGGATGACAATGGGGCGAGTTCGTCCCCGCCCACATAGTTTTGTCTTGACCCATCCCTGCCTCGCTTCGCACGATTGGAAAATTTTTCTTACCCCATCCTCAACCCTTGGGGCCCTGTGAAGCCCCATTCCACCTCTTAACACTATACTTTTTGTTAATTTGCTATACAACTATTACAATTTAAAAAAAAAAAAAAAAAAACCTGTTTTGTTAATAAAAATATACTTAAAATCATAAGTAAATTTATCCCATCAAATCAAACTAGTTTTAGCAAAAACTGAATAATATTATCAAAATGTTTAACAAAACAATATCACAACAAAAATAAAAATTTCACAATATGACAAATAACAAAATAAAGACAAAGGTCATGTTGGATAGAATAAAATAAGTTAATATGGATATGTTTGTTTAAATATGAGGGTTTTAGGGTATGAAAAATTTATAATTATAACATATTTCAACATGGGGTGGGGACTGGGTGGGGTGAGTCTAAAAGTTAAAAAGCCTAAACCCATCCCCGCCCTATGGTGTAGAGGCAAAAATCTCGCTTCATCCTTACTGCACCACCTTTGCAAGGTGGGAAAAACCTGCGAGGGGTGAAGCAAGGAGGGGAGAGTCAAGTGGCGCGAGACAAAATTAGCATCCCTATTCACAAGCACAATATCTCTCTTGGTACCCTTTTTAGGAAAAAGAATGAAATTATTGATTATTTAATTTGAAATAGGTTATACAAGTTACGAATTTGAATTATGAGGGGCTTTTATTTTTTACTTTTAAATGGGCTTTTTTGTTGAATATCTTATTCATTTGTTGTTATTTGGGCTATTTTTGTTGTTATTTAGGCTAATTTTTATTATTGTTATGTGGGATCTTACTTTTTATTTTTGTTTACGGGGTTAAGGATTATGTTTGAAGCACCAAGATTATTTTTATGAGTAATGCTAGAAACTTAACAAAATGTCACAACGTTCCTAAATTAACATACCAAAAAAATTTAATTATAGATTGTAGTGGACTCATGCTAAATTAGTAATGTTGTGAAATTGTTATGACATTTTGTTGTGTCCTTAGCATTACTTTTATTTTAATTGAATCCTAATTCTTATGATACTTAAGTTAAGAGGGGAATTACGCTTTACCACCTTAAATTTTACCTTAAATTACGCTTTGCACTGTAAACTTTTAGAATGTACAATTAGAACCTTAAATTATAACCTGTGTTACACTTTGTACCCCGTTGTTAATTGTGCTATTATCTTAGACATAAAATCAAAGTTTAAGATACAATGTGTAATTAGGAATATTGTTTAGGTTTTTATATAAAAAAAATTATAGTTTATGGTGGTAAAATGTAATTTCATCTTTATTTTGAAGGGATTGAGAAAGTAAGTAATTAGGTCTTTTCATGTTTTCCAGTCCATGATAATGGCAGAATTCACAGCATTATGTAAAATGTAACATGAATTATAGTTTATGATACTAATCTTGCATTTTAAAAGTTTAGAGTGCAAAGTGTAATTATGATATAGTTTATGATAATAAAGTATAATTTCCTCCAAGTTAGGGTGTTCAATATTTTTTTAGGGCAAATAAAACATGTTACTTTAAAAATAATTAATTAAAGAACATTTTTTACAAGTTTAATTTTTTTAACAAATCATGGTGTTCATATGAACATGGCTTTACAGTTAAAGCCGCCTGATTACGACATGTCTCAATAATTGAGAAATAGTTAATTGTATATTTTTTTTTCTTGGTCCATAAGCTTGATGAATCAGACTACAGGAAAAAAATTAATGGGATTAAGATTAGCCAATAGCCCCACTATTGCACTGTGTAAAGGGTGTTAGTGTTAAGATGTGTGCCCTTAAATCCTATTGTATGATGCTATGTATGACATTATGTATGACTTAATATTGTAATTAATAAAGTTGTTTTATTATTATCTAAAATAATAGTAACATGAATATACAGACATTATCATATAGTCCATGAGATGCATAGTATATGATTTTGTGAAAAGTCACAGAAGATATAAATCACAAGTTCTTTATAAATTCAGAATTATAGTTCGTAGTCAGTGATGAAATTGGGCATTTCATCTATGAAGACTATAACATATCAACTAAGATGATTTTTCTTGATCATGGAAGTGGAGACTTCTAGTTGGTATGTTGATATGTTTTAAAAGTTAAGATATATTAAACTGGACCGCTGTGAGATTTATTATTCTCTTAATAACTATCAAATAAATAATAAATCTCACGACTTCTATTTACGTGAACTCTTAATCCTGAGAGGATAATAGACCTGATCATGAAATGTAGGTTGCTTTGATATATCAGGAGTGAGATTAAATTTCAGTATGTTGGGCAGCCACATTTAGTGTTGATAGAACATATATTCTCAAGATGGAATTCATAGTCTCTTAACAGAGATAAAAAATATTCACTTGAGATAAGTTTAATGAGTTTGGTTATTCAGAGTGTTAGACCTAACCACTTTAGTAAGGAGTTACTAAAGTATATATTTATGAAAATTGGATTTCATAAATATATGATGAATAACATAAAGGATTAAACCGGGTACTCAAGGATTAAGATGTAATAATTTACAAAGTGGCAGTTTACATTTATGACTTTGTATTACTACGAATATTTTATGAAGCGATTGCATGTATAATAAAGTCTTGAGATATAATTTATAAATAAAGTCTAAAGTGCAACTATATTTATATTGTGGTATTAAATATAGCTAATGGTAACTTTGGACTTGTTAAGAGGTGACAAAAAAACTCAAGACCTATTGAAGCTAGTGTCTTATTGGTTCCTATTGATCTCACTCCAAGCCACATACTAAAACCCAATTGAAAAGACCCAAAAGCCTACCAAATTAGATAATTAGTTATAAGGAGAAAAACATACAGAATTTTATAAAAGAGTGTGACATCATTGTAAAATGGTGCGTATGTGAGTGTGAGACACTCTCTTATTCTTCCTTTGAAAAACTGATTGAGAGACCACACTTCTTTGGCGTAAAGTAGAATTGGATTGAAGATTAAAATTATTCCCAAGTACTTCTGATATTTTGTTTTGAATTTCATCGCACCAAGGTACGCTCTTTTGTTCTTAAACTCTGAAATTTGCATAGTACATGTTAACAATTGCGAATGAAGTAGATTCGTTAATTTTTTGCTACGTATGTTTTGTATACGATACAGACATGTATTTAACCAACAGTTAGGGTACTTTTTTTTACACCTAATATTATCTAAATAACTCCTATTTATTTTTCAAAATGTCACAAACAAATTATTGGATATACATAAACATTTTTTTGACTATTACTCTGCTAGTCCACAACCATTTTTCTTTCCATCACAAAATTGGGCTATAAATGTAAAAAACTATAAGACCTAATATTTTTGTAAAGCCTAAATTATTGATTGAGCAAATTAAAATCTCATTTTTTTTAAAGCCTAAGAATTTTTTATGCTTAGCAATATTTGAAAAAAAAAAAAAATACCCCATGATTCAAATTCATGGTGATACTATCTTATCAATGAGATTCAATCCCATAATCAAAGCCCATGATTCAAACCCATGGCAAATTATTTATCAAAAAGTTCAGTTCTCGTTGGCAACATTAAAAGCCCTGTTCTCGCTTGCAATATCAAAAGTTCAGTTGTCACTGGCAAATTTGGCTTGACACCAAAAGGAACATGTTCAAGTTTGACTTGAGCTTGAATCAAGCCCACAAATAATGTGCAAGTTTGAGCTCATGAAAAAGTTTAAATGCTTAAGCTCAGCTTGGCTCAACTTAAATAATTTTTTCAAGCCAAAATCAAGCTCTATATCAAGCTCAAACTTGAGCTTAACAATATCAAACATTTGAACTTGACATCTAACACAAGTACATTATCAAGCACATATCAAATTTATTATCTAACTTATCTGGTTTGGAAGAGTGGGTCACAACACCTAATTAATTAAAGTCATATCAAACTTATTACTAAGCCCATAAATGAGCCTAGGCTCAACTTATATTGTATTGAGCTCTAATATTCATGAATTTTTTTTTTTAAATTTTTTTGCTTGGCTTGGTTTGTTTATTAAACAAGTTTAAAACTAAAACTAAAACTTGGCTATTTTATAAAGAAACAAGCATGAACGCTTTGTTTGTTTTGTCAATAACGTTTTCTAGAAAATGATCGAGTCATTTTCCAAAAAGCATTTTTTATAAAATGATCTCATTTTCGTATGTTTGGTAGCAACCTAAAATGAGTTGACAAACAATTCCATAACTTCTCTTATTTAGCTTTAGTGTTGTAGCCCAAGGTTGCAACTAAACTTGTAGCCAAATTGTATAGATATTGTTTAGAGAGTTTCAATCTATGACGTCCACTCTTGAAGATAGTCAAACTGTATATGAAAAAAAAAAATGGAGGGTCAAGAAGATAAAAGAGGATTTGACATTTTTTTTCTTCAATAGAGGGGTTTGACAAACTTATGATGGCTGGGTTGGATCAGTGCATGCATTCAACTAAAAAAATTTGTGGGACTCCGAATTTATGGACACATAAGGAAACAAATGAACGTGTTTTTTATTACGATCCATCTATGATGCTTCGAAGTTGTTGAAGGTATGATGTCTATTTTGGAGTTAATGTTCATTAATTGTTACGTGTGTTAAAATTGTCATTAACATTTGTCAACATGTTATTGTATTTTGGAAAAAAATAAATGTTACTGTATAACCTAAATGTCAAAAATGTTAAATTAAAAAAGAAAACATGGAATATAATGTGACATGTCAAAACTTAATTGGTAAAAAATTATTAAATAAAAACCAAAAAAAGAAACTTAACTTTTTTTGGCTGTTTTGGATTTTAGTCAGCTGCTAACCTAGTTTAACTTGTAAATGTAACACATCATTAACCAAAAACAAAAACAAAATAAACAGTCGCTTATTTTTTTATTTTGCTCATTAAATAATATAAAAGACCATTTTTTTAATTTCATTTTAAACAAATAAAACACCAAAAACTAGAATTTGCCCTGTGTTGAGAAAAACTTCTCAGAGATACATTGGAATTGCTAAGAGAAAAACATTCCATGTCCAGAGAAAAGTTGCAAGAGCTGAGAAATATTTCAGAGATACATGATAGATAATGCATGCAAGTGTTTTTAGTGCTTTGCTAAAGCTCATTCTACGTTATATACACCCGAAGACTATTTTGCCATTAGAATATTCCCATTGTTTAAGGAAGATGTTGATAAATTAAAAAAATTAGTTCGGCCGCTCGGTGCTTCTGATCTTTTTCTTTTTCATTCTTTTTTACTCATATCTCCTCTTTTGTTTTTCTTCTTTTGACTCTGCTTTATCTTTTTCCTTCCTTTTTTCAGCCTCCTCTTCTTCTGTCTTTATTCCTTAAAAAAAAAAAAAAATTATAATATTTTCTTTCTCATTCTCTTTTATCCTTTTTCTTTATCTCCCTCTGTCTTTCCTTTTTATCTTTTCTATCCTTTTATGCTTTTATTTTATTTTATAATTTTACAGCCAACTCCCTTTTGTCTCCTTCTCTTTTTTTTTTTTTTTTTATTTATTCTTTTCTTCCTCTTTCTTATCATAATTACTGAACTTATGCATAGAATTCAAAGATGCAGAATTGTTTATAGCAAATGCAAATGGGTCACAATTTTGTCAATTAAAAGAGCCCCACTTGAGAGGTCGTGGAGTCATGGCAATTGAATGAAATCTGATACCTGAGAGATGCAGCCACCAAGTCCCATACTCTCAAACAGTGACCATAGGGTCTGTTTCGGTTGCCATCGTGGAAGTTGCGAATGATCACAGCCTTGTGACCAACAAACCGGCCCTGAAGAAGGACCACTGCCTTGCTGGGTTTCAAGGACTACTTTACCATCTTCTTCTTGTTCTTGAAGGAAAATGGGTTCGTTGTCGCCACTTAAGAGCCAAGCAAGTAGAGTTTTGGGAAATGGTGGATATATATGTAAGGCGTAGTTAACCGTAGTGTTTTATTTTAGTTTTTGGGTTAATACTCAATAGCATAGTTTTAGCTTTTAAGTGGAATCTACTTTTTACTTTGCTCCTTTCTACTTTTTAATCAATCTCCCTTCTATTTAATTTATTTTTCCTTTTTCTTCAATCACTCCTTTTTTTTCATCTTTTCTCACTTATGAAAACTACTTTTTATTCTTTTTAAATAGCAAAAAAATAAACTATAATATACTTCCAGATTAAGATGATGCAGTGCTCTCTCCTTCATAGTAGATCTTATCATAAATTTAATTAATGAGACTTACTATAAATGTGAGAGGTTAGAGTATTGCGTCACTGCACTTCGAGAGTATCTAATAATCAGTCCTTTAATAGGTCTCTTTTTTTGCTCATTCACCTAATATTTTTCTTTCTTTCCTTCTTATTTAGTTTAAATTACATTTTACAGTCTTCAAGTTTAAGTTATTTATCATTTGATCCCGAAAGATTAATGTTGTTTAATTTCATCCTTTTCAAATCATATTCAGTCTAACACTCCATTCATTTCTATTATTTGAATTGCCGTTAGCCCTGCCAAATGAATGAATGATACCACCCTTACTAATTTCACAAAATAAATTTCCATCACTCTTAAATCTCTTCCGCGAACAAACTCGTCCACAATAACCTACAAAATGATCACAAGTAGGGCCATGCAGGTTCAGATCCACCAATGTTTCATTAAGCCAACAAATATCTTGATGGATTAGGAATGATGGGCACTACCAAACTAGTATATATTAGGGTCATTCAATTTGGATTTGAATGGTCTGTATGTATGTAAATAGGACTTGTCCTAAAACTTGGTTAGCTCATTTGTTTCAAAAAAATTCCATCTTCTACCAAAAAAATAAAAATAAAAATAAAAAAGGACAGAGAGGTTTGGATAGGAGAGAAAATTTGACACGTAATCTAGTTATTCTGTTGCCGAATCATGCCATGAGTTCTTTTAATTCCCTCCTATTTTTGCTCTCAATTCGGTAATCCCATTATCAGGTTATTTGTCAATTTGACACCATCATTATCGAATAATTCTTCTCTCATCATTCCTCCAAAACTTCACAAATATCATAAAATGATGATAAATTTTCTTATCCACAATATTGGGCTAATTGAAAAATATGGCCCGGGTAAATTCTACTTTCTTCACCAAACAAAGGAAAAGTTAATATTTCCTTCCCTTATCTCTTCTTTCCACAATCAGTGTCATGGAAAAAGAGGAAATTGAGAAACTTTACTTTATAAAAAAATCTTACTTGACATGGTGCTAGACTAAAGATAGCTACTTTTTCAAAAGACTAGTTAGGACAACATGTGCAAGGCACGTGCTTACGGTGGAAAAATAATAGTGATTAAGGTCTAGCTATTATTTGTATCACAAAATAAAAATATGAATCATTTGATTTTAAAGTACATATAGATTTACATTAATAAAAAGAGACAATTTTTTAGTGTTAAACTATGCATTTTAGCTTAAAATAGTGAGCAAAGGAAAAATACAAAAAGTCAACCTAAGAAAATTGTATGTGAAATAGTAAATTTTGGTCCAACAAAACTAACTAAACCAACACAAAATTTTTAAAATCACAACAGAATGACACAACATTTTTGTGATACCTTTACAATTTTGTTATATTTTATTTTGACTCTTAAAAAATTGACAACTCAACACTTTTGAAAATATTGTGATGACAATAAGATGTCTTAAGATTTTCACAAAAAAAATGCTATGTCAATGACATTTTCACAATAAATCATAAATAGAGGGTTGTTAAAGGTTGTTATTGACAGCTCAGCACTTTTGAAAATATTGTGATGACAACAAGATGTCTTAAAATTTTTACAAAAAAATGCTATATCCACGACATTTTCACAACAAATAAAAAGTAGAAGGCTGTTAAAGGTTGTTATTGACAGTTTAAAACTTTTAAAAAACATTGTGATGACAACAAGATGCCTTAAAATTTTTACAAAAAATGTTATGCCCATGACATTTTCATAACAAATCATAAGTAGAAGGTTGTTAAAGGTTGTTATTGGTGGGCAAAAAAAGTAGTTTCATTGGTAACTTTAGATTAGAACCAATAACAATTTGTCACCTTTGATTTGTTGTGAAAAATGTTGTAGATGTAACACTTCTTTTTTCATAACACCTTTATCTTTAGTTGTGGTTAGTTCCAGTATGATATTTTATTATTTCATTTTGACCTATAAGGAATTAACACTATACCTCAACAATTGTAAAAATATTGTACCAATTTGTTGTGTTTATATTTTATTATAATGTAAAACTGTACGAATTGGACAAAAAAAAAATTGTAGCAAATTTACAGCAACTTTACACATTTACCCAAAAAAAAAAAAAAAAAGATTAGCAAAATAGGAAAAATTGAGCAAACAAAAACTACTGTAGCGAAGCTACTGTAGTTTTTCCCATTCACTCTTTTTATATATAGATTTTGACCCATAAATAATTGACATATGTGTCACAACATTTTGAAAATATCTTTATGTATTCATTGTACTTACATTGTAAATTTATATTGTATATATATAAATTTGGCAAATTTTGTACACATTTGCAAAATTTGTATAATAGTTACCTTCTTTTTTTTTGAAAATGTGTATAATATTTGATATTTTTTGTATGTCTACAGTATAAGCTTACAAAATAAAGATATAAAGATTTTTGAAAAAAAAAAAAAAAAAAAAAACAAAAACAAAAACACTATTCATGAGCCAAAGACACTATTCAGGGAGCAAAGACACTATTCATGATCCTAGTGTCTCTTATTATAATGTGAAATAGTGCGAATTGGACAAACAAAAAATAATGTAGCAAATCTACTGCAGCTTTATGCATTCATTAAAAAAAAAAAAAAAAGGTTGGCTAGCTAGTGAAATAGTGAAAATTGAACAAACCAAAACTACTGTAGCGAAGCCACTATAACTCTTTCCCATTCACTTTTTTTATATATAGATTTATTTTAACCCATACAAAATTGACACATGCGTCACGACAGTTTGAAAATATCTTTATGTATTCATTGTACTTACAATGTAAATTTATATTGTAAATATATAAAATTAGCAAAATTTTGTACACATTTGCAAAATTTGTATAATATTTACCTTCATTTTTTTAAAAATGTGTATAATATTTGTTATTTTTTGTATGTCCACAGTATAAGCTTACAAAATAAAGATATAAAGATTTTTGAAAACAAACAAAAACACTATTCATGAGCCAAAGACACTATTCATGGAACAAAGACACTATTCATGACCCTAGTGGCTCTTATTATAATGTGAAACAGTGCGAATTGGACAAAAAAAAAAATAATGTAGCAAATTTATTGCAACCTTATGCATTCACCAAAAAAAAAAAAAAAAGGTGGCTAGCTAGTGAAATAGGGAAAATTGAATAAACCAAAACCACTCTAGCGAAGCCACTGTAACTTTTTCCCATTCACTTTTTTTATATATAGATTTTAACCCGTAAAGGATTGACACATGCGTCACAACATTTTCACAATATATCTATGTATACATTGTACTTACAATATAAATTTATATTGTAGACACATAAAATTGGCAAATTGTGTACACATTTACAAAATTTGTATAAAATTTTCCTTTTTTTTTTTTTTTTGCAAATATGTATAATATTTGCCATTTTTTTGTATGTCTATAACATCAATTTACAAAGTAAACATTTAAAGATACTTACAAAAAAATCAAAAACAAAATTCAAACTAAACTGGGGTGCTTGAAAAAAAAAAAAAAAGGAGAAGGACAGCTGACAATTGAATAAACGAAGACACTGTTCATTGCCATTGATGCTTTTTATATATAGACAAAAACGTGTGGACCCTCTTTGAACTTTGTGGGATTGCATGGAAGTGGGATATCTACTTTTTTTTTTTTTTTTTTTTTTTAATGTATTGTTTCTGGGTCCATGTTGAGTCTACGGTTTATCATTACAAGTAACAACTTTATCACAATTGTCGGTTTGCGCGTGAGCGGCGCCATTTTCAAAAAAATAAAAAAAGATTTATCCGAGTGCGCTGAGCGGTGCCATTTTCAAAATGCTAACATAGAAAGATATTATTTGTATCAAAAGAACAAAGATATAAATTATTTAATTTTAAAATATATATAGATTTATATTAATAAAAGAGATATAGTTTTTGTGTGTTAAACTATGTGCTTTTACTTAAAATAGTGAGCAAAGAAAAAATACAAAAAATTAACCCAAAAAAATTGTATTTGAAATAGTAAATTTTGGTCCAACAAAGCTAACTAAACCAACAAAAAATTTCTAAAATCACAACAGAATGACACAGTATTTCTGTGATATCTTTACAATTTTGTTACATTTTATTTTGACTCGTAAAGAATTGACAGCTCAGCACTTATGAAAATATTGTGATGACAACAAGACGTCTTAAAGTTTTCACAAAAAAAATGCTATGTCCATGACATTTTCACAATAAATCATAAGTAGAAGGTTATAAAGGTTGTTATTGACAGCTCAGTATTTTTGAAAATATTGTGATGACAACAAGATGTCTTAAAATTTTCACAAAAAATGCTATATCCACGACATTTTCACAACAAATAAAAAGTAGAAAGTTGTTAAAGGTTGTTATTGACAATTCAACACTTTTGAAAATATTGTGATGACAACAAAATGTCTTAAAATTTTTACAAAAAATGCTATGTCCATGATATTTTTACAACAAATCATAAGTAGAAGGTTGTTAAAGGTTGTTATTGGTGGGCAAAAATGTAGTTTCATTGGTAACTTTAGATTAGAACCAATAACAATTTGTCATCTTTGATTTGTTGTGAAAATTGTTGTAGATGTAACACTTCTTTTTTCATAACACCTTTATTTTTAGTTGTGGTTAGTTCTAGTATGATATTTTATTATTTCATTTTGGCCTATAAGGAATTAACACGTTACCTCAACAATTGTAAAAGTATTGTACCAATTTGTTGTGTTTATTTTTTATTATAATGTAAAACAGTACGAATTGGACAAAAAAAAAAATGTAGCAAATTTATTGCAGCTTTACACATTTACCCAAAAAAAAAAAAGTGACTAGCGAAATAGGGAAAATTGAACAAACTAAAACTACTATAGTGAAGCTACTGTAATTTTTCCCATTTACTCTTTTTATATATAGATTTTGACCCATAAAGAATTAACACACGTGTCACAACATTTTGAAAATATCTTTATGTATTCATTGTACTTATAATATAAATTTATATTGTAGATATATAAAATTGGCAAATTTTGTACACATTTGCAAAATTTGTATAATATTTACCTTCTTTTTTTTGAAAATGTGTATAATATTTGCTATTTTTTGTATGTCTACAGTATAAACTTACAAAATAAAGATATAAAGATTTTTGAAAACAAACAAAAATACTATTCATGAGCCAAAGACACTATTCATGACCCTAGTGGCCCTTATTATAATGTGAAACAATGTGAATTGGACAAACAAAAAATAATGTAGCAAATTTACTACCGTTTTATGCATTCACAAAAAAAAAAAAAAAAAGTGGCTAGCTAGTGAAATAATGAAAATTGAACAAACCAAAACTACTCTAGCGAAGCCACTATAACTTTTTCCCATTCACTTTTTTTATATATAGATTTTAACCCATAAAGGATTGACACATGCGTTACAATATTTTCACAATATCTCTATGTATACATTGTACTTACAATATAAATTTATATTGTGGACACATAAAATTACAAATTATGTACACATTTGCAAAATTTGTATAAAATTTACCTTCCTTTTTTCTTTCTTTGCAAATGTGTATAATATTTGCCACTCTTACAATTGAATAAACGAAGACACTATTCATTGCCCATTGACGCTTTTTATATATAGACAAAAACGTGTGGACCTCTCTTTGAACTTTGTGGGATTGCATGGAAGTGGGATATCTACTCTTTTTTTTTTTTTTTTGATGTATTGTTTCTGGGTCCATGTTGAGTCTACGGTTTATCATTACAAGTAACAACTTTATCACAATTGTCGGTTTGCGAGTGAGCGGTGCCATTTTTAAAAAATAAAAAAAAGTTATCCAAGTGCTGAGCGGCGCCATTTTCAAAATGCTAACATAAAAAATTAACCCCCTTTTCTCATAGAAAATGAACTACTGTTTTGGAAAGTGGGAAATGTTTGATAGATACTTCAATATTTCCATCCCACTTTCCAACACGAAATTACCCTTCCGCTTGAGCACAATAACCGGCGTAGTGGTTATAATGTTCAAAGATTTATTTTAGGTTTCACATGGAAACTTGCATGATATTGCAATGAAAAAAGCATAGTATGGTTAACGGAAAGTTAGTTACTAGTCACACCCAAAGCAAGCTACCTATAAATTAAAGGCTCCTCTAGCTTTTATTCATTCTCTTCCTAATTTGCCATTCACTTAATTTCCTGGCTTCTATTGATAACCCTTTCATAGTTTTCTTTCTCCTCCTTTCAGATCTTTACAACAATCTGCTCAAAAATTCCCCCAATGGCTCTTGTTACAAGTAAAGAAGGCTCATCTTATTCTCTATCTTCCTATTTCACCCACCAACTCGAGAACTTTGATGTCTTCTTGAGTTTTAGAGATGAAGATACCCGTCTTGGTTTTATAAGCCATTTATATAATGCTTTGTGTCAACAAGATATTAACACCTTTATTGATGATAACCTGCAAAGGGGAGAAGAAATTTCTACAGGACTTCTCAAAATCATTGAAAGTTCAAGGATTTCAATAATTGTATTTTCTGAAAACTATGCATTTTCCATATGGTGCTTAGATGAACATGCCAAGATTGTTGACTCTAAGAAGAATGGTCAATTAGTGCAACCGGTTTTTTACAACGTAGATCCATTAGAAGTTTGTAGCCAAAAAGGAAAGTTTGGAGAAGCATTATCTAAACATGAAGAGAAATTAAAGGATAACAAGAAGGTGCAGAGCTGGAGGGAAGCTTTACATGAAGCTGCCAATATATCTGGTTGGCATTACAGGCATGAGTATGTTCCTATATCTAATGACTTTTATGCCTTACAAGTTCTAATGGTTTTTCTCATATATAAAAAAAAAAAAGTTCTAATGGTCTTTCTCATAAAAAGAAAAGTTTTAATAGTTTTGTAATGACCGGTAGATTTTATTGTTAAACGACAACTACTATGTGATGACTGTCCTTTTTTTTAAAAAAAAAATTCCAAATTATGGATATTTTTTTGGTCATATCTTCTACTAAGGAAGTTAGCTATGCCTCAATAGTAAAAATAAAATAAAAAAATATAAGATTATCTTACCCAATAATAAGGAGTTTTTCTAACATGTGGTTTTAAATTTTTTTTAGAAGAAATTATTAATAATTTTGTTCAAGTATTAAAAGGGGTTTCAATAAGTTTGTGCCCCTCATCTAACTAGATTTCCCATGCAATTTCTTTGCAAAAATCTAAAACTAATTTCCTAGAAAGCAATAATTAGAAAAAAATAAAAAATAGTTCTTAGACCTATAAATTACATTAGGCTTACTTTAAAAAATAAAAATAAAAAACTTTAGTTGTAATGTTCAAACTATACATCTTGAATTTAGTTCAGATTCATATTTCAATTTTATAGTCTAACTATTTACATGTCTTGTATGCTTTGTGAATGACAACTGTACAGAATCTAAATTTATCCAAGAAATTGTTGAAAAGATCTCAAATTATAAATTAGATCAGATGCCATTATTTGTTGCTAAATACCCAGTGGGAATAAATTCTCGCGTAGAGGCCATAATATTGCAATTAGATATTGGGTCAAATGATGTTCGTATGTTAGGTATGTATGGCCCCGGTGGAGTGGGTAAAACAACCATTGCAAAAGCTGTTTATAACGAAATTTTTTACAATTTCGAAAGAAGCTATTTTTTGGAAAATGTTAGAGAAAAGTCAGCTGCATTTGATGGCATTATCCAACTACAAGAGATGCTTCTTTGTGAGACCCTAGGGAATAGACAACTGAAGGTGTGCAGTGAATCAAAAGGAACTAGTATGATAAAGAAAATACTTCGCAATAAAAGAATTCTTTTAATTCTTGATGATGTGGATAAATCAGACCAAATAGAAAGATTGATTGGAGGATGTGATTGGTTTGCTTCTAGAAGTCGAATCATTATAACAACAAGAAATAAACATTTGTTACATGCTTTAAGAATATGTCATTCAACTTACATGGTTAAGGAATTAGGTGATCATGAAGCTCTTGAATTATTTAGCATGCACGCCTTTCAAACAAATAAACCTGAGGAAGATTATTCAGAACTTACTAATCAAGTTATATTTTATTCCAAGGGCATTCCATTAGCTCTATCAATAATTGGTGCCAGTTTGCGCGGAAGAAGTGAAATGGAATGGAAAAGTACATTAGACAAGTATAAAAGGATTCCTGAGAAAGATATTTAAAATGTACTCCAAGTAAGTTATCAAGGATTGGATGACACGGAAAAAAATATTTTTCTCGATCTTGCATGTTTCTTCAAGGGTCATTTCAAGGATTATGTTGTGGATATACTAAATTGTTGCAATCTGTACCCAGTTATTGGTATTCAAAACCTTATTGATAAGTGCCTTATAAATGTTGATCGATTTAACAAGTTATGGATGCATGATTTGCTACAGCAAATGGGTAGAGAGATTGTTCGACAAGAATCACCACAAAAACCTAAACTACGTAGTAGGTTATGGTATTATGAGGATGGTTTTGAAGTGCTAACGGAAAATAAGGTATAACTTGGTTTCATTCACCGTTTCCCTTTTCTTTATAGGGAAAATTTAATGGCTTTTTTGTTTTTTGTTTTTTCCTTGATATAATTTTTTCCTTGATATAAATTCAATGGTTATTATATTTTTAGTGAATTCTTTTGTATTATGTAATTCACTACATGTTTTGTCCAATCAGGGATCAGACAACATTCGAGGCATGCTGATAGTCCCACTTGAACCAACAAAGTTGCAACTAGAATCTAATTGTTTGAAACAGATGAAAAATCTCAAGTTCCTTATTGTTGGTAATGTAGATATTTGCAAGGGTCTTGAATATCTCCCTAATGGATTAAGGGTGCTTGATTGGCTAGGGTTTCCTTTATCCTCCTTACCATCCAATTTTCATCCTCAAAAACTCGTTGCACTCAATGTGCCCCAAAGTCGGATTACGTTGGACAAGCTTTTCAAGGTATAGCCATTTTTATTTATTTATAAATTATTATAATTTCATTAATCTATATTTTCACATTTATTGAAGTTAAATTTTGATTTTTTTTTCTACAGAGGATACAAAGTAAAAGCTTGTCACATATGAATTTTCGTAACTGTCAATACATTAGGAAATTACCGGACTTATTGAGTGCAACTCCAAATGTAAAGAAATTGGATCTCCGTGATTGTAGAAAATTAGTCAAGATACATGATTCTGTTGGATATCTTGATAAGCTTGAAAGCTGGGACCTTTGGGGTTGCTTTGAACTTCAAATTCTTCCAAGGTGCATCGTGATGAAATCTCTTAATATTTTAAGTCTTTTTCATTGTAAAAGGGTTAGGAGGTTCCCCGATATTCCACAAGGAATGGAAAATTTAAAGTATCTAAATATAGCACACACTGCCATTACAGAACTTCCACCATCAATTGGTAATCTCACTAGACTTAAGCGATTAGATATAGGTTCCTATATCTATTCATGTCAACTTCCAATTAGCATTTATGAATTGCACCATCTTCGCATACTTTGGCTTTGTGGTAATGTCCAATTTACAAAGGGTGTGGGAAATGGCAGACAAGCACGGTGCAATTTTCTTAAAAAGTTGACTTCTTGTTTCACCCACGCAGAGAAAAATGAAGATTTGAACATCCAAGAAAGCATTATCAAATTCAATATATTACAGGGGCTTCTAATTAGGGATTCCAAGTTCCTTAAAAAAATTCCAAGGCTTCCAGAAGGTGTAAGAAGAATAGATGCAAAAAACTGCATTTCGTTGAATTCAGAATCATTAAGAAAATTAATCCTTCAGGTACCTCCCTCTTTTAAAGTAATATAATAGAAAAAATTTTAGTTAACTTTGCAAATACATTTAGTAAATTTTCTAAACTTCAATGTCTCAAAATTTCAAATTGCAGTTTGGAAGAAAGTTAGGGCTTCCACAAGATATGAAATGTTCAGGTGTGAAAAGGAAAGTATAAATGGATTCGCATTCGCATTGCCAATTATCGCATCAAATTGATTTCCCTTCCCTGGTTTCCCTCTCCAAGTTCGACATAATTAAAGGTGAGTCCTTTCCCAATCTAGATGCTCATCTGATGGTTGATTTTGGAGAGAGATATGATATTAGAGTACCAGGAAAGAAGATTCCAAAGTGGTTCAACCATAAAAGTACAAAGAGTTCCATATTATTCCAGATTGGTTCTGAATTTCCCACATTTGCTATTTGTGTTGTTTTTCATCTAGTTCCATTGAAGGACAACTATGCTAATAATGATAAATACGGTTCTGTTCATGATGATATAATTAGTTGGGTTTGTGATCTTAGAATTTTCATCAATGGTCATGAACAACCTTTGATTGGGTGGGCGTTCTTTCAGCATTTGAAGTGTGATCATTTGTGGTTTTACGGTGAGCCTCAGGGCCAATTACAGAGGAAATTCAGAGACTTGATGCAAGGTGATCAGAATCATGTTGAGATTTCATGTAAAATCTCTCATTGGACAAGTGAATTCGGACAATTTGCTCCTATGGTTGCAAGGATGGGGGTACATGTGGAATGCATTTGTGCTCCTCAGAATTCTATTATTATCCAAGACAACTCTCAAGATGTTGATGACTTTGAAGGCACTATGCTCACACCTTTTCTACCTCCTTGCTCCACTTCTAATGGTTCACATACGAATCTTGGGTGTCTCAATGGACTCAGACACAGAAGACCTGATAACACTAGGTGACATCTGATTCAAGGCTTCCATTGGATATAGCAAGTTGGTTCGACTAAAATTTGGGTATTAACTTTGCAGATGGTAATTGGTTTGAGTTGGTTTCTTCTTCAATATCCCATCCCTTTCTAAAAAGAAATATTCCCAGGTATTATTTTTACATTGAAACTATTTTCCATTGTGTCATCTTTATTTGATTTTTTAATGTTGTTGAATGTAGAGTATGTTTCACTATATTGCATTGTTTGATTTGCATCTTTGGGAGACTTTGACACTTCCCATTCTCTTTCACTAAATTAATGGGATTTTTCATACAAGGTAATAATTCAGAGAAACCAAATGGGAAGTGACAAAGACCTCTAATGAGAAAGCAGGATCGATGGTCATATCGTTGTTGAATTCTATATCTTGTAATGTTCAAAAAGACTTCAATCTTATCCAAGAGAAAACATTTAATTTATCTAGTTAATGGACAAGTAAAGCCCAACGGCCTACACTTTTTTAGACTCACAAAGATCAACATCTTATTGGCCATTGTCAAGAGATTACTTGTCATGATTAGAATTATTGGTTTTATTAGTTGAGCATATTAGTTATGGGGTTTTGGAGGGGGCTTAGTGGTATTAGTTTTGAAAAAGATAACATGAGTGAAAGTTGCTGGGAAGTAAAAGTTTAATTGATGGAATGTTCGTGGTTCCATTGATTGCATGGTCCACCCATAAAGTCATTGTCATGTTAAATTTGGTGCAATTCCAAAGTCATTTTGAGGGTTAAAACATTTTTACAAAGTGGACTAGTATACAAGATTTGACAGAACTAAGAATTTTCACTAGGAGTGACTTAAAATCTTAGGAATATATTTTTCTCCCTTCAAAAAGGGGAAAATCATGGTTCTTATTTTATTTGATATTTATGATTTTAATTGTCTTAAACGTAGTTGAATAAGAACTGTATTTTCTACAAGGTCAAACTTTTATCCTACATCAATTGTACAATATCGAGTTGCCAAGTGGGAGTACTTTCTATCGACACAGGTCCTTAGTAGCAAATAGTTGCTCATGTTTGTGTGGAGCTCAAATCTGTGGCCAATGTTTAAAGGAGGTGGGCTCCATGCATTCAGTGGGAGCATCTTCAGTGCATTTGAGCAATCCAGATGGTCTAATCAGGGATATGCTAGTTATTGCTAACTTGAACATCACCAGTGTTTCAGAGATATAAGATACAACAAAAAAATAGCACCAATGTCACCTTCCAAAAACTATCCAAACGCTATGGATGGTGAGGGTCGTCATCAGTCCCTCATGACATTGAACTCTAGCATTTGTTGCCTCCTCTGCCAACTTCTTACAGTTTCAAAAATGTAGAAGCTTTAAAGCTTTCAAGTTTGATGGGCTTTCACAATGATGGCTGTGATTTGTTATCAGCATCAATTGCCCATCCCTTTGAACGTAGTGCATAATGACTCATATTTAACAGATCGTCAACCTCCTCTAGTCCTTAATGACATTCAACACCTTTCTTTGCCATCCGATTCAGGGGTTCCAATGGATGTGACAAATGGGTCTGATTTTGGTTTGGAGTTGGACTTAACTGTTGGTCATGGGTTTAACTTGGGTTCTTCTTCATTGGTCTATCCCTCTATAAACGATGATTTTGACTTCAAACCATGTCCATAGTTGAAGAAAATCAAAACGTCTTAGTTCGTGGGAAACATGGCAAGGTACTATTATTACATTAAATCTGTTTTATTTTGCATCATCTTTGTTTGATTTCTTTTGAGTTGTTGAATGCCCGTGTATGACTCCCTCTTTAGTTGTATTGTTTGATTTACATCTTTGTAACATCTCACTTTCTTTTGAAAGTTCAAATAGCATATAAAACACCAATGAACGTTTAGACCCCCAATTACAAAAATACCAACACAAGCTTATAGTCAAACAGTACATATATGAAATATAAGCTATAACCAAATTAGTAACACACTTTGAACCATAATTAATTACAAATATAGCAGCAATTAAAAGGTAAAGAGAAAGGAAAGAGAGATGCAAACACAAAGATAACACGTCGATGTGTTATTGAAGATGAAACCAAAGTACTTGGCGAAAAACCTCTCCGCCACCCTCCAAGCAGTTAATAATCCACTAGAGAATGAAATTGGGATACATGAATAGCATAAGACCTTCCAAGCCTAATCTACCCAATGCACCTAAGCCCTCCAAGTTTCTTGCTCCAACAGGGTTACACCAAACCTTGTCTTCTCTAGCTTACCAGATCTCGCAATAAGCCCATTGCATCAACCAAATGAATTGGTCTTCTCTGAACTACTTCCTAAGCACCAAAACACCTCTTCACTTATATGGGTATGGTGAGATTAGGATTTGGCGAATGTACCTCTCAAGGATATGTCAATGAAAAGGGTGAGAGTAGAGGAATTTGGATAAATGATAAAAATTGTGGATAAGTCAATCTTGCTTTTCTCTAAAGTTTCTCTCTCAAAATTTTCTCTAGAAGCTCTTTACATTTCGTGGGTATAAGGGTATTTATAGTTGTGTGTATGAGGATTGCAAAAAGTCAGTTTTCATCCAAATAGGGCATTTTGGCTACTTAAACTCGGGATTGAAATGAGTCGCGAGCTAACTGCCCGGCCAAACTAAAATTTTTGTCCTGTAGTGCTCCTACTATTGTGATCCTTTAGTTCTCCTGCATGCTCCACACTTGTGACACTTTGGCGATTTGCCAGTTGCAAATCAGTCCTGAGATCTAGTTGCGAGACTCATTTGATTGCACACATCTTAAGTTTTCTTCACACTCTCTTAAGCACAACTCTTACATAAATCCCACCTAAATACAAGGCATCTAATTGCTAAATTACAAGCAAATTTGGCATGAAATAAAGCCAATACATGATTGAATAAATTCAACCTTACAATCTTCCCCTTTGGTTATTCCGTGAAAAAACCCTAAAACATTTTTTAGACTTAACATGTGAGTTAGGAACAGTCGCCAGAACTCACTCACACCTAACTCTAGAAATTGTGAAGCTCTTGAACCATACGAACAAGATTTTTCTAAAAAAAATAACACAAGACGATCATTGTAAACAGAAATCTTGAAATGCATATAGAGCAAGCATAATGTGATCAAGTAGTAAAGAATATAGCATTAAAGCATGGCTTGGCCAAACAAGAACAATCACTATAAATACTGATCACAATGATCATTCACACAAGGAATGAACATCCGGACATGGAAGCTAATAAGCTTAATGCAAAGTATCATTTGCATGTCCAACACTCAACAGATACAAAAACACAAAGTAGTTGCATCGAGGATATAAAATCCAACAAGGGCATAAGAGTGATGTACTAAAAAAAATGCATAACATTAGCTAAAAGTACTAGGCTACAAAGCAAAGGTACATAGATAGAGTACTGAATATGAACTAAAAGATTTAAACCAATGTCCTTAAAGCTTTAAACAAAAGCAATGTAAATGTCCAAGAGTTGTAAAAACTATGGACAAATAAGCTGTGATGAACTTGGAACATATATACCTGTAACTTGAAACATTTGCACAAAACACATTAGATCATCAAGGTAAAGTAAGTAATAAAAGGACAAGTATACTGTGATCAAGTAAACATGATGTAAAACATATGAGCAACTTGACCATACACCAAAATAGTCATATAGAAATGACTACAATGATCACATAGCAAAGCAAATGATTATTCGAACATGCAATCAATGAAGCACAATAGCATAAGGAAGTATGCATGTCCAACACACAAAGACAACGAAATGAGAACAATAAAGCATAGATACTAAATACAACTCAAAGCACCATAAATCAACCAAGAAAACAAACATAAAGAAACACAATCAAAACAAAGTTTTCTTATTAATACAATGTCTTCTCCCCCTTGGTATATGCATCTCCCCTCTAGGATACCTCTCCCCCTACAAATGTGCATAAGAAATAAAATTTCTCCCCATAAGAATGTGCACAAGTGTCACATAGAAATGACTAAACTCTCCGGTATACTACTCTAGAGTATACTCTCGTACTTTTTGACAAAAATAAACAAAGGGTCAAGGAGAAATGAGGTCAAGAGATGAAGGTATGAACAAGAAGAATGATGCATGAGGGGTGCAAGATGAATGAGAAATGAAGCTCAAATAAAAGACAAAACAAAATGCTACAAAGCACAAGGCAAACATGGCATGCTAAGATGAGGCAACGAGGTGTAAACCAATGCATGATAAGGGTAGCAAAGGTGTGTGCATGAGGTGGCTATGTGCAATGCATGACCAAAGCATGGAAAATGCACATGTGAGGCAAGGTGTGTTAAATACACAACCAGAAATCCAAACATGTTCCTAATGAGGAAACATGAGAAACCCTAAAGTTTGGTACTCATCGGAGTCCAAAAAAGTGAGAAAATGCCAAAGAGGCATTTTATCAAACACCTAGCGTGCATACTATGAACAACAATGTAAAACAATGCACGAACACCATGAAATCCACCCTTAATACATGTACTTTTTGCCACAAAGGGCCAACATCCAAAGCAAATCATCAAAAGAAACCAATCCTATACAAAAAATTTGGCAAAATTTAAGTTTTCCCAACCCTTATAATGAAATTCCCAACCAAGAGCACAAAACTCTCCAAAACATAATCTAAAGATCCAAATCAATGAAAAAAGTTTAAAATTACCTTAGAAATGTTAATGGAATGAAAAACCATTCAAATTGATTGGGTTTTGATGTAAAAATATTGAAAGAGGGGTTTTAGAGAGAGTGAGAGAGGTTTAAAATAGGTTTCCCAAGAAAAGTTCTTTTAAAAAGCTGTTTCTAGGCGATTCACGACTGGCGAGTCGTGAAAAAATTTTCGCAAGTCTCAAGTGAGTTGCGGAAGCTTCTGGATGAACTCGCGATTAGGGTTTCATGACTGGGCGAGTTGCCAAAATGAATAGCCAAAACTCACTACTCGCAAGAGTAGCCAAAACGGGTAGCCAAAAATTCTGACACCTGTTTTTCAACACAAAACATGTTTAAACAAAGAAAAATAAAGTAAGCACTAAACATAAACACAAAGAGTGATAAAAATCACTTCAAAATACATATAAAATGATCAAAAATCTTTTTGGATTGATCTATATATAGTTGAGCACACATATATTACATTTAAACAAGTACAATCAAACAAATGAATAAGACATTCATTGAACATTAGGCATGTGTGTTGTATGTGTGTATCAAATATGGAATAGTCCTTAGTCTAGAGTGAAGCTTCAATGATCAATTCAATCAAGTCATACACAACTTGTACCAAGTCAAATGGTTTATCTTAATTATAGAAATGAACATATATGACCTCTTAAAAGAAAATGATTACATATCTTGAAAGGTTTTCATTTGACTTCTTTACAATTCACAACATTTGATCATTTTGATTTATACATCTCTTTTTGAGATTGGTGCTTGAAATTTTTGATATTTCAATTTAGCGAACAAGCCTTTGGCATTTGGGCTCCGTACATTTTCATTACAAGTCGCTTTCTTTTTTTCCTAGTCGAATACTAGTATGTGCGATGGCTTTTGTAGTGCATTATCTCTTTTCGAGATTTAACATTGGTTGAGCTCTTTAACCAAAAATATAAAAAAGTGGAAAGATATATAAGCACAAGTCTACGCATGTATTAAAACCAACATGGCTATTGACTAATCATTCATGATGAGCTTAGAGATCAATTTACAACAATCACACATAAATGTCAAGATTTTTCCCACAAAAATAGATGTGCATACAAAATAAGCTAAGCTCATAAATGCACTAAACCATTTGTATGAAGATACTAGGCCAAACTCAAGTGAGATATGTGCTCAAACATATACGATCAAACTTTTTGAATTTTTCATTTTTTATGGGTTTTTGGATTTAACTAAAAAATAAAAGTAAGATAAAAAACAAAAGCAATGTATACAAAGAAATGCAAGATGCATAAAATGCATGTAGATATGATATTCAGTGCATGAAAGGTCCTACAAAGACCAAAAGAATTAGATCAAGGACAAAAAGAGCAAAAGCTCAACCATATGAACCCTTTCTCATCCAAACGGAACAATTGTTTGGAATGAGTGCCTCGTGAGAAGAGAGACAAAAGTTGGAAGAGTGAGAACTGGATATGCACATCGACAAGAAGGTAAGAACATCAAAAACTTTCTTCAACAACTTATCATTTTCCTCCAAAACCAGTTTAGCTTTCATAGCATAACTTCCAAGAAGCTCAAGTTTCTCTTTTCTTTTGATTCTTTTAAGAGCATGAAACTTAAAGCCATGAGGTCTAAGATGACCAAAAGCACCACAACGGTGACAAACAATGTGTTTAGGTCTACTAGGCTTTTTGGGAAGGGATCTAGTAACATGGTTTTGTTCTCTTTTCAACTTATGACATTGCGGTCTTATATGACCAATCACACCACAATAGTGACAAGTTGGAACAAACTTAGATCTATCGAAAACCTTAGGATGAGACCTAAATGGAGGCTTTGACTTAATAGCCTTTCTCTCCACCTTTTGATTTCTTTTGTGTGGAGGAATGTACACCAACAATTTGTCCTTTGAGGTAGAACACACAATAGACACAAAATCGAGTACTACAACATGATTGCAACAAATATTATTATCCTTTTTAGCAATAGGTTCAGCAATCAAACACTTGGCATGCATCTTAAGAGAATCATTTTCACATTTTAACTCATCAATAAGTTTGTTAGACAAAACAAATTTAGTATCCAAGTCCATATTCAAACATTCAAACTCCTTTAGTTTTTCAAGAGAATGTTCAACAAGTTTCTTATACTTTTCAACCAATTTATTTGATTCATTGAGCTTAGCAATCAAATCATCCTTTTCACAAATGAACTGAAATTCTCATAAAACTTCTTAGCATTTTTCTTCAAGAGTTTGATGTTAGGAATATTAACAACACCCAAAGATTCATGTAACATAGCATCACAATCATGAGGATTATTACTAATAGAGGCATTTTCACAAATATATGACATGTTACAATCATTAACAACCAAGAAAGCATACAAATTACTATTTATGACAACAAGCACAAGGGGTCAAGGATCACACTTAAGTATTTAAACCACAACAAGTGAACCTACTGCGATACCAATTGAAAGATAAAATAGCATATAAAACACCAATGAACGTTTAAACTCCTAATTACAAAAATACCAACACAAGCTTATAAACAAATAGTATATGTGCGGAATATGAAATATAAACTATAACCAAATTGGTAACACACTCTAAACCATAACTAATTACAAACACACCAGCAATTAAAAGGTAAAGAGAAAGGAAAGAGAGATGCAAACACAAAGATAACACGTCGATGTATTATCAAGGAGGAAATCGAAGTATTCAGCGAAAAACTTCTCCACCGCTCTCCAAGCGGTCAATAATCCATTAGAGAATGGAGTTGGGATACATGAATTGCAGAAGACCCTCAAAGCCTAATCTACCTAGTGCACCTAAGCCCTCCAAGCTTCTTGCTCCAACAGGGTTACGCCGAACCTTGTTTTCTCTAGCTTAATAGATCTCGCAATAAGCCTATTGCATCAATCTAATGAATTGATCCTCTTTGAACTGCTTCCCAAGCACCAAAACACCACCTCACTGGTATGGGTATGGTGAGATAAGGATTTGACAAATGTACCTCTTAAGGATATGTCAATTTAGAGGATGAGAGTAGAGGAATTTGGAGAATCAAATGATAAAAATTGTGGATGAGTCAATTTTGTTTTTCTTTAAGGTTTCTCTCTCAAAATTCTCTCTGAAAGCTCTCTACATTTCTTGGGTATAAAGGTATTTATAGTAGTGCATATGAGGAATGCAAAAAGTCAATTTTCATCCAAACAGGGCATTCTAGCGACTCAACCTCGTGACTAGAAAAAGTCGTGAGTCTGAGTCGCGAGCTAATTGCCTGGCCAGACTGAAATTTTTGTCCCGTAGTGCTTCAGCTATCGTGACCCTTCAGCTCCCCTACATGCTCCACATGTGTGCCACCTTGGCGACTTGTTAGTCATGAGTCAGTCACGAGATCCAGTTGCAAGACTCTTTTGATTGCACACATCTTGAGTTTTCTTCACACTCTCTCTCACACAACCCTTACATTGTCTCACCCTAAACCCCAAAAAGTCCAAAAGCATGAGAAAGACATCTCAAGTACCTGTAAATTTTTCCTTTTTGACAATTCAATCCACATAAATCCTATCAAGTACCGTCATAAAAAATTATTATAATAATTCCATTGAATATACTCTCAAAGTAAGTCAAAGTTCTAAGTATTAATTACAAGGACCATTGGCCACAAAAGAATAGAGGTTCGAATAAATAATTACATATTATTAGCTTGTCCCATCAGTGGGAATCACGTCATAACCGCTATAATATACAAAAGAATGAGTCAAATCTATTCTAAGATGTACATCATCTAATATCTCCATTTCAAAAGTTCAGCCTCCATCAGTAGTTAATCTATCTACTGTTAGCCACTAAAAAGCTATCTCAAAAGATTGTTGCCTACTCTTAAAAGTTTATAAAAGAATAGAATGAAACAGAGTCTAGTAAGTAGCATAATTAATGGAGTTGGGGGAAATGCAAGTTTCATCTTCAATAATAATAATATGACATTATGACAAGAATGATTAAATAATGAAACACAAAATTTCTCAAAGTAAATACCTTGAAACTATATAATATAATCTGTGAGTACTAAAAATATAATTTCCAAAACTATAAAATCTAACATATGATAATTTTATCACAAATATACCATACACAACTGGGATCCACTCATTCACAACTGGCATTATATTGTCCTCTCTGGTATACAAACTCTTGACTCCATGGATAACAACGTCACCCATACCCTTAAGGTTTTTCTCTTCCCTCATGGGCAGCAAAGAGAGCACGTCAAATAGGATCTCCCTGGCATGTGGTCTCTTGACCCCATGGGCAGCAGCATCACTCACACACAATCAATGAACCCCTTCCCCCCATGGGCAGTAAGGAAGAACGCGTCATCCAAAGTGAAAGGACACTGACCTGGATTTGACTTCATTGTCACAAAGACTATGGAAACCAAATCAAGTGATCACTGGGAACTCACACATGGCATGGTGTTAAAACCACATAAAGCTCATAGGTTACATTACTTTGAAACACATAGTTTATATCTAGGTAGTTTCAGAAAAACCTTAAATAATCTAACTTCTACAAAGTTTGTAAGGTTTTCAACTTCATTCTTGTCAAGAGATTTTCTATCAATTTCCCAAATAATACAAGACAAAATAAGCATCTTTAAATTTTTCAATGTACCATGAAATCCATGATTTTCTTATCAAAGATTAAATAAAAGATGCTCATTTTTCCATGTCAACAATTCATGGATTTCCCCAAATGCAATACCAAATATAATGCACTTTCATATACACAATCATACATATATATATATATATATATATATATATATATATTAAGGTTACGACATAATAGTTTTTAGGAAAATATAGTTTCCATAGGTAGTTTTCAAAAGTATTTCTAACCCAAAAACAACATTTATACAAACGGCTATTTTTCAAAAATTCCATTAAAAAGCTACTTACCTCGCAACCACAAAATCCTAATTCTCCAAGCTCCAAGGAGATTAGCTAGAGCCTAAAAAATATTAAGTAAACCTATCACAATAAGCATTAAGCAAAAAATTGTATCTAGCCACAATTTAGGAATTGCCAAATCAGCACTTAATTAGGCAAGCCTAGTATTTAACCTCATCAATAATAATATATTCCACTTCCAAAGTTTCTCAATAAATTGATTCACAAGGCATAAACTCCAATTTATAAAGTAAACTCATTTAATATCATCTCCAACATTATGACTAGCTTCTATAAAATTTACATTACATCATTAAGAGACCCATGAAAGTAAAATCAAAATATCCTCCAAGACAAGAAATTTAGAATTTCAACTAACTCCAAATAAACCCAATGGCAATGGACAAATTAAATTTACCAACCATCAAATGTTATAACTTAAAACCCCTAAATTTTCCACCATACATAAACCTTAAGTAGTCATCATTAGCACAAATTATATACCCATTCATTAGAAAATTCTGCCAATACAAAACCCATATATAAAAACACATAAATATCACTTCCAATGCTCATAAATCACATGGGTATCATTATTAAAACTTAAATAAAAATAACCTCAAGCAAAAGTGTAAAACCCACCAAAAAAATTAGAAATTTTTACCTAAAAAAAAAGATGTGAATGTGCTTATGGGTTCTCAAGAATTTTCCGGCGATCTTGCCAGAAAATGATGGTGAGATGGTGGTTTGGAGTGGAGTCCGGTGGGTGAGTGTGGAAGTGAGTATGTGTGTTTAAGTAAAGAGAAAAGAAAGAAAATGAAAGGAAGAAAAGAGATGGCCAGATATGAGAGGGTGAGATAGATTGAAATGAGTGGTGGGAAGTGGTGTTAGGTGGGGTGCACGTGTGGTCCACTAAAAAATTTGACTTTTAATTTTTTTTTTTTTTTTGATTGGGATGTTACATTCTTTCCATTTTGTAAAAATTTCGTCCTCGAAATTTTATGTACCTTGATCTTGAAAAAGGCTTCGGTATCTAGATGACATATCATCTTCACGCTCCCAAGATGCCTCTTTCATTGAATGATTCTTCCAAAGAACCTTTACCCAAGATATTGTAATATTGCGTAGCACTTGCTCCTTATGATCCAAAATCTCTACCGGAACTTCTTCATATGATAAATCATCTCTAATCTGAAGAGGCTCATAGCTCAAAACATGTGAAGGGTTAGGAATGCATTTCCTCAACATAGACTCATGGAAGACATTATGAATTCCTGACAAGGCCAGTGGTAGGGCAATTATTTATGCAACTTCGCTCACTCTCTCCAAGACCTCAAAAGGCCCTGCAAACCTATGCCTTAACTTACCCTTTTTGCTAAATCTCATTACTCCTTTCATAGGTGCAACCCGTAGGAAAACTTTATCTCCAATTTCAAGTTTCAAAGCCTTCCTTTTAATGTCATAATAGCTCTTTTGTCTATTTTGGGCTACTCATAGTCGATCACGAATTATATTTACCTTTTCACAAGTCCTTTGAATAATCTCTGGCCCCAAGATTTTTCATTCTCCAACCTTATTCCAACAAATTGGGGATCTACACTTTCTCCCATACAGGACCTCATAAGGTGCTGCTTCAATACTTGAATGGTAACTATTATTGTAAGCAAACTCCACCAAAGGTAAGTGACTAGCCCAACTCCCCTTAAAATCCAAAACACATGCTCTCAACATATCCTCTAGAGTTTAAATAGTCCTTTTAGACTATCCATCTGTCTGAGGGTGGAAAGTTGTGCTAAAATCCAATCTAGTACCTAAGGCCTTTTGCACACCACCCTAAAAATGAGAAGTAAACCTTGGATCTCTATCTGGAATAATAGAAGTGGGTACTCCATGAAGTCTCATGATCTCATCAACATAAAGCTAAGCTAACTGATCAAGGGAGTAGTTCATCCGAATAGGGAGAAAATGAGATGATTTTGTCATTCTATCAACAATTACCTAAATAGCATCATGACCCTTAGGAGATCTCGGCAATCCTGAAACAAAATCCATAGTAATTTTCTCCCACTTCCATGGGGGAATAGGAAGTGGTTGCAATAAACCCGATGGTCGTTGGTGCAACACCTTAACCTGCTGACAAGTCAAACGTTGCTCTACAAAGTGGGCAATCTCTGTTTTCATATTATTCGACCAAAATTTTTCACGAAGATCATGGTACATCTTTGTACTACATGGATGTATAGTATATGGGGAATAGTGAGCATTCTCTAGAATCTACTTTTTAATCAATGGATCATTTGGCACACATAGTCTACTCCCAAATTTCAAAGCACCATCCTCAAAGATAGAAAATTCAGATTTCTTTCCACTACGCACCTCATCCATGATTTTCTTTAAATGTGGGTCATCGGCCTATGATAATTTAATTCTTTCCATCAAAGTTGGTTGAACACTCAAACTAGCTAGGTAGGCCTCAGAATGGCCCATAACAACATCAATCTCCATCCTTTCAACATCTCGAATAATTTCCTTTCGAGTGGTTAGCAAAGCAGTTGAAAAACTTGAAGGCTTTCTATTAAGAGCATCAACTACAACATTAGCCATCTCCGTTGCCTCATCTTTAACTCCTTTTGGGTAAAGAAATACTTTAAACTTTTATGATTAATGAAAATCTTGCATCTTTTCCCATACAAATAATGTCTCCAAATTTGAAAGCAAAAACAACTGCAGCCAACTCTAAGTCATGAGTAGGGTAATTTTTCTCATAATTTTTCAACTGACGAGAGGCATATGCCACAACCTCCCCATTTTGCATCAACACACAACCAAGTCACTTATGAGAAGCATCACTATAAATGACAAAACCCCCTGTACTTGAAGGGATAGTTAACACTGGAGCTGTGACCAACCTCCACTTTAGCTCTTGGAAGCTTTTCTCACATTCCTCCTTCCACTCGAATTAACATTCTTCCGAGTTAATTGTGTCAAAGGAGCCGCAACGTGAGAAAATCTCTTTACAAATCTTTTGTAGTAACCAGTAAGGCCCAAGAAACTTCTAACCTCACTCACATTTGTAGGCCTATCCCAATTAACCACTACTTCTATCTGATTAGGATCCACCATAATTCCATCATTAGATATCACATGACCCGAGAACACCACTTCATTCAACCAAAATTCACACTTCTTCAGTTTAGCATACGACTTCCTTTCTCTTAGAATCTGTGAAACCATCCTCAAGTGTTCTTCATGCTCTTCTTGACTCTTAGAATAAATCAAAATATCATCAATGAACACTATGACAAAGTGATCTAAGTACTCATGAAATACCGTATTCATCAAATCCATAAAAGCAGCATGGGTATTAGTTAATCCAAACGGGCATCATAAAAAAATTCATAATGACCATATCTAGTCCGAAAGGCCGTCTTTGGTATATCATCACCCTTAATCTTCAATTGGTGGTAACCAGAATGAAGATCAATCTTAGAAAAGACTTGTGCTCCTAGCAACTGATCAAATAAGTCATCAATACGAGGCAAAGGATATTTATTCTTAATGGTGACTCTATTAAGCTCACGGTAATCAATACATTACCTCATAAACCCATCCTTTTTCTTGACAAATAAAACTATAGCTCCCTAAAGCGAGGCACTACGGCGAATAAACCCCTTGTCCAGCAATTCTACTAATTACTCCTTAAGTTCTTTCAACTCTGTGGGTACCATTCTATATGGTGCCTTAGAAATAGGTGCAGTGCTAGGAAGGAGATCAATAGAGAACTCAATCTCATGATCCTGGGGCAACCCAAGTAAATCATTAGGAAAAACATCTAAAAATTTCCTCACAATGGGAATGTCTCCTATCTCCAATTCTCCACTTTGTAAATCCACTACACTAGCAAGGAATCCTTGGCATCCCTTTCTAAGCAAGCGGTTTGCTTGTATGCATGATATCACACGAGGCATAAAGGGCAACCGTGAAACCTTAAATATAAATTCTGATTTACCTGGAGGCCTAAACACCACCTTTTTCCCAAAACAATGCATACTACATTGGTAAAAAGCCAACCAATCCATGCCCAAAATGACATCAAAATCATGCATATCTAACAACACCAAATCAGCCAATAACTCTCTACCCTCAATACACATAATACAAGACTTAAGCACAATATTTTTATTAAAGTATCACCAAAAGGGGTAGAAACCGATAACTTAAAATCAAGTAGTTCAGGGCTTTTGTCATGATTTTTAGCAAATGCACAAGAAACAAAAGAATGCGTAGAACCAGCATAAAAAAGAACTTTAGCATGTGCGGAGAACAAAGGAAGTATACCTGTCACCAATGTATCCATGGCCTGAGCATCCTGAGTAGTCAAGGCATACACTCTACCTTGCACCTTCTTCCCATTGTCATTACCCTTTGCAACTTGAGATGAGGAAGAGGAACCCGAGCCCTTAGAACTTGGGCAATCTCTAGCAAAGTGTCAAGGTTGCTTACAAGCAAAGCAAATCTTGACCCCATCACAATTTTGTCCATCATGAAGTTTACCACAACGAGAGCAAGACTTCTTATCACCAGACTGAGGATAGGCACTTTTGCTATGCCTAGAAGATTGTCCTCTATTACCAAAGTTTTTAAAGAATCCTTTCTTATGCCCTTAACCCTTACCATGTTGAGAATTAGAGGGCCCTTGCTTCTTATCACTCTCCTTGGATCTAGGGTTTTACTTAAAGTCTTCTTCAAGACTCGTTGCCCGCTTCACAACCTCAGTAAAAGTATCCACTCTAGAGGCTATAATGAGAGGGCGAATCCTACCATTAAGGCCTTCTCGAAACTTTTCACTTTCTTGGACTCATCTGGAATCAAGTAAGGAGCAAAGCGAGAGAGCTTAACAAACATAACAGCATACTGCTCCACCATCATAGCCCCTGAACCAAATCAAAAAGTTCTCTTGCCTTATGGTCCCTCACTACATTGGGGAATTATGTCCCATTAAAAACTTCCTTAAACTTCTCCCAAGTAATGGGAGTGTCCTATCTCAACTCTATCCTCAACAAAAGCTCAGTGCCTGTCCACCATCTCTCAGCAGAACCCTAAAGTGTAAAAGTGTCATACACCTCCTTCTGAGCATCAGTGCATTTAAGGGCTCTTAATAATTTTTCCATCTTTAGCGGCTAGTTCTCTGCTACCATAGGATTAGGCTCCCCATCAAAAGTTAGAGGGTTTTGCTTATGGAACTCCCCAAAAGAGCAACCCTTCTTCCTACGTTCACCACCCTAGACCGCTCTAGCAATCCTAGCATAAATCTTGATTGCCACTGCCACCTCATCTATCTCACCACCATTAGGAGTGACAGATCTCTCACGCTCTTGGTGTTGCTTATGGCCATGCTCTAGAGCTGTAACATCATCCATATGCCTTACTCTACGTGCTTTCTTTTTAGGAGGCATAGTGTACTAAAGTACTTATACCTATACCCAAGAAACAAGCAAGTAAATCACAAGGCAACATAGAAGGTTAGCATAGAAAAGATAGATAAGGAAAAAGGAATAGTAGGTGGAAGCTGAAACAAAGGTACAAAATAAAGAATTCATCAAACCCCTAATGCTTTGACTTAGATCAAAATCAATTCCTATTTTCAAAGTCTATAGAATCATAACCTAAGCTTTGATACCATAACTGTCATGGCCCAAACCCCAAAGGGTCCAAAGCATGAGAAAGATGTCTCAAGTACCTGTAAATTTTTCCTTTTTGACAATTCAATCCACGAAAATCCTATCAAGTACCATCATCAAGAATTATCGTAATAATTCCATTGAATATAAGTAAGTTAGAGCTCTAAGCATTAATTACAAGAACCATTGGCCACAAAAGAATAGAGGTCTGAATAAACAATTACATATCATTAGCCTATCCCATTAGTGGGAATGATGTCACAACCACTATAATATACAAAAGAATGATTCAAGCCTATTTTAAGATGTATATCATCTAATATTTCCATTTCAAAAGTTCAGCCTCCATTTGTAGTTAGTCTAACTATTGGTAGCCACCAAAAAAAGCTGTCTCAAAAGATTGTTGCCTACTCTAAAAAGTTTATAAAATAATGGAATGAGATAGAGCCCAATAAGTAGCATAATTAATGGGGGTGGAGGGAAATGAAAGTTTCATCTTCAATGATAATAATATAACAAGAATGATTAGATAATGAAACACAAAATTTCTCAAAGTAAATACCTTAAAACCATATACTATAATCTGTGAGAACCAACAATATAATTTCCAAAGCCACAATATCTAACATACAGTAATATATCACAAATATACCACACTACCACATAGACTTATAAGGGGATCCACTCATTCACAACTAGCATGATATTGTCCTCTCTAGTATGCAGACTCTTGGTCCCATAGACAACAACCTCACCCATACGCTCAAGGTTTTTCTCTCCCCCTATGGGCAGTAGAGAGAGTGCGTCAAATAGGACCTCTTTTGTATGTGGTCTTTTGGCCATGGACAACAGCCTTATCCATACACAATCAAGGAACCTCTTCTTTCCATGTGCAGCAGGGAAGAACACATCATCCAAAGTGAATGGGCACTGACCTGGATCTGATTTCATTATCACAAAGACTATAAAAAGCAAATCGGGTGATCACTGAGAAATCACACATAGCATGGTGTTAAAACCACATAAAGCTCACGGGTTACATATACTTGGAAACTCATAGTTTATATCTAGGCAATTTTAGAAAAACCTTAAATAATCTAACTTTCACAAAATTTGTAAGGTTTTCAACTTCATTCTTATCAAGAGATTTTTTATCAATTTCCCACATAACAAGACAAGATAAGCATCTTTAAATTTTCTAATATACTATAAAATCCATGATTTCCTTATCAAAGATTAAATAAAAAATACTCATATTTTCCATGTCAAAAATTCATGCATTTCCCCAAATGCAATGCCAAATATGATGTATTTTCATATATAATCATATATATATATATATATATATATATATATATTAAGGTTATGACACAATAGTTTTTAAGAAAAATATAGTTTCCGTAGGTGGTTTCTAAAATAACATTTATGCAACATGGTTATTTTTCAAAAATCTCATTAAAAAGCTACTATCTCACAACCGCAAAATTCTAATTCTCCAAGCTCCAAGGATATTAGCTAGAACCTAAACAATATCAAGTAAATCTATCACAATAAGCATAGAGCTTAAAATTGTATCTAGCTACAATTTAGGAATTACCAAATGAGCACTTAATTAGGCAAGCCTAGTATTTAACCTCATCAATAATAATATATTCTACTTCCATAGTTTCTCACAAATTGATTCACAAGGCATAAACTCCAATTGATAAAGTTAACCCATTTAATATCATCTCCAATATTATGGCTAGCTTCCATAAAATTTACACTACATCAGTAAGAGACCCATGAAAGCAAAATCAAAATATCCTCCAAGATAAGAAATTTAGAACTTTAACTAACTCCAAATAAATCCAATAGCAATGGAAAAATTAGATTTACCAACCATAACATGTTATAACTCAAAACCTCTAAATTTCCCACCGTACATAAACTTTAAGTAGTCATCATTAGCACAAATTATATACCCACTCATCAAATAATTCCACCAATACAAAACTCATACATAAAAACACATAAATATTACTTTTAATGCTCATAAATCATATGGGTATCGTTATTAAAGCTTAGATAAAAATAACGTCAAGAAAAAGTGTAAAATCCATAAAAAAGAATAGAAATTTTTACCTCAAAAAAGGATGTGAAGGTGCTTATGGGTTTTTAAGGATTTTCCAGTGACATTGCGGTGCAAATAATGGTGGAAATGGTGGTATGGAGATACTAGTAGGAGAGTTTGAGGAAGTGAAGAAAAGTGTTAGACAGAAAATGAAAAAGAAGAAAAAGAAAGAAAAGAGAGGAGCTGGTCAAAGGGATAAGGGGATGAGTGATAAAGAGTGGTGGGGAAGGGAGTTATGTGGGGCATGTGTGGTCCCAAAAAATCTAACCATTACACCCCCCCCTTTTTTTTTTTTTTTTTTTTTTTTTTTTTTTTTTTGTGACTGGGACGTTACATTAATTGTCCTTTTTAATTTGTAATACCAACTAGTTTTTTTTTTTTTTTGAAGAGTAATACCAACTAGTTTTTGGAATGAATGTAAATGTAGAAAACTTGTTTAGGTGGCTGAGGTGAGTAAAGTAACCTTTTCTGGTTTTCTTGAAAATTCTTTCAAGTAGTATTGTAGGGTCATATCTTGGGAATAAGAGTGCAATGTAAAGCAGGAATAAGAGCACAATAGTAGCTCGTAATATGCGCTTCTTGGGAATAGTGATGCAGTGATACTTGAGATACATGCATTTTGATTTGGATTTGGAGTCTGGATGTCCTCTTTTGATTTTTGTTTTATGCGTAGGGGCATGACATGGGGGATGGCAATTTTTACCCGACTCATAGGTACCCGGCCCGATAAAAAATAGGGTTGGGTTTGGGTTTTTAAAAAAAAAAAAAAAAACCTGAAGAGGGTCCGGGTCGGGTTCGGGTTTTTCCAAAACCCGGCCCGAACTCGGACCTGGACCCAACCCAGTAATATATATATAGTTACTAAAATACCCTCATTTATATACATAGTTATAAACCCTATATTTTTCTATTCCTCATTTCATTTCACCTCACAGCCTCACTCCTCCGCCTCTCATCTCTTCAGCACACCTCCGCCTCTCATCTCCAGCTCACAAATCACAATCTCAGCCCTCTCACTCATTGTCTCACATGGCCACCTCTCCCTCTTCATCTCTCAGCTCTCTCACTCACATGGCCACAAGCCCACAAGCAATCAAGCACAGGCACAGCCCTCTTCCCCTCTCATCTTCCTCGCCCATGGCCTCACGGCCTCGCTCCACCTCGATCTCCAATTTTTTTTTTTTTTTTTTTTTTCTTTTTGGGTTCAGTTCGTCTCAAGGTGAGTTTGTGTTTGTGTTTGTGATTTTGAAAGGGAAAATGATAGATCTAAAATTTGTGTTTGGGATTTCTGTGTTTATGTTTGTGATTGTGTTTGGATTTGTGTTTGTGTTTGTGATTTTGGGTCAAAAAATCATAAATTGAAGTTTGTGTTTCTGATTTTGGGCTTGGCTGGGCATGAGGGGATGGGGCCCGTGGAGGCCCGACGGGGCAGGTTTGGATTTAAGAAAAAAAATCTGTTTAATAAACGGGCCGGGTCCGGGTTTTTGTGACAGACCTGCGGGTCGGATCCAGGAATGAGAAAACCCAGTCCAAACCCAACCCGTTGCCATTCCTAGACATGGTGTACATTTATTTGTATTTGTTTCAAATTTGGCTGGTCAAATTGGACTTCTGTTTGTCTCCACTATCACATTCTTAGATCCTGTTAACAGATTTCCAACAGGCTTCTTCAGCATTATACAGATTTCAAATAGGGATCCTGTAGCCCATCTTTTCAACTTTTTGGTTATGAAGATGCTGAAAGAATGATTGCAAGAACAGCAAGAGGCATTCTTATAATGTTTCAGGTGGGAAAGTGAATCAAGGTTTAACACTTCATTATATATGATCCCATCATCCTCTATTGCAGATCTACTGCTGAGCTAAACTATCTTAGTTTTCTGCTTCTTTGCTTTGAGATATTTCTGAATTAAACATGATATGGGTTCAAGTTAATTGGTTTGAGCAGATGTTGAATCGGCAGGTGTTCTAGGCTGTAAAGCAGGTTCTCTTCCCATGCCATATTAAGTTATTAACTTTATTGTTGCTGCCAGGACCTTTGTTTTTGGCAGCATAGAATTTGGTGATTGAACAAATGTGGACATTAAGGTTTGAAGAAGACGGGGATAGGATTGCTTTTTAAGCACTATTTCGAGTTTAATAACCTAAACGCAGTTGAATAGGAACCGTATCATGACACTAAGCTCCAGCATTGCCTCCTTTGCCAACTCCGTACAGTTTCAACAATGTAGAAGCTTTGGGGCTCCACTCAAGTTTGTGGGCTTTCACAATGATGCCCATCCCTTTGAACGCAGTGCATAATGACTCATATTTAACAGAACGTCAACCTAATCTAGTCCCTCATGACATTAGGCACCTTTCTTTGCCATCCAATTCCGGGCTTCCAATGGATGTGGGAAATGGGTCTGATTTTGGTTATATCTGTCAGTTTCAGTATATTCTATTTCTTTTAAAATTTTAAATCTACAAACTGTTTCCCACCAAATTCTGGTTACATATGCAGGTAGCTGATTTTTCTTAGTATTTCAGGGTCAGAAATCTTTAGCATTGGATACAGCTGTTGGAATCTGGCAATTACTGTTTGCCGAAAAGCAGTGGCCATTGGTTGATTATTGGTGCCAGTTCTTACAGGTAGCTTACCATCCATATTTTGATCAATTGAGAATGAGAATTATGTAGCTGGCATCATGTTGGGATTAAAGCATTGTTAAATGAGCTGCAATAGGAAGTGAGAATATATTGCTAATTATGTTTATTATTAATTCAACCTTGATGCCTCTGGGGATCTATCTTCAGGTCTCTGAGATGTTTTAAACGGCACATAGGCATCTATGTCATTGTTAGATTTTTTTGTCTGTATTTGTTTTTGTGTTGTTTTCATCTTCTTTCTTTCTTCCCTGACCCCCCAAAAGGAATCACTCGTTGTGAGACAAAATGCCTGGGGGTTTTGGCAAAAATCCTACCAACCACCATGTCAACATTGTTGGTAACTGCTGTTTTCAGTCGGCTTAGTGAAATTTTATCAATGGCGGAATGTGATGGTTGGTGGGTGAACAGCTCTACGCCTAGGCTCATTGGCTAATTTGCATTCATAAATTATTTAATCCAAAAGTAGCTTGGTGGTTGGTTGTGTGACTGGACTTTTGTGATTCTTGGTTTAGTTAGGCATCCAGTGGTTACTGCATATGACCTATCTAAGCACATGATAATAGATATACCTTTAGGTGCAGGCTTTGTTTTTCATAATGATTACCTTGGGAAATTTTCTGTGGATAGATGAATTTTCTTTTCTAGGGTTACTTATCAAACAATAAAATAAAATCTTTTCTAGGATTTTGGGTCCCCTTTATTAGATGATATTTTAAAAATATAAATTCATGGATATGTGTTTAGTTGGGTTGATGTTTTGAACTCTAACAACTGTCTTCTATATCTTTTTTGATGCTCAGGCTCTGCATAACAAGGCCATATCTAGGGACACGTGGTCTCAACTATTGGATTTTGCAAGGGTAAGATATAAAAAGGATTATTACAAAATTTATTTCATGTTTTATTTTTACATTTTCAACTGCTTTTTTATCTCCTCAAACTCAAGAAGTATGATATGCATTGTGCTGCCTCCCCTTCCTCCGCCTCTTTAATTTTTTTTTTTTTTAAATATTTTATTTTAAAAGTAGCTATCTGATTATGTAGAGTGGGAGAAATATATGTTTCCAGGACAGGTGAGAGAGATAATCTTAGCTTGACTTCATTCTTTTTCCTTGTTTCCTATTTGTTGTTGTTGTTTCTCTCTCTATCTCTCTCTCTCTCTCTCTCTCTCTCTGGGAATCATTTGACACTTGTCTTCCATCCTTGCTGCCAATTGTTATCTGCATTCTTCTAATTCCGCAGACTGAACAATCTTATTCATACCTTCTTTTCTATTTCGGTATTCTTACCTCCCACACAACAAAGATGCTGCACTAATGGCAACTCTGATTACTCCATCTCTTTCTTTCTGTGAGATAGATATGGGTTATACAAACACGGGAAGATAAATTTTTGTTTGTGTAATTGAAAACAAGGTCATGAATTTTGGTTTCCTAATCAATTTTTATCTTGTTGAAGTTTATTAAAAAATCACCAGCATTTCAATTTTTAATCTTCTGAATAAATTACTAGGTATCGTGATATTCATTGCCTTTAGAGAGTGATTGATTTATCTCTTCCGAATAAAATAGTTTTTACTTATTGAAAAAAATACTCATAGCCGTTGAAGACTTGAATCTTCTTTAATAAGAAAGCAAGCAAAAAGAAACGTTGATATCGTCCTTTCATGAGCATTATGTATATTGACGTGTCTTGCTGGTTTTGATGCTCATCACGGCACTACTAATTTTCCATGCTTTGTATATCCAGACGGTGGACCCTGCATTAACAAATTATGATGCTGAAGGTGCATGGCCCTATCTTATTGATGAATTTGTTGAATACTTGAATGAAAATGGCATCATCCAAAATGTCCAGTTGAATGATTTGAGCCAAAAACGATGACGAGGTGCTGAAGTAGTGATTTGTCGTCTTTCTTTAGTATTGGTCTATCACTAAAAAGTAAAATCCCCCAAAAAGGAATGAGAAGACATGAGTTCCAATTCAACCTTGTCTCCACTGCCGATTCATTTGCAACCTCTGTAGTTAATGGGACTGCTGATGTGGTATATGCATTTTCCTGTAAAATAAATTATGGACCGGGCAAACATGGTTTATTGTACATGATAACTTGATAGGCCTAGCTAATGGACTGGCAAACACGGTTTAGAGTTGACATTGCAAGCCCTGGATTCAAAATGAGAGCAGGCTGGAACATATGAGTTAAGTCACCGAGCATGTATCAATTCCATTTAGTGGTTCATTCATTCAGTTGTGGGCTTCACATGTTGTGAGATGAGTGGGATTGACTCGAGCTTGAGTGGCTAGGAAAGTAAGCATTTAATGTGCCCGGAGTGATAAATAATAAAATTATACAGAATTAAATACTTTTCTAGATGAGTAAATTAATCAAAAAACATAATAACATAAGTATTAAAACTATAAAATAATTGTTAAGATTACCAATAGATGTGTTGTATGTGGATCCCTAAACCTTAATGCTTTAATATATTGTTATTTCTTTTTATTCAAAATTACCTTCACCAAACTATCAAAATTTCTCTTTAATATAATTTTATTGTTTTAGTTATTTTCTCTTGTAGTTTGCTAATCAATTCCCTTTTTCTTATGAATTTGATCTCGGACTTACCGAGTTATTACTTCGCGACAATCTTGCAATTGAGAGCATTATTTAAGTCGTAGCAAGTTTTTCAACCTTCTTTCTTTATTATATTTCATAGCATAGAAATTAAGATGAAATGTGACAACTTTTAAGGGGTACCAAGTAAAAACTACTACATACCAACATTCCTTAAGCTTGACATTTCATTCTAAAGCTTAGCAGGCTAATTGAGTTTTAATCTGAGCTAATTCCACCCCTATCGAGAATCACTAATCTCACGTTGAAGTATGATACATTTAAAATAAAGAAAAAAGAACCAAAAAAAAGTGCCACAAGCCCACCCAACCCTTCGTGTGAAATGGGCCTTGAGACATTTTGGTAATTTTTGGGCTTAAAAATAGGTTACAAGTTTCATTTTGTTTTGCAAACAAGTATTGTCGTTTAAGTTTGGTCCATTTTTCAATTCGGTTTCTAGAAACTCGAAAGTAGTAATCAAATCTTCAAAGTGTGTAAAAGGATTTAGAGTTTGGTCCAATTTTCTTCCTTTTTTATTTACATTTTAAAATTTTTTAATGTTGCTGTATTTTCCAATATTTTCTAATCAGGAAAACTAGAATAGAAAACTGTTTAACAAATTCAAGTCTAGAACGTGATTTTTTTTTTTTTTTTCCTTTTTCAGGTCAATTGCATGTGGTAATAGCTTGCATGTAATTTTTATGCAACATTAACCCTTTTTTATTAGGGCAAACACAAAACATATTCCTTAAAGTTTGTCTCAGTTACCTATTTTATGTCTAGAGTTTTGAAAATAGTGATTGAATCCTTTATTTATTTACAAAGATCTAATTTGATCTTTACTCCACTTTGGACTAAAAAATCGTCACGTTGTCATCCCACTTGCCACTATAATTCTATGTAGCTCAGTAATTCTGCATAGTTATTTTTTCTATTGGTGTGCATTCAGTAGGAATCGAATTTATGACTTCGTCAATTATGAGTTAAGTGCTTTAACCACTCAGCCATGGATACTTGGTGGAGACCTCCTTTACATTATATCCATTCTCACGTGTGCCAATTAGATTACTATTTTATAAACTTCAAGAATTTGTTCTATCGGGATCAAATTGAAGAATGGGGTAAAGTATACCAAAAGACAAATGTTTTGTTTTCCCATTTTTTTTTTTGTAAAAAAAAAAAAAAAACCTTATGGGTTCGTTGATAAAGAGGTTTCAAACAGTTTTATAAAATTTAAACTTCACCTCTTATAGCTACACCGATAGTAATTTTTTTTTTTATCAAAGTCAAAGTCAAAGTCAACAACTATATTTTTAGAAAACTAAAAAATAAACTATTAAACTGTACCTAATGGGTGCAAAGTTACAGAAAATAATTATTTTAATTCGTATAATTTACATGCCTCAATTTGATGAAACTTCACCCATTAATGAAACTAGTATGTAATCCATACTACCGCAAAAGAATGGATATAATTTAATAAAATAATGAAAATAAATATATTGCATTTTCTTATTTAAGTGATACTATTGGTTTTGTTTTTTTGTTTTTTTTATTAATCATGAGTTTAGTCATGTTTAAAAGACTTAGTTTATTCATGTTTAATAAAACTTAGCATTATGTAATTTTTTAACAAATATTTTTAGCATACAAAATTCTGATGAAAGAATGCTACATAAACATATATATTCAAGATTGATTCATACACAATATATATAACTATGATTAAGTTGCTTTATCACAAACTATTTTTAGCAAAATATTTTCATCAATTAAATGTGAATCTCATAACGTGCATCTCATAACAATATATAACAATAAAATAACATGAATTTCATAAAAAAAATTTAATCAATTAAAAATCACTAAAATTATGAGTATAAAACGTAAAGACAAACAAATAGGATAAGTACTAATTCCTTAAAAGAAAACTTACAGTGAGTTGAGAAAACTACACAAATAATCTTTGATGTTTGAAGAATAATAGGATTACAACTTCTTTTCGAAATTAGGTAAAGACTTGTACTGATAACGTGTTATGAAAAAGAAAAGAAACATGCAAGATTAATTATAGGAAAACAAAACAATTTTATAATTAAACAATAAAAATTATTGACAAAAAGGAAATAAAATATAGGTATATGAAAGAAAATAAACATAAAACATCAATCATAGGAAAACCACAAAATTATATAATTAAATAATAAAAAATTTACATAAAAAGAAACGATAGTACAGGCAGATGAAAGAAAGTAGTAATCAAACCTTAAGAATGGTTGGATTTCGTTTTGCATAGCATAAATCATGACTATGAAAATTGTAAATACAAGTACAATCAGAATATCTAGAGAACCACTTCTTATATAAAATACAAAAATACCAAAATACATACATCATTGATGCCGAAAGATTCTTTTGAAATTCCATAGCATTGATTGAAGAAAAAGGGAGTTGTATATTAAAGTGCCTGAATCGGTGTGTTAAAGGGAGGGAACCTGAAAATACGTGAGTGTGGAAAAGGGAGGTAAACCTGAAAATATGTGGATGTGAAAAAGGGAGATGAATCTGAAAATACACAAGTGTGGAAAAGAAAAAAAAATGAAGCACATCGGAATTACAATAGATGGAGGAAAATTAGAATTCAATTTCATATTTACATTGATACGAGGCACAATATAAATTAGAATTCTAATTTAGAATTGCAATTGGAGTTTCTCCCTACTAATACATGAGCGTGAAAAAGGGAAGTGAATCTAAAAATATATGGGCGTGGAAAAGAAAAAAAAAATGAAGTACATCGGAATAACAACAGATGGAAGAAAATTAACTTTAATTTCATATTTACATTGTCACGTGACACAACATAGATTAGAATTCTAATATGAAATTGCAATTAGAGTTTCTCTCTGCTTCATCTATTATATATATATATATATATATATATATGTATGTATGTATATTTGTGTTTTAGCATTTGAAAAAAAAAAAAAAAACAAAGCTAGCAGCTTAACACAATAGAAGCCCTACCAGTCTTGATTAAATAATCACCCATTGTGTTCATACTTTAAGGAGAGTGCATAGATACATGAATCCATACTTTAAAACACGACAGGACCGTCTAAATATATCCATGCATGTGACATGCAGGGTTCAGAAACAACTAGCAAGAACCCTATAATACTAAGTTGGACCATTACAGTTATACCGATGCTTCGCTCCATTGCAAAGGCAAACGAAATCACCGTGGCTGTTAGTTGCACAGACTCCATGGGTGCTTTCACATGATTCACATACACCATTAGGTGTCCTTGCTGTCAACTCGATATCCTTGCCACAGTCAATAGTAGTGCAATTGGTTGCGGCGTTGCTTGCTTGTACAGAAGTGGAAATGATAAGGGTGAAGATGAGGGAGATAAAGATGGGAAAACGAAGAAACCGATCCATGGAGTCAAGATTCTGGAAGTGGGTTTGGAGTTCTGCACCTATCGATGAAAAAAAAAAAAGGTATGTTAGTGATAAAAATTAAGCTTACAGTTCTAACAAATCAAGAATAGCTTATGTTCTGGTATTTGCTCTTGCAAGAGAAAGACCTATCAATACAAAGTTTCATTGAGAGCAAATATTGCTCTTGCGAGTTGCGACCCTTATATTGAAAGGAAATATTATCAACTTCAATTTCAGAGAGAGAGAGAGAGAGAGAGAGAGAGAGACAGGGAGATGCAGAGAGATACGACCCATATATATAAAATATATAATTCGTGTTTATTTCCAAGGAATCCCAATGAAATATTCTAAGCATCCAAACAAATCCAAGAGAAAGATAGAGATGAGTAACCTGGAAGCATCTTCTCTAATAAAAGTGCAACATCATTCAAGTAAGCAAATACCCAAATTAGACTCACTCTACTAGAATTGCACACACTCACTCTTAGCGTCTCTCTAGAACGTCACTAAACTATTTATACTATAGAAAGTCGCTGTTTTTAGACAACCATCATGCCAACAATATGCACTATAGTCTTCTTAAAAAAGGAAAAAAAAAAAAAATATATATATATATATGTATGCACTATAGGTGAGTGTGCTTATCTGTTGATACCAAGGGAGCTAATCTCGTATTAGAGGTTGTACCGGTTTAACTAGTGGAACAATATATTTTGGTACCTATTAATACTAGTGTACCATTTCGGGTTTACCGTTATTTTTTATATTTATAAATATATATATATATATATATATCTATGTATGTATGTATGTGTGTGTATGTGTGTGTGTGTATATATATATTATAATAAACATAAAAGTTTACCCTAAAACATTATTTCAATTTAGAACAAATTATTCATGGTTTTAGACCTTAACACAATTAAAAGAAAAAAAAAACACAATATAAAAAATAGAAAGCTTAATTGTTCATTGTATACTAATAAAACAAATAATACTACTAATTTAATGCAAATAAGTTACCATTTTGTCCTTACAAAAATTCAAAAATTACAAAATAAAAAAAAGAAGCTTTTTTTTTTTTTTTTTTTTTGTATCGACCGGTATTACCCAAAATTAGCCGGTATAACTTGTATTTAAATTGGTACAAAACGTTGACGTTTCGATATAGGTATACGTACCAGTACAATATATACCGACTTGTACCAGTACGGTATCGACTACCTTAGTTGATACACACACTCTCTCTCTCTCTCTCTCTCTCTCAAACTGCTTTTGAAATCGAATAGAATTTTGAACTCTTACCATTCATTTTTTTTTTAATTTATTTTTTATAACTCAATAGTTACAATGGGATAAGAAGATTTTAACACTAGATATTTTCGTTAAAAATACTAAGAGGTATACTAATGAATTGATTTATAAGAGGTATACTAATGAATTGAATTATAAAACTTTTGGCTAACTTTTTTTACCTACTTATAAGTTAGCTTTTCCTTATCTATAAATTAACTTTTGACACTTGGCATAGCCTTAATTATACTATTTTCTTTTTATTTGTTGCCAAATTAGGAGAGGGGTGGTTGTGTGTGCGATTTGAGAAATGAGAAAGTTCATTACACAATCCTTATATAATATATACAAACATGCAAATGTTAGGTTTGCCACTGTAATTGCAGGATATTTTGGTAAATATGACAAAGTATTTAAATAGTTTTCTTAAGCTTAAGCATTATTGGCGGTGGAATCTTAGATAAGAAGTAATGAAATAAAATGAAGGTTTTGTGATAAATAAAAACATCTTTTTTTTTTGGTAATAGATAAATAAATGACATCATTTGTTAGGTTAAGTACCTCAGGGTAATCGAGAGTGATGATATAATATATCACTGTTGATTAAGCAGGTGCGCGCCTGCTTAATCAACAATGATATATTATATCACTTCAAAAGCACGCGCGCGCGCAAAAGACAAGTTACCATCCAATGACTTCTAGAGCATTCCTTCCTTTATGAGTTTATATGAGTTTTTATGTTGTTTGTGGTGAAATCCTTTTTCACTTTAGATAAGCACTTACGTTTAGGCTTGTTTGCCTTGCGTTTTCAAAAAAGGTGCAGTGTATTGGTTCATTTTAGATAGGCAAACTTGTTTATCTTCTACTTTTTTTTTTCTTTTTTTTTTTAATTTTTATTTTTTATTTTTTATTTTTTTTAAGAGTGATGCTATAGACATAATACTTCTAAAATATTTTTTATAATGGTAGAGTTGATAAATTTTTATTAGTTTTCTTTAAAGTCCACAATTAACATCTTTCACCTATCAATATCGATTTGTTCCATAGTTATGATTTATGATCTTTTTTTTTTTTTTTTTTTTTTTTTTTTTTTTTTTTTTTTTTTTTGTGTGCCTCTAGACTTGTTGCTTTATAAAATTTGTAAAACATCATATACTATGCAATAAAAACGAAGTTATAGAAATCATGGTTACGTATAGTGACTATGTTAAAAGTAGGGTTTTAGAAGCTATGGTTACACCAAGTAACTAGCTTCTCTATATTTGTGAGAGACCATGCTCTTGGCCCAAACCTTTTAGAGTAGGTTTTGGCATAACTCACTCAAATGAGTGGAGTTGTATTGGTGCCTCTCAAGAGTGAAGATTCTACTGTCATTTTCTACCCTCCTAGGTTAAGGGTTTTACAATAAATTCACTGCTTATTTAATTTGAAAAATAAGAAAATAAAAAATTGAAAAGTGTATTTTCTTATTGATGAATTTAAATTGTACATCTCTTGATAATAACAAAAAATTAAAAATCTTTGGCCCTAGATACAATAAAAAAACAAAAATGCATAGCTTTGCTTCATCTAAATTCAGAGGTTACAAGATTGGGAAGGTGTTAGACACTCAACTTGCCTGGTGAAATCATTTTTTTAGATTTTAGTGACCAATGATCATATCACATCATACAATAAGTTTATTTTATCCAAGAACATGTGATTTCAAACATTAAAACAACATTCATGAGCATGATGAAACCCTATTCTAGGCATGCAAAAGTAGATTGAAAGAATTGAAAGACATAATGAATATGTGTGTGATTTGATAAACCCTAAGCTATGAGCATATGAACATGATTTTTGAATTGAAAAACCCTATAAAATGCAAAGGCTAAAAACAATTGAAATTTAGGAGTGGCAATTTAAACTTGCACCCGTCGGTACCCGCCTCACCCACCCTTAATGGATGGGCTTTACCCACTCCGCATAACAAATGGAGCACGGATGGGGGTTAATATTTTCCCCCACCCTTGCCCCGTTTATATTTAAAGAAACAAAATATTTTTATAGATTTTTATAAGACATATATATATGTGTGTGTGTGTGTGTGTGTTTTTAGCCTTCTAATTTAAATTTATGATATTTTTTATATTGTATTATTGAATTTATATAATTATGTTTTAATATTTACGTTATTTATATTTTTTAATTATTCTATTGCTATGTTTGAATTATTTTTGTATTTCATATTACTTGAATTATTTTATTGTTATAATTTGATAAGGTTTTGTAATGTTAGATCTTGTTTTTTTTTTTTTTTTTTTTTTAATGTTCAAGAGTTTTAATTTAATGCGTTCAAAATAAATTATATATATATATATATATATATAAAATTTGAGTCTGGCGGGAATGGTATCTGTGAGCACCAACGGGTACCTACTAGAACAAGGTGAGGGTTAAAAAAAAAAAAAAAAAAAAAAAAAAAAAGCCGGCCCAAAGTAGAATTAACATGGAAGTGGGGGCCCAAAGTGGAAGAACAACAAAAGGGGTGAATCTAAAAGGGAATGGGAAACCCGCCCCAAACCCGCTTGTTGCCATTCCTACCTAGAATTAACATGCTAGTAACCAAGAACATATCAAGAACAACAAAAGTGATGCATGCTTGAATCTAAAAGTTAGAGCATAATTAAAAGGAGGAGATTAGAAACATTCCCTGCATGCATTGGCACTTCTGAGCAGTCCAAGCAAAAAAAATTCATGAATAGGAAGTTGGTAGCTTAAGACCAGAAGGACCAAGCTATCCTTTCTATTTTATTGAGATTAGGAGCTCCAAGACACCAAATGAACCTTCCTACTATTAACTCTAGAGAGAGAGAGAGAGAGAGAGAGAGAGAGAGAGAGAGAGAGAGAGAGAGAGAGAGAGAGAGAGAGAGAGAGAGAGAGAGAGAGAGAGAAGACTTTTCTCTGAAATACTAGGGTATGGATTTATAATTTGGTGTGCTTTGGTTTGATACTGGATAGGGGTCTTTATACTGAAGGTTGAGGGTTATCGATGAGTTTCTAGGAAATGTGGGACTCAAGAAAATTAAATTTTTTGAATGAAAAATGTAGATCTCAATGTCAAACTGAGAAGGGACCAAGCCTGAGCAAAAAAGGAAGAAAATTAAGGAGATCTGGTCCAAATGCTGATTTGATCTTGGTCCAAATCTTTATCGTATATTTTCTTTTTTGGTTCATTAGCTTTGGTTTTAGTGGTGTTTTGATTTCCTCCAAATTTCTACAATTTTTTTTGGGACTTTCTTGGTTCTCAAGTTCAGAAAATTAATTCCAAATATATTCAATTAATTAATCAATTTTTACTAAATTGGCAAGGAATCAATTGATGCTTTGTCTCTGAATTAAATGAGGTGCATGCAACCTTACCGTAGAATATATACTCAACCAATATCATTATGACATATCATGTAATTTAAACTAAAAATATGCCTGCTAGAATTAAAAATTCATAACCACGTATGGTTAGGACTTAATTTGCAAGTCATTTTATTATTAAAACTTGTTTCTTTGATATATTTCAATTCGATTATCCAATTAGGGCTCATGAATTGTTGTTTTGATCGTTACGGCTTCAAAATTCATATCATGCAATGAAATTAGAAATCAAACAGCTAAAAATTAAAGTTTTTCCTTGTGATATGATATGCAATGGGGTGCGTGATGCAATGCAAGTGAGCTCAAATGAGAGTTGCAAAAATGGGTATCTACACAGTGACTCACTACATTCTCATATATTTTTAAATTAGTTTATCTTATTAATTGTCATTATAGTTTAATATAATGAAAACTCTATTACCTAAGTTTTAAGAAATAAAATTATTTACTCCAATTAAAATTATATTTATCTTATTAATTTTTAGGATAATAATTTAGCTAAGAATCTATTCCTCAATTTTAAAAAATTAAAAATCTATTCCCAAAAATTATAAGTTTTAAAATCTATTATTTAAATTTTAAGAAATTTAAACTTCTATTATTGCCAACTCAAATTATATATATTACAAAATTTTTTGAGAAGTTCTAAATAAAATTTTTATTTTGATAATTTATCATAATTTTGTATTTTTATATGCTTTCACACTACATATCGTCTCGGCATGACTCAAAATATGTATTTATGATGATAGTTAATTTAGAGTTTCAAGTAGCTCATTAATTATTATCATATTTTCAATAATATTTGTAAAATATTATTATATTTTTTAACAAATTTTTTAATTAATTAGCTCATTACACAACCATATTACTTGTATAAAATAAAGCTAGAGTTACAACAAATGTTCATCACAATTTCAAAATAACACTCAATTTGCTTAACATCTCACATATGAGCCATTGGTGGACTTCAAAGACATAATGAATGAATCTCTGAATAGATTTTTCCTAATTCGTGTCAGATCAATTTGTAAGTTTTATGGAGTAAAATTTGTAGTTTCTATAACAACACTTTAAAAAAATTAGATAGAGGTGTCCACAAGTTAGTACGGGTCAGGTTTATATTCAACCAACACTTGACTAGATTTGATCAAGTGGATAGAAATCAACTCTTTGTTGATTGGAGAGGAGCAGCATATTGAGTAGTTTGGTCTCTTCATAGGTAGCAGGTGGTTCAATTTGGATCAGCAATGTTGGAGAAAGGGAAAGGATAAGCTTAATACATGGAAAATTTGGTGAGATCTCACTAGATCTAGCATTGATCTTGTTAGATCTAGCAGATCTCCATCAAAGTTGACTAAGTTTTGCATTAGAGTTGGTGGACTCACCAAATTTTTGGTTTTCATGGTTAGATCAGGTCAAGTTGGTTCTGGAGAGGGAGACCCGCCATAAGTCAGTTATAAAGGGGCACAATCGTTGTTGATCATTGGATCAAGTGCAGGCCTAGTCGGTTCTAGTTGGGTGGCTTAGGTTAGGTGGGTCAATAGCACGTATAGTTATAGTTATAGATTTTGGTAGGCCTTGGTCTGAGATGGTAGATGAATTAAGTGTCATGTAATTATTATGATGTTTAGTTGTAACCCTAGTTTTATTGAAAAATGTATGTATGTGTGCAAAATGAGTTGTGTGGGGATTAGATATAGAGTGGTAAATGAGACGAGCCTTGTCGTGTAGTGAATGTTCAAATTTGGTTTGATACCAAAAGTAACATGTTCAAGTTTGGCTTGAGCTTGAATCAAGCCCACAAATAATGTTCAAGTTTAAGCTCATCAAAATGTTTAAATACTTAGTGTGTGTTTGGATAGTGCTTATTTTGCTGAAAACTGAAAACTTATTGCTGAAAACAATAAAAAAATAATTTTTTGGGTTATTATTCACAGCTAAAATACTGTACATTTGCCTTAATGCACTGTTCATGTCCCATGAACAGTGCAAGAGGCGCTAGTCAAGAAAAGAAAAAAAAAGGGAAAAAAGCTGGATGCAGACATGATCCAAATGGGCCTTTAACCTTAGCTTGGCTTAGCTTAAATCATTTTCAAGCCAAACTCAAGCTCTATATCAAGCTCAAACTTGAGCTTAATAATATCAAACATTTGAACTTGAGATCTAACACAAGTACATTATCAAGCATATATCAAATTTATTATGTAGCTTATTTGGTTTGAACGAGTAGGTCCCAACTCCTAATTAATTAAAGTCTTAGAAAGATTGAGTTTATTTGTTAAGCTCATATGAAACTTATTACTAAGCCCATAAATGAGCCTAAGCTAAACTTATATAGTATTGAGCTCTAATGTTCATGATTTTTTTTTTTTTTAATTTTTTTGCTTGGCTTGGTTTGTTTATTAAACAAGTCTAAAACTAAAATTCAAACTTAGCTTTTTTATGAACAAACAAACATGAACGCTCTATTTGTTTTGGAGATAACATTTTCTAGAAAATAATCAAGTCATTTTCCAAAAAATATTTTTTATAAAATGATCTCATTTTTGTATGTTTGGTAGCAACCTAAAACGAGTTGAAAAACAATCTCATAACTTCTCTTATTTAGCTTATTGAGAGATGGTGTTGTTTTCCAAAAATATATAGTGGAAAAAAATTTCTAAAAATAAGCCATACTTTTTTTGTTGACCAAAAATAGTTTTCATTAACTCAGTTTTTCTGATACTAACAACTGCTAGAAAACACAGAAAACTATTTTTATACAAAGTTTTCCATTGAAACAAATAGAGCGAAAGCTTTTATTGAACCAAGGCCGAATGATTTTGAATGGCTTGAATCATTTAGAGCCCTAGGATTACACTATAAACCAAGTAAAGTGGTAAGAATGTACCCCCAAACTATGGTTGTCCAGCGGGCCAAGTGACCTGACCAAACCGACCAAACCCACCCAACCCGAGGCCTAGTGGGCGGGCCGAAATAGCAAGTTGGTCAGATTCGGGTCCTATTCTTTTAAAACCTGAAATTTTGGGTCGGGTTGCGGGTTAATGAATTTTAAAACTATATAAACCGACTTGACCCACTCTTAAAGTTAAAAGAAAACATTCTGGATCTTTCTATGCCTCTCTGTTTTCATGCTCACTCTCTCTCTCTCTCTCAAATCCCTAGCTCCTACATTTGTCTTCCTGCCATCGTGCACTTGCTTCTCTCAAATCACTAGCCCTAGACCTACTTCCTTGTAAAGCCACCTCTAATCTGCTTTGATCTTGTGCAAATGTTACCGAATGAGGAGTGGTGGTGAAGCTAAATGGAGATAATTTCAGATTTGTGTCTGCCGTTTGGTGATAACTTCTTTTCTTTCTCTCTTTCTTTCAATCTAAGATCTGGGTCTCATACTTCTCTCTCTTTCATCTCAAATCTGAGTCTCATCTTTCTCTCTTTCTTTTGGTCTTAGATGTTTGTGGTGTTTTTATATGGTTTCAATCTCAGATTTGGGTTTGTGGTATTTTTGGTGTTATTTGATTTCACTAGTTTTGGATTGTGGTTGTGACATGTGAACCGTGTTCTTTAGGTTTTGGGTTTTATTTTTGCTGTGTTGTTCTTCGAACCTGAAGTCACTCGATGACTTCGACCCACTCAACCAATGACTCAAAATATCGGGTTTGACCCAAATATTCGGTCGGTAATGGGTCTATTTTTTATACACTCGATCTGATCAGGTCGGTTGCAGGTCAACCACAAACCCGATCCAACCTAACCCGTGGACAGCCCTACCCCAAATAAAAAGTTAAGTGGTAAGAAACAAAATATATATGGATGAACAAAATTTGATTACAAACTCAGTTAGAGGTTTAGGCTTCAACCCATAATAGGAAGATGATATGTGTGTTTATCATGTGCAATACAATATTGCATATGATAGGGACACATTTTATCTTTTATTGTGTGTTGTAGCCCAAGGTTGCAACTAATAAGCTTGTAGCCAAATTGTATATATATATTTTTAAAAATATTCAATCTATAGTGTCCATTCTTGATGATAGCTAAATTGTATATGATAAAAAAAAAAAAAATGGAGGGGCATGAAAATAAAAGAGGATTTGACTTTTTTTTTCAATGAAGGGGTTTGACAAACTTATGATGGCTTGGTTGGATCAGTGCATGCATTCAACTAAAACAATTTGTGGGACTCTTCCGTGTAATTTATGGACATATAAGGAAACAAATGAACGTGTTTTTTATTACGATCCTTCAATGATGCTTTGAAGTTTTTGTAAGTATGATGCCTATTTTGGAGTTGATGTTCATTGTTACATGTGTTAACATTGTCATTAACATTTGTCAACATGTTATTGTATTTTGGAAAAAAAAAAAAGGTTATTGTATAACCTAAATGTCAAAAATGTTTAATTAAAAAAGAAAACATGGAATATAATGTGACATGTCAAAGCTTAACTGGTAAAAACTTATTAAATAAAAACCAAAAAAAGAAACATAACTTTTTTTGGCAGGTTTGGATTCTAGTCAGCTAGTAACCTAGTTTAACTTGTAAGTGGTAACACATCACTAACTAAAAACAAAACAAAATAAAAGGTAGCTTATTTGTTTTTTTTGCTCATTAAATAATATAAAAGACCATTTTTTAATTTCATTTTAAACAAATAAAACACCGAAAACTTAACTTAGACAAACCAAAAACTAGAATTTGCCTTGTGTTGAGAAAAACTTCTCAGAGATACATTGGAATTGCTGAGAGAAAAACATTCCATGTCTAGAGAAAAGTTGCAAGAGCTGAGAAAAACTTTCGGAGATACATCATACATACTGCATGCAAGTTTTTAGTGCTTTGCTAAAGCTCATTCTACATTATATACACCCCATTAGAATATTCCCATTGTTTAAGGAACATTTTGATAAATTAAAAAAATTGGCTCGGCCGCTTGGTGCTTCTGATCTTTTTCCTTTTCATTCTTTTTTACTGATATTTCCTTTATCTTTTCTCTTATTTTATACCCACCCTTTTTTATCTCCTCCTCTTTTGTTTTTCTTCTTTTGTCTCTCTGGTTTATTTTTTTTCTTCTTTTTTGTCAGCCTCCTCTTTCTTCTGTCTTTATCCCTTTTTTAAAAGAAAAAAATTATAGTGTATTCTTTCTCATTCTCTTTTTTTCTTTTTCTTTATCTACCTCTCTCTTTTCTTTTTATCTTTTTTTCTCCTTTTATGCTTTTATCTTATAATTTTACAGCCGCCTTCCTTTTGTCTCCTTCTCTTTTTATTTTTCTTTTTTTTTTTAAATTTATTTTCCTCCTCTTTCTTATCATAATTTCTAATTAGTCATCTTTTTTATTTTTTTAATGGTTCTCTTTTTTCTTACTTTTTTTTTTCCCCTCTCCCCACTAGTTTTCTTTAAGTGGAATCTACTTTTTACTTTGCTCCTTTCTATTTTTTTAATCAATTTCCCTTCTCTTTTATTTTTCCTTTTTCTTCAATCTCTCATTTCCTCATCTTTTCTCTCTTATGAAAACTACTTATTATTATTTTTTAAATGGAAAAAATTAGAGGGTACTTCTAAAGTAAGATAACGCAATGCTCCCTTCTTCATGATAGATCTGACCATAAATTTAATTAATGAAATCTACCATAAATGTGAGAAGATAGAGCATTATGTCACTGCACTTCGAAAGTATCTAATAATCACTCTTTTAACAGGTCTTCTCTTTTGGTCGATCACCTAATATTTTTCTCTCTTTCCTTCTTATCTACTTTAAATTACATTTTACAGTCTTCAAGTTTAAGTTATTTGTATGTTATTTGATCCTGAAAGATTAATGTTTTTCAATTTCATCCTCTTCAAATCATATTCAATCTAACACTTCCATTCAATTCTATTACTTGAATTGCCATTAGCCCTGCGAAATGATACCACCCTTACTAATTTTACAAAATAAACTTCCATCACTCTTAAATCTTTTCCGCGAACAAACTTGTCCGCAACGACCTACAAAATGATCAAACAAGTAGGGCAAACAAATTCTGTGTTTCAATAAAACACTGCTTGTAGAAATTCTAGGAGCAAACCTCAAGGAGAAAACACTCAACGGTGAGGTTTTTTGAAGTTCAGGCTCAAGAAACTCTGGTTCTTGCGAAGGGTAGTGATACGGCTGCCTCTCACCTAATAAAAATGAATGCAACAAGGGCTGCATTTATGTATGAGAAAGATAGGTTAAAAATGTGGTTCAACAAAGTCAGTATACTGTTTTCAATAATCTTGCTTGAGTGAGGTCGAAGAAACACTCTATCTTGATTGTTCGAGCAAGTCTTCTGAAACTTGAATTCCTTAAGAAACTTCTTAACTCGACACATTATATAAACAAACTATTGTGAATGCTATCCTCTTAGGTTAAGGCAAAGTGATGGAGGTTTGAAGTGAACCAACTAAATCCTCTATCTTGATAGAGTCAAGGTCCTTACTTTTTCTCAATAGTAGTGACCTAGGGTCGGAACATTAAAGGGAAACATTGCATAATGTTTTTGACAATTCGAGGATTTTCTTGTCTAGGTTGAAAATAGAGTTCACTATCTCATTTAATTTTGTATAAAATTCAAGAAAATTTTTATCTTCTTTCACTTTAATTTCTTAAAATATAGAAGAGTTACAATTGGAGTTTAGAAGATTTTTACAGTTTTAGTACCTTCATGATTTTACTTCTAAAATGCTGCAAACTTTCTTGGAAGTTTCATGTATGGAAATCCTTTTATACTAATCTTGTTATACAACAATGAAAATTGCATGCAAACACTTACAATTCCAGTTACAAGCATATATTTAATTCTTCTTTGCACCATTGCTGTACTTTTGTTTCAAGTTTGCATCAACCTCTCTCAACATATACCCAAATATTTTTATCTAGGGATTTGAGAAACGCTCTCATGTGCATTTTCCTATAGGAATAGTTGTTTTTACTAGGGGATTGTGACTTATCCATTAACAAAAGTGATCAGAGATCACACTAAAACTTTAGAAGAATTCTTCAAAACAAATACAACATTGGAGATTACCTATTTCATGTGAAATTTCCACTTTAAAAGAAACAAGGCTAAAATGCAAAACTTATCCTTTAAGTTTTTTTAAAATTCATATGAGACATATAACTTTACTATCATTTATTTTAGTCCTCTAAGTTTCAAATTTATTCAATTAAGGCATTTTCCTTAAATTTTTTTAAAATTTTTTGAAAATAAAAATCTGAAAAATATTTTTTAATCATCAATTGAATTTTTATAATTCAAAAAATTTGAAGAAAAATAAAAAAATTTAGAAAATTAACCCTAAAATATAATAAAAATTGATAGAAAAACCTTAATTAAATAAACTTGAAAGTTATAATAAGACTGAAAAAGAAGAAAGCAAAATTAAATGATAAAAATGAATTTTGGTGAAATATAGAAGGTGGGTTTTGCATTTTAGGCAAAAAAAAAAAAAAAAAATTACAATAATCTAAATTTACAAACCTTTGTAAACTAGACTTGTCTTGCATGTAACATCATCAAACCATTTATTTGCCTCCCTTTTTGAGTGTGAGATTTTTTTATTAAAAATATTGTGCGGTAGACAAAATCGATTTCAGGGAATCCCAATGTGAAAGGGGGAATTTATCAAAAAATCTTACTTGACATGGTGCTATACTAAAGATGGCTGCTTTTCCAAAAGGCAAATGTGTGGACCTCTCTTTGAACGTTGTTGGATTGCATGGAAGTGGGATATCTACTTTTATTTACGTGTTGTTTCTGGGTCTATGGTTTGTCATTAAAAATAACAACTTTATCACAGTTTTTTATTTCTTGAGGATTTTTTTCCTCCAGTTTTTTTTTTTTAATTTAATTTATTGATATATATATATATATACACACACACACACACGCACTACCTTTGCTGTTCATTGGTATTGTTGTACTTTGTCTAATTTATTTTTAAAATTTAAAGTAAAATAAGCATATAAAAATAAACTCTTTCAAATACATATTAATTAATAAGGTGTACATGCTCATAAAGTTCATGAAATTAGGAAAATCAGGTTCCTCTCAACCATCAAATTATTGAAAAAAAAAAAAGAGTTATCCAAGTGATGAATGGCACCACTTTCAAAACGCTAACATAGAAAATGAACCCCTTTTTTCCCAGAAAATGAACGACTATTATGGAAAGTAGGAAATGTTTGATAGATAATTCATTATTTCCATCCTACTTTCCAATACGAAATTACCCTTCCGTTTGACTACAATGACCAGTGTAGTGCTTAGAATGTTCAAAGATTTGTTTTAGGTTTCACACGGAAACTTGCATGATATTGCAATGAAAAAAAGCGTCAGTATGGTTCTTGGAAGGTTCAAAGAGTTACTAGTCATCCTCTTCCTGTTTTGTCATTCACTTAATTTCCTGCCTTATATTGACAATCCCTTCATAATTTTCTTTCTCCTTATTTCAGATCTTTACAACAATCTGCTCAAAAATCCCCTCAATGGCTGGCTCATGTTACTAGCAAAGAAGGCTCATCTTCGTCTTCATCTTCCTCTTTCACCCACCAATTTATCAAGAACTTTGATATCTTCTTGAGTTTCAGAGGTGAAGATACCCATCTTGGTTTTATAAGCCATTTGTTTAATGCTTTTTGTGTCAACGAGGAATTAGAACCTTTATTGATGATAACCTTCAAAGAGAAGAAGAAATTTCTGCATGACTTCTCAAAATTATTGAAAGTTTAAGGATTTCAATAATTATATTTTTTGAAAACTATGTATCCTCCACATAGTGCTTGGATGAACTTGCCAAGATTGTTGAGTGTAAGAAAATTGAACAGTTAGTGCGACTGGTTTTTTACAACGTTAATCCATCATAAGTTCGTAACCAAAAAGGAAAGTTTGGAGAAGCATTATCTAAACATGAAGAAAAATTAAAGGATGACAAGAAGGTGCAAAGCTAGAGGGAAGCTTTACATGAAGCTACCAAATATCTGGTAGGCATTACAAGCATGAGTATGTCCCTATATTTAATGACTACTTTTTTGCCTTACAAGTTATAATGGTTTTTCTCATAAAAAAAAAAAGGGTTCTAATGGTTTTTCTCATAAAAAGAAGTTATGATAGTTTTGAAATAACCAGTAGATTTTATTGTTAAACAACTACTACTATGTGATGGCTGTCCTTTTTTTTTTTTTAATTTTATTTTTGTTTATTTATGTTTTTCAAATTATGGATTTTTTTTTTCACATCTTCTACTAAGGCAATTAGCTATCGCTCAATGGTAAAAATAAAATAGCAAAATATTAGATTACTTTACCCAATAATTAGGGGTTTTTCTAACATGTGGTTTTAAATTTTTTTTAAGAAAAAATTCTTAATAATTTTGTTCAACTATTAGAGTCTTTTGGCTAAATATTGTATAAATTGATGTTTATTTGTGATATGGGCATTGTTCAAACTAATTTAGGAAATATGTGAATTTCGGTAATCACATTGCCCGAAATTCTGAGAAGAAAGTAAGAGAGAAGAGAGACATGATATGACAGAGAAAAAAAAAAAAAAAGAATTGTAGCAATACCATTATTGAAAAATTGCAATGGTGACAAATTAAGTTGCCGAAATATGAGAGGAACAGTGAAAAAAGGATCTTAGAAATTCAACAACATGGTTACCGAAATTTAGAAAATTTTGGGGCGAGAGAGAATTAGTGGAAGGAGGAGAGAAAATTTGGTAAAAATTGGTTGTGATTATTTTTGGCAAATGTAATCACTAATTCTCTCTCCCTGTGGGCCCCAAAGTTTTCTAAATTTTGGAAATGGTTGGTTGAAATTCCAAGTTCCTTTATTTGCTGTTTCTCTCATATTTTGACAACGGAATTGCCACAATTCATTTTTTTTTTCTCTCAGTCACATCATGTCTCTCTCCTCTCTCTTACTTTTTCTCCGAATTTCAACAATGCCATTACCGAAATTCTAATCTCTCCTCATTTTTCCAAATAAGTTTGAACAATGCTCATATCAAAAATAAAAATCATTTTATACTATATTCACCCAAAAGACTCCACATATTAAGTGGGTTTTCAATAAGTTTATGCCCTTCATCTAACTGGATTCTCCATTCAATTTCTTTGCAAAAACCTAAAACTAATTTCCTAGAAAACGTTAATTAGAAATCCTAATCAAATTATAGTCCCTAGACATATAAATTACATTAGGTTTACTTTAAAAAATAAAAATCCTAATCAAACTAATCTATTTTTTGTAATGCTCAAACTGAACATCTTAAATTTCGGTCAAGTTCATATTTCAATTTTATATTCTAACTATTTACATGTCTTGTACTGAATGACAGCTGTACTGAATTTGAATTTATCCAAGAAATTGTTGATGGGATCTCAAATTCTAAATTAAATCCAAGGAATTCAATACTGTATCGGAGGCTGTACCGGTTTGGACTGCGGTACAATATATTTCGAATATCAGTCAATATCGATGTACTGTTTCGGGTTTACAGCAATTTTTTATTATTTTAGACAATATACAAAGTTATATTTCTCATAACTCAATATATCACTTTGGCACCTTCTCAAAAAAAAAATATATATATCACTTTGGCAACTTCTTATATATTTTTTTTTGATGGAGTTATCAACATAAATATATAAAAGTGGGAAGTCAAAAAAAAAAAAATAATAATAATAATAATTAAACACCCACAAACTCAATAAAAGCCAAACCACATGTCAAAATATTTGTGAACCAATTCAAACTATCAGATGCTTTGAGAAAATCAAAAAGCAAATACCATTTACATGTGAAAAGTCATTTCCTGGGCAAAGATATTTACATGTGAAAAGTCTTTTCTTGGGTAGAGATATTGGAAAAACTAAGAAAATTTTCCAAAAAAAAAAAAAAAAAATCGAGAAAGAGAGGGAGAAAGAGAAAGTTAGACAGCCAGAGAGAGAAGAAGAAGAAGAAGAAGAAGAAGAAGAAGAAGTGGGTAGAGAAATTTGCAAGTGAAAAGTCTTTTCTTGGGCAGAGATATTTGAAAAACCAAGAAAAGTTTCCAAAAAAAAAAAAAAAACCTAGAAAGAGAGGGAGAAAGAGAAAGTTAGATGAAGAAGAAGAAGAAGAAGCCAAATCAGTCCACGACCCCAACTTGAGGTCGAGAATGTAGAGATTGTCGGCGGTGGAAGGTGAGAGTGACAAAGAAATATTTTTCTTTTTCCGGTCCGGTATGCATTTACCGGCCGGAATCTGATATTTCCTCTGGTATGGTCAAAATGACCCGGTGTAGACCGGTATATTTTCCGGTACGAAACAACCTTGTTTCTGTACCAGCTAAGGTATCGGAAAGGAAAATACCGGTTGTACTGGCTGGTACGGTACTAAACAGACTTCCCTGACTAAATCGGAGGCCATTATTTGTTGCTAAATACCCAGTTGGAATAAATTCTTGTGTAGAGAACATAATATTGCAATTAGATATTGGGTCAAATGATGTTCATATGTTAGGTATTTATGGCCTCAGTGGAGTGGATAAAACAACCATCGCAAAAGCAGTTTGTAACGAGATTTTTTACTATTTCTAAAGAAGCTTCTTTTTGGAAAATGTTAAAGAAAAGACAGGGACATTTGATGGCATTATTAAACTACAAGAGATACTTTTTTGTGAGACCCTAGGGAATAGACAATTAAAGGTGTGCAGTGAATCGAAAGGAACCATTGTGATAGAGGACATGCTTGCAATGAAAGAATTCTTTTAATTCTTGATGATATGGATAAATTAGAACAAATAGAAAGATTGATTGGAGGATGTGATTGGTTTGCTTCTAAAAGTCGAATCATTATAACAACAAGATATAAACATTTGTTATATACTTTAAGAATATGTCATTCAACTTACATGGTTAAGGAATTAGGTGATCATGAAGCTCTTGAACTATTTAGTATGCATGCCTTTCAAAAAAGAAACTTGAGGAAGATTATTCAGAACTTACTAATCAAGTTATATGTTATGCCAAGGGCATTCCATTAGCTTTATCAATAATTGGTGCCAATTTGAGTGGAAGAAGTGAAATGGAATGCAAAAGCGCATTAGATAAGTATAAAAGGATTCCTGAAAAAGATATTCAAAATGTACTCCAAGCAAGTTATCAAGGATTGGATGACACGGAAAAAATATTTTTCTCGATCTTGCATGTTTCTTCAAGGGTCATTTCAAGGATTATATTGTGGATATACTAAATTGTTGCAATCTGTACCCAGTTATTGGTATTCAAAACCTTATTGATAAGTGTCTTACAAATGTTGATCGATTTAACAAGTTATGGATGCATGACTTGCTACATCAAATGGGTAGAGAGATTTTCAGACAGGAATCACCGCAGAAACCTAAACTACCTAGTAGATTATGGTATTATGAGGATTGTTTTGAAGTGCTAACGGAAAATAAGCTATAACTTGGTCTCATTCACCTTTTCCCTTTTCTTTAGGGGAAAATTTAATGGCTTTTTTGTTTTTTGTTTTTTCCTTGATGTAATTTTTTCCTTGATATAAATTTAATAGTTATTATATTTTTAGTGAATTCTTTTGTATGATGTGATTCACTAAATGTTTTGTCCAATTAGGGATCAGACAACATTCGAGGCATGATGATAGTCTCGCTTGGACCAACAAAGTTGCAACTAGAATCTAATTGTTTGGAAAAGATGAAAAATCTCAAGATCCTTATTGTTGGTAATGTAGATATTTGTAGAGGTCTTGACTATCTTCCTAATGGATTAAGGGTGCTTGATTGGGCAGTGTTTCCTTTATCCTCCTTACCACCCAATTCTCTTCCTCAAAACCTTATTGCACTCAACATGCCATAAAGTTGGATTATATTGGACAAGCTTTTTAAGGTATAGTCATTTTTTATTATTATTACTCCATTAATCTATATTTTAACATTTATTGAAGTTAAATTTTGATTTTTTTTTTCTGCAAAGGATACAAAGTAGAAGCTTGACACATGAATTTTTGTAACTATTAACACATTATGAAATTGCCGGACTTATTGAGTGCAACCCCAAATGTAAAGAAATTGGATCTTCGTGATTATAAAAAATTAGTCAAGATTCATGACTCTAATGGATATCTTGATAAGCTTGAAAGCTGGGACCTCTTTGGTTGCCTAGAACTTCAAATTCTTCCAAGATGCATCGTGTTGAAATTTATTAAATTTCTAAATCTTTTTGAATGCAAAAGGGTTAAGAGGTTCCTCGATATTCCACAAGAATTGGAAATTTTAAAGTTTCTAAATGTGGGATTCACTGCCATTACAGAGCTTCCTCCATCAATTGGGAATCTCACTGGGCTTGAGCGATTAGAGATAGGTTCCTATTTCTATTCATGTCAGCTTCCAAGTAGCATTTATCAATTGCAACATCTTTTCCAACTCTTGCTTTATGGTAATGTCCAATTTCCAAAGGGTGTAGGGATTGCCAGACAAGCACTGTTCAATTCTTCAAAATATTGTTTTTCAAGGTTGAATTTTCTAAAAAAGTTGACTTCTTATTTCACCCACTCAGTGAAAAGTAAAGATTTTAACCTCCGAAAAAGCATTATCAGATTCAATAGATTACATGTGCTTCTAATTTTGGAATCCAAGTTCCTTAAAAAAATTCCAAAGCTTCCAAAAGGTATAAGAAGTATAGATGCAAAAAACTGCATTTCGTTGAATTTAGAATCATTAAGAAAATTAATTTTGCAGGTACCTCTCCCTCTTATATAATAGAAAAAATTTTGGTTAACTTTACAATTTGCTAAACTTCAATTTCTCAAAATTTCGAATTGCATGCAGTTTGGAAGAAAGTTAGGACATCCTCAAGATATGAAATGTTTAGGTGTTAAAGGGAACATATTAATGAATTTGCATTCACATCTCAAATTATCACAGCAAATTTATTTCTCTTCCCAATTTTCCCTTTCCTAGTTAGAAGAAATTAAAGGTGACTACGTTCCCACTCTAAATGTGTATCTGATGTTTGATTTTGGAGAGCAATATGATATTAGAGTATCAGGAAAGAAGATTCCAAAGTGGTTTAACCATCAAAGCATAGAGAGTTCCATATTATTATGTGTTGGTCCTAAATTTCCCACATTTGCTCTTTGTGTTGCTTTTCATTTAGTTCCGTTGAAGGACAGTTATGCTAGTAATGATAGCTACGGTTCTATTTGAGATGATAAAATCAATTGGGTTTGTGATCTTAGAATTTTCATCAATGGTCATAAGCAACCTTTGATTGAGTGGGCGTTATTTTCACATCTGAAGTATGATCATATATGGTTTTACGGTGAGTCTCACGGCCAATTACAGAGGAAATTCGGAGACTTGATGCAAGGAGATCAGAATCATGTTGAGATTTCATGTAAAATCTCTTATTGGACAAGTGAATTTGGAAAATTTGCTCCAATGATTTCAAGGATAGCGGTACATGTGGAATGCATTTGTTCTCCTCAAAATTCCGTTATTATCCAAGACAACTTTCAAAATGTTGATGACTCTTAAGACACCATGCTCACACTTTTTCTACCTCCTTGCTCCAGTTCTAATGGTTCACGTACGAATCTTGGGTGTCTCAACGGACTCAGACACTGGAGACCCTAGTAACCCTAAGTGACATCTGATTCAAGACTTCTAATGGATATAGCAAGTTGGTTCGAGTAAAATTTGGGTATTAACTCAGCAAATGGCAATGGGTTTGAGTTGGGGTCTTCAATAGCCCATCCCTTTCTAAAAAGAAATATTCTTAAGTATTATTTTTACATTGAAACTATTTTTCATTTCGTCATCTTTTTTTTGGATTTTTTAATGTTGTTAAATGCCAGAGTATGTCTCACTGTTTTGCATGGTTTGATTTGCATCTTTGGGGGACTTTGAAATTAATGGGCTTTTTCATACAAGGTAATAATTTAGAGAAAGAGAATGGGAAGTGACAAAGAGCCCCATGTCACCAGGAAAACAGCACCAATGTCACCCTCCAAATACTATCCCAAACGCTATGGATGGTGGCAGGTCATCCTCAGTCCCTCACGACACTGAGCTCCATCATTTATCGCCTTCTTACAGTTTCAACAAATAGGGGGCTTCACTCAAGTTTGATGGGCTTTCACGATGATGGCTATGATTTGGTATCATCATCAATTGTCCATCCCTTTGAACACACTGCGCAATGACTCATATTTGGTATGCATTGAGCACCTTTCTTTGCCATCCGATTCAGGGCTTCCAATGGATGTGGCAAATGGGTCTGATTTTGGTTTGGGATTTGACTTAACCGTTGGTCATGGGTTTAATTTGGGCTCTTCTTCATTGGTCTATCCATCCCTCTGTAAACGATGATTTCGACTTCAATCCATATCCACAGTTGAAGAAAATGAAAACGTCTTAGTTCGGATCAAATTTCGAAGAAACACGGCGGGGTACTGTTATTTCTTTGAAACTGTTTTCTTTTGCATCATCTTATTCGATTTCTTTTAAGTTGTTGAATGCCAGTGTATGTCTCCCTCTTTAGTTGTATTGTTTGATTTGCATCTTTGTCACTTCTCACTCTCTTTCACTAAATTAACACACTCATTAATAAAGAGGTACTATGCCAACTTGAAGGATATAATAATGCAAAAAAAGAACAGAACTAATGAAAGAAATTAGTAATTTGATCTGTTGCTGAGTTCTTTTGCTTTTAATGGCCAAGAAGTTTCCAAAATGCTCCTAGAAAAAAGCATTAAGTTGTGCGACTTAATGGACAAGTGAGGTTAAAATGAATATAATATTTTATATTGATGATGGTCAACATCTACTTGAAGGGGCAGAGTGGTGTCTGTTTGGCAACTGAGGCCTGCCTAGACTTAAAATTTTGGGATTAGATTTTTCTCCCTTCAAAAAAGAGGGAAATTAGTGGTTCTTATTTTCTTTAACTATTTTATGATTTGAATTGTCTTAACGTGCAGATGAATTGGATGATTGTGATTGTAATGGGTTTCAATTTTTCTTGCCTTAATGCTATGATCACCTGCCTAGACTTCTCAGTGGTAGAGAGCCATTTTCCAATGCAGCAGTTCCTCAGCCTCCTCTAGTCCCTGTTCACAGTGGGTGTCTTTCCTTGACATCTGATTCAAGGCTTCTAATGGATATACCAAATGGAACTATTATTACATTGAAACTATTTTCCTTTGCATCATCTTCAATTTGATTTATTACGTTGTTGAATGCCAGAGTATGTCTCCCTTTTTTGCATTGTTTGATTTGCATATTTGGGGGTCTTTTTCACTTCCTATTCTCTTTCTCTAAATTAATGGGCTCTTTCATGTGGGATACTAATTCAATTTGAAAGGACATTTATGCAAAGAAAAAGCAGAATTGGTGGTCATTTTATTTGTTTTTGAATTTCATTTCTTGTAAATTTGTAATGGCAAAAGAGCCTTAAAAATTATTTGGGAAAAGTGCATTAAATTGTCCAGTTAATTCTTTGAGGCTATTGCTATCCAAGGCTTGCATACCTAAATATCTTTTGATTAATATGAAGAAAGTATCCTTAATTTGAGGTTTAAATTCAAATCTACAAAGTCTGACCCTGTGGTAGCAAGAAAATTATTATATAAAATGTAGCTGTGTTGAAGTGTTCGGAAATTTGGCAAGAACAGAAAGTTTATATTTTGATTCTCAATACCCTCCCCCTTGCCCTACCAAAGACCCAAAGCAGAGAAACTATGGCTGTTCATAGAGTCAGAATATTTTCAGTCTTCAGAGTTCCCCATTGTTTATGATTTGTATCAGTATGTATAGCTTATGAATTGTTTTGAATACGTGGGTTGCTCCTGTTATTGCAGTTAGTTGTTTTATGGCACATGAAAGCTGCTACCATGTGTGAATTTTCCAAGCAGGAGTTTATAGGTGGTCTACAAGGGCTAGGGTAAGTATATAAATAGTTATTTATGCTATACTTATTCTCGAGTTTAATGATATCGATTAGGAGTTTGGAACTGCCGTGATTAAGGCTATATATTCTGATGGCAGGATAGACTCTTTGGAGAAGTTCTGTGAAAAGATACCATTTATGTGCATGGAGCTGAAAGATGATCGTATGTGCAAGCGTTCATGAATTGTGATTTTTTCTAAATTTTAGTTTTAATATTGTAATTCATGTTACGTTTAGGTGAAAACACTCACCCAATGGTCGTGAATTCCTGAGCGCACTCTCCACCCTCCTTTTACAAGGCAGGAGGTACCATTTAGACTAAAGCTCATTGGTTGGTTTGATTAGCATTCTAAGCTAGAGATACAATTGTTGTGCTTTTGTTGCTGAAAATGATTATTCCTTGTATTTGTCCAGAAAAGTTCCATGAGATATATAACTTTGCGTTTGGCTGGGCAAAAGAAAAGGTACTCTTTTCTCTGTGTGAATGCTTGGATTCGTACATACTCTTGACCTATGGATATTTATTTCCACTGCAGAAAATGAAGACTTTTTAATAGTTGTCAGCTTTTCACTTTTCTCAGTTAGTCTTTTAGGTAGGTGTAGTACTTGTTGCTATTTTTTTTCCCTGAATAATTCCTTTTATTAGAAAAATCAGCATCCTAAGGTGATATCACTTATTTAACATTTAGATGGAGTGTATGCACAATAAGCTTGTCTTTTTACTCTGAACTCAGAATGAGGTGTGCTCTGAGTGTGCTGGAGTTACTTTATGCCCTTCTGTTATTGTTAAAAATCAACTTGATTAATTCCTGCATGCAATCCTGCCATTAATTTTGAGTGGAAATGTCTAGACTTAGGTGCATTTTGATATGGATGTTAGATTCATGAACTCAGATGTTCTCCAGGCTTCGAATTTGGTTTATTTTATTTTTTAATATCTATATCAAATTCAGTGATATATAAGTGAACTAGGAATTGATTTCTTCTTGAGGGCATACAGGAGTAAATTTTGAATTATTCATGAAACTGAAAAACAGTTTGAGAAAGAATGATTGAAGGTGTCTAAGTACGTTGATACCTGTGTTCATTTCATGTTGTGTGACACTGGCTGCTCATAGAATTTGAATTTTCTTGGGAAGATAGCTTAGATTGAGGTACTAAAACTCAAATCAGGGATGTACGGTTTTTTGCATTAGTTCTTAAATTATACAGTGACCTGTTCTTCTGGATTTTATTATTGTCCTGTTTTGCTAAGATATATAGTGTCCTTGTATGTGCATAATATCTTCAAAAAGTCAATACTGCATGTATATAGCAGGAATTGGAGCTTTTGACAACTACGCTAAATGACTGAATCTTTGATGGATAGGTGCCTCTTAAAGCTTGTATTACTATTATCCCTAGAACAATGGCAGGGGATTTAGATGTTTAATTTTCATTTATACAATGTTTCCTCCCCATTTTTTGTTGGAATAAACATGGATAGGCGAATTTTTGATAGGCAGAGATGGCGAAGCTAAATGCATTTTTCCAGTTCCCTATGGATGATAATTTCCAGCAATTTTACAATATGGAGAGACGTGCTGACATTACTGAGCTAATTGAAACATAGCAAAGAGTTAATGAGCCACTTGCTGAATTTTTTGCAAGTGTTCTGGTTGTCTAGGTGGATATGATCCTTGATGGGTGTGAAATTTCATTTAGCTTAAGAGGCTGCACATTCAAAAGAATGGGGATGCATGTGTGTATGCATGCACACATGATTACAAAAAGATTTTTCCTTCAGCTTCTATGTCAGCTCTGTGCTACATATTATATACTTCACTAAAAGTTATATTTAACACCTAAAATTTCAATTATGTATGTATCTTTTTTATACAATGTCATTGTCACCCAAATTCTGGTTACGTATGCAGGTAGCTGATTTTTCTTAGTATTTCAGGGTCAGAAATCTTTAGCAATGGATACAGCTATTGGGATGTGGCAATTACTGTTTGCTGAAAAGCAGTGGCCATTAATTGAACACTGGAGCCAGTTCTTACTGGTAGCTTACTATCCATATTTTGATCTAATGAGAATGAGTAGTGAATTCTTGTGACGTATGGTGAAAAGAATTAAATAGCTGGCAACATGTTGGGATTAGGGCACTGTTAAGCGAGCTGCAATAGGAAGTGAGAATATATTGCTAATTATGTTTATTATTAATTCAACCTTGATGCCCTATGGGGATCTATCTTCAGGTCTCTGTGATGTTATAAACGGGAATATAGGCATCTATGGTATTGTTAGATTTGTTTGTCTGTGTGTGTTTTTGTTTTGTTTTCATCTTCTTTCTTTCTTCCCTGACCCCCCAAAAGGATTCACTCATTGTGAGACAAAATGGCTGGGGGTTTTGGCAAGAATATTACTAACCACCATGTTAACATTATTGGTAACTGCTCTTGTCAGTCGATTTGGTGAAGTTTTGTCAATGGGGGGATGTGATGGTTGGTGGGTGAACAGCTCTACACCTAGTCTCATTGGCTAATTTGCCTTCATAAATGATTTAATCCAAAAAATAGCTTGGTGGTTGGCTTTGTGACTGGACTTTTTGCGATTCTTGGTTTAGTTAGGCACCAGAGGTTACTGCATATGACCAATCTAAGCACATGATAATAGATATATACCTTTAGGTGTAGGCTCTGTTTTTCATATTGATTCCCTTGTGAAATTTTCTGTGGATGGATGAATTTTCTTTTCTAGGGTAATTTATCAAAAAATAAAATAAAATCTTCTCTAGGATATTGGATTTGTGTCCCCTTTTTTAAACGATATTTGAAAATAAATAAATTCATGGATGTGTGTTGAGTTATACAGGTTTGATTGGGTTGATGTTATGAACTCCATCAGCTTTCTTCTATGTCTTTTATGAGAGGATTAATTAATAGTTTTTCCTTTGGCTTCTCTTTTCTGTTTTGATGTTGATGCTCACGCTCGGCATAACAAAACAATATCTAGGGACACGTGGTCTCAACTATGGAGTTTGCAAGGGTAAGATATAAAAATGGATTATTACAAGATTAAATGCCTACGTATTATTTAAACCTGCATATGCAATCGGTACCTTTTCAACTGCATTTTTATCTCCTCAAACTTGTGAAGTATGATATGCATTGTGCTGCCTCCCCTTCCTCCACCTTTTAAAAAAAATAAAATAATAAAAAAAAATAAAATAAAATAAAAAAATAAAAAAGTAGCAATCTTAGTATTTAGAGTGGGAGAAATTATATTTGTTTCCAGGACAGGTGAGAGGGATAATCTTAGCTCGGCTTCATTCTTTTTCCTTGTTTCCTATTTTTTGTTGTTGTTGTTGTTTTTTTTTTTATTTGTTTTTTATTTTTTTATTTTTTCTCTCCACAGACTGAACAATCATATTCATAACTTCAATTCTGTTTCGGTATTCTTACCTCCCACACAACAAAGATGCAGCACTAATGACAATTCTGATTCTTCCATCTCTTTCTGTTTTTGGTTTCCTAATCAATTTTTATCTTGTTGAAGTTTATTAAACAATCACCAGCATTTCAATTTTTAATCTTCTGAGTAAATTACTAGGCATTGTGATATTCATTGACTTTAGAGAGTGATTGATTTATCTCTTATGAATAAAATTGTTTTTACTTTTTGAAAAAAATATTCATAGCCGCTGAAGACTTGTATCTTCTTTAATAAGAAAGGAAACAAAAAGAAACATTGATATCATCCTTTCATGAACATTATATATATTGAGGTGTCTTGCTGGTTTTGATGCTGGTCATGGCACTACTAATTTTTCATGCTTTGTACATCCAGACGGTGGACCCTGCATTAACAAATTATAATGCTGAAGGTGCATGGCCCTATCTTATTGATGAATTTGTTGAATACTTAAATGAAAATGGCATCATCCAAATTGTCCAGTTGAATGATTTGAGCCAAAAACGATGACAAGGTGCTGAAGTAGTGACTAGTCATCTTTCTTTAGTGTGGTTAAATTGCGATGTTGTGTGATAGTATTGGTCTATCACTGAAAGGTAAAATCCCACAAAAAGGAATGAGAAGACATGAGTTCCAATTCAACCTTGTTTTCCACTGACGATCCGTTTGCAACCTTTGTAGTTAATGGGACTGCTGATGTGGTGTATGCATTTTTCTGTAAAATTAGTTATGAGAATTGAGAACCTACTAGTACTACCAAGCACTAGTGCTGGAATTTTCTTTTGTTTGGATATATTTCCTCTATACGATAGTGTGGACTTTGGTACTTGAAATATGTCTCTTCATGAATGAATTCAATATTATGGACTCGCCAAACACGGTTTAGCGTACATGATAACTTGATAACTCTAGCTAATGGACTGGCAAACACGGTTTAGAGTTGACATTGTAAACCCAGCTATCAAGCCCTGGATTCAAAATGAGAGAAGTCTGGAACATATGGGTTAAGTCACCCAGCAGGAATCAATTCCATCGAGTGGTTCATTCATGCGGTTGTGGGCTTCACATGTTTTGAGATGAGTGGGACTGCCTCGAGCTGGAGTGACCAGGGAAGCTAGACAACATTCTTTATTTATTATATTTTCTTAAGAAAGAAATTATGATGAAATGTGAGAACCTCTTAAGGGGTACAAAGTACAAACTACTACAGACTAACGCATTTGCCTTGAGCTAGACTATTTCATTCTAGGGCTTAGCATGATCATTGAGTTTTTATCCAAGCAAATTTGACTATTTCTTCTAGGGATTAGCAGGATTATTGATTTTTAGTCCGAGCTAATTCCACCCCTATGGGGATTCACTAATCCTATGATATATTAAAAAAAGATTAAAAAAATAAAAAAAATTAAAAACAAACAAACAAACAAACAAACAAAAAATGTGCCATATACCCATCCAAGATCCAACCCTGCGTGCGAAATGGGCCTTGAAACATTTGTAATTTATGGGCTTAAAACTATGTCCAGAATATATTCTATTGCCATATATCAGATTTATGTTACAAGTTTCATTTTGTTTTTGGGCAAATAAGTATTGTTTTCGAAGTTTGGTCCATTTTTCAATTCTGTTTCTAGAAATTCAAAAGTAGTAATCAAATCTTCAAAGTGTGTAAAATGACTTTTAGAGTTTGGCCCATTTTTCTTCCTTTTTATATCGTTGAATATTTTCTAATCAGGAAACATAGAATAGAAAATTGTTTAGGAAATTCTAGTTTAGAAAGTGATTTATTTTTTCTTTTTCATGTCAATTGCATGTGGTAATAGCTTGCATGTAATTTTTATGTATCATTAATCTTTTTTTATTTGGGAAAACCAAAATTTTGAAAATAGTGATTGAATCTTTAATTTATTTACAAAGACCTAATTTGATCTTTACCCCACTTTGGACTAAAATTGTCACGTTGCCATCCCACTTGCCACTATAATTCCATGTAGCTCACTAAGGAATTGAACCTATGACTTCACCTATAATGAGTTGAGCATTTTAACCATTCAACCATGGATGCTTGGTGGGACCCTCTCTACACTATATCCATTGTCGCGTGTGCCAGTTAGATTATTATTTTATAAACTTCAAGGATTTGTTGTTATTTTTGAAACAATCGGGATCAAATTGAAGAATGGGGTAAACTATAGATAAATGTTGTGTTTTCCAATTTTTCTTTTTAAAAACCTAATTGGTTCGTTGGTAAAACAAACGGTTACATATAAATTTTTAAACTTCACCCCTTTTAGCTACAGTAATTTTTTTTTAGGGGTCAAAGTCAAACAACTATATTTTTTAGTGGTGTCAATTCGGGTAGTGTGTCGGATTTGTTTCGGGTCGAAATAAGGGTATTCAACTAAATGACTCAACTTGAACTAGACCCATTTAATAATCGTGTTATAATCTTTCAACCTTAACCCAACCTGTTAATAAGGCGGATTGATTTAACCTAACCCACTTGACATACTTAATAAATGGGTCGTGTTGGTTTGATACGAACGTAATTTAACCCATTTCAACCTGTATAATATTGAATATAACACCCATCTAGAAATAATTTTTTTTACATCCCAAAAGTAGTGCATATACCTCAAATCTTCAATCCACATTAAAAATAATATAGTTCAACAAAAATATAGCATTCATATAGAAATATTTTCTTTACACTCCAAAAGAAGTGCATACGCTTCAACCCAAATTCAAAATAACATAGTTCAACAAAAATAAAATATCTTCAGAACTCGCCAAATGCTAAGTATCAATATTAGAAGAGTTCGAGCAAATAGTAGACTAATCCTGACTATGACTACAATTATCATCCATAGATTCTTTGTTGATGTCTAAATTCATAACATCTCCCACAAGCTCATCCAATTTCATTTGTGCAAGTTCTATGCCGAAAAAATATTTATAGAACTAGGGTATTAGAGATTTATAAGAAGGTTTAGGGTTTGTAGGTTTTGAGATCTAGGATTTTTAAAGTTTCAATTTCCAATTATATTCCTTGTAAATTTTTGTAATTACTCACTTTTTTTTTAAAATTTAAAATATAGGTTAGATATAAAAGGTATTTGACAAATCTAAAAGAAAAGAAATATTTATTTGTTATACGAGTTAAACAGGGTGTGTTAAATGAGTTATTTCGAGTTGACACAAATAAATTGGCATGTCAAATGTGTTTATTGCGGGTTTTGCAAGTTGACCCGCTTATGACGCGTTTCTTATCGTGCTGCTTTTGGGTTGACCTTGTTTATGACCCAAACCCGCTAAGGCCCAATCCTAACCCGCAAAAATCCATGTTGGGTTCGTATTATATTCGCGGGTTGGGTCAAATATTGACACCCCTAATATTTTAATGTATACAAATATAGTGAGTTATGCAAACATGGCAAGATAATTTTTTTTTTTTGGTGTAATTGAAAACAAGGTCATGAATTTTGGTTTCCTAATCAATTTTATCTTGTTGAAGTATATTAAACAATCACCAGCATTTTAATTTTTTAATCTTCCGAATAAATTACTAGGTATCGTGATATTTATTACATTTAGAGAGTGATTGATTTATCTTTGAGGGTTTCAAGATTTATCTGCGGGCCATGAACGAGTCCTACTCGCTCGTCCTTGCTTTATGGGTTTTTTCCTTTACTAGTCCATCATCCATGGGCATCCATTTTTTAACCCCACACATCTTTTATCCATAGGAACCTTGAACCTTAGCATTGTTTTAGCTCCATTGACAAATCTCTTTTGTTGGACATTTTTTCAAGATCATTTGTGTGTGTTTTATGGTCTTGTCTTGTGCGATATATCATCCTTGCTCCAAGTCCGAAAGAGATCTCGATAGCCTTAACCTTGCCATCTTTGTTGCACACCACCATTGATACCACTTGTTAGATGACTCCATTAAATAAAAGAAAAATTTAAGGGCTTAAATGAATTTTAGTCAAATTGAGAAGATGTAATTTGCATTTTAGCCAAAATTTTTAAAGGTAATAATTAAGAAAATTAAATTATACAAATTTTTTTTAAAAAAAAAAAGAGAAAAATGAATATATAAATATTAAAAAATGTAAATACCTTTAGTTTTACAATATCCTTCTACTAACAAAATTAAAAAGAAAAAAGGAACAAGCAAAATGATAAAATAAGAAGCAAGAATATTGAGATGGGAATAATAAGGTAAGAGAGGGTCTGAAATGATGATAGATAACAAAGACAATAAAGAGAGAGAGAGAGAGAGAGAGAGAGAGAGAGAGAGAGAGAGAGAGAGAGAGAGAGAGAGAGAGAGAGAGAGAGAGAGAGAGAGAGAGAGAGAGAGACAGCGAGCAATAGATGACTTTTTTACTTGCCAAAGACTCATGCTATATGGGTGAGAAAAGATTCTCTAAGGTCAGTGTTGCTTACTTGTCCTTGATTTAATTCTTTCAATTAATTGCGGACATGTTTTCTTTTAGTTTTTGGTTGTTTTATTTTCTAGGTTGTATTGTTTAAAAAAAAAAAAAAATCCCAAAACATTGAAAATTTTCAAAAAAACAAAAATATTTTATTTTGTGTCTTGTTTTATTTTTTTGGAGGATTACATGAGTTATAATATCTCTCTCTTAATTTAAAACATGCTTAACATTGTAGAGAAACTTGAATAGTATGTGTTATATAAGTGCTAAGTTTTTTCTGATTTTGTGTGAGTATGTACTAGTTAGTATATGTACTCAAGAGTTAATTAAGAAATTGATATTTTTTGTTTGTGTGCCCTCTATAGCTTAGTTAAGCACTTTCATGTATTGTTTTTTTGCATTTTATTCATTTAGCATAATGTGTGCATTTTAGCTTTGATCATAAAAATTCTTTTAAACCAAAAAGATTTTTATTCCCTTTGTATTACATATCTTGGATTTGTAATAAAGGTTGGCCTATTATCTTTATATAACATGCTTGTGTACCTTGTTTAGCTTGGATGAATTTATTTTACTGCACTTTGCTAGTGTTAGCTATGTAGTGCATGTTGTGTGGGAGTTGTTTATAATTTTTGATCACATGATCTTAATTTTAAAGTCACATATTTTTTATTGTTAGGACTAGAACTTAATGAAAAATATATAAATAACCATCTCACCACTATTTACTAGTCAAACATGAACACCTTAGTGCATATCGTAAGATTTTGTACTCAAGAAAGTGTAGCACATGCACAAAAAGAACATAAGGTGTAGTCTCAAATTAATAATAAAATTAGTGTGTACATTATTGGGCTATAATAAAGATGATACAAATAAATAAAATTGATGTGTACATTATCTGGCTTAAATATCAATTTAACAATGAAATAAAATTGGTGTGTACATTATGAAGCAAAAAATAATAATAATAATAATAATAATAATAATAATAATAATAATAATAATAATAATAATAATAAATGATTGCAAGCTTGTTTTCTAGGAGAAGTGAGAGTTATATGATATAATTCTTTAGGTGATAGTTACTTTCGAATTTATGTGATGAATAATGTAGAAATTGTGATTGATTACCATTTACAAACCACCCTACATGTATCTCATGCTTTTACTAGTTGCACACACTTCACAAGTTATTCTTTGCTAAGCTTTGTACATGAAATTGTGTGTGAATCTAGTTTGGCCATCCAATATTATGTTTTCTATGGTGTTTGATGCAAAATATGGTTAAGAGTTTGAAAATCTTTGTTTTGAAGTTTTGGGTTGAAAAATTATGTTTTTGAAAAACATTTAAACTCATTCTCATGAATTTCATTTATGAAATTCCTAGGTTTGAGTAGTTTCTGCATAATCTTCTGCTATTTTTCAAAAAATTCAGTCTTCCAAAATTTTGATTGATTGAATATGTTTTTTGACTGAATGAAAATACCTTAATTTTTAATCATTGCTCTCTGCCTGACTCAATTAGTATTCGATTGATGCTTGATCAATCGAAACTGGAAAATTTTCAATTTTTAAGTTTTTGACAAAATTTTTTTTCATGCATCATTTGTGTTTAGGATTCACATGCATTGCATTTTTTTTTTTTTTTTTTTGTATCCATCTTGCAGTTTTGCAGTCATATCTCTCATTGTTTTCACACATAACATGCATATACTTTGCTAAATTGGGTACTTAACTTGATTTAAAAATTGATTAATTAATTTTTGAGTCTTTTGTACATTTTAGTTTATGTTATTTTTTATGTGTGAACTGCAGAAAATATTTTTCTTAAGAGATATGATGAATAATCAATGTGCAAATATTTTCTCTACTTGATTTGAGTTTAAACACCATATGTTTATAGGTCACATAATGTCAAGTATGCATTTATTGAAAGAGAGGACATTTGTGTTCTTGTGTAACCGCATTTTTTTTTAAAGGTAGGTTTGTTTGTTTTTACTTTCCCCACCTCTTAAATTTTTCCCAAAACATGTTTTGTTTTTCCTTTTTTTATGGGGGGAAAGATGTTTTTAAAACTTCTGTTGATCATAGGGGGAGTTGTTTCCTTGATTCTCTATTTCCTCTTATCCTTTGTTGCGTATGTTTTCTGTTTACTCTTTGATTGAGTTATCTTTGTCAATACGTGAGAAATAGGATGAATTTTGAAAAAGTTTTTAAAAATGTTTTGTTTAGGGGGAGATGAAATTGTTTTTGAAAGGGGGAGACAATAAAATTTTTTGATGTATCTAACTTAGGGGGAGAGTTAGTTTACTTTTGTTTTTATATTGTATTTCATATTGGTTTACTTATATTTTCCACATATGCATTTATGGTTTGTTTAGTGTTTCAGGAATTTACAGGTTAATTCATTTGAAGCTGCTGTCTATTCTTGCAACTGATAGTTAGTTGTTAGTTTGAATTGTATTTTGGGCAATAATGTGTAATTGGGTAGTTCTTATATTTGAGCATTTCATTTTGTATGTAAGTTTTGTCACAAATTACCAAAGGGAGAGATTGTTATGTTCTCAAAGTTTAGAACAATTGGCAAATCATGAACACAAACTTGTTTAGATATAGATCCTAGAGTCTATAAGTATTATTAGACAATGGTCAAGGTGATACAAGTCAAGATTCAAGAACATACAAGCTGCAAAAAGAAGAATTCGAATCTGCTTGATTCGATTGATCGAAAGACAGACTCAACCGATCGAATACGGGTTTGCAGAATTTTAAGTTTGGCCCAACAGCAATTTAAGCCCAAAAAGGATTGGGGTTTCAGATCTACTTCTTTTAGTATATAAAGGAAACCCTAAACACGTTTCTAAATGGGGTTTTCAGAGAGAAAAGAGTGTGTCTCTTTTGTAAATCTAGGGTTTTGTATCCAAAAGCTCTCCAGAGTCTTTGATAAGTTGTATGTTGAATCTTTTGTGAGATCTAGAGGTATTTATCTTCATACACACACTTTGAACTATCAAGATCAAGATTCACTCAAGAACTTGATGGTTGTTTCAATTGCTGCATAAAGAACTTTCAAAAAGATCCAAAACCTTTGAGTGGAGTCTCAAAGTCACAAGTTGGTGAACTTGTGGTTGCTGCAAATCAAGAAAAAAAGTAGTTCGTAGACTCAGAGCTGTCACATGGTCGTGGTAGTAAGTTTTCTACTCGAGGTAGCAATAAGATGTTAGTGGTCTAAGTCTTATTGTATAAACTTCAATTTTTTCATAATAGATTTGTTTTTACCTTGAGAATAGCTAAGATAAATCCTCCCCAGGTTTTTTACTGGTTAGGTTTTCTTGAGTTATCAGATCTTTGTGTTCTTTATTTTCCACTGCTTTACATGATATGATTTATATGTGTTAACCTAGAACTGAATAATTTATTTAAATAAGCACTTAGCTAAATAACTAGGTTAAACATCTTATGTTTAAGGGGTCTAAAACTTTACACAACAAATTTTATTCTTTTAGTTTGATACAAAATACGAATCTATATTTCGACTCTATTTTGTGCTTATCTTGCCCCCTTTTTTTAGGTAATAAACCTTGCCCATGATTAAATTTAAGTGATAGTATCAATGTTCCTAAATTTAGGATAAGTCAGAAAACACTTTGATAAAAATAGGTATTTCGTGGATAAATTATAAAGGAAAGTTAGCACTCTTGACCAATATTGACATGCTACTATATTTACTATTTACCAAAAAAAAAAAAAAAGGACATACTTGTGTGAAACAAATAAAATAAGTCAATAGCATAATATTAAGAAATTCATTGTGCCTAAAAAATACAAGTCAATAGTGTAAAATTTGATACATTTTTTTGTTGAAGTTGACATTGTCATTGCTTTGGACAAAGTTTAGCTACAAAATTGGTTGTAATCTAATTTTTTTATTAACTACAAGATATTGAGTAAGGTTACAACCTTACTCAATATCTTTCTATTATAGGAGAATTTGACAAATCCACTATTGAATTACATTTTTTTTTAGAGAGTTTCAAAATATAACGTTTGCTTCTAATGATTGCTCTTTATCATTAGACTAAGACACTAATCAGTTTTTGGTATAGGCGAGGATTAAACCCCAGATCTCTTATATAACCATTAGAGACTTCCAGTTAAGCTAACTGGAACCCACGATTACATTTTCTTCTTATATCATCAATATTTACAAAATTTCTAGAAAATTAAAGATCAATAACTATATCATCAATAACTTGTCGTGCAGTCAAAACACCAACTGAGGGAGTGTCCAAGGTTAATCCAAATTATGGGAAACGGCCTTTCACACTTTGTGATGATCAATCCAAGTTACCTAATAAGCGCTGTCAGGTTTCAAGAAGTGAGACAGATGATTGTATTGAATTGGTGGAGGTTGACATCCAGCCCCGCCAGTCGCCATGAATTGCTTAGTGTGGAACTGTCGTGGGCTTGGGAACCTGCGAACAGAAAAAGATCTTGGTGATATTGTCCGGGCTAAAGATCCCTCTGTCGTGTTCATTGCCGAAACATTGGCAGACGAAGCAAGGTTAGACATGATTCAAGAAAATTTAGACTTTGAACACAAGTGGGTGGTACCAAGGGTTGGGCATGGGGGTGGATTAGCACTTTTTTGGAGGTCGTCGGTGAATTTAGTGGTGATGGACTCATCAAATTATTACATTGACACTTGGATCGATAAGGGCTCTGATAATGAATGGAGGTTCACTAGCTTTTATGGGGAGCCAGATACTTCAAGATGGAGTGAAGCTTGGGATAGTTTGAGATTTCTAAACCATCATCGGGAGGTGCCGTGGACGTGTGCCAGTGATTTCAATGAAATAATCAGTCAAGAAGAAAAACTTGGTGGAGCAACTCGGCACCATGGGCAGATGCAACTTTTTAGGGATGTGTTGGACGAGTGTAGGTTCCTTGATTTGGGGTTTAGGGGTACTAGGTTCACATGGAGTAAGCACTTCGCTGATGGCCACTCTATTTGGGAGAGACTTGACAGGGGTGTGGCTAATGCTAACTGGTTCCTAAAATTTCCAGGTACATTAGTACATCACCTTCAATGCACCTCATCAGATCACTTGCCTCTTTGTATCAATTTGTCAGGGCTGGAAATTCCACCACGTAGAAAGGTGTTTAGATTCGAGGAGATGTGGTTATCAGATGCAAGATGTGCTGAAACGGTGGAGGCTTCATGGCTTTCCTATTCCCACGGGCATGGTGATGGTGAAATCATTAAAAAAGTGGAAAAATGTGGTAGAGACCTTGCTTGGTGGAATTACAATATTTTTGGCAATGTGAGGATGGAATTGAAGAAGAAGAAAGAGCTTTTGGTGATCGCCGAATCTGAGGCACAAGTCCATGGACAAAATGCACGGATTAGGACCCTTAGAGAGGAGATTAATTCACTCCTGGATAAGGAAGCACGCATGTGGAGCCAAAGATCACGCACTCTATGGCTGTAAAATGGAGACAACAACACCAAATTCTTTCATTGCCGAGCCACTAGAAGATTCAAGAAAAATCTAATCCGGGGGGTTAGGGATGAACACTACAATTGGAAAGTGGCACCAGATGAGATTGCAGCCCACTTAATCAACTACTACCAAGTCCTTTTCACTTCCTCCAACCCGGTCACATATGGGACAACATTGGAACATATTCCTATGGTCATCACCGAGCAAATGAATGCAGCCCTAACTTCACCCTTTCTTGTTAATGAAGTAAAGGAAGCTCTTAAGCAAATGGCTCCCCTTAAAGCACCAGGACCCGATGGCATGCCACCACTGTTCTACCAGTACTTTTGGGGTATAGTAAACAATGATGTGACAGGTTCTGTACTATCTTGGCTCAATTCAGGTACTCTTCCATATCCTCTAAACCATACCTTTGTCACATTCATTCCTAAGACAAAAAATCCTGAATATGTCATTGAATATCGCCCCATTAGCTTGTGTAATGTCCTTTACAAAATATTTTCTAAAGTTCTTGCAAATAGACTTAAGAAGATTCTGCCCACCATCATCACTGAGCACCAATCTACCTTTACTAAGAATAGATTGATTTCGGATAATATTCTTGTTGCATTCGAGTCACTTAATAGTATGAAAAATATGAGTTCTGGAAAAACAGGATATATGGCCATTAAGCTTGACATGAGCAAGGCATATGATCGGGTGAAATGGGAATACCTTGAAAATGTCATGAGAAAAATGGGCTTCAATGAGAGATGGATTGGATTAATCATGATATGTGTGAAGACAGTTACTTATTCAATCATGGTCAATGGTGAGCCACAAGGATTAATTCATCCCACTAGAGGAATTCGCCAAAGAGACCCATTATCTCCTTTCCTCTTCCTTTTATGCACAGAAGGTCTCCATGGTCTCATCCAACATGCAACAAGCGTGGGGGAGATTAAAGGTTTCTCTCTTTGTCGGAGAGGTCAAGCACTAACCCATCTTTTGTTTGCAGAAGACAGCCTCCTATTTTGCAGGGCAACGAGTGATGAATGCAGGAAAATTATTGACATCCTTGAGACATATGAAAGGGAGTCGGGCCAAAAGGTGAACAAGAACAAAACAGCCATATTTTTCAATAAATCAACCGATGCTGCAACCAAACAAGAAATCAAGAATGTTTTGGGTCTACAAGAAATTGTGCACTTTGAGCATTACCTTGGGCTACCATCCTTGGTGGGTAGGAGGAAAAGAGAAGGGTTCAACTTCATTAAAGAAAAAGTATGGCGTAGGTTGCAAGGTTGGGAAGGGAAACTCTTGTCCCAAGCTAGTCGTGAGGTCCTCATAAAAGCTGTCATTCAAGCCATACCGACATATACTATGGGATGCTTCAAACTACTATTGGGTCTTTGCCATGAAATTGAGTCCATGATAAAAAAATTTTGGTGGGGCCAGAGGGGGGATAAAAGGAAGGTACATTGGCTGAAATGGGATGAGTTAACTAAATCAAAATTGGAGGGTGGTATGGGATTTAGAGACATAGCCATGTTCAACGATTCCTTGCTGGCTAAACAAGCTTGGAGACTTCTTAAAAATCCCGATTCATTATTTTCCAAAGTCTTCAAGGCACGTTTCTTTCCTACGAGTACAATTATGGAGGCCAAACACACTTGTGGTGGTTCAAATGCTTGGAACAGTATTTTACATAGGAGAGATGTTCTACTCAGAGGCTGCAGTTGGAGGATTGGGAATGGCATGGCGGTAAACATATGGAACCACAATTGGTTGCCAAGGAAGAGTCCACCACAAGTTCTCTCACCTATGGTGGAGACTTTGGCAGATGCAGAGGTGGCAATTTTGATTGAAGAAAATACTAGGCAGTGGAACCATGAGATGATTGATGGCATATTCACCCCTGTGGAAGCTGACTTGATCAAGGCTATCCCTCTATCACGGTGTGTGGCAGAAGACAGCTTGTTCTAGCCTTTCACAAGCACTGGCGTGTACTCCTCTAAGTCTGGATACAGGTTCTTGAAAGATGAAAATCAAGCTGTGATAGATGAAGAGCAGAGGATGCGTGAGAAACACTTGTGGAGGACACTCTGGTCTGTCAAAGTTCCGAAAAAAATTAAAAATTTGGTGTGGAGGGCATGCCGGAACTCATTGCCAACCAAAACCAATCTAGTGCGGCAAACAATCCTCGATAACCCGACCTGTGAGCGCTACAAATAGGCTCCAGAATCAGGTCTCCATGCTTTGTGGTCATGCCGTGAATTGGACGTGGTTTGGGAGGGTGTCACGCTTTGGCAGTGCTGGAGAGACCAGACCTTTGTGGACTTCAAAGAACTGCTTTCATGGCTCATCACAAACCAGCATGATCTGGAGATTTTTTCTATGTCGGCTTGGTTAATCTGGACTCAAAGGAATCAGGTACGCTTGAACAAACCCAGCATCAGCTCTCACCAAATTGCTGCAATGGCAAAGGACCGGGTTGCCAAATTTGCACAGACTATTCCTATTCCACCATATCCTCGACTTGCAACCACCAATTCCACACAGACCAGGTGGCATCCTCTAGCAGATGAAATGGTGAAAATTAATTGTGATGGTGCAACATTTAAGGAACAAAAAAAATCCGGCATTGGTGTGGTGATCCGAGATGACAAAGGCATGGTCTTGGCATCAATGGTTAAGCAACTACCGCAGCTATACACAGCCTTGGAGGTTGAGGCTATTGCAGCTTCAACTGCATTGGCTTTTGCAACACAAGTGGGTGTTCACAGCGCCATTTTGGAATCAGATTCACTCCTATTGACTACGGCTTTGATCAACAACAGCACCTACCTTTCCTCGGAGGGATTGTTATTGGAGGATATTAGATTTAATGCTAGTTTTTTCAATCAATTACTTTACTCTCATGTTAAGAGAGAGGGTAATAAAGTTGCGCATAAGTTAGCAAAACTTGCTCTTTGTATTTCAGATTTTTCGGTGTGGATGGAGGATGTTCCACCGCCCTTACTTTCTGTTGTCCTTGATGACATTGCTGGTTTTTCTTAATAAAGTTTGATTTGTTCTTTTTCAAAAAAAAAAAAAAAATTATACATAAAATATAAGCTTATAGATCTTATAGTAAATAATATTTAATTAACACAAAATTTTATACATGTATTAAAAGCGTAAAGAACATGCAATTCAATGGTTAAATTTTCAAAATATGCAGTAATGTGAATGATATTGAGTAAGTTTGTAGCCTTAGACTACAACCAATTTTGTAGCTAAAATTTGTCCATTACTTTTCTCTTTTATTCCAATGAAAAATTTGGATTCTGAAGGCATGGTTTTGTACTTTGTATATGTTCACAACTTGAGCTTCAACCCTCCTCTTTCTCTCTCTCATGCAAATATATACACACAATTTTAGTAAATAAAAATTTGGTGAGTATTTGATGGAGTTAGCTTGAAACTAAAGTTTTTTAAAAAGGTTCTGAAATACATTTAAAATTAGCATCTAAGAAGGTGGAGTTAAATGAGGGTGAAAAAGATGTTGGTGATGAGGGGTTGTTGGCTTTAGATTCAATCGAAGAATGTGGGGAAATTATGAATGAAGGAGAAAGATGGGTGATAGCAACAAAGTTTAATTTGAATTGGACCTCTTCGACTTGTTTGTCATCTTTATGACAGCCATTGTTGGTATTATGAATTGGAAGCTACATTCAAAAATAAGTTTCAACAGTAATATAAATATATATATATATATAAATAAAAGTTACACATTTTTTTAACCATAGATCTTCATAAGATCTAAGGGTAAAAAACACAAAAATGCCATATTATTTATATTCTGTCTAAAAATTATTAAGTTATTTGCCCCCACGTTAATTTCCCTAAATTCAACTCTTCTCTCTCTAAAAACTAAACCTAAACAGCTTCTCTCTCTAAACTCATCTTCTTCTTTACAGCTACACACTCTCCACGGGTCAGGTCACTGTATAAGGAGAAGCCATGAATAAGAGACTAAAATCACAAACACAGACAAGTATTTGCCATTGACTAGTACTTACTTTTCTTTAAGATACGGCTAGTTCACCGGTTCTGGTGGCAGAGACGCAGAGTGTCCAGGAGATTTTGTCCTTTCAATACTCTATATTTCCAACATTGGAAAAATGGGCTTTTTTTAAAATTTTATTTTTGGCCTTAAAAAATTAAATTTAAAATTCATACAAATAAAAGAAGACACAAATAAATATGGTTAGCCTGAGCCATACCGATACATTGGTTCCTTTCTTCTCTCTTAAAATGTTGGAATATTTGCGATTCATGATCAACATGTACAAGGGAAAGGGAAGAATAGATTTGAGAAAATGAAAATTATTACTCTCGTTTTGTAGCATTATTATTTGTCGATCAATCAATAAATCAAATTTACAATGTGAAAATAAAAGAACCAAATTATTTCTTTTACTTTACTCTCCAAAAAAAGAAAAAAGAAAAAAAGAAAAAAAACCTCTCTCTTCTACAAGGGAAATTGAAACCCGATTTTAGAGATTGCAGGTTCATCAAATACAAAACTTGGGATTTAAGTGCAAATAAAATACTATCAGCTATCAGCAGGGCGGAGAAGTGCCTGGAGCCGTGGAAAAGAAGTTAAGTTTAGAGAGAGAAGCTGATTAGGATTAGTCTTTAGAGGGAGAAGCGTTGAATTTAGGGAAATAATTAATGTGGGGGCAAGTATCTCATTAATGCTTAGACATAATATTAATGACATGGCATTTGTGTATTTTTCACCCATAGATCTTATGAAGATCTATAGTTATAAAAATGTGTAACTTGAACCTATCTTATATATATATATATATATATTGATGGTCTTGGATACACCACCAAAAAAAAAAACAAACAAACAAAACAACACAACGTAGCCTAAATCCAATTTTTTTGTAGAGGAAGAAGAATGAGATTAGTTCTTCCTTCAAAGAAAGTATTTGTCTGGCTCACCGTAGATATCTTATTAAAACACTAATTTGAAACTTACTAGGATAATTAATGCGATTTCTCCTAGTTTCACTCTAGCATGAATCTTTAGCAAATAGTTATATAGTCCAAAAGTCATGCTAATTAATAGCTGGACCATAATGCCATTACTTTCCAAGTCTAAGGGTGCGTCCGTTTGGAGAGAAAATAGGGGGGATGGAAAACTAAGAGAGGAAAATTGGTATTTTCCACTGTTCGTTTGGAGAGAAAAGAGAGGGAGGATGGAAAACCGGAAGGAAAATTTTCCTCCCAGGCCCACCAAAATTTTCCTCCCAATTTGGGAGGAAAATGGCAGGGAAGAAAACTTGGGTTGGGGGCATTTACTAAAATGCTCCCATCCCACCAAATGTTGAACGTTTTTTTTTTTTTTTTTTTTTCAAATGTTACTGAAGAAGCGTTGAACCTTCTTCGGTAACGTTGAACCTTTTTTTTTTTTTTCATTTCAATGTATTACTGAACGTTGAACTTGTTTTTTTTTTTTAATTTATTTTTTTTATTTCAATGTTACTATTAACAAGGGTATAATAGCCAATTTATACTCTCCCACTTTTCCACCCTTTCACTTTTCCATACCTCCAATCGGACACACAAGAGGAAAAACTAAACATTTTCCATCCTCCCACTTTTCTATCCTCCCACAATTTTCCATCCTCTTACTTTTCCACTTCTCCAACTGAACGTACCCTAAATTGAATTTTTGAACAATAACTAAAGACTTATTCAATGTAATTAGGATTAAAGTCTTCTAATAGAATCACATGTTTTGAAGTCTTTTAGATAATTCGATAGTTATAACAAATGAGGGAGGTTTTGAATCATGCATATCATGCATATTAAGAGACACCAGGAGGTGTTAGCTAATTGAGCTTCAAAAATCTTGCCATAGGTTTTGAAGTATATTCCCCCAGAACACAAGTTTTCAAGTTTGAATGAATTTAGGTAATTAATGACTTGAAAAGAGTAGTTGTATATCATTATACAATTATATAGTTCAAAAGTTAGGCTAGTTGATAGTGGGACCATGAGGCCATTACTTTCCAAGTCTTAAGTTATTTGATGAATACTAACCAAAGACCCATTGCAACATTATTAGGATTAAAGTCTTCTAATAGTACCACACGTTTTGAAGTCTTTTTTTTTTTTTTTTTTTTTTTAATTTGATAGTTATAATGAATGATAGAAGATTGGAATCCTTGATGTCACCATTGATAGTTATATCTAACTAGTATGTAACCCATGTTACCACACGGGAATGGATATAATTTAATAAAATAATAGAAATAAATATATTGCATTTTATTATTTAATTGATACTATTGGTTTTTTTTTTTTTTAATTTCATTAATCATAAGTTTAGTCATGTTTAAAAGACTTTCATGTTTAATAAATCTTAGCATTATGTAATTTTTTAACAAATATTTTTATCATACAAAATTTTAAAGAAAGAATGCTACATAGACATATATATTCAAGGTTGATAGCTATGATTAAGTTGCTTTATCACAAGCCATTTTTAGCAAAATATTTTAATCAATTAAATGTGAATCTCGTAACATGCATCTCATAACAATATATAACAATAAAATAACGTGAATCTATTAAAAAAAATTTAATCAATTAAAAATTACTAAAATTATGAGCATAAAACGTAAAGACAATCAAATAGGATAAGTTCTAATTGTATATATGATCTAAAAAAACAGCTTGAGTTCATGTCTTCGCCAATTTTATATAAGTCTGAGTTTTGAGATCCAAGATTTATGAGTAAAGATCTAAGAAGACTGTGGTTCAATCTTGAGAAGATTCTCATATTTAATAATTAAAAAAAAAAAAAAACTATACATCCAAAGTCTACCTTTGCAGTAAACACTATATATCTCTTTAACACTCCAAAGAAGAAAAGAAGAAGAAAAAAAAAAAAAAAAAAAAAAAAAAAAAAAAAAAAAAAGAGCCCATCATCAATCCTTTAAACCAAAAATTCTTGAGAGAAAGAGATTGAGAACATAGGACGAAAATAAATAGATCTAATGAAAATAGAGAGTGAGAGCTAGATTATAAACCCCATAAAACTTGGAAACAAAGAATAATAATAATAATAATAATAATAATAAAAAATCACATCTAATTAACAATTACCTTGCATATGAAGCTTGCCTTTGTAAAGGAGATCTATAATTGATATGCAAAACAGAGTGAGAGAAAGAGAGATTAGACTGAATTTTGCAGAGATGGAACGAAACAAAAAAAAAAATCTTAATAAAACAGATTTAGTAGAGAAGTAGAAATTGAATTTTGCACAGAGAGAGAGAGAGAGAGAGAGGAGGTTCAGATGAATATGAGTAGTAGAGGCGTGTTTCTTCTTCTTTTCTTTTTTTTTGAGAAAAAATACACGAAATCAAAAAATTACAATGGGAATATATGGAAAACCTTTTCTTATATAAGATACAGAATTACCCAAATACATGTATCATTGATACCGAAAAATTCTTTTCAAATTCCTTATCAAATTTCATAACATTCATTGAATAATAGGAGAGTTGTATTGGAGAAGGAGAGATGAACCTTGAAATATGCAGATATCGAGAGATGAACCTTGAAACACACATGTGTGAAAAAAAAAAAAAAAAACACACACACACACACACACACACCGGAATTACAACTGATCCACTTAAATTTAGACAAATGAAACTACATGAATCTTGACACATGACACAAAATTAGGATTCTAATTTAGAATTGCAATTGAAGTTTCTCTCTGCTTCTCCTATTATATATATATATATATATATATATATATAGATTTGCAAGTGGAAAAGAATTTATATAGTATATGACTGATTTCTCTATAGCAAAAAAAAGAAAAAAAAATTGACTTTTGATATAATTTAATATCCTTAGTTATTTCATACTAATCAGCATTATCTAATCTCTACTCTTTTGTTTTTTTTTTGTTTTTTGTTTTTTTTTTTTTTTGTTTTTTGTTTTTGTTTTTTTGTTTTACTAAAGACAGAAGGTTCGTTGTACATAAAGCTCAGTTAATTCATACCAATCAGCATTCTCTAATCTCAACACTTTTGTGTTTTGTTTTACTAAACACAAAATTGAATGTTCATCGTAATCGGTTACAGCTGGTTGGAGTGTGAAACCTAGTATCTAACTCAAATATAAAAACATCAAGTGAAAGGAAAATTACATTTTTAATTTTCCGACAGTTTTCCATTGGTTTTTCATCTAAAAGGCACTCACCAAATATTATATTAACCTATGGTTTTATATCAGGAGTGCATTTATTTTATTTTAATGTTAAGGAAAAAAATTTCATCACTTTTATAAAAATACTTTAAAATGTTATGTTTAGAGAAACATTATTTTCACTAGAACTTAACTTTTATTAAACCCTAATTCAGGGACAGTTGTACATGTTGAAAAAAATTTATGTATAAAAGGATTTTTTTTTTACTTATTTAATTTACCCTTAAAATAATTTTACACACCCTGACTTATATTTTGCACCACTATCACCTGATCACATACTAATCACAGATCAGCCTAACTCAAAGTCAAAAAACAACACAGAACAACCTAACTCAAAGCCAAACAATAATACAAAATACATCTCTCTCTCTCTCTCTCTCTCTCTCTCTCTCTAACTATTTATGTATCTACAATTCTAAAAGTACAGTGTGAGTGTTTGTAAGTTGTGAGGGTCTCTCTCTAGTATTTTTTGTCTAGATATTCCTCTCACTCTCTCATTTCTGACACTCCCATACCACTATTCTAAGTTCTGAGATCTAACCCATCACTCTTCCTCCTTCTTCAATAATGGTCATCATTTTTTAAAAAATTTCTAAAACACATGGTAGTCAAAGGAGGGAAACTTTTATTGTTGTTTAACAAAAATCTAAAATAGACAAGCGAATGGTGAAAACTAAAATAGAAAAGATGAAAAAAGAAGTAATCAAACCTTAGAAGCATAAACCAGATCATTAAAATTGTGAGTACAATCCGAATCTATGAAAACCTTCCTCTTATATAAGATACACAAATATCCAAATACATGGATTATTCATTGAACAACATAGAGCTATATATGAAGGTTATTATTGGAGAATGGGAGATGAACCTTGAAATACGCAAATATGGAGAGATGAACCTTAATAATAAAAAAAAAACACTTTGAAAATACAACTGATCCAATTAAATTTAAACAAATGGAACCACATAAATGTTGACACATGGCACAAAATTAGGATTCTAATTTAGAATTTCAATTGGAGTTTCTCTCTGCTTCACCTATTATATATATATATATATATATATATATATATATAGATTAGAATACACTATCTTTTCAAATAAAGCAACCTAACAATAAATAAATTTTAATTTACGTTTGATAAAATTTCCTTAAACAAATTTTAATTAATAGGTATATTCTACTCTAAAAGGTCTCTAACGGACTTTTTATCTATTAATACTTATTAAATGAAGGCTAAATTACAAATTATACCTCTAACTTTGACTTGTATTTAATTTGGTTCTTTAAGTTTCACTCTTTTTCATTTTATTCCTTTAACTTTTATTTGTTTTCATTGTATTCCTTCCATCCAATCCATATTGAACAATATTAAACTAGAGATTAAATTCAATAAAGATGGAGTGTAAGCTCTTTGATTTACACCAGCCAATAAAGACATGCCACATCAGATTTTTACTTAAACTTATTGTAAAATTAATACATCTTAATACACTTAATAACATAAAAATAAAATAATAAAAAAAAAACCCTATTTCACGTTTCTCCGTCTTCCTTGCTAAGCTTCACCTCAATTACCTTCCCACTGACATCGAGCTTCACCTCGATTGACAGAAGAACAATTTTAGTTTGTTGCCTCGGTCCCACAAGATGGAATTGATTGATAGAAAAACGATTTTGATTGTTACTCTTTTCTTTTTGACTTTGTTGTTTTCTGAAATGAATTCTCTTTCTCTTTGGATATAAATCAAAGAAAAGAATAAAAAAGTGTGGTTCAAGGCTGTGAGAATGCAGGTGGATTTGATGAGTTTGGATATTTCTCTCTGGCATTAAAATTGAAGAAAAATGTTGATATATTCGGCTATCTAAATGACACAGGAATCAAGTTATTGCCCAAGGTACTGTACAGAAGCAGTGAGATAAGTGAAATAGGTGTATTAGGATAATATTAGGTGTATTAGGATGAATTGATTTTACAATGAGTTTTAAGTAAAAGTCTGATATGGCATCCTTATTGACTAGTATAAACTAAAGGGTTTACATTCCGTCTCTATTGAATTTAATCTCATTAAACTAATAGCAAGATTGGAGAATATTGATGGAATGACTAAATTGTTAACATATTTAAGTTAAAGATTTAAAAAAATATTTGAAACTTAAATGTCTAATTTGAAAATAGGTTAAAGTTGGAGATGTAATTTGGAGTTTAAACTTAAATAAATATGTTTTATATAATAATAATAATAAAAAATTCTTCATCATGACATGAAATGCTGATGAGTAGATAACTAGATATGTAAATATAATCTATTTATATTTTTATTTTATTTGATAAAAAAGTATTGGATGACGTAAAACTGACTCAGATATCATGATTGCTACACATTTGATAATTGCCATACACTTAGTCTGCAATTATGCAATATGCATCAAACAATTATTATATAGTCTAAAATTTTAAGATTATAACCTTCCTAGTTTTTTGAATGTTTCAAACAATAACCAAAAGACTTTGGAAGTTTTGAACAGCGACCAAAGACTCAGTAAGGCGTTATCAAGATTAAAGACTTCTAATGGTGTCGCTCATTTTCGTGTTAAAAGGTATCTAACATATCAGTAACTTAAAAAAGCCTTGATTATTTTCTCCTACACAAATTTTAAGAGATAAAGCTAATAATTAAATTTTTCTTACCTGTTATTTTGGAAGACTATGTCTTCCTCATAAGTCCACTTCCCCCCCGCCCCCCCCCCCCTCCCCCTCCCCCCAGTAACTTATTAAAATATTACAAATATATGTATACATATTTTGGAAGGCTCATACAGCTACTTAACTCTTGTAACATAGCTCAAGTTGAGACAGGCTATATGTTAGATGAGTTTCAATGGACGTTGCATTCAGATTTATTTATCTTTTATTTTGAGAACTCATGACGGCTTTAGGCATGATTAATTGTTGATTTTGGGTCTTCCATTAGCTACAGAGATGGTAGGCAAATTAAATAAAAAGAACTTAAGGAGAAACCTACAAAGAATATCTAACCAAAGAGTTCCTTTAGCTCCAAAGATGTTAAGATTAAATCTGAAGAATTTTTCTTTTGCTGAAATCTTAAGCCCTAAATATGTATGTGATTTTAATTTTCGTAAAGTTTAGCTTTTTTGGTAATATTTAAAAAAAATTTCCATGTGACAACTTATTTGACATAAAAATAATATTTTAATATCATTGTCAACTATGTCAACATTTTTCATCTAGCACTTAACAACAATGACCATTTTGACACAATACCAAAAGTTTAGGGACTAGATTGACACATTTAAAAGACCAATGACCAAATTAACAAACAACCTAAAGGATAGAGGCCAACTATTATATAGTTTACCCTTTTTATATTAATAAATAACTTATATTTATATCTAAAAAACTAAATTAAATGTAAATATGATTTTATCTATAATTTTTTTCTTCCTCTTATTTGTTATATAACTAAGAGCCCGTTTGTTTAGGCGTATTGAGAGACCTAAACGCCTGTTTATCAAATCACAGAAATCAGGATATATTTGGCTGGGCGAAATTTGTGAGATTGCGTTTTTGAATCAGTAGATTTTCACGTTTCAGGAAAGGCAATTTTCCGTTGTGATTTTGATATCGCACGATTTGCAAATCGTGATTCTGCCAATATTTTTTGCTGAAAACCAAAAATTGCCTCAAGAAGTCTCCCTTTACTGTTGCATATCCAGTCCTCTCCCTTCACCATATATATCCTTAGTCCTCTGCTTCACCATATAATGTAAAAACCAGCAGAGTTTGTTCAATATATTTGGTTCCATGTATGTTGCTGTGATCTTGTTTGATTCTTTGATTGAATCTGTTTGATTCTTTGTGGTTGTATAACTTACCTAGGAAACTTACTCCTACTATTCAATTTTCTCATGGGTTTGGTTGTAGAATTTGCTGTATTTGGTTAAACATTGATATTAACAAACTTATGTTTTTTTAGATGAGTAAGCCATCACATAATAGCTCAAATTTAAGAGCTCAATGGCCATCAAGTGTAACAACTATCTTTTGTGAAGCTTGTGTAGATGAGGTATTGAAGGGTAATCGACCTAATTCCCACTTTAGGAAGAAGGGTTGGACAAATGTTATAGCAACTTTTGAAAAGAAAACTGGAAAGGAATATCTTAAGGCGAAGTATAAGCATAAATGGGATAGTTTGAAGAAAGATTGGGCATTTTGGATTAAGTTGAAGGGAAGTGAAACTGGATTGGGATGGGATGCAGCCAAAGGAACAATAGCTGCAACTGATGAGTGGTGGGAGAGGAAACTAAAGGTATGTTTGTATAATCCATTGTACATATTTTGTATTAGTAGATAAACCATGCTATTTGAGTTATTAATGAAAATATTCAAAATTGTAGGAGGTTCCTGAAGCTGTAAAATTTTAAGAGAAAGGTTTGGAGAATGTTGACTTATTAGACATTATGATTAAGGACATTGCGGCCATAGGAGATTTAGCATGGGTCCCCACTTCAGGTGTGTTACCTGATGATCTTGAGACACCTAAGGAGGGGTTAAGTGATACTTCTGCTGACTCATCTTCTCCAAATGATGATGATGACATTCATGAAGATGAGACTCCTAGCCTCACACAACCACCTAACTCAACACAAAAGAAAGGAAAGAAGCGAGTTTTACCATCATCCACACAAAGCAAAAGGAAGAAATGAGGAACAACATTACAATTGACACAACAGCTTAGTCGTATCTGCGATGTTGTGGAGTTAAGGAACTCAGCTTTTTCAATGGAGCCAAGTAGTATTATTCGTAATGTCATGGAATGCGTGTGCACCTTAGATGGCATTGAGAGGGTTCCAAACTCTACCTTATGACAGCACGTATTTTTCAGAAACAAGAGAAGAGAGAGATGTTTGTCGTGATGGAAGAACCGTATTTACAACTTCAGTTTCTTCAAGAGGAGGCAAGATTGTTAGGAGGGCACTACTTTGATACTTAGGGTGTTTTATGTTTTATCCTATGAATAATGTTTTATGGAAGAGAAATGTTTAATGTTTTATTGTTTTATTCTTTGAATAATGTGGCTGTTAGGGGGGGTCACTATTTTGGCACTTAGGGTGTTTTATGTTTTGTGGCTGTTAGGGTGTTTTAACTTGTTGGATTGTTAGGGTGTTTGAATTACAAAGATAGAAGCTTGGTTGTATCTTTGAATAGAAAGCTATTAAATCAAGAGTTGGGACCTCTTTTCATTGTTCTCACAATTTTCTGCCAATACATCAACTTTATTTTTTCACCAATGTTGAGTTTGTTAGGTTTCCTGATAACAAAATTAAATCAGTGCTGTGATAGTGGCTACTATAATTAGTGAGTTTGCTTCATTACTGTTGCAAGGAAGCATGTAACTGCTGTAAGTAATCGTTGCTGCGTTACTGCTGTAATTAGTGATGGTGGTTTTTTCTTTGCTTGACATACAAAACTGCTTTGCACTTTAAAAAGTCTGTTAGTGTGTTCTTTTTAATAACAAATACAAAACTGACAGTCTTGCCTTAATTTTGTAGTAAGCCTAGTAGCTTTAGCTGCATTTTTTTTTTCAATTTTATGGTATAATTTTGTTGTTTACAATGAAAGTACAACAAGCTAGAGCAAATGTCCAATTGATGCTTGGACTCGTGCTTAGTAGTACTCACCTTTGTGTTAACATAATGAAAACTCAGGTTGTCCAATATTTGTCTTGCATACAATGAATTTAAAAGCATTGCTTTATGATCTCTCTGGTTTTGCCATAGCTGCCTTTCTCTCCAGAATCAGTGCCACTTTATCTGTAGACTAATTGTACTTAAGTTTTGCATGTGAACAATCTCTAGATTCTTAACAGGGGTGATTGATTATTAAGAAATTGGGTTCATTATCGTGACTGGCTCCATTAACTAATTATCGACATGAAATTTGCTTGTGAGCAATCTCCTATTTTGTTTTCTGAGGTTTCTTTCTAAGATAAAAGAATATTATCTATAGAAAAATGAGAGGACCCCTCCAGGCATCTCATAGTTGGTGGTTCAAATCAGTGCACCTTGACTGAGAGAATTATATATAGCAACAGGTCCTTGTTATACCAATTTTTATGGCTACTACAAGTTTCTAGCAACAGGTCCTTGGACCTGAGGTGAAGTTTGGACCTGAGGTGCAATTTGGACCTGAGGTGAAGTGCCACTGTGGAGCTCCAAGTTGTCAAGGCTATCTTAGGACCAAAAGAAAGATTGGGAAGATTAGACTCGTATAACAGCCTTGAATCAAAAGAGAGTAGCTACAATCATTAGGGAACTATGTCATTAAAATCTTATTAGGGAAATAAGATTAGTAGCTACCCATGGGTTCTTAACAGAACGTATTAGGGAAATATGTGGATTTAATATTGTAAGGTTAAGATTTGGGGGGGGGTTCATAGACTGTGAACAGTATCTGTAAACAATACACTTAAATAGTGTTTTGGAGTTTTGAGGGTTTGGAAAGCTACTCGATGAATGGGTGGTTTGAGGTTTCAAACAATAGAATTTCATCTTGTCTGAATTTTGATGAGATCACTAGAAATGTCAATGGAAAATAAAAAGATAAACATACCTAAGCATCACACCTGTTGTTCATTGGCATCTCACGATTCTCACCTAGGAAAGGGTTGCTTGCATCACACAATCCTCAAGAGCAATAGTTGCAGAATTATTCATAAACATATTATTATTATTATTATTATTATTGTTATTATTATTATTCCTTTTTTCTTTTTGTTGGTGAGTTACACTGCTATTCCAATAAAAATCCTTAGGTCCGTATATAGGCAGGTGACACCTACACCTTAAGGACTCGGACTCCTTGACACCCTAATACAACTTGGTCTTCTAGGACTTTTACTACTGGGCCCAAACTAAAAAACTAAACTCACAAATAAGAAACCTATTACTTAATAGAACCCAAATTAAGACCCTATGGCCCATTAGTACAGCCCATATCCAGACACCAGAAAATCACAGAATTACCTGACATGAAAATGAATAAAACTAAAAGAAATCTGACCTGAACAACAAAAACTCATAATCTACTAGCAAGCCTATGCAAGCTTCCAAGTAACCTTGGAAACTTGGCATCATCATACAAGTGCCAAATTAATGCTTAATTATTAGAAATAATTTTGGGATGCTTTTTATATATGTTCAATTGTTGCTGCCATGGTCCCCCACCAATATTCTGTATAGCTTGCTTAATAAAACACTCTCAACTTTCTGTGTCATAGTGAAGGTAAGGTCAAAATATACTTATCAAAAAAAGAAGGTAAGCTCAAAATATTATGTTTGGTGTTGGTCATATTACTGGTTGGATTAGTTATGCAAGTTTGTAGCCATAACTTCGACTTGTTTAACTTGCATGATTCCATGGAAGTCTTAGTACAATACTGACATATTTAGATATCTTCTTCTATTATGTTCTTTTGTAGAATGAAGACCAGCACAGCATATTTTTTGGTTACCTAAAGCTGATCAAATTTTTAATGGAGAGTTGCTTTGCAGTTCTGCAGTTTGTTCTCTTTGCTTTTTGATTATTACAAATGACTATCTGCTGCAAACTTACTGATGATTTGTTGGTTCTTATTGTGGATCATGGAGGGCTTCTGTTATTTCTCAAATTTGAGGCTCTTTTGCAGTCCACTGATCATATCTCATTACTTTTTCCTTATCTGCTACAAAAATTGTATGCATTGAAACAATTAAGAAAAAAAATCTGGTATTGTTGTTGGAATAGCACTTCACAAATCCATTTTCATCACAAATGGTGTAACTCGTTTCTTCTTTTTGGTCAAAGTAATACAATCCATTCTGCAGTACAGTCTAGTCACTGCACAGTCAGACCCACCCTCATGCAGGCACACACGCAGCCCTTTGCAACAATATGCGCACCACCTGTGCACACACACAAGCACACTCTCCTACACACCCTTACACACACAGCTGTCACAACTACACACGCACACCGTTGCAGCAATATACGCACCACTTGTGCACACCCTTACACCTACTTACAAATATTTACAAATATCAAGCCTACAATTGTCACAATGCCTATTTACAAATATCTACAAATATCCACACTGTCACACCACAGTACCTATCATTTAAATGTTTACTCATTTTCTTTATTGTGATTTATCTAAATTATTGTTATAATTTATTAGGTGATATTCCTATTAATTACAATGATCATATTGATAATAGTGATGAAGATCATTCTTATGATGTGGAAAACGATGAATATGATGATGAGGAATTATATGATCTTGCTGTTGCTGGATGTCATGTTGCAGTGACATATTATATGAAATATATTGATAAACAACATTGTAGAGATTTTGAACAAACTGGCTATATGTGGTTGATGGATTGTTTGACGTGTAATGAAACGAAATGTTACGAAATGTTTAGAATGAAGCCACATGTTTTCCTTCAATTGTGTAATGTTTTACAACATACATATGGGCTTCAGCACACAAGACATATTAGGCTTGAAGAATCAGTAGGTATATGTTTAATAATACTTGGACAAAGAGCTTGTTATAGGATGGTTCAAGAAAGATTCCAACATTCTGGTGAGACTATACATAGACATTTTTATAAAGTTTTGAAATGCCTTAACATAATGTCAATGGATATCCTCAACCCCTCTGACCCTACATTTAGTGTAGTTCCAAGACATATACAGAAGAATCCATTGTACATGCCACACTTTCAAGTATTCATTTGATATATTCTAATTTGTTCCTAAACTTTATTTCCTAAGTATCTAAACTATATATTTTATTTTAGGACTGCATTGGTGCCATTGATGGTACACATATCCAAGTTGTTGTTGGAGACGACAAGAAAGCTTCATATTATAATAGAAATGGCGTGACATCTTTTAATGTAATGGCAGCATGCAACTTTGATTTACTTTTCACACTTGTTATAGCTGGATGAGAGGGTGTAGCACATGATACACGTATTTTCTTAGATGCTATTCATTGACACTTTGTCAACTTTCCAAAACCGCTACCAGGTATATAAAAGTTTTATATATTAAATATGTATGAAGGATATTATTTATGTACATTTTACATTTTTTTTCTTTTACTAGGAAAATATTATTTAGTTGATGCTGGATACATCTTAGGAAAATGATATTTGTCACCTTATAAGGGACAGAGATATCATCTTTTAGATTTTCGAGGAGCTGGTTGAGGGAATCACATAGATTAGAGGTTTAATTATGCTCACTCATCGCTTAGAAGTGCAATTAAGCGAACTTTTGGAGTGTGGAAGAATAAATGGAAAATTTTGAAGCAAATGCTACCTTATGACATTAAGCACCAAAGAAACATTATAGCTGCTACTTGTGTTTTGCATAATTTTATTAGAAAACATGATAGGAAAGATGAGGGATTCATTTAGGATAAACATGGCTTGGACATACCAAGAAGCAATTGTAGTGGAGAAGGTAGTAGCAGACAAGCAAATGTTGAAAATATACAAGATGAGGAGATGAAATTTGTTCATGACAAAATAGCTCGATCCATTTGCTGGTTGTAAACAAAATTTTTATTATTTTTGTTTTGGTGTTTTGGTTTTTAATTTTTCCGATAAGAACTTTTTTATTATTATAATGGATTTTCTAGTATTGATATTGTTAGCAATTAACATTCTAATATAATTATTTTCCTAATCAGTTTAATATCTTTTTCTTGATGAGTAATTTATAATATTTTAAATTTGATAAGCTTCACTCAATGAATTTCAACAACGAAAACATCATTATTGTTGTTACTATTAATGTAATTGTTAAGCTTAATTATATATTTTCAAAAAAAAAAAAAAAACACTGATCACAGGAAAAATGAAAATATAACCTTAAAAAAATAGTTAAGTCATTTTTTGGAATTTACACTCAAAACAGCTACTTTTAAAACAGCCTATCTAAACGCTTAATATGGCTTTGAAAATAGAAAATGTATATTTTCACATTTTTACCAAACACTTATCTGTGGTTTTTAAAATGGAGTTTTGAAAACGCACGTTTTGAAAACGCTAGTTTTTAAAATGTACCTTTTGAAACAGCTTATCCAAACATACCCTAAATTGAATTACATTAGTGTTCTATAAATAAATTGAATTACTTTTGTGTGTTATTAGAACATTATTATTTATTTTAGGAAAAACATGTAATTCTTATAACATTTAGTTATTATAAGAAAGAAAAACTATAGCCAATATAAATATACTTTTTAAATTAAGATTGTTTAAAAAACTTTTACTCTTTTATAATAATACAAAATACAAACCTATATTTTGACTCTATTTTGTGCTTATCTTACCCCCTTTTTTTTGGACAATAAACCTTGCCCATGATTAAATTTAAGTGATAGTATCAGTATTCCTAATTTTAAGATAAATCAGAAACTCTATGACTAAAATAGGGATGCCATGGATAAATTATAAAGGAACGTTAGCACTTGACCAATGAATGCTAGTATATTTACCAAAAAATAAAAATGGACACGCTAGTGTGAAACAAATAAAATAAGTCAATAGAGTAATTTTAAGTAATTCATTTTGCCCAAAAAATAATATACCCTTGAAGTAAAAAGTTTTGGTACATTTTTTTTTTTTGTTAAGACTACCATTGCTTTTCTCTTTTACTCCAATGAAGAATTTGGATTCTGAAGGCATGGGTTTGTATATGTTCACAACTTGAGCTTCAACTATCCTTCTCTCTCTCTCTCTCTCTCTCTCTCTCTCTCTCTCTCTCTCTCTCTCTCTCTCTCTCTCTCTTGCACATATATACACACAATTTTAGTAAAAAAAAAATGGTGATAATTTGATGGAGTTGTAACTCGAAACTAAAGTCTTTAACAAAGGTTCTAACATGAATTTAAAATTAGCCTCTAAGGAGGTGGAGCTAAATGAGGGTGAAAAAGATGTTAGTGTTGAGGGGTTGTTGGCGTTAGATTCAATGAAGAATGTGGGGAAAAAATTAGTGATATTAAGAAATTCTACAATGAAAGAGAAAGTGATAAGAAATTATGGCATGATGGAGAAAGATGGGTGATAGCAACGAAGTTTGGCCTAGTCCTCTTCGACAATCACAACAAATCATTTCATGTTATGACAATGTCATTGTTGGTATTATGGATTTCAGTTACAAGCTACAATCAACAATAAGTTTCAATAGTGTATATGAGAGAGAGAGAGAGAGAGAGAGATTAGTGTTAGTTTCCTCTCTTCAAAAAGAGTATTATGTCTAGCCCACCATAGATATCTTATTAAAATACTAATTTGAAACTTACTATGATAGTTAACACGATTTCTCCTAGTTCAATCTAGCACGAATCTTTGGCAAATAGTTATATAGTCCAAAAGTCATGCTAGTTAATACCTGGACCATGATGCCATTACTTTCCATGTCTAAATTGAATTTCTAAACACTAACTAGAGACTCATTTAATGTAATTAGGATTAAAGTCTTTTAATAGAACCACGTGTTTTGAAGTATTTTGGATAATTTGATAGTTATAACAAAGTATTTTGGAATCCTTGATGTCTCCATTGATAGTTATATCTAATTAGAATATAGTATCTTTTCAAATAAAGCAACCTAACAATAAATAAATTTTTATTTAGGTTTGATTATATTTCCATGAACAAATTTAAATTAATAAGTATATTCTACTCTAAAAGTTCTCTAATTGACTTTTTATTTATTAATACTTATTAAACAAAGGCTATATTACAAATTACACCTCTAACTTTGACTTGTTTTTAATTCAATTCTTTAGGTTTCACTCTTTTTTATTTCAGTCCCTTTACTTTCATTTGTTTTCATTGTATTCCTTCCATCCAATCCACATTGGACAATATTAAGTTAATAGCAAAATTGGACAATATTGAAGGAATCACTAAACTAAAAACATTTTTTTAAGTTAAAGATTGAAAAAACGAATGAAACTTAAATGACTAAATTGAAAATAAGTTCAAGTTGGAGGATGTAATTTGGAGTTTAAACTTAAATAAAATTTCTTGATCATTACATGGGATATTGATGAGTAGACAACTAGATATGTAATTATAGCCCATTTTTATTTTTTGTTTATTTGAGGAAAAAGTAATGAATAACATAAAATTGACTTGGATATCATGATTGCTACACGTTTGATAATTGCCATACATTTAGTCTGCAATTATGCAATTTGCATCAAACAATTATTATATAGTCCAACATTTTAAGATTATAACCCTCCAAGTTTTTGAAAGTTTCAAACAATAACCAAAAGACTTTGGAAGTTTTGAACAACGACCAAAGACTCGGTGAGATGTTAACAAGATTAGAGACTTCTAATGGTGTCACTTGTTTTCATGATTTAAGGTATCCCGCATTTCAATGACTTAAAAAGAGCCTCGATTATTTTCTCCCACACAAAATTTTAAGAGATAAAGTTACTAATTAAACGTTTCTTATTATTTTGGAAGACTCCTTCTTCCCCATAAGTCCACTCCCCCCAAGTAACTTATTAAAGTATTAGAAATTTATTTATACGTATTTAAAAAACGCTAGTCCATATTATAGAAGATCAATCCAAACAATCATGCATTATATTGTTTAAGTTGCACCAATCACATTCTTGTTATCCGTTTATTATTGTTTTGCAATACAATTTATTACTCTTAAAAAAATGTAATAGAAATAACATTAGGTATATAAGAAAAAGGAAAAGAAAAAACAGTACTACTTAATGAAAATAAGAAAGATGATTGTTGGCTATGCCATTGTATGCATGAAATACAATACCAAATTGGACCCTCTAGACGTTATCACTTTGTGTTCAACTTTTATTAAGAATATTTTTGTCTTTATTGAGATTATTAAGAAATTTTCCACTTTTACAATCATCTTAGATACAATATTCCTTTTTCTCCAAAAAAAAAAAAAAGAAAAAAAAAAGACAAAATATTCCTAAGGGTGTTTTTCATAAATACCCAAGTTGTCAAAAATGCAACCCCACATTTTTCTTTTTTAATTAATGTAAATGGAGCCTTGTAGGAAGGAAGCCATCACTATTTTCTTAAATTTCTGATGTTCACATTCACGTTTGAAAATTTTTCATTTTTAATTTTTTTTCTCATGTTCACATTTTTAGAGAGAAAAAATGTCATCTTCATTATTACAAATTGGGTTCCACCAGTTTCAAAGTCTCTTTAATAGTTCACCGTGCATAAGTCACTTTCTGCTTTATTTCTTCTTGTCTTCAAAGAAATTGCTCATTTGGCGGACTTCTCTGAAGATTGAATGCCACTCCTTGGAACAATATTTCACCTTTTAAATATTTTTAAATGGAAAATATTTATGAATTCTCTAAAAATATTGATTTTGGAAATATTTTTAAAACTTTGATTAATTTCTCTTTAATTTTTAAGATTTAAAAAAAAAAAAAAAAACTCATGGGTTAATGTTGATCTAAACTAAACTTCTATCATATGTGTTTAAAAGTAGTAACTCCTTTTGATTGAGGTAGTTTTTTTTTTTTTTTTTTTTTTTTTTTTGGGATTGAGGTAGTTTTGATTCAATCCAATCCAATCTTGATCCCAAACAATTTTAGGTGAAACACAAATTCAATCACGTGAGAAGAAAAAAAAAAACAAATCTTACCAGATGTCTAAATTTTGGTCCTCTTCAAGTTTTAGGGGCAATTTGGTAATTTTAATTATTTGATTTTTTTTTTTTTAAGAATAATTATTGGGTAATTTGGTGGGTTGGGGTTTATCCATAATAATTGAGTTGAGTTGGGTTTAAATAAGAAGTAATTAGTTAAACCAGTTTGTAACCTATGCATATACATGGATATACTTAAAATATATATGTTAAAATGCATAATATAATTTTTACATATATAAAATATTATTGATAAACATTCTTATATATTTTTATGGGTTCTAGTTAGCTCAACTGGTAAAGTCTCTGATGGTTGTATAAGAGATCTGAAGTTCAATCCCCACCTACATCAAAAACTGATTGGTGTCTTAGTATGATGATAAAGAGCTATTATTAAGAGCGGACATCATAGGTTGAAACTTTCTCAAAAAAAAAACATTCTTATATATTTTTTTACTCTTTAAAAAGTCTTCTAAGAATTATTAGGTAGAAAACGTAATTTTTCTATTTTTAATTTTTTTTTTCTATTCATTAATTCTAGATTCTTTGGTTATACTTAATAACCTACTTGGATGGATATTTATGATGTGGTCTCACATTTGACTTTAAAAGGTTAACTTAGAAAATTAACCCCTTCTTTCCTACAAAATGGGAAATGTTTGATAGATATTTCATCATTTCCATCCCACTTTCAAATACAAAATTACCCTTTCGTTTGACTAGTCCACAATGACCATTGTTAGAATGTTCAAAGACTTGTGTTAGGTTTCACACAGAAACTTGCATGATATTGCAATGAAAAAAGCATTAGTGTGGTTCTTGGAAAGTTCAAAGAGTTACTAGTCACACCCTAAGCAAGCTACCTTTAAAGCCTAAAGGTTCCTCTAGCTTTTATTCATCCTCTTCCTAATTTGCCACTCACTTAATTTCTTATCTTATATTTGCAACCCTTCATAGTTTTCTTTTTCCTCCTTTCAAATCTTTACAACAATCTACTCAAAAATCCCCCCAATGGCTCTTGTGACTAGCAAAGGAGGCTTATCTTCGTCTTCATCTACCTCTTTCACCAGCCAACTCAAGAACTTTGATGTCTTCTTGAATTTCAGAGGCGAAGATACCCGTCTTGGTTTTATAAGCCATTTGTATAATGCTTTACGGCAACAAGGTATCAACACCTTTATTGATGATAACCTTCAAAAGGGAGAAGAAATTTCTGCAGGACTTCTCAAAATCATTGAAAGTTCAAGGATTTCAATAATTATATTCTCTGAAAACTATGCATCCTCCACATGGTGCTTAGATGAACTTGTCAAGATTATTGAGTGTAAGAAGAATGACCAATTAGTGCGACCAATTTTCTACAACATAGATCCATCAGAAGTTCGTAACCAAAAAGGAAAGTTTGGAGAAGCATTATCTAAACATGAAGAAAAAATAAAGGATAACAAAAAGCTGCACAGTTGGAGGGAAGCTTTACATGAAGCTGCCAATATATCTGGTTGGCATTACAAGCAAGAGTATGTTCCTATACTTAATGACCACTTTTATGCCTTACAGGTTCTAATGGTTTTTCTCACAAAAAAAAGGGTCCCAATGGTTTTTCTCATAAACAGAAAAGTTTCAATAGTTTTGTAATGACCAGTAGATGTTATTGTTAAACAACTACTACTATGTGATGGCTTTCCTTTTAAATTATTTATTTATTTATTTATGTTTTTCAAATTATGGATATTATTTTGGGTCTTATCTTCTACTAAGGCTATTAGCTATGGCTCAATAGTAAAACTAAAATAAAAAAAAATATTAGATTATCTTACCAAATAATTAGGATTTTTTCTAACATGTGGTTTTAATTTTTTTTTTAGAAGAAATTCTTATCAATTTTGCTCAAGTATTAAGTGGGTTTTCAATAATTTCGTGCCCCCCTCTAACTGGATTTTCCTTGCAATTTCTTCGCAAAAACCTAAAACTAATTTCCTAGAAAATGATAATTAGAAAAAATCCTAATCAAATTATAGCTCTTAGACCTATAAATCACATTAGGTATACTTTTAAAAATAAAAATCCTAATAAAACTAATTTTTTTTTCGTAATGCTCAAACTCTGAACATCTTGAATTTAGTTCAGGTTCATATTTCAATTTTATAGTCTAACTATTTACATGTCTTGTATTGAATGACAGCTATACTGAATTTGAATTTATCCAAGAAATTGTTGAAGAGATCTCAAATTCTAACTTAAATCAGATGCCATTATTTGTTGCTAAATACCCAGTTGGAATAAATTCTCGCGTAGAGGCCATAATATTGCAATTAGATATTGGGTCAAATGATGTACATATGTTAGGTATGTATGGCCTCGGTGGAGTGGGTAAAACAACCATTGCAAAAGCTGTTTATAACAAAATTTTTTCGTATTTCGAAAGAAGCTTCTTTTTGGAAAATGTTAGAGAAAAGTCAAGGACATTTGATGGCATTATTCAACTACAAGAGATACTTCTTTGTGAGGCCCTAGGGAATAGACAACTGAAGGTGTGCAGTGAATCGAAAAGAACCATAGCGATAGAGAACATACTTCGCAATAAAAGAATTCTTTTAATTCTTGATGATGTGGATAAATCAGACCAAATAGAAATATTGATTGGAGGATGTGATTGGTTTGCTTCTGGAAGTCGAATCATTATAACAACAAGAGATAAACATTTGTTACATACTTTTAGAATATGTCATTCAACTTACATGATAAACAAATTAGCTGATCATGAAGCTCTTGAACTATTTAGTATGCATGCCTTTCAAAAAAACAAACCTGAGGAAGATTATTTAGAACTTACTAATCACGTTATATGTTATGCCAAGGGCATTCCATTGGCTCTATCAATAATTGGTGCCAATTTGCATGGAAGAAGTGAAATGGAATGGAAAAGTGCATTAGATAAGTATGAAAGGATCCCTGACAAAGATATACAAAAAGTACTCCAAGTAAGTTATCAAGGATTGGATGATACGGAAAAAAATATTTTTCTCGATCTTGCATGTTTCTTCAAGGGTCATTCCAAGGATTATGTTGTGGATATTCTAAATTCTTGCGATCTATACCCAGTTTTTGGTATTCAAAAACTTATTGATAAGTGTCTTATAAATGTTGACCGATTTAACAAATTATGGATGCATGACTTGCTACAGCAAATGGGTAGAGAGATTGTCCGACAGGAATCACCCCAAAAACCCGAACTACGTAGTAGATTATGGTATTATGAGGATGCTTTTGAAGTACTAATGAAAAATAAGGTATAACTTGGTCTCATTCACCTTTACCCTTTTCTTTATAGGGAAAATTTAATGGCTTTTTATTTTTGGTTATTTCCTTCATATAATTTTTTTTTCTTTAGTTATGGAAGAAAATTCAAGTATGTCAACAAGGTTAAAATTTGTCTAATCAGGGATCAGAAAACATTCGAGGCATGATGATAGTCCCGCTTGAACCAACAAAGTTGCAACTAGAAGCTAATTGTTTTGAAAAGATGAAGAATCTCAAGTTCCTTATGATCGGTAATGTGGATATTTGTAGAGGTCTTGAATATCTTCCTAATGGATTAAGGGTGCTTGATTGGCTAGGGTTTCCTTTATCCTCCTTACCATCCAATTTTCGTCCTCAAAACCTCGTTGCACTCAGCTTGCCGCAAAGTCGGATTATATTGGACAAGCTTTTCAAGGTATTGTCATTTTTATTTATTTATAAATTATTATAACATCATTAATATTTATTTTAACATCTATTGAAGTTAAATTTTGATTTTTTTTCCTATAGAGGATACAATGTAGAAGCTTGGCACATATGAATTTTCGTAACTGTCAATACATTAGGAAATTACCGGACTTAATGAGTGCCACCCCAAATGTAAAGAACTTGGAACTCATTGATTGTGGAAAATTAGTCAAGATTCATGACTCTATTGGATATCTTGATAAGCTTGAAAGCTGGGACCTTCAGGGTTGCTTTGAACTTCATATTCTTCCAAGATGCATTGTGATGAAATCTCTTAAAGTTTTAATTCTTTTGGATTGCAAAAGGGTTAGGAGGTTCCCCGATATTCCACAAAGAATGGAAAATTTAAAGTATCTAAATCTGGCCTACACTGCCATTACAGAGCTTCCTCCATCAATTGGAAATTTTGCTGGGCTTGAGATGTTAGACATAGGTTCCCCTTTCTATTTGTGCCAGCTTCCAAGTAACATTTATGAATTGCAACATATTTCCCGACTCATGCTCCATGGTAACGTCCAATTTCCAAAGAGCGTGGGAATTGGCAAACAAGCCCCGTTGAATTTTCTAAAAAAGTTAACTTCATGTTTCACCCACTCAGAGAAAACTAAAGATTTGAACCTCCAAGAATGTACTATCAAATTCAATAGGTTAAATGTGCTTGTAATTTGGGATTACAAGTTCCTTAAAAAAATTCCAACGCTTCCAGAAGGTATAAGAAGAGTAGAAGTAAATAACTGCATTTCATTGAATCCAGAATCATTAAGAAAGTTAATCCTTCAGGTACCTCTCCCTCTCTTAAAGTAATAATTTTGGTTAACTTTGAAAATACATTTAGTAGATTTGCTAAACTTCAATTTATCAAAATTCCAAATTGCTTTCAGTTTCAAAGAAAGTTAGGGCTTCCACAAGATATGAAATGTTCAAGTGTGAAGATTGATTTGCATTCACATCACAAATTATTGTATCAGATTGATTTCTCTTCTCGGGTCTCCCTGTCTAAGCTCCGCGTACTTATATTTGAGTCCTTTCCCACTCTAGGTGCATATCTGGTGAGTGATTTAGCAGCAGTATATGATATCAGAGTACCAGGAAAGAAGATTCCAAAGTGGTTTAACCATCAAAGCATAGAGAGTTCCATATTTTTCTGGGTTGGTCCTGAACTTCCCACAGTTGCTCTTTGTGTTGCTTTTCATCTAGTTCCGTTGAAGGACAGTTATGCTGATAATGATAGCTACGGTTTTGTTCATGATGATATAATCAGTTGGGCTTGTGATCTTAGAATTTTCATCAATGGTCATAAGCGACCTTTTATTGAGAGAGTGTTCTCTATTTTTATGAAGTGTGATCATATGTGGTTTTTTGGCATGCCTCACAGCCAATTACTAAGGAAATTTGGAGACTTGATGCAAGGTGATCGGAATCATATTAAGATATCATGTAAAATCTCTCATTGGACAAGTGAATTCGGAAAATTTGCTCCTATGGTTGCAAGGATAGGGGTACATGTGGAATGCATTTGTTCTCCTCAGGATTCCATTATCATCCAAGACAACTCTCAAAATGTTGATGACTCAGAAGACACTATGCTCACACCTTTACTACCTCCTTGCTCCACTTCTAATGTTTCACATATGAATCTTGGGTGTCTCAACGGACTCAGACGCTGGAGACGCTGGTAACCCTAAGTGACATCTGATTCAAGGCTTCTAATGAATATAGCAAGTTGGTTCGACTAAAATTTGGGTATTGACTCAGCAGATGGTAATGGGTTTGAGTTGGGGTCTTCTTCAATGGCCCATCCCTTTCTAAAAATAAATATTCCTAGGTATTATTTTTACATTGAAAATATTTTCCATTGCCTTGTCTTCATTTGATTTTTTAATGTTGTTGAATGCTAAAATATGTTTCACTGTTTTGCATTGTTTGATTTGCATCTTTGGGGACTTTGGCACTTCCCATTCTCTTTCTCTAAATTAATGGGTTTTTCCATACAGGGTAATAATTTAGAGAAAGAGAATGGGAAGTCACAAAGACCCCAATGGGAAAGCAGGATCCATAGTCATATTTTTTTTTTTTTTTTTTTGAATTTGGTACAATTTCAAAGTTTTTGGTCAAACATTTTTACAAAGTGGTCTGGTATGCTGGATTTGGCAGAACTAAGAATTTCATTAGGATTGACCTAAAATCTCAGGGATATATTTTGCTCTCTTAAAAAAGGGAAAATCATGGTTTTTATTTTATTTGAAAAATGATGATTATAATTGTTTTCTATAAGGTCCAAGTTTTATCCTGCTTAAGCTGTACAATACCGAGTGGCCAAATCGGAGTACTTTCAGTCGACACAGGCCCCTAGTAGCATGTTTGTGTGGAGCTCAAACCCGTAGCCAATGTTTAGAAGAGGTGGGCTCCATGCATTCAGTGGAAGCATCTTCAGTGCATTCGAGCTGTTCAGATAGTCTAATCAGGGATATGCCAGTCATTGCCGACTTGAACATCACCAGCGTTTCAGAGATACAAGATACACCAGAAAAACCCATAATTAAAAAAAAAAAAAAAAAGAGTCAAAAAAGAAGAAGAAGATACACCAGAAAAACAGCACCAATGTCACCCTCCAAAAACTATCCCAAACGCTATGGATGGTGGCGGGTCATCCTCAGTCCCTCACGATACTGAGCTCCATCATTTATTGTCTCCTTTGCCAACTTCTTACAGTTTCAATTTCTTTGCCATCCGATTCAGGGCTTCCAATGGATGTGGCAAATGGGTCTGATTTTGGTTTGGGATTTGACTTAATTGTTGGTCATGGGTTTAATTTGGGTTCTTCTTCATTGGTCTATCCCTCTGTAAACGATGATTTCGACTTCAATCCATATCCACAGTTGAAGAAAATGAAAACGTCTTAGTTCGGATCAAATTTCTAAGAAACATGGCAAGGTACTGTTATTACATTGAAACTGTTTTCTTTTGCGTCATCTTTGTTTGATTTCTTTTGAGTTGTTGAATGCCAGTGTATGTCTCCCTCTTTAGTTGTATTGTTTGATTTGCTTCTTTGTCACTTCTCACTCTCTTTCACTAAATTAACACTCTCATTAATAAATAGTTACAACTTGAAGGATATAATAACGCAAAAAAAGAACAAAACTAATGAAAGAAATTAGTAATTTGATCTGTTGCTGAGTTCTGTTGCTTTTAACGGCCAAGAAGTTTCTAAAATGCTTCTAGAAAAAAGCATTAAGTTGTGCAACTTAATAGACAAGTGAGGTTAAAATGAATATAATATTTTATATTGATGATGGTCAACATCTACTTGATCACGCAAAAGAGATTACTTGTATTGATTTGGGTTTATTGGCATAATTAGTTAAGCATATTTTCTATGGGATTTTGAAGGTGAAGTAAGCATTTAACTCGGGGTAACTAAAAATTTTAGGGATAGATTTTTCTCCCTTCAAAAAAGGGGGAAAATAATGGTTCTTATTTTCCTTGACTATCTTATGACTTGAATTGGATGATTGTGATTGTAATGGGTTTCAATTTTTCTTGCCTTAATGCTATGATCACCTGCCTAGACTTCTCAGTGGTAGAGAGCCATTTTCCAATGCAGCAGTTCCTCAGCCTCCTCTAGTCCCTGTTCACAGTGGGTGTCTTTCCTTGACATCTAATTCAAGGCTTCTAATGGATATGCTAAATGGAATTATTATTACATTGAAACTATTTTCCTTTGCATCATCTTCATTTGATTTATTTTACGTTGTTGAATGCCAGAGTATGTCTCCCTTTTTTGCATTGTTTGATTTGCATATTTGGGGGTCTTTTTCACTTCCTATTCTCTTTCTCTAAATTAATGGGCTCTTTCATGTGGGATACTAATTCAATTTGAAAGGACATTATGCAAAGAAAAAGAAGAATTGGTGGTCATTTTATTTGTTTTAGAATTTCATTTCTTGTAAATTTGTAATGGCAAAGAGCCTTAAAAATTATTTGGGAAAAAAGCATTAAATTGTCTAGTTAATTCTTTGAGGCTATTGCTATCCAAGGCATGCATACCTAAATATCTTTTGATTAATATGAAGAAAGTATCCTTAATTTGAGGTTTAAATTCAAATCTACAAAGTCTGACCCTGTGGTAGCAAGAAAATTATTATATAAAATGTAGCCGTGTTGAAGTGTTTGGAAATTTGGCAAGAACAGAAAGTTTATATTTTGATTCTCTATACCCTCCCCCTTGCCCTACCAAAGACCCAAAGCAAAGAAACTATGGCTGTTCATAGAGTCAGAATAATTTCAGTCTTCATAGTTCCCCATTGTTTATGATTTGTATCAGTGTGGATAGCTTATGAATTGTTTTGAATACATGGGATGCTGCTGTTATTGCAGTTAGTTGTTTCATGGCATATGAAAGCTGGTACCATGTGTGAATTTTCCAAGCAGGAGTTTATAGGTGGTCTACAAGGGCTAGGGTAAGTATATAAATAGTTATTTATGCTATACTTGTTCTGGAGTTAAATGATATCAATTAAGAGTTTGGAACTGCCGTGATTAAGGCTATATATTCTGATGGCAGGATAGACTCTTTGGAGAAGTTCTGTGAAAAGATACCATTTATGCACATGGAGCTGAAAGATGATCCTATGTGTAAGTGTTCATGAATTCTGATTTTTTCTAAAATTTAGTTTTAATATTGTAATTCATGTTGCTTTGAGGTGAAAACACTCACCCAATGGTCATGAACTCTTGACCGCACTCTCCACCTTGCTTTTACAAGGCAGGAGGTACCATTTAAACTAAAGCCCATTGGTTGGTTTGACTAGCATTTCTATGCTAGAGATACAATTGTTGTGCTTTTGTTCCTGAAAATGATTTTTGCTTGTATTTGTCCAGAAAAGTTCCGTGAGATATATAACTTTGTGTTTGACTGGGCAAAAGAAAAGGTACTCTTTTCTCTGCGTGAATGCTTGGATTCGTACGTACTCTTGACCTATGGATATTTATTTCCACTGCAGAAAATGAAGACTTTTTAATAGTTTTCAGCTTTTCACTCTTCTCAGTTTGTCTTTTAGGTAGGTATAGTACTTGTTATTGCTATTTTTTTTCCCTGAATAATTCCTTTTATTAGAAAAATCAGCATCCTAAGGTGATATCACTTATTTAACATTTAGATGGAGTGTATGCACAATAAACTTGTCTTTTTACTCTGAACTCAGAATGAGGTGTGCTCTGAGTGTGCTGGAGTTTGTTTATGCCCTTCTGTTATTGTTTAAAATCAACTTGATTAATTCCGGCTTACAATCCTGCCATTAATTTTGAGTGGAAATGTCTAGACTTAGGTGCATTTTGATATGGATGTTAGCTTCGTGAACTCAGATGTTCTCTAGGCTTCGAATTTGGTTTATTTTATTTTTTAATATCTATATCAAATTCAGTGATGTATAAGTGAACTAGGAATTGATTTCTTCTTGAGGGCATACAGGATGTAGAAGTAACATTAACATAGAATATCCAAAACAGTAAATTTTGAATTATTCATGAAACTGAAAAACAGTTTGAGAAAGAATGATTGAAGGTGTCTAAGTACGTTGATACCTGTGTTCATTTCATGTTGTGTGACACTGGCTGCTCATAGAATTTGAATTTTCTTGGGAAGATAGCTTAGATTGAGGTACTAAAACTCAAACCAGGGATGAACGTTTTTTTGCATTAGTTCTTAAATTATACAGTAACCTGTTCTTTTGGATTTTATTATTGTCCTGTTGTGCTAAGATATATAGTGTCCTTGTATGTGCATAATAGCATCAAAAAGTCACTATTGCATGTATATAGCAGGAATCGGAGCTTTTGACAACTACGCTAAATGACTGAATCTTTGATGGATAGGTGCCTCTTAAAGCTTGTATTACTATTATCCCTAGAACAATGGCGGGGGATTTAGATGTTTAAGTTTCATTTATACAATGTTTCCTCCCCTTTTTTTGTTGGAATAAACATGGATAGGCAAATTTTTGATAGGCAGAGATGGCGACGCTAAATGCATTTTTCTAGTTCCATATGGATGATAATTTCCAGAAATTTTACAATATGGTGAGATTTGCTGACATTACTGAGCCAATTGAAACATAGCAAAGAGACTATGAGCTACTTGCTGAATTTTTTGCGAAGTGTTATGGCTGTCTAGGTGGATATGATCCTTGATGGGTGTAAATTTCATTTAGCTTAAAAGGCTGTACATTCAAAAGCATGGGGATGCATGTGTCTATGCATGGACACATGATTACAAACAGATTTTTCCTTCAGCTTCTATGTCAGCTCTGTGCTACATATTATATACTTTACTAAAAGTTATATTTAACACCTAAAATTTCAATTATGTGTCTTTTTTATACAATGTCATTGTCACCCAACTTCTGGTTACGTATGCAGGTAGCTGATTTTTCTTAGTATTTCAGGGTCAGAAATCTTTAGCATTGGATACAGCTATTGGGATGTGGCAATTACTGCTTGCGGAAAAGCAGTGGCCATTGGTTGAACACTGGAGCCAGTTCTTACAGGTAGCTTACTATCCATATTTTGATCTAAAGAGAATGAGTAGTGAATTCTTGTGACCTATGGTGAAAAGAATTATATAGCTGGCAACATGTTGGGATTAGGGCACTGTTAAGTGAGCTGCAATAGGAAGTGAGAATATATTGCTAATTATGTTTATTATTAATTCAACCTTGATGCCCTATGGGGATCTATCTTCAGGTCTCTGTGATGTTATAAACGGCACATAGGCATCTATGCCATTGTTAGATTTGTTTGTCTGTGTTTGTTTTAGTTTTGTTTTCATCTTCTTTCTTTCTTCCCTGACCCCCGAAAAGGATTCACTCATTGTGAGACAAAATGCCTGGGGGTTTTGGCAAGCATCTTACCAACCATGTCAACATTATTGGTGACTGCTGTTGTCAGTCGATTTGGTGAAGCTTTGTCAATGGCGGGGATGTGATGGTTGGTGGGTGAACATCTCTACCCCTTGTCTCATTGGCTAATTTGCCTTCATAAATTATTTAATCCAAAAAATAGCTTGGTGGTTGGTTTTGTGAGTGGACTATTTGCGATTCTTGGTTTAGTTAGGCACCAGTGGTTACTGCATATGACCAATCTAAGCACATGATAATAGATATACCTTTAGGTGTGTTGAGTTATACATGTTTGATTGGGTTGATGTTATGAACGCCATCAGCTTTCTTCTATATCTTTTATGAGAGGATTAATTAATTTTTTTCCTTTGGCTTCTCTTTTTTGTTTTGATGTTGATGCTCAGGCTCGGCATAACAAAGCAATATCTAGGGACACGTCGTCTCAACTATTGGATTTTGCAAGGGTAAGATATAAAATGGATTATTACATACTGCATCATTACTTCAATATTAAATGCCTACGTTTCATTTACACCTGCATATGCAATCAATACCCTTTTCAACTGCATTTTTATCTCCTCGAACACATGAAGGATGATATGCATTGTGCTGCCTCCCCTTCCTCTACCTTTTTATTTTTTATTTTTTTTTTTTTAAATTTTATTTCAGAAGTAGCTATTAGTATGTAGGGTGGGAGAAATATATGTTTCCAGGACAGGTGAGAGAGACAATCTTAGTTTGACTTCATTCTTTTTCCTTGTTTCCTATTTGTTGTTTTTTTTTTTTGTCTCTCCACAGACTGAACAATCTTATTCATACCTTCATTTCTATTTCGGTATTCTTACCTCCCACACAACAAATATGCTGCACTAATGGCAATTCTGATTATTCCATATCTTTCTTTGTGTAATTGAAAACAAGGTCATGATGTTTGGTTTCCTAATCAATTTTTATCTTGTTGAAGTTTATTAAACAATCACCAGCATTTCAATTTTTAATCTTCTGAATAAATTACTAGGTATTGTGATATTCATTGCCTTTAGAGAGTGATTGATTTATCTCTTATGAATAAAATTGTTTTGACTTATTGAAAAAAATATTCATAGCCGTTGAAGACTTGAATTTTCTTTAATAAGAAAGGAAACAAAAAGAAACATTGATATCATCCTTTCATGAGCATTTTGTATATGGAGGTGTCTTGCTGGTTTTGATGCTGGTCATGGCACTACTAATTTTTCATGCTTTGTACATCCAGACGGTGGACCCTGCATTAACAAATTAGGTTGCTTAAGGTGCATGCCCCTATCTTATTGATGAATATGTTGAATACTTGAATTGAAATGGCATCATCCAAATTGTCCAGTTGAATGATTTGAGCCAAAAACGATGACGAGGTGCTGAAGTAGTGACTTGTCATCTTTCTTTAGTGTGGTTAAATTGCGCTGTTGTGTGATAGTATTGGTCTATCACTAAAAGGTAAAATCCCCCAAAAAGGAATGAGAAGACATGAGTTCCAATTCAACCTTATTTTCCACTGCCGATTCATTTGCAACCTTTGTAGTTAATGGGACTGCTGATGTGGTCTATGCATTTTCCTGTAAAATTAGTTATGAGAATTGAGAACCTACTAGTACTACTAAGCACTAGTGTTAGAATTTTCTTTTGTTTGGATAAAATATTTCCTCTATACGATAGTATGGGCTTTGGTACTTGAAATGTCTCTTCATGATGAATGAATCCAATATTATGGACCGGGCAAACACGGTTTATTGTACATGATAACCTGATAAGCCTAGCTAATGGACTGGCAAACACGGGTTGGAACATATGGGTTAAGTCACCCAGCATGTATCAATTCCATGGAGTGGTTCATTCATGCAGTTGTGGGCTTCACATGCTGTGAGATGAATGGGACTCACGCTGGAGACCAGGGAAGCTGGACAACATTCTTTCTGTAATATATTTTCTTAACAATGAAATTGAGATGAAATGTGAGAACCTCTTAAGGGGTACAAAGTACAAACTACTACAGACCAACGCATTTGCTTTGAGCTAGACTATTTCAGTCTGGGGCTTAGCATGATCATTGAGTTTTTATCCTAGCTAATTTGACTATTTCTTCTAGGGATTAGCAGGATTATTGAGTTTTAGTCCGAGCTAATTTCACCCCTATGGGGATTCACTAATCCTATGATATATTAAAAAAAAATAATAATAATATATACCCATCCATGATCCAACCTTGCGTGCTAAATGGGCCTTGAAACATTTAGTAATTTTTGGGCTTAAAACTATGTCCAGAACATATTCCATGGCCTTAAATTGGATTTATGTTACAAGTTTCATTTTGTTTTCGGGCAAACAAGTATTGTTTTCAATGTTTGGTCCATTTTTCAATTCCGTTTCTAGAAATTCAAAAGTAGTAATCAAATCTTCAAAGGGTGTAAAAATGACTTTTAGAGTTTGGTCCATTTTTCTTCCTCTTTATGTCGCTGAGTATTTTCTAATGAGGAAATATAGTAGAAATTGTTATTTATAACTATTTTTGTGTTGGCTTTAATTCCATATCAAATTTTATTGTAATTTTATTCAGTCATCTTTCTTTGTATTTATGAGGGGTTTTTAATTGCAAGGGTCGAGTGTGAAAAACTGTGAAGACTCAAGTTTAAAACGGATTACGAGTGAATTTCGTGAGAAGCTCGCGAGAAGCTAACTTGAGAAATAGCCAAGCTTAGAGCGGAGAAAAGTTGCAAGAGCTGAGAGATACTTTCAGAGATACATGATACATAATGCATGCGAGTGTTTTTAGTGCTTTTCTAAAGCTCATTCTACGTTATATACACCCCAAGACTATTATCAGACAATCAAGGATTAGAAGGCAGATAAGAAGCAAGTGAAGAAGACTAAAACGGCAATGGTTGTGAATGTCTAAACTACTTGTAGTTTAGATGTTAATTTAATTCTACAGATTGTATTACACGTGTGTTACATATGCTGTTAGTAAATTGACACGTGCTGTAACTAATCTCCCTTATAATTTGGTATTAGTTAGTTGTGATTCAGTTAGGGATTTTAGAATCAGAAATTAGGGAAACATGTATATAAGTCTGGATTGTGTACAGATTCATTTTTGATCAATCAAATTAGAGAAATTTTCTCATCTTTCTCTCTCAATCTCTCTCTCTGTATACACACTCTGTTTTCTCCTTTATCTTTTACATTCTTACAACTATTTTGCCGTTAGAATATTCCCATTGTTTAAGGAACATGTTGATAAATTAAAAAAATTGGATAATTACATTTTACCCACCTGTGGTTTGCCTCTAATTTGATTTGCCTACCTGTGGTTTTAATTTTGACACTTTACCCACCCGAGATTCAATCAGTTACTGCTCCGTAACCCACCTCTTTGTCTGCCGTTACTCTAACACGTTTTCTTTCAAAATCAAAACACAAAACAGATCAAAAAGTTAGGGTTTTGAGTTTTTAAAGGCAACTCTGGGAGAAAAATTAGTTGCTGCTGTTACATGAAAAACTAATCCAAGCCAATTTGTATATAATTAAAGTTATAACTAAGGTTATCCATTTAAAGCATTTTGACCTGGTGAATGTGCTCGTGATAATAGGAACGGTCCAAGCTCACCTGATTTTTTTTCTCACAAATTGTTGGTAAAGAAAACATTGTAGTCTGTAGACTCAGAAAATTTTTCTTCTCGAAATAAAAAATAAAAAATTCTTCAACCAAAAGTATTCTCAAGGTTTCCAAGAAATACAAGTACAAAAATGGCACAAAGTCAAAAATTGGGTTTAAAGTCAAATAAAGTTTATGTTGTCAGAGGACCATTATAGACCTCCATGTTCGAAGGTTACAATTTCTTTAAATCACTCATTAATACCGTAACTTCTATTTTTGGGTAATAAAAGATGACATTAAAGATTGGGGACACCAATAGGTCCGGGACTCATGCAAATTAACAAAAGCTTTTTAGATTGGGAGCCACTGATTCTTGTCGGCATGCCTACAGATTTGTTAGTTTCTTACAATGAGTGACAAAAAAAAAAAAGCTTAAAGCAATGAGAATCTGCAGTTATTTTTTGATGACCATCAGGTCCAACAAAATTAAACCACAGGTGGGTAAAGTGTAATTATCCCTAAAAAAATTGGTTCGGCCGCTCGGTGCGTCTAATCTTTTTCTTTTTCATTCTTTTTTACTCATACCTCTTTTGTTTTTCTTCTTTCGACTCTGCTTTATCTTTTTCCTTATTTTTTTCAGCCTCCTCTTTCTTCTGTCTTTATTCCTTTTAAAAAAAAATATTTATAATATTTTCTTTCTCATTCTCTTTTATCCTTTTTCTTAATCTTCCTCTCTCTTTCCTTTTTATCTTTTCTCTCCTTTTATGTTTTTTATTTTATTTTATAATTTTACAGCCAACACCCTTTTGTCTCCTTCTTTTTTTCTTTTTTTTTTATTTATTTATTCTTTTCCTCCTCTTTCTAATTACTGAACTTATGCATAGAATTCAAAGATGCAGAATTGTTTATAACAAATGCAAATGATTCACAATTTTGTCAATTAAAAGAGCCCCACTTGAGAGGTCGTGGAGTCATGGCTATTGAATGAAATCTGATACCTGAGAGATGCAGCCACCAAGTCCCATACCCTCAAACAGTGACCATAGGGTCTGTTTCGGTTGCCATCGTGGAAGTTGCGAACGATCACAGCCTTGTGACCAACAAACCGGCCCTGAAGAAGGACCACTGCCTTACTGGGCTTGAAGGACTCTTTACCATCTTCTTCTTGTTCTTGAACGAAAATGGGTTCGTTGTCGCCGCTTAAGATATATATATATATATATATATATATATATATATATATATATACACACATATATATATAAGGCGAAGTTAACCGTAGAGTTTTATTTTGATTTTTGGGTTAATACTCGCATAGTTTTAGCTTTTAAGTGGAATCTACTTTTTACTTTGCTCCTTTCTACTTTTTAATCAATCTCCCTTCTATTTTATTTTTCCTTTTTCTTCAATCACTCCTTTTTTTAATCTTTTCTCTCTTATGAAAACTACTTTTTATTCTTTTTAAATGGAAAAAAAAAATTATAATATACTTTTAGATTAAGATGATGCAGTGTTGTCTCTTTCATGGTAGATTTTACCATAAATTTAATTAATGAGACTTACTATAAATGTGAGAGATTAGAGCATTACGTCACTGCACTTTAAGAGTATCTAATAATTACTTCTTTAATAGGTCTTCTTTTTTGCTCATTCACCTAATATTTTTCTTTATTTCCTTCTTATTTACTTTAAATTACATTTTACAGTGTTCAAGTTTAAGTTAAATATCATTTGATCCCGAAAGATTAATGTTGTTTATTTTCATCCTTTTCAAATCATATTCAGTCTAACACTTCCATTCATTTCTATTACTTGAATTGCTGTTAGCTTTGCCAAATAATACCACCCTTACTAATTTCACAAAATAAATTTCCATCACTCTTAAATCTCTTCTGCGAATGAACTCGTCTACAACAACCTACAAAATGATCACAAGTAGGGCCGACAAATTCTATGTTTGAACAAAACAATGCTTGGAGAAATTCTAGGAGCAAACCTCAAAGAGAAAACACTCAATGGTGAGGTTTTTGAAGTTCAGGCTCAAGAAACTTTGGTTCTTGCGAGGGTAGTGATACTGTTGCCTCTCACCTAATATAAATAAGTGCAACAAGGGCAGCATTTACGTATGAGAAAGATAGGTTAAAAATGTAATTCAACAAAGTCAGTATACTATTTTCAATAATCTTGCTTGAGTGAGGTCGAACAAACTTTCTATCTTGATTGTTCGAGCAAGTCTTCTGAAACTTGAATTACTTAAGCAACTTCTTAACTCGACACATTATATAAACAAATTAACTATTGTGAATGCTATCACTTTAGGTTAAGGCAAAGTGACGGAGGTTTGAAGTGAACCAACTAAATCCTCTATCTTGACAGAGTCAAGGTCCTTACTTTTTCTCAATATTAGTGACCAAGGGTCGGAACCTTACAGGGAAACATTGCATAATGTTTTTGAAAATTCTTTGCTTGAGGATTTTCTTGTCTATGTTGAAAATAGAGTTCACTATCTCATTTAATTTCATATAAATGAGATAGTGATTAAGGTCTAGATATTATTTGTATCACAAAACAAAAATATAAATCACTTGATTTTAAAGTACATATAGATTTACATTAATAAAAAGAGACATAGTTTTTGAGTGTTAAACTATGTGTTTTTACTTAAAATAGTGAGCAAAGGAAAAATACAAAAAGTCAACCCAAGAAAATTGTATGTAAAATAGTGAATTTTGGCCCAACAAAGCTAACTAAACCAACAAAAAATTTCTAAAAACACAACAAAATGGCACAACATTTTTGTGATACCTTTACATTACAATTTTGTTATATTTTATTTTGACTCATAAAGAATTGATAGCTTAGCACTTTTGAAAATATTGTGAGGACAACAAGATGTCTTAAATTTTTCACAAAAAATGCTATGTCCACGGCATTTTCACAACAAATAAAAAGTAGAAGGTTGTTAAAGGTTGTTATTGACAGTTTAACACTTTTGAAAATATTGTGATGACAACAAGATGTCTTAAATTTTTTACAAAAAATGCTATGTCCATGGCATTTTTACAATAAATCATAAATAGAAGGTTGTTAAAGGTTGTTATTGGTGGGCAAAAAAGTAATTTCATTGGTAACTTTAGATTAGAACCAATAACAATTTGTCACCTTTGATTTGTTGTGAAAAATGTTGTAGATGTAGCACTTCTTTTTTCATAACACCTTTATTTTTAGTTGTGGTTAGTTCTAGTATGATATTTTATTATTTCATTTTGGCCTATAAGAAATTAACACGGTACCTCAATAATTGTAAAAATATTGAACCAATTTGTTGTGTTTATATTTTATTATAATGTAAAACAGTACGAATTGGACAAAAAATATGTAGCAAATTTACTGCAGCTTTACACATTTACCAAAAAAAAAGTGACTAGCATAATAGGGAAAATTGAACAAACTAAAACTACTATAGCGAAGCTATTGTAGTTTTTTCCATTCAATCTTTTTATATATAGATTTTGACCCATAAAGAATTGACACATGCGTCACAACATTTTGAAAATATCTTTATGTATTCATTGTACTTGCAATGTAAATTTATATTGTAGATATATAAAATTGACAAATTTTGTACATATTTGCAAAATTTGGATAATATTTACCTTCTTTTTTTTTTTACAAATGTGTATAATATTTGCTATTTTTTGCATGTCTACAGTATAAGCTTAAAAAAATAAAGATATAAAGATTTTTGAAAACAAACAAAAACAGCATTCTTGAGCCAAAGAAACTATTCATGGAGCAAAGATACTATTCATGACCCTAGTGGCTCTTATTATAATGTGAAACAGTGCGAATTGAACAAACAAAAAATAATGTAGCAAATTTGCTGCAGCTTTATGCATTCACCCAAAAAAAAAAAAAGTAGCTATTGAAATAGTGAAAATTGAATTAACCAAAACTACTATAGCGAAGCCACTATAACTTTTCCCATTCACTTTTTTTATATATAGATTTTAACTCATAAAAAATTGACATGTGTCACACCAATTTTTACAATATCTCTATGTATACATTATACTTACAATGTAAATTTATACTGTAGACACATAAAATTGGCAAATTGTGTACACATTTGCAAAATTTGTATAAAATTTACCTTTTTTTTCTTTTTCTTTTTTGCAAATGTGTATAATATTTGCCATTTTTTGTATGTCTACAACATCAATTTACAAAGTAAACATATAAAGATACTTAAAAAAAAAAAAAAAAAACCAAAAACAAAATTCAAACTAAACTAGGGTGCTCGAAGGAAAAAAGAAAAAGAAAAAAAAAAAGAAAAAAAAAAAAAAGAGAAGTACAGTTACAATTGAATAAACCAATACACTGTTTATTGCCCATTGATGCTTTTTATATATAGACAAAAACGTGTGGACCTCTCTTTGAACTTTGTGGGATTGCATGAAAGTGGGATATCCACTTTTTTTTTTCTTTTCTTTTTTTAATGTATTGTTTCTGGGTCCATGTTGAGTCTACAGTTTATCATTAACTTTATCACAATTCTCGGTTTGCGCGTGAGCGGCGCCATTTTCAAAAAATAAAAAAAGAGTTATCCAAGTGTTGAGCGGCGCCATTTTCAAAATGATAACATAGAAAATTGACGCCCTTTTCTCCCAGAAAATGAACTACTATTATGGAAAGTGGGAAATGTTTGATAGATACTTCATTATTTCCATCCCACTTTCCAACTCGAAATTACCCTTCCGCTTGAGAACGATAACCGGCGTAGTGCTTAGAATGTTCAAAGATTTATTCTAGGTTTCACATGGAAACTTGCATGATATTGCAATGAAAAAAGCATAGTATGGTTAATGGAAAGTTACTTAGTAGTCACACCCAAAGCAAGCTACCTATATATTAAAGGCTCCTCTAGCTTTTATTCATTCTCTTCCTAATTTGCCATTCACTTAATTTCCTGTCTTATATTGATAACCCTTTCATAGTTTTCTTTCTCCGCCTTTCATATCTTTACAACAATCTGCTCAAAAATTCCCCCAATGGCTCTTGTTACAAGTAAAGGAGGCTCATCTTATTCTTTATCTTCCTATTTCACCCACCAACTCGAGAACTTTTACATCTTCTTGAGTTTCAAAGGTGAAGATACCCGTCTTGGTTTTATAAGCCATTTATATAATGCTTTGTGTCAACGAGATATTAGCACCTTTATTGATGATAACCTTCAAAGGGGAGAAGAAATTTCTACAAGACTTCTCAAAATCATTGAAAATTCAAGGATTTCAATAATTGTATTCTCTGAAAACTATGCATCTTCCACATGGTGCTTAGATGAACTTACCAAGATTGTTGAGTGTAAGAAGAATGGTCAATTAGTGCAACCAATTTTTTACAACGTAGATCCATCAGAAGTTCATAGCCAAAAAGGAAAGTTTGGAGAAGCATTATCTAAACATGAAGAAAAATTAAAGGATAACAAGAAGGTGCAGAGCTGGAGGGAAGCTTTACATGAAGCTGCCAATATATCTGGTTGGCATTACAGGCATGAGTATGTTCCTATATCTAATGACTTTTGTGCCTTACAAGTTCTAATGGGTTTTCTCATTTTTTTAAAAAAAAGTTCTAATGGTCTTTCTCATAAAAAGAAAAGTTTTAATAGTTTTGTACTTGAAGATCCAACAAGAAATCAAGCTTTTGTCGCCGTGGGGTGAGGCCGTTGGGTCAGTTCTGATCTTGGGTCTGTTGGGCATGGAATTATGAATCTAGCAGGGGGTAAATGTGATTGATTGAGGTTGGTGAGGATTAATGGCGCTGGGTTGTGGGTTAATGGCATGGTGATCCGTTGTGAGGGAGAGTTAAGGTGGTGGGTGAGGCCGATGGGTGAGTTTTGATCTTGGTAGGTATAAAGGGGTTCGGTGTGTAGCTTTGGGACATCTGTGAGGAGAAGAGATGAGACAATACCTAACTAGGTGGACCCATATCATTTTCAAAATAATTACTCAATTGCCATTGAACACCCTTGTTTTGTTGTTTAAAACTAGGCCAGAGGTGACTTCAAAATTGTGTGTTTGAACACAAGTATTGGAACAATGTTTTTTAAACAACTTTTGTTGAAAATGGATGACCAAACGTGTGTTTCCTTTTTTGGACACATATGTTCAGTGTTTAGACACTGAACATGTGTGTTTGAACTGAATGACCAACCAAACGGGCTCTTAGTTGGGTTGATGTTTTCAACTCTATGAAGTGTCTTCTATATCGTTTTTGAGAGGATTGATTAATAATTTTTTTCGTTTGGCTTCTCCTTTCTGTTTTGATGTTGATGCTCAGGCTCGGCATAACAAGGCAATATCTAGGGACACGTGGTCTCAACTATTGGATTTTGCAAGGGTAAGATATAAAAAGGATTATTACAAAATTTATTTCATGTTTTATTTTTACATTTTCAACTGCTTTTTTATCTCTTCAAACTCAAGAAGTATGATATGCATTGTGCTGCCTCCCCTTCCTCCACCTCTTTAATTTTTTTTAAAATATTTTATTTCAAAAGTAGCTATCTGATTATGTAGAGTGGGAGAAATATATGTTTCCAGGACAGGTGAGAGAGATAATCTTAGCTTGACTTCATTCTTTTTCCTTGTTTCCTATTTGTTGTTGTTGTTTCTCTCTCTCTCTCTCTCTCTGGGAATCATTTGGTACTTGACTTCCATCCTTGCTGCCAATTGTTATCTGCATTCTTCTAATTTTGCAGACTGAACAATCTTATTCATACCTTCATTTCTATTTCGGTATTCTTACCTCCCACACAACTAAGATGCTGCACTAATGGCAATTCTGATTAGTCCATCTTTCTTTCTGTGAGATAGATATGGGTTACACAAACACGGAACGATAAATTTTTGTTTGTGTAATTGAAAACAAGGTCATGAATTTTGGTTTCCTAATCAATTTTTATCTTGTTGAAGTTTATTAAAAAATCACCAGCATTTCAAATTTTAATCTTCTGAATAAATTACTAGGTATCGTGATATTCATTGCCTCTAGAGAGTGATTGATTTATCTCTTCCGAATAAAATAGTTTTACTTATTGAAAAAAATACTCATAGCCGTTGAAGACTTGAATCTTCTTTAATAAGAAAGGAAGCAAAAAGAAACATTGATATCGTCCTTTCATGAGCATTATGGATATTGACGTGTCTTGCTGGTTTTGATGCTCATCATGGCACTACTAATTTTCCATGCTTTGTATATCCAGACGGTGGACCCTGCATTAACAAATTATGATGCTGAAGGTGCATGGCCCTATCTTATTGATGAATTTGTTGAATTCTTGAATGAAAATGGCATCATCCAAAATGTCCAGTTGAATGATTTGAGCCAAAAACGATGACGAGGTGCTGAAGTAGTGATTTGTCGTCTTTCTTTAGTATTGGTCTATCACTAAAAAGTAAAATCCCCCAAAAAGGACTGAGAAGACATGAGTTCCAATTCAACCTTGTCTCCACTGACGATTCATTTGCAACCTCTGTAGTTAATGGGACTGCTGATGTGGTATATGCATTTTCCTGTAAAATAAGTTATGGACCGGGCAAACATGGTTTGTTGTACATGATAACTTGATAGGCCTAGCTAATGGACTGGCAAACACGGTTTAGAGTTGACATTGTAAACCTAGCTATCAAGCCCAGGATTCAAAATGAGAGCAGGCTGGAACATATATATGTGTTAAGTCACCAAGCATGTATCAATTCCATTTAGTGGTTCATTCATTCAGTTGTGGGCTTCAGATGTTGTGAGATGAGTGGGATTGACTCGAGCTTGAGTGGCCAGGAAAGTAAGCATTTAATGTGCCCGGAGTGATAAATAAAAAAATTATACAGAATTAAATACTTTTTTAGATGAGTAAATCAATCAAAAAACATAATAACATAAGTATTAAAACTATAAAATAATTGTTAAGATTACCAATAAATGTGTTGTGTGTGGATCTCTAAACCTTAGTGCTTTAATATATTGTTTTTTCCTTTTATTCAAAATTATCTTCACCAAACTATCAAAATTTCTCTTTAATATAATTTTATTGTTTTAGTTATTTTTTCTTGTAGTTTGCTAATCAATTCCCTTTTTCTTGTGGATTTGATCCCGGACTTACCGAGTTATTACTTCGCGACAATCTTGCAGTTGAGAGCATTATTTAAGTCGTAGCAAGTTTTTCAACCTTCTTTCTTTATTATAGTTCATAGCATAGAAATTAAGATGAAATGTGACAACTTTTAAGGGTACCAAGTAAAAACTACTACATACCAACATTCCTTATAAGCTTGACATTTCATTCTAGAGCTTAGCAGGCTGATTGAGTTTTAATCTAAGCTAATTCCACCCCTATCGAGAATCACTAATCCCACGTTGAAATATGATACATTAAAAATAAAGGAAAAAGAACAAAAAAAAAAAAAAGTGTCACAGGCCCACCCAACCCTTTGTGTGAAATGGGCCTTGAGACAATTGGTAATTTTTGGGCTTAAAAATAGGTTACAAGTTTCATTTTGTTTTGCAAACAAGTATTGTCCCTTAAGTTTGGTCCATTTTTCAATTCGGTTTCTAGAAACTCGAAAGTAGTAATCAAATCTTCAAAGTGTGTAAAAGGATTTAGAGTTTGGTCCAATTTTCTTCCTTTTTTATTTACTTTTAAAATTTTTTTTAATGTTGCTGTACTTTCCAATATTTTCTAATCAGGAAAACTAGAATAGAAAACTGTTTAGCAAATTCAAGTCTAGAAAGTGATATTTTTTTTCCCCTTTTTCACGTCAATTGCATCAGTGGCGACTCCAGGAATTTTTCTCATGGTGTTCCTTAGATATGTGGTTTTCTTATCAAATATTTGTCCATAATTCTAGCAAAAGAATAAACAATATAAAAACTATAAGTTCATTTGAAATATTAATAACATTATTAATTATTGTTGTTTAGTTGTTTCATTAATTTGTTTATTTTTTATAAACTATAATTTGTTATATTGTTGTTTTATTAATTATAAAATTATTAATTGTTGTTTAGCCTAACATAATTTAATTTTTTTTGTCTTTTATAATGTAATAGTTAATTAAATTATTAATTATTGTTTATTAGTTGTTTTCTCCAATTAATTATTGGTTAATTAAACTATTGTTTATTAGTTGCATTAGCATACACCCCATGTGCATTTACTTCCCCCAATTCAAATATCCCACCCTGGCCTTATGCCCCCATCCACCCCCCACCATAGTTTTAAAAACCAGTACGGTGAAAGATTTGGAAAAGGGACTAGTTACTGGTTTTCTGGTTGGATCTCAGTCAAACTAGTGACGTTATAAATAATTTAATTAATAAATAAATAATTATAAAAAATAATAAAATGAAATAAATAATAATATAGCTATTGATATTTACTAAAAATAAGATATAAAATTTTAGAAGTATTTTCACGTTAAATCGAACTCAAATTAAAAGAAAATTAAATTATCATTTTTTTAGAGAAAGAAAAAGAAGTTAACCTAGACAAACTACCAAAAAAAGAGGTTATGGTACTAAAGTTTTATAATCATATATAATTTTCAGTATTTTTAACAAAACCATTATTTAATTTAAAAATATTTATCTATATTAATATAATTTCACATCTAAATATTTCTTCTAAAAAATTGAATTTATTATAAAATATTTTATGTTTTTCTTGAATATTGCAATAGAGTGGTTCTAGGACCACAAATTATTCCATAACTTTTTTGCTACAACTCTGACATAATAGATTATGAGTGGTTAACTCTCATTTATACATGAACCCATTATTTTTTCTTTACTAATTACACTCTATTATGTTACAATTATAATAAAATGTTATAAAAAATTATGTGGTCCTAAACTTTTTCTATTGAAATAACCTTGCCGGTGTACAAAGTGCAAATAATTCAGATTTTATGCCTTTGATTGACCACTCAAACCCATGTAAACCATATCACAAATGTATTTGTCATTAAAAAAAGAAAAAAAAGAAAAGTAAAGTAGTCTGCCTAACTGCCTCTCCCACATAACCATCAACGTGGCCAAAGGGTATCCACCCACATTTATACCAAACTTTTTAAAATGATTGTCCTCTCTTCTTCAAAACAAATTGCTCAAATCTCATTCTCTTACTCTGAAGGAGAAGCAGCCGCAGATCAGATGCAGTTTCCTCTCTTTCACTGTTTCCTCCAAAGCCTAGATCGGCTCCTCGCCCAAATTAAAAGATATTTCTTATCTCATAATCATTTTCTCACATATTCTCACATATTCTTTGTTACAAATTTTTTTTTATTTTCAGATTCTCTATTACAAACTTTTTTTTTTTTAGATTTTAGTTCAAAATTTGTTTGGCATAAAAAAGTTTGAGGGTGTTCCTAAATTTTTTGAGGGTGTTCCTATTTTTTTTTTAAGGGTAGATAAATAAAAAAATTTAAATTAATATATATAAATTTTTTTTTTTCAGGTCAAGGTGTTCCTGGGAACACCCTGAACCAAACGTGGCACCGCCACTAAATTGCATGTGGTAATAGCTTGCATGTAATTTTTATGCAACATTAACCCTTTTTTATTAGGGCAAACACAAAACATATTCCTTAAAGTTTGTTTCAGTTACCTATTTTATGTCTAGAGTTTTGAAAATAGTGATTGAATCCATTATTTATTTACAAAGATCTAATTTGATCTTTACTCCACTTTGGACTAAAAAATCGTCACGTTGTCATCCCACTTGCCACTATAATTCTATGTAGCTCAGTAATTCTGCATAGTTATTTTTTCTATTGGTGTGCATTCATTAGGACGCGAATTTATGACTTCGTCAATTATGAGTTAAGTGCTTTAACCATTCAGCCATGGATGCTTGGTGGAGACCTCCTTTACATTATATCCATTCTCACGTGTGCCAATTAGATTACTATTTTATAAACTTCAAGAATTTGTTCAATCGGGATCAAATTGAAGAATGGGGTAAAGTAAACCAAAAGACAAATGTTTTGTTTTCCAAATTTTTTTTTTTTAAAACCTTATGGGTTCGTTGATAAAGAGGTTTCAAACAGTTTTATAAAATTTAAACTTCACCTCTTATAGCTACACCGATAGTAATTTTTTTTTTTTTTTTTTTTTTATCAAAGTCAAAGTCAAAGTCAACAACTATATTTTTAGAAAACTAAAAAATAAACTATTAAACTGTACCTAATGGGTGCAAAGTTACGGAAAATAATTATTTTAATTCGTATAATTTACATGCCTCAATTTGATGAAACTTCACCTATTAATTAAACTAGTATGTAATCCATACTACCGCACAAGAATGGATATAATTTAATAAAATAATGGAAATAAATATATTGCATTTTCTTATTTAAGTGATACTATTGATTTTGTTTTTTTGTTTTTTGTTATTAATCATGAGTTTAGTCATGTTTAAAAGACTTAGTTTATTCATGTTTAATAAAACTTAGCATTATGTAATTTTTTAACAAATATTTTATCATACAAAATTCTGATGAAAGAATACTACATAAACATATATATTCAAGATTGATTCATACACAATATATATAACTATGTTTAAGTTGCTTTATCACGAACTATTTTTAGCAAAATATTTTCATCAATTAAATGTGAATCTCATAACGTGCATCTCATAACAATATATAACAATAAAATAACATGAATTTCATAAAAAAAATTTAATCAATTAAAAATCACTAAAATTATGAGTGTAAATCGTAAAGACAAACAAATAGGATAAGTACTAATTCCTTAAAAGAAAACTTATAGAGAGTTGAGAAAACTAAACAAATAATTTTTTATGTTTAAAGAATAATAGGATTACAACTTCTTTTCGAAATTGGGTAAAGACTTGTGCTGATAACGTATTATGAAAAAGAAAAAAAACATGCAAGATTAATTATAGGAAAACAAAACAATTTTATAATTAAACAATAAAAGTTATTGACAAAAAGGAAATAAAATATAGGTATATGAAAGAAAATAAATATAAAACATCAATCATAAGAAAACCACAAAATTATATAATTAAATAATAAAAAATTTACATAAAAAGGAACGATAGTATAGGCAGATGAAAGAAAATAGTAATCAAACCTTAGGAATGGTTGGATTTCGTTGTGCATAGCATAAATCATGACTATGAAAATTGTAAACACAAGTACAATCAGAATATTTAGAGAACCACTTCTTATATAAAATACAAAAATACCAAAATACATACATCATTGATGCCAAAAGATTCTTTTGAAATTCCATAGCATTGATTGAAGAAAAAGGGAGTTGTATATTAAGATGCTTGAATCGGTGTGTTAAAGGGAGGGAACCTGAAAATACGTGAGTGTGGAAAAGGGAGGTAAACCTGAAAATATGTTGGTGTGAAAAAAGGGAGGTGAATCTGAAAATACACAGGTGTGGAAAAGAAAAAAAAAATGACGCACATCGGAATTACAACAGATGGAGGAAAATTAGACTTCAATTTCATATTTACATTGATACGAGACACAATATAAATTAGAATTCTAATTTAGAATTGTAATTGGAGTTTCTCCCTGCTAATTCATGGGCGTGAAAAAGGAAAGTGAACCTAAAAATACATGGGCGTGGAAAAAAAAAAAATGAAGTACATCGGAATAACAATAGATGGAGGAAAATTAAACTTTAATTTCATATTTATATTGTCACATGACACAACATAGATTAGAATTCTAATATGGAATTGCAATTAGAGTTTCTCTCTACTTCATCTATTATATATATATATATATATATATATATATATGTATTTGTGTTTTAGCATTTGAAAAAAAAAAAAAAAAAAAAAAAAAAAAAAAAAAAAAAAAAAACAAAACAAAACAAAGCTAGCAGCTTAACACAATAGAAGCCCTACCAGTCTTTATTAAATAATCACCCATTGCGTTCATACTTTAAGGAGAGTGCATAGATACATGAATCCATACTTTAAAACACGACAGGACCTTCTAACTATATCCATGCATGTGACATGCAGGGTTCAGAAACAACTAGCAAGAACCCTATAATACTAAGTTGGACCATTACAGTTATACCGATGCTTCGCTCCATTGCAAAGGCAAACGAAATCACCATGGCTGTTAGTTGCACAGACTCCATGGGTGCTTTCACATGATTCACATACACCATTAGGTGTCCTTGCTGTCAACTCGATATCCTTGCCACAGTCAATAGTAGTGCAATTGGTTGCGGCATTGCTTGCTTGTACAGAAGTGGAAATGATAAGGGCGAAGATGAGGGAGATAAAGATGGGAAAACGAAGAAGCCGATCCATGGAGTCAAGATTCTGGAAGTGGGTTTGGAGTTCTGCACCTATCGATGAAAAAAAAAAGGTATGTTAGTGATAAAAATTAAGCTTACAGTACTAACAAATCAAGAATAGATTATGTTCTGGTTTGCAAGAGAAAGACCTATCAATACAAAGTTTCAGTGAGAGCAAATATTGCTCTTGCGAGTTGCGACCCTTATATTGAAAGGAAATATTATCAACTTCAATTTCAGAGAGACAGAGAGAGAGAGAGAGGGGGGGGGGGGGGTGTGGGAGAGATGCAGAGAGATATGACCCATATATATAAAATATATAATTCGTGTTTGTTTCCAAGGAATCCCAATGAAATATTCTAAGCATCCAAACAAATCCAAGAGAAAGATAGAGATGAGTAACCTGGAAGCATCTTCTCTAATAAATGTGCAACATCATTCAAGTAAACAAATTTCCAAATTAGACTCACTCTACTAGAATTGCACACACTCACTCATAGTGTCTCTCTAGAACGTCACTAAACTATTTATACTATAGAAAGTCACTGTTTTTAGACAACCATCATGCCAACAATATGCACTATAGTCTTCTTAAAATTAAAAGAAAAAAAAAAAACAATATGTGCTATAGGTGAGTGTGCTTATCTGTTGATACCAAGGGAGTGAATCTCATACCGGAAGCTGTACCGGTTTGACTAGTAGAACGATATATTTCAGTACTTATTAATACTGATGTACCATTTCAGGTTTACCGTTATTTTTTTTTTATAAATTATATATATATATATATATATATATATATCTCTGTATGTGTATGTATGTATGTATGTATGTATGTGTGTGTGTGTGTGTGTGATATATATATACTATAATAAATATAAAAATTTACTATAAAACATTACCTTAATTTAGAACAAATTATTTATAGTTTTAGACTTTAACATCAATTAAAAGAAAAAAAAAGAGAACACAATATAAAAAATTGAAAGCTTAATTGTTCATTGCATACTAAGAAAACAAATAATACTAATAAATTAATACAAATAAGTTACCATTTTACCCTTACAAAAATTCAAAAATTACAAAATTAAAAAAAAAAAGCTTTTTTTTTTTTTTTTTTTTTTTTGGGATACCTGCCGATATTACCCAAAATCAGCCAGTATGACCTGTATTTAAACTATTACGAAACGTTGGCATTTCGATACCGATATACGTACCGGTACGATACATACTAGCCTGTAACGGTACGGTATCGACTACTTTTGTTGATATACTTCTCTCTCTCTCTCTCTCTCTCTCTCTCTCTCTCTCTCTCTCTCTCTCTCTCTCTCTCTCTCTCTCTCTCTTTTAAATTGCTTTTGAAATCAAATAGAATTTTGAACTCTTACCATTCCTTTTTTTTTTTTTTTTTAATTTATTTTTTATAACTCAATAGTTACAATGGGATAAGAAGCTTTTAACACTAGATATTTTCGTTAAAAATACTAAGAGGTATAATTGAATTATAAGAGATATACTAATGAATTGAATTATAAAACTTTTGCCTAACTTTTTTTACCTACTTATAAGTTAGCTTTTCCTTCTCTATAATCTAACTTTTGACACTTGGCATAGCCTTAATTATACTATTTTCTTTTTATTTGTTGCCAAATTAGGAGAGGCGTGGTTGTGTGTGCGATTTGAGAAATGAGAAAGTTGATTACAGGATATTTTATATACAAACATGCAAATGTTAGGTTTGCCACTATAATCGCAGGATATTTTGGTAAATATGACAAAGTCTTTAAATAGTTTTCTTAAGCTTAAGCATTATTGGCGGTGGAATCTTAGATAAGAAGTAATGAAATAAAATTAAGGTTTTGTGATAAATAAATGACATTTTTTTTTTCTTTTTTTTGGTAATAGATTAATAAATGACATCATTTGTTAGGTTAAGTACCTCAGGGTAATCGAGAGTGATGATATAATATATCACTGTTGATTAAGCAGGCGCAAAAGACAAGTTACCATCCTATGACTTCTAGAGCATTCCTTCCTTTAGGAGTTTATGTGAGCTTTTATGTTGTTTGGGGTGAAATCCTTTTTCACTTTAGATAAGCACTTAGGTTTAGGCTTGTTTGCCTTGCGTTTTAAAAAAAGGTGCAGTGTATTGGTTCATTTTAGATAGGCAAACTTGTTTATCATTTTTTTTTAAGAGTGATGCTATAGACATAATACTTCTAAAATATTTTTTATAAAAGTAGAGTTGATAAATTTTTATTAGTTTTCTTTTAAGTCCACAATTAACATCAGTTTTTTCTTTTCACCTATCAATATCGATTTGTTCCATAGTTATGATTTATGATTTTTTTTTGTGCCTCTAGACTTGTTGCTTTATAAAATTAGTAAAACATCATATACTATGCAATAAAAATGAAGTTATAGAAATCATGGTTACGTTTAGTGACTATGTTAAAAGTAGGGTTTTAGAAGCTATGGTTACACCAAGTAACTACCTTCTCTATATTTGTGAGAGACCATGCTCTTGACCCAAACCTTTTAGAGTAGGTTTTGGCATAACTCACACAAATGAGTGGAGTTGTATTGGTGCCTCTCAAGAGTGAAGTCCTACTGACATTTTCTACCCTCCTAGGTTAAGGGTTTTACAATAAATTTGCCACTTATTTAATTTGAAAAATAAGAAAATAAAAAATTGAAAAGTGAGTTTTCTTATTGATGAATTTAAATTGTACATCTCTTGATAATAACCAAAAATTACAAATCTTTGGCCCTAGATACAATAAAAAAAAAACACAAAAATACATAGCTTTGCTTCATCTAAATTCAGAGGTTATAAGATTGGGAAGGTGTTAGACACTCAATTTGCCTGGTAAAACCAGTTTTTAGATTTTAGTGACCAATGATCATATCACATCATACAATAAGTATATGTCATCCAAGAACATGTGATTGCAAAGATTAAAACAACATTCATGAGCATGATGAAACCCTATTCTAGGCATGCAAAAGTAGATTGAAAGAATTGAAAGACATAGTGAATATGTGTGTGATTAGATAAACCCTAATCTATGAGCATATGAACATGATTTTTTAATTGAAAAACCCTAAAACATGTAAAGGCTAAAAACAACTGAAATTTAGGAGTGGCAATTTAAACCCGCACCCATCGATACCCGCCTCACCCACCCTTAATGGATGGGCTTTACCCACTCCGCATAACTAATGGAGAGAGGATGTTGGTTAATATTTTCCCCCACTCTTGCCCTGTTTATATTTAAATAATCAAAAAATATTTTTATAAGACATATATATATATATATATGTGTGTGTGTGTGTGTGTGTGTGTGTTTTTAGCCTTCTAATTTTAAATTTATGATATTTTTTATATTGTGTTATTGAATTTATACTATTATGTTTTAATATTTACGTTATTTATATTTTTTAATTATTCTATTGCTATGTTTGAATTATTTTTGTATTTCGTATTACTTGAATTATTTTATTGTTATTCTTTCATAAGGCTTTGTAATGTTAGATCTTTTTTTTTTTTTTTTTTAATGTTCATGAGTTTTAATTTAATGCGTTCAAAATAAAATTATAATAAATTATACATAAAAAAAATTTGAGACTGGCGGGAAAGGTATCTATGAGCACCAGCAAGTACCTACTAGAACAAGGCGAGGGTAATATATATATATATATATATATATAACGTAAATTGGCAAGGAATCAAACCTGCCCCAAACCCGCTTGTTGCCATTCCTACCTAGAATTAACATGCTAGTAACCAAGAACATATCAAGAGCAACAAAAGTAAAGCATGCTTGAATCTAAAAGTTAGAGCATAATTAAAAAGAGGAGGTTAGAAACATTACCTACATGCATTGAAGTGAGCAGTCCAAGCAAAAAAATTTCATTAATAGGAAGTTGGTAGCTTAAGACCAAAAGGACCAAGATATCCTTTCTAGTTTATTGAGATTAGGAGGTCCAAGACACCAAATAAATAAGAAGTTGGTAGCTTAAGACCAGTCCAAGCAAAACAAATTCATGAATAAGAAGTTGGTAGCTTAAGACCAGAAGGGCCAAGCTATCCTTTTTATTTTATTGAGATTAGGAGGTCCAAGACACCAAATGAACCTTCCTACTATTAACGAGAGAGAGAGAGAGAGAGAGAGAGAGAGAGAGAGAGAGAGAGAGAGAGAGAGAGAGAGAGAGAGAGAGAGAGAGAGAGAGAAGACTTTTTTATGAAATTCTGGGGTATGGATTTATAATTTAGTGTGCTTTGGTTTGATACTGAATAGGGGTATTTATACTGAAGGCTGAGGGTTATCTATGAGTTTCTAGGAAATGTGGGACTCATGAAAATTAGATTTTTTGGATGAAAAATGTAGGTCTCAATGTCAAACTGAGAAGGGAGTAAGCCTGAGCAAAAAAGGAAGAAAATTGAGGAGATCTGGTCCAAATGCTGATCTAATCTTGGTCCAAATCTTTATCGTATATTTTCTTTTTTGGTTCATTAGCTTTGGTTTTAGTGGTGTTTTGATTTCCTCCGAATTTCTACAATTTTTTTTCGGACTTTCTTGGTTCTCAAGTTCAGAAAATTAATTCCATATATATTCAATTAATTAATCAATTTTTACTAAATTGGCAAGGAATCAATTAATGCTTTGTCTCCGAATTAAATCAAGTGCATGCAACCTTACCGTAGAATATATACTCAACCAATAGCATTATGACATATCATGTAATTTAAATTAAACTGAAAATAGGCCTGTTAGAATTAAAAGTTCATAACCATGTATGGTTAGGACTTAATTTGCAAGTGCATTTTATTATTAAAACTTGTTTTTTTGATATATTTCAATTCGATTATCCAATTAGGGCTCATGAATAGTTGTTTTGATCGTTACGACTTCAAAATTCATATCATGCAATGAAATTAGAAATCAAACAGCCAAAAATTAAAGTTATTCCCTTTGATATGATATGCAATGGGGTCCGTGATGCAATGCAAGTGAGCTTAAATGAGAGTTGCAAAAATGGGTATCTACACTACTACAAGTGACTCACTACATTCTGATTTATTTTTGAATTAGTTTATCTTATTAATTGTTATTATAGTTTAATATAATGAAAACTCTACTACCTAAGTTTTAAGAAATAAAATTATTTACTCCAATTAAAATTATATTTATCTTATTAATTTTTAGGATAATAATTTAGCTAAGAATCTATTCCTCAATTTTCAAAAAATTAAAATTCTATTCCCAAAAATTATAAGTTTTAAAATCTATTATTTAAATTTTAAGAAATTTAAACTTCTATTATTGCCAACTCAAAATATATATATCACAAAATTTTTTCGGGAAGTTCTAAATAAAAATTTTTATTTTGATAATTTATCATAATTTTGTATTTTTATATGCTTTCACACTACATATTGTCTCGGCATGACTCAAAATATGTATTTATGATGATAGTTAATTTAGAGTTTCAAGTAGCTCATTAATTATTATCATATTTTCAATAATATTTGTAAAATATTATTATATTTTTTAACAAATTTTTTAATTAATTAGCTCATTACACAACGATATTACTTGTATAAAATAAAGCTAGAGTTACAACAAATGGTCATCACAATTTCAAAATAACACTCAATTTGCTTAACATCTCACAAACAAGCCATTGGTGGACTTTAACAACATAATGAATGAATCTTTGAATAGATTTTTCCTAATTTGTGTCAGATCAGTTTGTAAGTTTTATGGAGTAAAATTTGTAGTTTCCATAACAACACTTTAAAAAAAAATTCAGATAGAGGTGTCCACAAGTTAGTACGGGTCCGATTTATATTCAACCAACACTTAACTAGATTTGATCAAGTGGACAAAAATCAACTCTTTGTTGATTTGAGAGGAGCAGCATATTGAGTAGTTTGGTCTCTTCATAGGTTGTAGGTGGTTCGATTTGGATCAACAATGTTAGAGAAAGGGAAAGGACAAGCTTAATACATGGAAAATTTGGTGAGATCTCACTAGATCTAGCATTGATCTTGTTAGATCTAGCAGATCTCCATCAAAGTTGACTGAGTTTTGCATTACATTTGGTGGACTCACCAAATTTTTGGTTTTCATGGTTAGATCAAGTCAAGTTGGTTCTTGGACAGGGAGACCTGCCATAAGTCGGTTATAAAGGGGCACAACCGTTGTTGATCATTGGATCAAGTGTGGGCCGAGTCGGTTCTAGTTAGGTGGCTCAGGTTAGGTGGGTCAATAGCACGTATAGTTATAGTTATAGATTTTGGTAGGCCTTGGTGTGAGATGGTAGATGAATTAAGTGTCATGTAATTATTATGATGTTTAGTTGTAACCCTAGTTTTATTGAAAAAATGTATGTATGTGTGCAAAATGAGTTCTGTGGGGATTAGATATAGAGTGGTAAACGAGATGAGCCTTGTCGTGTAATGAATGTTCAAATTTGGCTTGACACTAAAAGTAACATGTTCAAGTTTGGCTTAAGCTTGAATCAAGCCCATAAATAATGTTCAAGTTTGAGCTCATCAAAATGTTTAAATACTTAGTGTGTGTTTGAATACTGCTTATTTTGCTGAAAACTGAAAACTTATTACTGAAAATAATAAAATAATAATTTTCTGGGTTATTGTTCACAGCTAAAATACTGTACATTTTCCTTAATGCATTGTTCATATCCCATAAACAATGCAAGAGGCGCAGTTAAAAAAAAAAAGAAAAAAAAGGGAAAAACGCAAAAATGCTGGATGCAGACATGATCCGAGCGGGCTTTCAAGCTTAGTTTGGCTCAGCTTAAATCATTTTCAAGCCAAACTCAAGCTCTATATCAAGCTCAAACTCGAGCTTAATAATATCAGACATTTGAACTTGAGATCTAACACAAGTACATTATCAAGCACATATCAAATTTATTATGTAGCTTATCTGGTTTGGACGAGTGGGTCCCAACTCCTAATTAATTTAAGTCTTAGAAAGATTGAGTTTATTTGTTAAGCTCATATGAAACTTATTACTAAGCCCATAAATGAGCCTAGGCTGAACTTATATTGTATTGAGCTCTAATTTTCATGAATTTTTATTTTTATTTTTTTGCTTGGCTTGGTTTGTTTATTAAACAAGTCTAAAACTAAAATTCAAACTTGGCTTAACAAAAAAACATGAATGATCTATTTGTTTTGGCGATAACATTTTCTAGAAAATGATCAAGTCATTTTCCAAAAAATATTTTTTTATAATGATTTCATTTTTGTATGTTTGGTAGCAACCTAAAACGAGTTGAAAAACAATCTCATAACTTCTCTTATTTAGTTTGTTGTGAGATGGAGTTGTTTTCCAAAAATATATAGTGGAAAATAATCTCTAAAAATAAGCCATACTTTTTTTGTTGGCCAAAAATAATTTTTCATTAACTCAGTTTTTCTGATACTAACAAATGCTAGAAAACACAAAAAAAAATTATCTTTATACAAAGTTTTCCATTGAAACAAATAGAGCAAAAGCTTTAATTGAACCAAGGCCGAATGATTTTGAATGGCTTGTATCATTTAGAGCCCTAGGTTTACACTATAAACCAAGTAAAGTGGTAAGAATGTACCCCAAACTAGGGCTGTCTAGCGGGCCAAGTGACCTGACCAAACCGACCAGACCTGCCCAACCCGAGGCCCAATGGGCGGGCCGAAATAGCAAGTTGGTCGGATTTGGGTCCTGTTCTTTCAAAACTCGAAATTTCAGGTCGGGTTGCATTAACTCGTATAAACCAACCCGACCCGCTATTAAAGTTAAGAGCAAACATTCTAGATCTTTCTATGCCTATCTGTTTTCACGCTCACGCTCTCTCTCTCAAAACCCTAGCTCCTGCATTTGTTATCCTGCCACTGTGGACTTGCTTCTCTCAAATGACTGGCCCTAGACTTGCTTCCTTGTAAAGCCGCCTCTAATCTGCTTTGATCTTATGCAAATGTTACCGAATGAGAAGTGTTGGTGAAGCTAAATGGAGATAATTTCATATTTGGGTTTGCCGTTTGGTGATAATTTCTTTCCTTTCTCTCTTTCTTTCAAACTCAAATCTGGGTCTCATCGTTCTCTCTCTTTCATCTCAAATCCGAGTCTTGCTTTCTCTCTTTCTTTTGGTCTTAGATGTTTGTGGCGTTTTTGATGCTATATGGTTTCAATCTTAGATTTGGGTTTGTGGTATTTTTGGTGTTATTTGATTTCATTAGTTTTGGATTGTTGTTGTGACTTGTGAACCGTGTTCTTTAGGTTTGGGTTTTATTTTTGCTGTGTTGCTCTTCAAACCTGAAGTCACCCGATGACTCCAACCCGCTCAACTGATGATCTGAAACATCAAGTTTGACCCGAATATTTGGTCAGTTGTGGGTCTATTTTTTATACACCCGATCTCATCGGGTTGGTTGTGGGTCAACTCCAAACTCGATCCAACCTGACTCGTGGACAGCCCTACCCCAAACAAAAAGTAAAGTGGTAAGAAACAAAATATATATGAACGAACAAAATTTGATTACAAACTCAGTTAGAGTTTTAGGCTTCAACCCATAATAGGAAGATGATATGTGTGTTTATCATGTGCAATACAATATTGCATATGATAGGGACACATTTTATCTTTTATTGTGTGTTGTAGCCCAAGGTTGCAACTAATAAGCTTGTAGCCAAATTGTGTGTGTGTGTGTGTATATATATATATATATTAAATGTTCAATCTATGGTGTCTACTCTTGATGATAGCTAAACTGTATATGAAAAAAAAAATGGTGGGGCATGAAAATAAAAGAGGATTTGACATTTTTTTTTTCAATGAAGGGGTTTGACAAACTTATGATGGCTTGGTTGGATCAGTGCATGCATTCAACTAAAACAATTTGTGGGACTCTTCTGTGTAATTTGTGGACATGTAAGGAAACAAATGAACGTGTTTTTTATTACGATCCTTCTATGATGCTTTGAAGTTTTTGTAAGTATGATGTCTATATTGGATTTGATGTTCATTGTTACATGTGTTAACATTGTCATTAACCTTTGTCAACATGTTATTGTATTTTGGAAAAAAAAAAGGTTATTGTATATTGTATAACCTTAATGTCAAAAATGTTAAATTAAAAAAGAAAACATGGAATATAATGTGACATGTCAAAGCTTAACTGGTAAAAAATTATTAAATAAAAACCAAAAAAAGAAACTTAACTTTTTTTGGCAATTTTGGATTCTAGTCAGCTGGTAACCTAGTTTAACTTGTAAGTGGTAACACATCATTAACTAAAAACAAAAACAAAATAAAAAGTAGCTTATTTGTTTTTTTTTTTTTTTTTGCTCATTAAATAATATAAAAGACCATTTTTTAATTTCATTTTAAACAAATAAAACACCGAAAACTTAACTTAGACAAACCAAAAACTAGAAAAACTTCTCAGAGATACATTGGAATTGTTGAGAGAAAAATATTCCATGTCCAGAGAAAAGTTGCAAGAGCTGAGAAAAACTTTCAGAGATACATCATGCATAATGCATGCAAGTGTTTTTAGTGTTTTGCTAAAGCTCATTCTACATTATATACACCCCATTAGAATATTCCCATTGTTTAAGAAACATTTTGATAAATTAAAAAAATTGGCTCGGCCGATCGGTGCTTCTGATCTTTTTCCTTTTCATTCTTTTTTATTGATATTTCCTTTATCTTTTCTCTTATTTTATACCCACCCTTTTTTATCTCCTCCTCTTTTGTTTTTCTTCTTTTGTCTCTTTGGTTTATCTTTTTTCTTCTTTTTTGTCAGCCTCCTCTTTCTTCTGTCTTTATCCCTTTAAAAAAAAAAAAAAAATTAAAATGTATTCTTTCTCATTCTCTTTTTTTCTTTTTCTTTACCTACCTCTCTCTTTTCTTTTTATCTTTTTTCTCCTTTTATGCTTTATTTTATAATTTTACAGCTGCCTCCCTTTTGTCTCCTTCTCTTTTTCTTTTCTTTTCGTTTCTTTTTTATTTCTTTTCCTCCTCTTTCTTATCATAATTACTAATTAGTCATCTTTTTTATTTTTTTAATGGTTCTCTTTTTTCTTACTTTAATATCCCCTCTCCCCCACTAGTTTTCTATTAAGTGGAATCTACTTTTTACTTTGCTCCTTTCTATTTTTTAATCAATTGCCCTTCTCTTTTATTTTTCCTTTTTTTTCAATCTCTCATTTCCTCATCTTTTCTCTCTTATGAAATCTACTTATTATTATTTTTAAAATGGAAAAAATTATAGGGTACTTCTAGAGTAAGATAACGCAGTGCTCCCTTATTCATGGTAGATCTTACTATAAATTTAATTAATGAGACCTACCATAAATGTGAGAAGATAGAGCATTACGTCACTAAATTTCAAAAGTATCTAATAATTACTCTTTTAACAGGTCTTCTCTTTCGGTCGATCACCTAATATTTTTCTCTCTTTCCTTCTTATTTACTTTAAATTACATTTTATAGTCTTCAAGTTTAATTTATTTGTTATTTGATCCTGAAAGATTAATGTTTTTCAATTTCATCCTCTTCAAATCATATACAATCTAACACTTCCATTCATTTCTATTACTTAAATTGCCGTTAGCCTTGTGAAATGATACCACCCTTACTAATTTTACAAAATATTTCCATCACTCTTAAATCTTTTCCGCGAACAAACTCGTCCACAACAACCTACAAAATGATCAAACAAGTAGGGCAAACAAATTCTGTGTTTGAATAAAACACTGCTTGGAGAAATTCTAGGAGCAAACCTCAAGGAGAAAACACTCAACGGTGAGGTTTTTTGAAGTTCAGGCTTAAGAAACTCTGGTTCTTGCGAAGGGTAGTGATACGGCTGCCTCTCACCTAATAAAAATGAGTGCAACAAGGGCTGCATTTATGTATGAGAAAGATTAGGTTAAAAATGTGGTTCAACAAAGTCAGTATACTATTTTCAATAATCTTGCTTGAGTGAGGTCGAACAAACACTCTATCTTGATTGTTCGAGCAAGTCTTCTGAAACTTGAATTCCTTAAGAAACTTCTTAACTCGATACATTATATAAACAAACTATTGTGAATGCTATCCTCTTAGGTTAAGGCAAAGTGACGGAGGTTTGAAGTGAACCAACTAAATCCTCTATCTTGACAGAGTCAAGGTCCTTACTTTTTCTCAATAGTAGTGACCTAGGGTCGGAACATTAAAGGGAAACATTGCATAATGTTTTTGACAATTCTTTGCTCGAGGATTTTCTTGTCTAGGTTGAAAATAGAGTTCACTATCTCACTTAATTTTGTATAAATTTCATGAAAATGTTTATCTTCTTTCACTATAATTTCTTAAAATATAGAAGAGTTACAATTGGAGTTTAGAAGATTTTTACAGTTTTAGTACCTTCATGATTTTACTTCTAAAATGCTGCAAACTTTCTTGGAAGTTTCATGTATGGAAATCCTTTTATACTAATCTTGTTATACAACAATGAAAATTGCATGCAAACCCTTACAATTCCAGTTTCAAGCATATATTTAATTCTTCTTTGCACCATTGCTGTACTTTTGTTTCAAGTTTGCATCAACCTTTGTCAACATATACCCAAATATTTTTATCTAGGGATTTGAGAAACGCTCTCATGTGCACTTTCCTATAGGAATAGTTGTTTTTACTAGGGGATTGTGACTTTTCCATTAACAAAAGTGATCAGAGATCACACTAAAACTTTAGAAGAATTCTTCAAAACAAATACAACATTGGAGATTACCTATGTCATGTGAAATTTCCACTTTAAAAGAAACAAGGCCAAAATGCAAAACTTATCCTTTAAGTTTTTTTAAAATCCATATGAGACATTTAACTTTACAATCGTTTTTTTTTAGTTCTCTAAGTTTCAAATTTATTCAATTAAGGCAATTTCCTTAAATTTTGTTAAAATGTTTTGAAAAAAAAATCTGAAAAATATTTTTTAATCATCAATTGAATTTTTATAATTCAAAAAATTTGAAGAAAAATTAAAAAATTTAGAAAATTAACCATAAAATATAAAAAAAAAAAAATTTGATAGAAAAGCCTTAATTAAATAAACTTGAAAGTTATAATAAGACTGAAAAAGAAGAAAGCAAAATTAAATGATGAAAATGAATTTTGGTGAAATATAGAAGGTGGGTTTTGCATTTTAGGCAAAAAAAAAAAAAAAAAAATACAATAATCTAAATTTACAAACTTTTGTAAACTAGACTTGTCTTGCATGTAACATCATCAAACCATTTATTTGCCTCCCTTTTTGAGTGTGAGATTTTTTATTAAAAATATTGTGCGGTAGACAAAATCGATTTCAGGGAATCCCAATGTGAATGGGGGAATTTATCAAAAAATCTTACTTGACATGGTGCTATACTAAAGATGGCTGCTTTTCCAAAAGACAAATGTGTGGACCTCTCTTTGAACTTTGTTGGATTGCATGGAAGTGGGATATCTACTTTTATTTACGTGTTGTTTCTGGGTGTATGGTTTGTCATTAAAAATAACAACTTTATCACAATTTTTTATTTGCGTGATGATTTTTTTCCTCCAGTTATTATTATTTTTTTAATTTAATTTATTGATATATATATATATACACACACACGCACTACCTTTGCTGTTCATTGGTATTGTTGTACTTTGTCTAATTTATTTTTAAAATTTAAAGTAAAATAAGCATATAAAACTAAACTCTTTCAAATACATATTAATTAATAAGGTGTACATGCTCATAAAGTTCATGGAATTAGGAAAATCAGGTTCCTCTCAACCATCAAATTATTGAAAAAAAAAAAAGCGTTATCCAAGTGATATATGAGTGGCACCACTTTCAAAATGCTAACATAGAAAATGAACCCCTTTTTTTCCCAGAAAATGAACAACTATTATGGAAAATAGGAAATGTTTGATAGATAATTCATTATTTCCATCCTACTTTCCAATACGAAATTACCCTTCCGTTTGACTACAATGACCAGTGTAGTGCTTAGAATGTTCAAAGATTTGTTTTAGGTTTCACACGGAAACTTGCATGATATTGCAATGAAAAAAAGCGTCAATATGGTTCTTGGAAGGTTCAAAGAGTTACTAGTCGTCCTCTTCCTAATTTGTCATTCACTTAATTTCCTGTCTTATATTGACAATCCCTTCATAATTTTCTTTCTCCTCATTTCAGATCTTTACAACAATCTGCTCAAAAATCCCCTCAATGGCTCATGTTACTAGCAAAGAAGGCTCATCTTCGTCTTCATCTTCCTCTTTCACCCACCAACTTATCAAGAACTTTGATGTCTTCTTGAGTTTCAGAGGTGAAGATACCCGTCTTGGTTTTATAAGTCATTTGTTTAATGCTTTTTGTGTCAACGAGGAATTAGAACCTTTATTGATGATAATTTTCAAAGGGAAGAAGAAATTTCTGCACGACTTCTCAAAATTATTGAAAGTTCTAGGATTTTAATAATTATATTTTTTGAAAACTATGCATCCTCCACATGGTGCTTGGATGAACTTGCCAAGATTGTTGAGTGTAAGAAAATTGACCAATTAGTGTGACCGGTTTTTTACAACGTAAATCCATCATAAGTTCGTAAGCAAAAAGGAAAGTTTGGAGAAGCATTATCTAAACATGAAGAAAAATTAAAGGATAACAAGAAGGTGCAAAGTTAGAGGGAAGCTTTACATGAAGCTGCCAAATATCTGGTAGGCATTACAAGCATGAGTATGTCCCTTTATTTAATGACTACTTTTTTGCCTTACAAGTTATAATGGATTTTCTCATTAAAAAAAAAAAGAGGGTTGTAATGGTTTTTCTCATAAAAAGAAGTTTTAATAGTTTTAAAATGACCAGTAGATCTTACTATTAAACAACTACTACTACGTGATGGCTGCCTTTTTTTTATTTATTTTTTTTATTTATGTTTTTCAAATTATGATTTTTTTTTTTTCGCTTCTTCTACTAAGGCAATTAGCTATCGCTCAATGGTAAAAATAAAATAGCAAAATATTAGATTACTTTACCCAAGAATTAGGGGTTTTTCTAACATGTGGTTTTTAATTTTTTTAAGAAGAAATTCTTAATAATTTTGTTGAACTATTAGAGTCTTTTGGCCAAATATTGTATAAAATGATGTTTATTTGTGATATGGGCATTGTTCAAACTTATTTAGGAAATATGTGAATTTCGGTAATCACATTGCCCGAAATTTTGAGAAGAATGTAAGAGAGAAGAGAGACATGATATGACAGAGAAAAAAAAAAAAATGTAGCAATACCATTGTAAAATTTAGGAGAGAGAAAAAATTGCAATTGTGACAAATTAAGTTGCCGAAATATGAGAGGAACAGTGAAAAAAGGATCTTGGAAATTCAGCAACATGGTTACCGAAATTTAGAAAATTTTGGGTCGAGAGAGAATTAGTGGAGGGAGGAGAGAAAATTTGGTAAAAATTGGTTGTGATTATTTTTGGCAAATGTAATCACTAATTCTCTCTCCCTGTGGGCCCCAAAGTTTTCTAAATTTTGGAAATGGTTGTTGAAATTCCAAGTTCCTTTATTTACTGTTTCTCTTGTATTTCGACAACAGAATTGCCACAATTCATTTTTTTTCTCTTTGTCACATCATGTCTCTCTCCTCTCTCTTACTTTTTCTCCGAATTTCAACAATGCCATTACTGAAATTCTAACCTCTCCTCATTTTTCCAAATAAGTTTGAACAATGCCCATATCAAAAATAAAAATCATTTTATACTATATTCACCCAAAGACTCCAAGTATTAAGTGGGTTTTCAATAAGTTTGTGCCCTTCATCTAACTAGATTCTCCATTCAATTTCTTCGCAAAAACCTAAAACTAATTTCCTAGAAAACAATAATTAGAAATCCAAATCAAATTATAGTTCCTAGACATATAAATTACATTAGGTTTACTTTAAAAAAAAAAATCCTAATCAAACTAATCTATTTTTTGTAATGCTCAAACTAAACATCTTAAATTTAGGTCAAGTTCATATTTCAATTTTATATTCTAACTATTTACATGTCTTGTACTGAATAACAGCTGTACTGAATTTGAATTTATCCAAGAAATTGTTGATGAGATCTCAAATTCTAAATCAAATCCAAGTAAGTCAATACTGTACCGGTGGTTGTACCGGTTTGGCCTGTGGTACAATATATTTCGGACACCGGTCAATACCGATGTACCGTTTCCGGTTTACCGCTATTTTTTATTATTTTATACAATATACAAAGTTATATTTCTAATAACTCAATATATCACTTTGCCAACTTTTTATATATATATATATATTTTTTGATGGAGTTATCAACATATATATATATATATATATATAGTGGGAAGTCAAAAAAAAATATTAAATAATTAAACACCCACAAACTCAATAAAAGCCAAACCACGTGTCAAAATATTTGTGAACCAATTCAACTATCAGATGCTTTGAGAAAATCAAAAAGCAAATACCATTTACATGTGAAAAGTCTTTTCTTGGGCAGAGATATTTGAAAAACCAAGAAAAGTTTCCAAAAAAAAAAAAAAAAAAACCGAGAAAGAAAGGGAGAAAGAGAAAGTTAGATGGCCATAGAGAGGAGAGAGAAGAAGAAGAAGAAGAAGAAGAAGAAGAAGAAGTGGGTAGAGATATTTTAACAAGTGAAAAGTCTTTTCTTGGACAGATATTTGAAAAACCAAGAAAAGTTTCAAAAAAGAAAAAAAAAACCGAGAAAGAGAGGGAGAAAGAGAAAGTTAGACGAAGAAGAAGAAGAAGAAGAAGAAGCCAAATCAATCCACGACCCCAACTTGAGGTCGAGAATGTAGAAATCGTCGTCGGTGGAAGGCGAGAATGACAAAGTAACATTTTTCTTTTTCCGGTCTGGTATGCATTCACCAGCCGGAATCCGATATTTCCTCCGGTATGGTCGAAATGACCCGGTGTGGACCGATATATTTTCCAATACAAAATAACCTTGTTTCTGTACAGGCCAAGGTACCAGAACGGTAAATACCAGCAGTACTGGCTGGTACGGTACTAAACAAACTTCCTTGATTAAATCGGATGCCATTATTTGTTGCTAAACACCTAGTTGGAATAAATTCTTGTGTAGAGAACATAAAATCGCAATTAGATATTGGGTCAAATGATGTTCATATGTTAGGTATTTATGGCCTCGGTGGAGTGGGTAAAACAACCATCGCAAAAGCAGTTTATAACGAGATTTTTTACTATTTCTAAAGAAGCTTCTTTTTGGAAAATGTTAAAGAAAAGTCAGGGACATTTGATGGCATTATTCAACTACAAGAGATACTTCTTTGTGAGACCCTAGGGAATAGACAACTAAAGGTGTGCAATGAATTGAAAGGAACCATTGTGATAGAGGGCATGCTTGCAATAAAAGAATTCTTTTAATTCTTGATGATGTGGATAAATTAGAACAAATAGAAAGATTGATTGGAGGACGTGATTGGTTTGCTTCTAGAAGTCGAATCATTATAACAACAAGAAATAAAAATTTGTTACATACTTTAAGAATATGCCATTCAGCTTACATGGTTAAGGAATTAGGTGATCATGAAGCTCTTGAACTATTTAGTATGCATGCCTTTCAAAAAAACAAACCTGAGGAAGATTATTCAGAACTTACTAATCCAATTATATGTTATGCCAAGGGCATTCCATTAACTTTATCAATAATTGGTGCCAATTTGAGCGGAAGAAGTGAAATGGAATGGAAAAGCGCATTAGATAAGTATAAAAGGATTCCTGAAAAAGATATTCAAAATGTACTCCAAGCAAGTTATCAAGGATTGGTTGACACGGGAAAAATATTTTTCTCAATCTTGCATGTTTCTTCAAGGGTCATTTCAAGGATTATATTATGGATATACTAAATTGTTGCAATCTGTACCCAATTATTGCTATTCAAAACCTTATTGATAAGTGTCTTATAAATGTTGATCGATTTAGCAAGTTATGGATGCATGACTTGCTACAGCAAATGGGTAGAGAGATTTTTCGACAGAAATCACCGCAGAAACTTGAACTACGTAGTAGATTATGGTATTATGAGGATTGTTTTGAAGTGCTAACAGAAAATAAGGTATAACTTGGTCGCATTCACCTTTTCCCTTTTCTTTATAGGGAAAATTTAATGGTTTTTTTGTTTTTTCCTTGATGTAATTTTTTCCTTGAATAATAGTTATTATATTTTTAGTGAATTCTTTTGTATGATGTGATTCACTAAACGTTTTGTCCAATTAGGGATCAGACAACATTCGAGGCATGATGATAGCCTCGCTTGGACCAACAAAGTTGCAACTAGAATCTAATTGTTTGGAAAATATGAAAAGTCTCAAGTTCCTTATTGTTGGTGATGTAGATATTTGTAGAGGTCTTGAATTTCTCCCTAATGGATTAAGCGTGCTTGATTGGGCAGGGTTTCCTTTATCCTCCTTACCATCCAATTCTCTTCCTCAAAACCTTATTGCACTCAACATGCCACAAAGTTGGATTATATCGGATAAGCTTTTTAAGGTATAGTCATTTTTAATTATTTATAAATTATTATTACTCCATTAATCTATATTTTAACATTTATTGAAGTTAAATTTTGATTTTTTTTCCTATAGAGGATACAAAGTAGAAGCTTGACACATGAATTTTTGTAACTATCAACACATTAGGAAATTGCCGGACTTATTGAGTGCAACCCCAAATGTAAAGAAATTGGATCTCCGTGATTGTAGAAAATTAGTCAAGATTCATGACTCTAATGGACATCTTGATAAGCTTGAAAGCTGGGACCTCTTTGGTTGCCTAGAACTTCAAATTCTTCCAAGATGCATTGTGTTGAAAACTATTAAATTTTTAAATCTTTTTGAATGCAAAAGGGTTAAGAGGTTCCCCGATATTCCACAAGAATTGGAAAATTTAAAGTTTCAAAGTGTGGGATTCACTGCCATTACAGAGCTTCCTCCATCAATTGGGAATCTCACTGGGCTTGAGCAATTAGAGATAGGTTCCTATTTCTATTCATGTCAGCTTCCAAGTAGCATTTATTAATTGCAACATCTTTTCCAACTCTTGCTTTATGGTAATGTCCAATTTCGAAAGGCTGTGGGGATTGCCAGACAAGCACTATTCAATTCTTCAAAATATTGCTTTTCAAGATTGACTTTTCTAAAAAAGTTGACTTCTTATTTCACCCACTCAGTGAAAAGTAAAGATTTTAACCTTTGAGAAAGCATTATCAGATTCAATAGATTACATGTGCTTCTAATTTTGGAATCCAAGTTCCTTAAAAAAATTCCAAAGCTTCCAAAAGGTATAAGAAGAATAGATGCAAAAAATTGCATTTCGTTGAATTTAGAATCATTAAGAAAATTAATCCTGCAGGTACCTCTCCCTCTTATATAATAGAAAAAATTTTGGTTAACTTTGCAATTTGCTAAACTTCAATTTCTCAAAATTTCAAATTGCATGCAATTTGGAAGAAAGTTAGGACTTCCACAAGATATGAAATGCTTAGGTGTTAAAGGGAACTTATTAATGAATTTGCATTTACATCACAAATTATCACAGCAAATTTATTTCTCTTCCCAATTTTCCCTTTTCCAGTTTGAAGTAATTAAAGGTGACTACGTTCCCACTCTAAATGTGTATCTGATGTTTGATTTTGGAGAGAAATATGATATTAGAGTACCAAGAAAGAAGATTCCAAAGTGGTTTATGTTGGGCTTTGTGGAGCCTAGTTTTATATATTGATCCGGTGGATGACCCGACCCGACCCGAATAATGTTGCGTGGTTTTTAATGGGAGATTTTTGTAGAAACAGTGTCTCTTAATTAGGGTTTTCTGAGGGGAGTCGTTTGGGGTGAGAAGAAAAATAGATTGTAGCCGAAAACTTGTATTTTTCCCTGATAATAGTGAAATCTCTGCAACTCCGTGGATGTAGGCAAATTGCCGAACCATGTAAATATTGTCTTGTGCGTGTGATTATTTTCTTTGGCGTGTGTTTTCTCTATAATTTCTGTTTCTCACAGGTTTAGGAATTCGTGGAAATTCCCTACAGTTTAACCATCAAAGCACAGAGAGTTCCATATTATTATGGGTTGGTCCTGAATTTCCCACATTTGCTCTTTGTGTTGCTTTTCATCTAGTTCTGTTGAAGGATAGTAATGCTAGTAATGATAGCTACGGTTCTTTTCGAGATGATAAAATTAGTTGGGTTTGTGATCTTAGAATTTTCATCAATGGTCATAAGCAACCTTTGATTGAGTGGGCGTTCTTTCCGCATCTGAAGTGTGATCATCTGTGGTTTTACGGTGAGCCTCACGGCCAGTTATAGAGGAAATTCGGAGACTTGATGCAAGGAGATCAGAATCATGTTGAGATTTCATGTAAAATCTCTCATTGGACAAGTGAATTTGGAAAATTTGCTCCTATGATTGCAAGGATGGGGGTACATGTGGAATACATTTATTCTCCTCAAAATTCCGTTATTATCCAAGACAACTCTCAAAATGTTGATGACTCTTAAGACACCATGCTCACACCTTTTCTACCTCCTTGCTCCAGTTCTAACGGTTCACATACAAATCTTGCGTGTCTCAACGGACTTAGACAGTAAAGACCCTAGTAACCCTAGGTGACATCTGATTCAAGGCTTCTAATGGATATAGCAAGTTTGTTCGACTAAAATTTGGGTATTAACTTAGCATATGGCAATGGGTTTTGAGTTTGGGTCTTCTTTAATAGCCCATCCCTTTCCAAAAAGAAATATTCCTAAGTATTATTTTTACATTGAAACTATTTTTCATTGTGTCATCTTTATTTGATTTTTTAATGTTGTTAAGTGCGAGAGTATGTCTCCCTGTTTTGCATGGTTTGATTTGCATCTTGGGGGACTCTGACACTTCCCATTCTCTCTCTAAATTAATGGGCTTTTTCATACAAGGTAATAATTCAAAGAAAGAGAATAGGAAGTGACAAAGAGCCCCATGTCACCAGGAAAACAGCACCAATGTCACCCTCCAAAAACTATCCCAAACGCTATGGTCATCCTCAGTCCCTCACGACACTGAGCTCCATCATTTATCGCCTTCTTACAGTTCCAACAAATAGGGGGCTTCACTCAAGTTTGATGGGCTTTCACGATGATGGCTATGATTTGGTATCATCATCAATTGTCCATCCCTTTGAACACACTGCGCAATGACTCATATTTGTTATGCATTGAGCACCTTTCTTTGCCATCCGATTCAGGGCTTCCAATGGATGTGGCAAATGGGTCTGATTTTGGTTTGGGATTTGACTTAACCGTTGGTCATGGGTTTAATTTGGGCTCTTCTTCATTGGTCTATCCATCCCTCTGTAAACGATGATTTCGACTTCAATCCATATCCACACTTGAAGAAAATGAAAACGTCTTAGTTCGGATCAAATTTCGAAGAAACACGGCGAGGTACTGTTATTTCTCTGAAACTGTTTTCTTTTGCATCATCTTTATTCGATTTCTTTTGAGTTGTTGAATGCCAGTGTATGTCTCCCTCTTTAGTTGTATTGTTTGATTTGCATCTTTGTCACTTCTCACTCTCTTTCGTTAAATTAACACACTCATTAATAAAGAGGTACTAGGCCAACTTGAAGGATATAATAATGCAAAAAAAGAACAGAACTAATGAAAGAAATTAGTAATTTGATCTGTTGCTGAGTTCTGTTGCTTTTAATGGCCAAGAAGTTTCCAAAATGCTTCTAGAAAAAAGCATTAAGTTGTGCGACTTAATGGACAAGTGAGGTTAAAATGAATATAATATTTTATATTGATGATGGTCAACATCTTCTTGAAGGGGCTGAGTGGTGTTTGTTTGGAAACTGAGGCCTGCCAGATTTGGATGAAGTACGCATTTAACCTGCCTAGACTTAAAATTTTGGGAATAGATTTTTCTCCCTTCAAAAAAGGGGGAAATTAATGGTTCTTATTTTCTTTAACTATTTTATGATTTGAATTGTCTTAACGTGCAGATGAATTGGATGATTATGATTGTAATGGGTTTCAATTTTTCTTGCCTTAATGCTATGATCACCTGCCTAGACTTGTCAATGGTAGAGAGCCATTTTCCAATGCAGCAGTTCCTCAGCCTTCTCTAGTCCCTGATCACAGTTGGTGTCTTTCCTTGACATCTGATTCAAGGATTCTAATGGATATACCAAATGGAACTATTATTACATTGAAACCATTTTCCTTTGCATCATCTTCATTTGATTTATTTTACGTTGTTGAATGCCAGAGTATGTCTCCCTTTTTTTGCATTGTTTGATTTGCATATTTGGGGGTCTTTTCACTTCCTATTCTCTTTCTCTAAATTAACGGGCACTTTCATGTGGGATACTAATTCAATTTGAAAGGACATTTATGCAAAGAAAAAGCAGAAATGATGCTCATTTTATTTGTTTTTGAATTTAATTTCTTGTTAATTTGTAATGGCAAAAGAGCCTTCAAAATTAATTGAGGAAAAGAATTAAATTGTCCAGTTAATGGACCACTAAAGTCAGAAGGCCTATGCTCTTTCAGACTCACAAAGATACACATCTAATTCGCCATTGTGAAGAGATTACTTGTAATGATTAGAATTGTAGGTTTTAATTAGTTTAGCATATTGTTATGGTGTTTTTAAAGGGCCGAGTGGTATTAGCTCTAAAAAAAATAGCTTAAGTGAATGTTGCTAGAAATTTAAGTTTTAATGGATGGAATTGTCATGGTGCCATAAATTTTCAGCTAGAAGACTCAGTTCAACCACAATGCACTGTGTATTATGGAAAATAAATAAATATACAGATTCAACCAACCAAAAAGGAAAATTTAGAAGTTGGAACAAGAGTGAATCCTTGAGCTTAAATTTTCAGTTTATATATTCTACTAATAAATTCATTGCCTGTTAAATTTGGTGCAATTTTAAAGTTGTTTGAGAGTAAAACAATTTTACAAAGAGACCTGGTTTGTTGGATTTGGCAGAGCTAAGTATTTTAACTAGGAAGCGACTTAAACTGAGGAATAGATTTTGCTCCCTTCAAAAAATGTCTTAAAATACAGTTAAATTGGATGATTGTGATAAAAGATGGATTTGAATTTGTTTTGGTATCTGTGGCCTGAATGCTAAGATCACCTGCCTAGACTTCAGCATAGTAGAAAGGCATTTCCCAATGCTGATTTCCCTCCAGGTGTTTGTGTGAAGTTGATTAGTAGTTATTTTTATCTAGGTTCTATTTGAAGTACAACTTGCTGGGACATAATAATTCTATATCATCATCTTTGTTTGAGGAAAATCCTGTATCATTATCTGTTAGATGAATTATGTTCTTGCATTTACATGATAAATATTTAAATAACTGTGTAATAGTGTTTCTACATAGTTAGACGTCTTATGCATGGATTGGTCTTTTGGTATTTGGACATGGACATGTTTTTACTATCTGCTTAAGATGTTTGCCTTAGAACTCATGGCTGCACCTTTTCATTTTATTCAAACTTTGCAGTCTCAGAACTAGCTAATTTTTCTAGCTCTGATTTAAGACTTGATTTGATCAATGAGTGAAGTAGTATGATAGTGGCATGCTGGTGTTTGTGGAGGAGTTTTAAGGAGTGGGTAAGGCTGTATTTGGGGGAGCCATTCACTTCTAGGTAGGTTAATTGTAATTCTTTTTGGACCCTGAATTGTTATGGACAGATTAGAGTCTATCACCTTACATGAATTCTAACAAATTTTTGTTTAAGATTGTTTGTTGTTTTTGTTGGAGGTTGGCTTTTGGAATTTCTAGGCTCCCAGATTTGCTAGACCCACATTTTGCTATCCGAGTTGCATGTCCTTTTTATTTTGTGGGGAGTGGTAATCTGGTTGAGAAGAGTTCTTATTGATATTTGTGGTAGCTTGGATCTCAATTGGCATATAATTTTGGTTGGAGATGTATGATTTCATAATTTGTAATCCTTGTTCTTGTTTATAGAGCTCTAAAAGTGTTTGAATAGATTTTAGTATTTATTGTTTTACATTCCATGGAAAGATTATATATTTTGAAGGAAGAAAATTGTTCTTGAGAAGTTTCACAGAAGTGTGCAATCCTTGATGGAAAGGAAATGCATTTGAAAATTTTCATACAAATAAGAGATTCAAGCTTAGGTGATGTATGGCAGTTTAATTGTCCCTTTTAATTTGTAATACCAACTAGTTTTTTGTAATCATTTGGAATGGATGTAAATGTAGAAATGTTGTTTAGGTGACTGAGGTGAATAAAGTAACCTTTTCTGGTTTTCTAGAAAATTCTTTCAGGTAGTTTTGTAGGGTCTTATTTTGGGAATAAAATATGTGAGGAGGAGCCTCTTTTCAAGATATATTTTCCATTATTGGGAATAAGAGTGCAATGTCAAGCAGAAATAAGAGCACAATAGTGGCTAGTAATATGAGCTTATTGGGAATAGTTATGCAGTGGTACTTGAGATACATAAAATTTTGATTTGAATTTGGAGTCTGGATGTCCTCTTTTGTTTTTTGTTTTATGCGTAGGGGCATGACATGGTGTACTTTTATATGTATCTGTTTCAGATTTGGCTGGGCATGACATGGTGTACTTTTATATGTATCTGTTTCAGATTTGGCTGGTCAAATTGGACTTCTGCTTGTGTCTCCACTGTCACATTCTTTGATCCTGTTAACAGATTTCCCACAGGCTTCTTCAGCATTATGCAGATTTCCAATAGGGATCCTGTAGTCCTCTTCAACTTTTTTATTATGAAGATCCTGGAAGAGTGATTGCAAGAACAGCAAGAGGCATTCTTATAATGTTTCAGGTGGGAAAGTGAATCAAGATTTCACACTTCGTTATATATGATCCCATCATCCTCTATTTGAGATGTACTACTGAGCTAAGCTATCTTAGTTTTCTGCTACTTTACTTTGAGAGATTTCTGAATTAAACATGAATATGGGTTCAAGTTAATTGGTTTGAGCAGATGTTGAATCGGCAGGTGTTCTAGGCTGTAAGGCAGGTTCTCTTCCCATGCCATATTGAGTTAGATCTAACATTTTCATATTTGGAACCAAAAAAAAAAAAAAAAAAACCTTATTTTATTTAATAGATTTTCTTGTCCCGCTTAACTTAGGCTTCTAGGAAGGGGTGCCCTGTCTCAAATCCAATTTTTTTCATCCTGATTTATTCCATTTTATATGTTCTTGTTATGAGGTTTTAATTATTTTTATTTGCAAATGAATTTGTAATCATGTTAGCAAGTTAGTGATAAGGAAGGTGGTGGAGCCCTGTCTCAGATCCATTTGTTATCTTGCATTAAGTTAACATGTATCTGCTTCTATTAACTGTATTGTACCCAAAACAGATTGTTGTTCTTTTGCAATAGCTATGTGATATCCTCTTCATTCCTATTTCTTGTAGTTCAATATTAGGCTCGATATGATCATAATTAAAAAATATTTTTGTGTGCTAATTTCCTTCAATTCTCTACTCAAACTGATTGCATCTTTTTTTTGCATGCATTAAGTTATATTTGGGTTTTAAGTAGTTCTCAATATAATGGTATTTTTGCAACGTCAAGAGTCTTATTTCAATTCAATTCTGGCCAGGATTATTAGCACGACTTACCAAAATTTTTTTAAAAGGCTTATTTGCTTAGGAGGATATTATCAGAGTTCCGCACAATATTCTTGTACTTTAGTTGTTCTGGTGTCACTAAGAATGAAACACAGCTTTTGTGACATTAAGTGCACAAATAAAGGCATTTATTTCGTTTGTTTCTTAATAAATGGTATTTGAGCAAAGATAGATAGCACTTATTTGAAGACTTTGCGAAATGATTTTAAGGAAATTTTTTTAGCTTTATCAGATTATATGGTGTGGTTGTAGAGGAGGAGGGGGTGGGGTTCAAGATAGAGGAGGAGATAGCAGCACAAAGTTCAAGTCATTAAACTAACTTGTATATATTGGTGGAATTATTGTAGGTGAAGAAGATGACCTCCGTTGCCAATGTTGAGCTTGATGAAAGAGTATACAGGCATCATGGATCTCCTCAATTAGAATGGCTTAGCTTGGGATGAAATTTGCAATACAGTGGCAGCTGATGTTGAGCTTTGGGAAGCTAATATCAAGGTGCCATTCTATCTCATTAGTAATATTGCTAAGATGATGGGGTCTCCCCTTTCAATTGCTCTTGTTATCATTAGTGAGCGCCCCAAAGCATGGTGCATGTACAGTTGTATTTTTCCCCCTTCGATGAAATGACATTACTACTTTCTTCATCAAGTAAATTGGTGTTTTTTGGTAACATGGAATGAAGCTTGATCATATAAGTTCTATAATAATCAATGAACTGAATAATTTTGAGTAGCTTTCATTCATTTAAAAGTGACATTTTGCAGGATCATCCAGATGCAACTGCATACAAAGATAGGATCTCATATGTGTGATTTGTGCTTGATTAATGTTAATTAAACAATAGAAGATCAAGTTGTTTGGACATGAAAATGGAGGTAAACAATGATGCCCTTCTGATGGCATCAATGATAACTTGGGATATGCGATATCCAACTAGGGAGTGTGAAATATCTTCTTAGAGGAAAAAACAGAGAGTTTGTAACTTCTTAAGCCTCAGCATGTTCTTGAAAAGTTCAGAGAACATCAAGGAAGAGATACAAGAAGCAGTTGACGAAAAGCCAGGACTAGTCAAAATTGATGTGGGTACCGAGGACAAAGACTACAGTTCTATAAAATGTATTGTCACAACACTTTAAATTGTTCCTGAGATAGATAAGAAGCTCTTTTTGGAGGCTTGTGAACTTTTAAAAGATGAGAGAATGGCCAAGGAATTTGCAGTGAGGAAATGATTATTGAATTTACTTTCAATTACACAGTGGATTTAATTAGTACAATTACACATAGTGATTTACTTTTAGAGAATCTTGCATCTATATATTTTAAAAATAAAAATTAATTGCATGTCTTTTCCGGTTAAAATCACCTTTTTTTAGTTGTTTGGGCTTATGCTTATAAACTTTAACTATTAAGATATAAGTTACCTATTCTTCTTTTCTTACACACTGTCTCATTGGCGGGTTTGGGCTTATGTTTGTAAATTTCATCTACTCATCTCCTTTATTATAAGCAAAATTCATGCTAAAATGGCAAAAAGGGTGTTGTTTGCATTTGGCATTTCTGCTGTTTAGATTTGGGCTAAGAAACCACAACCCAATCAATTTATCATTGTGGCCCAATATGGTAATATGTCACAAGTTGCCTTGTTTGTATACGGTATATGTTTGTTATCATGGATGCAAAAAATTAGATCTAAGTTCAATAAACATTATGATATTTGCAGTGTAAACTCGAGTAGTTGACATGATGACTATGAAAAATTACACTTAAAAAAAAATTGTTGCGAAGCCTAATTTTGAAAATTTTAAGTATTGACAACATTTATTTTAAGAAAATTATACTTTTTCACCCCAAATTATAGCCATTTTACATACACTTACCACCATCAACTTTTAGAATGCACGATTATCACCCTAGATTAAATTATTTAACAAATTTAACCATTATTTTATATGATTGAAGGTGGACAATTTGATCTTTAAATGTGGTGTCATGTATACAAAGTTCTTGTGAGAAGCACGTGCAATTATTATTTTTTTGTGTGTATATTAATATCCCGATTGATGATAGGGTGCAAACTGTAAAGTGAAACACAAGTTCTAATTTATAGTGGAAATTGTGCATTCTGAAAGTTCATGGTAGTAAGTGTCAATGAGGTTATAGCTTAGGATAATAAAGTGTATTTTCCCCTTTATTCTATATAGGAGATACTACAAACCATGAAAATTGAAAGTCATATGTATTATCATTAAATAATCAACATTCCTCAAAGGACAAGGATTTGCTGCAATCATGTTTGTAGGAGTTTCTATAAACAGTATTAGGTGTCAACTTATGAAGCCAATATGTGTCCTGGGTCATATGCTTGTCACATGACCAGCCAAAGACCCCAAACTCCCTTAACCACAGATAACACTCAACTTAAACCCAAGTAAAACAAAACCCACCCATTAATTTCTTTACCGAACCCCTGTCTCTCACACCACCACTGTTCGACGCCGCTTCCTGTTGGAGACACCCCGATCAGCTTAGCTCAACTGAGCCAAAATACTTCTTTCTCTCATTTAGTCCTACTCTCTTTCAAAAATGAAGAAGAAGAAGAAGAATTTTCAATTTGATGAGGACGTGAGGTAGATGAGTAGATCTATTACAATTGTGACTCAATATGTATGTGCAAGGCTTAGATCCGATTAGTCAAAAGAAAAAAAAAAAAAAAGACTTGGATCCGATTACTTAGTGGACCACATAAAAAGTTACAGCCAAAATTTTTATATTTGCAAACCCACAAAAGATTTAGAACTTTAGATCAAAGCAAAGCCAACCAAGAATGACTATATTCTTTAGAATGTTGTGTTTTGGGATGAATTTATATTGGCAGTGAGAGTGTGAAGCTGTAGGTGGAGAGTTGGCTCAAGTGGATGTGTGAGAGGAATATTTTACTTTGCTCGGAGAGTTGGGCAAATTAAAATCATGAGATCAATTAATTAATAGATATTTTGTTTTGCTTGGAGAGTTGGGATATTTTGCTTTGCTCAGAGGCTAAGATCGTGAGAGACATTGTAAAGGGAATGCGTAACAGAGGCTCTTGCTGCCAAAAGACGGCAGTGAACGGTGGTGGAGTGAGAGAGAGGGCCCGGCAACGAGAGAGATGGTTGGGTTATAGTTTACTTGGGTTGGTTGAGAGAGAGAGAGGGAGAGAGAGAGAGAGAGAGAGAGGAGTTCATGCCTGGTGGTTAAAGCTACCTATGGTTAAGGAAATTTGGAAAATTTGGCTGGTCATGTGACTAGCATGTGACCCAGGACACGTGTTGGCTTCATAAGTTGACACCCAATGCTGTTTGTAGCAACTCCTGCAAACATGTTTGCAGCAAATCCTTGTCCTTTTTCAAATTAAAAACTAATTAGTGTTACAAAGTTAAAAAAAAAAATAATAATAATAACAAAATCTAAAACATACCCAAAAAAAAGGAAAAATTAAAATAAAAAGCATACAAATAATTTTTAGATCAAGTAAGACAGCGCATTATCACTCAAAAGTCAAAATCCAAATTGCCAAACTTTTAATTGGGATCCCATAATATCAAACAAATAAATTATAATTCCAAACACATAATTCTTTAAGCCAATTTTCAATTTAATGTCTTGGTACAAATTTCGGCTTGTACCGGACTGTACCAACAATTCTAGCTATATTACGACCATTTAGGCTAATTACGGCAATTTTAGCAAAATTCTAGTTTGTACTCTTATTTATGAGATTTTAATATTTAATATTTATTTTTTTCATTGTTTTAAATCTTTTTATTTATGGTGGTTAATGAGATGATGCGATTATGAATTTATGATAAAATTATATATATATATGAAGGGTTTGTTTTAAGGAGACTTTTTATTTTCTTACTGTGCTTCATATGTGAGCTAATGGTTGAAGTTAAATATCTACATTATAAATTTAAAAATGCATGTATCTTTTGTCAAATAATTTAAAATTATAAATGATGGGACACCATGTACACTATTGGATACAATATTTAAAACCTTAATTGTTTTTTGATAAGGAAAAAAAATATTATTTGTAAAATAAACTTTCACTGGTTCACTTGAAATAAAGTTAGTCTTATTTTGACTTTCATGCATGTATAATATTTTGGTACACAATAAAATGGTGGCAACAATTAATTCATGTGAAAAATGGTGTTATTTCAATTATAATTTATAGAAACATTGCATTATATTTATCATTCATTAATTAAAAAAATTATTAACTATGTTTTGTCTGGTATATATACTTATTGTTTGCTAAAAGTTTGCTTTATTTTGGCCAAAAAAAAGCTAATAGTTTGCTTTAGGTGACGTGCGTCTTTTCCTCCTTGGTGGACTTCTACGTACAAAGTTGATTCAAATATTGAGCTCTCTGATCCTTTAATTTATGATTTTGTCTAGTCTTTGATCAAGCTTATGGTTTACATTTTGTTGAATGATAAGATAAGTGATGAGGAAAGGATACAACTCAAACAAGTATTTTACTAGGAAAATCAGCCTCTCTAGAATGACAGTGGACAAAAAACGACAAACACAATTTTTTTTTTAATTCCACTTTCCAACAGTTTTTACAACATGCACATTCGCTCTTTGCACTTACTTATATTCTTGATACAATGATATCTTAGTAGAGAGAGAGTCAATTTCATACCAAAAATCGTTTCAATTTGGCCAAAGGAATGATATATAGATAAGGTTCTAGAACAATTTAATATGCAAAACTCCAAAAAATGATCACTTCTTCTCAGACATGGAGTTCCTCTGTCTGATGACCAAAGGCCTAAGACTCAAGAGGAAGAAAATATGATGAGACAAGTTCCTTATGCTTCTGCAGTAGGAAGTCTCATGTATGCCATGCTTTGTACTAGACCGAATATTTGTTATTCAGTTGGCATGGTGAGCCGATATCAATCAAATCCAGGACCAAAACATTGGCAAGTTGTAAAGCATATTCTCAAGTATTTTAGGAGAACAAGAGATTATATGCTTGTTTACAGGTGTGAGGATTGATTCTAGTTGGCTATACAGATTCAGATTTTCAATTGGATCTAGATTTCAGAAATCCACTACAGGACGTGTGTTCACCTTGGGAGGTGGAGTCATAAGTTGGAGGAGTGTTAAGCAATCTTGTATTGCGGACTCCACCATGGAAGCCATATATGTTGCTGATTGTGAGGCGGTAAAAGAAGCTGTTTGGCTTAAGAAATTCCTTTCTGATCTTGGTGTCGTGAGAATGGAACAAGTTCCTATCACATTGTTTTGCGACAATAGTGGAGCGGTTTCACAATTCAAAGATCCAAGAAATCACAAGAAAGGAAAGCACATTGAGAGGAAGTACCACATCATTCGAGATATTGTTGCTTGTGGAGATGTAGAGGTAGCAAAGATTGAAAGTGCAAATAATTTAGCAAATCCCTTTACCAAAGCCTTGCCTCAAAAGACTTTCGAGTCATATTTGGAGGGAATGAGAGTTAGATTAGGGCACAATAGTCTTTAGGGCAAGTGGAAGATTGCTAGGATTAGTGCCCTTAAATCCTATTGTATGATGTTATGTATGATATTATGTATGACATTGTGTATGACATGGTGTATGACTTTATATTGTGATTGATAAAGTTGTTTTATTTTTATCTAAAATAATAGTAACATGAATATTAGGACATTATCATATTGTTCATGAGATGCATAGTATGTGATTTATGTGATTTAGTCACAGAAGATATAAATCACAAGCTCTTTATAAACTCAGACTTGTGGTTCGTAGCCGGTGATGAAATTGGGCATTTCATCTGCGAAGACTATAACGTATTAACTAAGATGATTTGTCTTGATCATGGAAATTAAGATTTCTAGTTGATATGTTGATATATTTTAAGAGTTAAGACATATTGAACTGAACCATTGTGAGATTTATTATTCTTCTAACGATTGTCACTGTCAAATAAATAATAAATCTTACGATTTCTATTTACATGAACTTTTAATCCTGAAAGGATAATGGACTTGATTATGAAGCATAGGTTGCTTTGATATATCAAGAGTGAGATCTAATGTAATGGTCAAAATCTCAGTATGTTGGGTAGCCACATTTAGTGTTGATGGAACATATATTCTCAAGATGAAATTCATAGTCTCTTAATGGAGATATAAAATATTTCATTGAGATAAATTTAATGGATTCAGTTATTCAAAGAGTTAGGCCTAACCATTTTAGTAAAAAGTTACTAAAGTATATATTTATGGAATTGGATTTTATAAATATGTTATGAATAACTTAAAGGATTAAACCGGGTACTCAAGGAATTAAGATGTAGTAATTTATAAAGTGGCAGTCTACATTTATGACTTTGTATTACTACGAATATTTTATGAAGGGGTTGAATGTACAATACAGTCTTGGGATATAATTTATAAATAAGGCCTAGAGTACAACTATATTTATATAGTAGTATTAAATATAGTTAATGGTAACTTTGGATTTGTCAAGAGTTGATAGAAAAGCCTAAGCCCCATTGGAGCTAGTGTCTTATTGGTTCTTTTTGGTCCCACTCTAAGCCACACATTAAGCCCAATTGGAAAGGCCTAAAAGACCAACCCAATTAGATAATTAGTTAGATATTAAGGGAGAAACATACAGAATTTTAATGTATAAAAAAGAGACACTATTGTGAAATAGTGTGTATGTAAGTGTGAGACACTTTATCATTCTTTCTTAGAAACTGATTGAGAGACCACACATCTTGGGCGTTAGTGAAATTGGAGTAAAAATTAAAAGTATTCCCAAGTACTTTCGATCTTTGTTTTGAAATTCACCACATCAAGGTACGTTCTATTGTTCCTGAATTCTGAAATTTATATTGTGCATGTTATCAATTATGAATAAAGTATGTCCTTTTAATTTCCACTGCATATGTTTTGTATGAAATACAAACATTTAATTTTCCAACATAACCAAATATATTAGTCAAGTGATTACTTATGTTATGTAATATATTACGAAAGATCATATCATGCAAACAACAGAAAAGTTAATAAAACACAGATATAATTACCTAGGAAATCCAATGAAACAAACCGTCTCAAGGTAAAAACCTGGGGAAGATTTGAGCTAGCTATCCTAAAGGTAAACAAATCTACTAATAGAGAATTGAAGCTTTTGCAAAAGATTTAACCTTAAATCTACTGCTTCCTCTACTAATAACTTACTAACATGACTACGTGCAAGCTCTAACTCCATGGACTCTTCTGTTTTGGATTTGTAGCATGCATGCGCCCACGCTTATGACTTTGAGATCCCACTCAAAGGTTTCAAATCATCAATTGTTGATCTTGTAACAGCAATTAGATTCCACCAGCACCTGATTGTAGTTCTTATTTTGGTAGACCCTTGTGGAGTTAGAAAGTTACGGAACCTCTCAAATCTAACAAGAGTAACTCATAAGTCTTTCAAGAGTCTTTAAAACATATTTAGGGTTTTCCTTTTATACTTAAGAGTGTTGGATTGAAATCCTAAACATTTTCGTGGGCTTGGGCTTGGGCTTGATTTAAAATTCTTCGAAAACTAATTTGTTGGTGTACGGTTTTTAGACCCTTTAAAACATAACCAGATTAACCTAGTTATTTATCCAAGTGATTAACTTAGGTAAATTATGCAGATCTAGGTTAACACATATAAATCATATCATTGACAAGAGCGGAAAATAAATAACACAACAATATAATAACCCTAAAAAACCAAACTAGTAAAAAACCTGAGGAGGATTTAACCTAGCTATCCTTAAGGTAAAACAAATCTACTATGAAAGAATTTAAGTTTATACAATGGCGGTTTAGACCACTAACATCCTATTGCTACATCGAGTAGGAAACTTATTACCACAATAATGTGATAGCTCCGAGTCCACAGACTACTTCTTTCTTAGATTCCCTGCAAGCACAAGCACTCCCGCTTGTATATCTTTAAGCTCTTGAATCTGCAACTAAATTGATTACCAAGCTCTTAACATCAATCTAGATCTTGATAACTCTAAGTGTATACGAAGGCAAACACCTCTATATCTCATAAGAGATTCATACACACAGTATAAAGAGCAACCCTAAAACATGGTTAGGGTTTTCCCTTTTATACTTAAGATAAAACATAAAACCCTACACATAAAATGGGCTTAGGCTGAGTTGGAAAATTCTGCAGAAAAATAATCTACACGAGCTTCGATCGATCGAGTCTAATTTTGGATCGATCGAGCCAGACAGATTTACATAGTAAACCTTGCAGTACACTTGATTCCAACCTTACACTTAAACATACTTTGAGCAGGCTAAAACAAGGATAAACGTTGTTATCATGGTTTGCCAACATTTTAAATTAAAGTTCTAAAACATTTAAACCTAAAGTCTTAAAACCCAACAGTTGGGATTTTCGATCGGTCGGATCTAATTCTCGATCAATCGAGCTTCATTGAAATCTGACTCTTCTTTCTGTAGCTTGAATGTTTTTAAGACTTGACTTATACCACCTTGAGCAATGTCTATCACTAATATAGACATGTTTTTGTTCTCGGTTTGCTAATGTAAACAAAATAGGAATCTAAACTTTTAATCCTAAATCTTTAGAACCTAACATATCTAGTTAGTAGATAGTATAAGGATTTGAATAGAACAACACAGCAAAACTTTACTCATGGAGAGAAAGCACTTTGAGCTCATGTTCTTGCTCTTCCTTCTCTTGGCTTCTATCGACGCTCGGGCTCGACTAGCTAAGCTAAAAAGACCACCACCGCCGTGCCTTCATTCGACCACCCGTTGTGACGAAAGCTCCCGCACACGCGGGGCCTCGTTGGAGAGCCCCTTTCGGATGATGTGTGTTGTTCTCGCGGAGCTTCAGGTGCTCTCTCTCTCTCGGTGGAGGAAGGTAGGTATACCTTTTGCATTATGGCAGGAATTTGGGCCAAATTTTAAGGGATTGCCAAAGGTAAGTGGAGTCGCCACCAATCATTAAGTTTTCTAAGGTGTGATTGATCACTTGTTTCTAGTTGATTTTATTACCAATCCTAGGCTAAAAAAAAGGTAATTTTTACGAATCTAATATGGATGGCAAAAAAATATTGATTCTTAGGTCCGAAAGTTTGGTTATGTGCGAGGAAGGTGTGAGGCACCCCACAATGCCTGTCCAAGGACAATCCTTTGTTTTGAAAAAGCTTTAATTTTCGAAGATTGACAGTAAAAACATGATTTCTTCATTGGCTTTCAAGGCTTTGCATGCATGGGGGTTTTGAGGTTTAGCTTTTGAAAGGGCGTGGTCCCAATCTATGTTTTCCTATGGCATTTGAGCTGAGTACCAGATTTCCATGGAGAAAATCTAGTGACTCATCACCTTACTTTCGTAGCGGAAATTAGGCATTGCTTTGCCTTAGGTGACATGGACTATGACAGTCACACTGGAGAGGGGCAAGCAGGAAAGTAAATGCCTACATCCCTAGAGCATGACCCAAAATATAAGTGCAGGAAAATAAACAAGGGTTGCCATACTCTAGAAATGAGGACAAATGGTACAAGGCATGATATACCTAATACAAACTATCTAAGGGAGAAAGGGAGGAGGAAGGAGGGGATTTAAAAGAGTACATAACCAGAGGGAAAAAGCTAAACCCTAAACCTACTGACTGCAGCTGCTTGGCTCATCCATATGCTTGCATCTGTGCCCTTTTTGCTTACGCTTAGGAGATCGCACCCTAGTTCCATGTGTGTACATGCAAAGGCAAAGACAAGAAAACCAGCAGACAAGCGATGGAAGGAAAATGTGTAGATAATAGCAAAAATATGCAAAGCGAACAGGCAAGATAGATATGGCAAGCATAGCATGTGACAAAGGTAAGAAACCTATCCAACAAGCAAGTAGGAAAAATGCAAGGAAACAAACAAAGATTGAGTCTGCAAGGGACAAATGTAGGTTTGGATCAGGTGTCCATAGCTTCATTGTGTTGTAGCATGGACAACACACTGGTAAACAAGACTTATGCATGGACATGTAAGCATGCAAAAATGCACATAAAGCCAACGTTTGGCACAAACAAGTATGACAATCATATCATCGCACAAAATCGAAAAAGGGGAAAGGTATGCACGAAGAAACCAGCATCCAGAGATGCATCCCAAGTGGTTACATCCAAACAAAGTCTCCTGGGCGTCGGATGTAACCACATAACCACGACCTACTAAGGGCGTCAAGCGTGGCAAAGCCTAGAACTAGAGAGGTTAACACAAGCATAAAGTATAGAAGGAAGCAAGCATAGACATGCAAAACGGGTGATCCAAACCCTTTGATATAAGCCAAGGTGTATGGATGATGACCAAAACCATAGGGTCTAGATCGGGTTTGAACCAATAGGCCAAAACAAAGGAAAGAAAGAAAGATAAAGTGACAAAAGGGCTACAATAGCACATGGCACGACAAACATAGCCTAGGTATAAGCACACAAACATGGTACGAAGCACACAAGCACACAAAAGATGACATAAAGCAAGTAGAGCATAGATCCAAGCACACAAGCATGTGAAAACGTAGATATGGACATATAAGCATGTGAAAACCCATATCTGAGCACGCAAGCATGCGAAAACATAGATCTAGTCATAAGCACGGCAACGTATGTGAACATGTGAGAGCTAGTACATAAACATGGAAGAACGTGAATCCAAGCAAATAAACATGTACGAATGTGGATCTAAGCATAAAACATGGCAAAAAGCATACGAACACATATATCCAAGCTAAGCATAACTGTAGACATGATACCAAGCATGTAAGCATATGACCCTAACATCGAAATAAAGAAAAAAAAAAACGAAGCAAAGGAGAGCATGGCATAAAACCCTAAGCATGTAGATCTAAACACATAAACATGTGAACAAGCATAAAAGAACATGGATCTAAGCTAAAAACATACTAGAAACAAGATAAAGCAAGAGACATGCTAAAGAAGGCACTAAAACATATCATGCCATCAAAAAGGAAGGATAAATGCTAGAAAAAATATTTAAAAGGTTAGGGGTGTGGATGATAGCTAAAAAGCTACATCCACACCATTAAACCCCAAATCCAAGATGTAGAGCCAAGGAAAGGAAGATTGAGTGCAAAAGCAATACTTTGTGTTCTTGGTGAAGAGGGAAGAATCAAGAGACTTTGATGTGTTTTTTTGTTCCAAGCGTTTTTGGGTGCTTTTTGGTGTTTGAAGAGAAATAAAATGTAGAGAGGAACTAGGTAGAGAGCAAATTTCAGAAAAATGTGTGTCTGAGGCAGCGACCATTATAGGGCCGCCGGTGGCCTTTCAAGGGCCGTTGGCTTCAAATGGGCTTCAATTGGGGTGATCTTGACTCCCTTGTATAGATCTTGGCTTCTTGATTCTGAAGAGGTGTGGAACTTTAAAATCTGACGGTCAGATCAAAAGTTGTGGCTCCTAAAAGATTGCAGCGCGTCGATTGATACGACATCACGATTTTCATGATATCTCAACTGTTATAACTCCAATTTCAACTCATGAATAGTCATTGGAATGAGAATTTGATAATCTTAGCAATGGAATTAGTTTCAAATCGTTCGGGCAGCTAGATCAAAATTAGGGTTTTTGGGCCCACTTGGGATCGACTTTGGGTCAAACTTGGTCAAAGTTGTTAAAAATCTCCGAAAAGCTCAGGTTTAAATTAAAATTGTGAAAAATGTTGTTTTGCGGGGGTTTGGAACTCGTTTTACCTTCAATTAAACCTAGGGTTGACCAAGGGCATTACCTGAACGGGTCGTGCCACATCATTCTAGATGTTTTCATGGCCCCCTAGAGAGAAAATGATATTTTTGAATTTTTCAAGGTCCGACACGCAAATCAAGGGTGGTCAAAATACAGTATCAACAGCTTCTCATAAGCCTCTCTTTCTCTATTCTTTTTACATTTTTAGTTTATTAGGTATAATAATTAAAATCTCCATAGGCGGAAAGGTATCAAGTAACTTATTTTATAGTGACCCATAAGCTTATGGACCTCAAACAGAATATATATATATATATATATATATATATATATATATATATTTTGTTTAATAGCGACCCATAAGCTCATGTGCCATCTCGCACGCTAGCAGTTTGGCCAAAATGGACATTTGCCCCTTTCACCCAAAAGATGTAGTAAAATATCACTGTTCTAAAACTATCTAGCAAAATGCCACTGTTTTGAAACTCGTTTTTTAGAAAATTGAGTTTCAATAAAAATTCGATTTGATGAAAGTAATGTGAGAAATTTTACATGGAACTCATGAAATTTTACAAAAATTTGATGAAAATATTTTTTTTTGTTTTTTTAATTTGATTTCACATAAATTTTTTTTTTTAAAAATCGAGTTTTTCATTGAAACTTGATTTTTAAAACAGGGGCATTTTGCTAGATAGTTTCAGAATAGGAGTATTTTGTTAAAGTTTTGACAAAAGGGGCAAATGCCCATTTTGGCCAATTGCATAAGACTGTTTTGACCACTGTTTGACCACAATATTTTGTTGAAGTATGTAAACCGATATTGTAAGACCTTACTTCAGCTTGGTACAAATTTCGGCTTTTTCAGGATTGTACGAACAATTCTAGCCATATTACGTCCATTTAGGCAAATTAAGGCCATTTTAGTAAAATTCTAATTTGTACATTTATGAGATTTTAATATTTGATTTACATTTTTTAATGTGATATTTATTTATAGTGGTTAATGAGATGATATGATTAATTATAAATTTATGATAAATTTAATTATATATTGTTAGGTTCTATAAGTTTAGAACAATTGGCAAATCATGAGCACAAATTTGTCTAGGTATAGATCTTAGAATTTATAGAGTTTATTAAACAATGCTTAAGGTGTTACAAGTCAAAATACAAGAATATACAAGCTACAAATAGAAAAATTCAAATTCAGTGAAATCTGACCGATTGAAAATCAAAGAATTCAAATTCAGTGAAATCTGACCAATTGAAAATTAGATTCAATCGATTGAAAATCACAAACATGAAATTTCTGCTGAATTTTATTTCAGTCCAAACTCTGCTTAAACGTTTTAGGTTTCAAGTGTAACACTTAAAGTATATAAATGAAGCCCTAATTATGTTTTCACAGTTTTTTTTTGAGAGACTTTGGGGGTGCTCTTGTGAGATCTAAAAGGTATTATGCATTCCTTTATCAAAGTCACTATTGGAAATCATTCTCATATCATTAGATTCAGTAGATCTAAAGTTGCTGCAACAAGATCAATAACTGTTGATGATCTAAACCTTTAAGGGTGGTCTTGGAGTCACAAACTAGAGAGCTTGTGTTGCTAAACCTTTGAATGAGATCTCAAAATCACAAGTAAGGGTGCTTGTGTTAGTGTAAATCTAAGAAGAGGAGTCCGTGGATTCGGAGTTTGTACGTGGTCGTGTCAGTAAGTTACTACATGAGGTAGCAATAGATTTAGTATTACATTTGATTGTAAAAATTTCAATTATCTTATAGTGGATTTACTTTACCTTGAGGATAGCTAGGTCAAATCCTCTCCAAGTTTTTACCTTGAAACAGTTAGTTTCATTGGTTTTCCTGGGTCATTATATTGTGTGTTATTTATTTTCCGTTGCTTTGCATGATATGATTTATTATTGTTTAACCTAAATCTGAATAATTAATCTAAGTAATCACTTGGTTAATATATTAGGTTAAACAATCTAATTTAAAACATATATATATATATATATATATATATTATGTAATTCCAAACGAACGGTACATTGATTTGGTCTCAAAATATTCCATTCTAGTAGTTAAATTGAAACTTTTCAAGATGGAATTTAAATCGTTGATCATAATACTTATTATCATCAAATTGTTCAAAAAGACATGAGGGTTGGTGATCTAAAGCAAATATTAATTGCTGAATTTATTTCCATAGTGTTGGGTTAAGATAGCTTGATCCTAGTTAATTAATTCTATTATCCAAGTTAATTAATTCCATTATCCAAGTTAATTAATTAAGTTAAATTGCATGTAAATCATGAAGGCACCAACAAATCACCAATTAAACTAAATGAATTAGAAAATAAATTGACACGTTAATTTTTTGACAAATGGGGAAAACCTTTCACAAGGCAAAAACCTCATTGAGTGACTTTAAGGTCGCCACTCCCAAGAATCTACTAATCAATAATCTACTAATCAATAATCAAGCTGTTACAAGTATAAAAAATCTTACCACTATCCTAGCCTATCCCCAAATATCAACCTACAATTGATCATTTATTTCAATACCCAATTGAACTTGATTTTGTAGTAGTCTTATTTCTTTTGATGCACAAATCTCCAATCTGTAACTAACTGTTTTGTACGAATTCTAGTTTGTGACTAACTCCAGCAACTTGTGCAGATGTTGTTAGCTACAAAATTCTTCACTTCATCAACAATAACGATCAGGAAGTACTAGTTTACAAAACCCTATGGTGTACAAACGTAACAACTTCTCATAGAGAAAATAAAGCTCTTGGTCTCCTGTATCCGTGTATGACGGCTCTTAAAATAAGCCTTATATATGTCTAGGATTGTGAGAAAAGAAATCCTAAACAAATACATAAGTTTGAGCCGAATTTAAGATCTAGAAAACTGAAAAATGTAATTCTCGATAGATCGAGCTTCTATCAAGCCATTCGTTGGGCTTCTTATTTAGTCTCAATAGTAGTATTTGTTGAGCTATTTGTCGAGACTTAATGAATCATCTTTTTTTCACTTGTTTCTTGGATCAATCTTTATGTCTTTAATACGAACACTTGATATGCCTAAACATCATATTTCTTGATGTATTAAATCCAACTTAGATCTACCCAATTATAAGTAATAAGAATTTTGTCAAAGGATTAGCCAATTATATAAAATTATGACCCTAACACATAGTGTACTTCAAATGTAAGGTAATTTTGTTAGGTTCTAAGATTTTAGGGACTAATGTATTAGAACTTAAATATGTAATGCATTGGCAAACCATGATCAAAATATAGAGTCTACATTACAAATTTAAAAATGCATGTATCTTCTATCATGTAATTTAAATTTATAAACAATATGACACCATGTACATTGTTAGATAAAATATTTAAAATATGTGTGGATGACTAAATTTCTCAGTTCGAAATAAGTCAAACGAGTAAAATAGTTTCACAAATGCGAATTTGTATTGATGAATGTGTGGTACAATTCTCTGTAATTATAAAAGAGTGATCCTCTGATTCGATCTCCTTGAAAGATTTGTGATGTGATTTGATTTTGATTCGAACACAAGGTATCCTTCAATTTGGTTGAAGGATGGATCGAAGATCTTGGAAACGGGATTTTAATGAATTTCTGGCTATGAGCTTGTTAAAAATTCTTTGTTTTTCATGTTCTTCGTGTTCTTTGTCTTCGAAGGTTTGTGGTGGAAGTTCTTCGGGGCTTTAAAGGTTTTAATCCGTAAAGCTTCACTGATTTGTGGTTTATAAGGTTTCTGGAGGCTTTTGAGCTTGATTCCAGTGAACTTTGAGATCTAGGAGGATGATTTGGATGATTCTTCTTCGAATGTTCTTTGTATTTGAAGGTTTGTGGTGGAAGTTCTTCGGGGCTTGAATCTGTAGAGCTTCGTTGATTTGTGGTTTATGAGGTTTCTAGAGACTTTTGAGCTTGATTCCAGTAAACTTTGAGATTTAGGAGGATGATTTGGATGATTACGCTACGAATGTTCTTCGTATTCGAAGGTTCTTTGTATTCGAAGGTTTGTGGTGGAAGTTCTTCGGGGCTTTAGAGGCTTGAATCCGTAGAGCTTCGCTGATTTGTGGTTTGTGAGATTTCTGGAGGCTTTTGAGCTTGATTCTAGTGACCTTCGAGATCTAGGAGGATGATTTGGATGATTTCTCTTCAAATGTTCTTTGTATTTGAAGTTGAAATTCTTGAAGTTCCTGGAGGCTTTAGGGCTTGATTCCAGTAGAGTTTCTAAATTTCTGAACTCAAGATCTCTTCCCGGTTCTTCCTCAGATGTCTTGGTTTCTTAATGCCTTAGGAAGGCTTCTATTTATAGGAGTTTGGTGGTAGGTGAGTGACATATGGCAGAGTTTGATTAGTGACACATGTCACAACTTGATTGGTCTACTTGTGTCATCGCTTACATGCGTCGGACTGCTTGGGTCATCGCTTATATGCGCTGACTTGCTTGTATCATCGCTTACATGTGCTTGGTGGACTTGGTGGCATGATGTATCAGCTTGTGATAGGCCGGGAATTTTCTCTCTCTACAATATGATTTTTTTTTTTTCATAAGGAAAAAAAAAATCTTATTTGTAAAATAAACTTTCACTAGTTCACTCGAAATAAATTTAGTCCTATCTTGACTTTTGAAGATTAAGTGGTAGAAAAACACCAAGATTGCATTACGATGCAAGTAAGTAATCATTGAAAAATTTGTTTAAAAGAAAGCGGTGTTTAAGGGTGTGTTTGACAACATGTAAAATAATTTCCAAGTGTAATATATTTTCAGTTTACAGAAAGGAAAAAGTTTTCATATTTTTTATTGTGTTCTAAAAAATATGCCGAAAAGTATTTCCAGCGTTTGGTTTTGCATGTAAAACTTTTTCCAAAAAATAACTATCAATACATAATTTTCTTATTTTTATCTGTTCAATTAATTTTAGATTTTTCCAAATGCATGAATATCAGAGAGAGAGAGAGAGAGAGAGAGAGAGAGAGAGAGAGAGAGAGAGAGAGAGAGAGAGAGAGAGAGAGAGAGAGAGAGAGAGAGGCATAATATCTATTCAATATTTTCTAGATTTTTTCAAATATATGAATATCTCAAACATTAATGACAACCTTCATGCATTCAAAAATAGATAACATCCAATTGAATGACTAATAAGGACATAAGTTTAAAATATATAAGAACGTTCAAAAAGCATCACATTTTTAACACTATAAATGTACAATTAGACTTGATATACTTAGTCAGTAGATACTGTAAGCATTTGAATAGCACAACGCAGCAAAAGTTTACTCATGGGGAGAAAGCACTTTGAGATCATGTTCTTGCTCTTCCTTCTCTTGGCTTCTCGTAAGTCTCTCTTTCCTATTCCTTTTACATTTTTAGTTTATTAGGTCTAATAGTTAAAATCTCCATAGGCCGAAAGGTCTCAAGTAACTTATCTAATAGCGACCCATAAGCTTATGGACCTCAAATAGAATATATATATATATATATATATAATGGTTTTTCTTAGTTTTATGCCTTGTTGTAGTTGTTAATAAATTAGATTTTGATTGGAGCAACATTACTTCCAATTCCCTATCAATATTGCTAGTATACATCAATTAAAACAAGTCACGCATCATTGATTATGAAAAATAAAAATTGTGTCACTAATTGTTTTACAATACCTATCAACAATTGCTTTCACTACTAGAAAAAAACAGCTAAAGAATTGCCAAAAGTTTACCAAACGGGCCAAATTTCTCCCTTTATTTTCAAAAGAAATATTAACCTCACATTCTCCCTCGGTTATAGAGTTACTCTTATAGCTAGTGGTTGATGCAAAGTCTTTAACTGCTTCTATAAACTACTAACTCATGTACCTGATTCTTGTCATTACAGAAAAGACACTGATGCAAACCGAAGCAAGAAGTGAACCATGTCAAGGCTGGATCAAAACATTCCATAATCCATGCCTGAACAATTTGGAATGTACAACAGCTTGCAAAACGGAGGGTTACCTTTGGGGGCAATGTATTTTTGAGAATCGTCCCCCTAAATGCATGTGCAAAAATCATTGTTCTTTAATGTAAAAGATCTAGGTTTTGTTTGCCGGTTCATCCTGGTGGTAGCTTTTTATAAATGGAGATGAATAAGTTTTCTATCTATGGGTGTATTTGAGCTCTTCTTTAGTCATTCAAGTTTTTCTTACGAGCTTAGTTATTATTATTGTTATTATTATAATAATAATAATAATTATTATTATAATTCATTAGTTACAAAACCGGTGGGGAATTTGAAACTTAGATAACTCTGATATTAAAATCATTAAAAAGTATTAACCAGTCGTGGTAGTATGGTACAAAGCTTTTAACGAACTTAGTTATTCAATCTACCAAAATTTATTGCTTAGTTATGAACTAAAGTTTTAATATCAACATGTATCAATGACTCTTAAATTTTTAAATATTTTAATTTTATATTGAAAGGGGAATAAAACACATTGATATAATCGCATCTGATTAATTAGTTGGTGAGAATCGTGAGATACATAATTAAAAAGGTTATTTAAAATTTTACTTTTTTATGATATATACACATTACACAGATCCAATCAATTTCTGGATTTATTACATTTTAATGTAAATTTTCAAGATAGATTATTGTTTAGATATATTGATTCTTAATTCTAAAATTTTTCATTACTAATTCACTATATAATCTTATAACTTGTTGAATTATTTTTCTTTTCCTAGGATTATGCTACGCATGCTGAATGTGATTAATTCTAAAGTGGAATTATAGGTTGTTATTAATATTCTTACAAAATGCAATATGAGACTCTCAATTTTCATTTTAATTAATTTTTTTTCATTTCACTCAATAAAGCTAGAACACTTAGGACATGTTTGGTAGATTCTAATATACACTTTAATATAATAGACTGTAGCTATTCCTATGGATTAGCCATTTAATAGTTTAGTTATGTTTTTATTACAATAAATAATTATTTCTTATGAATACCTATTCTTTAAAATGAGAAATAATTATTCCTCCCTAAAAGGGTTGTAATAGCTATTCCTTAATAGATGTAATAATTTCTAACATTAATATATTTTCAAATAAGTAGACTTTCCATATCCACCTAACAATCATGGAAATAAAAAATCAACAAAAAAATAACTCATCTCTCTAAAATTTAAAATATATTATTATTTTGAAAATATAATTGTATGAATGAGAAATTTCCTAAAAAATATCTTAAGTTTTATTTTAATGTTTACAACTCACAACCAAATTAATGAATTGGTTTAGCTATTTTATTACAATATATTTTATTCCCAATAATAAAAATTATCATTCTTATTGTAATTCACATTCAGTATACCAAATGTGCCCTAGTGATTGAAATTTTAGGCTTATACTTGCACATTGCAGGTCATATTCTCAACCAAACAACAAAAACCCATTGCTGGCTCAAATGACACCATTAGGAATATTCGTTGCTTAGAATAAAAAAATATATTTTAGATCGTACCTAACCTATGTTAGCATATGGCTATTTCCGTCCTTATAATTTATGGCCTGTTTAGAAGTGTAGTTATAACATATTTCTACACATTTTAAATAATATTATACATATTTTCACACACTTTTTTACTCACGAGTATATCAAAAGCACTTAAACTACTCTCCCAAACACCCCTTAGTAATTGTTATTTCCTCCTTTGTATTTTAAACCCATGTCCAATGTATACTTGAATCAAGGAACATTAAATTCATCATTGATTCTAGCATAATCAAAGCCTCCTAGGTGTATAAATTGAGTCCTGGTTGCTAAACTTAAAACACAATAGAAAAATACAGATTACACATTTTGTTTCATTTTCCAACCAAAGCTCAGCTCATCCATTGACCGCCTTTGACTGTCCAGCCACTTCCGGTCATGGTTTTTCTTTGAATAGAGAACTTTCCCAAGTCACACGACCTTGCTCAGCCATTGATTGCCTTCGGTATCCATTTTCCTATTTCATGTTCCCAGTTCACACAGCTTGTAACATCACTTATTATTTTTGGATTCAATCTATGCAAAACTCGCTAACTAACTCATGCATTTCATCATGATGTCAATCTTTGCCTATATTCCTCAATTCGCCAGTGTAGCCAACATCCACTTTTTGGTCACTAGTGCAGTCATTTTTAAGCTCTATAGCGGTTTTCCAGCAATCAACCATCTTTGTTGTCCATTGCTATCGCTAGCATTTTGCACGATTTATTCGATATTGTGTTTGTCTCATTTTATATCTGATCCTATCACTTATAGTCATTTTCAAGGTATCTTCACTAGTTTATATTCCAAATCTAGGACATCACCTTGATTATGAAGGGGCTACATTAGTGCATCATTCATATTACTTTGATATATATGTTTTGAATTCAATATTTTAAGTTCTTTTTTTATTGATTATTTATTTCAATCCTTAACTTCCATTATGTCTTATGTAGTCCCTCCATCCATCTTTGATCCAATTTGTGCCGTTAAATTCACCCAAACATTATAGTTTGGGAAAGTAAAAAAATACTTAAACTAATGGCAAGTTTAATTATATTTTGTATTTAATATATATATATATATATATATATATTTGGATTAATTAGACTCACCCTTGTAATATTTGTAAAATCTTAATATTTTATTTTGGATTAATTAATTTTTTTTTTGTTGCCTTTAATTCTGTATCAAATTTGATTGTATTTAGTCAACCATTTCTCTGTATGTTTGTGAGATTTAATGTAAGGGTTGAGTGAGAGAGTTTGGTGAATAATTGTAAAGAATAGAGAACTTCGCAACTTGCTTACGACTGGCTGGCTCACGAGTGGACAACTCGCAGAAGGCTATGTAAAAAGCACATATTGGAAGCTAAAGAATCAAGTATCAGGAGGCATCTCAGGACTTGTGGCTGGACCAACTCGCAAGATGACCTGCGAGATGCACTGCTAGGCTGTTTTAATGTGCTTTCCTAATTTCTTTACCAACACTATAAACATTACTCACAAAATTGTAAGGAGAATCTCAGAGAGAAAACCCTAGAGATATACTTGAGAGAAAACGGTAGAAATTTACTATTACCTCTTCAATTACAAATCCTTAAGAGGTTCTTAACCCAAATACCTACCTCACCTAGTCTGGGTGTTGAGAGTTGTTTTGTGCATGTGGGAAGTATGGGAAGAAGCTATCGATTGGCAGATGCAATTTAGAGCTAATTGTAGGATCTGGATAAATAGTGAAGAAATGACTCAGTGAAGTTCGTTGGGAATTGGAACTCGAAGGGTTCAAATACAGTGCGTAGATTAGACTTAGAAGGTCCTTTTGATATTCTTGTACTCCAATTTTATTCACTAGTAGATCGTTTTGACTTGGAGGGCCATGGAGAGATTTTTTGCCGAGTATTTCGATTTCTTCTTCAATAATGTCTCGGTATTATCTCATTGTTTGCATATCTCTTTCCTTACTCTTTGTGCTTTACATTTGTTGTTTAGTGTATATGCTTATGTACTAGAGAGTAGAACCGGTTTTATTATGTTACACTTACTCTTATTCCTCACTTAGTTAAATAGGATAAAAAGCAGTTTAGCAGTTACTTTAAAATTGAATGTCTAAATAAGCTATAGTATTTTACACTATCGAGCTTTCAAGATTAGTATGTGATGAATCATTGGCTGAATTATTTAAAATTTTAAGCTTTATACCTTGTTGCTATATTAGTATCTTTATTGATATGTTTAGAACTCAAATCGGCCAGTTACAGAATTGTAGGCCTATGCGTCACCTTCCTCGTTTTCTTAAGCTATAGTATTTTACACTATCGAGCTTTCAAGATTAGTATGTGATGAATCACTGGCTGAATTATTTAAAATTTTAAGCTTTATACCTTGTTGTTATATTAGTATCTTTATTGATATGTTTAGAACTCAAATCGGTCAGTTACAGAATTGTAGCCCTATGTGTCACCTTCCTCGTATTCTTATATATCACCCTTATCAATGCCACTTATGTACGAATAAGCAACACCAATTAATTGGACTACTATTGACTATGTGAACGGTTTCAAGTTGACAAATGACTTGTGTGAATCACATGGGAGCAGCATAGTTTTCAAACCCGGACCGTTCATTGAACCGTAAAAAAGAAAGGTTCAAGGTTTTTGAGGTCGAACCGAGGTCGAACCGGGGTCGAACCGTGATGACGTCATAATTCATTTAATAATTATTTAAATTATAAATAAATATATTTAATAAACAAAAATTAAAAATTTAACTAAAATAATCCAAAACAAATATAGATAGTATTTTTTATTACATAACTTTCATAATACAAATAAGAATTATTAAATTCTAAAAAAACATAAATAACTATTGAGTTTTTAAATTATTTTTAATTCATAACAAAGTACACTTTAGTACCCAATAATTTTTATTTTATAAAACTGGATAAAATAATTAAGAGGCAAATTAATTTATTTGCTCATGCCCAAGCCCAAGCCCATTTGAGTGCGGATAGGTTTTTTTCCCAACTCTCCAAGCCATTTGAATGGTCAATATTCACCACTTATTATGAATTAAAAAAAAAAAAATCAAAAGCTAGATCTGCAGTTATTTGAATAGTCAATGTCCATACATTTAAAAATTGTTAAAGTTAAATAAATAACAAAACCAAAGGAGGAAGTGGTTGACTGCAATAAAACACGCAGTAAGTGTTCAGCATTAAAGTATTTTACAACATTTTTAGCAATACTTTCACAATAAAATTGATGTGAAAATTTGTTACTAATTATAATTTGAACCTATCATTAAAATTATTTTTTTACTTATCAATATTAACAAATAATTATCTTTTACTTAAAATTTATTGTGAAATATTGTGAAAATATTACGATAAATTATAATTTTTTATTCTTTTTCTCTCTTTCTTTGCTACGGACCACACGTTTTTTTATTTATTTTTTATTTTTTTTCTCTTGCTTTTTATCCTCCACACGTTTCCCATCCCATCCCATACCCACTCCTCTCAAATCTCATCTGATCTGACTCTTTTCTTCTTTTACTTTTCTTTCTTTGTCTTTTACTTTTCTTTCTTTTCTTTCTTCGTTCTTTACTTTTCTTTCTTCGTCTTTATCTGCTCTTTCTCATTCTTTTTCCTTCGCTCTCAGAGTCTCACCCCATTAGGCCGTCACACAAAATCCAGTGGAGAACAAAGCTAGAAATCTCCCTCTCGTCTCCAGTTCCCTACTTCCCTTCCTCCTCCAAAGTCCATTGACAAAGATCTCCCCTTCTTGCTCAAATCCCTAAAGTCCATAGACGAAGATCTCCAAAGTCCATCAACGAAGATCTACCCATTCAAAGCCAAAAATTACCCTTTCAAAATCATTGGCTCGTCCAGATCGCTGTTTTCAACAACAATCTCTCCTCTTTTGTGAATTTTTTTTTTTTTTTAGGTTCAGATTCAAAGGGAACCGTGAGAAGCGGTCGGATCACAGTTCTCAGAACCGTGAGGTCCGACCGCGGATCTCACGGCTCCCTGCTTTTTTCCGTAGAACGATTTTTGATGCTAAAAGAACCGCAAAGAGGAACGGTTCGAGGTTTTTCCGGTCGGACCGTACGGTCCGGTCCGGGTTTCACAACGTTGGGGAGCAGCACTAACGGATCCTAAACAATTTACACTAGCACATCAATTTATCCTTGGTGCAATAGTCATTTTACAGGTATAAGTGCTTGTGGAGTGTGGGGGGTAAGGGTCAAAGGTCAAGTCTTCAGGAGGGAGCTTTACACACATATACAATTAGATTAGGTTAGAGTAGAAATTCTATCTTGTATATATATATATATATATATATATATATATATATATATATAAACTGCAATAATCCAATCAATGGCATTTGCTTCTGCAGATTACGTGAGAAGAAACTCGCTTGACATGTATTAATTAATGAGCATATTAGTAGCTGCTGTGCAGTTTGTTCCTATTTTCAGTTGTGAGTTGTACCGAGTTATGTTAGGAGTAGTGAGACAACAACTCTGGACTCAAACCAAGTTCTGATACCACTATATTGGCTATGAATTTGAGTGGGTGCAAAGACTTTGATGACTTCTAAAATTTTGCTATCAAAACCAAACTTATCTAAGGGGACATAAACCATTTTCCCTGAACAAGGGGAAGAGAATTATTCAACCAAAGGCGTCTTGGGGTTTGGCTATAGCTATTGTACGAGTAATTGCTTAATTATCCTAGAATTTATTGCCACAGACCAAGAAATGGGCTGTAAATTTCTTCTTTAGATCCGGTTAACACATTCTCATAGACCATTTGTTAAGAAAAATGATATGTTCACAATATTTTTACAACAAATCCTAAGTAGTAGGTTATTACTGGCTGTTATTGTTGGGGCAAAAAAGTATTTTAGTGTTAAGTTCAAATTTGAACCAATAACAATTAACCACTTATGATTTGTTGAAAAAATATTATAAAAATGTTATGAATGTAGCATTCCTCATTTGTTAATAAACCATTTTAAAAAAGTTTTTATACCACTTTTATGAAAAATATAAAAGAATAGTTAAAAAAAGTCATTATTTTCTTTTCAAATAAAAAAATTTTAAAAATATTTCTTAAACCAATAGTATTAGCCTATTCGTTAACTTTTTCATTTATTCTTTTACTATCTTCAATTCAGTTCAGATTTTTCTAAATACATGAATATTATTTTCAAACATTTATGATAGTCTTCCCCGTCTACATTGCATCCAACAAGAAAACATGCGAGTAAATGACTAAAACGGACATAAATTTAAAATGCATTATAACGTTCAACAAACATTACAACAAAGATTTACTAATGGAGAGAGAATTTTAAACTCATGTTGTTGCTTTTTTCTTTTGGCACTCTTTACATGGGAGAACGAATAGAGTCAGACTTATGAGAAGCCATAAAAAAGTTATGAATTTGTTATGACTGGTAAGGTTTTCTAGTCTTCAATAAAACTCGCAACACTCCGTATATGGTGATTGACGTGAGGGTATAAATATTTCTCTCAATGTCAATGATATGTCATTTGTGAGAGAAATGATGACGAAGTTGGATTGGATTAAATAAGCTCTTTCAAGGTCTATATACTAATTAATTTCACAATCTCTAGCCCTATCCAACATGCACAGAGTGTGAGTGTTGGCATATATAATAAAGCTAGGAAAGCATTTATCAAGAAAAAATAGAACATCTTGTCTGCATGCCAGTCACGACCAGTCGACTAGGCAAATTGCGAAGAGCTTTCGACGGGCTTTCTTAGACAGCCCTCATTCTTGTATGCGACGTGTCATCTCGTGAGTTGGCAGTTCGCATAAGACAGTTTTGATCACAGTTTGACCAAGCTCAAGCACTTTCTACCTAAATACACTTTAGTCTAGAAAAACACATTAAAATTAAAGAAATAAATACATAAACTTTGTCAGTACTGAATTAAGCCAATAAAACAAGGACTAGAAGAATTGATGCCAGTTAAATGCGGACATAATCACAATTATATAAAACTACCAGTACCATTGCCTAAAAGCTAGGCAAGGGTGGTGCAATGAGACCAGTGAGACGATCACCGTGAGTTAGGTCCAATTGAGGGCCGGCCGAGGGCTGGCCCAAGGTATTTTGAGACCTTAAGTGGAATTTTTAAATGAGATATTTGTTACTGTTTTTATCTACTTTATATTATTAACTTTAAATAAAATATTTTTATTTAAAGTTTAGTTTTCTTGCTTGTTAAGATGCAAAATAATTAATTAAGTTTTTGTATTCTTCTTTTTAATTGATAATAAGTGCACTTATTTCATTATTATCTCCTAATTCTGTTTTATAAATTTATTGTTCATTTGTAAGATTTTTAACTGAATGTTTAGTTATATATTTTTATTGCTAGTGAAAAATTAATCTAGAGATCTGTTTTGAGATTTGGTTTAAAAAAGTTTTTAAATTTTTTTATACCAAATTCACAGATTTATTTTATAAAATCAAATAGAATAAATACTTTTCAAAAAATAAAGATTAAATAACGACTAATTGGACCAAGAAACAACGAATTATGTAGCTAATGTCTGACTTTTCTTTATATTTTAAAAATAGAATTTATGAATTAGAAAAGGAAGATAAAAAAGAACAAAACGTAATAGAGGCAGAAGCCCACGAGACAAACCCCTTAAAGGTAATTTAAGTATTTCTATCCCTATGCAACATTTCTCCTACTCATGTTATGCAACTTGAGCGATATAATTAAAGTTAGGTTCCAAAAACATGGATATGTCAAATGACTATTTATAAAACTTGGGTTCTAAAAGCCATGGTTGTGCCAAGTGGTAACACTCATTAATTATTTAATTAGTTACCATTGTAGCTACGAACAAAAGTTAACAAATAAAATGCCAAAATGCATAAACACCTTGAATTTTTGGTCAAAAACTGACTCCCTAAGGTTTCAATTTTTCTTTCACTCCCTGAGGTTTCTATATTCATGAATTGACTCGTGAACCTTACTTCTTTTTGCTATCAATGATGAAAACAGCACATGTACTATACATGATCCTTTACATTAAAATAATTAGATTGAAGTACACTTTTAACCCTTAAAGTTTGGGGCTATTTTCATTTTGGCCTTCTACATTTCAAAATTAAATCAAATATGAAGGGCCTAATGAAAATTTTGAAATAGAGGTTAATATGAAAATGAATTAAATATGAAGGATCAAAATGAAAATTTTGAAACATAAAAATCCAAAATAATACAGTCCAAAACTTTAAGGTAAAAAATGTACTTTAGTAAAAAAAAAAATTTTTTTAATAAAATGTAGCATACTACTAAAAGTTCAATTAGTGTGTAAAACACCTATGAATATTCAGGCCCCCTAAAACAAAATAACCAACACAAGCTTATACTCAAATAATATATGTGCGGAAAATGAAATATTAGCTATAACCGAATTGGTAACACACTCTAAACTATATTTAATGACAAACACAGCAGAAATTAAAAGGTAAAGAGAAAGGGAAGAAGGATGCAAACACAAAGATAACATGCCGATGTGTTATCAAAGAGGAAACCGAAGAACTCGGCAAAAAACCTCTCCGCCACCCTCCAAGTGGTCAATAATCCACAAGATAATGAAGTTAGGATACATGAATAGCAGAAGACCCTCCAAGCCTAATCTACCCAGTGCACCTAAGCCCTCCAAGCTTCTTGCTCTAACAGGGTTACGCCAAACATTGTCTTCTCTAACTTATCAGATCCCGCAATCGCCCATTACATCAATCAAAATGAATTGGTCCCTTCTGAATTGCTTCCCAATCACCAAAATACCTCTTCACTGATATGGGTATGGTGAGATAAGGATTTGACTAAATGTACTTCTCAAGGATATATCAATGGAAATGGTGAGAGTAGAGGAATTTGGAGAATCAAAAGATGAAGATTGTGAATGAGTCAATGTTGTTGTTGTTGTTGTTGTTTTTTTTTTTTTTTTTTTTTTTTTTTTTTTTTTCTAGGGTTTCTCTCTCAAAATTCTCTCTAGAAGTTCTCTATATTTCGTGGGTATAAGGGTATTAATAGTAAAGTATATGAGGGATGTGAAATGTCAAGTTTTATCCAAACAGGGCATTCTAGAGACTCGACTTTGCACTAAAACGAGTTGCAAGCTAACTGCTTGGCCAGACTGGAAGTTTTGTACTGTAGTACTTCACCTGTCACGACCCTTCAGCTCTTCTGCATGCTCCACAAGTGTGCCACCTTTGGCAACTCGCTAGTCACGAGATCCAGTCGCAAGGCTTTTCTTGAGTGCTCATATTTAAGGTTACTTCACACTCTCTCACACACTACCTTTACATAATTTTCACCTAAATACAGGGTATCTACTAGTTAAAATACAAGCAAATTTGGCACGGAATAAAGCCAACACATAATTGAATAAATTTAACCTTACAATTACTATTATTAGTAACTAGTAACTCGTAAATTCATTATTATAACTAGTAAATAGTTGTTATTATTACAATCATTATCCTTTCACACTAGTCAATGTACACTCTGTAATTTGTATACACAACATCCAGAATTTAAAGTGCAATATTCTTAATTTCTATTTTTCTCCCATGGTGTGTACAAAAAATGTATAACAAGAAGTGTTGAGGGCCTTTTTTTTTTCAAAGGGTCCAACAGCAGAAGAAGCCTAACAATAGGGAAAGATGAAAGAGAAAAGAATGGACAAAGGTAATTAGCCCAATGGGCCAACATGGTAAGAATGACACCCAACAGGTGCATAGGCGTAACAAGAGGTAAAAGTAAAATAAATGGACCGCGGAAGATTAAGGAAAGAGGTAATAAGCCAAATGAGCCAACATGGCAAGAATGACAGCCAGCAGGCCCATGAACATAATAAGAGATTAAGGTAATAATAAGCCCAACAGACTGACATGGCAAGAATGACAATCAGGCCTATGGACATAATAGGAGGCAAAAGTAAAGAAAATGAGCTGTGGAAACCAAAGGAAAGAGGTAATAAGCTCAATGGGCTAACATGACAGGAATGACAGTCAGTGGACTCGTGGACATGGTTAGAAAAGAAGCAATAGAGGCAGAAGCCCAACTGGCTAGACGGACAGGGACTTCTGTCAAGACAATGTCCTAATGGACCGACATGGCAAGAGCAAAAGCTAGGCCTATGGATATAATAAGAGGTAAAAGTAAAGAACATGGGCCGTGAAAATCCAAGGAAAGAGGTAATAAGCCAAATGGGCCAACATGGCAAGAATGACAGTCAGTGGACCCATGGACACGGTAAGAAAAGAAGCAATAGAAGCAAAAGCTCAATCGGTTGGACGGATAGGGACTTCTGTCAGGACAATGTCAAATCCCATAAGGAAATTAGAGGAGACAGTACCAGCTCCAGAGCCCACACCCTTCATGCCATGGAGGATAAACACGAACACAAGAGACACATAGTAGAACGAGACATGACAAGAGCAGCAGAAATGGCGTGGGAACAAAAGAATACAAATGCAGGGGGTAGTGGAATTCACATACAAGGGCCAGAGTAGAAATAGCGTGGGAACATAGAGGGTGTGGTTTGGTGGTAGGGGGAAAAGTGGTCTATTTTGGGGTTCTTGCCGAGGCTTCTTTTGGGAAAAATACCTTGCAGAGATGGCATTTATCCCAAAAGAGGCAAGCAAAGGGTGTGGACCACCTGATGCATGCCATAGAGGTAGGTAGAGAGAGAGCCTCCAATCCTTATCCATTTGGGTAAGGCAGAAAGGGTGAGAGGGAGAGACAAAATGAGGGAGTTTTGTCTTGAAACGGAGAGTGGTACGGCAAGCACACTCTAGGTAAAGGTGGTGGCCGGGAACCAATGGGTTAGTGGATGATCCTGAAGGGATGCCCACAAGAAACCAAAAGTGGTTGGTAAAGCCTTAAGGACAAAAGGGAGAAATCTCATTGAATCAATTCACTATAACAAGAAGAGGTAACCATAGATGGAAGGGACGCAACATGAGAGAACAACAAGAAATTGAGAGTAAAAGAATCAAAAGAAAGAAAGAAAGAGGTAAAAAAAATAAAAAAAAAAAAGGAAGAGAGAAAATGTAGTAGAAATAGGGCCATGCATCAATAGATCATCTTTTCTGCCGATTACATAACTATATGTAGCACTCTACTGTAGAATGTTGGGCACTTC